>OX371023.1:1780000-3261875 GCA_947308005.1 Yponomeuta malinellus
GATACATCTTTCATGTTTATTACCTAACCTAAAATTAA
This sequence comes from Yponomeuta malinellus, assembly GCA_947308005.1. Classification (NCBI taxonomy): domain Eukaryota; kingdom Metazoa; phylum Arthropoda; class Insecta; order Lepidoptera; family Yponomeutidae; genus Yponomeuta; species Yponomeuta malinellus. The sequence goes on from OX371023.1 coordinate 1,780,039, forward strand.
GTTCTTAACTACTCTTGATTTATTCTGCCATGCATTCAATATTTGGCTATCAACTGTTCTTTGAAGCATTTTCCAGCGAGCTTTTCATATAAATCCGCTTATAAATTAATTTGTAAGCTGTGGACAACTGTCATTGGCCTTATTTTTAGTAATTAGTTAATAAGTAATTATAATCAGATTACGCTGTTGTTGTTCTTAATAAAGTAAAATAAATAAATATACCAGTATGTGTGTAGCATTAATGAAAATTAAAATCAACTTTATTCAGTCTCGGCAATAATCCTTGGTGTCAATTGTCAAAAGATGACAACCCTTAGAGAAGAATCTGTGCCACCCGATCATAAATCAATGACTGTCTGATCGCAGATAAAAGAAAAACAAAAAAAATATTATTCAGCCGTCATTGACTTAAATTATAGTTAATAATAATAAAACAAAATTTGTTTACAAATTTACAAACAAATTTTTCAATAGTCAGATAAAAGTTAACTTACTGTCTTGTCGTATGATTTAGACAGTGATAGCATGCAATTTATTCTCGAGTTACGTTTTATCTGAATATTGAAAAATTGGCCATTAGAGTTCTTGCTTTGATTATCTAAAGTAAATAACCCACCTTTCCATCCAGCTGACAATGACGGACACTTATGGCACGGCCACCGGGCCGATCACGCTGAAGTGGGACCCGAAGCACCTGGAGATCCGCACCACGTCGGTGGAGCGTACCCTGGAGCCGCTCGTGCTGCAAGTGACTACCCTGGTCAACAGCAAGGATAAGCAGGCCAAGAAGAAGAGACGTGAGTGCTTACTTTCCAGAGTTAGCATGATTTACTCATTTTGGCGACCTGGCGACCGCGGACCGGACGACGCAGCGTGGGCAGGCCCCCCACCAGATGGTCTGACGACCTGGTTACGGTGGCGGGGAGTCGCTGGATGCGCGCGGCACAACACCGGGAAGCTTGGAAAACCATGAGGGAGGCCTATGTCCTGCAGTAAGCGTCAAATGGGATGATGATGACTCATTTTAATTTAACAGCTCGCCTGCCTGGGCTCCGATCGTCATCAGAGTTTCATTGTCATTGTATACATTCCATCCAGAGGGCCGTCTAGAGATTAAATCGTTTAATTATTTCTATACAAATCAATCTGTTTAATTTTAATTTTTTTCAAAGAAATCGTGTAAAAAAACAGATATACAAATTATTCGTTAAGGACAAATCACAACATTAATATAATACTTTAAAAAACTGGCCAAGTGCGAGTCAAACTCACGCACCATTATCTATACAACATTAGACACAAAGATCGAGAAAAAACGGCAAAAAACTCACGTTTGTTGTATGCGAACCTTAAATATTTATTTTAAGCGTCTACCTGTTGTTGTTATTAATATCGAGCAAAAAAACGGCAAAAAACATTACATTTGTTGTATGGGAGCCCCTCTTAAATGTTTGTTTTATTCTGTCTTTAGTATTATTATTATTATTTATTTGGGAAACTTGCAGCTTACATAATAAATGGACAGAGACTTAGAATAACTAATAATAAATAAAAATAATAAAAATATCTTTATTTGACGTAAGAATAAACAATTACATATAGTACTTACATTCAAAAGGTTGTAAACTTACAATAGGTGCCCAACGAATCGTTGGGATACACTCATTCATTTTCGTTAACCTTATACATAATATAATTCTATGAGCACTAGCGCTTAAACTAGGCCTAGCCTGTATCTTAAACGCTAGTTAACTTAGTTTAACTATAAAATTTGTTGTTATAGCGGCAACAGAAATACATCATCTGTGAAAATTTCAACTGCCTAGCTATCACTGTTCACGAGGTACAGCCTAGTGACAGACAGATGGGCAGTAAAGTCTTAGTAATAGGGTCCCGTTTGGCACCCTTCGGTTATGGAACCCTAAAAACTAGTTTACCAGCCTTTTCAATTCCCAATCAGCCTACCTACAACTTCAACATCGTCACTAGATTCGGGAATATTATTTTCGACTTTTCTTAATGGATTTTCATTCTTTCAACCACAGCCACTTGAAATGCAATATATCTGTATCGACAACTTACCTGGCGCAAACACGTATCGAAAAAAATGGAAGTAACACTGCAGAACATGTACTGGGTGCTTGGACATAACTCGCAGATGAGCCTCAGCAACAATCTTTGCTTGCTACACACAATGGCCCCACTATGAGGCTAAGTGTGGAAATCTCATTTCTAACTAACTAGTTCTAGTTAGACCTGGGATTTCCGCACTTAGTGTGGAACTAACTAGTTCTAGTTAGACCTGAGGTTTTCGCACTTAGCATTATTGGGCCATTGTACGTATAGCAGGCGCTAAGAAAACAAAGTCATTGGTACATGCCAGGATTCGAACCCACGACCTCCCGATTGAGAAGCCGGTCTACCACTCCGCTATCACCGCTCTTGTGGTGGCTTACCTTATTGTTTCGTTTCAACATGGCCGCCAGTTCAGCCACTTCAGCCTCCCGAATGAGAATCCGGCGTTCCACCGCTCCGCTACCACGAATCACGACTCTAGTTCTAACTAACTAACCAACATAAAAGTTCAGCGTGGCCTGAGAGAGGTCTATAGCCAGCAGTGGGCAAACAATGGCAGATTGAAATGAACGTCTTCCTTTGTCTCCACAGCGGGCAAGTCTAAGCGTGCCAGCGCGCTGGTGGCGACCGTGGAGCGCGCCACCGAGATCTTCATCGAGCGCGGGCAGACCATTGCCTACGAGCATCCGGAGATCACGCAGGAGATGCTAGCTGCCGTAGAGGATGTCAGGAAGGCTGGTGAGTAAATATCATTTTCATAGATGTAACATATTGAGGGTATGGAAACAAAAAACCGGCCAAGTGCGAGTCGGACTCGCGCACGAAGGGTTCCGTACCATTATCTGTACGACATTTGAATGTTTTAAGCGTCTACCTGTTGTCGTCTACCTGTTAATAATGAGCAAAAAACGGCAAAAAAATCACGTTTGTTGTATGGGAGCCCCCTTAAATGTTTATTTCATTCTGTTTTGAGTATTTGTTGTTATAGCGGCAACAGAAATACATCGTAATGTGAAAATTTCACTATCACGGTTCATGAGATACAGCCTGGTGACAAACGGAAGGACAGACGGACAGCGGAGTTTTAGTAATAGGGTCCCTTACGCCTTTGGGTACGGAACCCTAAATATAGGTACAGCTGTCCGAGCCACAGATTAGCACTTGTCAGGCCTGTACACACACAAAGGATTCATCATCATCATCATTCAGCCACAAGAAGTCCACTGCTGGACATAGGCCTCCTCCATGGATTTCCAAAAAGACCGGTTGGAAGCGGCCTGCATCCAGCGCCATCCTGCCACTTGGATGAGGTCATCTGTCCATCTTGTGGCTGGTCGTCCCACGCTGCGCTTGCCGATATGTGGTCTCCATTCGAGAACTTTTCGGCCCCATCGGCCATCAGTTCTGCGTGCTATGTGCCCCGCCCACTGCCACTTCAACTTACTAATCCGCTGGGCTATGTCGACGACTTTCGTTCGTCTACGGATCTCATCATTTCTGATTCGATCTCGTAGAGAAATTCCGAGCGTAGCCCTTTCCATGGCTCGTTGCGTGACCTTGAGCCTTCTTATGAGGCCCATAGTGAGAGACCACGTTTCAGTGCCATAAGTCATCACATCACATAGGATTGTTCGCTCCTAATCGTTCCCGAAGTCTATTTAACACTGCCTATCCACAGGAGCCGCGATGAGCCTAGCCGCGCGCGAGTTCTCCGACTCTCCGTGCGCGTCGGCCGTGCGCTCGAGCATGGTGCGCGCGGCGCGCAGTCTGCTGTCCGCCGTCACCAGGCTGCTCATTCTTGCCGACATGGTGGACGTGCATTCGCTGCTGAACAAGCTTCGTTTGGTAAGTCTGACTTGGATGCGTTGTTTATTTTATCCTTGCATTCACACGCACAGACGCATACGCGTAAATGTAAGCAGAACAGCATACATTCTATGGTTAATTCAAAGGTCACTTAATTCGTGACGTGCTCCTTCAGTGAATCCATTTGAAAACAGACTTGATAAACATTTTTACAAGTGCATTTTTACAAGCAGCTTGAAGCTGCTTGTGTATTAATTAATCCTTACTAATATTATAAACGCGAAAGTTTATATGCATGGATGGATGTTTGTTACTCTTTCACGCAAAAACGGCTGAACGGATCCGGATGAAATTTTGCCCAGAGATAGATTATAGTCTGTATTAGCACATAGGCTATTTTTTATCCCGGAAAAAAACACATCAAAATTGCCACGCGAACGAAGTCGCGGGCAACAGCTAGTGAGTAATACTAATAAGTAAATAAAAAAATTGTAAGGTCACCTAACCATCTTAGATTAAATTTTTGGTGCCTTCTGACTCCTAAATATGCTGAGAAGAAGAAAAACCAGTACCAACCTTTTTTTTTTTTTTAACCCAGGAGGAACCCTATTACGGGTACCACCGGCTCGGGGGAGCACGGTGGTTATGTCGGACTCCCCGCCCTGCAAAGGGCAGTATACCGACTAAAACTCCTGGGGGTATTCCTTCACACCGCAAGGGATGGGGCCGCGGGAACGCTTGCGCACACTACCGCAACAACCAGTACCAACCTAACCTTTTTTTTTTTTTTCGATGGGATATCCGTCATGGATACCAGCACCTTGTGCAAGTAGTGCTGGTTATGTCAGACTCTTACTGACTAAAACCCCCCGGTGCCACCTCGCGTTTCGGGCGGGGCCACGGGCACCAGAGACACAACGGTGACCCCGCCAACGCTACAACTGCGCGCGACCGACCGTGCCAGCGGCACATGACACGATCTTACGCCTCGAGTTTCGGGTGCATTCCCCCTACCATCCCGGACAGGAGCTCTATTTTTGAATCACTCGTATCGCGTCGAGCGCTCGATTTCTACTGATTTTCGTTCGACATCTGAAATTCCGTATTTTTGAATCACTCGACTGCAAGGAATGGTCCTTACCACTCGTCTCGCATGGCGATCGGTAGATTAATTGTCAAAAAACGATTTCGACATTTCGTTAGAACACAAGCCAAAATGACAGTAGTAGTGTTTTGTTTGTATCAAAAGACAAAGATTTTTTATTTAAACAGCCAATAAAACAGTGTTTTACGTTCCGTTTCTGTTACGGTAGTTTCCGGTTTTTTTAATTTCTGCGTGGAATGGATAAAATACAATACTTCAAATTGTACTGGCAACACTTCAGGCGAACGATTCAAAAATACGGAAAAACGACATCATGCGACTTAGAAGACGAGTGTGACTTAAGTCGCATTCGACGATACAATTTCATACGAGTGATTCAAAAATAGGTCTCCAGGGCGGAGGCTGTGGCATTTGCGCCAGCCTGCGACGCCCTACCCTTCTTCGTCTTATCGGAGCCGCGGCGGGATCTAGTACCAACCTAACCTAACCTAACCCATACATCTTGCTCGCTAGGTGGAAAACGACCTCGACAAGCTGAAGTCGGCGTCGTCCCAGTCGGAGCTGCTGGAGTCGGCGCGGCAGTTCGGCCGCTCGGCCGGCGCGTTGGCCGCGCAGGCGGCGCGGAGGCAGCAGGAGCTCAGCTCGCCCCGGCTCAAGGTTCGACTCCCGGCTCGTTTCGTGTCTGATTCCCCTAGCTTACAGAGTGTTTTAGAGCGTTACTAGCGAAATCACCAGGTCGGATAGGGAATTGATTAGCAAAGACTACACGAAGCTGTCGTTCAGTCGAAATAAATGCTGAATGAATGAAAGGAGTACGTAATTATAGAATGGCGACTCAATTCATTCAAAATTACGAAAATACCTGGCTACTCCTAACTATTGATGAGTAAAGTATGGTTGAGAACTCGTCGGTAATAAGCAATTACAAAACGTTTTTGTAATAACTGTATAACTATTGTATTTTCTAAGGTTTGCATGAATATTTACTCGTTTATTTTTTATTTAGATTCAATTTTAATTTAACTAATAATCAATATCTTTGAGTTTGTATAAAATTATTGTTTTGCCAATTTAAATTTCAAAGTTTGTCAAAATATTTTTGTAACGTAACTTAATAATTTTTTGCCGAGGCTTGTAAACTAACAGTTAATACTTTCAAAAAGACGCCTGTCACCTCAGTCCACCGAGACCGCGGCACTTGCAAAAGTACCGAAACGTCGGAAAATTGTAAAATGAAAAAATTAACCAGTAAATATCCCTACAAATTCAGTTTTTATCTAATTTATAAGTACTGTTAAGTGGCAGTAGTTTTGAAACGTGAATTTTCCAAGTACAACTCGCTAACTACATTATCTCGAAAGCTCTAACTCTAAAATCGGGCCAAAGCTAAGACGAGGGCTGGAAACTGAACCCTTTCATTTGGAAATCCTCTTAAAATTAATTCTTGGTCAATGAAATAGGGTTCAGAATGGCTTGCAGCGGTGAATGATTAAAACAGGCGTGTAATCTCTGTGGTAATATCCTTTTTGTTGCACTAACCCGTGCTGAGGACAATTATAAAAACCTACTAGAGGCTAAAAATTCCACCCAGGCCGGGACTTGGGCGGCTAATCGTGTCAGCGCTCTCCCAACTGAGCTAATGGGTAAGTGCAGGCATTGGCATCTGTACGTAATACAGAGAAAGTTTGTAAAGAGGCTCGACATTTCCCCAATGCCTGAACTTATCCATTAACTCAGTTGGTAGAGCGCTGGCACGGTTAGCCAGAGGTCGCGGGCTCAAGTCCCGGCATGGGTGGAATTTTTTGCCTCTAAATAGGTTTTTAAAATCTCTGCGATAGTTTAATACAGGCTATAAATCGACGCATCTATATTACCCTTGTACAGGTATACCAACATGCATAAGCAGCCTATATGTATACGTCCCACTGTAGGGCACGGGCCTTCTCTCAGGGAAAGAGTCTGGGCTTAATCACCACGCGTGCCCACCGCGGATTGGCGATTTCAAGCGCTGAGGTATGTGAATAGCTCAGACACAGGTTTCCTCACGATGTTTTCCTTCACCGTACCAACGTGTAAGTATGCAAAACAGCATCTATACACGGAACACTATTTTATGACACTTTTAACATTTAAGGTGGGTCGATTCCAGTACAAATGATTATTTCCAAATTTTAATTATTACTAAAAAAATTACTGGAATTATGTCTGTCTGCATTAATTAAGATTTTTTTTTGCGCCAATACATATTTCCTTGAATAAAACTGTAGTTTAATACGTTAAATAAGATCGATAATGTTTGTATGGACTAAATTGTCGAACTCATTTAAGTTATTAAACAAGTGCTTTTTTAAGAAACTGTATATTGGCTCAAATAGAAATCTTAATTAATGCAGACAGACATAATATTCTAGTGTATAATATGTGCAATCCGCGCCAAATCATGCTAGATTAAAATTTTTAGTGTAGCAATATTAGCGACACGTTACTCAGGGTAGTTTTTAATAATATTTTTTGTCGTTTTGTCTATCCAGTGAGGGTAGTTCACTGTCGTCGTCGGCCTTCTCGCTGTGACGGTCGTCAAGATCGTGTGTCGGATCTTTGGTGGCCTTAGAGAATCCACTGCTACGTGCACATCAAATAATTTCGCTCATAACTGTGAACCTTCGCCTATACGCCCTCCCGAGTCCCGCAGTGCTCCTCCTCATCATCGTGATTGTGGATTGTGACACCCAACACCTGAGCGAACATTGTCGGCGCCGACGGACAGGCTCAGGCTCCGGACGCTGCTGGCGAGTTGGCTTTTCGATGTCCTTCATTACTTTCACTGGATTTGTTGTACCTATAGACTATCGTATTTCGTACATTTCGTTACCCCCCAAGCGGTCTCTCGATTCGCGGGTGATTGCACAGTACAATTGTGTATTTTTTTAACGTATTTGGAAATAATCATTTGTATGGGAATCGTCCCAACTTAAATGCGTCTACTGTTAAGTAGCTAGAATGTAGTTATCGGAGTTTATGGGTCGCCGTCTATGCCTAACGCTAGTGGCATTTTTCCGAGCGGTTCCGTGCTTCGCAAGGCACGTTAAGCTGTTGGTGCCGGCTGCCGTCGATAGATGGCAGTCGTTAAGCCAAGTCAGAGGCCTTAGGGCGGCTTGACAACTTCTGACAGTAGACGAGCCACTAGTCTACAAGCCTCCACCAATCCGGACTTGGCCCCCGTGGTGGAGTATGGCCTATACCTTCCTTAGGGAAGAGACCCGTGCCCCTCAGTGGGGACATAATGGGTTGATGATGATGATGATGATGTAGGGAGTTCTATCTGCAGTAAGGTCGTCAATTATACTGTGTATTTTTTCAATTTCTATGTCATGTGCTTTAATGTACAATGAAGAGACTTATCTTATCTTATCTGTATAGGACGAGTTAGCGGCGGCCCGCGCTCAGCTCAAGAAGCATTCCACCATGCTGCTCACGGCTTCCAAGGTAACATTTATCTCGTATCATAAGCTACCTGAGGGCAAAGTTATAAGCAGCCTATATACGTTCCACTGTAGGGCACAGGCCTTCTCTCAGAGAGAGAGTATGGGCTTAATCACCACGCGTGCCCACCGCGGATTGGCGATTTCAAGCGCTGAGGTGTATGAATAGCTCAGACACTCAGGTTTCCTCACCAGGGCAAAGTTAATTATTTATATTTAACCGTGGACCGTGTGGCGTCGGATTAAGAATAGCGTCACTCCATTTCTTTCCGTGGATGTCGTAGAAGGCGACTAAGGAAATCAATTACCAGGAGCCGGCCAGCAGCGTCTTCCTGAGATTCCAACCGCATACTGCGATCGCCAACCCGCCTGCCAAGCGTGGCGATTATGGCAAAACCCCTCATGGTTTTCATAACCACTATGTCCTATGTCCTGCAGTGGGCGTCATATGGCTGATGATGATGATGATTGAACTAAGACACACCACCAGATAACATACGATCGCAGTATGCGGTTGGAATCTCAGGAAGACGCTGCTGCCCGTCTCCTGTTAATTGATTTCCTTAGTCGCCTTCTACGACATCCACGGAAGGAAATGGAGTGACAAAAAAAATAAAAAATCAATAAAATTATATTCGAACAAAAAAGAATTGTTGAAATCGGTTAAAATTTGACGGAGTTATGCGAGAACATAGCCAAATGAAAAAAAACGTTCGCGTCGAATTGATAACCTCCTCCTTTTTTTGAAGTCTGTTAAAAAAAAATTGCTATCTCCAAAACTTGACATTGGCAGAATCCTTAGGGTAGCCATTAAATAAGAATCGAATTGAAAATTACTGTTCTGTCTTTCCTGTAGGCTAGGCTGACGAAGCTGTAAGGCTGGTGCTGGGCAAGCCTACTCCATCTAAAACAATGTCCCAGCCACTGCAGCGTCCGAGTGGTCCATTCACCCATCTAGTGCGAGTGAAGGTGCCACTGGACGCTACATCAATCATCTCATTGCTTAGATGCAAAGACCAATGTTTAGTAATGTTACGTATGTGCTTTGAATAGATTATTTTGAATACCATTGGAGTGAGTTACAACGATGTTGGTGTATGAAAATACTATTCACCTGCAGGTGTACGTCCGTCATCCGGAGCTCGCAGCCGCTAAGGCCAACCGCGATTACGTACTCCGAGCGGTCTGCTCCGCCGTGGGAGCTATTTCTAGCGTGGCACAAGGCAGGAGCGCGGGCGATGGTGAGTGACACAGATATATAGATATAGAGACACACAGACAGACAAGTCGACAAACAAACGAACAAACAAACACGTAGATAAATAGATAGATAGATAAAAAGATATCTGAGAACTATGTGTAGCGAGTGGTCTGCTCCGCTGTGGGAGCTATTTCTAGCGTGCCGCGGACGATAGTGAGTGATACAGACACATATATTTAAAGACACACAGACAAATACATCGATAGAAAGTCAACTAAGACCTACTTGAACCGAGCGGTCTGCTCCGCCGTGGGAGCTATTTCTAGCGTGGCTCAGAGCAGGAGCGCGGGCGATGGTGAGTGACACAGATCATCATCATCAGCCATTTGACGCCCACTGCAGGACATAGGCCTCCCTCATGGTTTTCCAAGCTTCCCCGTCTTGTGCCGCCCGCATCCAGCGACTCTCCGCCACCGTAACAGACAGACAAACAGGCAGACAGACAAACAGGCAGACAGACAAACAAACATGTAGATAGATAGATAGAACGACAACTGAGAACTACGTGTAGCGAGTGGTCTGCTCCGCTGTGGGAGCTATTTCTAGCGTGCCGCGGGCGATAGTGAGTGATACAGACACATATATTTAAAGACACACAGACAAATACATAGATAGAAAGTCAACTAAGACCTACTTGAACCGAGCGGTCTGCTCCGCCGTGGGAGCTATTTCTAGCGTGGCTCAGAGCAGGAGCGCGGGCGATGGTGAGTGACACAGATCATCATCATCAGCCATTTGACGCCCACTGCAGGACATAGGCCTCCCTCATGGTTTTCCAAGCTTCCCCGTCTTGTGCCGCCCGCATCCAGCGACTCTCCGCCACCGTAACAGACAGACAAACAGGCAGACAGACAAACAGGCAGACAGACAAACAAACATGTAGATAGATAGATAGAACGACAACTGAGAACTACGTGTAGTGAGGGGTCTGCTCCGCTGTGGGAGCTATTTATAGCGTGGGCGCGGGCGATGGTGAGTGATACAGATACATAGATTTATAGACACATAGACAGACAGATAGATAGAAAGTCAACTAAGACTTACGTAAACCGAGCGGTCTGCTCCGCTGTGGGAGCTATTTCTAGCGTGAACCAAGGCAGGAGCGCGGGCGATGGTGAGTGATAGATAAAATAAAATTTCTGTTGATCTAGTTTAACAAAATACATGTTGCATTAAAAGGTAGGTACATAGCTATTATTACATAAGCGACGCCCACTGCTGTTGGCTTGACGGTGAAGAGGTTTATGAAGGAACTAGCTGTCGCCCGCGAATTCGTTCGCGTGGTAATTTTGATGTGTATTTCTCCGGGATAAAAAATAGCCTATGTGCTAATCCAGACTATAATCTATCTCTGTGCAAAATTTCATCCGGATCCGTTCAGCCGTTTTTGCATGAAAGAGTAACAAACATCCATCCATACATACAAACTTTCGCGTTTGGATATTTCTACCGAATATCAAATCTAAGGTGTTTTTTTTTAAGTCCACGCAATTCACGTGGCGATTATCTGTCATTAACTAATTTTGTATGCCGATTACCCCTGCGGAATAACTAATTTACCCCCGCGGAGGTAATTACCCCCAGGCTCTGAACCTAGGACTTACGCGTTCGAAGTTGCTGGCTGAAGCTAGTGTGTTATGTTCGCAGATGCCTCGCGGCCAACCGCGGAGGGTCCCGGCGAACTGGCTCAAGCTTTGGATGACTTTGATGTGAGTATCCTTAAAATTTCCTGAGATTCCAACCGCATACTGCGATCGCCAACCCGCCTGCCGAGCGTGGCGATTATGGCAAAACCTCTCATGGTTATGAAAGCCATCAGTTAGGCCTATGTCCTGCAGTGGGCGTCAAATGGCTGTTGTTGATGATGATGATGATGATGATCCTTAAAATAAACATACTACATCAGCACCACAAACACGTGTAATATTTAGTTTAGTGTGAAATAAAATAAAGTAAGTTGTAAAAGTTAAACTTAAGCTCAAAGCTTCTGCTGGCTGCCTCAGTGAGATCACATCGTTTGTGTGTTCCTGTTGCCGTCGAGTCTTTTTATTCAAATTAACACAGAAACTGCGACCTAAAGAACGTTACAGGTTAAACTAGGTGACCATTTCCAAATCTAGGTCATTCACTTAATGTTTTGAAATTCGCTCCTTAATTAACAGAGTTTACATATTATTGTAAAACCTAGCTGGCTTTTATTCCAGACATCATTGTCATCTAAATAATATTTAATGCTATTACTATAGCCCTTTTGTCACAAAGTGTGCTTTACACATTTCTTGCACCGCGCTTCTGGCAAGCTTATTACATCTTCAGGGAGCTTATTGTACAGACGTATACAATGCCCTATTAAGGATGTGATGATGGTGATGATGAAATATTCCCAGGAGCGGATGGTGATGGAGCCGCTAGCGTATTCCGAGGTCCGAACTCGGCCGTCTTTGGAAGAGCGTCTGGAGTCCATCATATCTGGAGCGGCGCTCATGGCCGACTCTTCTTGCACCAGGTAAAGGTCCTGATTGTGGCGGATGATCTGGGGACCTCAGAATGCTAACCTCCACCTGACCTGATTCAAAATCAGGTGGAATCAGGAATAATAAAACCGGCCAAGTGCGAGTCGGACTCGCGCAAGGAGGGTTCCGTACCATTATTTGTACAACATTGGACAAAGGTCGAAGTTGAGAACAGCGCCATCTATAGAAACCAACATTGACATTTAACGACATGACATCGGCGCTGTGAAGGTCACATAGATGGCCGCTAGATGGAGAGCGTTGTCTTTAGACAACGAGTGCTGTATGGGAGGCCCCCCTTAAATAAAGATTTTATTCTGTTTTTAGTATTTGTTGTTATAGCGGCAACAGAACTGCCTAGCTATCACGGTTCACGAGATACAGCCTGGTGACAGACAGACGAACAGTGAAGACTTAGTAATAGGGTCCGGTTTGGCACCCTCCGGGTACGGAACCCTAAAAACACCTTTTTTTTTATAAATAACGTCTTTTCTTTTTGTCTCAGGGACGAGCGTCGCGAGCGCATAGTGGCCGAGTGCAACGCGGTGCGCCAAGCGCTCCAAGACTTGCTTCACGAGTACATGACCAACGTGAGTGTTGCAGGTCTCCCCACGGTGCGAGGCCGGCTATTGGAACTCCGCGGATTTGCTGATCAGTTCGCCCTTTACCAGGCAGTGGCGTAATAGTTGCCAAATTGTACCTCATCAGTTTGAAATAAAGTGCAAAACCAATGAAAAATATATAGTAGCTCTGCCAGTTAAAGGGTTAAAACGGCAGCAGGGTTAGGTAACAACTCGATATTTTATTTTATTTGGTGTACAAAACAGATCACAACCATTACACGATATAAAAGTAATAATATGACATGAGTACTAAGTTGTGGTCTAAAGCATGCACACACAACATTGCCACATGTAAATTTGAGTATCTGAATAAAGTATTACATTTTAGGGATAATCATTTTATATAAAACCATACAACTCGATGAATTCAGGATTTTGGCTGAGGGTCTCTGAAATTTAGCAAAATGCGCGTTGAAGATATCGACTTCCGAGCTAGTGGCCACAACTTCGTTGTGAAGTCTACACATTCTCACTATCGGATTGTAGTATTTGATGTGTTATTTTTAAAAACATTTAAAAAGAAAGGCGTGTAAGATCGAGATTTGCACCGAATATTTATTGTCAGCTCAGACAGTAGAGACTCGGAATTCACGCGACCATGTAGGGTTTAATGTAGATATTTTAAGTCTAGCTATTTACGCCGGATTTCCAACGGCACGACGCTCAATTTGGCTAATGCGCCAATCACGTGTAATGTATGTAAAACACCAATAGGTTATTTATAAATCAGCATTAAAAAAACACTAAAAAGACAAAAATAAAAAACTGCAATAAAAATAAGTAACAACCCGACTCCTGAGCATTAATTACTAAGCAGACGGGACCCAAATTCAGCAATGTAACTACTTAGGTTGGTCCCGCCTTGTCGGGTCGCTTGTTGTCGGGTTGTTGGGTATTTTTATTTTAGTATTTTATCGCGGGTATTAATGTTAGGAGTATCATTAACGTGTTTAAATATTCGGGGATATTATTTGATGGTTCATGGGCCCGTTTCTGAATTGAGAATTTCGCTAAGTTAACAGTTAACCGTAATGCTGTCTCTTCGAATTTCTCAGAAAAGAGCGCGACACCAAACCGCGTTAACCACTTAGCGAAATTCTCAATTCAGAAACTGGCCATTACAAGAACTAAATGTAATAACTATAAAGTTCAAACCTTACTTACAGAATTCCAAACAGTGTAAAACAATCACTAAATTACAATGCAAGGTAATCATTCATAGAACCTATCTATATAAATTTTTGGTCCAACCAAATTATACAGCGCATTCGGGAGGTCGTGGGTTCGAATCCCGGCATGTACCTAAGACTTTGTCTTCTAAGTTACGTACATTTGTGAAGTTATAGTAGCAATACCACTCGCTAACGTGAAAACATCGTGAGGAAACCTGGGTGTCTGAGGTGTTCGCATACCTTAGCGCTTGTAATCGCCAATCCGAAGTGGGCACGCGTTAAGCCGATACTCTCTCTGAGAGAAGGCCTGTGCCCTACAGTGGGACGTATGTAGGCTGCTTATGAGATTTGTCCTTCCGACAACTTTCTATCCAACAGGCCGGCAAGCCGGAACAAACGGAGGGCTTGGAGCGCGCCATCGAGAACATGTGTCGCAAGACGCGCGATCTTCGTCGACAGCTGCGCAAGGCCGTCGTCGACCACGTCAGCGACAGGTGGGCCACTTACGGCGACTTATAGTCCGCACAGATCTTTTTGGCGGTAACGTGAACATAGTCGCAGATCGTTTGCACATCGCTTACTGTCTTTACAGTGTATGTGTGGTAAATTACAATTAGTCTGCGAACTTTTTTTGGGAGTGAGTGAGTAGGCTCTCTTCTCATTACTTATGTATAAATCTCAGCTATATAATATATTTCCTTTTGAAATGCTTAAATCTAAAATTTTTCTATGCAAACACCCGTTTTTGCGGTGACTTAATTGTTAGTTCTTCTTAACTACTAGTTTTAATATTTTGTTGCTATCAGTGGAAGCCTGTTAATGACTTTCTGTTCTCATATTTTTAAGTAGTATTAAGTTATATAATGTCAATGGCTTTGCGAAAACTAAATAAATAAGTAGTCAATTACTCACACATTCCCTGTAAAGACAGTAACTTACTGTCAGTAAGCTATGTGTAAATGATCTGCGACTATGTTCACGTTACAGCCAAAAAGATCTGTGCGGACTATACTACACTCACTTACAGCGAGTTACTTCTAGCAACATTACAGTGACATATGGCTACTTAAAGCGATTCAAGCGACTTTTAGTAACTCTACAGTGACCTGTAGCGACTTGTAATGACTTACTATGAATTGTAGCTACTTCGTAGTGACTTGTAGCGACTTCTAACTGCCTACAGCGCTCTAGAACTATTCACTACAGCGACTTATAGCTTCTTACAGCGATTTGTTACAACTTTGTTCCACATTATCTTCCTGAACTTCCCAGGGCCACGTATATCAACTTAGAGACACATCGAAAAAAGGGGGTAGGGAATGGAAAAGGGGAAAAAACAATATCTGTTGACGGTACTTACACCATTTGTCCTTGACCTTGCCTGGTTACCATAGCACAGGGTATCCTAGTTCGGGACCACGTCAAGTGATTGTGTTGTGTGGATGTTATTTATTATTTATTTCAAAACTTATTTGCAAGACATTTTATTTTTCGCGAAAATTGATGGGACCGTTAACCCAGGGCTTGGCGCTGAACGTGTTAATAGTCTGTGTATGTCTGTTAAACATTCCGGAGGTCGCGGGCTCGATTCCCACAGGAGGGCGTACTTGATTTGTGCAAATGGCCTCAGTCTGGGTGTATTTCCATGCGTGTGATGTCATTGCCTGGTTACCGTAGCACAGGGTATCCTAGTTTGGGACCGGAACAAGTAATTATGTTGTGTGGAATTTATTATTGTTATAAGACTTGTGTATATAAACGCTTACCAGAAACGTACCTATTGTGCTACCAAAATTACGAAATCTGTACGAAATTGATAATTATCCAATTGCGTTGACAAAGGCCCAGTTTCTGAATTGAGAATTTCGCTAAGTAAATAGTTAACTGTAGTGCTGTCTCTTAGAATTTCTCAGAGAAGAGTGTGACAGAATGTTACTTAAGTATTTACTTAGTGAAATTCTCAATTCAGAAAGCGGCCCAAAAAGAATAAAAATACCCACCGAAACGGGTAAAGGCTGGGCCAAACCAACGCGTTCAGCTCGCGTCCACGGTGACGTACGCGGTGGCGATTATTGCGCGTGCAAAAGTTGTGCACACTGTCGCGTTTGTTCAGGCGTTCACCAGGCTGGAGTCACGTCACTACAATGATGTCTGATATGTTTCCTCAACTAATAATAACTGCGTGCAGCGTCCTAACGCAACGAGCGCGATCTGATTGCCACCGCCGCGTGCAGACGCTGCACCGGACGCCGCGGTCAATCAGAGAACGCATCGATGTGAAGACGTCGCTTCAAGTTCGTGCACAATAACTGATCGCCACTGCGTACGCCACCGCGGACGCGAGCTGAACGCGTTGGTTTGGCCTAGCGTTAAATCCTCACAAAATGGCGGTTACAAAACGAATACCGGCCAAATGCGAGGCGGACTCGCGCACCGAGGGTTTCATATTTTCTTACGTTCCAGTTTTCTGGAGAGCAATGTCCCGCTGCTGGTGCTGATGGAGGCGGCCCGCAACGGGCACGAGAAGGAAGTGGAGGAATACTCCGTGGTCTTCACCGAGCATGCCAATAAACTGGTCGAGGTAGGTGTACGATGTAGCGTCGCACATTTACAAATACAAATACTTTAGTCGCAGACTGTCCAAAAACGCAAACCGTCTACCTGACGCAAACCGTCCAAACCGCAAACCGCCAAACACGCAAACCGTCAAACACGCAAACCTTCCAAAACGCAAACCTTCCAAAACGCAAACCGTCTTCCTGACGCAAATGGTCCAAAACGCTAACCGTCAAACACGCAAACCGTCAAACACGCAAACCTTCCAAAACGCAAACCGACCAAAACGCAAACCGCCAAACACGCGAACCGCCTAACACGCAAACCGTCAAACACGCAAACCTTCCAAAACGCAAACCGACCCACACGCAAACCGTCCAACACGCAAATCTTCTAACCGCAAACTTTGCAGTTGGGTTTTTACATCGGAATGATATCACTGTACCTACATGATTATATTCTTTTTGTTGCACTAACCCGTGCTGAGGACAATTTTAAAAACCTATTTAGAGGCTAAAAATTCCACCCATGCAACCAACTGCAAAGAGGGTTACCTCGGGGCTGCAAGTGATGTAAATCGCTTCGGTCAGACGTCGCTGCCTGTACGTAATACAGAGAAGTTTGTAAAGAGGCTCGAAATTTCACTGATGCCTGCACTTGCCCATTAGCTCAGTTGGGAGAGCGCTGGCACGGTTAGCCAGAGCTCGCGGGTTCAAGTCCCGGCATGGGTGGAATTCTTAGGCTCTAAATAGATTTTTAAAATTGTCCTCAGCACGGGCTAGTGCAACAAAAATAATACAACTCAGATACTTGTTTTCTGCCAAGTCATAAAAACATTTCGGCGCCTTTTTAAACAATAATCAACTCCTATTTTAATAATAATAACTTTATTGATAGTTAACAGGGTTGATGTACATTCACTTAACCGTTTAAATATAAATAGAAAAACGTGAACGAAACTGGTTGGTATCTGCTGCTATAGCTAGGTTACAAAGTAGCCTAACATGCGTTGTGTGTGTGTGTGTGTGTGCGTGTGCGTGTGTGTGTGTGTGTGTGTGTGTGTGTGTTCATTAATTTAATTATAGAAAGCACACGGAATTCAAATAATTACAGCATGAATAAAATAAAACAACAAGTTTCAGTATTCTACGAAGCTTTACTGCTCAATTTTGACTCTGTTTGGTCGTTCAGCCTCATTAGAAGTTTCAGAAGAAAATTGGACTTTATGCACTAGAGCTTAAAAAGCGATTTTATGTCGTCTAAAGTCGAACTTTACGAGCAATAGAAGTGAAAAGGATACCTACGAACTAAACTAAAACTTAAACTTGATTAACATTTGTCACTCAAGTGTCCGTTGATTATTCGAGATTAAATAAAATAGGTTTATTTCAAGTTTAAATAAAAGAGGTTTCGCGGTATACGGGTTGCCATGCAAAATTGTCGAAAAAATTATGGCCTGGGAAAGAAGTTTGAGTGTTGGACGGTCTGCGATTAAAGGATCATCATAATCATAAGCAGCCTATATACGTCCCACTGTAAGGCCTTCTCTCAGAAAGAGAGTATGGGCTTAATCGCCACGCATGGCCACCGCGGATTGGCGATTTCAAGCCCTGAGGTATGTGAATAGCTCAGACACTCAGGTTTCCTCACGATGTTTTCCTTCACAGTTAGCGAGTGGTATTGCCGCTATAACTTCACAAATGTACATAACTTAGAAAACAAAGTCATAGGTACATGCCCGCACTGGGTATCGAACCAGGGTCTCTCGCTTCCGAGTCCAATGTTCTAGCCACTAGGCTATCACCGCTCACCGATGTGTATATATTCTATTCTTGTTATGTAGCCTCCATAATGTGAGTGTCCCACTGCAAGACAAGGCCTCCCCCCATTGGACCATGATGTTCGGCCATTTGCTAACACTGACCGCTCCGGCAAGAATTTCTCGAGGTCATCATTGGCTTCTCGTACGCCCCCGTTTGCGATGGTCGCCGCGATTATAATAAAACGCTGTTTTGCCATATTAATTAGCCTACGACCTATTCTCAGACCTGCCAAATGTACACAAAAAAAAACCGGCCAAGTGCGAGTCGGACTCGCGCACGAAGGGTTCCGTACCATTCTATACAACATTAGACACAAAGTTAAAAAAAAAAGCAGAAAAAAAATCACGTTTGTTGTATGGGAGCCCCCCCTTAAATAATTATTTTATTTTGCTTTTAGTATTTGTTGTTATAGCGGCAACAGAAATACATAATCTGTGAAAATTTCAACTCTCTAGCTATCACGGTTCTTGAGATACAGCCTGGTGACAGACAGACGGACGGACGGACGGACAGACAGACAGCGAAGTCTTAGTAATAGGGTCCCGTTTTACCCTTTGGGTACGGAACCATAATAAAACGTTGTTTTGTCATATTAATTAGCCTACGACCTGTTCTCAGACCTGCCAAATGTACACAATAAAATTAATAAAAATCGACGAAGCCGTTTTCGTCGGTCCAAAGGTAAAACTCATTTTGTGGCATAATTTCAGGCAAAATAAATTGAGTGTCAAATGAGTTTTACCTGCAAAGGGATTAGAGAAGCTTTGGAGTTAAAGACATTTCACGTGACAGTTTTGTTATGGAGCATAATACGCACTTAGTGTATTTTTCTTGTCGTAGATTTTCTCTTTAAAGAAACGTAACTAACAAAATCTAATTTTGTGTCAAAATGTCACTTAATGAGTTTTACCTTTGAACCGACGTTTTGTATAAGTTCGATGGCAAACGAGATTTTTATATCTTCTTCTGATATATATATATATATATATATATATATATATATATATAAATTAATTTAAACTGGACAACGGCTGGGTCGATTTGGCAAATTTTTCTTTTTCTCTGTATTTGTGGAAGTCCTGGGAAGGTTTAAACGGTGAGAACAAAAAAAAAAGATTGCTGTAGGTGATACGAAGTTCGCGGGCTCATCTAGTATTAGATAAAAGTGGCGTGATTCCTAATAGGGATCACTTCCTCAGCACAACGCTGAGTCAGCTGCCTTTTGTGGCAACTTAGATACACCACAGGCTACATGTATGGTCCTGTTTTATTTATACGTTTTGTCTGTTGTGTATTTAGTTTTCTTTCTGTTGTTGTGCATATTATGTTACTTATGTGCTTATTTTGTTTCTGTGATGTATCTTGTTGGTATAATAAATGTCTTTCTTCTTCTTGACCTTCTAATACGTAAGTCCTCCACTGTATTGAGTTATCCGGTTTAACCTACTCCGAACTGACACTTTGGAGTCGTCTAAATCGCTAACCCGATAGAGTGAATAGAAGAGCAGCAGTGGACGAGTACGGGCGTATTTATTGATTGGTCAATGAATTAATTGTTTGAGATCGAAAATAAAAAGTGTCTCTTACCAACAGGTGGCCAACTTGGTGTGCTCGATGTCCAACAATGAAGACGGAGTGAAGATGGTTCGCCACGCGGCTGGGCAAATCGAGTCACTGTGCCCGCAGGTTAGATTAGATTTGATTAAAACTCTTTATACCACACCCACACGGAAAGTGTCTCATTGCACGTTCATAAACGGGTTGCAAAGTTCGTCATTTCTTCCTTATAAATGTGCGGCGGGAAAAGTTATATGAAAACTCATTATCCATTCCTGCCCTGCTAGCGTTGTTTTGTTTCTTAGCAGCGAACATAAAAAAATGCAAACGTCAAAATCTCAAAAAGCTTTATATCAAATAGTTACGAAAAAGCGGTGTGTTTTTTTTTATACTACATCTGCTTGGAAAGTACCTTGATACTTTATCAAATTTACGGTCGAAAGTACGTCATTGCATATCGAACAAATATGCGGGGAGAAAACGCATCTGAGCGGGAGAGAAAAGTGTATGAAAATCCATTTCTTACGTGGTTTTTCTTTTTTAATTTTGGGTAAGACTATGCGCCGGTAACCTAAATATCAAAAACCAAAAAGTTTTTACAGTGAGTTTTTATCTCCAAGTTCGCAAAATGACACTGGCCACTAGCTGTGTGTTGGATGGTGTCGGGCTGGCAGTGCGACCCTGCGGCGGCAGGATAAACAATTTGTGTGTTGTTTGAGGATTCAGTTTTCGTAGAAAGTAAAATAAAACTATCAAGCAGGTGTAGTATAAAGCACTATGTATCACTCGAGAGAAACTGCGATTCCCGATCTCGGGTGTTTTAAAGCCCTCTCCTACGGTTCGGGCTTCAAACGACACCCTCGACGGTAATCGGTCACTTTCTCCTCTCGGTGAACAATGTACTATTGTACTCTATTTTTAATGATAGGAGGCAGGCAACCTCTTTCTGCACTACGCAAAGAAAAAAAACGAGCGCGGCAATTGGTTTTGTTTTGTTAAATTTAGTTTTTTACTAACTTGATAGGTAATTTAATAGTACGCTTTTAATTATTCTAAAGAATTTAATTTTCCTCGTAAGTGCACTATGTGTCACTCGGGATTTCTGTTGCTGTTCTCGAGTTTCCTGTAGGTCCTCCGCTGCGCGTCGGGCTTAAACATACTCTGGAACAGGCAGTTTTCTCCCCTCTGTGTATAATGCACTATTACCCACCTCTGTCCGTAGGTGATAAACGCGGCGCGCGTGTTGGCGGCCCGCCCCCGCTCCCGCGTCGCTCAAGAAAACGCTACCGCCTTCGGCCGCGCCTGGGAAGCGGGTGTCAGGCTTTTGACCGAAGCTGTCGATGATATCACTACTATTGACGACTTCTTGGCTGTTAGCGGTGAGTGATATAAGAATTAATAGGACAGGAGAGGAGTGGTGAGGTGTGGAGAGGAGAGGAGAGGAGAGGAGAGGAGAGGAGATGAGAGGAGAGGAGAGGAGAGGAGAGGAGAGGAGAGGAGAGGAGAGGAGAGGAGAGGAGAGGAGAGGAGAGGAGAGGAGAGGAGAGGAAAGAGAAAGTTCGAATAGGCCTGCGGCGCTAGAATTAGAAAGAGAAGAAATGAGTACTTATCTTATCTAGAATGTAACTTAGTACTAGAAAAATGGTTTCTTTTTTACTTAAAATGGTATCATCATAAATGGTCATACGAGTTCGATAGTATTATATTTTTACGTAAAGTAGTGTTTCTTAAAAAAAAAAAAAAAATTTTTGTAATTTTCATTTTATTCCTTTTCTGTTCGAACAACTGTAAATAAAATTTCATTTAATATGAGACTTTATTTACATCTACATTATCAACGGCGACAGCCCGTACCAAATGTCACCTGTACGTCCCGGTACTAATTCGTATAGGCGAGCGTACATCAAAGTGCCAATTCATGACAATTTAAGAGTCTTTACCCAATTTATTAGATCAACTTCTGGAATAAACGTTTTCTCGTCTCAAAACATCAGCGGACGCCAATTCCCTGCTCAAGATCACAATAGTCTTGTGTTCTTGCATGTCTTAAGCGTGGTCTCTCTCTTCAACAGAGAACCACATCCTGGAAGACGTGAACAAGTGCGTGGTCGCTCTGCAAGAAGGAGATCCGGACTCGCTGGAGCGCACCGCCGGCGCCATACGCGGCCGGGCGCACAGGTACACACACACACACACACACACACACACACACACACACACACACACGCACGCACGCGAGCACGCACGCACGCATGCACGCACACACGCTAGCACGCACGCACGCACGCTACCACGCACTCACACACACACACACACACACACACACGCACGCACGCACGCACGCACGCACGCACGCACGCACGCACGCACGCACTCACGCACGCACGCACGCACGCACGCACGCACGCACGCACGCACGCACGCACGCACGCACCCACAATCAGACATAGTTCTAGTTCGATTGGTGATTTCCGCACTTAGCCTCATAGTTGGGGCATTGTTTGTAGCGAGCGCTTCAGACACTAGGGTTTCCTCACGATGTTTTCCGCCGTTAGTGAGTGGTACTGCTACTATAACTCCACAAATATACATCACTTAGAAAACAAAGTCATTGATTGGCACATGCCGGGATTCGAACCCACGACCTCCCGAGTGAGAAGCCGACGTTCACATACACACACACACACACACACACACACACACACACACACACACACACACACACTCACACTCACACACACACACACACACTCACACTCACACTCACACTCACACTCACACTCACTCACTCACTCGCTCACTCACTCTCTCACACGCATACACACTCGTATCTCCTCTAGTACATAGTAAATACAGCAACGGTTCTAGCCCCGCCCCTCTCCCCGACAGAGTGTGCTCGGTGGTGACGCAAGAGATGGACAACTACGAGCCGTGCATCTACACGAAGCGGGTACTCGAGGCTGTCACCGTGCTGCGCGATCAAGGTAGGAAATACTCCTTAACCTGTTAGGTTATGACCTTGAAAAGAACACTCCACGCACGCACGCACTCCGTGGTACAATTATGGGTCACCGTAGGCACTGACTGAAAATCAGCGCTGAGGGATCACTTCCTCAGCACAACGCTGAGTCAGCTGCCTTTTGTGGCAATGTAGATACACCACAGGCTACATGTATGGTCCTGTTTTATTTATTCGTTTTGTCTGTTGTGTATTTAGTTTTCTTTCTGTTGTTGTGCATATTATGTTACTTATGTGCTTATTTTGTTTCTGTGATGTATCTTGTTGGTATAATAAATGTCTTTCTTCTTCTTCTTCTTCTTCAATTAATAGTAGATTGTTCACCAAGGGCGCAAACAAAATTTTTGCGTTGAGGTTGTGACATTGAATCCGGAGCGAACTGAGGCGATTCTTGCATTAACTAAGAATCGCTGAAGGAGCGAGGGATTCAACACTACCGAGACCAAAAATGATTTGCGCCCGTGTAGAACACTCTGCTTTTCACTACCATCTGAGAGGAATGAAATAAAAGATAACACTTACATACCACTCAAATGTAGGTAACTTCTGGCAGGAGGTTTTGAATTGCTTGAGTTGCCTGTTTTTTTTATATATTCTGGTGTTAAGAAGACACTATCATCACCGCTTGACGACATTTTTCCGAGAAAATAAGTGAAAATAGAGAAAAAAAAGCGCGCCAATGTTATTGACTTTTTACATAGAAAAGAAAAAACTTGCGTTCCAATTTCAAATATTTGACAATGAGGTACTTAAAAGTTTTGCAGCAAAGAGTTTGGTAAGGGTCTGAGCTATTCACATACCTCAGTACTTGAAATCGCCAATACGCGGAGAGCACGCGTGGTGATTAAGCGCATACTCTCTCCCTGAGAGAAGGCACGCGCCCTACAGTGGGGCGTATACAGCATGGGTGGCCAACAGGTCGATCGCGATCGCTTATGTAATAAACTCTAGGCACGGATGGTAAGTGACGACCAGGCGTACAATGTTACGTTATACTCGTAGGTGGCGTCGAAGTTGCTTCTTTTTTTCCGACTTCGGCTGAGCCCAAGAGAGGGGTAATGTGTTTGGCTCGTCTGTATGTATCAAAGTGTGTCCCATTCTACGTTCCCTTATAGCTCCTTAACTAAACGTCTCATTTTTACAGATAAGATCTCAATCTATGCGTTTTAATTACATGGATGTCATGAGCCATATGAAATCTACATGAATCTGACAAAAGGACTGAAATCTTGCAAAATTCTCGATCTATTTTGCAAGAAGTTCCCCACTTAGTCACCGGATGGCGCTATTTACGCTAATGTCTAATCTTGCTACTCATCACTAGAGGTCGCTGCTGTTATTCCTATTAAAAACACTAAAATAAAAAGTGTTGGAGCCCTACGTCATCCGGCTCGAAAGACCAATGTAGGCTCAGGATATAAATGAAGCAAGTGGACTGTACATTGTACAATGTAGGCGGAGTATAATCGAAAATTACAAGAATTCAAAAATTGTGTGTAAGCTAGAGTGAAGCGCCCGTCGACCCGCTTGCGAGTAGTGCGGCCCGTTTTGGCCTGCGGGGCGCGGGGCTCCGCTGAGTGACGTAGGGCTCCAACAAATGTGAAACATATAATCCAACTATTTATCTATATATCCCATGAAAAACAAAGCCCACTGGTGGACATAGGTCTCCAAAAAAAATAAAAATCAACTGCTGAGCATTAATTACGAATAATAAGCAAATTTAACTTTGTGATCCATTGTGACGCATCTTGCCTTAAAATTCATAGTAAATAAGCACGCAAACGTTAGCATTACAAATATATTATATTTATTTCAACAATTATTTACCTTTCGCTCTAGCGATCTTAAAATACAGAAATACATACAAAAACTTATTTTAAAAGGTAAGAGCGTACTTTGTACACAAAATAGTTTAAAATTTTTTTAACGACACTAGATGGCACTAGAGAATTGAAAGTGGCTCATAAAAATAGTATATGAAAAGCTGGTGGGGCTGTGTCGGGTTACACGGCCGGTGGTTTCACGTGAAACGTCTATAAGTAAGCGTTAATTATTAGCTCAAACTGCGCCATGTGTTACGCTGCACTGGCGCCATCTGGCGGCACGAGTCAAGTAGATATGAGTAATGGCTTCTTTGCTCTACTCAACGATATATAAATGAATTGCACACGACACGAAGTTACAGCTCACGTCGAGGCGACATGTTTTCGTTGCATGCGGTTTTAGCAATTGACCCCCTACTACCGAACTGAAAGACGTTTCACGTCAATTAACAGAAGTATCTACACGGAGCGTAGTAGACTAAACACTAAAAAACTACATGAAATAAAGATAGCTAAAGTTCGACTTAAAATATATTATACTCGTAATATCTTCTAACGTTACGCTTACTGTCACTTAAAAAATATATGAGATATCTGGGTAACACGGGTTTCTGAATGTTCCAGAACGTGATATGGAATCGGTTATTTGACAATACTTTGCCGTCTACAAAACAATCGCATTACAATGTCAATTGAATGGTATAACCCGTACGAATTATATCGTACGTAACAGCCACCTGAAAATAGCACCTTACCTTGCGGGGTTAGTATACTGGTACCTGAATGACCGAGCTTTGCTCGGTATTCTTTTTGGTTAATCGTGTTTTTTGGAAATTACGATAAAAAAAAGGGGAAAAAAGTAATCGGACCGATTACCCACCTGAGCTATTAAAACCTTGTAGATGGTGGTGAAATTTACCTTCGTATTCTAATTTTCATTTGCCTAAAATACGGATAAAACGAAGTTTTCTGAAAATTTAAACTAGCTAGATCAATTTATCGTCCCCGAAATCTTCTGCATACTAAATTTCATGAAAATCGTTTTATATATCTCGTTTACATTATTCCAGTGCAGTAATCCAGTGAATTAATCAAGCGCCGTACAGCCCCTATATTACGCGAAACAAATCCTAAGCAATTCCAATCGTCTAACTGTCAAATTAGTATGGGATTTGATAGTTAGACGATTGGAATTGCTCGGGATGTGGTGCGCGTAATTAGGTCCCCGATCCTATATCACGCGCAACAAATCCTGAGCGATTCCAATCGTGAACTGTCCTATTCCATACTAATTGCTAACACAGGTTTGGTGCGCATTATTAGGCCTCTGTAACTTATATTTACATAATTATGTACTACCACATTTGAGCGAGTAGTTGTATTTAATTTAATTGTAAACCGGGTCATGAAACAGCCACTGAATGAGTGAGTAACGTATTTAGTACACCCGTCGTCTTGGCATCTGGCTCGTAGTCTAGTTGTCTAGTTCTTTTCTGGCGGCGGCGGGTTGTTCTTGATGAACTCCAGCGCTCGGAGAATGGCGGCGGGGATCGGCGGCGGTGTGGGCAGGTGGGAGCCCTGTGGAGTGAGAGTGGATGTAAATGTGTCTTTAAAATTGGCAAATGCGGAACGTTTAAAATTGCATATGATTTGCTATAGAATGCACGAAATGTTACAAAAAATGCAAGTTTTGCGAAAGTTTAAGAAATGCTAATAAATCATTTTGGCGGCGTTTTTTGGTTTTTAATGGAGTACCTACATGCACACAAAAATGTTTTAATGTAATCGAATAGGCCATGTTAAAAAATAAATAGACGCGGTATTAATAATAATTTCCATGATATTTATTGTGTGTGTGTTTTTGATATAGCAAATAATAAACTTTTTATCTACCTATCAATCAGAAATCTGGTACAAAAGTCTAGTTCTAGTCACATTGTACACAAACGCACCATACAAAATGGGCTTAAACTATGTCGTCACACCTTGCACGTAACGCCTTAGAATGTATGTAGAGTTTATAATTATCTCGTAAAATAACGTTCACAACCTACACCCTTATTGAAAAACGTTTAGAATTTAATGAAGAAATCCTAAATCCTGTCCGTCTGTCACCAGGCTGTATCCCATAAACCGTGATAACTAGGCTGTTGAAATCTTCACAGATGATGTATTTCTGTTGCCGCTACAACAAACAATACTAAGAACAGAATAAAATAAATATTTAAGGTGGGCTCACATACAACAAACGTAATTGTTTTGCCGTTTTGTGATCGATATTAATAACGGCAACAGGTAGACGCTTGAAATATTCACAGAATATTTAGTTCTATATTCGCTTCAAAAATAAATACTGAAATAATAATAAAATAAATATTTAAGGGGGGCTTCCATGCAACGTTTTTTCTCGATCTTTGTGTCTAATGTTGTATATGAAGGGTTTAACCAAATATGTTATAATATGTCACAAAGTGGATAAATCTTTGCCTAAGGAAATAAATGCGCATATAAATCGTTCCCCAAATATAAATGCTTTCCCAAATGTATTCATACTTTCTAAAATAAATAAATGGTCATCAAATTAGATAAAGCAATGAATGATGAATTCTTTTTTAATTTTTCTGCTTAGAGCATTACTAGCGCCACCAAGAGAGAACAATTATATCTTTTTTAGGGTTCCGTAGTGGACAAGGAAACCTTACAGTTTCGCCATGTCCGTCCGACTGTCTGTCTGTCTGTCCGTCACGCGTACATTCATTCATTCTCTTGAGTAGTCGATATTGTCGATGTTATCCCATCAAAATTACCACGCGAACGAATCCGCGAGCAACAGCTAGTTAATGATAAATTCTTCTTAACTACTAGTTTTAATATTCTGTTGCTATCAGTGGAAGCCTGTTAATGACTTTCTGTTCTCATATTTTTAAATAGTATTTAGTTATATAATGTCAATGGCTTTCCTAAAACTAAATAAATAAAATAAAAATAAAATAGACTAACCTGAGGTTGGTATCCGTTCTCGTCGGCCACGTACTGCAGGCTGATCAATTCTCCCTCGGGCGACGTCCATTGCGCCTGTCCCTGCGCCACTTGAGCCTCGTTCTCCTGTTGACGAAGCGATGGTTGATAAGGTCCAGTTTATGCTGGGGGTTGCTGAAAGGTCTGAAAGGAAACTTGACAGTGTTTGTCTACTCGTCAAAACAAACAACTTGATGACTTCCACACAATATAATCACTTGTCCTGGTCCCAAACTAGGATATGTAAACTCTGTTAATTAAGGACTTGAAACGACTAAGTTTGGAGTTTTTTTGTCCGTTATTTCTCCAAAACGATCTAGATTTTAAAATGGACACCTAGTTTAACTTGTAACCTTCATTAAGTCGCAGTTCCTGTGCTACTTTGAATTAAAAAAAATTGATTTGATTTGATACCCTGTGCTCTGTTAATTAAGGACTTGAAACGACTAAGTTTGGAGTTTTTTTGTCCGTTTTTTCTCCAAAACGATCTAGATTTTGAAAGGGACACCTAGTTTAACTTGTAACCTTCATTAAGTCGCAGTTCCTGTGCTACTTTGAATTTTAAAAATATGATTTGATTTGATACCCCGTGCTCTGTTAATTAAGGACTTGAAACGACTAAGTTTGGAGTTTTTTTGTCCGTTTTTTCGCCAAAACGATCTAGATTTTGAAATGGACACCTAGTTTAACTTGTAACCTTCATTAAGTCGCAGTTCCTGTGCTACTTTGAATAAAAAAAAAATGATTTGATTTGATACCCTGTGCTACAGTAACCGCAAGGACGTCACAGACATGGAAATACACTCAGACTGAGGCCACGAACCTTTGTTAAAATGCAGCCGGGTCACACGAGTTATACGTTTGTATAAATGAAGAAACAACTTAAAACACATATGATGTAACCTAGTAACTACGAACAAATATTTTTAATTATGTCTAACTTGCTCTTTTTACAGTAGAAAAGTAGAAATCTATCATTGGCCCTGAACCTGGTGATATTTTTAAGTACTTATTGAGTGTATCGCCGTTGATTTGTCGAAATAAACAAAATGAAATTAAAAATAATTAAAATACTGAAATGCAACAGTATAACCCGTGCCACTTAACTCGATGCCTCGCGTGATTCGATCTCTTTCGCGAGAGATACCTTTTTGATTTGCGTGGGTTATACCATTGGATTTTGTCGGGAAATGTGAATGTCATCGGATCGCACGTCACCGGTTGATTAGGCCAGTGATTCCTAAAGTGGGTTCCGTGAAACCGGTGGTTACACCATTGGAATGACATTGTATTGCTATTGCTTTGTAGACTTTTTTATATTTATTTTTATTTATGTAGGTTTCTAATAATTTCTATTAATCCCCCCCCCCCACCCCTAAGTCAAACTTAATGTATTTCCCTATGTTTACGTAACTTTATTATTGTCTATCATCCTTTTCTTGCACTACCCGTCGCCAGCCTCTTCAAGTCCGAAGGTTTGCTGGAAGAGAATGCTTCTTGCATTAGGCACGCCCTTGTACATTTACAATGTATTTAGTTCAATAAAGAATTGACATAAATAAATAAATAGTCTACCAAACAGAGGCAAATAATAGGGGTTAAAGTATGAAATTGCCGTTTTATTGCAATAGGTTCTTTGAATTGACATAGAATCTTCATGGTTTGAGGTTTTCGAATGAAACTTTTTTCAAATGGTTTCTATGATGTTATTTTTTAAAAAAATGTGAAACATTTGAATATCGACTTTCAATTGTTTTTGTTATTCAATTTAGACAAGAAAGATGGATACTGCGAAAATTCGAGTGATTTTTGAATACGAGTTCCGACGCGGTAGTTCCGCGGCAGAAACAGCCCGCAATATCAATGCTGCGTTTGGAGAGGGGTCTACTAATGAACGCACCGTGCGATTTTGGTTTAAACGCTTTCGTGATGGAAATTTCGACTTAAAGAACGAGCCACGAGGAAGATCGCCCACACAAGTGAATAACGATGAATTAAGAGAGATAGTGGAAGCCGACCCTAATACATTACTGTATGGTACCCGGCTGCCTTTGACTCTATATGCCTCACATGTTCTCTTCACGATTGTTTTGTTTTATCTCTATTTTGTTGACGTTCGTGTCTTTTGTTTGTGTACCTTTTGTTTACTTTGCGTTTCTGTGACAATTTAAATAAATATCCTCTTTCTTTCTTCTTTCTTTCTTTAGATAACGACCATTGTCGTGCTTATATCATTCTATTGAAAAACTATGTGTGTATCAGACTCTAGAGCCTGCTAGGGGAGCATAAAGTCACGATAAAAGTTTTATCCTATCACCGGTTAGCGCCGTCTTACTTTATTTCGCCTTGTAAAGCGAAATTTGTCTTCATACCTAATTAAAATGCTTTTAAATAAATTGTTCACTAAACTGTCATCATTGCTTTATAGTATTGTGGCGAGCACATGTCAACTCTGCGCGCGCACTATAAACTCCAACATTCCTGCATCGCGCAAGCAAAATGTTTCACATGACATACCATAAATATAACGTCCGACGAACATCAGTCTGCCCAAAAACGGCCCCTGCCCTCTCTATTCGTCTGTACCAATGAAATGAGCGCAAGATGTGCTGTAGAGTAAACCGCTCTGGTTCATTCTGTGCGCCATGCGTGACGATGTGAACGTTGTTTGGCTGATAGTAAATGACCGTGTAACTTATGATTGGTTTTATACAAAAACGTCTAGTTCTTACATTCATGAGGCCTATAATTTACCGAGCCCTAGTTCTTCAGTTGGCCCTGCTCTTGAGCGGAGATCCTACGTTTAGCACTAGTTTTTGCCAGTGTCGTAGTTCTTTATTAATGAGTACTTAACCGAGCCCAGGTTCTTCAGTTGACCCTGCTCCTGAGCGGAGCCGAGTTTTACCAGTGTCCTAGTTCTTTAATCACGAGTCCAATTGCTTACCGAGCCCCGGTTCTTCAGTTCACCCTGCTCCTGAGCAGAGATGCCATTCCCCGTCTCGTAAGCCCACTGATAGACTCCGTCCACTCCCACGTCGAGTGACTGCCTTAAAATCGGCGCGGTGGCGTCGGGTGACTGCGCCGGCTTTGATAGTATGTGGGAGACGTCCGCGGCGGCTAGCGCCACGCACACGGTCAGGAGGAGCAGTTGCTGGAGGAGAAGGTTTTCTCATTAATTCATTACGCAAGAGGCGTGTGGCGCCGGATTAAGAATGGCGTCACTCCATTTCCTTCCGTGGATGTCGTAGAAGGCGACCAAGGAAACCAATTCCCAGGAGACGGGCAGCAGCGTCTTCCTGAGATTCCAACCGCACACTGCGATCGCCAACCCGCCTGCCGAGCGTGGCGATCGTGGCAAAACCCCTCACGGTTATGAAAACCACGAGGGAGGCCTATGTCCTGCACTGGGCGTCGAATGGCTGATGATGATGATGATGATTACGCAAGAGCGGTGGTAGCCTAGTGGGTAGAACATTGGACTCGGGAGCGGGAGACCCAGGTTCGATTCCCAGTGCGGGCGTGTACCTATGACTTTGTTTTCTAAGTTATGTACATTTGTGAAGTTATAGTAGCAATACCACTCGCTAACAGTGAAGGAAAACATCTTGAGGAAACCTGGGTGCCTGAGCTATTCATATACCTCAGCGCTTGAAATCGCCAATCCGCGGTGGCCACGCGTGGTGATTAAGCCCATACTATCTCTCTGAGAGAAGGCCTGTGCCCTACAGTGGGACGTACATAGGCTGTTTATGATTACGCACGATGTCACCATCACTGGTAGAAAATGCCATTAGCATTAACGCCACCTTTTGTACACTCTATTTGTGCAATAAAGAATTAATAATAATGTTACTTCACGGGTCATTCGCCGATGGCTCACTTACAATCTCGCACAATAGACCCAGACACACAGACACTCGTTGGGCAACACCGCGGAAATAAAGGTTGCTCTTCGGCTAAATGCCAGCGGATTGTGTCTAACCCGTATTGGTGTACTGTAAAGACGGAGATGTAATTCCGATTAAAGGATTGGTCACACGACATGGGAGGCAGCGAGCTTTTACTTGCTTCACTTGTATGTAACTGACAGTCTAAGGGTCAGTTTCTGAATTGAGAATTTCGCTAAGTAAACAGTTAACTGTAGTGCTGTCTCTTCGAGTTTCTCAGAGAAGAGCGTGACAGAACGTTACTTAATTATTTTCTTAGTGAAATTCTCAATTCAGAAACCGGATCTATGTCTGTAGTAAATATCTAAATGAATCAACCAATACATTGCATGGAAACAGGCGTTACTTTGCGGAAATCCATAATAGCATTAAAATGTGAAAATTACTTTGCTAAATTCCGCCAATACACCTTACCAATACAGTTACACTACGCCTGTGGGGTAGGCAGAGACAAGGGTTTGCCGCTTGCCACGATCCTGACAGACCTCTTTCGCTTCATCAACATTACTTAGTCGTTGCATGCACGCACACCGGTTTCGTGTATTTTTAATCTTGCCCTTGCCTGGGACATCGCTTACCGGTCCTTCCACCGACATTCGCTCGATATATTTCTTTCGTCAATCTTTCTTCCTTCATCATCTCGGTGAAGAAATTACAAAACGCTCCGACCACCCGCTAAGCCCACGGCCTACTGTGGCCCACGGCGACTGATAGCCAGCTTAACGCATCGAATTACCCAAATGTCAAGCACATTTGAACCGCTTACTGCAGAAAGGAAACATATACTGTTCGACACTGTAGTAGAGGGGTGAGGGGGTGGAACTGTTTATTTAAAGAAGGTGCATAGTTGTGGTAGTATTTATTGAGACCTACTTGGTCTATCTACCTACGCTCAAAAACAATTCAAAAAAAATATCACAATGTTCTGCTTATAAAGGTTTAACTTGGATAAAACTATACTGTGATGTAAGAAACAATTAAAGCCATCTATTAGCCAAAAATAAAACTAAACTATTCAGTACGAACATGCCGCCCGCCAAGGACAGACTTGGCCTTAACAAATCTGTGAAGATAATCATTGACATAAGAAGATTGAGAAACTAATAAATAACAAACGTTACGATGTACTTGTAACAGATATTTACACATTTTATAAAAAGACATCGTGGTTATTCTGTCACCAATTAAACAACAACACTTAAACTAACGAAACAAGAAAATTTAACAAAAAATGCATTTAAGAAGCAACAGGCAAAACAATTAACTTTGATACAGGTCGCTTGAATGTAGAATTTTTAGTTCGCAACGAAACAACTCTCGTAACCCTATCTAGACCAGGGAACTTCTCTTCGATGATACCAAATAACCATTTTGAAGGAGGGAGATCATCCTCTTTTATCAGAACAACGTCACCCACATTCGGTTCTGGAGTTACTCTGGTCCATTTGTGTCTGTGATAGAGTGTAGTGAGGTACTCTTGCGACCACCTTCTCCAAAATTGCTGTACTAGCTTTTGTGTAAGCTGCCACCTTCGTAGACTGCTAACGTTTCTATCTTCATAATTATAATCTGGTACATTCACTAATTGTTCACCAACCAGAAAATGACTGGGTGTAAGCGGCGCAATGTCATCCTGACTTGATGGTAATCTGTACATGGGTCGAGAATTCAAACAAGCCTCGACCTGGACCAATATGGTTGTCAACTCTTCAAAAGTTAGAGTAGACCCATCAAGAATACGTTTCAGGTGAAACTTAGTGGACTTCACTCCTGCCTCCCATAGGCCTCCAAAATTTGGTGCATGAGGTGGAATGAAATGCCAATCAGTGCCTGAATTGGCTAATGCATCCATTAACCTGGAATTCTCGTCTTTGAAGAATTTGCCTAGCTCCTTTGAGGCACCTACAAAGTTTGTGCCGTTGTCACTCCAAATTTCGTATACGTGACCGCGACGAGCAACAAAACGTTTGAAAGCTGCAAGAAATCCTTCTGTTGTCAGGTCACTGACAGCTTCCAAATGGATAGCGCGTGTCACCATGCAGATAAAAAGGCAGATGTAGCCTTTGTAGCACCGACAGCCTCGACCCTTAGATATTCTAACATTTATGGGGCCGGCGTAATCGACGCCACATCGAGAAAAAGGACGACTTATGGTTACTCTTGAATTCGGTAAATCACCCATTATAGGGGTTTGGTTAGCAGATCCATACCGAATGCATCGAACGCATTTTCTTATGTGTTGTCTGATTAAACTCTTCACGTTGACTATCCAAAATTTGCTTCTTATGTAATTTAACATAAGCTGAGGTCCTCCGTGAAGTGTTTTATCATGGGCTTCCGCTACAACCAGTTTAGAAATATGATGCTCTGAAGGTAAAATTATTGGATGCTTAACATCATACTTCTCCTGACTGTGTTGTATACGGCCACGAACTCTCATTATACCGTCAGTGTCTAGGAAAGGGCACAATGAAGATAAACGACTGCGTTTCGCAACACAGTTTGAATGTTGTAACTCTGACAACTCTGCAGGAAATGCATTTGCTTGACAATGCTTGAGACATGTTATCAAGGCTTCTTTCAAATCACTTGCTGTGAGGTAAGACGGAAAGTCTTTTGCTTTATATTTAAACTTGTTTGTAAATCTCTGACACCAGCCTATGATTCTCACTAACTTCTGTAGAGATGAGTATTTTGTCCACAGAGTAAGATTTTCTGCTGTGCTATCAGCTATGGACAAAAATACTTTGACCTTTTTCTCTTCAAGATTGGTTGTTGGGATTGGTTCCTGTGGAATACAAATATTTGCTTCATGTAACCATTCCGGTCCTTGCAGCCACATTTCGTGCTCAACCAACTCTATTGGACGTAAGCCCCTGGAAGCACAGTCTGCAGGATTTTTTGATGACTCCACATGCAACCATTGGAATCCACTTCCTAACACCGATTGAATCGCAGAGACCCTATTTGCTACAAAGGTCTTCCACCGATTTGGTTCACCCCTTAACCATGCCAAAACGATTGTAGAATCAGTCCATGCATGAATTCTTGACGGCTCTATTCCCATTACAGTGGAAATTTCTGCAAGTAAATTTGCTAAAAGCTCTGCACCGCACAATTCCAGACGGGCAATGGACACCTGCTTCACAGGAGCCACTCTGGTTCTCGATGCTAATAAACTCACGTATACCAGGCCATTTTCATCCTTCACACGTAAATAAACAACTGCCGCGTATGCATTTTCAGAAGCATCGCTAAATCCGTGAATCTCTAAATCTGTTTTTTCTGTAGTTGTGTGAATCCATCTAGGCACAACAACTCGATTGAGTTCCTGTAGCTCGAGTCTAAATGCTGTCCACTGATTCAACAGATCTGAAGGAAGAGGTTGATCCCAGCTGATGCCTGCACACCAAAGCTTCTGCATGAAGATTTTTGCTCGGATTATCACTGGAGCCGTCCACCCAAGTGGATCGAATAGACGAGAAATGTCAGACAAAACGTTTCGTTTAGTAACCGGCGTTTCTTGAGAAGGTAGTTTGACAGTAAACTTGAATGAATCCAAACAAACATCCCACGTTAGACCAAGTATCTTTATTACTTCATCTATTTTGATTTCAAGTTTTTTGCCCGGTTTCTGTATATCTTGAATTTCATCCATAAACTTTTTGCTGTTACTAGCCCACTTCTGCAACTGAAAACCAGCCTTGGCTAACAATTCTGTGATTTCGTGGTGAATTTGTACTGCTTTCTCTTCTGTATCACAACCAGACATTAAGTCATCCACGTAGAAATCCAGTAGAACTCTTTCAGCTGCCTTTGGATACTCTTCTCCATGGTCTTTGGCAACCTGTTGTAGACTCTTCACAGCAAGATAAGGAGCTGAGGAAACACCAAATGTAACTCGCAACATTCGATATTCTATTATATCGTCTTCTGAGTTTTGCCTCCATAGAAGACGTTGATATTTTGTGTCATCCTCGTGTACTTTCACCTGTCTATACATTTTTATAATGTCTGCTACGAAACAAACGGGAAAAGTACGCCACCTCATGAGTATATGGCGTAACTCGGGTTGCAGTCTTGGCCCAACTAACAAATCGTCATTGAGTGATCTGCCATTTTGACCTTTGCACGACGCATCAAAGACGACGCGAACTTTGGTCGTAGTTCTATCTTCACGAACCACTGCGTGGTGAGGCAGATATGCGCAATCAGGCCTAGCCGTTTCCTCGGCGTCATGGATTGGTTCCATGTGATTTAACTCCAAATACTCATTCATGACCTTAGAGTATTCTTGTTTCAGATGCGAATCCTTGTTCAGTTTCTTTTCGAGAAGAAGAAATCGTCTCGTTGCAATTGACTTTAAATCTCCATATTGGCAGGCAGGATCACTGTCCCGAAAGGGAAGACGCACAACATAGCGACCGCTCTCGTCTCTAGTTGTGGTTGAATCAAAGTGATTTTCACACTGTTGATCCTCCTGTGATAGCAATTTGCCTGGTTGCTCGGTCTCGAGTTCCCAGAACTTGCGCAGCAACTCGTTCACAGAATTATCCTGGATGTGCATACTGACGACATTGTGATTAGCAGAGTGATTGTGTATTTCTACACGTCCTGATAAAATCCAACCAAGTTGTGTATTTTGTGCCGTTAAATTCCCTGGTGAATTTCTGAGTAATCCATTTAATAGGATTTGTCCGTATACCTCTGCTCCCAATAATATGTCAATCTTGTTGGGTGTGTCACACCCTGGATCAGCCAAAACTAACCCCGTCAACTCTGACCAATCTTGAATATTGAATTTCTGTGTGGGTAAAGTAGATGACAGCTTACTTAACACGTAAGCCTGGACGTCACAACTGAATGATGTGCAAATGGACTGTAATTTGAATTGTACCATACATTGTACTGACAAATTCAGCTGATCTCCTCCCAAGCCCGATACAATTCCTCTAACAGAGGTTTTACGAAGCCCTAACATTTGCGTCGCGTGCTCCGTAATGAATGAAGCTTGAGAACCCTGGTCTAGCAAGGCTCTGAGAGTGTAAACTTTGCCCTTATGCTCGATCTTAACTAACGCAGTAGCTAATACAACTTGACCAGGTGAAATGATAGATCCACTAGCTACATGTGTGGAAATGTGTTGTTGGTTCCCCTCAGGTCTTTCTGATTCTTCTCTCTCAACCGGTTCAGTCGCTGATTTAAACTCCGAATGATGCGATAAGCCTGAACTTCCTTCTGGATGTAATAGAGAGTGGTGACGTCTACTACAGCGTCTACAAGATGTGTTCTTCTTACAATTTGTCACGGTATGTGAGGTTCCGAAACAGTTGAAGCATAGTCTTTGCTTCTGTACAAACTCATGTCGACGATCGAAGCTCTCGCTGCCAAATTTCTTGCATTGGTACAGCAAGTGATTTTCAGAGCAAAACGGACAGGACAAAGCAGGAGTAGTTGTAGTTACCGTAAACACTTTCTTTGGTTTTTCGACCGTGTCTTTCGCTTTTGTCTCCCTTTTCTCTCGTGGTTCTAAGAACTCAAGTGCTCTGAATCTAGATTCTAGAAACTGATTAAACTCCTTCAACGTCGGTAATTCATCGGAATGATCGCTCATCTTATGTTCCCAGAGTTTCCGTGATTCTACGTCCAGTCTTAGGTTGATGAGATGTATGACTATTAAGTCCCATTTATCAGTTTCTACTCCCAAATTGGCAAGAGCATTCATACAATCATTCGTCGTATCAAGAAGCTGCTTCACTCCGTTCGATGATTCTGCTGTCAATGCTTTCTGACCCACTAATCTCGTGAGAATGCAATTCGCTATATAGCGCTTGTTGCTGTATCTCTTCTTCAGCTGTTGCCAACATTTCTCATAGTTAGCCTCAGTAATAGGGATGTGCCTCAGTAGTTGTTCGGCTTCTCCAGTAAGATGGCTTTTCAGATAATGCAGCTTTTGCACATTTGCCAAAGATGAACTTTGATTAATCAGTGAGTCAAATAGATCGTGGAATGTGGGCCACTCCATGTACTTTCCAGAAAATGTTGGTAGTACGATCTTGGGTAATTTGACAGCATTAGATTCGGTTTTGTATGTGTCTTTAACATTTGTCTTATGCGAAACTGTTGTTGTAAGTGATGCTAGTGCTATTTTTATGCTACTTTTGTACTCTATATAGTTCTCCTCCACAGAATCGTACATCTCAGAAGTGAAATAAGTTTCATCCTTTTGATCGGCTTCCTCTGGCCAGTAAGAAGCTATCAGTTCTCGATGATTTTCTTCGAACTTACTCCATTGGTTTTCCAATAAATCGAGCCTTGTTTCGAGGTACTGGATTGTGATACGGTCTTTCGGAGACTTTTTAAAGTTGATGTAACCTTTACTGATATTAGATTTGAGGTCTTTTTGTACTGCTACAAGAGCCTCCATAGTAATATATTGTATTGGTTATTGCACTAAGTCACTGAAGAGAGGACTCGAAAATTTTACAAGTCTTTGAACTGCACTTATAACTTGAGTGAAATCGGGCGTAGGTTCCCCGTACCTCCGTTTTTTCACTAATTATTCTAAGTCCAAGATCAGAAGTTGAATTTTTACAAGTCCATGAATTACTATTTTTATAAGTTCTGATCTTGTTGGGAATAGAGTTCAAATTACTTACAATTGTCCAGCTTGTACTTACAACACGCACTGATATCACAACACAACTTCACTGGTATATCCGGATCGTTTGGACCATGTTCGACACTGTAGTAGAGGGGTGAGGGGGTGGAACTGTTTATTTAAAGAAGGTGCATAGTTGTGGTAGTATTTATTGAGACCTACTTGGTCTATCTACCTACGCTCAAAAACAATTCAAAAAAATTATCACAATGTTCTGCTTATAAAGGTTTAACTTGGATAAAACTATACTGTGATGTAAGAAACAATTAAAGCCATCTATTAGCCAAAAATAAAACTAAACTATTCAGTACGAACATATACACAAAACAAAACTTTTCAGGAGACACAAAAAAGGTAACATCTGTAGGGCACGTGGCCTTTTTGCAGTAAACAAAACTCTTAGCATGACGTCACACTATTAATTTTCGCGACAGTTGTTTCTTTTTTACAGTAAACGATGTAGTTGCCCTCTTAAAACATATTTTTGACATAAACTCAATTTCGCCGCTGTGCGCATATGTTTCCTTTCTGCAGTAAGCGGTTCATTTTAGCACTAGCTCGTCTGAGTAACGTAAATACGCGCTAGAACAATAGCCACAGAACGTGTGTACAGGTTTTTTTGAATATTCTATTGTGTAACTATAGTTTTTGTGGCTGAAAAACGGCGTTGGCGAGCTCATTGCGTTGACTTGGTTGCATAATGCTGAGCCTCGACCCTTTGTATTGATACGTCAATAAATAATTTTTATTCTGTCCGTATTTTATAACCGAGGTTTTCTTAAAACAGCGAAGAGGGACGATTACAAACTGAACTTTGCATTCAACAAACAGAATATAAATTCTTTCATCATCATCAGCCATTTGACCCCTGCAGGACATAGGCCTCCCTTATGGTTTTCCTAACCATGAGGGGTTTTGCCATAATCGCCACGCTTGGCAGGCGGGTTGGCGATTCTTTACTTCGAAATAAATTTCTGATTTCCCTCATCTTATATAGTTACATATTAAACAATGAACATAAATAATAATATATACCTCCATAAATGCCTGCAAAATAAACACATAAGTAAGTAATAAATACTTCGTCTTTAATACTTTTCATTTTATTATGTTAGCATTCTTGCTAAGATATTAAAGGTTGTTTATAATTTTTCTATTTATTTTATTAAAAAAAAAAAACCTTAAAATAGTACACAAATTCTCCAAACTGCGAACCAGTTTGTTGGCGGAGCGCTCTATCTCTATATTAGTAAGCTGTATTAATTCCTGACAGCTTAGTCGGCCTAGCCCACAGGAAAGAAAAGTCAACGCGCGGAGCCAACCAAGCCGCAGGTGTCAGGATGTTATATTTATTTATTTATTAATACTTTTATTGCACTTAAAAAAAATCGTACAAATAAGCATTTTCTACCAGTCAACCGCAGGAGGTAAGGGAAAGAGTTGGTAGGCGTGCAAAAAAAGGACAGGTTAATATAAGTTTAAAAATATACTTTTATAAAATGTAATTAAATAAACTTACACATTAATATAGAGTTACATATATACCGATTTTATATTAAAATACAATAAGCCTTTATACCACTAAAAATACATATTATATCTCTACACTGTAAGGGGCCAGGGGAATACATATTTTCATCATCAACCCATTATGTCCCCACCGAGGGGCACGGGTATTATAATACATATTATAATTCACCATACATACAATAAAAAAAGAAAAATTAATAGTAGAGGACATACAACTGAAAGACCCTTATCATGAAGAGGGGCTAAGGGAGACTGGGGTAGCACTTCTCAAGGAAGTGTTGGCGGACAAGGGCTTTGAAAGAATTCCGAGAGGGGGCTTTGCGGATATTATCAGGTGCTGGGCAGGCCTACTTCATCTAAAAAGCAATGTCCCAGGCACTGCAGCGTTCGAGTGCTCCCTTCACCCATCTAGTGTGAGTGATGGTGCCACAGGACGCTGCTGTATAAATCATCTCATTACGTAGATGCAAAGGCCAAAGTTTATTCATTACTCTCGAGTGTATATTCAAACATATCAATTTGTGACTTTCATTAATTCAGAGCTACTATGTTGTATTCAACCCCACTGCAGTTGACGTAAAATAGGCTTTACGTTCTACAAATCACGATCCATTTCACTCTAGTCTAGCGTGATCTTTTGAATCCGCGGGGCGTCTCATAATGAGCCCTGTTGCAATTATGATTGATGGCACGGAAAATGTCGCGTGGAATCGTGAAATAAAACGTTCGTTCGCACGATTTAGGTTGGCAAAGGTTAATACATCCTTTATGGGGCATTGTATACGATTCGTCAAAGATAAAATATAAGCTTGCCGCGGAACGCGGACGAAACGCGGTTCAAAAAATGTGTAAAGCACACCTTGTGCCTAACGGGCTACAATAGCATTAAAGATCATTATTGAGATGACAAAGATGTGTGGAATTAAAGCCAGTTGAATGCGTGAGTTCTAGGTTTTACAATAATATGTAAGCTCTATTTATTAAGGAACAAATTCGAAAAGACTAAGTTTTTAGTTTCTTTGCCCATTTTCTCTCCAAAATTATCTATATTTTGAAATGTACACCTAGTTTAACTTTTAACGGTTATTAAGTGGCAGTTTTTTTTTTTTTTTTAATAATTTTGAATCTATATTTTGTGTCCACCTTTAAACTAACAATAATGTAGCCTATATTCGTCCCACTGGCAAAGGCTTCCTCTCAGAGAGAGAGAGAGAGAGAGAGAGAGAGAGAGTGTGGGCTTAATCACCACGCATGCCCACCGCGGATTGACAATTTCAAGCGCTGAGATATGTGAAAACCTCAGACAATCAGGCTTCCACAATGATTCGATATCTTTTCTCCAGTTTTATTTTGACGAATACGTGTAAAATTGCACAATAGCTTAACAATCCTTAGGGATGCGTCAATTTACCTTATTCACCTGTGTATTTTATTACAACATAATTTACAACTGTATTTCATCCTGTTGTAACCCCAGTGAATAAATAAAAATAAAATAACATAAACCTACATCACCAACCTCCGTCACAAAGAGAAACAACGCGCAAAATCACAAAAATGCAACCAACCATTTTAAAGATCCTTAGGTCGCGTTCACACTCGCCCGATAGCACGTCTGGACTGTCCCCGCTCGATGTGACCCCGGCTTTATATAGAGATGAGCATCGCCGCAAGGTCGCTCAGCCCCCCAGTAGGTGCCAGTCGACCCAGCTGTTTGAGGAGTCGATATTGTTCTAGGAAAACGAAAACTTGTAGATTATTTTATTTATTAGACACACAAAACAGTGTTACGGACTTAAATTATAAAGATTTGCTACCGACTGGCTCTTTGTTCTAGCGGTATCACGTCTGATTACCGTGCTGGTCGTAGGGTTGGAACCCCACTCAATCTGGGTGTATTTCCATGTCAGTGATGTCCTTGCCTGGTTGCCATAGCACGGGGTATCCTAGTTTGGGACCGGGTCAAGTGATTGTTTTGTGTGGAAGTTATTAATATTATTATTTTATTTATTAGGTGCACAAAACAGTGTTAAGGACATAAATTATAAAGATTATATGAGATAAAACGCTTAAATCACACCTTGACACCAAAACTTCTGCAGGCAGCATGATACATTACATTAAATTAAGTTTTTTTAAAAGAAAGTACAAATTTTATTCTGGTTAAAGTAATCTAGAAACACAGGGTTAACTTAAAAATGTGGAATTCCAGAAACACGTAAATTAGATTTTGTGTCTTACAACAACTTTTGTAAGAGTTTTTCTCATCATCATCGTCATCATCAGCCATTTGGCACCCGCTGCAGGACATAGGCCTCCCTCATGGTTTTCTAAGCTTCCCGGTGCTGTGCCGCCCGCATCCAGCGACTCCCCGCCACCGTAACCAGGTCGTCAGACCATCTGGCGGGGGACTTTCCACGCTGCGTCGTCCGGTCTGGGGTCGCCAGCTCAGAACTTTTCCGATCAGTTCTCCGAGCTGTATGCCCCGCCCACTGCCACTTCAACGGAGTTTTTTTTTACTTTGACTTTGAGTAATTCTTCGAACTATATCAGTAACTCGGGTTCTTCTGCGTTTCTTAGTTTGTGGTTCCTAGTTAGTGGTTGTTCGAGTTTTTCTGAGATTTTCCGCAATATCAGGGTTTACGTGATTTTATTAAACTCGCACTTCACGCGCTTTACAAATGTCGCAGTGAATCATTTTCCTACATGGAAGATTGTCTATTATATGTAACACATATGGTTTTAAGTATAATCTATCCAATATCTCCACTACGAAAAAGTTAAACACAAAAAATCAAAAGTACAAAGAAAAGTTAAAAAAAAATGGAAATTTTAACGAAAAAATTCTAAAGATGACAAACAATATAAATTAGGCTCCAGCTCTCAAAAGACAATTGCGAGTCGAACTCGCCCACCGAGGGTTCCGTACAAATTTGTAGATACATACTTACATATTACAAATAGTTCAGGAATCGAGTCTCGAAGCTTCTTCAGAGCTTTTCCCGAACTTCAAAGACTAGTCTTTTTAAAAGCCTGTGAGTGTCGAAATATATTTTAAAAACCTATTTAGAGGCTAAAAATTAAAATTTAGAATTGTCCTCAGCACGGGTTAGTGCAACTAAAATATTCTGTCGAAATTTACTTTACGACATAAACGACGGTATCTTGAAAGTTAACTTAGAAGTTTGATTTTTTTCACAGCTTCAAGGGACCTGAGTATATGGTTTTAATTTCAACTCGATACCTCCACGCGTTCTCGAGATAAAGGTTCTTGACAGTCAGACGGACGGACGGACAACAAAATGATCATATAAGGGTTCCGTTTTTCCTTTTGAGATACGGAACCCTAAAAATAAACTTATTTTTATTAGGACAGTGCCCTTTGCGCATTTTAGAACCCGCTTTACAAAAATAAAATCTCCATAACTTCGGTTCAATACAACACTTTGTTCAACGCCGCTCAGACATGTATTTGAACTTTGTTTCAATACGAAAGACATCAACGCTGCTCCGTGGGCTAGAAAGTTCTCGATTTTCATTTTGACGTATGCGGATGTTTGGTAGACGGATTGTGGATAGGCGAAATCATTTTGAAACCATTATGTATCTCGACTATTTTAGCTCTATAAATAAACAGATATCTTATCTCAATTCTTTCCAAACCATCTTGAAAATTTATGCGGCCACTTTGTGTGAAAAATAAGAAAATAAAAATCAAACATTAGATTTATAGACTCCATGAACGCGTCGTTACAAATTAGACATATGTAGGTGTCCATTTCAAAATCTAGATCGATTTGGAGGAACAAACGGACTCGCCTACAGAGGATTTCGTACAAATTTGTAGGCGCTTACATTTTACTTCAGGAATCGGGGCTCGCAGTTTTTTCAGAGCTTTTCCCGAACTTCAAAGACAATTTTTTAAATTATTTAATTACAAATGTATACTTGCCAAATTTCATAATTCTAGGTCAACGGACAGTACCCTATAAATTTTGATTCCCTTGATTGTCGAAATATTATTATTAATAATATAATGCCTCACATGTTCTCTTCACGATTGTTTTGTTTTATCTCTGTTTTGTTGACGTTCGTGTCTTTTGTTTGTGTACTTTTTGTTTACTTTGCGTTTCTGTGACAATTTAAATAAATATCCTCTTTCTTTCTTCTTTATTGCACATAAGTAAAAAAATACGATGGTAATGTGGCGGACTTAATGCTATAAGCATTTTCTACCAGTCAATCACAGGTCGTGCAAGAAATTAACTGATAGGCATACGAAATAGACGGATAAAACGATTTACATCAACTAAAATTACATAGTTTTAAAAAAATATAGTTTTTTTTTTACGTTTACTTAGATTTTTTCACAGCTTCAAGGGACTGCTGAGT
Source organism: Yponomeuta malinellus (assembly GCA_947308005.1). NCBI lineage: Eukaryota > Metazoa > Arthropoda > Insecta > Lepidoptera > Yponomeutidae > Yponomeuta > Yponomeuta malinellus. The sequence continues at coordinate 1,824,406 of OX371023.1, forward strand.
AATGGTTTTAATTTGATAACTTGATACCTCCACGCGTTCCCCAGATAAAGGGTTCTTACAGACGGAAGGACGGAGGACAACGAAGTGATCCTATAAAGGTTCCGTTTTTTCCTTTTGAGGTACGGAACCCACAAAGGAAGAAAAAAGAGAAGAGTGTTGTTGTTAACGTAAGGTTTTATGATTTATTTTATTTTAATATTTTATTTTATTTTATTTAGAACACAAAATAGGTTACAGATACATTTACCAAATTTCACACACATAACAGATCAGACCTAGCCTATGTCCCTAAACTTGTGTACCTAGCATGCATTTAGACTATTTGTAACTTTAACTTTAACTTATTTACCCTTAAACACTTTTTTTCCTCTTCTTAACTTAAATTTTTTTTTAATTTATTTTATTTTATTCTCTCAGGGTGCTCGGAGGGCGCCACGGACACCTTTTATAAAGACGTAAAAACTGAAAAATATCTATGTCTACATCTTTGTTATCTGCCATCTGATTTAATTTGAACATTTATTTTTCCCATTTTTTAACCGGATGCAAGTTTTAGTGTTAAATAAACCACCGTATTATCTTACATCCCAATCCTACGCCAACGAAGTCGCAGGCATAGTCAGTTTCGTGATTATGTTAATTAATCGACCTTTTGGAATTAATTTTTGATCGACTAATAATGCGTAACAAGTGTAACGTCATTGGTGACTCGAGCGCTAATAGGATATCGGTGTGAGGTCGCTGGGACAATCGCCTTAACTTTAGTCTGTTGTTTTTTTAATCTGACGGCCTTTTGTAAACAGACCTGAATGTAACGAGGGTCTTCAAAGCAAATACAGGTTTATGGAACCCGCAGTCGATACTACATTGCACATGATTTTTTATGTAACCATGCCGTGACTTGAACGGGACAGAGAAGTTTGAAAAGAGGCTCGAAATTTCGCCGATGCCTGCACTTATCCATTGGCTCAGTTGGGAGAGCGCTGGCACGGTTGGCCAGAGGTCGCGGGTTCAAGGTGCCGGCGTGGGTGAAATTTTTATCCTCTAAATAGGTTTTTGAAATTGTCCTCAGCACGGGCTAGTGCAACAAAAAGAATATATACGTCCCACTGCAGGGCACACGCCTTCTTTAAGTAAGAGAGTATGTGCTTAATCACCACGCGTGCCCACCGCCGGTTGACAATTTCAGGCGCTGAGGTGTGTGAACACCTAATTATTGTTAAAATTCTTTACAATTAACATTTAAAGCGATCGTGAGAGATGGCTTTTGATGGATAAAGCTATATATACCCAGCAGTGGGCAGCGGTGGACTGACGATGATGATAATGACGATCGCACATATAAAAATAAAAGTGCAAAAGGCGAACTTGATGCTAGCTAACAGCATTCTCTTCCAGTTAACCTTAGACATGTCGTAGGATCTTTTGATAATGCGCATCATGTGTGCTAAAAACGGCGTTCTTAGGGTTCCGTTCTCGACTAGGAACCCTTACAGTTTCGCTATGCCCGTCTATCTGTCCGCGGCCTAGCTCAGAGACGATTGGTACGGTAAAGCTGAAATTTGGCGCAGAGATATCGTTTGTTTTTTTCCTGGTGTATAATAAAAAAATATTCTTATCTTTTTTTTTTCCAGTCAACAAGCTAACGGTTCGATGGTGGCGCTAGCTGTTTTTTTAGTTTATTTATTCACACTTTACAAAAAAACATCGCTTATTGAACCGTCGACTGGTTGACTCTGGCCTACTATGGGGCTACTATGGCCAAGGTAAGCCGTTAGCATTCCGGGTTGTTTCGATAAAATGTATGGAGTTATGATAATAAGCAGCCTATAGATATACGTCCCACTGTAGGGCACAGGCCTTCTCTCAGAGAGAGAGTGTGGGCTTAATCACCATGCGTGCCCACCGCGGATTGGCGATTTCAAGCGCTGAGGTATGTGAATAGCTCAGACACTCAGGTTTCCTCACGATGTTTTCCTTCACCGTTAGCCGAGTAGTATTGCTACTATAACTTCACAAGTGTACATAACTTAGAAAACCAAGTCATAGGTACATGCCCGCACTGGGGATCGAACCTGGGTCTCCCACTTCCGAGTCCGAGATTTTAGTTATAGGCTACCACCGCAAAATGTATGGAGTGCGTGACATTATTAGTGCAGCAAATATGGATTTGGTGGGAGTCGGATTCTTTAACTCCTGAACTGCCCTCGCGGAACGCAACGTATAGGTGGCCCATACTAAGTTGGACACAGATATGTGTCGCGGCAGACGAGTGGTTAAAGGGAAGCCGGTGGCCATCGGCTTACATGGACCCTTCGCCTCTGCATTAAGTAGCACCAAGCTGTCAATACAGTTTGTTGGTATATCGCTAGGTATGTGTTTAAGCTTAAGGGTCTCTTGAGCTTAAACACGTTCGTGAGGGAACCTGCAGCGATGTAACTATTAGGCTTACGCGACGCTGTGCTACATCGAATATGAATATTCAATGTTCGTCAGCCTGTAGTGTAGGTATTACGAATTTATTATCTTACACCGAAAGGTGAAGGTTGCGCTTTTGAGGTGTAGAGCTAGAAACGTTATTAGAAAGGCTAGTCTTTATTGGAAGTGCTGAAAGTAACGTGGCTTGTGTGTGGCTTTGGTACTTAAATAAGATAATACGGCAATTGACACCAAATTAGAATGAGGTATTTGTGTCACAAAGGACATAAAAAAAACCGGCCAAGTTTGAGTCGGACTCGCGCACGAAGGGTTCCGTACCAACATTAGAAACAGCAAAAAAATCACGTTTGTTGTATGGGAGCCCCCCTTAAATAATTATTTTATTTTGTTTTTAGTATTTGTTGTTATAGCGGCAACAGAAATACATAATCTATGAATTCTCCACATAGTCTGTTAATTCTGAAACTAACATCTTTGACGTTCATTAAATAGACATTTTTGGCTTTCCTCAGAGGAAGTTTATTTATTAAATCGTTGAAACCTTCGACGCTCAACGAGTGTTTTAAGAAATCGCATGTTTTATAAATAAGGCCGTTTTTTATAATAAATAAAAAAATGTAATTTAATTTCGTGAATATTAGTTTAGTTCATAGCTCTACGCCTAATGCGCCATGTCACCGGATCAAGGGTGCTGTGACCTTTACTTGTGACCGCTCCGTGGTTTGGTTTGTACGTCTGTTTATTTGTTTACGTGCATAATAAGCGCTAGATTTCTCAAAAATAATAGTGAATAACATCCACACAACACAATCGCTAGACCTGGTTCAAAACCAGGGTACCCTCTGCCATGGTAACCAGGCAAAGACATCACAAACATGGATTCACACCCAGACTGAGGCCATGTGTACAAATGTACGTCGGTCCCCAGTGGGAACCGCACCCACGACCTCCGGCATGGTGATCAGATTGTGACGTTAAGACTTCTGCGTCTTTACATTCTGCGTGATAAGTGGTTGAATACCAACAATACTTCATTAAGAAGATTTTTTTAATGCCATTCCGGCGATGGCCCGCGCGAATATATTACCGTAACCTCGTATATTTAACGAGATCGATTATTTGCAATACACGGCTATACGCAACTGTGCACTGACAGTGGGGACTTGTCCAAAAAATCTCCAATTTCATAAGGTGCAGAGGTATTGGGTTTAGTAGAATTTTACAGTTCTTTTCAGTTAAAGAACAGATAGGATGTTACCCTAGGGTAAAACTAGGTTTAAGATAAAAAAAAAATCAAATTAAAGAATGAAATTGAAGAATTCTTAGATTGTTGCTGAGGCTCCTCTGCGAGTTACGTCCAAGCATCCAGTACATCCGGATTAAGAATTACGTCACTCCATTTCCTTCCATGGATGTCGTACAAGGCGACTAAGGAAATCAGGAGACGGGCAGCAGCGTCTTCCTGAGACTCCAACCGCATACTGCGATCGCCAACCCGCCTGCCAAGCGTGGCGATTATGGCAAAACCCCTCATGGTTATGAAAACCACGAAGGAGGCCTATGTCCTGCAGTGGGCGTCAAATGGCTGATGATGATGTATTCGATACCACATTGGGAATTAATTTATGTTTCTTTTCAATAATTTTTACGAAATAGAAAAAAAAAAGTTTACAAAAGTAAAGTATTTATCGATAGAGCCCGTTCCTCAAAACTATGCTTCATTTAATTTTTTTTTAAAGCGAGCGTTTGATTCGTTCCGAATCGTTGAATGATTTGAATCCCATCTGTTTTGTCTTTTTTAATCTGTGGATTGTATTACGATAGATCGTAAGTCTCAGTGGTCAGATGGCATCTCATCCCCATCTCTAGAGCCGTTATACCATACATGGCCAAGAAATATCGCGAGAAAGCCAACTTATACACTCTGACGCATAAGAGTGTACACTTGATGCATTGTCAGTGATAAACAAGAGGAAAATGGCTGGCTTTCGGGTAATAACAGATGGTTTATACAGGGTTTAAATTTTGAATGTTAAATAACATAACATAACATAACATAACATAAACTCACGCCTTTATCCCAGAGGGGTAGGCAGAGACCAAGGACTGCCACTTGCTACGATCCTGACAGATCACTTTCGCTTCCTCAATATTAATTAGTCGTTGCATGCACGCACGCCGGTTTCGGGTACTTTTTATCTTGCCCTTTGTTAATACATTGAATGTTAACTTTGGTTTAAGAATGTATGTTACTGAGAATAAGTAAGCATGCTCCAAGATCAGATTGGAGTGACATTGATAATTACTAGATTGGAAAAAATATATATTTTTTAAATATATTTGTAAAAGCTACAACTGATGATTCGGGTTTTTCTTTAAGTTATAATATTTTCTTAAGGCTGCGTTCTCCAACATTACCCTTAAATCAGGTGTTTTAATATACATTTTATTCTCTACTGGTATTTAAAATCTGAAAATATGTGTTTGTACAACTGGTTGTTTTCTCTAATAAATAAAAATAAAATAAAATAACTTTTTTTTACAATTATTACTATTTTTATGATGTTTTAATTTGTATAGGATCAAAAAAAAAATCGCGAGCATGAGTCTAAATTATCACTAGACATGGTATTACTTGCGCTGGAATGAGTTTTAAGTAATAAAAAATGTACCAAAATGACTATCACTGAAAGTGTTAGTGAAATTAGCAAAATTCTATTAATAGGATTTGTACTTGTGTAATTTCAAAAATGCCTACTTTTCCAAATTTTATCCAGATCCGTTCAGCCGTTCTGGGGGATTGAGTAACAAACATGTATAAACTTTTGAATTTTTAAATAGAATTTCTGACGCTTGACTTGACTGTGTACTCGCGTATTTGCTGACGATTTATAATACATTGCAGGTTTTACTAAATCAGTGCTAAAGATTAGATAGAAAACCCGGCAATGGATGGTTAATATTTGTCGAATACGCAAATACGAGAGGCCAAGTGAGGCGCCGCGATGGGCACGCGTAGTGATTAAAGCGCATATTAAAAAATAGCCCAGCCTGTGCCCTGCAGTCGGACGTCCAATCCAATCAGTCGGTCCCTCAATGCTGAGGACCGTCGCCGCTATGACGAGGATGAGTTTAGAGTGCTCATATGGACCTATCGTTAGCTGTATGGACTGCCTGGTGAAACTTGAGTTTTGTTTTCCTGGTGATCTGGTCACTCCATTTAGCGGGTGGTCTGCCTCGAGCTCTATTCCCTTCCACTTTGCCCATCGTTATATTATATTCGAGGCTATCAGGTCGACGTGCGATGTGCCCAACGAAAGACAGAATACGTTGCTGGCATATAATCGACAGACGTGTTCAGATCTTGAGCTCCTTAAGTGTAGAGGTGTTGGTTCTCATAGCAGCATCTATCCTGCTCTGCATTTTTGCCTTGATGGTTCAGGTTCCTGAGCCATACAGGAAGGTGGAGAAAACAAGAAGAAGAAGAAGAAAGACATTTATTATACCAACAAGATACATCACAGAAACAAAATAAGCACATAAGTAACATAATATGCACAACAACAGAAAGAAAACTAAATACACAACAGACAAAACGAATAAATAAAACAGGACCATAGATGTAGCCTGTGGTGTATCTGAGTTGCCACAAAAGGCAGCTGACTCAGTGTTGTGCTGAGGAAGTGATCCCTCAGCGCTGATTTTCAGTCAGTGCCTACGGTAACCCATAATTGTACTACGGAGTGCGTGCCCTGGTGCAGTTAAAAGAATGCCTGTACCAATCTTACTTTGGTCTTCCTCTGGATAGACCTATCCTTCCATACTTTTTCTAGGCGACTCTTGAGAAATCTTGATTGATTGAAAGACGATTCAGGAATCTTGTATCGAGCTGAGATATCTTGTTTAAAAGAATGCGCGAACAATTAGTACCGCCTCTCCGTCTATCAGAACGATGACCTGCGGAAGGTCCACGTTCATTTTGCTATGACTCTCAAACCACCCACAATTCATGGTGTATAGGCTGCATTATTAAGTGAGGCGCTGTTATGAGATGTTCTAAAAAATCCCGCTTAAACAAGTTAATTCTTCGTCGTTGTTTCGGTCAGCGTGTTGACGCGTTGACCTTGACCTGGACGGACGGACGACTCATCTTGCTGCTTTTTTAAATATACTCTTATACAGGATGCATCAAAATAAGTATGTTGATTGAATAAATCATTCGGGCCGTTATTGACCACTGTTGGACATAGGCCTCCTCCAAGGCACGCCACTTCTTTCTCTCCTCGGGCATTCTTACCCAGCCGCTGCCAGCGATCCGCCTCAGATCGTCGGTCCAGCGAGCTGGTGGGCGTCCTAAGCTTGAATACAAATTTAAATTTTATTAGATATCTGTAAAACTGTTGTAGATGCCTCTAACTGTCGTGCTTATTTATGAGTATTTTCTGAGGTTAACACGAGCACTAGACATAATAAAACTAAATTTTTTGCGGATATTTACTCGTTTACTTTTCCATTTTACAATTTTCCGACGTACTTTTGCCGTGCAAGTGCCGTGGTCTCGGTAGACTGAGGTGACAGGCGTCTTTTTGAAAGCATTAACTGTTAGTTTACTACTCTCGGCAAAAATTGTTTAAGTTACGTTCCAAAAATATTTTGGCAAATTTTTAATTTTAAATTGGCACTACAATAATTTTATATAAACTCAAAAAAAGATCGTGGTGGGAACATAGCTACAGCATGAGAACCAGTGCTTAAGTGCATGAGACCCCCTTGCTAGAAGTGTGTAAACGAGTAAATATACGTTAAAAATTCAGTTTCATTATGCTTATTTATTACTTAACTAACCGTGGTATAAAAATAACTTTTGTTTTTCGTAGTGCTGCCATATTTTCTAATCTTTGTTTATTTATACCTGTCTAGCTCCACAGTACGTTATCACTCAACCTACACCACACTAATTAGTCGCAGTAAAAGCACACCCCGTAGGTGTTACGGCCAATGGCGGTTGCACTTCGGCAGCAGACTCATCAATGAAACGGCGCGATGATGCAACATTCTCCGACATTTACGTTTTCAACTTTGATGGATGGTCCTTCGGCGGCTTAATGATATTTGATTACCTATTTATTAAATTATTATTATTGCACACGAAACGAAGTTCTTGGAGTGTCTTGGATCGTTACATGCAGGCCGCGCTTACCTCCCGCTTCTGTTAAGCGTCTCTGTTAAACCACACCAAGACACTCGAAGCTCGTGGCCCGCGGCGCTTACCAACCGTGCTGGCGAAAGCGGCACTGTAAAAACACACTAAAAGCGTATTTAATGGTAGATAGCATTTTATATGCTAAATGAAAATTTTGTAAATTTGGTTAGAAGATCTGGGTTCATTTGGGCTGTGCATGAAAAATATAATAATACTTACTCGTAGATACCTCCTTAGGGGGTAAGAGGAGCATAATGATACCTATATAATGATAATATATACTAAAAAACATCACCTTCTCCCCTTGGAAGTACGTCGGCAGAACGCTGATATACTCTTTTTATTGAAAATCGCTAATGGAGACATCGATTGTCCCGATCTCTTGGCCCAATTATGTATTCGTGTACCATCTACCATCCACTTGCGACAGAAAACAATTTTAAATATTCCGTACGCATCTACTAATTATAGGAAGAACACCTATCTCGTTCGTGCAAGTAGGAATTTCAATATAATGTCAGATGACTATGACCTGGATTTGTTTAACACTAAACAGGCTGAGGCGAGGCGCGTGCTTGGTCAGTTGTTTTTTGACACAGCTTATTGAACTGGGCGGAGCGTGGACTGAATCAATCTCTCATTTGATCAATTGCTGCTTTCTTGTTTCCCTTTCTTCATGTAATTTATATTTGTATCCAAATGGTGGTTATCACCTGTGAACTGTTTGCGCTTTATCTAATTTTCTTCTAATTGTGAAGACTTCTAATTGGCTTAGTGTGTCCTAATTTTTCTATGTATTAATTTTCTTGTAATAGCTGTTAGTCTTCCTAGAAACTAAAATAAAATAAAATACTACTGCTAGAAGGAATTTACAATATGTTGGTGTTTGACGGTATTAAATAAGCTGGCGAGCACACATTTTTTAGGGTTCCGTAGGGAACCCTTATAGTGTCCGTCTGTCTGTCCGCGGCCTAGCTCAAAGACGGTTAGTATAAGAAAGCTGAAATTTGGCATAGACAAACATATTTATGTCATTAATCATGAAATCTAATCTATCTGATCTAATACCTCCAAACGAGCAATTCTAATGGCTCCAACGATTTTCATGAAAATTAGTATGCAGGTTTCGGGGGCGATAAATCGATCTAGCTAGGTTTCATTTTATCGTAAAATATCGTTCTATCCGTGTTTTCAGGCAATGAAAAACTGCTACATTACAATATTAAATATCATTACAATACGAAGGCAAATTTCGCCACCATCTACAAGGTTGTCTAGACCAGATGCCTCCAGTCCGATTATTTTTTCCCTTTTTAGGGTTCTGTACCCGAATAGTGCCAAATAGGACCCTATTACTAAGACTTCCTTGTCCGTCTGTCTGTCTGACTGTCACCAGGCTGTATCTCATGAACCGTGATAGCTAGACAGTTGAAATTTTCACAGCTGTATTTCTGTTGCCGCTATAACAACAAATACTAAAAAAACCGGCCAGGAGCGAGTCGGTATTGCGCACGAAGGTTCCGTATTATCTATGCAACATTAGACACAAAGATCGAGAAAAAACGGCAAAAAATCACGTTTGTTGTATGGGAGCCCTCGTTAAATATTTATTTTATTTTAATTTAATTGAATTATTTATTCTTCAAGGGAATATAGAACTAAATAGTCTGTGAATATTTCAAGCGTCTAATCTGTTGCCGTTATTAATATGGATATTAATAACAGCAACAGGTAGAAGCTTGAAATATTCAAATGTCGTATACCTATAGATAATGATACGGAACCCTTCGTTTTTTTTTTTAATCTGATAAAAGCAGATTTAAATGACATAGTTTTTTTTTATATTATTAAACCTTTTCCTCCCTCCCCGCAGTGATGTCAAAGTTCGCGCTGCGAGTCGACGCGGCGGCGGCTGCGCTCGGCGGCGGCGGCGGCGGCGGCGGGCTAGACGAAAACGACTTCATCGATGCCTCCCGATTGGTCTACGACGCCGTCCGCGAGATACGGCGCGCCGTGCTCATGAACCGGGTCAGTGGACCGGTCTTTGCTGTAGACCGGTGGTCTTTCGAGTAGACCAAGTGTTTTAAGCTGCCGCAAGGCTTGGAATGTGGAAAAACACTCGGTCTTCCCAGTAGACCGTTTATTCGTTTCAGGGGATCGTGCTTTTTTGAGATTCGATAGGTCAGGTGTGACAGGGTGGGGTATTAGAGACTGGAGCGAAAGATTGATGAATAAATGTCGGTGGTATTTCTAGTAGACCGTTAGTGTTTCGGGTGGACCCTTTGGTCCTTTACAGTAGACCATGTTTTTCATGTTCAAGATGACTGGAGGGAAAGGTGGATGCGTGCTAAGGTTGGTCTTTTGTGTAAAGCTCTTGGTCTTTTCAGTAGACCATATATATAATTAGTAGACCGGGACTTTTTAACTTTAAGGGGACTACAGTGTCTTGTTGATTAATAAAAATACGGATCTTCAAGTAGACCGTTTGGTCTTTCGAGCAGACCGCTGGTCTTTCTAGTAGCCTTGGTCTTTCCGTGCTGACCATGAGGTTTCCCTCTCAGGATGAGGAGGAGCTGGATCCAGAAGACGTGGAGCTAGACGAGCATTATACCCTGGAGACCAGAAGCAAATGTGAGCATCTGAACCATCTTTCGATGCACAGGAAGAAATGCATAGCTCGTCTTGGAACCAAGGCTTTGTTTGTCTTGCGGTGTCATAACATCCCCATGTCCATCAAAAAAGGCGGTACTATTCGTCAATACGGACAAACTTTTACTTATGGTGACATAATATTCTGAAGCATCGAATATTTGTTTTAAGTAAACGACAAGTTTCTTGGCTTCTCCTTCATTTTGCCCATTTCGCTGGCGATAGCGTTGAGAACAGTACGAGAACGCGAAAAACCGATAAAATAAAAAAAAATGTAATGCTAAAGTCCAAAATGATATTTTTATCGAATTTTTCGCCATAGTAAAAGTTGTGTATCGGCGAGTAGAGCCAATCACAACACTATTAATTAAACAAAGGGACTGGTCATCTATTCTCTCGCTCATACAATATTGTAGAAGGCTGTCATTGTGTATTTATATGTAAGTATGTATTTTTCTTTGATTGTTTATGTAGTTTATTCTTTTCATTGTTGGCATGTATATTATGCTAGCTTTTGCCCGCGACTTCATCCGCATGGAATGAGTAATTTCCGGGATGAAGATTATCCTGTGCCCTTCCTCGGGACACAAACTATCTCCATACCAAATTTCATCTAAATCCGTTCAGCCGTTATTGCATGTGGCTGCGCCGTTTATCTTATTTATTTATTTTTAAGTTTATTGAACGCATACATAACACACATAACTCGAACGCATCCTTATACTCCGGCAACATCCCTCCTTTCCCGTCCTACCTACGAGTGTGCACCGAAATTCGAATAAGAAACCAACGACTCGCGATTGACGCTCAAAAATTAACTTTATTTTACTCCAAACTAATGAAAAACTACGAAAAGTGTGAAGTTTCGTGTTGGTGAACGATTTTATTGTAAACAATAACTTTTGTGTTGTGTCGAACACGAACAGCACGGAAAAAACTCAATGCTGGAGACAAGCATCACATCCCGGTGTATCAAGGTTTGTCCTGCCCCTCCAAGTCTGGTCCTTCGATCCCGGATCCTTTCCCTCACTCCTAATATCCTCCTCAATATTATACTCACGCTACTCATTTACTCACTCAAATACGCAAAAACTCAATTTTATGCTGTTAGTTACGCCATCTTTTTCTCGCACGCTTCGCCCAACTTTGATACGTTATAATTTCGCATATTCGCATATATTTATATTTAAATATCACTTATTTCTCAACAATAACAATTAAAGTATTGAATTACAACCATACTTACTGTTTTTCTCACGCATTTCATACTTATTTTTCGTAGTAATTTCTCTCAACGCACCGCTCATATCTACCCGCCATATTTGCCATAAACGCTCCGCCAACTAATTGTTCTAGAAATTTCAAATATAAACTTGTGCTTCGTTTTAATATAAATTTCGCATTTTCTTACCAAAATGACAGGAAATACTGCAAGCACCAGTTCAAGTCAGGAAAATATTATGATTAAATTCCTTGAAAGTAAAAGACAAAGTTTGTTCCACATTATTCAGGAAGTGTATAATCTAAGCCTAAAGGTTTCTGACCCTGCACACTGCCTTCAATTCCTTGCTAGGACTCAAACTCTAGACAAGACCCGCGCTGACTATGTAGATACGGTTGATAAACTTTTAATTGAACAATTTAAAGAAAAACCAACCACAGAACCGAGTTATAGTATTCTCAATACATTTGATGAGTTGTACTGCTTCATTAGGCAAAAGGAAACCACTCTGAGACAGGAACTTGAGGTTAAAAATAAAAATAATAATTTTAATATTAAACTGCCTCCGCTTCAACTCACAGGTTTTGATGGTACTCCTGGTAAATGGCCAGTGTTCTATGAGAATTTCCGCAGTGTCATACACAACAATACTCAATTAACAAATGCTGAAAAGGTTCAATATTTAATTGGCTGTCTCTCTGGAAAGGCTTTAAATATTTGTTCAGGTCTAACGCCTACCTCTCAAAATTATGACATCATTTGGCAAGCTCTTCTAGCTAAATACCAAGATACAAGAGTGCAAGCATCTATGTACTTGGATAAAATGATTAACCAAAAGCCTGGTCAATCAGCTGACAATTTATTGGACAATTTTTGCACATCTGAAGCCGCTCTTCAACAATTACAAATTGATAATTTGTCAGATTTCATTATAACTCACATTGCCTTAAGCAAACTTGATAAAGCAACTCTGAACCTATTTGAACAAGCTCTTAGACATATTGAAATCCCTAAATTTGCTGATTTAAAAAAGTTCTTAAGTGAACAGTCAAAGCTCACTGCATTACACGGGCCAACGCTATCCTCAGCTCAGTCTAGTAGCAAACAATATAGCAAACCCGCTCCCCAATTACCGCAAATAAATAAAACTAAAGCTTTTCACTCTCAGAACTCAACTGCTCAGTTATCTCACAAATTTGATAACAATCATAACCTCCAAATTCAGCAATTTCAACAATGCAAAGTATGTAACGCTAACGCATCTCACCCCTTATTTAAATGTGAATACTTCTTAAATCAAAATGCGCAAACTCGCAACAATATTGTTCGTCAACACTCTTTCTGTATAAATTGCCTAGGTTTTCACCATGTAAATACTTGTAAATCGACAAACAGATGTTCGATTTGTAGCTGCAAACATCACTCGTTGTTGCACTATGAAAATAACAATAATCCTAACGTAAATCGCTCACAACGCTCAGCTGATTTCCAACACGCTGCTATCAGTCGTAATCAAAACAACAACCCAACTCCTTATCATTATCAATGCGCTTCGAAGTTCGTTCCGACGCCGTCGCAGGACTCGCAGGCGAGCGACGCCACTGCCGCTGGCGCTCGCTACCCGTCTCACTCGCACTCGCAGCCGCCGCGACCGCCGCTTGTGAATACTGCTCGCACTCACGATGAGCATACGCAATCGTCTTCTTGGCGCGCAACTTCAAATGTTGATAATTTAGATAATAACCGGGCAATGTCTGTTACTGTTCCCGCGCGCGTTTCAAATAATAATACTACAGTATTATTACCTACCGCATCTGTTGATGTATTTCATAATAATAAAGTAAATCGCATACGTCTATTCCTCGACACAGGGTCGATGAGTAATTTCGTCACTAAATCTTGTTGCGAACGATTAAATTTAAAAATAACTCCCGCACCGTCGGTGGTTAAAGGTATCGGTCAGATTGAAAACCGCTCATTCGGAATAACGCAATTTAAAATATATTCGCGGTTTGACTCACGTTGTTTTTACACAGTAAACGCTCGTGTTATTGATACAATAACCGATTTTCTGCCTAACGCTGAAATTGATAGGACGGAATTAACGCATTTGCAAGATTTGCCAATGGCTGATGAATTTTATTACGCACCTGGAGAAATCGATTGTCTGATAGGCAACGAGTTATTCCCATTTTTACTCGGATCTAATAAATCGACCTCACCGAATTCGTCGGTCGTAGGTATCGAAACAACTCTCGGTTATGTAGCCATGGGTAAAGCCCAATGCAGCTCACGCTCGCTGTTAGCTACAAACTCAACGCATATGCACTCTGAAAGTTCCACGCATTCTCATGACGCAACTCATTCGCACTCTCAAAACTCGCACGCTCTCTCTCCCTCGCAAAAATCTCGCTCTTCTCCGCAAAACTCAAACGCACTTCATTTAAACGCTGAATCGCACATCGCAATAAATACGCACGCTCAATATAATGAAACCGCACCCGCTTTTCTCGCGCCTAACGCGCCTGTTACACTCTCGCGTATTAACGCTCCCGCTACACTCGCGCCTAACTCTAACAAAGCGTTCTTCTGCCAAACAGAGTCGCTTTCGCTCGATCAATTAACGCACCGCTTTTGGGAAATTGAAAATGTACCCGATAAAAAACACTTTAGTCCGGATGACGAAGCATGTGAAAAAATATTTCAAAGTACTTACTCACGCGATGAAAGTGGTAGATATACTGTAGATCTTCCTTTCAAATACTCACCTTCTGAATTAGGTCACTCCTATGCCATAGCTAAACGCCGTTTCTTAAACCTAGAAAAGAAACTCGATTCATGTGACTTACGCTCCGACTATAACGCAACTATACAATCTTACATTGATCAAGGTTACTTGTCAAAAGTTCCAAATAACTTTCAAGACGATAACGTTTATTACATTCCGCATAAAGCCGTTTATCGTCCGGAGAAAGAAACTTCCAAAACTCGTGTTGTTCTCGATGCTGGCTGTAAAACCACATCAGGCAAGTCGCTTAACGACATTTTATATGTAGGTCCAATTCTGCAAAATAATATATTCGAACTTCTCCTAAACCTCCGCATGTTCTCCATCGCGCTAACCGCTGACATCGAGAAGATGTACTTTCAAGTAAAGCTCGCGCCTAAACACCATTCGTTTCAACGCATGTTGTTCCGCTTCAACTCTGATTCGCCAATAGAAATTTACCAGTTCAATAGGGTGTGTTTTGGTGTGTCTAGCTCGCCTTACCTCGCTATGCGCGTTGTGCGTCAGCTCGCCGCTGACAGTCGCGACTCATATCCGCTTGCCGCTTATGAAACTGAGAACCAAATGTATGTGGATGACTATGTCAGTTCTATTGACAGTTTAGATAACGCTGAAAAAACATATAAAGAAATGATTGCAATGTTTAATTCCGGAGGTTTCAACTTAGTTAAATGGATCTCAAATAACAAAGAACTCATGTCACGCATTCCATTTTCTCACAAAAGTCCGCTTCTTGTTAAATTTGATGATGACCCCAATGCTGATACTAAAATCGTAGGTATGCAATGGCAACCTAATGATGACAATTTTCAATTTAAAATCAAAATCGATTTACCGCAAAATTGTACTAAACGCACGATCCTTTCAGTTACCTCACGCTTATTCGATCCACTCGGTCTCATAAGTCCAGTTGTAGCGTACATGAAGCTACTCGTACAAGAGTGCTGGAAGTTGCAACTCGACTGGGATGATGAGGTTCCTGATTCTATAATCTCTAAATGGGAAAAATTTCATTTAGAACTTCCGCTTCTCTCTGAACTCAAAATACCGCGTCATATAGGCATAAATTCTAATAGTAGAATCTCATTGATCGGCTACGCAGACGCTAGTGAAAAATGCTACGGTGCGGTCATATATGTTCGAATTGACTCAAATAATAACGCGCCCGCAGAATCCGTAAGATTACTTACCTCTAAATCCAAAGTTTCAACTCCAAATAAAACGCTCGCACGCTTAGAACTTTGTGCTGCCGTTTTACTCGCAAAGTTAATTGACTCAGTACGCACGGTCCTCAGCAAACGCTGTAACATAAATAAAATATACGCATTCTCTGACTCTACGGTAACGCTTACTTGGATCCACTCACCTGCACATAAGTTTCATACTTTTATAGCCAATCGCATAGCTCAGATAAATGATTATTTACCCGCATCTCACTGGTTTCACGTTCGTGGTGTAGAAAATCCCGCTGATATCGTCTCACGTCCTGTAACTCCAAAAAGTTTAATTAATAATGATTTCTGGTTTCATGGTCCGCAATGGTTGTCCACTCCCGTCGACACCTGGCCTGTAAAAGAATACAAAATTAATCACAATGAAATAACAAATGTACAAGAGTCTAAAACTATATCAATGCCTGCGCAAAATTTAAACTCAATAGAAAATACTCACTTTATGCACGGTCTCGCTGAACGGTGCTCCTCTTGGATCAAATTTATCCGCTCGCTAGTATATGTACTTCGCTTTTTAAACTTACTCAATTCACGCGGTTCTATCACTGTGTCTGATTTAGATCACGCTGAACGCTGCGCAATACGCTACTCACAAAATGATGCATTTTCTCAAGAAATCAGCGCAATTAAAAATAATAAAATTTGTCCGAATAAAACTATTTTAAAACTCAACCCGTTTCTCGACGACCAAAATCTATTAAGAGTAGGTGGTCGCCTCACTCATTCTCAGTTAAGTTTCGATCAAAAGCATCCAATACTACTGCCAGCCAAAAGTCGCTTAGTCTCGCTTTTGGTGGATTACTATCACACATCAAATTTACATACAGGTCCCGCTTTATTACTGGCTTTAATACGCCAAAAGTATTGGATTCTTTCTGCTAGAAATTTAGTCCGCCAAAGAGTACATACTTGTAACTTATGTTTTAAACTCAAACCGCGTAATACAAACCCTCCAATGGGCAATCTCCCTTCCATTAGAGTCTCTCAAGTCAAAGCTTTCGTACATACTGCTGTTGACTACGCTGGTCCCTTTCATATCACGCACATCCGCCACCGTGGTGTTAAAAGCCACAAAGCTTACGTTTGTTTATTCGTTTGTCTTACGACAAAAGCTCTTCACATAGAGTTAGTTTCAGATCTGAGCACAGATTGCTTTCTTGACGCATTTAAACGTTTTATTTCACGCAGAGGTCCAGTCTCTATATTATATAGCGACGGAGGCACCAATTTCATTGGCGCCAAACGCAAATTAAATGAAATTTATTCTACAATACAATCCGCTAGTTATCAAAATGATTTAAGGCATTATCTCACTCTACATAGAGTCCAATTTAAGAATAGCCCACCTTATGGACCAAATTTTAATGGTCTTAGTGAGGTAAATATAAAGAATGTTAAGACGCATTTATATAAAGCAATCGGCAGTCAAATCCTTACTTATGAAGAATTTAACACAATTTTAGTACAAATTGAAGGCTTGTTAAATAGCAGACCGATTTGCATACTTTCGTCAGATCCATCTGATCTCATCGCTTTAACTCCAAACCATTTTTTAAATGTCACTCCGCTTAAATTTTTACCCGCGGAAAATATCGATTCTACCCTCACAGATAACAGACTCACACGCTATCAGCTTTTGAGCAGAATAGTTCAAAGCTATTGGAAACGATGGAGTATGGAGTATCTGACTTCACTTCAGCAACGCACCAAATGGAACACGCCTTCCAAACCTGTGAGTGTAGGGACCGTAGTTGTTGTCAAGGATGACAATACGCACCCAATGTTTTGGCCCTTGGCTGTTGTTTCAGAGGTCTTTCCCGGGAAGGATAATATAATTCGTGTTGCTAAAATAAAAACCGCTTCTGGGACGTACATTCGTCCGATAACGCGACTATGTCCTCTTCCTACGCAATAATTATAGGTTCTCGCTTTAATTTTAAGTTTGTCCACCGCTCTAGTAGTAAGCATTATTCTTAGTTCTCAATGTAGAGGAAACCTCTAGGCCCCCCGAAGTTGGCTGCGCCGTTTATCTTATTTATTTATTTTTAAGTTTATTGAACGCATACATAACACACATAACTCGAACGCATCCTTATACTCCGGCAACATCCCTCCTTTCCCGTCCTACCTACGAGTGTGCACCGAAATTCGAATAAGAAACCAACGACTCGCGATTGACGCTCAAAAATTAACTTTATTTTACTCCAAACTAATGAAAAACTACGAAAAGTGTGAAGTTTCGTGTTGGTGAACGATTTTATTGTAAACAATAACTTTTGTGTTGTGTCGAACACGAACAGCACGGAAAAAACTCAATGCTGGAGACAAGCATCACATCCCGGTGTATCAAGGTTTGTCCTGCCCCTCCAGCATGATTTAGTAACAAACATCCAAAGATAACATATTCAAACAAAAAAAAAAATCACATTTATAATATTAGCTGCCCGGCGAACTTCGTACCGCCACAGAATCCGTTTGTACGATTCTTGCACAACGCCATCTATTTATAAAAAACAACATTCGCTCGCACAACGCCATCTATTTTAAACTTAAAATAAATATTATCCCACGGGAACGCATTACCGAAATATTAAGTATGCTAGGTCTTTGTCTATCTTTACGCCAAGTTTCATATAAATCCGTTCAGCCGTTATTGCGTGATCGAGTAACAAACATCCAAACATGTTCATAAACTTTCACGTTTATAATATTAGTAGGATTTTCGGGTAGGTATTTATATTCATATTATTTCGTTATTTGTGTAAATATGTTTGTAGTAAACGTGTGCACGTGCGTAGACCCTTTTCACACTTCCACTCCGACACCCCAAGTTTGGCTGGAAGAAATCTCTCACCGAGATACTTTCCTGTATTGTGTTTTCGTGTGTGCCATAAAGTATAATAATATTGTGACCGAGAGACAAATCGCTTTTCAGTCCCTTTCTTTAATTAACTGTGCCATCCAGTCCGTTTGTGTGCGTCTACAGTTTGGTGACTGAGTTACGTTTGTATGTGTCTGGATACTTATTGGTTGTCATTTTCCATTGTGTTTCCATCGGTGGATCCTCTGTTGGCATGTTAATCTCCATAGTGGATGAAGTTCGTGGCTTCGTGGCAGTTTTTTTTTTACATAGGGTTATTTCTTAAATGCGCAATTCCTGAAACGTGTCTGTAATTTACTACAAATTTTGTTTTTTTTTTCTATTTTAATTGTGCGGTGGTAGTGCAGCGGTACGCTGGCCTCACATTCGGGAGGTCGTGGGTTGTAATCCCGGCGTGTACCATTGACTTTGTTTTCTAAGTTACGCACATTTGTGAGTGGCAATACCACTCGCTAGCCGTGAAGGAAAACATCGTGAGGAAACCTGAGTGCCGGAGGTGTTCACATACCTCAGCGCTTGAAATTGCCAATCCGCAGTGGGCACGCGTGGTTACTAAGCCCATGCTCTCCCTCTAAGAGAAGGCCTGTGCCCAGTGGGACGTATAGTAGGCTGCCTTTTTTATTTATATTGAAAATCTAAGAATAACGACACAGAACAAAAGTTCTTTTAAAAATGGAACTCTAATGGATGTTTTAGGAATTGTGCGTTTCAGAAATAATCCTGTATTCAAATTTACTTCGACATAAAGTGAAAATGTACCTATCTTGTTAAATACAAACGGTCTTACTTATCATAACACGACTCCGCTAAAACACTCTTCAAGTGCAGTTTAAATAAATGTGTGCTAAAGATAAAACAGTGTTATTCATAATAAGTCGATTCCACTGAGACACTCTTAAGACGGGAGTGAAAGCCGGCATATTCCTATTATAATCCTATTCCTATTCCCATTTTCGAATCCACTGTTTATAAATAAGACTGAAAGACTTTACCACAGACTATTTAAACTGCATATGAGGAGTGTTTTAAGAAATCGTGTTTTTATAAATAAGGCTGAAGACGTTTACGTTTTGTTCGCTACCTGCTAATTAACTTTGAGTTAAATTAACCTCCTCAGTCCTGCCCCTATATTACGCTCACCAAATCCTGAGCGATTCCAATCGTCTTACTGTCAAATTAGTATGGAATTTGACAGTTAGACGATTGGAATCGCTCCGGGTTTGGTGAGCGTAATTAGGCCACTGACCTTGAAAAAATTTTGACGAAAAGAACGTCATCAAAACAAAAAAATAACACAAAAAGCATGTATATTGTATATTTTTTGGGTAGATATTTATGTCACAATATTTTTATCACAGAGTGTATATGTAGTGTGTGTTGTATCCGTGCATAGACCCGTTGTACACCTCCACTCCGACTCCCCAAGGCTTGCTGGAAGAAATCTCCCACAGAGATAAGCTCGCCTTTGTACGTGTAATTTCTTATGTCATATTTCCTGTACTGTTTTCCGTGTGCAATCAATTTCAATTGTTATTTTCAAGTGCAGAACTGAGGAGGTTATACTATTGTTGCCGATTTGTCTTTCTGTTTATGTCATTAAGAGGTCGCGAGGTCCCCATACAAACGTAGTTTGGGTTTAATATACAAACGACATTTGGGACAACTCCAAATTGGAAGAAACGACGCCGGATTGCAAGGAAACTGCCAATATCATTATCATTCAGACACAAGAAGTCCACTGCTGGACATAGGCCTCCTCCATGGATTTCCAAAAAGACCGGTTGGAAGCGGCTTGCATCCAGCGTCTTCCTGCCACTTGGATGAGGTCATCTGTCCATCTTGTGACTGGTCTTCCTACTCTACCTACGCTGCGCTTGCTGATAAGTGGTCAGATCCTACTCTGAATTATGCTTAAACGCGCATGAGAAGGCTTGAATCAATCAATCAATCAATCAGTCCGAACTCGTCCACTGCTTGACATAGGCCTCTTCTGCGGCACGTCTCTTGTGTTTGTCCTCATCCAGCCGCTGCCAGCCATCTGCCTCAGATCGTCGGTCCAGCGAGCTGGAGGGCGTCCCACGCTGAAGAAGAGAAGGCTTATAAGTTTCTAATTCCTATTTTTATTTACTCTCAAGTCTAAACACGGTAAAACCTCGATTTTTATATAATACTCTAATCATATTGGCAAAGTTACCGAGTTACTGATATAGCTCGAAGAATTGCTCAGTTGAAGTGCCAGTGGGTGGGGCACATAGCTCGGAGAACTAATGGCCGTTGGGGCGTAAAAGTTCTGACCTGGCGACCGCGGACCAGACGATGCAGCATGGGCAGGCCCCCCACCAGATGGTTACGGTGGCGGAGAGTCGCTGGATGCGGGCGGCACGACACCGGGAAGCTCGGAAAACCAAGAGGGAGGCCTATGTCTTGCAGTGGGCGTCAAATGGCTGATGATGATGATATTGGCGAAGATTCATTGAAATCTGGCTAGTCGTTTGCATATTAAAACCAATCTACGTTTGTATAGAACGGATCTCCTGCGCTTTTGTTTGTTATTTTCATTGTGTTAGTCTATGTCCATTATTTGCCTGCAATCCTAGAGCTCAAACGGATTAGCCCTGCTACTTTAAGCATTCTTCATAATTCTGCTAAAACTATGTCCAATTTTAACCCAGGATATGCTAATCCGTTTGTTAGTTCGTGGACTTCGAAGCCCCATCGGTGACCATAACCCACATAGCATGTGTAATGTGTGACGGTTGTTCTGACTGACCTAGAGTTTCCGATGTAAACAACGTCGGATGTTGAAATCCACATCGAGAATCAGAAATATTATGTTCTTGGCATATCACTGACAATATCACTAATAAAGATTGGTGTGAAACTCGCCCGCATCACACGAATCACGAATAGGCTATTTGACAGGTTTCTGAAAACCATCTCAGATTTTTGTTGGTGTTCATTGTGTGCTCAGAAAGTCGTAATTTTAAATTAGTGGGTCCATCACCAGTCTCAACCATTTTGGCCAATGGCAAAACCAATTAACCTTCAATGCTTATAGTAATTTTCTTCCGAGTGACATTCTATATTATGGATGACGGATACTCTAGCCAAGTCGGTACAACGTTAGACGTGTCGCGTAGCGTGTGAGCATGTGTGTTTGTGTTGTCCCGCGCAGACCAGCGACGATTTGGACACCGACACAGAGTTCGAGCCGGTGGAAGACATGACCATGGAAACCAGGAGTCGCTGTGAGTACTAGCTTAGTGTACATCATTATCATCATCATCATTAAGCCACAAGAAGTCCACTGCTGGACATAGGCCTCCTACATGGATTTCCAAAAAGACCGGTTGGAAGCGGCTTGCATCCAGCGTCTTCCTGCCACTTGGATGAGGTCATTTGTCCATCATCATTATATTTGCACCATATCTCCAGTGTAGACGTGTGTAGCTCGCAAATCATCATCATCATCAGCCATTTGACGGCCACTGCAGGACATAGGTCTCCTTCGTGGTTTTCATAACCCTGAGGGGTTTTGCCATAATCGCTACGCTTGGCAGGCGGGTTGGCGATCGCATTAAGCGGTTGGAATCTCAGGAAGACGCTGCTGCCCGTCTCCTGGTAATTGATTTCCTTAGTCGCCTTCTACGACATCCACGGAAGGGAATGGAGTGACGCTATTCTTAATCCGGCGCCACACGCCCATAGCTTCTAATGAAGTACTTCACTTCGTCAAAATAATAAATAAATTTCTTCCTCACAACCCAATCACTTGTCCTGGCTCCGAGCTAGGATACCCTGTGCAGTGGTAATGAGGCAAGGACATCACAAACATTGAAATACACCCAGACTGAGGCCGTTTGTACAAATCTGAAAACCAGCGCTAAGGGCACCCTTAGCACACCGCTGAGTTAGCTGCTTTTTGCAGCAGCAGACGCGCCGCGACCGAATTGGTTCCTCTTGGTAGTTTATATAGTTATGGACTACCTAGAAGAATTAATTCTTGAAGAAAATGAAGTATCTCGCTCTTTTCTTTTCAATGAAGCTTTTGTTGCACGTCTACTCCAGTTAACGAATATAGGAGTTTGTAATTCGCGCGCAGAGTTAACATGTACCCCGCCACAGATCTAATGGAGGTATGGTGCAGATTTGGGAATCTCACGTATACCGTATGCCTTTTGCAAAGTAGGTCATCATCATAATCCGCCGGTGTCAGTCCACTGCTGGACATAGGCCTCTCCCAAGACACGCCACTGAGCCCGATCTAAGGCTCTTCTTTCCCAGTCACTGCCCACCGCTTTGCGAATGTCGTCGCTCCACCTGGTCACAGGGCGCCCTACGCTACGTAAAACAAATTAATTTTTTTAATTCAATGTAGAGCACAATTTAGTTTTGTCAAGCAAATAATTCGTTATTAACATAATTTATGAGACCAAGATTGGATTGTTCGCTGATCAAGTATTGCTGCTTATTTATTTATTTATTCTGCTGTTCAAAATAATTTTGTTGACTGCATTTTTATATTCTTTTCTCTGTTGCACTAACCCGTGCTGAGGACAATTTTAAAAACCTATTTAGATGCTAAAAATACGCAATACAGAGAAGTTTGTAAAGAGGCTCGAAATTTCGCCGTTGCTTGCACTTGCCCATTAGCTCAGTTGGGAGAGCGCTGGCACGGTTAGCCAGAGGTCGCGGGTTCAAGTCCCGGCATGGGTGGAATTTTTAGCCTCTAAATAGGTTTAGAAGAGAGTATTTTTTTATAAATTATATATTTAAACTAAATAGCAGTTGCATGTAACTAGTTCCCATATCAATTCATGGTTACTGTATAGCGAACTGAGTCAGCCCTATTTCGCCCCTAACTCCAGGCCTTAAGGGCTAATATTAATCGCAACCCTTTCTCTGGCAGCGAGCGCGCACACAGGCGAGCATGGCGTGGACGAGTATCCAGATATCAGCGGGATTACCAACGCCAGGGTGAGTGGGTTCCAGGATTTTATAAACATAGTTTTTGGACAGACACTTGTCACAAAAGAGCTGATTTCCAAAATTACTTGTTTGTATTGTTATTTAAAACGTTTAAAAAAAAATATAAAAAAATCAGCACACAAAATTACAGTGATTCTAACTTTAAACTTAGACAGTCTTGTTAATAAAGAGTCGATTTCACTAAAACACTCTTCTTCATCATCATCATCATCATCAGTCTGCCGCTGCCCACCGCTGGGTGTAGGCCGTTTCCCCCAAATGCCATCTCTCACGGTCCCTTAGACCCTCTGTCGACTCAAGACATGGTCTGACCATCGGGCCGCTGGTCTGCCCACTGACCTACAAAACACTTAAGACGGAGGAATTCCTCTCACAAACCCGCTTTAACTCAGTCTGAAGAGTATTTCAGTGGAAAGATTTTTTTAAATAAGACCGTAAGAGATTCAAAGGTTTAAAGTTATGACTCAAAACTGACTTCGATAATAACTACCACCTTAAAAATTTTAGTTTTAAAAATTAATTTTATGTCGGCCTGGGGCGTCCCTTGCCGGCCCCTTACACCTACATTCGCTCGATATATTTGCTTCGTCAATCTTTCTTCCTTCATATCTCTCCACATGTCCAAGCCAACGCAACATTCCTTTCTCAATTCAAGTCACTACATCTTCTTTCAGTCCACAACGTTCTCTAATCAAACCACACATACCGCCCAAGGACCTCATTTCTACTGCATTAATCCTACTTTCTACATTCTTCTGCCATACCAAAGTCTCGCTACCATACGTAGGTGTTGAAAATGTTAACTTCATATGAATAACTTCCACACGACACAATCACTTGACCCGGTCCCAACAAAGGAAACCCTGTGCTATGGTAACCAGGCAAGTCGTTACTAACAAACCCGTTATACACACCTGTCCACAGGAAGCCATGCGCAAAATGACCGAGGAAGACAAGCGCAAGATCCTGCAGCAGGTGGAGCTGTTCCGCCGGGAGAAGATGACCTTCGACAGCGAGGTCGGCAAGTGGGACGACGCCGGGAACGACATCATCATGCTGGCCAAGCATATGTGCATGATCATGATGGAGATGACTGACTTCACTAGGTGAGTTTCATTTTTTCTGTCAATCTATCAGTGAGTCAGTCAGTCGGTCAGTCAATCAGTGAGTCAGTCAGTCAGTGAGTCAGTCGGTCAAGTCAGCAAGTGGGACGTCGCCGGGAACGACATCATCATGCTGGCCAAGCATATGTGCATGATCATGATGGAGATGACTGACTTCACTATAGTGGAATTCTATGAAACTTGTAATTTTTGTAAACAAACCATTTTTCCTAATTTTCTCGATGAGTTTACGTAGAATTTCCTTAAAAATAGTTCCAGCTTAGGCGCCACCTATTCATGTTTATAATTCACTGCATATGCCACAAAAATATTCAATCACTACCTTATAAAAGAGGAAAAAATATCGAAGCGGCAAGAAATTCAGAAATGTATTTCTAACAGCTGTATTTTTTGTCTTATCGATGGTCTATGTTGTCTTTGAAAGTTAGTGATGTCCATGTAAATTCAAAATTTAAAAGCATTTTATTATTGCCCTTTGAATCATCATGATATTGACGTTGGTGAAAATATAAGAAAATAAACATAAACCGGTAATAAACGGTAAGTTTTATTGTTTTTTATGGCAATACCTAATCGGCTTATTTGTTTGCTTGTTTGACGTTGACGCGCCTTCTTTTCACTCGTTCATTGTTCTTCATGGAAAGTACGCGTACTCTGATTTCATGTGTGTTTGGTATTCTGACGACTTGGCTTCTCTTACTGGATTTATCGGATTTGCATTGTGATTTTGTTCCTGTGTTACCTTGGAACGACGACTCGCTTTCACGGACCACGGACTTTGAATTTTCTAAGTTGATTGCAAGCTATTTCAGCCAAAATACTGACGAAGTAAGTTATCATACACAGTAAACTTGTCTTGTCTCACTCAAATCACAACCACAGTCTTCCGCCTTATCATTATGAGTTAAACCCCATCGAATTAATGCCGCCAAGTTAAGGGTTTCGTGGGAAGGAACAACAAGACCTTCAAAATGAACGACTTGAAGGTTTTGTTAGATGGTGGTTTGGCGCGAATCGGTGCGGAGCAGTGGGCGAAATGCGTAGCCCATGTTATCAGAGGAACCATTTATAACTCGATGGAATATTATAGTGATGAATCAAATAAAAAAAATTAACATATGAACAACATTTTTGAATTATTTAGTCAATCTATCCAAAGACAATGACAATATGGCGTTTTGTTTACTAAGATTACAAGTTTAATAGAATTCCACTTTAGGTAAGTTTCATTCTTTCTGTCAATCAATCAGTGAGTGGGTCAGTCAAGTGGGTTAGTCAATCAGTAAATCAGTCAGTCAGTGAGTCAGTCAGTCAAGTCGCTAAGTGGGACGTCGCCGAGAATGACATGATCATGCTGGCCAAGCATATGTGCATGATCATGATGGAGATCATGACATGTGAGTCTAAGTTCTATTTGAAGTGACTGACTTGAATAGGTAAGTGACGTTCCTTCTGGTGGTATTTCCGTCAATCAATTAATCAGTCAGTTATTCAGTGAATCAGTGAGTGAGTCAGGTCGGCAAGTGGGACGACGCTGGGAACGACATCATCGTGAAAGTTGGTTAAGATGTTTTTACTCAATCAGGCAATAACGGCTGAACGGATTTACATGAAACTTGGCGTACAGGTAGACTAAGACCCGAATGAGACATAGCATACTTGATATCCCGGTAATGCGTTCCCGCGGGATAATATTTATTTTAGGTTTAAAATAGATGGCGTTGTGCAAGAATCGTATAAACGAATTCTGTGGCGGTACGAAGTTCGCCGGGACACCTAGTATTTTATAAATATTAGAAAATTAGTATTTTTCCTAACTGTGCAATAGTTCCCCGACTAACTGATTTGTAAAATTCGTATCGTCTCTCCCGCCGGCAGAGGGCGTGGCCCGCTGAAGACCACAATGGACGTGATCAACGCCGCCAAGAAGATCTCCGAGGCTGGGACCAAACTTGACAAGCTCACTCGGGAAATAGCCGAACAGGTGACTGAGTCGTGGGACACATAGAAAGGGCGTGGGGCGAGGGCACGCAAAAGACGCGTCGTCCTTCCAATGCACTTTCATACAAAATGTACTGAAGGGCGAGGGCG
Organism: Yponomeuta malinellus; assembly: GCA_947308005.1. Classification (NCBI taxonomy): domain Eukaryota; kingdom Metazoa; phylum Arthropoda; class Insecta; order Lepidoptera; family Yponomeutidae; genus Yponomeuta; species Yponomeuta malinellus. Next base: position 1,851,024 of record OX371023.1, read on the forward strand.
CGAACTCTGTACAACGCGTCGCGTATTTTCCGCGTCCTCGCCCTACGTCCTTTCTATGTGTCCCACGCCTTACATTTTCGGACAATTAATAAAGTAGAGTTCCTATTTCTTTGTCAGTCACGCCACGAATTTTGGATGGTTTGAAACCCACAGCAAAATGAACGTGGCCTAACAAGAGCTCAGACACTCAGGTTTCCTCGCGATGTTTTCCTTCGCCGTTAGCGATTGGTATTGCTACAACTTCACAACAGTGCGTAACTCGTGCTCGTGCATGAAGGGTTCCGTACCATTATCTATACAACATTAGACAAAGATCGAATTTGAGAACAGCGCCATCTATAGAAACCAACAAGAAGCGTTTAACATTGACATTTAACTACATGACATCGGCGCTGTGAATGTTACATAGATTTTTAGAAACGTTTGTTGTATTGGAGCCCCCCTTAAACATTTATTTTATTCTATTTTTAGTAATTTCTGTTATAGCGGCAACAGAAATACATCATCTGTGAAAATTTCAACTGCCTAGCTATCACGGTTCATGAGATACAGCCTGGTGACAGACAGACAGACGGGCAGTGAAGTCTTAGTAATAGGGTCCCGTTTAGCACAGTTTGGGTACGGAACCCTAAAAAACAAAGTCATTGGTACATGCCGGGATTCAAACCCACAACCTCCCGAATGTGAGGCCGGCGTTCTACCGCTGCGCTACCATCGCTTTATAAAATGACGTAATATAAATATAAATTTACGTAAGTGAAATAAACGTATGTTATTGAAAAATAAATACTATTTTCATTGTCAAAATCACGTATAATTTCTGTCACAAATGAAAAATTGTACGCGAGATATCTTTTGTTATATTTCAATATTTTTTTGTGATTAAATTATAACAGCATAAATGTTCTTGAACGAAAAAGGCGCCAATACTACCGCTCTGAGATAAAATCATAAAGATTAATTTAAAATATATTAGTCTATAGGGAACTCGATGTCTATCAATTAAACAACGTGTAAAGTTAACCACTGTATATTATTCGATCAAACCCTATTTATAACTAAGTCGACAGGCACGCGGGACGCTACTGGAACACGACCGGCGAAACGCGATATGCCGTGCTACGCCGGTGACCAAATGCTGACGCTACAAGTCCAATTACAGTATAAATGTTTTGTGAACTTCGATAATTTAATCAAATAAATGAAGTAAATGAAATATATGAAATTAATAAAAAATAAAATGCGCGCGCGCCACTACCAGAATCACTGACGTTGGTGTTGCGACCGCTAAACTGAAGTGGAGCTGGGCTGGCCACGTCAGGATCCGCAAAGGTGGCAAACATCGTCACCGATTGGGTGCGGCGGGTGTGACGCCCTGACCAAATATTGACTGGGGTGGGAAGATTTGGCCAAACACAAGAAGGAGTGGAAATCTAAACGGGAGGCCTATGCCCAGCACTGGGGCACAGTCGTGGCTACTTAACAAAACCGGCCAAGTGCGAGTCGGACTCGTGCTCGAAGGGTTCCGTACCATTATCTATACAATGTTTGAATAATTCAAGCGTCTACCTGTTGCCGTTGTTATATCGAGTCAAATACGGCAAAAATATCACGTTTGTTTTATGGGATCCCCTCTTAAATATTTATTTTATTCTGTTTTTAGTATTTGTTGTAGCGGCAACAGAAATACATAATCTGTGAAAATTTCAACTGTCTAACTATCGCGGTTGATGAGATACAGCCCGGTGACAGACAGACAGACGGACAGTGGAGTCTTAGTAATATGTCCATTACCCTTTGGGTACGGAAAAATATCGGTTTAAAAAACTAATGTTTTTCGTTCATTCCCCCAGTGCCCCGAGTCGTCGACCAAGCAAGACCTGCTGGCTTATCTCCAGCGCATAGCTCTGTACTGCCACCAGATACAGATCACCAGCAAAGTGAAGGCCGACGTTCAGAACATCTCCGGGGAGCTCATCGTCAGCGGGGTACGTACTCTCTCTCCGGAAATGAGATTGTAGACATGCGTTGAGCGCTTCGTTGAAAAATAACTGTGATTTAGTTCTTTTCTTTCAAAGAAGTAGTTCATAGTTCACTGTCTGTAGACATGCGTTGAGCGCTTCGTTGAAAAATAACTGATTTAGTTCTTCTCTTTCAAAGAAGAAGTTCATAGTTCACTGACTGTAGACATGTGTTGAGCGCTTCATTGAAAAATAACTGTGATTTAGTTCTTTTCTTTCAAAGAAGTAGTTCATAGTTCACTGTCTGTAGACATGCGTTGAGCGCTTCGTTAAAAAATAACTGTGATTTCGTTCTTTCCTTTCAAAGAAGTAGTTCATAGTTCACTGTCTGTAGACATGCGTTGAGCGCTTCGTTGAAAAATAACTGATTTAGTTCTTCTCTTTCAAAGAAGTAGTTCATAGTTCACTGTCTGTAGACATGCGTTGAGCGCTTCATTGAAAAACAACTGTGATTTAGTTCTTTCCTTTAAAGAAGTAGTTCATAGTTCACTGTCTATAGACATGCGTTGAGCGCTTCGTTGAAAAATAACTGTGATTTCGTTCTTTCCTTTCAAAGAAGTAGTTCATAATTCACTGTCTGTAGACATGCACTGAGCGATTCGTTTAAAATACAAGGGTGATTTAGTTCATTTCCTTCAAATAAGATTTTTTTTAATAGTTCGTTTAGCAGCTTATTAGCTCACTTTTGTAGTTAATTTCTTTTAAAGAAGTGAACTACTTCTCTTTTTTGATAGTTCACTGTCGTTCCGCAGCTCATCTGCTCACTTTTCTAGTTTGTCTTCTTCAAATGAGTAGATCGTCTTAGTAATTCATGTCTGGGTGGTGCGGGTAAGGCCGCCAAGTTAAAATACTTAAAATATTGAGAGCTGTAAAAGACTGATTGTAAACCATAAATTATAGGAGCGTAACGCCAATAAACTGCACCGCAGTTTGGCGAAACTTGTATAAAAAAAAATTAATAGTAGTTTATGCAACTGTCATATAATGAAGGGAATTAAAACACGAGTGTGAGTTTATGAAACGAGCGCAGCGAGTTTCATAATAGTAACGAGTGTTTTAATACCCGTGTTATATGCAGTTGCATACACTACTTTATCTTCACTAATGCAATTAATCAAACAACAAGAGTAAAAGCTGACAATAGTTTATTTATAATAATTGTTAAAATTTTGGATGGTACAATTTGCCGCCATTAAAATTTAACCAATGAGAGCGCAGCTGCGCGGTTCAATAAAACGCGACCAACCTGATTGGCCCTGCAATCAAGTTGGTCGCGTTTTATTGATGTTATAATGAGATTTTACGATATCGATGTGAATATTATACCATCATGTGAAATTGCTTAAATTGAGTGTTTTGTTGTCTGCGCTATAACAGTAGTAATTATAAGTCAAGTATTGAAAACATAAGTAGAATGTTACAACATTAGTGTAGATAAAATTACTTAAAATATTAAGAGCTGTACAAGACTGATTGTAAACCATAAATTATAGGAGCGTAACGCCAATAAACTGCACCGCAGTTTGGCGAAACTTGTACAAAAAAAATGTAAAGGTCCATATTAATTAAATAAAAAAGAAAAAAAAATCGTCGAATGTTCGTCGAGCGACGAGGCGAACGGCGAACACAGTTGTGTAAATGCGGTATTGTAGTTATGTATTTTTTTGTGTCCGCAGCTTGACAGCGCCACGTCCCTGATCCAGGCGGCGAAGAACCTGATGAACGCGGTCGTGCTGACCGTCAAGAGCTCCTACGTCGCTTCCACCAAGTACACCCGCCAGGGGACCATCGCCGTGAGTGTCTACATGCTTTCACATGCATATTTTGCATGTCCCACCGTAGGGCACAGGCCTTCACTCAGGGAGAGAGTGTGGGCTTAATCACCACGCGTGCTCACCGCGGATTGGCGATGCCAAGCGCTGAGGTACGTGAATAGCTCGGACACTCAGGTTTCCTCACGATGTTTTTCCTTCACCGTTAGCGAGAGCTTAGCAAAACGAAGTCGTGGGTACGTGCCCGCACTGGGAATCGAATCTGGGTCTCTCGCTTCCTAGGCCAATGTTCTACCCACTAGGCTACCACCGCTCTCAATTGCAACATAACTGGTGCGTTTGTTTCAGTTTGACAGCGCTACTTCACTGATTCATGCCAAGAAATTTTACAAAATGCTCTGATGTATTCGGCCAAAGTATATTGACCTCCCAATCACTTATCCAGTTACTTCAGCGCCATAGCACTGATCCGAAGTCAAGTAGGTACTCGGTCAAGTACTTGACAGTGCCCAATCACAGATCTGAGCAGTTAAATACTGTTACTGTTTAATTACTTGCTAATAATATTTTTAAATTACCACTCATCCGCCATCGCTCGAGATCGATTAACATTTCATGGCAATCTTTTTGTGTAATAGTTCTCGCGAAACAGGTCCGCCTAGTGCGAAGAACACCAGTAAGCAACTACGAGTATTTAGTGGCAATCTTTTTCAAACCTACCCACATTAAGTTAAGTCTATTCATGTCACTAGGACTTAAGCTTTCTTGTAATCACTGATCCGAGCAGTCAAGCACTCGACTGCGCCCTGATCCAAGCGGTCAAAATACCTATGTGCTAAAATCTAGGGCTAATTCATCGAGTCCCAACTATTAAGACAAAGAATCTATCAAAATATATCAACTGTAATTTTTCATTTGTAAGAATGATTTTGATAAACAATTACTCGGGTTTCGCCACGACGTTTTCCTTCACAACAACTAATGAGGTACCTATGTCCGGATTATGTGGCAAACTTAGGTTATGTCAAAACTATCTCCATTATAATGCGGCGATTTGTAAACTTCTAAATTAATGACATGTATTTTTTTTTAAACGCTGAGCATGAATAAATAATTATATTTGGCTTAAAAGGCTTATATTTATCCTAATTTTGAAATGCCTAGCTCCAATTATTCAGTACGAGCTTGCCCGACAGACGTTTTGTACAATTTTAAAGAAATTTGTTGTAAATCCAGCAGAAAAAAGCAATTTCAGGTGTTTCCAATTTTTTCAATATTCCGGGCAATTTTTCAAATTTTTCTTTAACTAATAGCCTTATTCGTTCGTTTACGAACATTTATAAAAAATTGCCATAAAGGTCCAATCGAAACTATCAATCAAAGTTTCGCAAAAATCCGAGAACAATAGCACTTTCTTGATACTAATAATTCGGATTTGATTCAATATTTTAAAAATGTTTACATTGCATATTTGTTTAAAGAAATAACTATAAATCATTTTGAATTTTGAAAATGTGTAAAAAAAGTCATGGAATCATCTTGCAAATTAATTTGTATGGTTGAACTCGCGAAAGGAAGGAGTACTCATAATTTTTATTTATACAAATAAAAAAATAAGTACCGTATTAATTTAAGTGAGTAATTACACCAAAATACCAATAATCAAATGTTAAATAAAATCAAATTATTTACATAAATACATACATAAACTCACGCCTGTATCCCAGAGGGGTAGGCAGAGACCAGGAACTGCCACTTGCTACGATCCTGACAGGTCACTTTCGCTCCCTCAACATTCATTAGATTGCGATCGCCAACCCGCCTGCCGAGCGTGGCGATTACGGCAAAACCCCTCGTGTTTAGGAAAACCATGAGGGAGGCCTATGTCCTGCAGTGGGCGTCAAATGGCTGATGATGATGATGATACATGGAGATACAAAATCCGTATATACAGCCGATGATTGGAGGCTCTACTTGTGAATACGGACAAAGTTTTACTATGAGGAAAACTTCGGACTAGCAAAAAAGCTGGTGGGCCTCCGTGGCGCAGCGGTAGCGCATCTGCCTACCGTGCGAGAGGTCCCGGGTTCGAATCCCGGCTGGGGACAAAAAAAAAGCCCCAGGGCTTGGATGTTTACGTGTTTGTGATGTCGTTGTTTCGGGTTCCCACGACACAGGGTATCGTAGTGTGGGGCCAGAAGCAATATATGTGCCTGTACGTAAATGTTTATGTTTAATGCTCCTTTGCTCTAATCAATCAACGGTATATAAATGAATTGCACACGACACGCAGTTACAGTGTTACAGCCCTCGCCGGGGTGACGTGTTTTCGTTGCATGTGGTTTTAGCAAGTGACACCCTACTACCGAATTGTGCATTAAATAACCTGTATGGGAGCGTATGGGAAACTACGTCGAGTCTTCACATCGCTAAAGTGCGTCCTACCCGTCATGACATATGGTGCCGAAACGTGGACACTCACGGTGGGGCTGGTCCACAAATTTAAAGTCGCTCAGCGTGCTATGGAAAGGGCTATGCTCGGGGTTTCTCTGAAAGATCGAATTCGAAACGAGGTGATCCGACAGAGAACCAAAGTCACCGACATAGCCCACCGAATTAGCATGCTGAAGTGGCAGTGGGCCGGCCATATTATCCGAAGAACTGATAACCGATGGGGTAGACGAGTTCTCGAGTGGAGACCGCGGATCGGTAAACGTAGTGTGGGACGTCCTCAGACTCGGTGGAGCGATGATCTTCGCAGGGCGGCTGGCAATAGTTGGATGAGAGTAGCCGAGGACCGTGCTCAGTGGCGTGATATAGGAGAGGCCTATGTCCAGCAGTGGACAAGTATAGGCTGATGATGATGATGATGATGAACCTGTAGTATTAAAATGTATAGAACAGCCGATAATTCTCCAGATTTCGAAGTTTTTCCCTGTAGTTAGTTGTCCGTATTGACGATTAGAATATAATATGGCTGTTTTGTTACACTTTTTATCATATATTTTTTCATGTGTTTATGCATAGTTTTATGATATCGCCTTTGAAAGCTTGTGGCATACCATTCGTAAAATTGTACATATATATTTTGTTATATCGTAGATTTGTTGTTACATAGAACTGCACCTAATATAAGTTTGAGACTCTTTGTTTCAGTAATGTCTTTTTTTATTATGTATGTTCAGCGATAAGTGCTTACCACGTTGTCAGATTTCATTAATTCTCTTTAGGGATCCGTACCTCAAAAGAAAAAAAATGGAACCCTTGAAAGATCATCTTTTATTTTAGTTTTTTGTGGTTACTTTACCTGTGCGTGAATTAGTGAGTGTCCAAGCGTATTGTTTAATGTGTTGCTACTGGCGAGATTCTATTATTAGATTTTAGAGACTAATGGCCAGTTTCTGAATTGAAAATTTCGCTAAGCAAATGGTTGACTGTAGTGCTGTCTCTTCAAATTTCTGAGAAAAAAGCGTCACGGAACGTTACTTAAGTATTTACTTAGCGAAACTCTCAACTCAGAAACCGGCTCTAAGGCTGACTTGCGCCGCTTCCCGAGTGCCACTGAAGTCGCCATTAAAATCGATTTCTGTATGAAGTATTTTAGTTAAATGCTGCTTGAGCCACATTCGGGAAAGTGGTGGTTAAAATTAAAACAATATACTGTAGACCTGCTACAGTCCCTTGAAGCTATGAAAAAATCAAACTTCTAAGTAAACGAGGTATATTTCGACACTGAAAGGAATCAGAATTTATGTGGTACTTTCCGTTAACCTAGAACTGTGAAATTCGGCATAACTTGCCTTATACTACAAGTATAGGAAAAAATTCGAAAACTATACATTTGTAATTAAATCATAAAAAACAATTGTCTTTGAAGTTCGGGAAAAGCTCGTAAAAAATGGGATACTGGATTCCTGAACTATGTATAATATGTAAGTACCTACAAATTTGTACGGAACCCTCGGTGGGCGATTCCGACTCGTACAAGTTCGTTTTTTTTTGTTAGAAATGGTGGTACCAAATAGATGTGGTCAAGGTCTCTTGACCGGATCAATGAGAAAATCCTCAATCATCGATCTTCAACTTGCCACGGCTTCTTCACGGCATTATGGACACAAACATACTGCGACAAATAATATCGTCAGCGCCACCTAGTGTTAAAATTAGCGAACCGTAGTTTATATTCAGTGCGTATTTTGAAGGTTTCTTTTTCTTTGTCGACTAACAATTTGTATGTTTGTGTCCGGTCTTCATCAAAGATAGACCATTGAGGCTGTCAGCTATCAGCTACCAAAGTAATCAAATCGGCCCCTCTCCCCCCTCCTCCCGCAGTCCCCGATCGTGGTGTGGCGCATGAAAGCCCCGGAGAAGAAGCCGCTGGTGCGCCCCGAGAAACCCGAGGAAGTGCGCGCGAAAGTGCGCCGCGGCTCGCAGAAGAAGCAGCCCAGCCCCATACACGCGCTGGCCGAGTTCCAGAGCCCCGCTGATAGCGTTTAAGGTCAGAAATTATTCTAATTATTAAACCCTCATAGGTGCCGAAGCACAGTTTTCGAACAGAGCCGGAAACACCACGGCTTTCAGGAACTAATACTCTTGTCACTCGGCCTTCGGCCTCGGCGGTAGCCCGGTATTCTCTGGTTTCGGCATCAGAGATTAGTACTGCAGACACACTGGTGGAGTTTCAGAGACATCATTAAAATTCAAACTGTTTTATTCAAAGTAGAACAGAAACTGAGACTTAATGAACGTTACAAGTTAAGGTGCCAATTTCGATTTTTTTTTCTCCAAAATGATCTAGCGTTTTGGAGAAAAAATTAATAAAAAATACTCCAAACTTAGTCTTTTCAAAGTCCTTAATTAACAGAGTTTACATAATACTTAAGGGACCTCCAGGTCTATTTTTGTTTACATATACATCTAAATAATCCTAGCCCTTATGGCAGTGTGCTTCACACATTTTATGAACCGCATTTCTGGCAAGCTTTTTATATCCTCAGGGATCTTATTGTAGAAACGTATACAATGCCACATAAAGGATGTATCAACCTTTGCCAGTCTACATTTTGGGAACGAAAGTTTACGTTTATTTGTAGTATTTCCATTACCGTCGTTGAAACTCATTTCATTGCTCTCTTTGCAGATATTGACGGCGGCATCTGTTTCGTAACGGCGACGTCGAATGCAGAAAGTGCTTATGTTGTTTAAAATCATCCAAACGTCGGCTGAGCTAAGAACCGGCTCACCACTGATTCCATTTTTCGTAACTTAGAGTTGCGTAGTCTGACAGAACGTGTATATCCCTGTATTTTGATTATCTATTATTTGCAGCTAAATTTCTAAATACCCCGCCTAAAAATAGGTTTTGGCCTTAAAATGTGGTCTAAAATATGTATTAAATATGTTTTCTTATATTAGGTACTATGCTAATTTACCGTCGAATTCCGAATTGAGAATTTCACAAAGTAAATACTCAATGTGAAGGAAAAACATGTGAGGAAACCTGAGTGTTTGAGGTGTTCCTCAGCGCTTGAAATTGCCGCGGTGGGTCATATCATGACTTTTTTATACCTAAATTAAGTGCGATCGATTTCCCCAACTTTTTATACATGCCAAAATTGTGATTTATCTACGTATATTATAATTACTTTATATCCTTAGCTAATGTTTCAATTATTATTTTTACGGCCGTACACTTTTATAAAACTTAGATTTAGTATTATAAAACGTATACTGGCTTAAATCGGGGTGGTTTGAAAGCCGCGGTTATGTAATTAGTAATGAAAAATGGCATAAATTTAGACGATTACTTTAGAGAATATACGTAAATAAAAAAATAAAAATACTTAGTACCGCCTCTCCGTTTAACAGAACAATGGACCCGCGAAATGGTTCTAATAAGATTTGAGTTTGAGTCGAGATATTTTTGAAAGATGCGCTTTTAAAAAAAAAATAGCGCATTCGATAGCTTTTGTACGGCACGTTCATTTTACTATGTCTTTCAAACCACCCAAAATTAATGGTGTATAAACAATTTATAAAATTTTAATAAAAACAAAGCTCCAGCTCTCTGCAGCTACCTACTGCATATTTCTTTTCATTCAGGTTTGATCTGAGTGTGAAAATATATTTTTTAAATTATATCAAAGTTAAGAAATTAATAATGGGGGGTTGATATATCTTAAATTAATACTAATAAATAATTATATTCCTTTTGTTGCACTAATCCGTGCTGGGGATTAAAAATAAAAAAATAAAAATAGAAAATAAAAACCAACTTCGAAACACTACAGCACTAAAAAGTTAGAAATAATTTAAATGATTCGAAGTATGTATACATGTAGGTATTGTAGACGTATAATTTGTAGTCGGTGCCCAAAATATACGTGCTGGTCGTGAAACTGGGCTGTAGTGTTTCGAAGTCGGATTTTATATTTTATTTAAAAAAAATATTTTCAATTTTTTGTGGGGGAGCGGGAGAAAAATATACGAGTCCCTTGTAACCATAATTTACCTTCGTTGCTTTAAAATTTGACGTTCTCAATTTCCATCTCCAAAAGTCTTCACCAGAACATCACCAAATTACCTCGGGGCTACTTTTATGCTATTTTCTGAAACATACGGATATTACTAAAGGATCGGCCTCATTAGGCCTTATTTACTGCTGTCCATTGAAAAGTTCCGTTCTCCATCTCTGAAAGTCTTCATCAGATCTTCACCAAATTAAAATGGGACCAATGGGACGTTATATCTATTCGAACAAAATAGAGGTAAATTACGCAATAATGGACCGTGTTACGCAGAAACATTCCAACCCACAATACGTAACTCGCGAGTTCCAACCCACAAGCTTTTTTATATATTAGATTGTTTCGTTCCATGTTCTACTGCAGACATTTTATATTTGTAATCGCTTTAAAATACGTCTAAACAAAAACATTGAAACAAAACAATCTTATAAATAATACTTAAAAAAAGCATTTTTCCCGCAAGTTACGTATTGTAGGTTGGAATGTTTCTGCGTAGCACTGTCCAATTTTGCCCATCATGACAAATTGAAGAAGTCTTTACCGTACGTTTCGAAGCACACGACCAGTAACGACCAGAAGTTGTTCAACTTCTCTTCTTCTCTTTGATGGTTAATGTGAGATCACGGGATTTTCTACCAGTCAACCGCAGGAGCTAGATGAAAATAACCTCCCGATGTATATAAAATAATAATGTTGTCTATCAAGTTGTTAAGTCGTCCTACGTCATTAATTCATCACATTAATTAAAAAAATATCAACCCTATTGTGAATATCTTGGGTTTTATTTGTTGACACTCAGATCAACGCTGATTGAAATGAAATATTAATGTTCTGTATGCTAAAGCCTATGGGAACTGTATAATAGGCAGCCAAATTATACAATACGATACATATTACACTATGCAATTACTACTCTATTACTATTGTAACGTAAACTAGTGATATTTAACGGTTTTTATTTTACAACTTTCAGTTTTGGAGGATTTTTGTACTGTATGCAGCGTTTTATTTTGACAATTATTTTCCATTGTTATGTTAAAAAAATTAATTAAATTTCTTCTGTAACCTTTATCAAACAAACCACTATAATCATTGACCATGTACCTATGACCATATGATCATCCTCATGGCCGTTAAAAAATGAATATTTACTATCTATATATCTGTCATCGGTCGTCATCACAATCATCACTGTAATATCACACATCAATACAATCATCATCGTCATAAGTCCGATGACCATTTGTCTTCGCGCCTCAATTTACCATAATGATCATCTTTGATATTTTAACATAAAAAAATAATTTCAAAAGGCCTAATTTTGTCAAGTGTTTTGTTAATAAGACGGAGCTAAGAGGAAATGCTAAAACCGGCTTTAACTCCGTCTTAAGAGTGTTTTAGTAGGTTCGGCTTTTTTTATAAATGAGACTGCAATCCTTTGGCCTATACAATCAATAGCGGCCTTAGGTATCTACCAACAGTATTTTTTATAACTCGCGATGCTCCTACATACATTACATAATCTCACGCCTGTATCCCGGGGGGTAGACAGAGACCAGGGTTCGCCACTTGCCACGATCGTGACAGAGCACTTTCGCTTCCTCAACATTCATTAGTCGTTACATGCACGCACGCCGGGAAACGAAAAACATAACATAAACATAAACTCACGCCTGTATCCCAGAGGGGTAGGCAGAGACCAGGGACTGCCACTTGCGAAACGAAAAATACATAAAAAAACCGTTTTTCTCGAGAGTTTCTTACTGTGGGTTGAAATGTTTCTGCGTTACACAGTCCAAGTCATTTCTCGGAAAATGTTTAACCTTTTAGTTGTTCCAAGAATAATTTTAACAAAACAGACACTGCAAAAATCCTCCAAAACACATTATTTATCAACGATAATATTGTTTAAAAAAGTATTATAGTAGAGGTAAGGATAACGGCTTTATAGCAGTTCTTGTGATATTTCATCCTACTCAGCCTTAGAGAATACAAAACAAAATTCGTGCTAATCTTCGAAAAAAATCCAATACTCTTTATTTCAATACTGATAAAATAGAAACCGATTTACAGGGCGTCCCACATGGAGGGAAAATAGCTTGAATATTGTAGATGGAACATTTTACTGAAAGAAGACATTATTTTTAATTTAACTCCTGAACTGCCCTCGCGGAATGGAACGTATAGGTGGCCCATACTAAGTTGGACACAGATCTGTGTCGCGGCAGACGAGTGGTTAAAAAGCAATTTAAACTGCATTCATAGATTTTTAAATAATTACGTGATTGAAGCGGGAATCGAACCCGCGACACGAGAAAAAAAATTATATCCTGTAGCTTTATCATACCGATCGAAAGGCTTCATTATAAGAATAATTTTTTGCTAAGTAATATAGTGACAGAAATAATCATAATCCATTAAAAGATAATAACAACTTTTGCATCAACGGGCTTGCATTTTTGTAATCGTTATTTTTAAAGGTTATACCAGAGGGTCCTGAAAATTTTTAATATACTTTTTAGTTAGTTTCTATTCTTGTTTAGGTATGAGAAAGATATCAGTGGATTTTCGACGTTTACGATTTTCTTTATTACAATAACTGCTATGAAAGCTGCCCGTATAAAAATAATTACTTAGTATTTAGAAACGAAATTATACTTTTAGATATATTGAAACAAAAATATAACGGTTTGTATTCGCATCCCATTTATTAACTTGAAGTCTTTGGTTATGTTATGTCTATAATCAAAGATTGAGGTAATTAAGTTATAATTTTACGTTAAAATTCCATATAATTCGGCGCATTCCAGAGAAATCGGGCAGAACTTAAGTCAGTTACCGTCATCAGTGAAATTCTAAAAGTTCGTAAGTAATTTTTGATTGCCATGCGGTAAACATAGTTCACGCGTTTTCATTCAACCAATCGGAAAGGAGATCGATGACTCAATCATTTTTCTAGATATGTATTCATCAAGGGTTGCCAACGAATATTTTATAGCATTAAAATGTGAAAATTACTTTGCTAAATTCGGTACCATGCGGTTAGTTAATGCACCGCATGGTGCTTGTGGGATTTTGGCGGAATTCAGCAAAGTGATGTGGCGAGCACATGTCAACTCTGCGCGCGCACTATAAACTCCAACATTCCTACATCGCGCAAGCAAAATGTTTCACATGACAAACCATAAATATAACGTCCGACGAACATCAGTTGGACGGCCGTCCCCAGGCATACGATCTGCCTGGCGGGAAATTTCTCTTTATAGTGGAAGAGCACGATCACCCGCTCTTCCCTATAGTGGTGACCCTCGACAGAACAATGTCAACCTTCCTTCGCTCTCGCAGCACCCCACATACAATCAGTCTCAAAGCAAGGCCAGCATCCTCTTCCCTCTCACCTCATCAGTTCCACTACAGTCAACGCACCGACTACTGGTACTGATGGTGATCTCCCCCAACCCCTCGGCACGGCAGCCACACAGCAACAGCGCACATTGCCAGTGGTACAGCAGCCTTCACCGGTTCCTACCACATGCGCGGTCCCCATGGTACTGTCGCCGGTGAAGTGACTGTTAGCCGCCGAACACCCTCAACCGCTAGTCGACTCACTGACTCAGCGACTCCTGGCCCTTGCAGGCTTTAGAGCACAGACTTCGATTCCTATCAGACCTAACTATGCGTAGCTACGGTCTTGAAGGGGAGTGATGTGGCGAGCACATGTCAACTCTGCGCGCGCACTATAAACTCCAACATTCCTACATCGCGCAAGCAAAATGTTTCACATGACAAACCATAAATATAACGTCCGACGAACATCAGTTGGACCGGCCGTCCCCAGGCATACGATCTGCCTGGCGGGAAATTTCCCTTTATAGTGGAAGAGCACGATCACCCGCTCTTCCCTATAGTGATTTTCACATTTTAATGCTTTAATGGATTTCCGCAAAGTAACACCCGATTCCATACAATATCGAATATTTTATAGTTTAACTAGCTGACTCGGCAAATGTTTCTATTGCCATATTAATTAGCCTACGACCTATAATCCCAGACGTACCAAATATACACAAAAGAAATCCATAAAAATCGGTGAAGCCGTTTCGGGGGCGTTCGATAACAAACACTGTGACACGAGCTTTTTATATATTACATTACTCTCTTGTAAAGAACTTCACCGACGTTGTTTTAATCATAAATACAAGTAACTTTTATTATAAGACTAACTGCAATTGCTGTTTCATGCGTTCGCTCGAGTAGACTTCAAAATGTTGTATAGAACAATACTTTCTTCGCGAATTCAGAGTACATCTTATAATAAAACTTGTATGTATTGATGGGTAGACTTAAGTTCAACCGGAAATTTCTACGCGGTATGCGGTGCCCAGTAACCTTCAGGGTGTTGAGAGACCGAACGTTTTCCGTGCAGAATACAGTAATTTATGCAAATTAAACTGCGTTGACATTCCGGCATAAAAATGGTTATGAAAACCACGAAGGAGGCCTATGCCCTGCAGTGTGCGTCTAAATACATAACAGACAAATCAAATAAATAAAACAGGATCGTAGATGTAGCCTATGACGATGTGTCTAAGTCGCCACAAAAGGCAGCTGACTCAGCGTTGTCAACGCTGAGTCAGCTGCCTTTTGTGGCAATGTAGATACACCACAGGCTACATCTATGGTCATGTTTTATTTATTCATTTTGTCTGTTATGTATTAAGTTTTCTTTCTGTTGTTGTGCATATTATGTTGCTTGTGTGCTTGTTTTGTTTCTGTGATGTATCTTGTTGGTATAATAAATGTCTTTCTTCTTCTTCTGAGGAAGTGATCGCTCGGCGTTGATTTTCAGTCAGTGCCTACGGTAACTTGTGAGTCGGTCGGTCTCTTAACGCTCTCTATATTGTGAAAAGATTTCATTGAAAGGGTACGTATATACATATTTTGTTTAAGTTTATTTATTTATCATGACACTAAGCTTAAGTATGAATTCAGGTGGCATAAGACAGATAACGGCGTACAATCTAGACACCTTAACACGGCAAGCGTAGAATAATGGTCATTATATATAAAAACACGATTCCCTTAAAACCCTCTTCAGAGTCAGTTTAAATAATCTGTGGTAAAGGGAAAGACGTAACCACAGATTATTTAAACTGCCTCTGAGGAGTGTTTTAGAGGAATCCGGTTTTTATAAATAAGATCTGCGTTCGCCCAAGAGAACTGCAGACGGAAAAAAGTGATATCTCTGCGGCTTGAGCAGACAAAACGCCCGCTATGTCAGGCCAATTACAATTCGATGTACATAAGCAGACCCTTCTCACTTGTTAATCTTAAGTTGTAGGCCTCGCGATGTACATCGAATTGTCATAGTCAACCAATAATTGTAGCTCTATGAAATGGGCTCTTGGTGTACAATAGGTAGGTACACTATATTTGCTCTACAATCAAAACCGAGCGTGATTCTAAAGGTTTGTGCCGGTTGTTGTCCACAAGCGCGGATCCACCGTTGTTGGCACGACGGGCATGCCCACAACCCTAATGGAAGACTAAAGAAACGAATAAGATTTGAAGTTGTAAAAATTTCATCAAAATCGGTTCAGTAGTTAAAGAGTCTAAATGTGACATTGTATTGTGATGTGCAAACAAACACACAGTTTTGTAATTTTCGTGAGCGAACTAACAATTTACATGTTTATTAACTTACTAGTGTTTGCCCCACGGCTTTGCACAAATACAAAATACAAGGAACTTTATTTTCACAGAGGCGTACATAGAGAATGCACCAGGCATTAAGTGCCTAGAATACTCTGTATCATGGGTAGGTACACCGTACAAAATCTTGGTCAGGGTGTCATATATTTTGAAAACATCGCCTTTGTATAAAAGCACAATCTCCTTTGTATGAGCTAATTCATACTCCGACCCGCATTTTGCCGATTTTTGGGTGGCTGTTACCACAACCTTATTTCAGGGCTGGATCCGCGCCTGGTTGTCCATCGAAATCATAATGGGAAGGAACGTAATAATTGACAGTTGTCACACCGTATCCGTCTTATTTTATCTGATGTTGCTTTAATGAGGGCTTTTCAAAGCGACATTAAAAAAAACAGTACCGCAAGTCACCGATAGATGGTGCTGACGTCACTTAATATGTCAAAATTTACATGGCATCACCTTCTCTGTGGTTTCTGTCGCGTTCCTTGCTTGTTTCGTAGAGATGTATAGATTATCACAGATTAATAACGATGTACAACATTTAAAACTTATGACATTTGTTCTCCTTGCAGCGCCATCTAGTTTTTTTTTATCAAACTCTTGACATTGAGAAGCCCTTATTACAAGAAAAAATAACCTAACTAGTTTGTAATCTTTAATATGTACCTATTAAAACGAAAAGTTTGTAGTGGTTTTTGCAATTTTTCAAATTTTCTACAGAGCATTTTGAAAGGACGGTATAGTATATCGTGTAACTCGTTTTAAAAACATTTATGAAATATACAATAAAATACATTTAGATGGAAGTTTTGGCGTTTTATTTAGAGTTGTTTACAACTATTTATAAAAAAAAAATCAATAACTTTTAACTCTAGACAGTTTGATGATCAATGTAGGAAGCCGTAACAATGGTACGGAACTAATAACTTAATTTAGTAGGTACCTGTTTATAAATCACGATTCCTCTAAATTAATTCTAAAATTGCACCGTGTAGTGTCATTGTAAAAGGTCCCCGTAAATAACAAGAGTTCTGGGAGTACAGGAAACTAAGTTTTTTTTGACGCGAACCGTCTTTTCAGTTCAGTTGTAGGGGGTCAGTTGCTAAGACCGCATGCAACGAAAACACGTCGCCTCGATCGTGAAGTAGCACAAAGTAAGCAGTATTCAGATCCTCTAACTCTTGCTGCTAGATGGCGCCAGTGCAGCCTAACACATTGCGCAGTATAAGCTAAAATTTTATTTATGTATGTTTATTCTATATTTATCTTATATTTATGTACCGTTTATGTATGTGTATTAAATATATAAATATCTTTCTAAGTATTGTTTAGTTGCACCGACTACCCGTCATTTAGCTTCTCTTTTTTTTTCCGTCAATGGTTGTCTGGAAGAAATTACTTTTAGTAATAAGGCCGCCAATTGTACTGTACTATATTATTGTTAAATACTCATATGTAATTCCTGGTGTACATACAATAAAGAATATTCTATCTATCTATCTATCTAAAACATGAACGCTTGTAGACGCTTCACATTAAACCAACGGCCGGAACACCCGCTTCTTAGGGTTCCGTACCCGAAGGGTGCCAACGGGACCCTATTAAGACTTCACTGTCCGTCTGTCTGTCTGTCACCAAGCTGTATCTCATGAACCGTGATAGCTGGGCAGTTGAAATTTTCACAGATTATGTATTTGGGTTGCCGCTATAGCAACAAATACTAAAAACAATAAAATAAATATTTAAGGGGGCTCCCATACAACAAACGTTGTCTAAAGACAGCGCTCGCCATCTAGCGGCCATCTATGTAACCTTCACAGCGCCGATGTCATGTCGTTAAGACATTGTTCAGAAGGCGCGAATTCGCCGCGAATCATCTCGCGCGACTTTATACGCGCGTCGGCGAGGTACTAGGCGCCAGTGCATCGCGTGTCGCCGTTTCCCCCAAAGACTTTATATTCTCTCTAACAGTGCATTATATAAAAGGGTAAATGGCGATATTTGTATGACAATGTGTTTTACCCTGGAGAAACAAGCACTTAGTAATTTGCAGTTTCATACCTTGTCTCCTGGATTGACTTTATTTATTCTTCCTCCCCTTTTACAACTGTCAGCCTTACAACATCAACATCTGTCTGTGTGTAGTATTGGTCGTCCACCTCCTGTAAATGATGTGTACAATGATTCACAATGTCTTGGAATTAAGATACGCCTGCGATAAATAACCTTCTTCTAATTGAACATGGGTTCGTCATCAATAAAGACTTAATTGAACAACATAATTACACTTTAATCTCAATTGTATTTCCATTAAGATTACATGGTTGAGTTAGATTGTATTTGGCAAGAAAGATTATATAAAGCTTTGAGACTATATCATAGCCTTCCACCTTGTCTTCACTTTGCACAGTATTCTCACCTCATTCAGGACCGGTGGGTTTAGATCTTCATGAGCCTCGATTACGAACCGGCTGTGCATGCACTTTCATAAGACTAATAAGGTCTCTCTCTGGAACCGACCTTTCATATTGGTATTATCTTGCTCACCTCATCATGAACCGGTGAGTTTGATTGCCATAAGCCTCGATAACGTACCAGCTTTGCACACCAAACAATACTAATACTTTCATGGGCTTCCTTTGGAACCAGCCCTCCTTGATTTGCCTCACAACTTTCTATAGCTCTCACCTCTTATAGGACTGGTGGAGTTGAATCATCATTGATAAGACTATCTAAGTTTGCATCTACATACCATTAGTCTCCGCTTCGGAACTCACCCTTCACTCTGAATTTCTCAAACTTGGTACTTACAAATTGATAACCTCAATCTCTACATGGGGCTCCGAAATCCAAGACATCATGCACTCACTAAGGATTATACTTAGCTTTGGATGTTACTGAATATTGTAGACCTGATCTTCACTGGTCTTCCTTCTTTCAACCTAGTTTATGACACCACAATAGCCTTTCACCACAATTTGACAAGACGCTTACCCGCCATGACTCAATTCGAATTCGCCGCTAAATCTCCCATGGTGTTGCTATATACATTATTTACATTTCGCGATACGTCGCGACACTCCCGCCGGGGCTTGACTAAATTAGAGTAGACATTAAACCTTGCGTCCACTTCTTTATCTTCTGCAAGGCTAAAACAGCAGCTCTTCGTTTTTGCGAAATTTCGTTGGACTGACCACTGCCATTGTTCCATTGACTCAAGTTTGTACTCTCGTTTGTACTTTCATTTATACTCTCATTTGTGCTCTCATTTGTGCTCTCATTGGTCATACCTGTGCTCTCATTTGTCATAATATCTGTGCTCTCACTTATGTTTTTGTTTGTTATGTCAGTGTTCTTATTTGTCATTTGTGATCTCTTATTTGTTATTCCCATGCTTTCCTGTGTTATATCTATATTCTCATTCGTTTCCTCCATGCTCACAGTTTTTGTACTAAAATTCTTTTCTTGTTGTTGTGCTATTACACTTATCGGAGTTTTCTTTCGAGGGTCTGATGAATTTTGTAAATATAAGGGTCTTTGGTTACTGTTCATTTGGTTGCCATGTGTAGACTCATCCATCTCTAGAGGATACAAGTGTGCTATGGATCGAGTAAATGTTGAGTCACCTACTTTAACCTTCGCCACCCTGCACATTCCATCAGCACTCTTGACTAAAGTAACGATTTTTCCAATCTTCCAGCCTTCACGATTTTTGTCTCCCTTTATCTGAACAAGCTGTCCTACCTTGGGTTCCTCCTTTGAAGTAACGCGTGGTTGTTTGTTTGAGTGGTGTCTTTCACGTAAACTTGGAAGGTAGCGGTTGTTAAACATTTCTTGGAATTCATTTAATATCACACGAGCCTTTCTCCAGCCTTTTATGAGATCCATTTTCGTTGTAGTAGTTTGTATAACTGGTTCTTGATGTGAAGTTTCTAGTGTAATATATCTTCCTAGGTTTAAGAAATCTGATGGTCTGAGGATATGTTCTAAATCTGTGTCTACGCAAGTTAACGGTCTGGTATTAAGTACAGCTTCTATTTCTTTAACTATTGTCATTAGCTGTGAATCCTGTAGTAAGTGTTTCTGAAGTGTTCTTTTCATGCAGTGTTTTACCATTCCGACCATACGCTCGTAAAATCCACCAAACCATGGTGCAAGTTCTGGTATAAACTTCCATTGGATTTTATTCTCTACGCAATAGGTTTTCGAGAATATGTCTGCTATAAGTTTGAAATGTAACGCGTTGTCGGAGGTAATAAGAGCAGGTTTTCCTCGTGTGGATATCATCCTTCTCAGAGCGAGAAGACATTCCTCTGCAGTTAGATCAGCTACAACTTCTAAATGTATGGCTCTTACTGCTAAACAAGTGAAGAGACATATCCATCTTTTGCTTGCTTCATTTCCATTCTTCACTAATACTGGTCCAAGATAATCTACTCCTGTAAATGTGAAGGGCATACTGAAATTGACTCTTTCGGTCGGCAATGCAGGTGTCGGTGGTAGCTTAAAGGGTCCACCGCCGTTTTTCACACAACTTGGACATTTTCTTAAAATCTTCAGTACTTGTCTTTTACCTTGAGGTATCCAGAAGTGTTCGCGAATAAGGCTTAAAGTGTGATTAGCACCTACATGGTAATTCTTTTCATGAGTGTCTTTGATAACTTCATTAGTAAAGTCGCAGTCCTTAGGTAAAAGAATGGGGTATTTCTTCTCAAAAGTCCAATCAGTGTTTTTCAGTCTGCCTTTGCATCTTAATATTCCGTTCTCATCTTTGAAAAGTCCTAGATTGTGATACATATCTTTTACATATGTTTTGTTCTCAAGATATTTAGACTGTAATTTTATAATTTCTTGGTTGACAATGTCTTGCTTTGGATCCATATTTGTGGTGGTCTTTTGTTTGTCTTCAACTTGCATTTCTTGCTCTGGTCTGAGATTTACGATCTCTTCATTGTCTACTTCTATAGTTTCTCGACTTGTACTCGGAAGATCCTCCCCAGCAAGAAAGGAAAAGCTTGTCATATGGCTAGAAGGCCATTCGCTAGTATCTCGCAACAAAAAATCCGGTCCAGATAACCACATCTCCCTCTCTTTCTTTGACGTTATTGGTCTTGTTGCAACGTCAGCAGGATTTAATTGTGATGGAACATATCGAATTATTAAATCTTTGTTTCCTTTAATTTCTTCAATTCTTCTTGAGACAAAGGGTGTCAACAACTTGTTCGAATAGTACCAGTCGATGACAATCTGACTGTCTGTCCATAGTACCTGGGTAGGTACATTTAAAACTTGTTGAACATATTTAACAAGCCGACTCCCGATCAAGACGCCCAATAACTCTAGGCGTGGAATTTTCAAGTTAGCTTGATGCTTCATTGGTACCAAACGTGATTTTCCAATAACAAATCCTTTAGTATTTTCACCGACTAAGTAAACAACTGCCGCATAGGCTTTCATAGAGGCATCCGTAAAGCAATGAATTTGCCAGTTATGTTTTTGTGTGCTGTTTAAATGTCTCCTTGGTAACGTTATTTCTTTGACCTCATCCAGGCTATCTTCTATAACTTTCCACTTGTCTATCAAATCGCTGGGAAGTGGGGCATCCCATTTCGTGTTAGTTTTCCACAAGTCTTGTAAAAGCAATTTAGCTGGCAAAATCAGAGGTACCGTAAACCCGCATGGGTCGTAGATGGATGCGACTTTCTTTAAGATGCCGCGTTTAGTGTTTTTAACAGTAAACTCTTTCCTTCTCAGACTAAGTGTGTCATCTTGCAAGTTCCAATCCAACCCCAATATCTTTACAACCTTATCTGGACACGCGTCAGGGATGTGTTGCATCAATTCTTTAGAATTAGAACTCCATTGTCTCAGATTCATAGATATTTTTTGAAAGGTTTCCTTCGATTTTTCATATAATTCTATGGCCTTTGCGATGGTTTCTGTTCCTGTTACAACATTATCTACATATATATCTTTCTCTATTTGTTTAATACAATCGTCTTTGGATTTATGCAAGTGGTGTTTGATGGTGGCATTTAGAAGGAAGGGACTTGATATAATGCCAAAGGGAACACGTGTAAACCTTAAGTGTAGAAGGTTATCTTCAGTGGCTGCTTTGGTTGTATCTTTTAGCCACAAAAATCTGGTGACATCTCTGTCTTGTTCCTGAAGCGCTATTTGAAGGAATGCCTTTTCAACATCAGCAGATATACCAATAGCATGGCACCTAAATCTGATGAGTAAACCTGTCAAGTCTTCCAACAGCAGTGGCCCACAGTAGAGACATTGGTTTAGACTTTTGTTATCTTTTGTTTTTGCAGAAGCGTCATATACAATTCTAATTGGTTTTCCAGGTGTAGCCACTCCATGATGAGGTAAGTAGTGAATAGGATGATCAACTTTACTTCCGGTTGATACAACTTCTAAAACTCCGTTTTGAAGTTGTTCTTTTAGTGTCTGTTCATATGCTAATAGACTTGAAGAATCTAATCTTTTGAGCAGATTTACCAATCGCCCATATGCCAATCCAAAATTGCATGACAAGTTTGGTGGATATTCATTCCAAGGCCAACATACCGAATATCTGTTGTCTTCAATTCTTGTATTTTCGTTAAAGTGTGCGATTGCCTCTTCATCTCTACTAGCCTTAGGAGAGTCTGTGATTCCTATGGATTCTAGATCCCATAAAAACTTAAGATTTCCATTGTCCAAAGGTGGATCAGGTTGATTCAGTTTGGCTTCACAAGATGATTGAAAGTATGTTAAGACTGCAAGTGATTCATCTGATTTGTTGTCAATTTTTCCTGAGAGTATCCATCCTAATTCAGACCCAACTAGGAACAAATTTTCACTTATTTGTATCTTTTCAGTTGACATCAACGAATAGTAATAATCATTGCCAATTAAAATGTCAATACGATCTGATAATGAGCCATCATCAGCGAGTGTGAGTTTGTCTGTAGTTTTCCATATTTTGTTTATTTTATGTTCTGGGTAAGGAACACCTTGAGATATTGTGGGAACAACATTAGCAAATAAAGTCTTTGCTTTCTTCGTTTGAGTTTCTATTTTTAGTTTCACCAAAGGGCTCTCAAGGTCTTTGGGTGCCTTTGATCCAAAGGTAAACACTGAAAGAGTGTTGTTTTCTTCTACTGGTAACTTCAGAGCTGTAGCTATTTTGCGAGTAATATAGCTTCTTTGACTACCAGAGTCAAGTAGAACACGACAGTTTAGCGAGTTCATTCCCGGTCCTTGTACTTTAACTATAGCTGTTTGTAAGACAGTAGTTCCATTCCCATTTATATGGAGTGTATTTGTGGGTATGACCTTGAGTAACCTTTCTGGACAAAGAGATCGGTTATGCCAGTTCCTTTTACAGTGCACACAGGTAATATTTCGTTGACATTTTCGTGAGACATGTCCTTCACCTAGACAGCGGTAGCATCTGCCTTTTAACTTCTCTTTTCTTGCTTCTACAGAAGTCAATTTGTCACATTCATCGTTATAATGATCACCTTCGCAAAATATGCACATTAATTTTCTTTTCTTAATGGAGAAGTTTCTTTGTTGTTGAGGTCTTTTACCAAATTTAATTCTCTGTTCTGCCACATGTAAAGTTTCCACTGTATATGTTGGATTATTTATATTCTTTGTAACTTGTATGATTTTATTTGCATCTTCCTTTGCCGAAATAATTTTTTCTAGTTCCTTTCGAATGTTTATTATGGAATCGGTGTTAATTTTAAGTTTTAATTCGTAGATTATGTCTTCTGGAAATTTTTCCATTATAAGGAAGCGTAAGTGGGTAGCTCCATCATCCCCAAGTGATTTCAGGACCCTTAAGTGTCTCTCAATTTGGTCGAGTGCTTCCCTGCATTCCACAATTGTTATGGCCGGTTGAATTCTGTATATCGCCCGATAATGCGCATCTATTATTTGACTTTCTTTGCCATACCTCTCTTTAAGTATTTCAATTGCTATCGGATAATTTTTGTTAGTTGTTTCCAATCCATCAATCGCTCTTCTAGCGTCCCCAGAAAGTGAGGCCTTTAAGTAAAGAAATTTGTCAACGTCATTCAGATCCCTTTCATGAATGTTAGAACAAAACTGATCCCAGAAAGAATACCACTCTAAAATATCACCTCCGAATTCAGGCAAGTTAAGTTTTGGTAGATTGCTGGACAACACACTACTTTTACTTGATCCTGCTGTGGGTGTTCCAATGAATGTAGCCAATCTTGAATTCAATTCAGCTAGTACTTCTTCACCTTCCAATTGCACCAATGATATGGCAGAAATCTCATCAGGATTGGGAGCAGTCGAAAGTTTGAAATAATTATATAATTCTGAACTCAGGCGATTGAGTACTGACTGCAATTTGGATGAAGTTATTCGAGCATGTTCTATGGTTTTGTCATTTAATGTAGAGCACACATGGAGAGCTTGAGTGTGTTGCACTTTTAATTCTGTGGTGAAGATGGACAGTCTTTTTATTAAAATCTCCTCCATTTTGAATAATGTATTCAGTCTGTAAATTTAAATTGTGTTCTGTAGAAATATTGTACATCCCAACTCAAAGACAGGAGCTGATTTTATTTTATTAGTATGTTTTATTTATAACGAGAAAAGAAAAGTTGCTTGGTTGGTTAATAAGGTTTATATCTTGACAGTTCAAATTCAGTTTTAAAAATTTACTACTAGATGGCGCCACTGTGGGTAAATTTGTAAGAATATCACATCTTGGAGTTCCTCAAAATTTCTGCTAATTTAATAAATACCACATTAATAATAGGTAGGTAATCAGTGGATCAATCAAATGATTGTTATTATTATCATCATAACTAAAGAATGCTAATGAAGTGAAAGAGTACAACAGTCAACCCTGACTATTGTTTCAGTTAACCCACTCTAAAGAACAGGCGTGAGATTATATCATATGTATGCTTTAAAAGATCACTGAAAACCCGCTAAGTAACTCGCATTACTGTAGTTATAATTTTCTTCATTGGTAAGCCGTGGATACACTTGTGAAACGTTGCAATGAAACAGAATTATATTTTAGGTTCTGTATGACCATATAAGTAACTCAAATTGTATCTGCTTTGCACAAACAGATGCCATGTTCGTATTATGATGATAGATAAATTCCTAATCATCGCATGAAATACGTGAGGCGCGTTTACATCACTCTCCTACTGGGCTCGCACGTAGTGTAAATCTGCTGGAGCAGTTAACTCTACCCAGTACGGAGTACTACTTATACAAGTCGTAACAATAGATATCGTCTGGTTATTCATCATGACATAAAATACGTTAGCTGTTAGGAGGTATTAGACCCGACTCGATCCTGATCGAAGACTACTATATAATAGTCAATGCTTTGCATAGGTAATGTACAGCCGACAGCACGTCGACCTTTACATTCATATGTTTACACTGCTCAGTTAAATTAAGTGTTTGCAATGAATTATAAAGGGCAAGTTGCTGCCTACCACCTGGTTTTTTACTTGACGATTTTGGTGGCGAAAGAATCTTGTCGAAGTTAAATAATTCTTTACGCAAAACTTGTGCACAGAAGAAAAAAGAATAATGGATTTAGATAATCACTTACCGAATGTTTATGTGCACTTTCTTAGCCCCTTTCAATACTTCTAACGCTGTTTAAACTTTTTCAAACTTCTGAGAACATGTAATACGACGCCGAAATACACAAGAGGGCAAAAAAAATGGCGGATGGGGGTTTTCGATTGCGTCATTCATATGCGTTGAAATGAATTATTTATGTATGTAACAATTTTTTAACTGGTACCTAGAGTTCCACAAAATAAAGATAATAATTTTTGTCCCTTGTTCTTCATTTATTCTTTGCACTACAACACAATCACCAACAAAGAGAAAAATTAATCGGACTCTCAAACCACCCAATTCCGGATTTCCGGTGCGTACATTTCCGAATTTTAATCTAGGTTTGTTCTGAGAGTAACGCGGAAATATAATTAAATCGTTATTGTATAATTAAAATTAGTACGATAACTCACGGTAAATTTAAGGACTCGACATAAGAAGGCTCGATTTATATCGATGTATATATTTATTCGTACGATCGAAAATAATGGCTACTAGCTAGTTTCCGGTTTCGAAGTTTAATTATTAGAACATTATGATCGAAATATTGAAATACATTACTATTACAGCATTATAATATTAAAAAATCAATAACACGTAATGATTCCATAATAATATGTCGAAATTTTACTTAAAGAAAAATAAAAGGAAGAGAAATGTTCTGCTAGACGACACTAGATGTCGTCCCAAGTCATGAAACTGCATTTCAAGTTTTCTCCAGGCTTTGAACTGAGATACCTAGGTGTCATGGGATACCCATAATGACCAGTCATCACAGGTATCCCAGCTCCTCCACCATGTCGCCGTTTCCCCCAAAGACTTTATATTCTCTCTAACAGTGCATTATATAAAAGGGTAAATGGCGATATTTGTATGACAATGTGTTTTACCCTGGAGAAACAAGCACTTAGTAATTTGCAGTTTCATACCTTGTCTCCTGGATTGACTTTATTTATTCTTCCTCCCCTTTTACAACTGTCAGCCTTACAACATCAACATCTGTCTGTGTGTAGTATTGGTCGTCCACCTCCTGTAAATGATGTGTACAATGATTCACAATGTCTTGGAATTAAGATACGCCTGCGATAAATAACCTTCTTCTAATTGAACATGGGTTCGTCATCAATAAAGACTTAATTGAACAACATAATTACACTTTAATCTCAATTGTATTTCCATTAAGATTACATGGTTGAGTTAGATTGTATTTGGCAAGAAAGATTATATAAAGCTTTGAGACTATATCATAGCCTTCCACCTTGTCTTCACTTTGCACAGTATTCTCACCTCATTCAGGACCGGTGGGTTTAGATCTTCATGAGCCTCGATTACGAACCGGCTGTGCATGCACTTTCATAAGACTAATAAGGTCTCTCTCTGGAACCGACCTTTCATATTGGTATTATCTTGCTCACCTCATCATGAACCGGTGAGTTTGATTGCCATAAGCCTCGATAACGTACCAGCTTTGCACACCAAACAATACTAATACTTTCATGGGCTTCCTTTGGAACCAGCCCTCCTTGATTTGCCTCACAACTTTCTATAGCTCTCACCTCTTATAGGACTGGTGGAGTTGAATCATCATTGATAAGACTATCTAAGTTTGCATCTACATACCATTAGTCTCCGCTTCGGAACTGACCCTTCACTCTGAATTTCTCAAACTTGGTACTTACAAATTGATAACCTCAATCTCTACATGGGGCTCCTAAATCCAAGACATCATGCACTCACTAAGGATTATACTTAGCTTTGGATGTTACTGAATATTGTAGACCTGATCTTCACTGGTCTTCCTTCTTTCAACCTAGTTTATGACACCACAATAGCCTTTCACCACAATTTGACAAGACGCTTACCCGCCATGACTCAATTCGAATTCGCCGCTAAATCTCCCATGGTGTTGCTATATACATTATTTACATTTCGCGATACGTCGCGACATCGCGTCCACAAGCGTCGCGCGAATTAAAATACGCGCGTTAATCGCGTGCACCTCGCCGGACTCTCGACTCGCGCGAGATTTGCGGCGAAATCGCCCTCTCTGGACAAGGCCCAAATGTCAATGTTAAACGCTTCTTGTCGGTTTCTATAGATGGCACTGTTCTCAAATTAGATCTTTGTCTAATGTTGTATAGATAATGGTACGGAACCCTTCATGCGCGAGTCCAACTCGCACTTGGCCGGTTTTTTATATATTATTCTTTCTAAAACTATTCGCCGTAACACCGTCAGACTGTCTTCTAAGAGATAACTAACTAAGAATTATAATTAATAGAAATATAAATTTGTGTTAAAATTACAGGACTTCTAGAAATCTGTGGCGGAGGCCCTTTGCTCCCCTAGAAGTTAAAGGACCGAAGAATAAAAGTACAGGCAACTAATTTTTGTACATGATTCTCTGAACACAGTCATACAAATACTTCCTAAGACTATCCACCGTAGTACCGACAGACGGACCACTCGTGGTAGCGGCTATCCGCCTAATATTTGAATCCAGCCGCGATAAAGCTTTGAATCTCTTTGCAACCATTTTAAATTCTGCGTTATTGAACCTTCTTTTCGACTGGTGAGCGTTCTCTCTTCGCACGATTAAAAATCGCCTCTGTTTTGGGTTCATTGGTTTCATTCTTTCTGTCGATTTGGTTGTCTGTGGTTGTTTTTGTCTTTTGTTGGTTCTGGTGATTTTTCTTCTTTTGTGCCGTCGAAGGTTCAGTGGCGTGTACTCTATGCGCAGATTGTCTGTGCTACTCGAGTCTGTGAGAAAATGGTCATCTGTGGAACAAAAAGGGTAAAGGCACGTAGTGGTTATATTCTCTTTGGGTAAAGGTTTAGGCGGTCAGCAAAAAATGCGGGTTTGTTCAGCAATGAAATGTTTTCTATCAGCAATAGAAACCAAAAGATGTGGGACTTTACCACTTTCTTTATTCTGAGAGATAAGAATCCAGAAAGTAGGATCAATTCAGTAGAAATGAGGCCCGTGAGAAGTATGACTGTGCGGTGTTACTTTGAATGTGGTCCGTTACGTAGTTCTGTTGCGACATAGGTTCATAGGTTCGAAAGCTTATGGACTCGAAAGACGCTGTTTCGAAAAACATTTTCACTGCAACAAACAAACAACGTTTCAATTAGATCGGAGATTTTATCGACGTTTAGATTATGAATTGCTGGCAGTAATAATAATTACTACTTGAATTTATTTATGCACACTATGACTGAATGAATCGAAATGGCAAGCATTCGAGCGTATGAGGCAGTAATAATGTTTTTCGAAACAGCGTCTTTCGCGACTACATCATTAGAGTCCATTGGATAAGCTTTCAAACCTATGAGGCAGTGGAAAAAAAATCGCAACAACTACTTACGTAGCTGACCCCTTTGAATGACAGGATACGCAAAGAACGTTGTGGACTGAAAGATGATGTAGTGATAAGAATTGTGAAAGGAATGTTGAGTTGGGTTGGACAGGAGAGAATGAAGGAAGAAAGCTGACCAAAGAAATTTATCAAGCGAATGTGGGTGGAAGGATAAAGTACCCGAAACCGGCGTGCATGTATGCAACGACTAATTAATGTTGATGAAGCGAAAGAGGTCTGTAGAATCATGGCAAGCGGCATACCCTGGTCTCTGCCTACCCCTCCGGCATACAGGCGCGAGTTTATGCAATGTAATGGACTGTATCAAGGATTTCTTAGCAAAGTCGTAGCGTACAACGTTCTTAGGCTTTACCCACGTGTATTATTAGCGGAAAGAAGACCGGCGCGCCTCGGCAGCGCGCGGCGATCGTCAGCCGGCTTCCTGAACCGGTCGACGAAGGTCATGGCCACGTTGATGAAGGCTCGCAGCAGCATCGGGTCGCCTGACATCCGCTTCGTTGGCACCAAGATCAGCCATCTGTGATGGTGAATACAGAATTACGGGGAAGCGAGGGGGTCAGCAGTGGAACACATGACAGAAAATGACAGGGAAGAGAGAAGGTGAGCAGCGAGTGACACACGCACAAAATGGCGAATGGGAGGTGGTCATGACTCAAATGGCAGCAGGAGAGAAGATTAGCACCGGGCGAAACATGACATAAAAAGACATACATACATAAACTCACGCCTGTATCCCAGAGGGGTAGGCAGAGACCAAGGCCTACCACGATCCTGACAGATCAGTTTCGCTTCCTCAACATTCATTAGTCGTTGCGTGCACGCACGCCGGGTTCGGGTACTTTTTATCTTGCCCTTTGCTAATACATTTGGTCGAAGTATGTCCACCTGCGACGTCCCTTACAGGCCTAATGCTGCCTTAATGACCTAAATAACAGGGCGACACAAACATACCGTCCCGCGTGATACAAAACAAAATGACGGAGTGGGGAGAGTGTCAGAATCGGACGACACAGGGCACATAATGACAGGGAAGAGAGGGCGTTAGTACCACAGGTTAGTACCGGGCGACACAAGGTACAAAATGACAGGGGGGTGAGGCCGTTGGTACCGGCCGACACAAGGTACAGAATGACAGGGGGGGGTGAGGCCGTTGGTACCGGGTGACACAAGGTACAAAATGACAGGGGGGTGAGGCCGTTGGTACCGGCCGACACAAGGTACAGAATGACAGGGGGGGGGTGAGGCCGTTGGTACCGGGTGACACAAGGTACAAAATGACAGGGGGGTGAGGCCGTTGGTACCGGCCGACACAAGGTACAGAATGACAGGGGGGGGGGGGGTGAGGCCGTTGGTACCGGGTGACACAAGACAAAAAATTGCAGAGGGGAGAGTATCAATCATAATGACCAAATGGACGCCACAGCAGAAAAGACCTAGAGGCAGACCAAAGAAGCGGTGGAGTGACTGTGTAGAAAAGGATCTGCGTGCGATGGGGAAGTGTACCAACTGGAAGAAGGTCGAAAGCTTCACGAGTATAGATGTAAAGGCACGGGAATGTCAAGATGTGTCGCTTTTTAAAATACTCCTAATAGCTGTCAGTACCTACGTTTGAGGTGGCACGTTGCCCTTTAACATTTTTTCTGAGCTAAAATCTCTGTGTACACTGTTACCCCAAAATATGACTCCATATCTCAGGGTTGACGTAACATATCCATGTTATGCTGTCAACACCGTAGGGCGGTGTGACCACAGATATCTCAAACTAGAGCGTATGCAAATTGACTTAATTTATTGCAGACATCAGCTGTGTGAGTTTCCCATGTCATTTTCTTATCAAATTTGTTAGTCCCAAAAAAATCTAAGTGCACATGCACCTGGTAACACATCATGCAAAATGACAGGAAGACGGAAGGTTAGCACCGGGTGACACGTGACTCAATATGACAGGGAGGTGAAGGCTTAGTTATAGTTACTTAATCATAAGCAGCCTATATACGTCCCACTGTTGGGCACAGACCTTCTCTCAGAGAGAGAGATAGTTACTTAAATTGTTAAATTATTTCTTAAAGATCACTTTTTGTTTATTCTAGATAAACATGAATGATAAACATGCGTGCTATGGGAAAGGGCTATGCTCGGGGTTTCTCTGAAAGATCGAATTCGAAACGCGGTGATCCGACAGAGAACCAAAGTACCGATATAGCCCACCGAATTAGCATGCTAATGTGGCAGTGAAGAACTGATAACCGATGGGGTAGACGAGTTCTTGAGTGGAGACCGCGGATCGGTAAACGTAGTGTGGGACGTCCTCAGACTCGGTGGAGCGATGATCTTCGCAGGGCGGCTGGCAAGAGCTGGATGAGAGTAGCCGAGGACCGTGCTCAGACCGTGCATGCAATAGGACAGGCCTATGTCCAGCAGTGGACAAGAGTAGGCTGATGATGATGAATTTGCTGAAGTTTTGTAAGTCATGCATTATAAATAAGTTTTCCTTTTTTTGTCTAAATTAAAGATACGCCCATTAGGAATGGCAAAACAATAGATACGGATCCCACGATACAGGTCCGCCTAGTGTGGGATCCGCAGCTTTGTTAAATGTTGTGAAATTTTTGTGGAAAATAAACCTTTTTTACTTTTTTCTTTGTATTATAAAAGGCTTGTAAAAGGCGGTGGTAGCCTAGTGAAGCGAGAGCCCCAGATTCGATCCCCAGTGCGGACATGCACCTATGACTTGGTTTTCTAAGTTATGTACATTTGTGAAGTTATAGTAGCAATACCACTCGCTAACTGTGAAGGAAAACGTCGTGAGGAAACCTGAGTGTCTGAGCTACTCACATAGCTCAGCGCTTGAAATCGCCAATCCGCGGTGGGCACGCGTGGTGATTAAGCCCATACTCTCTCCCTGAGAGAAGGCCTGTGCCCTACAGTGGGACGTATATAGGCTGCTTAAGTACTTTTTTGTATTGGGTGACATAGGTAAGCGCTCGTATCGCTCGTAGCCCCGGCTGCCTGAGTGATCTTAAACGATCACGAAGGTTAAGCAACACTGGGCGCGTTCAGTGCATGGATGGGTCGCCGTCTATGCCTAACGCTAGTGGCATTTTTCCGAGCGGTTCCGTGCTTCGCAAGGCACGTTAAGCTGTTGGTGCCGGCTGCCGTCGATAGATGGCAGTCGTTAAGCCAAGTCAGAGGCCTTAGGGCGGCTTGACAACTTCTAACAGTAGACGAGCCACTAGTCTACAAGCCTCCACCAATCCGGACTTGGCCCCCGTGGTGGAGTATGGCCTATACCTTCCTCAGGGAAGAGACCCGTGCCCCTCGGTGGGGACATAATGGGTCGATGATGAGGTAAGCTAAGGCATGCCCATCCGTAGGAAAATTGCTTCAAATTGTAAAGCAGAATTTTGATAAACCCTGCATAAAGTAGTTGTACATACTTGGTGATCTGATCGGGGATATGGTCGGTGACGTTGGGGTAGTGAGCCAGATTGTACAGGATCAGCGACATGTGATCCGCGTCCTGGTCTCTGGAAGTAACGCACGACACTCGCAGTCTTGGTTGTTGCATACAAACATGATTTCTTTAAAACACTCCTCAAATGCAGTTTAAATGGTCTGGCGCAAAGGTAATGGCCAACTTAAACTGCATATGAGGAGTGTTGTGGAGGAATCGTGTTTTTTTCGTAAGACCAATAAATCCTAACCTAAAATTAAGTACTTAACTACTCTTAATGTATTCTGCCATGCATTCAATATTTGGCTATCAACCGTTCTTTAAAGCATTTTCCAGCGAGCTTTCCATATAATTTATGCGTTTATAAATTAATTGGTAAGCTGTGGACAACTGTTATTGGCCTTATTTTTAGTAATTAACCGACTTCAAAAAAGGAGGTGGTTATCAATTCGACGCGTATATATTTTTTTTGCTATGTTCCTCCATAACTCCGTCAACTCTTTCGACAGATTTCGACAATTCTTTTTTTGTTCGAACAGATATAACGTCCCATTGGTCCCATTTTAATTTAATCAAGATCTGATGAAGACTTTCAGAGATGGAGAACGGAACTCTTTAATGTTTAATTAAACTTTTAATGCCCATCCTTTAGTAATATCCGTATGTTTCAGAAAATAGCATAAAAGTAGTCCCAAGGTAATTTGGTGATGTTCTGGTGAAGACTTTTGGAGATGGAACTTGAAAACGTCAAATTTTAAAGCAACGAATTAAGTAGGGTGAATTATGGTTACAAGGGATATTTTTCTCCCGCTCCCCCACTAAAAATTGAAAAAAAAAAAAAAAAAAAAAAAAAACTGACTTCGAAACACTACAGCCCAGTTTCATGACCAGCACGTATATTTTGGTCACCGACTACAAATTATACGTCTACAATACCTACATGTATACATACTTCTAATCATTTAAATTATTTCTAACTTTTTTGTGTTGTAGTGTTTCGAAGTCGGTTTTTATTATTTTTTATTTAATTTTTTTTATTAGTTAATAAGTAATTATAATCAGATTACGCTGTTGTCGTTCCTAATAAAGTAAAATAAAATAAAATAAAATCTTTTAGTCTGGTCTGCCTACCGCGCCCTCTCCGAACTTTGGCTCACTTGTACATGTAGTTCAAGAAGTCCACAAACTCCCGGGTGTCATCTGCCAACTTGTCGTCTTTGAACAGTAAGTCCGCCATCAGGGCTAGTTCTGGAAAACGAAACAATTCATTCATAAGCGGCTGGGGCTATGTCGTGTTACACGGCTGTCGTCGGCTTAACGTGAAACTGAAAATGATCTAGATTTTGAAATGGACAACTAGTTTAACTTGTAACGTTCATTAAGTCCCAGTTTCTGTGCTACTTTGAATAAAAAAAATTGATTTTGATTTTTGATTTTGACGTCTATAAGCGTCAATTCTTAGCTCTTACTGCAAGACGTTATACGTGGCACTGGCGTCATCTAGCGGCACGAAGCGACACGACACGACACGTGCCTGGTGTGCGTGAGCATATCGTAATCCCGACGTACCGGGACCGAGGGTCTTTTCGGACCGCGAGGAGACAAACTCTATAAAAAACCACAATCCTCGGCGCTGAGGCACGTGGCGCCGGGGTGCTCGCAAGAGCGGCTGGGGAGGTCATCAGCCACTAGCGGCCAAATCCGCAGGCTCAGTGCTGGCCCAGGGTTCTAGCCGGGGGGGTCACTTACTAAAACGTAATACATCCCCTATTTGGACGAAGTTTGTCCGCCTGGGACGTCCCTTACTGGCCGTTCCATCCACAATCGCTCGATATATTTGTTGCGTCAACCTTTCTTCCTTCATCCTCTCCACACGTCCAAACCAACGCAACATTCCTTTCTCAATATGATTTATTACCTACGAATAATAGTAGATTGTTAACCAAGGGCTGTATGACATCAATTGCATACGAGGTATTTGGCGCCCGAGCGCAGCGAGGGCGCTAATTAGCCCGAGTATGCAATTGATGCTTACACCCGAGGTAAACACTCTGCTTTACATATCGATTGTGAGGTAAGTAAAAAAACAAGAAAGCAGGACTTTTGAGAAAGAACTCCAAAACACGAAAAAAATTTTTCACACCTCCTGCTCGACAATGCCTTATTACGTACCGTCAAATATCATCGTAAAGCATGGCCTTGTCTCTCGAGGGCAATAATAATGAAGAATTTCCCTAGGGAATAAAGTGATTTGAATTTAGAATGTCAAAATTCGCATGAAAACTATGGAGAAGCCCCGCATTGCAATTCGAAATTCGAATTGTTGTTCGAAACTCACCTCTTTTTTTTCTTTTTTTTCTGAAATACTGTGTCCTGTGACCGCGCGAAACACCAACAAAAAAAAGAAAAAAAGGCGCGAATTGCAAATACGAATTTAAAAGTTATATTCAATTTAAGTTGCTAAGCCGTAAAAGAGTGTGGACTTTATATTTAATTTCAGGTTTTAATACATATTTTCAACTTATGCAGCCCTGTCTTTTTATTGTCTCCCAGATGGTGTGAAAAGTAGAGTATTCACCTCTGGAATAAAACATGTCTTAGTCTCGGGCGGTATGAACCCCTCGCTTCACTCAGGACTCTACATAACTCCCTCGCTTCGCTCAGGAGTTAAAATTTAACTCCCTCGCTGCGCTCGCGAGTTAACTCGGAGTCCTTCGCTCCGCTCAGGGTTCAATATGCCGCCCATGACATAATACATGGTTTTATTCCCTTAGTACATAATCTACTATACTTTCGCGCCTAGCTAGTCGACTGACTTTTTTACTCTTCACGATTTTATGGCACGCAAGCGCGTCAAATCGTGCTGGCCAGTTTGATTTTTAAATCGATTTCAATTAACATACATGCAGTCACATCGTATTACGAACAAATAGTTCGATATTTAAAATAAAATGTTCATAAATTGTCTCGATTCCGATTCGAGTAAATAATCGATACCAAGAAAAAAAAATTACTTTTAATAGTAGTTTATGCAACTGTCATATAATGAAGGGTATTAAAACACGAGTGTGAGTTTATGAAACGAGCGCAGCGAGTTTCATAATAGTAACGAGTGTTTTAATACCCGTGTTATATGCAGTTGCATACACTGCTTTATCTTCATTAATGCAATTAATCAAACAACAAATTTATTAAATTAAATTCACGCGTACGTGTATAATCACAGTGGTTTTGCCGCCATTAAAATTTAACCAATGAGAGCGCAGCTTCAATAAAACGCGACCAACCTGATTGGCCCTGCAATCTAGTTGGTCGCGTTTTATTGATGTTATAATGAGATTTTACGATATCGATGTGAATATTATAACATCATGTGAAATTGCTTAAATTGAGTTTTTTGTTGTCTGCGCTATAACAGTAGTAATTATAAGTCAAGTATTGAAAACATAAGTAGAATGTTACAACATTAGTGTAGATAAAAAATATTCTTCTTGCAGTATGAGTAGGACAGTTCTTTTTTCAAATTCCAAAACCTATGCTGTAATGTTAACATTACATGGTATGTTTTCAAACCTATGCTGTAATGATATCCATACACCCCGGCATTCAGGGAAGTAAGTGACTACTTACAGAGCAAGAGATATGTAATAGTAGATTATGCATTAAGGGGATAAAGCAGTGTATTATGTCTCGGGCGATATTTTGAACCCCAAGGACGAGGGATCCTAGGGTTAACTCACGAGCGAAGCGAGGGAGTTAAAGCTAGAATCCCGAGGCCGAGGGGTTCAAAAACGCCCGAGACAAATACACTGCTTTATCCCCAAAATGCATACTCTACTTTATATAAACACTGCGAGGCAATAAAACATAATACTATTAAAAGAAAGTACTTACTTTATTAATTTTACAATAATGAAAGAAGACAAATACAAAATAACACAAAGAATTGCAGTTTAGCGCCTTTTCGTTCTATTTGTTTTTTTTTTTGTAGTGGCAAATTCTTCTTCATGCAGGTTTCTATGAAAAGTTTCATTCTAATTTTGAATACATTCTCCTTGATTTAGGGCTCTATGAAAAGTTTTCATTCTAATTTTGAATAAATTCTTCTTGGTGTAGGGCTCTATGAAAAGTTTATATTCTAATTTTGACGTTTGGTCATGGATTGCAAGGAGCTCGTATATTCAATGTTGATTGCATTCCAAATTCAAATGTCATAATTCCCTAGGGGATTATGAAGTTCAGTACATTTATAATGACCCGGCTAGACCATAGGACACAAATGATTTGCTTTAAGTTGAGTTTGCATGACACATAATATGCCATTGACGAGCAGGTGTTATATAAAAAAATATTACCCTTAA
This sequence comes from Yponomeuta malinellus, assembly GCA_947308005.1. Classification (NCBI taxonomy): domain Eukaryota; kingdom Metazoa; phylum Arthropoda; class Insecta; order Lepidoptera; family Yponomeutidae; genus Yponomeuta; species Yponomeuta malinellus. The sequence goes on from OX371023.1 coordinate 1,887,878, forward strand.
CCTGGTCGGGCTGCATGGTGCTGAGGTAGTCGGCAGCATCCAGTATGTTCCTTTCCAACTCCTCCAAGAATCGTAGCTTTTCGTCCGCATGGAGCCTGCAGCACGGAACCCCCAAGTCAACCCAGTTGAAACTGTTACCTAAGTAATCAGCTATTAAGTTAATAATGTGAAGTGTACGCAAGTTTTAGTTCAAGAAAGTTACACAAGCTGTTGATTTTGTAAATGAAAATTAAAAAGCGGCAGAGACTCTAAAGGCGCTTATGCACGGGCGGCACGTTGCGGTTGCGGACGACAGTGCCAACTGCAGCCGTCGTCGACGCGTTGACAGCCGTCAGCGTGAAATATCCGCGCCGACGCCTGGCCTGCCTTCGACGAGTGTCGACGGCTGCAATGTTCGTTCGCAACGTCTCGTGATCATCAATTTTTTATGATCGAAATGAAGGAACAATTCTTGGTACCTACTCATGACATACTTGTTATTTGGCGTAGTCTAGATACGGAGGGCGACGAAAGGCGCGCAGTGATGATGATGATGATAGTGCCGAACGAGTTCGGTCACTGCAACTACTTCAACTGCTATGTGTGGCGCTGGTGTGCTCGCATAACCAAACTTTATGGAAAAGTTCAGCTAACTACATGAGAGTGGCTGGATGATTGATTTATAACTTTTCTGAGGCAACAGAGCGGCCTTTGAGAAAATCAGGCCAGGGTTGGTCGGATGCGAAAAGCGAAGACCAAAGGGTGGATAGGTTAAAGAAGAATGACTGTTCGCGGTGGTAGCCTACTGGGTAGAACATCGGACTCGGAAGCGAGAGACCCAGGTTCTATTCCCGGTGCGGACATGTATTTATGACTTTGTTTTCTAAGTAATGTGCATTTGTAAAGTTATAGTAGTGATAGCCCTCGCTAACCGTGAAGGAAAACATCGTGAGGAAACCTGAGTGTCTGAGCTATTCATATACCTCAGCGCTTGAAATCGCCAATCCGCGGTGGGCACGCGTGCTGATTAAGCCCATACTCTCTCCCTGATAGAAGGCCTGCGCCCTACAGTGGGACGTATACAGGCTGCTTATGATGATGAATTATTGACTGCCTGACCAACTGAGTGATTGACTTACATCTTGACGGAGGCCACGAGGCCGCCTATTAGGTAGGCCAAGTCTGGGTTGCTTAACTTCGCCACCATTTCCAGGAATTGGGGGAAGAACTGAGAGAAGTACTGTCCGTTGTCGTGTTCCTCGCTCTGCAAGAAAAAACTGTCGATTATATACAACATCGTGAGGAAATCCTCGGCCTTGTCTCTCCCGTGGATTACACTGTCGGGTCTGTGACGGAACCTAATGGAATCGACTGTCAGAGAGGCGTGAATGAAAGATGAGTACAATCAAAACTCATTCATTGGTTTGTCATGCATATAATAGTAGGTAGGTTGACAATGCCCACAGAAATAAATACCTAATTGATCAGCAATTAAAATTAGCAAAAATGTTTAAATAAAAAATTAAAACCGACTTCGAAATACTACAGCACTAAAATAATTTAAAAGAATACCTTTAAATTAGAGGTATGTATATATGTAGGTAGGTATTGTAGAAGTACAATTTGTAGTCCGTGCGTCATGAAACTGGGCACCGTATTCTTTTAAATTATTTATAACTATTTTTTATACCTTCTTTTAACTTTTTTATTTTTAAATTTTTAGTGGGGGAGCGGGAGAAAAATAAACAATACCCTTATAACCATAATTTACCCTACTTAATTCGTTACTTTAAAATTTGAAGTTCTCAATTTCCATCTCCGAATGTCTTCACCAAAACATCACCAAACTACTTCTCTTCTATTTTGAAACATACGGATATTACTAAAGGATCGGCCCTAATAGTGCTTATTTACTGCTGTCCATTGAAGAGTTCCGTTCTCCATCTCTGAAAGTCTTCATCAGATCTTCACCAAATTAAAATGGGACTAATGGGACGTCATATCTATTCAAACAAAAAAAGAATTGTCGAAATCGATTAAAATTCTCGCGTAACTCCGTCATTATGCGAGAACACAGCTAAATAAAAATTTAAAAAAAACATACGCGTCAAATTGATAACCTCCTCCTTTTTTGAAGTCGGTTAAAAAGGCATTCGATCCGCGAACGATTTTATATTGATCAGCCGAATCACTAAATGAGCAGCAACATGTAGTCAGCAAATAAATAAAAAACCTGCCAAGTGCGAGTCAGACTCGTGCACGAAGGGTTCCGTACCATTATCTACACAATATTGAATATTTCAAGCGTCTACTTGTTGCTGTTATTAATATCAAAACACGGCAAAAAAGACACGTTTGTTGTATGGGAGCACCCCTTAAATATTTATTTTATTCTGTTTTTAGTATTTGTTGTTATAGCGGCAACAGAAATACTCGTACATCATTTGTGAAAATTTCAACCGTCTAACTACCACGGTTCATAAGATTCATCCTGGCGACAGACGGACGGACGGACAGCGGAGTCTTAGTAATAGGGTCCCTTACCCTTTGGATACGGAACCCTAAAAGTAGCTATCAAATGTATTTTATATAAATAAAACATGTGTTAATAATTATTTTTTATCAGTAAAATAATGAAATAATTGATCTACAAAATTATTACTTGTTGAGCACATTAGGGAGTCAGTAATTTTATAGCTTTTCGCCACTTCTCACCTCTTTAGGGTTCCGTAGTGGAGAGAAGAAAGAATGAAGAGAAAGAAAAGTATGATAGGAGATTCTCACGAAACTTCAAGGCCAATGTAAAACTGTTTTGGAAAACGGTGAAATTGGCTCGAGGTAGATCTGAGCAATCTAAGTTGAGTGTTATTAGGGATGAGGATGGCTCCATGCTGAAAGAGGAATTTAAAGTAATGGAACGTTGGAAAGGATATTTTGAAAGTCTGTTTGAAAGAGAGGAGCGGCTCATGGACCGTGAGGCGGAACCTAGTGTTGCTAGCGTTATAAGTATGGAAGAGATTGTCAAGGCAATGAAAAGAATGAAACTAGGTAAGGCTGCGGGATATGATAGAGTGCCGTTAGAAATTCTGAGGGCTAGTGAAGGCATTGTAGCTAGCAAGCTATACCTGCTTTTCAACAAGTGCTGGAGGAGTGGCAAAGTACCTAAGGACTGGGGTATGGCCGTCATAGTGCCGCTTTATAAAGGCAAAGGGTCCCAGCAGGTGTGCAAAAACTACCGCGGTATCAGCCTTCTCAGCATTGTCGGCAAACTGTATGCAAAGGTTTTGATTGAAAGATGTGACTGAAGAAAAGATATGGGATGTGCAAGCGGGTTTTAGAAAGGGAATGGGATGTGTGGACCAAATCTTCTCCTTGAGGCGGATGGTGGAGAAACTTCTGGCCAAAAGTCAGAGAGTTTTGTGTGCGTTCGTCGACTTGGAGAAGGCTTATGATAGAGTGGTGAGGAATGACCTGTGGTCGGTACTGTCCGTGTATGGGGTGGACAGCGTCTTGCTGCGAGCTCTGAAGTCTCTCTATGAAGACTCCAGTGCTTGCGTTAGAATTAATGGGGCGTATACTGACTGGTTTAGCATTCGCAGGGGTGTAAGACAAGGATGTGTCGCCTCCCCATGGTTGTTCAACTTATTCATGGACAGTTGCCTGACTGATTTGAAAGAGAATGACTTTGGGATAAGGATGGGTGAGCTACTGGTCAAATGCTTGTTATACGCCGACGATCAGGTTTTGTTCGCATCGTCGGTTGAAGACCTGCAGACACAAGTAGCAGTAATGGATGAGGCGTTTAAAAGGAAAGGAATGAACATTAATGTGAGTAAGACAAAAGTAATGGTGTTCGAAAAAGATGATTAAATGACTGAGTGCAAGATAAGGATTAGAGGTGAAAGGGTGGAACAAGTGAAAGAATTTGTCTATTTGGGGAGCCTCTTTACCAGGGATGGCAAGTGTGAAGGTGATGTAGAAAGAAGAGTAAAAGCAGAAAATTGTGTAAACGGCGCATTGCACTCCTTTGTGAGTGGCCAAAACATCTCCAAAAGAGCTAGATTGGCTATCCGTAATGGAGTGCTAGTCCCAACACTTATGTATGCTAGCGAGACTTGGGTATGGCAAAAGAAGCAAGAAAGTAGGATTAATGCAGTAGAAATGAGGTCCTTGAGAAGTATGTCTGGCGTTACTTTGAATGACAGGATACGCAATAGTTTGATTAGAGAACGTTGTGGACTGAAAGAGGATGTAGTGACAAGAATTGAGAAAGGAATGTTGCGTTGGTTTGGACATGTGGAGAGGATGATGGAAGAAAGATTGACAAAACAAATATATCGAGCGAATGTGGATGGGAGGGCCGGTAAGGGACGACCCAGACGGACATACTTTGACCAAATAGAGGTTGTATTAACAAAGGGTAAGATAAAAAGTACCCGAAACCGGCGTGCGTGCATGCAACGACTAATGTTGAGGAAGCGAAAGTGATCTGTCAGGATCGTAGCAAGTGGCAGTCCCTGGTCTCTGCCTACCCCTCTGGGATACAGGCGTGAGTTTATGTTATGTTATGTTAGGGTTCCGTACCTCAAAATGAAAAAACGGAACCCTTATAGGATCACTTTTTTGTTCGCCCGTCCGTCCGTCCGTCTGTCTGTCTGCCAATACCTTTTATCTCGGGAACGCGTGGAGGTATCGAGTTGAAATTAAAACCATATACTCAGGTCTACAGTCTCTTGAAGCTGTGAAAACATCAAACTTTTAAGTTAACGCAAAGAAACGTGTATTTCGACACACAAGGGAATCAAAATAAAATTTATAGGGTACTTTCCGTTGACCTTTGCAAAGAATGTCGTCTTATACTAAAGATACAGGGAAAAATCTGAAAACTATACATTTGTGATTATATCATAAAAAATAGTCTTCTTGAACTATTTATAATATATACTTAAAGTACCTACAAATTCGTACGGAACCCTCGGTGGGTGAGTCCGACTCGCACTTGTCCGGTTTTTTACATTTAAAAAAAAATCATTAAAAAAGGTTAGTCGCGTTGCCGTCCGTCGTCTGTTTCCCGTCTTCGTTTACCAGCATGAATCAAGTGCTTAACTATATTTAAATTTTAAGAGCCGAACACGGATGATCCGTGGAGCCGAACAATTTGGAATCGTCTGTTGATCAGTTTTTAATTTTCTTTTGTTTTCTGCCGATTTCAATTTATGTGCTGCACTTTGTTACTGTTTACCAAAACTATGTTTTTTTCTGGTGAATATTGACCCTAGGATTAAGAGATACAAAGATGCCCTAAAATGAACATCTTACCTGTTTCCTAGTGGAGGGCGAGACGACTTTTGCCTTGTAGTTGGCGGTGTGGTTGTGGATGATCTCGTACTGGACAACGCGAGTCGGTCGCATCGTAGGCGACGCGGCTTTCGGCGTCGGCGACGCTGGTTTCGTTCTCGGCGACGCGGGTTTTGACGTCGGCGACGCAGGTTTCGGTGTCAGTGACGCAGTTTTCGGCGTCAGCGCTCCGTAGTGTGGCTTGTACGTCTGTGATAGTAGGAAAAAGTGCGTAGTTTTAGTCAAATGAAGTTAATTAATATGCTTAAGTTACCTTGTGACAAACATCCTCATCTTGACATTTAATTTAAGGCACTGCGTAAATACTTAGCAGTTTATTTTCCTTTGTCAGCTAAAGAACAATGTAATTACGCAGGACCACAGCGCGGAATGTCGGCAGCTATCGAGATAAGCTAAAAAAAACCGGCCAAGTCGGACTCGCACACAAAGGGTTCCGTACTATTATTATACAACATTAGACACAAATATCGAGAAAAAACGGCAAAATATCACGTTTGTTGTTATTTTAATTTAATTATTTATTTTGGAAGCGAATGTAGAACCAAATATTCTGTTAATATTTCAAGCGTCTACCTGTTGCCCTTATTAATATCGAGCAAAAAACGGTAAAAAATTACGTTTGTTGTATGGGAGCCCCTTAAGAAAGAATGATTCACTATCAATGAGTATTTTTATTTTTATGGCAAAAGGAAAGGGGCTCAGCTTATTGCTATGACTGCATGCATAGTCATGCGCTGGTTTTCAGCCCGTCCCCTTTATTCGCTTTTTACAGAAATCTCTTAAAAAACAAAAAAAATAACAGTGCTGAATACAGTCCAATGCACCAACCATTTTATAAAAATTATGACATGATTTACAACATACAAACTTGTGATGTATAAATTTATTAAAATAATTCTTAAAAGAGCAATAGAAATGAAATTTTATCGGAACTAAACGAAATTTAAATTGATTAAATTATTATTATGTAAATTATATAAATTAAATTGTACTTAATTAAATAAAGTTGGAAAGAAATTTTAATTGATATTGAAATTTAATACAAATTTTTCAAAATTCAGCATTAAAATCGTAAATTAAATAAAGTCAAAACCATTTTTTAAGGCATAAATTAAATTTTTATTAATACAGTAAAATTTATCGAATATGTTAAACCGTGTGTGACTGGTTTGGAGTTCCACATTTTAATTTAGTTATTAGTTTAAAATTTATATGTGACAGCGACTGCTTTACAGCTGCAAAGACTTTTGTTGGTCGATAAGTAAAACTTTTAGGTGTTTCTTAAAAATTAAAGTGGTCATAAATTCTCGCTACATGCGTTGAGACGCTGGCACCCTCTCATGTTTCCCAGAGTGGAAGAGCCGCTGGTTCAGCGGCTGGCGCGGCCGAAAGCCTCAAACGGCGCAAATACGGTTCAATAGGAAACAATTACATATTTGCGCCGTTTGGGGTCGAAACCATAGGCACTTGGGGCCCAGAGGCGCGCCTGCTGTTTAAAGACTTAGCGGCGCGCCTAATCGACGCATCGGGAGACCAGAGGGCCGGCGCGTACCTCGGCCAGAGGATAAGCCTGGCCATCCAAAGAGGTAACGTCGCCAGCGTTCTGGGCTCATTACCGCGGGACAGTGACCTGGGGCAGGTGTTTTATTTGTAAATATAGAATTAGTTATTTGTATATTTTTATCATTTATGTATTAATTAAGTCTCTAATTTTATGTTTGAAATATTAAACATACCCTGATAATAAATAAAAAAAAAAACGTAAAATAAAAAAAATAAAAAAAGTTCAACGATTATCGTAAGGGTGGTAAATTCTCGTAAATCATCTGTGAAAATTTCAATTTCAACTGTCTAGCTATCACGGTTCATGATTTACAGCCTGGTGACAGACAGACAGACGGACAGACAGACAGACTGTTGGAAAGTAAAGTCTTAGTAATAAGGTCCCGTTTGGCACCCTTTGGGTACGGATCCCTAAAGACTGGACAAGTGCGAATCGGAGTCGCCCACCGAGGGTCCCGTACAAGTTTGCACGTACTTCATCATCATCATCAGCCCTTGGACGCCCACTGCAGGACATAGGCCACCTTCGTGGTTTTCATAACCATGAGGGGTTTTGCCATAATCGCCACGCTTGGCAGGCGGGTTGGCGATCGCAATATGCGGTTGGAGTCTCAGGAACACGCTGCTGCCCGTCTCCTGGTAATTGATTTTCTTAGTCGCCTTCTACGACATCCACGGAAGGAAATGGAGTGACGCTATTCTTAATCCGGCGCCACACGGATATGAGTACTTAAGTATATCGTTTTAATTTCGAGTCGATACCTTCACGCGTTCCTGAGATAAAGGGTCTTGTAAGACAGACGGGACGGACGGACGGACAACAAAGTGATCCTATAAAGGTTCCGTTTTTTACTTCTGAGGTACGGAACATACTACGGAACATACTATTCGTGTATAACATACGGAACATACTATTCGTGTATAATTTTACGTACGTCAAGTGTTTTTGCCTTCTCCGTTGGGTCGCTATGGCGTTTTGCTATGCTCAAAGCGGGACCCTCACCAATTTCTTTTCTGGGCTTGAATACAGCTGAAACAGAGAGTAAATATTATCCAAAGAATTCAGCGAAATTAACCGATACTTTGAACTGACACAAGAGCATTATGTAAAGGCCTGTTGGTATTTTTTTTTTTGTTTTCTTTTTACCACCGAAATCTTCACCACTATCAATTCCTGAGATCAACCTTCATATTTTCGTTGCTAATTCACCATAACGTAACTGAATAGAGTGCACATATGTGCTGTCGAATGTATGAAGAGATAATTATTAATTGTGTACCTATTTTGTCCGTATGTTATATGTTTTTATTTTTAGCATTTCCGTTGTGTTATGCATAAAAATTTTATGTCATGTTTTGTCCATCTGTCTTTAAAGAGCATCTAACATTTTTGTATGAAGCCTGGCATACCTAAACTTCGTCTTGGTCACCCAGCGGGGCCCCACTATGGGAAAACAAAATTTTGACGGTCAGTGATGAAGTATGTGGCAATCGACGGAGAATAAAAATACTAAACGAATACATTAACATAAACATAAACATTTACATACAGGCACATACATTGCTTCTGGACCCACACTAGGATACCCTGTGTCGTGGGAACCAGAAACAACGACATCACAAACATGTAAACATCCAAGACCTGGGGTTTTTTTTGTCCCCAGCCGGGATTCCAACCCGGGACCTCTCGCATGGTATGCAGATGCACTACCGCTGCGCCACGAGGCCGTCTTTCATATTCTTTCATAAATTGTCGAAAGTGATATACTTTTGGAGATAATGAGGTTTGCAATATAAATATATATTTTTTAGTTTTATCTAAGAAATGTAATCTAGACTTCGATTTCTCTATATTAGAGCGCACGTTTGTAAAGGTTGAGGTACGGTCTCGACTGTACTCGTATCACGGACTCGGACAGTTCAAACTGGCATTTATCAGATTCGGATCGGGTTCAGCGCGAACGTTCAGGACGCATGATACAGGGTGCGAAGACTCAAATTACGTGCGTATTCACCGTTGGGGCATTGGATTGGATTAGCAGCCATTCGGGACACGTGTTGCGAAAACCAACTGAATAAGCTATCACGATCGCTGTGCGTCAATGTGGATGGTTTTGTACAGGGTAGGAGTTTTGTTCTCCTGTGATTCTTTTCCCTCGAATGCTTTCGGTGAATACGCATGTGCAATTGAAAGATATATATGCAAAACTATTTATGTACGTTTCTGTTATTACGATAAAACAAATAATGGACATTTAAAGCCAGCTTCACATGTTAGTTAATAGTCGACAATTTATCATTTGAACTATCGGAAAAAAAAACGGTTGGCCAGCAATAAAATCTTTTTGATTAGCATTTTCTTAATGTTTTTTATTGAATTACATAACATTAAAATCATAAAGTTAAAATTAGCAATAATTTTATCAGCAATAGTCAACACCCTAGTCGCCCGAAGATTCCAAATAGATCGGCGTTCAAATGGTCGTATTAAAATTTGCTGACCAAGTTACTGATTCTGCTGACCAAAATTATTTATTTGATTTATTTGCTGATCTTGTGTTGCTGGTTATTTCATCTGCTGACCAAAATTATGTTATTAATAAAAAAAAATATTTTTCTGACCAAAATAATTGTTGGCAAAATTTGAACCAAAATCAGAAAAAAAATTGTTCTATCTTTTTAGTGCTGTAGTGTTTCGAAGTCGGTTTTTAATTTTTTATTTAAAAATTTTTTTTACTAAATTCATAATTTAACAGTACGCTTTTAATTATTCTAAATAGTTTCATTTTCCTCGTAGGTGTAGTATAAAGCACTATGTTTCACTCGGGAGAAAGTTCTATTTCTGTTCTGTTTTCTCCCCTTGGTGTACTACTATTGTTGTCGGGGTTGCCTCGGTCGTAACTATCTTTTTCAAGGTTAACTAGACCGTAACTGTATTTTTCTTTCTTTGTACGATCGTCAATATATCTTTCATTGTAATCTCCGAATGCATTCAAGAGGTGATGAGTATATTGTTCAGGTGACTTGTGATGACTGTGAAGTGTGATGAATATGATTTTAAATTTAACAGTCTCATTTATAAAAAGTCGATCCCACTAAAACTCTCTTATGGCGGAGTTAAAGTCTATTTATGAGAGGAATTCCCGTTATAAGCCGGCTTGAAGATAGATAGATAGATAAAAAGTTTATCAAAAAAAGTAAAAAGTTTAACTCCGTCTGATCTCTTTAGTCGTAAATGTCTGAATCCGGTGGCCACATCTCTGAAAGGCCCATGTCCCTGTAGTGAAACGTCAAGTATAGGCTGATAGGCATTTGGTAAACTCGCCTCTCAGAAGGCAAGAAGGTGTGGAACGTTTAAGATTTGAGCTTTATCCAGCGGAGGATAGCAAAATAAATATTTGATCCACAAATCAGCAAGTAAACCAAAAATGGCAAGCAAGCAAATTAATTTTGGTCAGTTACATACCTAAGTGCCTTTTTAGTTAGCAGAAGAGCAGCAAAATAATCAAATTAATCAGCGGAAAATTTCAAAATAAGCAGCCAAAATTCAGCTTATTATTATTTGCTGACGGCGTTTTGCTGCTTATTTATTCTGCTGAACAAAATTATTGTTAGCTGTTCGAATGACTTTTTTGCTGGTTGTTGTTGATATTTTTGTCTGGTCATAAGTCCTTTTTTGTACACCGCACATTAAATAAAACTTGCGCAGATACAGAGTACAATAATTTGTATTGTTGCTAATGGCAATTTCTCCCAGACAACTCTAATAATTTAATTAGTTCATCCCAAACGATGTTGTTAGGATCTTCCTGAAGCTGCCCACCTGCTACAATCGCGCAACTGTAGGCCCAATATGGAGCCCAATGAATAGTCCTACGGTGAATACACACAGTTAGCTGCAGTCCCATCTCGTCTCCGCACATCTTTGAACTCCTTCCCACCTCTTCTATCCAGTTCAGGAACTTTGACCATCCTATCTTCAGTTTTCGAGATGGGAACTGGTATATTCCCGTTGGCTTCTGGGCGATTTCCAGACGATGGGTCTTTAGGGACCATCTCAAAGTCCCGTGCTATTGGTTTTCTTAGCAAGTTGTTGGTCAACGTTGGAAGCGGAAGCAATGTTGTGAAATCGGCTACAATGTTTAGAAAAGATGAATAAAATTATCTTCGTCGTCGGTAATCCTAAATACATTACCCTAGGTGAGATACATTTCGGATTGTATAGTGTTTAATAGTAGATTTTACAACAAGTGCACAAAACGAACCATTTTTAATGCGAAGCTGATAGTTATGTCGATAAAATGGTTTTGTGGACGAGTTATAAACTCTGCTTTTCACTTCGATTGCGAGGAAATAAAACAGTAGTATAATTTAGCAAAGCTGTTTCTGTTTCCCGCCGCTTTATTTTTTTTTTAATCTTACGACACATTTATATCAGGCTTGGGCTGCAGACCTATACAGCCTGCCTATATTAAATTAAGTTTGTGATAATAATTTTCTTAAATTAATTAAATAACCTACCGTACTTGAATTTCTATTATAAGGAGGAGTGGCAACCAAGGTTTTAGTTAGTGACATGTGACCATGGACGTACATCCATGCATGTGACAGCCAACCACTACAAAGTAACTTGTCAGAGGCACAGATTAAAAAGAAAAAAGACAAGTGTCAGAGGTAGGTAGTCATCAGCTGTGGTCCTCAGCACCTGCCGTGATTGCCTATAGATACTCTCCCGCTGAGAAAAGGCTGGGCCGTGCAGTGTGACATACCTAGTTAGGCTGAGCATATGCCACACAAAGCTCGAAATTTCCCAAAATTTGTCACTTCTACAGTCGGTCGTCTGCGCTTAGGCCACTGCTGCACCCCTGTTTTCCTTCATAAAATTCGGATTCGGGATAATTCTTTGTGTGAGTGTGGTCTCGACGAAGGGACCACTGATCATATTTTTTTCAATTGCCCCCGTTTCCCCTCTTTATACCCATTCCTCCCCTGCTTTATCCCTCGTCCCATCAACTTCAAAACTCTTCTTCTGTACACCCATACTAAATTCATTAGAATACTATGTAAATATATTAATTATTTCAACATTCGACTTTAAATCCTCATCAAATTATAATATCTCTTTCCTTCTACATTGGTTTCTTGTATATATAAAGTAGCGTGTACCTTTCACAACGTGACACTGGCAAAATCCCTGTGCACCCTACAAGCACGGGGAAAAGTCAAAATAAAAACAGAGAAAATAATAGCCCGGTAGGCTAACGACATTGTGAATGGGGGTGAAAAACGTTGGACGAGATTGGTGAAGGACTGGATGGGACGGCGTCAAAGAAAGAGATTTATGCCCAACAGTGGTTTATTTTGTGCTAATCAAAATTAAAACTGCAGACCGTTTACCTGTTGTAGCGGACGAGGCATCCGTATAGTTTGTGGGCACAAATGAGGTTATCTCCAGCCCCAGATCCTCTCTTCCTCGCTTGAGCAGCGCTTGGAAGTTGTCGAACATGAGCTTGGCTCTCTCTGCGTCCTTTGGGAATTAAATAAGGACAAATCAAGGATTGACGGAATCTAATAATACATTTTCATCATCATCATCATCATCACCAGCCATTTAACGCCCACTGCAGGACATAGGCCTCCTTTGTGGTTTTCATAACCATGAGGGGTTTTGCCATAATCGCCACGCTTGGCGGGCGGGTTGGCGATCGCAGTATGCGGTTGGAATCTCAACACTTTGCTGAACCAAAATTTAAATGATCAAATATTTTGGTCAGTAATAAAGTATTTTCTGTCACCAATAAAAGTGTTTTAAGCACCAACGTAGTGGTCAGTAGAAAATTCAAAATTAAGCACAAAAATAATCGAATTGAGGAGTAAATAATTTCAAATTAATCAGCAGAAAAATACAAATTATATCTACAGATAGAAATTACAAAGGGATCAGCATAAAATTTCACATAAGTTTTAAAAACTTATTTAGAGGCTAAAAATTCCACCCATGCCGGGACTTGAACCCGCGACCTCTGGCTAACCGTGCCAGAGCTCTCCCAACTGAGCTAACGGGCATCGGCGAAATTTCCAGCATCTTCACAAACTTCTCTGTATTATGTACAGGCAGCGACATCTGGCACTTCCCTCGAGGGACGAGTTTTCCGAAAGGCGTTTGGCGTCGAGTTCCTGAAGACGCGCCTGCGCATTGCTGTGGTGCCTGAGCTAACAGCTTTCAGCCATTCAAGTTTTTAACCGACTTCAAAAAAGGAGGAGGTTATCAATTCGACGCGTATACGGGCGTCCCAAAGTTATGGGCCATGAAGGGAAAGTACCTTAAATATCGTAGATAGGGTATTTTGCTGAAAGAAGACTTTATATTATTTTTAAAAGTTAGTAATTCTGCATTCAAAGATTTTCTAAAAATTACTTGCCTTGTCTGGGAATCGAACCGACTTAAATGTAAAAAAAAAACACCCCTAATTTTATGATGCCAATCGAAAGAATGTCCAAAAAATAATAACTCTTCTTAAATAACATAGTATTTTAAAAGAAAGGAACAGCGTGAAATTAATCATCATCATCATCATCAACCCATTATGTCCCCACCGAGGGGCACGGGTCTCTTCCCTGAGGAAGGTATAGGCCATACTCCACCACGGGGGCCAAGTCCGGATTGGTGGAGGCTTGTAGACTAGTGGCTCGTCTACTGTCAGAAGTTGTCAAGCCGCCCTGACTTGGCTTAACGACGCCATCTATCGACGGCAGCCGGCACCAACAGCTTAGCGTGCCTTGCGAAGCACGGAACCGCTCGGAAAAATGCCACTAGCGTTAGGCATAGACGGCGACCCATCCATGCACTGAACGCGCCCAGTGTTGCTTAACCTTCGTGATCGTTTAAGATCACTCAGGCAGCCGGGGCTACGAGCGATTTACGAGCGAAATTAATCATTTTAATCAAATTAAAAACATACATGAAACTGCCGTAGTCAGTTAAGTGAGTATTTTTTTGTAAATTAATTAATTAAATGCTCAAAATGTGATCCCTCTTGTCTTACGCAAATCGCCAATCTTTTAATGAGTCCGCTGTTAAAAGATTTTCTTATCTTTTTATGGTGAATACTCGATATGATATGGCATAATCCTGTTTGTAACTCGCCCACGTTCTCATATCGCTTTTTGTATAGCATATCTTTCACGTATCCCCAAAAGAAGAAATCTAATGGTGTAAGGTCCGGGGATCTGGCCGGCCATCTAATCGGTCCATTCGTACCAATCCAAGTAGGACAACATTCATTTAGAAAATCTGCTGCTCTCCGACTATTATGAGCCGGAGCTCCATCTTGTTGGAAAATTAAGTTTTCTTGCTCCGCAGCGGAAAGATTTCTTATCTCATCTCTTACAATTTGAAGTTTTCTAAATACTTTTCATTCTGTGTTCAAGGTTCCATGGTAAAAATTGATTAAGAAAACCCGGTTTTTTAAAAGTCCGCACCAACAGTTGAATGAAAAACGCACTTGGTTATTCGTTTCAGTGATTCGTAGGGGATTTTCTTTAGACCAAATACGATTATTGTGGCGGTTATACATACAGTTATTGCTAAAGTTAGATTCGTCTGTCCAAATAATATTATCCAAAAAAATTGGATTTTCGAGCAAGCGTGCCTGGATATCAAGACAGAAATTTTTTCTCCTTTCTGTATCGCCTGGAAGTAATTTTTGAACCAATCGATTGCAGGGCCAATCAGGTTGGTCGCGTTTTATTGAAGCGCGTAGCTGCGCTCTCATTGGTTAAATTTTAATGGCGGCAAAATCACTGTGATTATACACGTACGCGTGAATTTAATTTAATAAATTAAAAGTTAATTTTACTCTTGTTGTTTGATTAATTGCATTAGTGAAGATAAAGTAGTGTATGCAACTGCATATAACACGGGTATTAAAACACTCGTTACTATTATGAAACTCGCTGCGCTCATTTCATAAACTCACACTCGTGTTTTAATACCCTTCATTATATAACAGTTGCATAAACTACTATTATGAAGTGGGTACTTATTTATGAATAATCAATGCTATCTATGGAATGATAATATCGCTACTTTTCGAACGTCGTCGTCGGCAATAAAAAACTTTCTTGAAATTTGACTCAAACATTTTACGTTGTTCCTTTCTTTTAAAATACTATGTTACTTAATAAGAGTTATTAGTTTTTGGCCATTATTTCGATTGGCATCATAAAAGTAGGGGTTTCTTTTTTTAATTTAAGTCGGTTCGATTCCCAGACAAGGCAAGTATTTTTTAGAAAATCTTTGAATGCAGAATTACTAACTTTTAAAAATAACATAGTCTTCTTTCAACAAAATACCCTATATATATATATTTTTTTGCTATGTTCCTTCATAACTCCGTCAAATCTTAACCGATTTCGACAATTCTTTTTTTGTTCGAACAGGTATAACGTCCCATTGGTCCCATTTTAATTTGGTGAAGATCTGATGGAGACTTTCAGAGATGGAGAACGGAACTCTTCAATGGACAGCAGTAAATGGGCCTGTAACGGATGGACTGCCTTTCAGCAATAAAAGCATTAGACGAGGTTTTCATGTGACAGGCAGACGACGGTGCGGCGATGGATTTTGCACAATAAAAAATTTGAAATTAATTACCTGGAACAAAACTGAAAAAAATATGGCCGCGGAGAGAGTCGCAGATTTCACTTTTTTATATAATCGATAATACGCATGTGCAAAGGTCCTGCTGCACCGACGCGCGTGAGGTCAGGCTTTATTAAGCTTAAACAATTGGCCAACAGATGGCGTTACATGTTTCAACATGAAACATCTATCTATCTATTTAAACTAAGTAGAAATTTAAAATATGAATTACACAAAACAATACTTTATCGTCTACAGGGCCCATCCTTTAGTAATATCCGTATGTTTCATAAAATAGCATAAAAGTAGACCCAAGTTAATTTAGTGATGTTCTGGTGAAGACTTTCGGAGATGGAAATTTAGAACATCAAATTTTAAAGCAACGAATTAAGTAGGTTAAATTATGGTTATAAGGGACTTATTTATTTTTCTCCCGCTCCCCTTCTAAAAATTAAAAATTAAAAATTTTTAAATAAGAAATAAAAACCGACTTTGAAACACTACCAGCACTAAAAAGTTAGAAATAATTTAAATAATTAGAAGTATTATACATGTAGGTATTGTAGAAGTATAATTTGTAGTCGGTGCCCAGTTTCATGACCAGCACATATTTTGGGCACCGGCTCCAAATAATACTTCTACAATACCTACATGTATAAATACTTCTAATTATTTAAATTATTTCTAACTTTTTAGTGCTGGTAGTGTTTCGAAGTCGTTTTCTATTTTTTATTTCAAACTTTTTATTGTTGTGCAACTTCCTCCCACTTGAAGGCTATATTGCTCGAGACAAGGTGGCGCTTTAGGACATCTTTAAACTGGAGGTATTGACCACCCACATAGCGTTTTACGCAGCTAAAATGGGAATAGAGAACAGCTACGCTTGGTACGCACATGGCGCAGTAATTGTTTTGAGTAGGAGCCTCGGACCCATTAAAAACACAATAAAAGTTTCTGTACTGTAAAGAATAGCGTCACTCCATTTCTTTCCGTGGATGTCGTAGAAGGCGACTAAGGCAATAAATTGCCAGAAGACGGGCAGCAGCGTCTCCCTGAGATTCCAACCGCATACTGCGATCGCCAACCCGCCTGCCAGGCGTGGCGATTATGGCAAAACCCCTCATGGTTATGAAAACCACGGAGGAGGCCTATGTCCTGCAATGGGCGTTAAATGGCTGATGATGATGATGATGAAAAGTTTCTGACCCTGTTTAATTTATTTGCTGCCAAAATTCTGCTGCTCATTTTATTGTTCTGCTGATCAAAATAATTATTGAGCTGAATAAAATTAAATTGAATTTTAACGGATATTTACTCGTTTACTTTCCCATTTTACAATTTTCCGACGTTTCGGTACTTTTGCAAGTGCCGCGGTCTCGGTAGACTGAGGTGACAGGCGTCTTTTTGAAAGTATTAACTGTTAGTTTACTACCCTCGGCAGAAATTATTAAGTTACTTTCCAAAAATATTTTGGCAAATTTTTTAATTGAAATTGACACTGCAATAATTTTATATGAACTCAAAAATAGTGATTATTAGTTATTGAAATTAAATTCAATCTAAAAAAATTAACTAAAAAATATTGATTATTAGTTATTGAAATTAAAATTAATCTAGGGTCTCATGCACTTAAGCACTGGTTCCCATTTTAATTGCCTATCTATCACGGTTCATGAGATACAGCCTGGTGACAGACAGACAGATAGACAGACGGACAGACTGATGGACAGTGAAGTCCTAGTAATAGGGTCCCTTTTGGCACCTTTTGGGTACGGAACCCTAAAAATCTGCGGTAGTAGCCTAGTGGGTAGAACCTCGGACTCGAAAGAGGGAGACCCAAGTTCGATCCCGGTGCGGGCATGTACCTATGGCTTGGTTTTCTAAGTTATGTACATTTGTGAAGTTATAGTAGCAATACCACCGCTAACTGTGAAGGAAAACATCGTGAGGAAACCTGAGTGTCTGAGCTATTCACATACCTCAGCGCTTGAAATCGGCAATCCGCGGTGGGAACGCGTGGTGATTAAGCCCATACTCTCTCCCTGAGAGAAGGCCTGTGCCCTACAGTGGGACGTATATAGGCTGCTTATGTTATGTAACCCTAAAAATGCTGTTGACTGTACGAGAAACTGGAGGTTAGCAACCTACCTGCACCAGCTCGGACTCCCGCAGAGCCTCCTTGTCTTTCCGATTACCGCTCCGTAGCGCTCTGCCCCTCGCGAGCTCCCCCCGGTTGTGCAAGAGCGCTCGGGAGACGGAATCAGGCGAACGCTGGTGTCCAAACCCCCCTAGGGGCGGGTAGACTAGGATTGAGCCGTTGCGCCGGGTCACCTTCGGCCGGATCTGGCCGTCCGCCGCTGGGGAGGAGAACTGCTTAGGTACACGATATAGGTAGGAAAACACTAGGTGCCTTTTGGTCCAAACTGTTGTACAAGTCAGCGTGCTCGGATAGACAGTTGGCACAAGTCATAACTATCCAATCCAATGTATCAGCCCATATTCGTTCCCGCTGGACATAGGCCTACGGCAAGGCACACGCCACTTCTCTCTGTGCTCGGCCATCGTCACCCAGCCGCTGCCAGCAGTATGCCTCAGGTCGTCGATCCAGCGAGCCGATGGGCGTCCGCAACTGCGTTTGCCAGCTCGTGGTCTCCACCCGAGAGCCTGTGCACCCCATCGACCATCTTTGGTTCTTTGGCATATGATTTGTAGGAAATTAAATTTTATGAATAACTGACATTTCTCATTTTATGAATTGTACTTTAAATTTTGTTTTTTTAATTAATCTTAATTTTAAATTAAATCTATTTTTTTTATTTTTTATTTTTAAATGTAATAATGTATAATGTAAATAATGTTTAATGCAATTAATTACGCAATGTAATTATTTTTCTTGCAATAATAAATAAATAATAAATAAATAATGGTTACCCAGATTTTTGCAACTACCTACATGGGCTTATTTTAGTCGGCCTCATAAGCAGCCTATATACGTCCCACTGTAGGGCACAGGCCTTCTCTCAGAGAGAGAGTATGGGGTTAATTACCACGCGTGCCCACCGCGGATTAACGATGAAATCGTATGTGAATACCTCAGATACTTAGGTTTCCTCACGATGTTTTCCTTCAACGTTAGCGAGTGGTATTGCTACTATAACTTCACAAATGTACATAGCTTAGAAAACAAAGTCATAGGTACACGCCCGCACTGGGAATCGAACCTGGGTCTTTCGCTTCCGAGCCCAATGTTCTGTGCAACCTAATCCACAGATATGAGACCCTGTATAAATAGGTCTTATAAAATGTCTGCTAACTCCTGGTGATCACCACAGGTGATCACTCATACGCTGTACACACATCAAAAAAAGTTTGTGATCAATAGCATAAGCTCCTATAATTCTTTAAATTTAACTTTTTCAAGAAAAAATCTATGTTGTATGCTTTCTTTAAATAGGAATACCCTGTTTGAAATGAAAATATAAAACTATTTTTTATTATTTATTAAAAAAAATTGAGCCATTAATCATAATGTAATTGTGATAGAAATTTCATAGAAAGAAAAATACTGTTTAATTAAACTTAATCAACAATTTATTATTAAAAGGTTAAATTCAATATAAAATAACTCCTCCCCTGGCTCGAACACATACGGAGATCCTCCTGGGCATGCTGAGGATCAAGTTATCCAGCATTTCCTGGGGTAACCTATCCCATTCTTCAATAGCGGCTTCCCTGAGCTCTGGAACTGTCTGGGGACGTGGTTCACGGTTCCATACAGCTCGTTTAAGAGCATCCCACGCGTGCTCTATTGGGTTTAAGTCGGGCAAGCCGCAGGCCAGTCTAAACGTGTGATATCGTATTCTTGAAGAGCAGCATTGACTCGTTGAGCTCGATGTGCGGGCGCATTATCATCGACCAGTACAAATTGGTGCCCATGGTTTACTCGGAATGGTCTGACGATATCATCAATAACAACTGCTTTGTACATGTCTGCTGTCATGTAGCCCCGATACGGGATCAAAGGCGTTCTAGCTCCAATCATAATGCCACCCCAAAAAGACACCGATTTTCCGCCTTGCTGAACTGTTCCAGTGGCAGTTCTTTGTCTTTCACGGTCGCCTGGTCTTCTCCAGACACGGACACGTCGGTTATCTGGACGAGTGCTGACTCGGGATTCGTCAACGAAGAGACGGTTTTGCCAAATGTTTTCTTCCTCACCTTCTTCATTTTGCCGAAGTCTAGCCCACTGCAATCTTCGTTGTTGACGTTGCCGGGAATTGAGCGGAGCTCGCCAAGACCTCCGTGCTCGTAATCCAGCGTGGTGCAAGCAATTGCGAACGGACTGCGTGCTAACTTCAAGCCCAGAGGCGGCCCTGACTTCTGCTTTTATTTTAGTGGCGTTGATTGTTGGATCACGGGCTGCCAGCAATCTAATATAGCGCTTTTCGGCAGCTGTCAAAACAGTTGGGCGACCGCTGCGGGGTAGGTCAGCTAAATTCCCCATTCCGTGGTACCTCTGCAACGTAGCCACGACACAGGATTGGGATATAGCAAGTCTGCGTGCTAGTACTCTCGTGGTGTATCCTTCTTCCCTCAAAGTTACTATTCTTGCTCGTAAAACCTCTGATAATCCTCTTGGCATTTTTTCAATCACAACTTTCCGCAAAAAATATCTTGAATCGGTTATAAGTGACTAAATCAGATTTCTGAATGAGCGTAAGCTAGGACTGAAAGCCTTTTAATATGAAAAAACAACTGAACGGTGTCATTGTTTTGTGTTCTAATTCTTTATTTTTAAATAAAGAATCTAAAAAGAAGAAAAAATCATAATATAATCTACAGTAACAAAAAAGATTTCAGTGTGATCGCAAACTTTTTTTGATGTGTGTAGGTAGTAGGTACCTAGGAGTTGGTTCATAATTGTAGATGAAGAGTTACTTTATTTTTTTTGCCCAGCCCCTATATACCATCCTCCGAGCTTAGTTGGCTCTGCGTGTAAACCACCTTATATTACACTTACACTTATTTAGATTGTTATAAACTCACCTTCAAAAAGTGTCACGCAAAAAACAAAGCCTTTAAAAACTTTCATCAACATTCTTTTAAATATTTCTTTACATACCTATTTATTAAAAACCTACTTAGAGGCTAAAAATTCCACCCATGCCGGGACTTGAACCCGCGACTTCTGGCTACGTAAGTAAAAGTAAGTAAGTTTGTAAAGAGGTTCGAAATTTCGCCGATGGCTGCACTTGCCCATTAGCTCAGTTAGGAGAGCGCTGGCACGGTTAGGTTAGGTTTCAAGTCCCGGCATGGATGAAATTTTTAGCCTCTAAATAGGTTTTTAAAATTGTCCTCAGCTCGGATTAGTGCAACAAAAAGAATATTACCTATTTATTGTAAGTATAAAAACTTCACTTTCGTTTTTATTTGCGAATTTTATTGTTCCTTGTAATGTACAGGTAAATTTTATTGCAAACCCCAGTAACATTCTATGTACTTTATTTCACAATTTTCTAATAGTTTAAAGTTATGAATTTATGAAAAAAAAGTTAATACTAATCACCGGTAATTGATTACGCTGAATCAAGAATGGCCACTTATCAGAATCAATGTTGGTAGTGAGTGACTGACTTGTTGGTCTAGCGGTTAGCACGCTTGACTAGGTGCCAAAACAGAGGTCATGGATTCGATTCCTAGCGTGGGCCACCGCATTTGATTTGTACATATTATTATGTCCTTTCCTTTTAAAGTTTCTTCTTACCGTTTAAAACTTCCCTCTACTTCCACAAATATAAAAAAAAGTTAGTCAAATCGGCCCAGCGGCTCTCGAAGGTTTAGCGAGACAAACGAACAGCAATTGATTTATTAAAAAATAAAAAATGCGGTTTATATATATTAACCGTATTTTTTACCCCAAAATAATATGAAATCAGCATAGATAATTGGACGACGTGAGTCGCGCAGTATAAATGTTAACAGTTGCGACTTTCCATATACCTACTACCATATACCGACTTTCCAAAACATTACTGTCTAATTCTGACATTTAGCGCCACAAGACGCGTGACTGGTGCCCTCGTACTAGCCATGCAGGAAACATCCCACAAAAAGAAAACAAAAACTTTATATGTAGGTATTCCGATCTATTTCAAAAGAAGTTGTCTATCTTCTTACTGGTTGTTTATGTTACTGGATAGCGCTTTTTACCATTTTGCTATTGTTTAGTCTTGCTACTCATCACTAGATGGCGACGTTATTGCCAGCACCAACAGCATACTGAGAGTGATGGCTGATCGACATGATACACGCTTTTTAAAACAATGGTGTCGATCACATGTAAATATTTTTGTTAATAATCTAAAATAATTAATTAATTTTTGTCTTTACGCCTACTAACCAAACTGTGTGTATATTGCTTACTAATCAAATGGATCAATGTTATCTGAAATAAATAAATATTATGTTATTACTAAATCGAAATTTTTAAAAAGACCAACTTAATAAAATAATAGGGGTTAAAGTATGAAATTGCCGTTTTATTGCAATAGGTTCTTTGAATTGACATAGAATCTTCATGGTTTGAGGTTTTCGAATGAAACTTTTTTCAAATGGTTTCTATGATGTTCTTTTTTTAAAAAATGTGAAACATTTGAATATCGACTTTCAATTGTTTTTGTTATTCAATTTAGACAAGAAAGATGGATACTGCGAAAATTCGAGTGATTTTTTAATACGAGTTCCGACGCGGAACTAACGCGGCAGAAACGGCCCGCAATATCAATGCTGCGTTTAGACATGGGTCTACTAATGAACGCACCGTGCGATTTTGGTTTAAACGCTTTCGTGATGGAAATTTCGACTTAAAGAACAAGCCACGAGGAAGACCGCCCACACAGGTGAATAACGATGAATTAAGAGAGATAGTGGAAGCCGACCCTAGTCAAACTACCCAGGAATTAGCGGCATGGTTTAACGTTACCTTACCCACAATATTGACTCACTTGCGTCAAATCAATAAAATAAAAAAATACGAAAAATGGGTGCCTCATGATCACTCGAATTTTCGCAGTATCCATCTTTCTTGTCTAAATTGAATAACAAAACAATTGAAAGTCGATATTCAAATGTTTCACATTTTTTAAAAAAAAGAACATCATAGAAACCATTTGAAAAAAGTTTCATTCGAAAACCTCAAACCATGAAGATTCTATGTCAATTCAAAGAACCTATTGCAATAAAACGGCAATTTCATACTTTAACCCCTAATATTAACCACCCAACTACTGTGCTGAGCTACTAACCCCTGGTTTCTCGTATACTAACAAGCTGTGAATCTACTGTTAACAGCTGACAGTGGTTTTTTTTTGTGCACTTTGGTCAATTGACAGCTGTTAACAGCAGATTAACAGCGTGTTAGTGTACGAGAAACTAGGGGTAAGAGACGGGACCCAAAGTCAAACGGGCAACAAAGGAACACTGGGACTTATTTCGAGTTATCTATATTGGTCTAGCCTGCTTAAATAGTAACTGCGCAGCAGTCGGTTTCTTGGTTATTTTTTGTGATGATTGCAGATTTAGGTACCTAGATTGGTCTGTGGTGTGATCAATTAGTAAAAGAGTCAATTAGTAAAATAGTCCATCCATGAACCCAAAACAACGTAGTTCACAAAGGACGTGAAACCGCGCGAATTTGTCCAAATCCCTCTTATAAATGTTTTGCCTAAACCACGAGTTGGCCCTAAGCTAGCAAAAATACCTATCCACATTCTACAAATGATACTTTGAAAATAAATCAAATTGCCTGAGTAATAAATACTTTTCAATGTCATAAAAAATATATTGGTTTTATTTTATCGCTTTTCAAAATTGTTTTCCTTAGCACCTCGCCCACCACCGTTAAAATAATGTGGTTTATTGTTCTATCTATTTGGTTTACAATCTTCGGTGTGTAATTATTATTTTACAGACTTTCACTTAACAAATCATTAAGCAGGTAAATTGTTAGAAAAAGCGAACAGTAAATATTTGCACTGTTCTGTGTGGCGCCGGATTAAGCATAGCGTCACTCCATATCCTTCCGTGGATGTCGTAGAAGGCGACTAAGGAAATGAACTACCAGGAGACGGGCAGCAGCGTCTTACTGAGATTTCAACCGCATACTGCGATCGCCAACCCGCCCAAGCGTGGCGATTATGGAAAAACCCCTCATGGTTATGAAAACCACGAAGGAGGCCTGTGTCCTGCAGTGGGCTTCAAATGGCTGATGATGAAATATTTGCACACTGTTTAAGTCACTTGTCGATCTCAGCCACCAAAGAAAGATAAAACATTTACTTTAAAAGTTGTATTTGCGTACAAAGAATTAAAGTTTTAATGCATAGAGGTAGCGTTGACTTAAAAAATAATAATAAACAGTTTAATAACTAGTATGTTCATCATCATCAGCTCACCTCTGCCTACTGCTGGGTATACGTCTTTTCCCCATGACGCCATTTTTTGTGGTCTCTCGCCATACGCATCCAGGAGCCATCTGCCGACGCGACCACATCATCCAACCAGCTGTCGGTCTACCCTCAAAATGGCGGCCCAGATACTAGAATGCTTGCCTGCAAAAAAATCTTCTAAGTAATAATTATTCTTCCAGCAACTGTCGACGGTAACTCAGACAGAAAAGTGAACCTAGCGCTCGAGACCGTTATAAAATTCGATGAGCCAAGCCTGCGCTCCGACGTCGCATTTATCGACGACATGCAAAACTTCCTATCCAAAATAAAAGGTGCTATCAATGATCCCGATGATGAGGTCTCCCGTCGCATAGACCAGAAAACAAACGAAAAACACCTAATCGACTATCTAGAGAAGATCATAACGATACTGCTGACTTATGACGATGAGGACGTGAAGAATCTAGCACGAATACTGAACGAGGAGATAAGGAAATATCACTACAAAGGCTGCAAGTTTTACGAACTGGCCAATGATAAAATGATCCGGAAGGTGATGAGACAAACATTGGACATGATGAAGAAGGCTCCGGCGAACGTGATAAGGTTCCAATTAAACAACGCCCTGCACGGCCTCAAAAATGCCAACGGAGTGGACAAGAAACTGGTAGATTTTATGAACTCTTTCTACAGCAGAGATTTTAAAGAGAAACTGAGCAAATTGGTTAATGATTTGAGGTTCTACAAGATTCGGATGCGAACTGATGATAACAATCGTAACAACACACTAGAAAAAGTTGTCAAAGACGCGGTAAAGGATCTTGTATTTGATCATTACTCCAGCTTAAACGATAATGCTAGAAGAGCGTTAAAGGTCCACATAAATGCTTATCTAGTGGAAATGTTCAAATCAGGTCAACTTAACATCAAACGGTCTCAGCCCAAACGCGTACATGCAAATTTAATGGGCCTGGACGATATAAACAAATTGTTCAAAGACACCACAACTGGTGCAGAAAAAAGTAATCTTAGAGAAGCGGATGTTGATAAAGTGACAAAAGGTTTAATGGAGAGTCAAACTGTATTCAAAGACAAATTTTATGAACCAAGTAGCGACTCTGGACAGATAAAAAGTTCCAGTGACGAATCGTCTGATTCATTCGACGAAGAGGTTGAAGTAGAGACTACTGCGGTGACAAAAAAGAAAAGAAAAGCTAAAACTGCAGCGCATGTTAAAGCGAAAAGATTTAAGACAAAAAAAAATTTTGATGCTACCGCAATGAGGACTGTTTGGGAAGAGGTTCAGTCAATGCAGGCGCGGACGACTAAAGCTGCGGAGAGAACTCAACCCAAAGAAAAAGTAATTTTTGAGGAGCACAGCGCTATAATCAACATAGGCTCCTGGGGGGGTGGATTGAGAGGCTCTAGTTCGGAAAAAGACGTGAACTTACGAGCCACTGACGTCAAATTTGACAAAAATACAAAAGTCAATGGAAACGACAAATTTGTAAAATTTACAGACGTGAGTGACGAGGAGGGTCTGACATTAGAATTCGACGGAAAAACAAAGTTGAATAAGAACTTAACACAAAGTTTAAGGAAAAATATTGATAGTGGAGACCCGAGCGCGGCAGAGACACTAAGAGGTGGAAACGAATCAGAAGATTCTTTGAGTAACTCTGATGATTCCAATGAAAATGTTGCTAAAAAGAAAGTCTCTACGGAAAATAAAGGAAAAGATCAACAACCTTTGAATCACAGTAATGTTTCTGATGATTCACTCCCGGATATGGATTCAGATATCAAATTCACGGCCGCAACGTTTGATAACCAGGAGGCTCATGATTCGGATTGGGACGCCAGAAAACTTATGCCCAAAAGAAATAAAGATAAAGAATCTAACTTCGAGGAGAGTCTTCCTGAAAATTCAAAGATAACAAAGATGAGTACAATGACTTTAAGTGACGACGAAGACAAAATAAAATCGAGTGAGAAAAGAAAAGAGACCGCAGAAACAAATGAAGAAGATAACAAAAAAGAGCTCCCAGATGACTTTGAGGAGATACAAAGACGTGACAATGGGAAAGATGACTTTGAAGGCGTCAAGTCCACTGTAGATGATAACACTTCTGATGACGTGATAGTGAAGGAAGGTGTTGAAACCACAGAGAAAATTCGTAAAATCGAAGATGATACAGATTCAGACGCCACTAAAATTGAAAATTTCGAACAATCTAATACACCAAAAGTTACTATCACTGAACTTATCTTACCAACTGACTCTACAACTCTAGCAACTCATTTTCCGTCAGAATCAACTACAAAATTGGCAACGAATGAAAAACAATCATTCGAAACCACTTCAAGACACAAAACGTCAGCCAAGTCCCTAGAAGAAACTACAAACGAGACAATCGAAGACAAAACGGTGGACACGAAGATATTGGAAGACGACGTTGAAAAAAACACAAAGCTCCCAGTAGAAGATAGTAATAATAAAATTACGTTCTATGCAAAAGAAAATGCTACAGAAAAACTTAACAAACATCAAGACGAAAAACTCACAGCGATGGTGAAGGAATTAGACAAAGCCGCTGAAAATACAAGAAGGAATCAAGGTAGTTATGAAAATGACGTCAAAAATAAAGATGATTTTGCCATGCCATGGGACAAAGATGAGGCGCTCTGAGTTAATATACTTATTAAATTCTTGTCTTACTATTATTGCTATTTTTTCTTGTTTCATTGTAGGAGTACCTTTGGGTAGAGTTTGCCCAAAATATATGTGCTGGTCTTGAAACTGGGCACCAACTACAAATTATACTTCTACAATACCTACATGTATAAATACTTCTACTTCTAATTATTTAAATTATTTCTAACTTTTTAGTGCTGTGGTGTTTCGAAGTCGGTTTTTATTTTTTATTTAAAAAAAATTATTTTTAAATTTTTAGTTGGGGAGCGGGAGAAAAATAAATAAGTCCCTTATAACCATAATTTACCCTACTTAATTCGTTGCTTTAAAATTTGATGTTCCAAATTTCCTTCTCCGAAAGTCCTCACCAGAACATCACCAAATTAACTTGGGACTACTTTTACGCTATTTTATTAAACATAGATACGGATATTACTAAAGGAAGGGCCCCAATAGGGCTTATTTACTGCTGTGCATTGAAGAGTTCCGTTCTCCATCTCTGAAAGTCTCCATCAGATCTTGACCAAATTAAAATGGGACCAATGGGACGTTATACCTGTTCGAACAAAAAAAGAATTGTCGAAATCGGTTAAGATTTGATGGAGTTATGGAGGAACATAGCCAAAAAAAAACAATATACGCGTCGGTCGAATGAGCCGTTTTCAGTACAAATTCACAAAGCAATTCATAGATGGCACTTACAGGCGTGGCCATAGAAGAACCGGAATACGGCTGTCAAAATTAATCTGCACTAAGCAAAATTTGACAGACGTATCCCTGTTCTTGTATGTGCACGCCTATAAGCGCCATCTATAATAGTAGTTTATGCAACTGTCATATAATGAAGGGTATTAAAACACGAGTGTGAGTTTATGAAACGAGCGCAGCAAGTTTCATAATAGTAACGAGTGTTTTAATACCCGTGTTATATACAGTTGCATACACTACTTTATCTTCACTAATGCAATTAAAAATTAAATTCACGCGTACGTGTATAATCACAGTGATTTTGCCGCCATTAAAATTTAACCAATGAGAGCGCAGCTGCGCGCTTCAATAAAACGCGACCAACCTGATTGGCCCTGCAATCAAGTTGGTCGCGTTTTATTGATGTTATAATGAGATTTTACGATATCGATGTGAATATTATACCATCATCTGAAATTGCTTAAATTGAGTGTTTTGTTGTCTGCGCTATAACAGTAGTAATTATAAGTCAAGTATTGAAAACATAAGTAGAATGTTACAACATTAGTGTAGATAAAGTGCTTTATGAATTTGTGCTGAAAACGGCTCATTGATAACCTCCTCCTTTTTTGAAGTCGGTTAAAAATAAATTCGCTCTCTCGAGTTGCAACTCGAGAGATATAAACGAATTGGTATTGCAATAGTTCAATTCAATTCAGTTTTAGGGTTCCGTAACCGAAGGGTGCCAAACGGGACCCTATTACTAAGACTTCGCTGTCCGTCTGTCTGTCTGTCTGTCTGTCAGAAGGCTGTATCCCATGAACCACGATTTTGAAATTTTCACAGATGATGTATTTCTGTTGCCGCTATAACAAAAAATACTAAAAACAGAATAAAATAAATATTTAAGGGGGGCTCCCATACAAAAAACGTAATTTTTTACCGTTTTTTGCTCGATATTAATAATGGCAAGAGGTAGACGCTTCAAATATTCACAGAATGTTAAGTTCTATATTCGCTTCAAATAGTAAATAATTAAAATAAATTAATATTTAAGGCAGGCTCCCATACAAAAAACGTGATTTTTTGCCGATTTTCTCGATCTTTTCGTGCGCGAGTCCGACTCGCACTTGGCCGGTTTTCAGTGCAACAGCAACCAGCCTATTCCAATACTTGCATTGTATGGCAGTTGAAGCCCACTTTGATCGATTTATTTACTACCAGCCAGTTAAAAAAACTTATTGTAAAAACAAAAAAGTTTTACCAGACCTAGATGAGTCTGTTGAAGTTTCAGCGTCATCAGTGGCCTAATTACGCGCACCAAATCCTGAGCGATTCCAATCGTCTAACTGTCAAATTCCATACTAATTTGACAGTTAGACGATTGGAATCGCTCAGGATTTGGTGAGCGTAATATAGGGGCTGGTCGGACCTAACGAACAAGAAATTGAATGCGAGGTCTTGGCCGCTTTTTTATGAAAAGTTTTTTCTTTGAATATTTTTCGATATCTTTATTAACAATATGGCGGTCGAGTGCACCATTTTAATATTTTCGAGAAGTCATGTCGACAGCAGGTCAACCTTTACATGTTTGTTGCAAAGTTGAGTCGTACACATGTAAAGGTTGATGTTTACTATATCTTCTTTCATTTGCCATCTCATTTGTCAAAATCGGTCCCGATAACTTGCCTCTGGGTGATCATCATCACTAAGGCCACGTAAGCACGGTCCAGATAACCGGAAGTCCAAAATTGTATGTAAACCGTATCTATTTGCACTGCGATGCGGCTGCCGGCCAACCACTGTCGCCCGGACCGCTGCGGCCCTACTGACGGCAAGTCGTACGGTCGTTACGCACTACGCGGATGCACTATGCACTGCGGTTTTCAAGTTGCTCGCCATTGAAGGCGCATTTTTACCAAAATTACCGACGCTCGCGACTAACCACATAATGGCATCGGCTGATTGCCATCACCCCCAAAATTGAATTGAATTGACCACATAATTCTCAGCTATGGATTTCGATACAGATCGGTTTATTACTGAAGTTCAAAACAAGCCAACAATCTGGAATACGAAATGGCTCGATCAATCTGTAAGCCACGACGGTTTCTATACGCATATTCCGGTTGCGGTTACGGCTAGCCGTCACCCGGTCAGCCGCAATTGCAACCGCATACAGCGGCCAGCCGCAGAGCGGCTTACCGGACAGTGCGTAAGAATCATACCTACCTACATACGCGCGAAAGACATAAACCTCGTTTTTTTAGTCTCGCAAAAAAGCGCGCGTTCGGAACGATTTTTCTTGTGGCAACACTAAAGCCACAAAAAAAAGCAGAAATTGACAGTTCACAGAGTAAAAGTACTCTGTGGTTCACGGAAAACGCGCGTAATACGGTGGAGCGTTTTAGGTTATATTGCTTGTTTTTCTTGTATAAAACCTGGGTACCTACTTACCTAAAAAAGTTAAATTTAGTGCCCTGTAGAAATTATAAAGCCCTTGTAGAAGTGAATCGGAATAGCTCGCATCGGAATGGCGAGAACTAAAGCGTCAGTTGGTGCTAAAGGTACGTTTAAACTTACCTACAAGAGTTTGTACAAAATATAACTTACGAAGCGTTCACACTTCTTGTAAAGCCATTATTTCCTAGAATTAATTTCCACATCATACGATCACGTGTTCTGCTTCCAATACAGGACTCGCTGTCCAATATTATCCAGTCAAAAACAACTAAATATGACCAAAACCCGGTACCGGTACCAAATGGATCAATGTTATCTGAAATAAATATTTTAATACTAGATGACTCCGCAAACGTTGTTTGGTTAAACTATAGGGAATATCTAGTAAGTTAAGGGGATATGGGGGAGAGGAGGGGGTGGGGATGTCCCCCCTTGAGCCCCCCTTTCCAGGAAAGGTATAGTTTTTGAATTATGATCACTTTTTCTGACACACTTACTGAAATACTCTCTGTAAATGGACTGAATTTACTTCTGCACTACGGGGAGTGCAGCCCCTTCGCCCTTGTGTAATAAAGCGCAGGCACCCAGCCCCCACCCGCTGTAACAGCAGTAGGTTACAGGGGGTGGGGGTTGGCCTCCCTCCGCGCCTCTGGCTTTTTAGATACACTCCAGGGAGGTGACCATCACCACTGCATGGAAATATGGTGCTCTGAGTATGTTCTCAAACTACTTGAACCTGTGGAAATCAAAGCGTGGCAATGCTAATAGGCCACTGCTCACCAAATAGACACCAAATTTATTTTTGCTCATATTTCGTAAGTTTTGTTTTAATCGTAATAAATTAATATCGCGGCGCCTGTACTAAAAAATACGCTAAATGGATCCAATTGAATCCAGAGAAACCCTCTATACTTATACCGTAATTAAGTCTACTAGACAGTCAAACCAACCCAACCCAGTTGTTTCACCATATTAATAAGCCCACGACCTATTCTCAGACCTACCAAATATACACAATAAATTCTTAAAAATTGTTGAAGCCGTTTCAGAGGAGTTCGGTAGCAAACACTGTGACACAAGATTATGGACATATAGATTTATTTATTTATTTATTTATTTATTTATTTATTAGACACAACCAACAGATGTTAGATACATCACTTAAAATAACATTGTGTAGATAATTATGTTCTAGTCTAACATCCAATTACAGGTGTGCAACAACTCTCTTGACTTAAAGTAAATAATTTCTGAAATAACATAAATAGATGTATTGAACAATGATACAATAGTGGCGTTTTAATATCAGTCATTATTTTAACGATGTTATAAGGAAGAGGAAATACAACCATTAACTAACACGAACTAAAAAGTCGTTTTTTTTTCCAATAGTAGTGAATATGTCGGTTAACGAGTTCTTGCAATAAGCCGACAATATATTACATTATAATCTCTCAGTGAAATAGTATGGACTTTAGTACCATGTGTGCCCACTGCGGATTGGCATTTTCAAGGTGTTCACACACCTCAGACACACAGGTATCCTCACAATGTCTTCCTTCACAGCTATATTATTATTAGTCGTTGCATGAAAGCAAAATATTTTTGTTACATTTTGTTTTTTTAGTAATATGGAACCGTTAAGGAAGGAAAACATTGTGAGGACACCTGAGTGTCTGAGCTATTCACATACCCTTGAAATCGCCAATCCGCGGTGGGCACGCGTGGTGATTAAGAATAAACTCTCTCTGAGAGAAGGCCTGTGCCCTACAGTGGGCTGTATATAGGCTGCTTATGTATTTTTTTGCTAATTCGGTTACTCACAACGGGTGCAACACTAAAATTCTGGTCACTACATCATCTTCCAACTTACTTTCCTTGTTCCAGTATCCTCCGGAAAAAGTAGCAAGGCTCGCTGCAGCGTCGCCGCCCCTTCCACGAGCAACGGGACTGGCTCCGGTAATCTGGTTAATTTTGATACTGACATTAATTACAAATAAATTGTTATTAGCAAATCGCAAGATAAAAAGTGCCCGAAACCGGCGTGCGTGCATGCAAGGACTAACGAATGTTGATGAAGCGAACGATATCTGTCAGTATCGTGGCAAGTGGCAGACCCTGGTCTCTGCCTACCCTTTATGTTATGTTATTATGTTTATTATAAATTGTTTATTTCTATTCTGCACACAATATAAAGAAATCTATGTCAGGAGACCTGCTTGTCCACAAATATACATAACATAACATAAACTCACGCCTGTATCCCAGAGGGGTAGGCAGAGACCAGGGACTGCCACTTGCTACGATCCTGACAGATCACTTTCGCTTCCTCAACATTCATTAGTCGTTGCATGCACGCACGCCGGTTTCGGGTACTTTTTATCTTGCCCTTTGCTAATACATCCCCGTCTGGGTCGTCCCTTACCGGCCCTTCCATTCACATTCGCTCGATATATTTGTTTCGTCAATCTTTCTTCCTTCATCCTTTCCACATGTCCAAACCAACGCAACATTCCTTTCTCAATTCTTGTCACTACATCCTCTTTCAGTCCACAACGTTCTCTAATCACATTGAAATATTCATATTCATTTATTCCAGTCATTCAGTCAGCCATAGGATGGCACGCACGCACGCACGCACCCACACGCACACATACGCACACACACACACAAACACGCACACACACACACACACACACACACAAACACGCACACACACACACACACACACACGCACAGAAAATTTATTTATACTTATATTTTGTTAAAATTACTTACATTAGTCAATTACTAGTTATTACAATTTTTAAAAACATAAATTAATAACTATAAGTAAAAAATAATAATAATAATAGGCCAACTAGGATAGGTTTATAAAATATATTTTGTATTTTTTTATATTTTTTTACTTTTATAAACCTATTCTAAGTCATGAAAATAAATAAAGATAATAATAATAATACATCCACAATTGTTTCGTCCAAAGTAATAAATCAAGATGACGAATGAATTAACTGTCAAACAAACAGCCCCGAGACATACTCGAGCCAAAGGTTCCCATAACGCCGGCAGCGTTACCCCGCTGCACAGCGAGAGAGATCCTCTGCATCAAGTATGCCCCAGAGCGGTAGTCCATGCCGCGGTTCCTCAAGCGACGCCCTAACTCCTTTATAAAGGCTCTTCCCTGGACTCCCCATACCCCAGTAGTCTCAATAGCTAGAGGCACAAAGAAGTAGCTACTCATTAACGAGCTGTACTTGGAACATTTGTGGCTAGCAGCCGCTTCCGCAGCAGCCCCAGGAGAAATGGCCGTTGAGCCTAAGTGAGACGGAGCAAAGGTACAGACACATGTGGCATCCCAGAGCAGGCACCGACCCCTCTCCCACGGAATCATAGTGAGACCGTCCGGACGTTTCCCATCACTGCGACACAAACCTGGTGGTTCAAGAATCGCAGGAATGTCAGCAGTAATAAGAGCCCTCCGGACGATGTCATTGATGGAATGATGCCGTGAGATCCTACCCGCGCTCCGAACGCAATGGAGTCCGTGGCGCCCCAGTGAATCCACCTCTGCACCACAAATACAGCGGTGTGGTTGGCAGATGTCGCAGCCTAAACGAAGCCCTACAGCCACGCGCAAAGAATTGTTGTCCAAAAGTGTTCCCAGTTGCGGTGATGGCAACGCGTGGAGCCACAGCCCAGAGTCTGGCCGCGATACTGCCTTTAAACGTGCCAGTTCAACTCCTGAACTCCGCTCCAGTAAAGCGTCCAAAGTCACTCGACATATCTCTTCATCCCAAGCACGCTGCCGATCAGGCTGCTGCGGAACATCAATACCAAGACAAAGAACCTGCCACAACCTCAAAGCCTCATCAGCAAAAGGGATGCGAAACCCGTCACCATTAACATTTAAAATACGAGTGACTAGGTCCCACACCCCCCGCGACGAGGCCAGGAAAGCCGGCAGCTCTGTGTCCTGCAAACGACGGATGCCCAGCCCGCCATGCCTAATAGGCAGCGCAGCTTGAGACCACTGGGGAGCAGACATCTTGACGTTGATCACACTCTCCAGTAACTCCCTGAGCGTGTTATCATATAACTGCGACTCCTCCCTGTACAACCACACCGGAGCAGTACGCAGTGTATACGTCAGCCGTGGAATGGACAAACAGCTACGCAATATTGTGAGAGCAACATGAGCCGAAAGTTGTACAAGGTGCGGCTTGGTCTCTGCTAAAATTTTCATTTTTTCTAAAATGACACCTGGCACGCCTTCCGGAAAAATAGGTGCTCCCAAAAGAGCAAAACTAGTCTTGTCTAACTGCTTTATTCCAGGAACCACGCAGTTGACTTGCGAAAAAGCTTCGTGACTGAGCTGCCCCGAGCAGGGAAATATTTCACATTTTTGCGTGTTTAGACGTAGCCCTAAAGTATTAAAGGCATTATCTAGTTTCCCTAAATCGTCCAACACCACCTCAGGACTACCCCCCATTGTACCATCGTCCAGATACCACACATTTAAAGGCGACTGCAATGAAGTCACCACATCCTGGATAGCCAAACTAAAAAGGAGGGGGGCCAAAGGATCACCTTGTTGCGCACCCACCTGAATGTAATATTTAATAGATAATTAAAATGTGTGTGTCTGTGAGAGTGTGTGTGTGTGTTGTGTGTGTGTGTGTGTGTGTGTTGTGTGTGTGTGTGTGTGTGTGTGTGTGTGTGTTGTTACTGCGACTGAAAGTTCAACACAATTGGGTATTTGACAAAATATCAAATGAGTTACTTTTAAAACGGAATTTTGTATGAAAACACTGGCCTATGACGTCACATTTCAGAGCACTCTTTTTATGTTTAATCTATTTAAAAATTGTAACAACTAGTAATTGACTAAAAGAGATACATTTTCCGAGATATTTTGTAATTTTTGTTTTAATCTAGCATATGAAATAATTTATTGTTGATCGTGTCAAATGCCCGTATTTCTCGCCTACTTATCCAGGTCGCAGCGGGCAGGCAGCCAAGTCTGCTGGCGGAGGCAATCCGGTCTGCCCCAGGGACACGCCCAAGTGGCAGCGACCCATCACCAACTTCTTCAACGGGCCGGCTGGGAGCACGGTGAGGTCGCGCGACAGCGATGCTGATGGTCCGTTTTATTCTTATATAATTTTTTTCACATGCTCTTAAATCTATAAAATAAAATATAAAATCCGCGTGGCGCCAGATTAAGAGTAGATTCGGCATGACGCCAGATTAAGAATAGCGTCACTCCATTTCCTCCCGTGGATGTCGTAGAAGGCGACTAAGGAAATCAATTACCAGGAGACGGGCAGCAGCGTCTTCCTGAGATTCCAACCGCATACTGCGATCGCCAACCCGCCTGCCAAGCGTGGCGATTATGGCAAAACCCCTCATGGTTATAAAAACCACGAAGGAGGCCTATGTCCTGCAGTGGGCGTCAAATGGCTGATGATGAGTCAGTGATCATTTATTACATTATAATCTCTCAGTGAGATAGTATGGACTTAATTACCATGTTTGCCCACCGCGGATTGGCATTTTCAAGGTATTCACATGCCTCAGACACTCAGGTTTCCTCACAATGTTTTCCTTCACAGTTATATTATTACTAGTCTTTGCATGACCGCAAAATATATTTTTTAATATTTAATTTTATTTAGTAATACCTGAGTGTCTGAGCTATTCACATACCTCAGCGCTTGAAATCGCCAATCCACGGTAGGCACGCGTGGTGATTAAGCCCACACTCTCTCCCTGAGAGAAGGCCTGTGCCCTACAGTGGAACGTATATAGGCTGCTTATGTATGTACAATAAAAAAACAAAATCTAATCTAATCTAATCTGCAATAATAGTTATTTGTTATGCAAGGCTGCAAAGTTAATTTTTGGCGCGAGTACCTTGTATTGGAACCTGAGCAAGCGAAGGATTCTAGGATTGAGCCACGAGCGAAGCGAGTGGTTCAAATATAGAATCCTGAGCGTAGCGAGGGTTTCAAAGGTACGAGACGCTAAATAACTTTGCTGCCGAGCGCAACACACAACTTTTCACCTCACTAAAGTGAGGAAAATGTTAGGTGCAAGAAAAACAGTTTTAATAAATATTAAATTCGTCGCTGCTAGCTTCGCTCATATTTTATGATTTCTTTCGATTTTATCAAAAAACAAACCAAAATAATGGAAGTAAAGTGAATTCAATAAAGTGAAGAAAATTTTAAAAGTTTTTTTTTTAAATCAAATTTTCTTGCCGGCCAGTGCGATTCTTTAAATGAGGCTGGCGCATGACATGAAATAAGTATTTGCATTTCAATCATCAATGGATTGGCTGCAGAGAATATAAACTATTACGAAACCAATGAGGTTCTATATATATTTAATTTATTGTACGAAACCTTTATTGAATAAAAATATTCGAATTTTAAAAACACTTTCCACGCTAGCGGATAAAGTGCGATTTTCCACGCAGATTTCGAATGATAAACAGAGCTTTTACGAGCTAGTGAGGTGAAATAGTACATTGTTCACCGAGAGGAGAAAGTGACCGATTACCGTCGAGGGTAAAACACCCGAGATCGGGAATCGCAGTTTCTCTCGAGTGATACATAGTGCTTTATACTACACCTGCTTGATAGTTTTATTTTACTTTCTACGAAAACTGAATCCTCAAACAACACACAAATTGGAAATGGCGCCAATGGCGTCTGCAATTTTCACATGTTCTTTTTTCAAATTGTTTATCCTGCCGCCGCAGGGTCGCACTGCCAGCCCGACACCATCCAACACACAGCTAGTGGCCAGTGTCATTTTGCGAACTTGAAGATAAAAACTCACTGTAAAAACTTTTTGGCTTTTGATATTTAGGTTACCGGCGCATAGTCTTACCCAAAATTAAAAAAGAAAAATAACGTAAGAAATGGATTTTCATACACTTTTCTCTCCCGCTCAGATGCGTTTTCTCCCCGCATATTTGTTCGATATGCAATGCCGTACTTTCTACCGTAAATTTGATAAAGTATCAAGGTACTTTCCAAGCAGGTGTAGTATAAACTTAATTTTCCAACATGATGGAGCTTCGGCTCATAATAGTCGGAGAGCAGCAGATTTTCTAAATGAATGTTTTCCTACTTGGATTGGTACGAATGGACCGATTAGATGGCCGGCCAGATCCCCGGACCTTACACCATTAGATTTCTTCTTTTGGGGATACGTGAAAGATATGCTATACAAAAAGCGACATGAGAACGTGGGCGAGTTACAAACAGGATTATGCCATATCATATCGAGTATTCACCATAAAAAGATAAGAAAATCAACAGGCAGCGGACTCATTAAAAGATTGGCGATTTGCGTAAGACAAGAGGGATCACATTTTGAGCATTTAATTAATTAATTTACAAAAAAATACCCACTTAATTGACTACGGCAGTTTCATGTATGTTTTTAATTTGATTAAAATTATTAATTTCACGCTGTTCCTTTCTTTTAAAATACTATGTTATTTAAGAAGAGTTATTATTTTTTGGACATTCTTTCGATTGGCATCATAAAATTAGGGGTGTTTTTTTTTACATTTAAGTCGGTTCGATTCCCAGACAAGGCAAGTAATTTTTAGAAAATCTTTGAATGCAGAATTACTAACTTTTAAAAATAACATAAAGTCTTCTTTCAGCAAAATACCCTATCTACGATATTTAAGGTACTTTCCCTTCATGGCCCATAACTTTGGGACGCCCTGTATAACTAAACCGCGGAAACGCGGTGGTAGCCTAGTGGTTAGAACATTGGACTCTGCAGCGGGAGACCCAGGTTCGATTCCCAGTGCGGGCATGTACCTATGACTTTTCTTTCTAGTTATGTACATTTGTGAAGTTATAGTAGCAATACCACTCGCTAACGGTGAAGGAAAACATCGTGATGAAACCTGAGTGTCTGAGCTATTCACATAACTCAGCGCTTGAAATCACCAATCCGCGGTGGGCACGCGTAGTGATTAAGCCCATACTCTCTCTCTGAGAGAAGGCCTGTGCCCTACAGTGGGACGTATATAGGCTGCTTATGATAACTAAACCCTTTTCCAGAGTCCCGAGAGGCGGAACAGCCGAAGCCTCGGACTTCCAAACGCAACGTCATCGAGTCTGATGATGAGGAGGAAGAGAAGAGGCCCACTGACGAGGATCTGGACGAGACTACAGAGTTGGAGCCGTTGACAGGTACTTCTCATTCGGTGCTCCCTCAGTGCATAAGAACATAACATAATATGTTCATATGCACTGAGTAACCTCATATAACCTCACGCCTGTACAATCTGTCGAAAAGTAAATCATTTGTCAATACCGGAACATCTCGGAAATCACGTGTTTTAGATAAAGATAAAAGATAAAAAATTATTTATTGCCTCATCCGAAAACAAAAACTTAAAACAATGTAAGGCTTCACTAGTGATGACATAAAATAGGCCAAAAGCTAGTGTCTCAGCTGGTGCTGACCTGAGTCAGTCCCGGGCAGCGCTGGTTTTCAGCCACTGCCTTGAGTTAAGCACGTAGAATTACTAAGAATATAAGATTATTTCCTAATCACTAATGGTACGAGTCAAACGTTAATATCTCAACTATTATAAAACCGGCCAAGTGCGAGTCGGACTCGCGCACGAAGGGTTCCGTACCATTATCTATACAACATTAGACACAAAGATCGAGAAAAAACGGCACCAAAATCACGTTTGTTGTATGGGAGCCCCCCTTAAATATTTATTTTTGAAGGGAATATAGAATAAATATTCTGCAAATATTTCAAGCGTCTACCTATGGCCGTTATTAATATCGAGCAAAAAAAAACGGCAAAAAAATTACGTTTGTTGTATGTGAGCCCCCCCTTAAATATTTTATTTTATTCTGTTTTTAGTATTTGTTGTTATAGCGGCAACAGAAATACATCATCTGTGAAAATTTCAACTGTCTAGCTATCACGGTTCATGAGATACAGCCTGGTGACAGACAGATAGACAGACGGATAGTAAAGTCTTAGTAATAGGGTCTTGTGTGGCACCCTTCGGGTAGGGAACTCTAAAAACGACTTCACGAAATTAAAAACTAATAATTACGAGTATTTTACTGTATCATCATCATCATCAACCCATTATGTCCCCACCGAGGGGCACGGGTCTCTTCCCTGAGGAAGGTATAGGCCATACTCCACCACGGGGGCCAAGTCCGGATTGGTGGAGGCTTGTAGACTAGTGGCTCGTCTACTGTCAGAAGTTGTCAAGCCGCCCTAAGGCCTCTGTCTTGGCTTAACGACTGCCATCTATCGACGGCAGCCGGCACCAACAGCTTAACGTGACTTGCGAAGCACGGAACCGCTCGGAAAAATGCCACTAGCGTTAGGCATAGACGGCGACCCATCCATGCACTGAACGCGCCCAGTGTTGCTTAACCTTCGTGATCGTTTAAGATCACTCAGGCAGCCGGGGCTACGAGCGATTTTACTGTACTGAAGAGATTTATCTCTTCTGTAAATCCTCGCAGCAAAAATACGACGACTTTTCGATAGAAACAATAGTTTTAATAGATTTTTGTACAATTACATGTTGCTTGAGCAAATATTTTCACAAGGAGACAAAAACAAAAGACGATCTGAATAAGAAGAATAAGTTTGAAGTAGCAAGGAGTTTGCATAATTTTTGGCAGGCGCAAACAGTACTACATTTAAAAAATTTACAGATTTTTAAACGTCAATTGCTTAAAACAGTATGTTTTGAAATGTGCCGATAATTAATATGAGTCATTTTTTAATAATTATTGATAAATAATTACGTGTCACATTTGACAACTGTTTGGCGCTCTCTCTTAAAATATTTGTATTTCACATTGTACCACATTTTTAACTCACGCTTAACACATAAATATCTTTTCACTTCTCATGCTCTAAAAGTTCGTCTTTATGTCGTGCGTAGGCGACATAAAGTCGCTTTTTATGCTCTAGAGCATAAAGTAAAATCTTCGTCGAAGACCAAGGCAATCGCTGCAACAGCCACACGAACATCTTTAACTTCATACAACAACCTCTTTATTTTATTTCGTTTCGTATAAAACGCGACCAACTAGATTGCAGGGCCAATCAGGTTGGTCGCGCTTTATTGAAGCTGCGCTCTCATTGGTTAAATTTTAATGGCGGCAAAACCACTGTGATTATACACGTACGCGTGAATTTAATTTAATAAATTTGTTGTTTGATTAATTGCATTAGTGAAGATAAAGATGTTGCTGTTTCATTTCCTCGCAATCGAAGTGAAAAGTAGAGTGTACAACTCGTCCATAAAACCCATTTTACACTCGACTTTATATCTATCCTCGCTCGCAAGCTCGCTCGGATGGATAAACGTCTCGAGTAAAATGGTGCGTTTTATGCACTTGTTGTACAATCTACTATTATCTCTTTATCTTTATCAATATTTGAGTTATCTCGTAAAATAACGTTTATTTGTTGTGTCTCGCGTAAAATAGTGTTTGTACGTGCCTACACCCTCTTATTAGAAAACGTAATGACAACAAATGAGTTACTTTTAAAACGGAATTTTGTATGAAAATACTGGCTTATGACGTCACACACTCTTTTTATATTTAATCTATTTAAAATTTGTAATAACTAGTAATTGACTAAAAGAGAGACTTTTCCGAGATATTTTGTAATTTTTGTTTTAATCGAGCATATGAAATAATTTATTGCGTATCGTGTCAAATGTCGTATTCAATGGAAATCTATCGGTCTTATAAAAACACGATAACTTTCGATATCATGTAGGAAATCTCTCTAAAACACTGCTCAGAGGCAGTTTAAAACAAACTCTGTGGTTACGTCTTTCTCTTTACAACAGAGTATTTAAACTGCCTCTGAGGAGTGTTTTAAGGAGGTGTTTTTTTTTAATAAATAATACTGCACTTACATCTAATTAGTTCTGTTTATTATTGGAGTAATTCGATTTTTCGCATTTTCGTGACCCGCAAAACCCTGAATAAATTATTATTTCCATGTCCACTGAAGTACAAAGTCAATGCTACTTCAATCTCACTTCGAGGCGAGTTCCCCACTGAATCATATTCTTCACAACTTCCAGGCGATTCCAGTCACAAACTCGAAGAGTACTACCCGCCCTGCCCAAAAGGCAAGGGGGTCGGTAAGAAGACTGCTAACAAGGAAAACGTCGACTGCAACTCGAGACGGGATTCCGCGAAGAGGGATTTGGAGGACGAAGCGGGAGAGGAGGTACGGGCTAGCAAGAGAGCCCGGGTTAGCGATAGCTAGGGGTTTTTGGAACTAACGGGCCGACGACGGGCACCACGGTACAAATTTCTTTTGCTAGCCCGTACCTCCTCTAGTTACGGGCTAGCAAGAGAGCCCGGGTTAGCGATAGCTAGGCTTTTTTGGGACTAACGGGCCGACGACGGGCACCACGGTACAAATTTCTTTTGCTAGCCCGTACCTCCTCTAGGTACGGGCTAGCAAGAGAACCCGGGTTAGCGATAGCCAGGCGTTTTTAGAAGTAACGGGCCGACGACGGGCACAACGACAAATACGACGTACAAATCAGTCCGATCGGTATGTATTTTAAATCGCAATTACATGATAACAGACTGTTAGGTATCATGTAATTGCGATTCGGTAGCTTAACATAAGTTGAAAACGGGTAAGGAATGATGAGAAATGTATCGCGCGATTGCGAAACATAGTTAAGGTTTATTTTATTTATTTATTTAAGTTTAACAAAAGGTTAATGTATAAAACCTATTTAAAGGCTAAAAATTCCACCCATGCCGGGACCTTCTGGCTAACCGTGCCAGAGGTCGTACTCAGCACGGATTAGTGCAACAAAAAGAATATAAAGGTTAATGTGCTGGCTACATTTGAATGAAACGAAATAGGTAAAATGAAAAGGGACCAACTACAGTCACACACACACACACACACACACACACACACACACACACACACACACACACACACACACACACACTTATCGCGCGCGAAAAAGAGGTTTTCGGTTTTTATAATTCATTTATGCATGGACAAGAAATTAACAAGTCAAAAAGTTGTGAGTGGCAAACTCTATTGACGTTATTGAAAAAATGCTAAATTTTTACCCTGTATAATGCGTGAGAAAAGATAAAAGAAAGATAGTCGCTGAATTTTTATATGGGACAAGGTATCGTATAAAAGCTATAATTTTATTTATAAGGTATGAGCTAAGGAAGAAAAGTTGATGAAGAGAAAAAGATCTGTCAGGGTCGTGGCAAGTGGCGGACCCTGGTGTCTGCCTACCCCTTCGGGGTACAGGCGTGAGATTGGTAGGTGTTTATGTTATCGGATAAGGAGTAGTTTGTAAGTGAAGATCATGCAATCTTGTATTTAAACTGTCTTTCGTGAAATTAAGTTTTTGTTTTCTTTTAGTGTAATGAATAAAATAAACGACGTTATGAAATCTTCGATTTGTATCATTTTAAAAGCACAAAATCGAATTACTTTTGTTCATTGCATTGACAAAAAAAAATTAAGTTCTGTTTTTATTATTTTTAACCGACTTCAAAAAAGGAGGAGGTTATCAATTCGACGCGTATATATATATATATATATATATATATATATATATGTATATATTGGCTATGTTCCTCCCATAACTCCGTCAAATCTTAACCGATTTCGACAATTCTTTTTTTGTTCGAACAGGTATAACGTCCCATTGGTCCCATTTTAATTTGGTGAAGATCTGCTGGTGACTTTCAGAGATGGAGAACGGAACTCTTCAATGGACAGCAGTAAATAAGCCCTAATGGTGCCCATCCTTTAGTAATATTCGTATGTTTCATAAAATAGCGTAACAGTAGTCCCAAGTTAATTTGGTGATGTTCTGGTGAAGACTTTCGGAGATGGAAATTTAGAACATCAAATTTTAAAGCAACGAATTAAGTAGGGTAGATTATAGTTATAAGGGACTTATTTATTTTTCTCCCACTCCCCCACAAAAAATTTCAAAATAAAAACAGACTTTGAAACACTACCAGCACTAAAAAGTTAGAAATTATTTAAATAATTAGAAGTATTTATACATGTAGGTATGTAGAAGTATAATTTGTAGTCGGTGCCCAGTTTCAAGACCAGCACATATATTTTGGGCACGGCTCCAAATTATACTTTTACAATACCTACATGTATAAATACTTCTACGTCTAATTATTTAAATTATTTCTAACTTTTTAGTGCTGTAGTGTTTCGAAGTCGGTTTTTATTTAAAAAAAAATTTAACCTAGGTTAAATAAATAGTTATTTCATCAGCTTTAGGGTACCCGTACCGATTTGGGACGGAGAGTGTCTTTTTGTCTGCATGAACAACTTAATCGCACGGCGTTGGTAGCCTAGTGGGTAGAACATCGGACTCTGAAGCGAGAGACTCAGGTTCGATTTCCAGTGCGGGCATGCACCTATGACTTGGTTTTCTATGTTATGTACATTTGTGAAGTTATAGTAGCAATACCACTCGCTAGCGGTGAAGGAAAACATCGTGAGGACACCTGAGTGTCTGAGCTATTAACAGACCTCAGCGCTTGAAATCGCCAATCCGCGGTGGGCACGCGTGGTGATTAAGCCCACACTCTCCCTGAGAGAAGGCCTGTGCCCTACAGTGGGACGTATGTAGGCTGCTTATGTATGTATGAACAACTCAGGTTCCCTCACAAACGCAGATAGGTAACTTAAAAGCGGTACATACCTACATGCCGGGATTTGAACCCCGGACCTAATGCTCTACCAACCTATTCTGTTGATAAGAAACTGGCCAAGTGCGTGTCGGGCCACGCGCAATGTAGGGTTCCGTAGAAAGGGGGTTTTTATCTGCTTTACAGAAGTAACTTTATCAAAGTAATTTTCAATTAATTTTGTACGAAGTTTTTATTTTGATAAGTTGGTGGCCCATTACTCATTAACTAGTAAAGCCTACTTAGACGTGATAGTTTTCCTTCAAAGTTCATTATAATAATATGTGCTTCTTACTACCCGGAATTTTTTCACGTTTCTACAATCAACCGTTTTGCTAGGAGAGGGGGGGGGACGCTCTATTCGGACAAAAAAATTGCACTTTAAAGCTTAATATTTCGCAAACGGAACCCTAAATCGAAAAATGGTCTTCCAACATCCACAATAAATATTGTCTACAAAC
The DNA here is from genome assembly GCA_947308005.1 of Yponomeuta malinellus. NCBI lineage: Eukaryota > Metazoa > Arthropoda > Insecta > Lepidoptera > Yponomeutidae > Yponomeuta > Yponomeuta malinellus. The sequence goes on from OX371023.1 coordinate 1,931,935, forward strand.
CAACGATATCCCTCACGATCGTGTAGACGGGAAAAAAAATTGCATCTCTAATTTAGGTGTAGGGGAGGGTATCTATCATTAAAAAAAAACTATATTTTATTCTATCTTTTTGTCGACGTAATAACTATGTATATCTATGCCAAATTTCAACTCTCTTGTAATTATCGCTTTATATCACAATTAGTTAAGTTAAAAATTTAATAAGTAAGTAAGATCGTTAATTGTTGATTAAAGTTTTCTTGGTTTTCTTTACTTAGTTTAATACTTACTTATTTGAGTAAGGAGAGCTCTTGGATCCGTTTGTAGAAGCGGATCGGGCCACAATTATGTCCTGGTGCGACCGTTCGGCGTAGGGTGTCTTTGATACTTTGCACTGAGTGGTCGTATTTGGTTGTGTGTGGCTTGATGTGCTTTGGCTCTCGTCCATATTCTACCATGCTGTCATCACACGTTAAAGGATATGTAACTAAATTATAAGCTTTCATCATGATATTATAACATGCAATGTTACTTATCTGTTGTGTAATGCAATAAATAAAATAAAAATTATCGTTTCTGTGCTAAGCCGCGGACAGACGGACATGGCGACACTATAAGGGTTCCTTGTTGCTTACGGATCTCTGAAAAGCCATATTGCAATAGATTTCACGCACTATCGAGACGCGATCATGCGTCGTGTTTCCTGTTTCAAATTGTGTACCTATAAGTAGAAAATACACCAAAAAGGATTCCGCGAAAAAAGGATCGCACGCGTTGAAAGTTGAAAAAATTGTTCCGAGGGCATATCGTGAATCGTTAACAACCAGGAAAAAATAATATAATAGTTTCATAGATTTTTTGTATATCCGTTTTTTTTTTCATCACACACATCGGTAGAAAGATTGACGAAACAAATATATGGAGCGAATGTGGGTGGAAGGGCCCGTAAGGGACGTCCCAGGCGGGCATACTTCGACCAAATAAGGAATGTATTAGCAAAGGGCAAAATAAAAAGTACCCGAAACCAGCGTGCGTGCATACAACGACTAATGAATGTTGAGGAAGCGAAAGTGATCTGTCAGGATCGTGGCATGTGGCAGTCCCTGGTCTCTGCCTACCCCACTAGGATACAGGCCTGAGTTTATGTATGTATCCATCTGATGTAGGTATCAAATCTCAATAAAATATACTGATTAAATAACTACTTTTTAAAAACATATTTTTAAATTGTCCTCAATACGGTTAGTGCAACCAAAAGAATATAAATAACTACTTACACAATTTTGCGATATAATACTAACTAATCAATTAAGTATAGTAAATAAAATTACTAGTACTTTTCATTAGGTAGGTACCTATGTAATTCCTGGTGTATGACAAATAGATAGAATATTCTATAGCCTGTTGAAAAATAAATCTAGTCACGAGTTCCCCATAATCTGTCACTTGGTACCGGCCAGGTATAGTGGATTACGATTGCGATCAAGCAACGATCGTTTGGTTCGTGATAGAGGTAGATTTTGCCGAAGTATTGTATGAAATCTAAGTACCTAGGTACTCGAATACCGACAAATAGGTTCCCATCATTCAAGAATCCGCATAATACCGACAAACAGTACAATAATGAAAACACGCATTCCTGTGAATCCAAGGGAATAAAAGGCTCAATACGATTTTGCTTGTCGATGCATGAATGAGTTTGAAACGTGGCATTTGGCGCCAAAATATTGACAGATCAGGTGACGTTTACAGTTGGTTGTATGTATATTGATTGACAGATCAGGTGACGTTTACAGTTGGTTGTATGTATATTTTTTGCACCAGACTAGCCTTACGGTTTAAAATGCGCTATTGGTGCGAACACTGCAATCGTTGTATACTCACTGGTTTACATTGTGAGCGCGCAAATAGCCATCGTTCAATATAAACCGGCGAAAGCGCGCTAATGTCATCCATCTGTCATTCAAATGGAACACAACAACATCTCTAAGTTAATTGTTGGTTGGGGAGTGTCGCTTTGGTGTTCCTAGGTGGTACATGAGTTTTCGATAAAATCAGACTTGAAATATTCTTTTCTCGATAAAAAAACATCAAACCACAACAAACGCAGATACCAAATGTCAATTTGACGTTTCCGCACACGCTGCACTACCTGTTTTTCGTGAACGCCGTGAGCGCGCAATTATGACGTCACTAATGAGGTCACGACGTTCACACTGGTAAAAATAAGCGCATTGTGAACCGACTTACAGCCTGCTCACAACGCAAATAGCGCTCAATAGCTCAATGTAAACCGAACTGTAGCACCGACTTATAGGTATGCGAGGTGATCTAAAAATACTTAAATTTTTAGGCGTCGTTCTAAAAGTAAACGTTTTTGGTGTCATCTCTGAAAATGGTTTTTTTTTTTAAAGTAACCGTTATTTTTGTGATTCTGGATCGCATGCCGACTTCAGTCCTTGGAGACCGCGGCTCTAAGGTTCAAGTGCCTGCCAGTTTCTCTCTCCTATACATAAATAGACAAAGTTCCTTATCCTAGTGGACTTCTAGTCAGTGGATCTGGATCAGCTTGCTACTTCCGGTTAATAAAACCGGCCAAGTGCGGGTCGGACTCGCGCACGAAGGGTTCCGTACCATTATCTATACCTACAACATTGCACAAAGATCAATTTTGAGAACAGCGCCATCTATAACAACCAACAAGAAGCGTTTAACATTGACATTTAACGACATGAGATCGGCGCTGTGAAGGTTACATAGATGTCTTTATACAAGATTAGCTATCACGGTTCATGGGATACAGCCTGGTGACAGACAAACGGAAAGTGATGTCTTAGTAATAGGGTCCCGTTTGGCACCCTTCGGGTACGGAACCTTAAAAGCAATAAAATAAATATTTAAGGGGTCTCTCATACAACAAACGTGATTTTTTCCGTATTTTGAATGAATGAATGAATGAAAATATTTATTTCAGACCTGGGTCCATATTTGACAGTAATAACAGCAATAATAATAAAAATGTTAACATCACAGCATAATTAATTAATATAAAATATAATACAATTATTACAAAATCAGTGAAAAAATTAATCTAAATTAAAATTGTATTGATTAAAATATATATAATTTGTAATAAAATATGTACAGTATTTATTTACACGAGAGAAATAACCCAGGCTCCCCCCAGGCCCGTACGGCAAGGTAAACGCTTGAAATATTCAAATGTTGAATAGATAATGGTACGGAACCCTTCGTGCGCGAGTCCGACTCGCACTTGGCCGGTTTTTAAAATTCATAAAAGTCTTAATAATGTCGACGCGGTAGAAATAGACACAAAGTGAAAATAGTGACAAAGACGAACGACCCAAACATGCCCCAAAGGATCGGGCTTCTCGAGTAAACAGAATGTTATTCATTTGAGAAATCGGCTTATACGTTGGTTGACTTTTGTTGCAAATCCATTGTGTGCGGCAAATATTTCAATTGGTAGGTACTTAAAACTACATAGTGTTACCTGCTTTCGATGGCCCGCCTGAACAAGTTACTTGGTTTCCTTTTTCCACCTGCGATTTCTATGATTTGGGGTTTAACATTTTCTTTGTCTGCTACAGTGCTTCTGGTGACTGTTTGATACGTCTGGGTATCACAATTGATGCAAAGCTTCAATGGGGTCCTCATATAGGAAAATTGGCAAATAGGCTCAGTTCTGCAGCATACGCAGTTAAAAGAATCCGGGAACTAACTGATGTCGCAACTGCTAGGCTTGTTTATTTTAGTTACTTCCATAGTATTATGTCCTATGGTATACTACTGTGGGGTCGGGCTGCAGACATTGAGACCATCTTCGTCCTGCAGAAGAGAGCGATCAGATTCATATATAAGCTAGGCAATAGAGATTCGTTAAGAGATTTCTTTAAAGAAACCAACATCCTAACAGTTGCTAGTCAGTATATCTATGAAAATATTATGTATGTTAGGAAAAATATCAGTGACTTTAAAACTGTAGGTAGCCAACACAATGTAAATACTAGAAATAGACATAAACTTTCGTTCCCAAAATTTAGGCTGGCAAAGGTTAATACATCCTTTATGGGGCATTGTATACGTTTCTACAATAAGATCCCTGAGGATATAATAAGCTTGCAGAAACGCGGTTCAAAAAATGTGTGAAGCGCACTTTGTGCCAAAAAAGCTACTATAACATTAAAGATTATTTAGATGACAATGATGTCTGGAATTAAAGCCAGTTCAATGCATGAGTTTTAGAACATTTATATAAATCCTGTAAATTAAGGACTTGAAAAGACAAAGTTTGGAGTTTTTTTGTCCATTTTTTCTCCAAAATGATCTAGATTTTGAAATGGACACCTAATTTAACTTGTAACGTTCATTAAGTCGCAGTTTCTGTGCTACTTTGAATAAAAAAAATTTGATTTTTGATTTTTGATTTTGTTTCGGCGAAAATTTTTATATGATGTATGTATTGTGTGTGTCCAGATTACCCCAGTGAGTGTCTCAAGACAATGGTGTAAGTATAAAGCCGGGTTTATTATGAAACATTACACAAAACAATCGGTTTTCAATGCTCCAAATTTTTTTTTTTTTTTTTTTTTAATCTTTATTTGAAAGGGTTTTGTACGAAAAATGACAATGTCACCCTTATAGTTAAGTACAAAAATCAACACACTACTTTAGATCTTAAGACTACAAGCATAACATGTTACTAAAAATTAACTTAAATATTACTTAAACTACTAACTCTAGCAGAAATACCAAATTGGGCTACTTTGTATAGCATTTTGGCTTCATCAGAGAGGGGGAAAGCCAAAACGCTATTACAGCCGCCCATGGCGTAAAAAAACGTATTACCAAAGATTTGTCTTCTAATGACTTCATTCCGGACACACTCCACAAGTAAATGGTAAACATCTTCTACAAAATTACACTCGTCGCAGTTTGGTGATTCGACTTTTCGCATCAGAAATGCAAACTTATTCAGAGGTATGTGTCCCGAACGAAGTCTCAAAACAAGAACTATGTCTCTTCTATCCATCTCACAATGGTCGAACCATGGTTTACGTAGGGGGCAAGATTGAATCGTCTTATACCAAATACCGGCACTAAGCGATCTTACATCAAAGTATTCCTTCCAAAGTGTATAGCACTCTTTCTTTACATAGGGCAACAGTTCTGTGTAAAAGAGCATACAAATCTGTGGATCCCCGTCTGAGATTGCCAGCTGCGCAAGTCGATCCGCCTCTTCATTACCCGGTATACCTATATGCGAGGGCACCCATTGCAAGACAACAGTCTTGCCCCTGGTTTTTAGATTATGCAAGCATTTTATAATGACGTAAGCTATCGGAGTTCCTCGGATGTCCGAGGAACAACGAGCCACGTGCTGGAGTGCACTCTTCGAATCCGACAGAACAACAAATTTATTACCATCTAAAGAACTGATATACGAGAGGGCTTCGGAAATGGCAAACAGTTCTGCCGACATTATCGAAATTTCGCTAGAGATTTGGAACTTCATGGAGCTATCTAACTGCGGATCAAAGAATGCTGCTCCTGTGCCACTTATTCCTTTGGAACCGTCGGTAAATAGTTTATAATAGCCAACATACTTTTCCCTTAAAACATTTGAAACAGTATTAAAAAGATAGTTTGTCTCAAGGTGCCTCTTAGATTTGGAAATACCATCTACATCGCATATAATAGAAGAAGAAAGATCAATATTGCTGAGCCATGTGTCCAATGAAAACATTTCTAAGTGGATACTATACTATGTATTGGAAGAGATTTAAGTGAGTTATGCACTATCGTTAACAATGGTTTCTTTTTCATGGTCCAATATCTAGTGCTATCGCATAACATAGCTAATTCACCTAAACGCTCAATGTTCCTACTGCAATCGAAGGATTTTGTTTTTAACCAAAATTTGCTAGCGAGAAACCGCCGACGGAGATGTAAAGGTTGTAAAGCGAGCTCGCTTTCCATGGCATGAATTGGGGTACTTCTGATAAAACCTCCTATCACCCTCATCGCTTGGTTCTTTGTACTTTGTCAAGCTTGTACACGTGACTTTTAACACTACAATCGTAGAGAAAACTACCATAGTCCAAGCGGCTGCGGATTATAGCTATATAAAGTCTTCTAAGGTGCTTGGGATGAACACCCCATCCAGACCCAGACAATATCTTAAATATATTCAAAAACTTCAAAGCTTTTTGGCAAGTGTCATTTATATGTTTACCCCATCTTAAAGATTGATCAAACCATAACCCCAAATATTTAACATTGTCAACCACCTGCAACGGTCTTTCATTTAATTTAATATTTATATAATCTTTTCGAAACCCCCGCTTAAATAAACATATTTTAGTTTTTCTATATGAGATCTGTAGACCCAAATCCTCTACTATTTGAAGCTCCAAATTATTATTTTATTTTTCTTCCCTTAGCAACGAAAATGTTTTGTGCAAAGAAAACGGAACGTTTTGTGTAATGTTTTTTAACAGGACTTAAGGATGTCAGACCTGGTCGCAGACTATGGGCCTGTCGTAAGACGGCTCAAGGTCGCCCAACGAGCAACGGAGAGAGCTATGTTAGGAATTTCACTGCGTGATAGAATCAGGAATGAGGAAGAACCCGATAATATAGCTCGAAAAATTGCTCTGTTGAAGTGTCAGTGGGGAGGGGCACATAGCTCGGAGGCCTCCTCCATGGATTTCCAAAAACACCGGTTGGAAGCGGCTTGCACCCAGCGTCTTCCTACCACTTGGATGAGGTCATCTGTCCATCTTGTGACTGGTCGTCCTACGCTGCGCTTGCCGATATGATGTGGTCTCCATTCGAGAACTTTTCGGCCCTATCGGCCATCAGTTCTGCGTGCTATGTGCCCCGCCCACTGCCACTTCAACTTACTAATCCGCTGGGCTATGTCGACGACTTTCGTTCGTCTACGGATCTCATCATTTCTGATTTGATCTCGTAGAGAAATTCCCTGCATAGCCCTTTCTATACCTCTTTGCGTGACCTTGAGCTGTCTTATGAGGCCCATAGTGAGAGACCACGTTTCAGTGCCATAAGTCATCACTGGTAACACACACTGGTTGTATAATTTTGTCTTGAGCGATCCACAATTCACAGCAGCACTTCAACCATAGCTAAAAAAATGTAATCTGCTCTCGACTGTTCGTTACAATCCCCATCCAGTTATTCCACCGCGCACTGCTATTTCATTTTCAAGTAAGTACATATTAAACAATCTTTCCATTTTGATCCGCTTAGACATAATAGTATATTGATACTAAACAAACAGAATGTAAATTCTTTACGTTGAAATATTTTGTTTTTGTTTTTGTGTAGCAAATTAGTTGTCGTTATATAGGGTTTCCCAGTTCATTTTTTAGGGTTCCGTACCCGAAGGGTGCCAAACGGGACCCTATTACCAAGACTTCACTGTCCGTCTGTCTGTCTGTCACCAGGCTGTATCTCATTTCACAGATAATATAATATGTACCAGGCTGTATCTCATTTCACAGATAATATAATATTTATCTGTGAAATACATCTCTGTATTTCACAGATAATATAATATGTCTGTTGCCGCTATAACTACAAATACTAAAAACAGAATAAAATAAATATTTAAGGGGGGCTTCCATACAACAAACGTGGTTTTTTCTCGATCTTTGTGTGTGATGTTAGATAATGCTACGGAACGGGTCCGACTCGCAATGGGCCGGTTTTTTTACTCTTACCTATATTAAAATTCGACTGTTATGTAAACTGTATACCTACCTATGTTTTTATAAATGTTATCTTATCTTGTCTTATGGCTCAGTAGACAAAATTATTCGTTGTACGCTATAGCATCTGAAAACATATCTTCATCTCAATTACATTTGAAAGCTTATATCGTTACGGTGTACGCCCTGACGCACGCCGCATGCCATGTTTTGGCGGGAATCAGCTGACAGCCCGACAGGTCGGACCGGCCACCCTGTACTAAGATATCACCACTGATGTGGCCTCATCGGACGAGTTACGGTTAGTACCTATTGTTGGATTTTGTGGATAAAATACCTATGCGAAATAAAATTCACGACGTCGTTAATTGCTGTAGGATTTGAATTAAATGTACCCCTATGTTCTATTATGTATATTTTTCCATATTTCCCTGCCCGGTTCCTAGGCATCCTAGCTTTGAAAAAGGAGAAGTGATTATGTTGTATGGAAGCTATTACATACTATTATTAATCCAGAACGTGATCCCGTATGTCGTTATTTCGTTCAACTCCATTGAAAACCAATTATCTACATGTTAATTTGACAAAAGCCCAAATATCTAACTAGGTGCGTGCACGCAGCGAAGTAAGTACTATATTACTGTTCACCGAAATACGTTTTGAGGATCGTGGCAAACCTGGGTTTCTGCCTACCCCTCCGGAATACCTGCGAGAATTTATTTGTGTATAACTAAGTAAGTACTCTTCATTACTCACTTTTACTATCGTGACAAAAATAGCAAAAAAAAAGCTATTTTGTAGGTACTAAAGCAAGGATGTTCTAGCCAAAGTTACCACTTATTAGATTTTACAGTCATTGTTACTGTATTAAAATAATTTTCTCACAGTTACACCACAGTACCTACAAATAAAGAGTTACACGCTACACCCAATGTAGCTCTGCTGGCTTGCACGGCAATCATATTGAATACAGAAATTAAAGTTTAATTTGTCACCGTAATAAGGTGATATACGTCGCCATTTAAATCGACTTTTGTATGGAGAATTTTAGTTAAATGCTGTTTAAGGAACATTTAAGAAAGTAGTGCAAGCCGGCCTGAATATAAATTTTCATTTTGGATGTCAGCAAATTAAAACTCTATCCGGTCACAGACGGCGGATTCATAGTACAGAGTGGTCGCAACCAAGAGGCTCAAAATCAGCTGAGAGCCGAGTTTTTTTGTCGTTCGTCGCCACTTTTTTCCAGCCATCCTTTATTATTATTATCAATGAAACAGGTCCTTCGGATGCCGCATTCTTCTCAAAGGCGTTTTCTGGGAATACATATTGAAGTATTGGCTTTTTTTCGCACAGCACTGGGGTAGAAAACCTTATGGTGAAGGCAGGTATGCTCTGCGCTGCGCCTACTAGTTTACTGTTAGGTATAATAAAGGGGATTGTTCAGTTGCTTTTGTTAAATATCAATGTGATTTTGATCAGTTACCAGTTTTATAGATACGACTTATGTCGTAGGTAACTCACCTATACTGCACCTACAAGTGAATTGCTTTGTTGAGTTAATTTAGAAGGAAATTTAAATATGTATTTTGGACTAGTACTATGTTTATAGAGGTCAATAAAAAAAGATTAAGTGAGCATTTCTGCAGCTACGCCAAAAAGAGTACATTTCTACTCTTTTTGTCAAGTTGCAGACTGCGGGAAATAAACCTAGCCAATTGTTTTACCAAAATTTCAGTCAATGCCCTACCTTTTTTAAAAGACATTACTTATATTTTTTAATTAAATCGCCTTAGCTTTTTATTTTTTAAGATTAAGGTAAATACTTACAAGAAAAAAAAATTACCTATGTACTTAAAAAAGTCTGCAAAATCGTACTCTTCAATTTCAACTTTTCTTTTGCCAATCTGTTAGATCAATCAGTTAGACATTGCTAAAGGCAGATTCTAGGTACCTATATTTTCTGCTTAGGTACCCCTACAAAGATTCAAACGCGAGATGCCCGCCTCTATTATTATTCCCACCATTCTCGCGCGTGCGTCGCAAACAGCTGATTTTGGCGCGCAACCGGGGCGGCCATCTTGCTTTTACGAACCTGTATTGGGAGTTGCTATGCCGGGTCCAGCGAAATGTTGGGTCATACAGGCTTACGTGAGCGAAATAAGTAAGGAACTGGATGGTTTCAAGCAATTATAGGTCCAAAAGCTTTTTCAAGACCGAAATAATATGTTCATACGTATTGAGCTTGAATTTTCATAAGAGTTCCGCCTCAGTTTTTATAGAACATCCGATCCATTATCTATGAAATACTGAATAAAATAAAAATTGTAACAAAATTTGCATAAATTTCTAGACGTACAAGAATATAAAATAGGTAGTACGTGGTATCTCTTCTAATATTTCTGTAAAAAATCGGCCGTGAACTTATTTTCTGACCGCATCAAGACAGGTATTTATAGACAATAACCGGCCAAGTTCAAGTCGGACTCGCGCACGAAGGGTTCCGTACCATTATCTATACAATATTAGACACAAAGATCGAGAAGAAACGGCAAAAAATCACGTTTGTTGTATGGGAGCCCCTCTTAAATATTGATTTTTATTTAATTATTTATTTTTTAAGCGAATATAGACCTAAATATTCTGTGAATATTTCAAGCGTCTACTTGTTGCCGTTATTAATATCGAGCAAAAAACGGCAAAAAATACGTTTGTTGTGTGGGCGCCCCCCTTAAATATTTATTTTATTGTTTTTAGTATTTGATGTTATAGCGGCAACAGAAATACATCATCTGTGAAAATTTCAACTGCTCACGGTTCATAAGATACCTACTGCCTGGTGAAAGACAGAGAGGATAATTTTCGAAGTTATTTTAAATTACTCAAAAAAAAAATATTGATTTCACCAAAGTAAAAATATTGATTTAAGTAATTCCGAAATCACTTACTTGAATTTAAGTGGGAAGAGTCCGGCCAGGTTTTGCTCTTATTTGCAGAGCTTAATCAATAAAGTTAATGACCAAAATTTGTTTTTGTTATATAATATAGACTCTGGTCGTAGGGCTGGTTGGAGAACATTCACGTATGTAGACACACACACACAAACAAACACACATACACACACACACACACACACACACACACACACACACACACACACACACACACACACACACACACACACACACACACACACACACACACACACACTCGCACTCACACGCACACTTTCACTCATACACATTTAATAGTCACACATCTATAATCCCTATAACAGTTTCTAGTTTGTAGTAAATCTTTGCTAAAAGATAACTTCATTAATTAGATTTAGGTTATTTGCTGTATTGTTTTCCTCCACTATTTTGCAACACCATTCTTGATGTGGAGGACCGGTGTCTACTGCTACAGGTATTTTTATACTTACAAGTAGATACCGTCAATTAGTCTAAGATGTAGTGGAAAACGAATAAAGAATTTTTTTTTTTTTTTTTTTTTATATAAAACTATACGTAGGTACCTGTACGACGGTTTTCAACAAAGCAACGAGGGGTCATTCTATGTCACGGCTACTTTTTTGGGTCTTAAAAACAACTATTTTTAATACCTACCTCTATTTTGTTATATTTTCCACAGTTGACATGACGTTTACTTATTGTGACTTGAACATTGTTCTATGCCAAGACCTCCTAAGAGTATCTTTTGTTATTTCACTGTAAGTAAAATGGCAAACGAGCTAAGGTGCCTGCTTAATATGTAAAATACACAATATGGTTTTAGCGAGAACTGTCAGTTTGCTAAGCACTTTGTGGTATACCTACCAACAAAGGAAATGTAGAGTTTACGTAGAACCGGGAATGTTTACTTACCTACGAGAGTATAGATACTTCAGCTTTTTGTGAAGACAATTTTTATGGTTCCGTACCCGAAGGGTGCCACACGGGACCCTATTACTAAGACTTCACTGTCGGTGTGTCCGTCTGTCTGTCTGTCTGTGCGTCTGTGTGTCTGTCATCAGGCTGTATCTCATGAACCGTGTTAGCTAGGCAGTTGCAATTTTCACAGATTGTGTATTTTTGTTGCCGCTATAACATCAAATACTAAAAACAGAATAAAATAAACATTTAAGAGGGGCTCCTATATAACAAACGTTGTCTAAAGACAGCGCTCCCCATCTCGTCGTGTCGTTACATGTCAATGTTAAACGCTTCTTGTTGGTTTCTATAGATGGCGCTGTTCTCAAATTCGATCTTTGTCTAATGTTGTACAGTTAATGGTACGGAGCCTTTCGTGCGCGAGTCCGACTCGCACTTCGCCGGTTTTTCTCAATCTTTGTGTCTAATTTATTATTATTATTGTATACCACTGCTTAGATATAAGAAACTATTTTAATATCTGGTTGTGCAATAAAGTGTTCTTTATCTAACTACCTAATGTTGTATAGATAATGGTACGGAACCCTTCGTGCGCGAGTCCGACTCGCACTTGGCCGTTTTTCTCCAAAGTTATGAGACTTTTAGGGCTGAACTCCAATGGTCTCATTTATGAAAACACGATTCCCCTAAAACACTTCAGATGTTTTCATAATTTTTGATACCTTCATTAATGATTGAATAATAAAGTCTTTCTCTCTACCACAGACTATTAAACTGCATCTCCTGAGTGTATTTTTTATCAATAGACTGCAGGTCTAAAATAAAAAAAAAATGTTATTCAAGAACAAAAAAGCGTCTTTCAAGAATTTAATTTCTATTCTCTAAACTTTTTCATTTTCATTTATTGAAAATTAAATTTAATAAAATAAAATAAGTTTTCTAAAACACATGATGTAAAATAAGAGCTGATAAGTTAAAATTAATTATTATAAATTTATACGTACATTCTTAGGCTTGTTATTTATTTTGTTAAGTAATAAATAAATATTATTATCAACATTCAAGTAATAATTACAATGGTAATGTGGAGGAGGACTTCATTCTCGAGTATTGTGCACGGCACGTGGTGAAGACAATTAGTCGTAGGCATACGGAAAAGTGCGAATTTACGTGCAAAAAAAATATTTTTTCAGGGATATTTCATTTCTTTTATTTCAGGTCTACAGTACTGAAACCAGCACTGCAGAGCTTTTTCGCCCTAAGATAATATATCAATATAAAACGCACATTATTACAAAACAGCACCACATGGTGCCACACGTTTAACCTTCATACTGCAAACATACTAATCTTGAACGTGATCTACTTCTGCTTACAAAAATCGATCTTCGTCTTGACGGTTTTAAGGCTTGAAATCCCTTAGAAAGGACTGGAATACCTGTTTCAATGACCGATAGTGACCTAACGAAAAAGCGCGGGAAATATCATAAGCTCACCGCAGTTTTGTCAAGTTATTTTTAAACTTATTCCGTCGCACAGTAAAGTTCATTTTGGTCTGACAAATATCTCGGTGACATGACGTAAGTAGTCGCTTTTTATCACGCCAAGCATAAAGTATTGTGAAAATAGTTCCCCACACCATTTGATTCCGATTTCCGGAGATTTACAACTGGTTTTTCGTAATCAGTCAGTTATCAAACTAGTTTTGTGGCCCTTTTCCCATGATTATTTTGTTTATTCTAGAGTTATACATCCTGTCCTGAACAATCCGACTCTGAAATGTGAGATGAGAGCTCATAGGGGCACCAGCACGTCAACCTTTACACGCGGGTACTCTATTCTGTTACGTTACGAAAGATTTTGCAACAAAATACACTGAACCGCTATATCACTAATTAAGTTTTTTAGGGTTCCGTAGTCCGACAAGTTACTCTTATAGTTTCGCCAAGTCCGTCTGTCTGTTCGTCCGCGGCCTAGCGCAAAGACCGGTGACCCCCCCTCCCCCCCTTTCCTGGCTATACGGTTGATTGTAGAAACGTGAAAAAATTCAGGTAACACATAATGAACTTGAAAGGAAAAGTATCACACTAGTTAACGAGTAATAAGCAACCAAGTTATAAAAGTACAAAATCCATTTAAAATCACTTCGATGAAGTTTTTAGCTCTATAAAGCAGAAAAAAAATCCTCTTTCTATGGAACCCTACATTGGGATATGGCGATGTGGATTTCATCATCATCATTCAGCCACAAGAAGTTCACTGCTGGACATAGGCCTCCTCCCTCCCTCCTCCCGTTTGAAGCGGCCTGCATCCAGCGGATGTGGATTTAAGAAAAATAAAAAGTAATTATTAACTTAATTGCGGATTCACTTGGTTGGTAAAGTCAATTAATCTGTCAAATACAAATTTAGTATTTTATATGGACCATTTTCTTCTCAGGGAGTCGCCGCATACTTAGTCATGTCAATGTCATGCTCTTCACTATCAATAATTTTTAATCTGCTGTCTCTGAGCCAAGGTCAGCATACGGGAGCACGATGACGCGAGTTGTGCGTTTTAACGTCGAAAGTCGCGACTTTCCAGTACATTATTTGTCAAATTGTGACATTTTAGCGCCACCAAACGCTAACGCAAAAAAAAATTAATAAAAAATTCAAACCGACTTCGAAACACCACAGAACTAAATAGTTAGAAATAATTTAAATAATTAGAAGTATGTATCCATGTAGGTATTGTAGAAGTAAAATTTGGAGTCGATGCCCAAAATATATGTGAAGTATGTACTTCTAATTATTTAAATTAATAATAACTCAGAAAACACTACGGTTGTCATTTTTTATTTAATTTTTTTTATTTTTCAATTTTTTGTGGGGAGCGGGTGAAAAATATGCAAATCCCTTATAACCATAATTTACCCTACTTAATTCGTTGCTTTAAAATTTGATGTTCTCAATTTCCATCTCCGAAATTCTTCAGCAGAACATCACCAAATTACCTTGGAGCTACTTTTATGCTATTTTCTGAAACATACGGATATTACTAAAGGATCGGCCTCATTAGGCCTTATTTACTGCTGTCCATTGAAGAGTTCCGTTCTCCATCTCTGAAAGTCTTCATCAGATCTTCGTGAAATTAAAATGGGACCAATAGGACGTTATATCTATTCGAACAAAAAAAAATTGTCAAAATCGGTTAAGATTTGACGGAGTTATGCGAAAACATAGCCAAAGAATATAATTATAGATATGCGCCTCCTCCTTTTTTGAAGTCAGTTAACAACAACTTGACTTCCGACTTTCATAGGTACCGTAAGGCGCGAGACACACAGATGGGACGTGAGGCGAGGGCGCGGTAAGATGTATAGTCACCGAGTCACAGACCCCAGTCCTTGCTCTGCGGTCGCACTTGGTCTGAGACTCTATCTATACATCTTACCACGCACTCGCCAGGCTCGCCTGCCTAAGTACCCCAAAAAAATACCTAAAAATATGAGTTAAGTACGTGATTTTTAGGGTTCCGTACCCGAAGGGTGCGAAACGGGATCCTAATACCTAGACTTCACTGTCCGTCTGTCTGTCTGTTTGTCTGTCACCAGGCTTTATGTCATGAACCGTGATAGCTAGGCAGTTGAAGTTTTCAGAGATGATGTATTTCTGTTGCAGCTATAACAACAAACGAAATGCCGCTATAATAAAAAACAAAATAAAATAAATATTTAAGGGGGGCTCCCACACAACAAACGTAATTCTTTTGCCATTTTTTGCTAGAAATTAATAACGGCAACCGGTAGACGCTTGAAATATTTGCAGAATATTTAGTTGCAAAAAGAAATAATTAAATTCAAATATATTTTTTTTATTTCAATTTTTTCTCGATCCTTGTGTCTGATGTTGTATAGATGATGGTGCGGAACCCTTCGTGCGCAAGTCGGACTCGCACTTGGCCGGTTTTTTTTAATTGACAGAGGTTTTTACTGCAAATCTATAGAAACCAAGTCGGCCAAATGCAGGGACTTTGCTTTTGGTCAAACAATCAGCTGTTTTGAAGAAAGGAAAGGAAGCTCCTTCGGTAACAAAAGGCAAAATGGCTTATAGACTCGAAGGATTATAAAATAGGTAAGCTGTTAGCAAAGCGAGGCAGTATAAGTGCACCTTTGTTCTTCTGTTTGAAAAAATATGGGTGCCAGCCGGTGACAGAACTATAATAATTGAAGTAATGCGTTGGAAATAAGTATTGTACATGTCATGGACAATAAAATTATACAAATCGTACTTATATAGACAATGATGAGAAAAATAGAATACCAAAAATAAAAAAAAAACAAATCAAAATATTTATTATAAAGTGTGACTTAATGAACGTTACAGATTTGGACATATGGGTGTCAATTTCAAGCAAGATCTAGATTTCTATGGAGAAAAAATGGGCACAAAATCCGTACTGACGATTTTCAAATACATTTTTAATTACATTAACAGAGTGAAAATTCTTATTAAAAACCTACAAAGGGTAAAAATAGTGCATTGAACTGGTTTTAATGCCAGATAACTTGGTCAGTTGAATATTTTTTTATGGCTTGTGGTTTTCTTAATAGTTCAGTTTTTGCCGGTGAGGGAGGGACGACCCAGACGGACATACTTCGACCAAATAGGGGATGTATTAGCAAAGGGCAAGGTAAAAAGTACCCGACACCGGCGTGCGTGCATGCAACGACTAATGAATGTTGAGGAAGCGAAAGTGATCTGTCAGGATCGTAGCAAGTGGCAGTCCCTGGTCTTTCCCTACCCCTCTGGGATACAGGCGTGAGTTTATATATACGTGTATGTATGTGTATGTTTAGTTTTTGCACAAAAGGATAAGTACTTATTTATTTATTAATTTTTGTTTATTTTATATATTGCGACACTACAGCAAAATTAAAACCAAAGCGTTACAATTTTATATAGCTAACTGAGCACTACATAATATCAGACATCTAGACTCAGATTTCAATAATTCCAATTTCTCTGGTTTATTAAATCCTTGGTTTCAGATTTTTCTTTTTTTGAAAAGGTCTCTTTTCCTAGTCGGAAACCTGCGCGGTCACACCGGAACTGCTTTTCCGGCTCATCATTTACGCGGGAGGCTGTAGACATTCCAGATTTGAAATCCAACGGCTGCGCCAACGGTACTATAACCGAACATCCGCGCCGGCCGGGATTTGGCGCGCTTTCGCGGGCTGTCATGTCAAGTGGATTGGGAAAAAAAACGTTATAGGTACATACTTCTAGAATACTGGCTGATAAGATGGCTGGGAACTGTTGCGTTATTAGCATAGTTCATCAATTATTAGCAACAAAAAAAACATTGATACAACTCGGTTTGTGTTTTTAATTATTTACTAAGACTTTTCTGTAATTCTATGAAAATTTTGTTTTTCTATCAGTCAACTGGAGGAAGTGGAAGAAAGAAGTTGCAAGCGTGTAAAAAAAGAAAAATATTCAAAATATATTTTGTTTGTCTTGCGAACCAGTACGTGACTGAAATCGCAAACGCGATAAGGCCTGTGAAATGTATTACTAAGTGTGAGCTGAGTATCGCGAATCTACGCCATTATCTATCCGATGTCCTAAGCCAATCTACCCATAATTATGATGGTTATCAAGTCACTTAAAATATCAGTCAAAAATGTCCTATTCTAGATACCTACCTAGGTCTTCGGCTGATAAATCCTGTGATCCTGTTATAGAATCGTCATCTATTAGATATTTACATGTTTGTGATGTCGCTTTTTCTGGTTCCCGCGACACAGGGTAGGTATCCTAGTGTGGGGCCAGAAGCAATGTATGTGTGTATGTAAATGTTTATGTTTATGTTTATTATAGTAAAATTCTTTTACATTGCAGGCAAGCGTGCAATGTTCGAAGATTATAATGGCGCTATATTTTTCAAGTTTCTTTCATGAATTTGATTGCATTGTAGTATTCATTCAATGGTATTAGGATAAAATGGGCGACGCGCGGTGTGTGGCCGTGAAATGATGAGAAATGACCGACCAGAGATCTGGCACAAAAAAAGGTTGAGGAAATGTGGTTGGAAAAAATTCGCCATCTCTACCTACTAGCAATGGCAACTTCCCTGAGCATCAAATACACAATATACGTAGCACAATTACTTGTATTGGTTCAAAACTAAGATACGCTATACTGGAAGGACAACACCACAATGTGGAAAATAACTAAAAATGCAATGCAGGTTCTATTGCATTGCATTTTTGCCGTACCAAACAACATATATTTTGGGTACGCAAGCGCTTAACTGATACGTGGGGTAAATCGACAAGGCAGTTAAATTGATGGCGGTCTCTGGGAGGAATCGAAATCAGACCTGTATTGGAAATCAAGCTAGCGTGTTATCGCTAGACCAACAAGGTAGCGAGAGCAGTCAGTGTATATGATATTGTTCTCCGGAACCCGCTCTGTCGCTTCGACTGACACACAGGAAATGCCTATTTTACGACGTCTAAATCCAACACAACGCTGATTTTGTACTTTTTGTCAAGAGAAAATAGTCTCGAGTGGCCTTTGTCCGGTTGTTGTCATTCATTTGCATTGAGCGAAGCTTTGGGGAGGTTCTTTTGTGGACCACGAATAGTCCAGCGATATGGGAGAGTATAAAAAAAACTGAAATAAAAAGTTACCAATAACCCTACTGCTGAACGTTACTACTAAGCAGGCGGGACCAACCTAGTACCTCGCAATGAGTTACATTGTTGAATTTGTTCTTTTTAATTTCTTCGTTTGAATTATGCTTATTTTATATAATAATATCCTATTGGATGACACTCGCGCAAACACGATGAATGGATTGAGATCTAATTTGTCAAAATCTGACCAATGCTTATGAGGGAACATAATTACACACCTACGGGCCAAACACATTACCTACCCGCCTTTTGGTGTCCGCCGCAGTCGGGTAAAAAACAACCAAGTGCAAGTCGAACTCGCGACTCGAATGACTAGTAAAGTAATAATCACAGAAAATTTGACACTTACGTTTTTATGATAGAGCGAAAAAATGAAAATGTAAAAAAAACTAGTTTCTTATAATATGAGAAGAGGAACTTCCTTGTCTTTATTAAGTTTTGTTGGCCAAACCGGCATATTATAATACAATAATCGGTGATTTAATAATTTCAACTGACTTCTTATTGCGGTTCAAAAGTAAGAGCCGGCAACCAAAAAAGTGGTGTTTGCATTGGAATTTTGTTCACACCTACTAAATAGCCATTTCCCAAGAAAACCGATCGGATATTCACTGATAAGGGCGCCTACATTACATACAGTCAGTGGCATTGCCTTGTCCCATTTTTTGTGCGATCTTCGCATAATGAGACAAGATTCAGAGATAGGAGATTTTCTCAGAAAAAATATTCAATGTGATTCAAGGTAAGAAGATTAGTAGAGTTTGCATACTGCCAATTCTATATTTTAACATATTATATTTCCCAGGTTTGCTGGAAGAAATCTCTTACAGAGATAAGCTTGCCTTTGTATACGTTATTTCTTATGTAATGTCCTGTTCAATATTTCGTGGGAAATGCAACATTGTGTTACAATGTAGATACAATTTTAATAAATCCTCTTTGTAACTATAAAAAACGTAATTAAAATACCCCATCATGAAATTAAAATAGTATATTATGCAACAGCACTATTATTTCAAAGCGGTGGTAGCCTAGTGGGTAGAACATCGGACTCGAAAGCGAGAGACCCAGGTTCAATCCCCGGTGCGGACATGTACCTATGACTTGGTTTTTTAAGTTATGTACATTTGTGAGGTTATAGTAGCAATACCACTCGCTAACTGTGAAGGAAAACATCGTGAGGAAACCTGAGTGTCTGAGCTATTCACATACCTCAGCGCTTGAAATCGCCAATCCGCGGTGGGCACGCGTGGTGATTAAGCCCTTACTCTCTCCCTGAGAGAAGGCCTGTGCCCTACAGTGGGACGTATATAGGCTGCTTATTTACTAATATTTCAAGGTTGCAACCTTGAAATAATAGTAAAGAAGCAGCCTATATACGTCCCACTGTAGGGTTGGACCCCAAAACCGATTCCTATTAGAATGACCGCGTAAACTTCGACAGAAGTCAAGCTCAACTCTGTAAACCTCGAAACACATGTTCCATTTTTAGGGTTCCGTACCCAAAGGGTAAAAACGGGACCCGATTACTAAGACTTCGCTGTCCGTCTGTCCGTCTGTCCGTCCGTCCGTCCGTCCGTCCGTCCGTCTGTCTGTCACCAGGCTGTATCTCATGAACCATGATAGCTAGAGAGTTGAAATTTTCACAGATCATGTATTTCTGTTGCCGCTATAACAAAAAATACTAAAAACAAAATAAATTAATTATTTAAGGGGGGCTCTCATACAAGAAACGTGAGTTTTTTTGCTGTTTTTTTATCTTTGTGTCTAATGTTGTATAGATAATTTTTTTCATGTTTGTGATGTCCTTGCGGTCAAGTGATTGTATTGTGTGGAAGTTATTACATATTTATTATTATTATTATTTACAGTACCTGTAAAATGTCCGTCAATGTTGTATCCGGTCCAAAAAAAATACGAACTCGACACACATACTTCCGGTCTAAAAAAACCGGCCAAGTGCGAGTGCGAAGGGTTCCGTACCATTATCTATACAACATTTGAATATTTCAAACGTCTACCTGTTGCCGTTATTAATATCGAGCAAAAAACGGCAAAAAATCACGTTTGTTGTATCGGAACGCCTCTTAAATATTTATTTTATTCTGTTTTTAGTATTTGTTGTTATAGTGGCAGCAGAAATACATAATCTGTAAAAATTTCAGCTGTCTAGTTCGTGAGATTCCTACAGCCTGGTGACGGACGAGCGGACAGCGAATTCTTAGTAATAGGGTCCCTTACCGTTTGGGTACGGAACCCTAAAAACGAAGAAGCAATTTACCTTGATCTATTCCATAATAGGGTTATGGTCTAGATCAACTTATGCGCACTGCATAATTATTATAAGCTATGAAAAGGAAATGTTGATCAAATTTGCAATAAAACTGGCATGCAGGAATAACATACAAAAACTAAATTAAGTAGGTAAACTTAATAATTATGATTAATAATTATGATAATGATGATGATGATGACAATGACAGTTCGCTCTTCATTTGAGGATACTTAGGAGGTTCTTTTCAAAGACGTAAGTTGTTTGATTTTTCAAAGATTATCGACATCGCCTTCTTAATAATATCCGAAACCGACAGATACAAGGATTAGCCTTTTCCAGGGTTATCTTCCAGTCAGTTGGCCGCACGTGATAAGACGGTGACGTGAGCAGCGAGATAGAGGAACGGTCGATTCATGAATGCACCAAGGGGCCTGTTTCATAGAACTACAATTCATGTTATATTAAGACAGTTAGATGTACATGGCGAAGTCGTTCAACTCACATATTAACAAGTAGTAAGACTTGGCTATAAACTGCGAAGTGTAGTTTTATGAAACGCGGCCTTGGCGTAGCTTCTCTCTTCAGAAATGCACAGCAGTATAACAGATCACGCCCTCAGCAATAATTTTAGTTGCCAAATACCCGTATAAGTTGCGTTAACTGTATGTAGCAAATAAACATTTACATAAACATTTACATACAGGCACATACATTGGTTCTGGCCCCACACTAGGATACCCTGTGTCGTGGGAACCAGAAACAACGACATCACAAACATGTAAACATCCAAGACATGGGGTTTTTTTTTTTTGTTCCCGGCCGGGATTCGGACCCGGGACCTCTCGCATGGTATGCAGATGCACTACCACTGCGCCACGAGGTCGTCAACCTAGAAAGAATGACATTCATTTATTTATTTAACCTATTGATGTGCTGACGCGTAATTATGGAATCTGACAGTTAGACAATAAAATTAGAATCGTTCTGGATTTGGTGCGCGTAATACGCTGTTGACTGCACGCTACGAGCGACTGCAGCAAACAAAAAACCGGCCAAGTGTGAGTCGGACTCGCGCACGAAGGGTTCCGTACCATTATCTATACAACATTAGACACAAAGATCGAGAAAAAACGGTAAAAATCACGTTTGTTTTATGGGAGCCCCCTTTAATTGAATTATTTATTTTTAAAGTGAACATAGTACAAAATACTCTGAATATTTCAATCGTCTATCTGTTGCCGTTATTAATATCGAGCAAAAAACGGCAAAAAATTACCAAGAATATTTATTTTATTCTGTTTTTAGTATTTGTTGTTATAGCGGCCACAGAATACATCATCTGTGAAAACTTGTGAAAACTTCAACTGCCTAGCTAGCACGGTTCATGAGATACAGCCTGGTGACAGACAGATAGACGCACGGTGAAGTCTTAGTGGTCCCGTTTGGGACCCTTCGGGTACGGAATCCTAAAAATGTTAAAAAGAAAAAATATTTTACGTAATTTTATGTTTTTGAATATTGTGGCGTCAAATAAATATAATATATTCTTTCTTTCTTTCAAAAATTCCGGGCTGACTAAAGCGGGATTCGAACCCGCCCCTCTAGTATACCGTCGTTCTAAGCCATTCGGTTAAGTTTGGCACGGTATGCTAGACCCCATGAGTCCGAATGCCGCTCCCGGAATATTTCTTTTTAGGGTTCCGTACTCAAAGGGTAAAAATCGGGACTCTATTACTAAAACTTCGCTGTCTGTCTGTTTGTCCATCCTTCCGTCCGTCCGTCTGTCTGTCACCAGGCTGTATCTTAAGAACTGTGATAGCTAGAGACTTGAATTTTTCAACAACAAATACTAAAAACAAAATAAAATAATTATTTAAGCGGGGCTCCCACGCAACAAACGTTGATTTTTTTTTGCTGTTTTTTTACCCTTCGTGCGCGAGTCCGACTCGCACTTGGCCGGTTTTTATAATAGTAACTTCCACGCAACACCATAAACTAGGATACCCTGTGCTATGGTAACCAGGCAACAACATCACACATGGAAATACACCCAGACTGAAACCAATTGCAGTTTGTAACGGGCCCGGTGGGAATCGAAGCCACGACCTCCGGCGTGGTAACCAGACGTGACACCACTAAACCAACGAGGCAGTCGTCTGAAGTTTGTTTAGCAGGGCTATAAGTTCTTGGATTTACGGATCTACCATGGGATAACATGTAACGAACTTTGCAGCCATGCTACGATGGGCCGCGTTTCATGAAACTACAATAGTTTATTATGACAATTCGTATCCAAGTCTCCCTACTCGTTAATCTGTGGGTAAATGGACATCGAATTGTCATAGTACATACGCTATGATTGTAGTTTTATGAAAGAGGGCCCTGCCGTTACGGAAATCGACGAATCAAGAGCCCAGAGTGCGCAAGTCAAGTTCCTTCAAAACACTTTTAAAAACCTATTTATTTTCATTAGTGCATAAAAAGATAAAAAGAATATTTTCAAAACACTTGCTTGATCATCATCATCATCACCTCTGCCCACTGCTGGGTAAAGGCCTTTTCTCCATTACGCCATCTTTCGCGATCTCTCGCCATTCGCATCCACGTGCCCTTGACGACTTGCTCACATCGTCCGACCATCGGGCTGTTGATCTACGCACTGACGTGTGGCTTTTGTTACAGATCTTTATTGGCACGTTTTCGTCAAGTCGAGTTTTCCAACGGCTTCCCAACCCTTAAAATGATCATGGACAAAACGAAGGTCATGTCGAACGCCCGTGTTGTGCCCACCCCAATCATCATCATCATCATTCAGCCACAAGAAGTCCACTGCTGGGCATAGGCCTCCTCCATGGATTTCCAAAAAGAGCGGTTGGATTCGATGGTTGACCTCTTTCACGAAGTTGGACCGGCCTAGTTGGACTTTTTGTCCTAAGTAGACGTATTCGTCTACAACTTCAAGAGACGAGTTCCCAATGTTATTGGGGTGGAAAAGTTCTCGAATGGAGACCACATATCGGCAAGCGCAGCGTAGGACGACCAGCCACAAGATGGGCAGATGACCTCATCCAAGTGGCAGGAAGACGCTGGATGCAAGCCGCTTCCAACCGGTCTTTTTGGAAATCCATGGAGGAGGCCTATGTCCAGCAGGGGACTTCTTGTGGCTGAATGATGATGATAAATTTGGCCAGTTTTTGTTACATTTACGAGAAAATTTGCTACAATTGATTGAAATAGCCAATTCTTCAGTCCAACCACAGCCCTTCCCACTCTGTTGGGACTCGGCGTGATTATAGCCGAAAAAACCTGTAAAGCCCCCTACAGACCCCATTGATATCATTGTTACCGCGGCGGTACAGCCAAAGAAATTCCTCGCCGTAACCGCCGATATGATTTGACAGGAATTCCTGGGAACCGCAGCCATTTTGAATCCACACGGCAGAGAATTTGTTACCTTATGGCGTTAGAAGTAGAGATGATTTTGGTCTGGACTTGTTATGGGAGACCATATGATTTGGTTTCGAATTTTTCGCGCATGTGTGTGTAAGGTGGATTCGTGGTGTATGGAGTGCGCCAAATTGGCCTGTATGTTGATAGTTTTAAAGTTCATGTTGAAAGTGCTAGTGTGTACGTCAGTATTGAGATTGTTTGAAACAGGATTCGCTTCCCATATGATTTTTGTAAGGCATTCCACGTTGACCAGACGAATGTTAACCCTGCTTTATCAAAAATAAGGTTTAAAATATACTAAAGTGCTCGAGGCAGGTCGGTTGGGAAGACAACCTGTATTTAAAGTTGCCAGAGTTGTGGAAGATAATTTCTACTGTAAACGTTAGAAATACTTTATAATTAATTGAATACGAATTGTGCTATTTAATAACTGATAAGAGTTTAATATAAATGCAGACATTTAATTTCTCCAGAAGTCTTTTAATTATTTCAAACATAAAATAAGAGACTTAATTAATATATAAATGATAAAAATATACAAATAACTAATTCTATATTTATAAATAAAACACCTGCCCCAGGTCACTGTCCCGCGGTAATGAGCCCAGAACGCTGGCGACGTTACCTCTTTGGATGGCCAGGCTTATCCTCTGGCCCAGGTACGCGCCGGCCCTCTGATCTCCCGATGCGTCGATTAGGCGCGCCGCTAAGTCTTTAAACAGCAGGCGCGCCTCTGGGCCCCAAGTGCCTATGGTTTCGACCCCAAACGGCGCAAATATGTAATTGTTTCCTATTGAACCGTATTTGCGCCGTTTGAGGCTTTCGGCCGCGCCAGCCGCTGAACCAGCGGCTCTTCCACTCTGGGAAACATGAGAGGGTGCCAGCGTGTCAACGCATGTAGCGTCCCAAACTAGCGGCCTCCCATGTTTCCAGGGGATCAATGTCATTCCATCGGGCCTTTTACCATCGTCGCGGATGATGCCTAGAGGTTCCAGCGTTGCCGGAACCCCGGCTGTGGCAAAGGCCCTCCGGATGATGTCATTGAGAGCCGCGTGGCGGGAAAGGCGGCCGGCGCTCCGCTGACACGATAGACCATGGTGGCCCAGGCGATCGACGTCGGTACCGCAGGGGCAGCGATGGGGCACAGTGATTGGGCAACCCAGTCGCAGACCGATGGCGGTGCTAAAAGAGGTGTTGTCCATCAGGGTCCCTATAGACGCTGATGGGTAGGCCTGCAACCAGTAGCCCGCCTCTCGCTCGGACACGGCCAGTAGGCGAGCGCGTTCCACGTCGCTGGTGCAAGAATGGATTAACCTGCTCTGCACCAGCTCGTAGAGGGGCCCGTCCCACTGCCTTTGGATGGTAGGGTCCTTCGGCGGATCCTCATTAGGGCAGGCCAGTCTCCATGCCTCTTTTAATGTAATTAATATGTTTAGTATGTTATCTTTTTTGGAAAGATCTGTAAAGTTCAATGTGAACCCAAATATTATATTATAATGATGCCGTTAAAAACTCCACAGGCCTTAAGGATCCATAGCGAAATCTTACCAAAAGGGTAGAATTTTCCTCCCGCCCGCCGCACCGGCCACTCTGCCGCACAGCGTTGCCAGATACACTGTAATTACAGCAGATCTACTGTATTTTCACACCATCTACTGTTTACTGTAATAACAAAATTACAGTGTATGTAGAACACTGTAATTTTTCAACATCAAAAAATTGAGTTTCTTTAATGTAAACTGAGACGCAACTTATGGGAAAAAAAAGAAAATTACGGAACGCAACCGAAACAGTAACGCTCACGATCCACCTCCTCTCACACAACCCTTGTTCTTATTGGAAAAATATTTAGCCGGCATGAGTACCGGCGCCGCTCCGTGGAATTCCCCGTGATAGACTAGAAACACTTCGTAGTATTAACCGCCCAAATTATATCAACCGTGTGCTAAGTAAGTTTTCAATCCTATAACAAAATTTTTATTAGCAGTATAAATTGAATGTTTCGTTCGTTTCGCGCGCAAAGAACACAAAGCATTACAACTTTACTGTATTTGGCTTCTTTAGTTGTGAAATTGAAAAATTAAAATGCCTAATTCTTCTAGTGATGACAGTGATAAAAATAACCAAAGTGGACCATCGACTCCTAAAAAACCAAAAAAGCTACATTACAAACAAAAATTTAGAGATGAATGGTTAAAAGATAATAGTTTCAAAACTTGGCTGCAACGTGACCCGAAAGATCCTTACCGTGCAGTTTGCGTTCTATGTGATGCAAAAATTATAGCTGACAGAGTGGCGACAAAGAGGCATGGTGAAGGCGCTAAGCATGTAAAAAAAAACTACAGCAATTGCGCCAGCACAAACATCAATTACCACTGCATTTGAAAAGTTTAGGCAGTCCGATGATGACAAATGCAAAGCATCAAAGATTAAGTTGGCCGCTTTTGTAGCAGAACACAAAATTTCTGTTATCAAAAATCTGCTGTAAAATACACTGTATTTTTTTCTTACATTTACTGTATTTTTGTTAGTAACACTGTTATTTTGATCATGAAACACGGTAATTTCAAATTTCAATTCCTCATCTGGCAACACTGCTGCCGCAGGACGAGCCCGTCGCGTTTTGCAAATTAAAAAAGTTCAGTCAGTTGTCGAACTTCCACCATAGAGAGTGGGTTTGTTTCGCGCTCAAAATAAAAATAAACTGTGAGAGAGATTACAAAGACTGATTATTTCTATTGTTCATGAACAAAAATGGACTTGTTTTAGTGTATTTAAGGACCCGTAAGTGGTATAATCGCCAAAATGTGGGGAGCAAGCAGCAAACAGTGTGAAATGAATTGCCAGTGCTCCGGGTGAGTTTTTTTTTACTTTTTTTCTTTTAGACCATCCAAGGAGTTTTGTTTACGGGTTTTT
This sequence comes from Yponomeuta malinellus, assembly GCA_947308005.1. Classification (NCBI taxonomy): domain Eukaryota; kingdom Metazoa; phylum Arthropoda; class Insecta; order Lepidoptera; family Yponomeutidae; genus Yponomeuta; species Yponomeuta malinellus. Next base: position 1,958,863 of record OX371023.1, read on the forward strand.
ATTTAAATATTTTCGATTAACAGGCCGTATTTTAACAAAAAAGTTCACGTTCCATTTTTAAAAAAGTTCGTTGCGCTTCTCGAACAGCTGATTTTGCGAAACGTGTGAAGACTTTCGTTGATAATAAAATTAAATAAAACTTCGACTTTGTTTATTTGAGTGTTCCGGGCTGTTTTGACCTTTTGTCAATTTGATAGTCCATTCATATCTCTTGTCCTAGTTTCCGTTACTTATTAATTGTAATTGCAGCGCGATGTTTTAAAATTGATATCGTGCTCACACTGGACTTTTGACCTATTTTAGCCAAACAAATAAATTGATGTCATGCACTAGGTCCATTCATTAAAGAGCACGATTGTACCTATTTTCGTCCCCGAAGTCGTCTAATTTGAAGGTTTCGTAAATAGTAGAAGTTTTTGTGGTTAAAAAAATTAAGTAAATGGCGCATTCAGACTTTTAGGTACTCTTTTAGCGAACTTCAAACCTTCAAGGCGCGTCCACAAAATTGCTTAAACGGAGTTTGAAAAGAAGACCGGCACTTCTATAAATGTACAATTTATTATTTAGCAATAATTAATAAGTAAATAAGTAACAATTTACACTTAAATATTTACTTAGTGAACTACCTATCTCCAATAATTATCTTAATTTGTTACAAGTAGCATTTACATGTAGACATCACATTATTATCATTAGTGAATTTGTAGCCTACAAGTTGTAGGTTCTATGTATTTATTTATTGCATTATTTATTTATTATTATGTATTTGTATAATATTTCCCCTCCATATGATTTTTTTATAGAGGTATCTAGGTCTAAAAAGGTAAATTAGTATATTTTATAATTGTAAGTAGGTAGCACTACCTGTTAATGTTTAATTAAAAAAATCACTTTCGTTGTATGGGAGCCCTTAAATATTTATTTCGTTCTGCTTTTAGTATTTGTTGTTATTGCGGCAACAGAAATACATCATCTGTGAAAATTTCAGCTGCTTAGCTATTATGTATCCCGGCGCGAAAAGCACGGCGACGTATGAAGGGGATGCGACGGGACTTTTAAATACCCGTATCTTAAAAACTATTGGGCTTACCAACACCAAATTATTATCATTTAACTGCAAATTTAGTCCACTTAAAAGTGTCCATAGTGACTTTTGCCGTAACGTAGGTCCTTAGTGGTAAAAATTGACCAAAACCAATAACACTCCTAAAATTTTATGAATTTTCAAGTACTTAACTGTGATCCGAAAGGCTTTCGAGGTGGAAAACTTGGATTTGTCATTACCCATTTCATCACTAGTAATCACTACCAACTCATAAAAAAATCAGAACTACCTCATATGATATAAGGCAACACTTCTTGTTTGGCACGATTTCCATGTTCTATAACTATAGAAACCCGTAACCTACGGTTAGCCTATAAATACAGTCGACAGCACCATTGCCACCAACCTTTACATTTTTGTTGCAAAGTTGCCCTTAACGTCGTAACGTTACTCTACTCCGTAGAGTGCTTGACAGCTCTCGACTGTACCACCATATCATCCAATCCAAACTGAAGTTTAGTTACAAAATCTACTTTTCTTTGCGAATACGTAATGTATAAAGTGGACCTTGCATGAGCGCCAAACTGGGATACGTTGAAATAGGCACTTTGCACCACAGATTAAAAAGAAAAAAAGTCAAGCTTTGCACTACCATTGACTTGAAACTCAATAGCACTAACTACCTAATAATGTGTTGCCAGTTTATATTTTATTCTTTTGGGTCTAGCGACTCTTCAAATAGGCTAACCTTTTTAATGAGCGAAACGCAGTTTTTTCATAATCCAGCCAGTATTTTTTTCTTACAATTATTATCGTCAGCAAGGAGTTCAGCGACCTCTTTGTCTTGTCTATGATGCGTCAAGGATACGATCCTGACTGGCTGACGTAATCTCAAGTTAAATATGTGCGCTGGCACTTTTTTGTCTTCCGAGGAGGATATTATTACTCGCTCGGGGATGGATTTTTTATGACGGCTCCCTCTTTTCTTTCCGTTGTAATTTAACTTGCCAATAAAAATGTGGTAAAAGCACATATTTGTAGGTAGATGACTAAATTATAATGTCGAAAATGTAAAAGGAGGTAAACAAATTATTAGCAAAATAAATATTTGTCAATGCCTCCTCCGAAACGCGTGTAGGCTTACAAATCATCATCATCATCATCATCCAGCCACAAGAAGTCCATTGCTGGACATAGGCCTCCTCCATGGATTTCCAAAAAAGACCGGTTGGAAGCGGTCTGCATCCAGCGTCTTCCTGCCACTTGGATGAGGTCATCTGTCCATCTTGTGGCTGGTCGTCCTACGCTGCGCTTGCCGATATGTGGTCTCCATTCGAGAACTTTACAAATCACTCGGTAGTATTTGAACCCTCTTTAACCTGCGAAAGCAAGGGAGGGTTATTTGCTCAGTTTAACACTAACTGTCCGTCACAGTGCAGTGAGTTAACGGCGCGAGTCCTACCTCCTTGATCCTTGCTAATGAACTTAATAAGGTCCGTCCGCTTGTCAGTTTTAGGTACAATGCTCGACAAATAACTTGAACATGTCTAACTTCGGATGGACTTATTTCGGGTTTTATTGGCTGGGGACGCGGGATGTCGCTTATTCCCGGTTCCTATATTCAAGAACGACTCGTTTTGCTTAAGGATGGTTAAAATGTCTACTCAAGTATTCCTCTTAAAAACGGTTTCGAATAACGCACCGTACTATAAATGTATGGAGATAACAATTTGTGAAGTTCCTATACAATTTTTTAAACATCATTCAGCTATTTAAGTTAAGGGACGCTTGTTAAGGATAAGTTACCGAACCGGGCATTAGTAATTTTCGAATTCGGTCCAGCGAGCTGGTGGGCGTCCGCAGCCTAGCTCGTGGTCTCCACTCGAGCACCATTGCACCCCATCGACCATCGGCTCTTCGGCATATTCGACCAGCACACTGCCAGTTTAGCATGCTAATCTTATAGGCTTCCTGGTGTTATTTATAAAAAAACCGGACATGTGCGTGTCGGGCGACGCGCAGTGAAGGGTTTCGTAAAAGGAGGGGGTTTTATCTGCTTTACAGAACTTTACAAAAGTAACGACTTCGTTTACGTTGAAAACGTTTTCAATGGATTTTGTACGAAGTTTTCCTTTTATAAGTGGGTCGCCTATTACTCGTTAACTTTATATGTGCTACTACCCTGAATTTTCTCACGTTTCTATAGTCAACTGTCTAGCCAGGAGAGGGAGGGGCGCCCTACTCGGACAATCATTTGCGCTTTAACTCTTAGTATTTCGCAAACCGAACCCTAAATCAAAAAATGGTCTTTCTACACCCACAATTTTTTTTAACGACCAATCCAACGATGCCCCATACGATTAGGTAGACGAGAAAAAAAATCATCCCCACTTTTCATGTTAGGTAAAAAAAATCCAACATTTTATTCTTTAACTTTGTCGGCGTGATAAATATGTTACACACACCAAATACGGTATTTGACACGATCAACAATAAATTATTTCATATGCTTGATTAAAACAAAAATTACAAAATATCTCGGAAAATGTATCTCTTTTAGTCCATTACTAGTTATCACAACTTTTAAATAGATTAAACATAAAAAGAGTGCTCTGAAATGTGACGTCATAAGCCAGTATTTTCATACAAAATTCCGTTTTAAAAGTAACTCATTTGATATTTTGTCCAACCGGTCTTTGCGCTAGGCGGCGGACGGACAGACAGACAGACAGACAGACGGACGGACGGACGGACGGACGGACATGGTAAAACTATAAGGGTTCCTTGTCGGACTACGGAACCCTAAAAATGATCTTCCTCCATCCACAATATTTTTAAACGACCAATCCATCGATATCCCACACTATGGTGTCGTAGGTGAGAAAAAAAATGCATCCCTAATTTAGAAAAAAATATTCTTTTAAGATTTTATTCTACCGTTTTGTCGGCGTGATTAATATGACATGTATGTCTATGCCAAACAGCTTTCAAGTACTAATCGTCTCTGAGCTAGGCCGCTCTAGACAGACGGACGGGACGTCGCGAAACTATAAGGGTTCCTTTTCGACTACGGAACCCTTATGCAATTCCTCTAAAACACTCCTCAAGTGCAGTCCAAATAGTATTGCGTAAAGGGAAAGTACAATCCAAACTGCATTTGAGGAGTGTTTTAAACAATAGCGTTTTTACAATAAGACTGTTCTTCGTCTATAGGCTATCTTCGGGCTCTAGTTTTAAGTGTTTCCGCGTATTCTGATATTCGGAAATCGTAAGTTGGAAGCCAAAGTCGCGCACAATAAGCTAGTCTATCTAATACAATTACTATAACAGCGTACAACCATAGGGGTGGCGCACTCGAGGACATCTGTTGGGTTGAACGAACTGGGGCAGCACCCCAGCCCGCGCAGGACGCCGATCGATGGACGCTTTTGGGACGCGTAGTGCACTAGATTGCACTAAATCCTAATGATTTTTATAGTTTATGTGGGTACATAGTTTATTTTGTTCACTTCGGGAGCACCGTTTTTAGGGTCCCGTAGTCGACAAGGAACCCTTATAGTTTCGCCATGTCCGTCTGTCTGTCTGTCCGTCTGTCCGCGGCCTAGCTCGGAGACGATTACTAGAAAGCTGAAATTTGGCGTAGATGTACACAATGATCACGCCGACAAAACGGTAGGATAAAATCTTTAAAAAATATTTTTTTTTACGTAACCCCCTTCACCAAGATTAGGCATGCAATTTTTCTCGCCTACATCTTAGTGTGGGGCATCGTTGGATTGGACGTTCAAAAACATAGTGGGTGTAGGAAGACCATTTTTTTGATTTAGGGTTCCGTTTGCGAAACATTAAGCTTTAAAGCGCAAATTTTTGTCCGAGTAGGGCGTCCCCTTCCCCTTCCTGGCTAAACGGTTGATTGTAGAAACGTAAAAAAAATCCGGGGTAGTAGCACGTTTATCGAACTTAAAAGGAAAAGTATCACGGATAAGTAGGCCTTACTAGTTAACGAGTAATAGGCAATCAACTTATAAAAGTAAAATTTCGTACATAACATAACATAAACTCACGCCTGTATCCCAGATGGGTAGGCAGAGACCAGGGACTGCCACTTGCTACGATCCTGACAGATCACTTTCTCTTCCTCAACATTCATTAGTCGTTGCATGCACTCACGCCAGTTTCGGGTACTTTTTATCTTGCCCTTTGCTAATACATCCCCTATTTGGTCGAAGTATGTCCGTCTGGGTCGCCCTTACCGGCCCCTCCACCCACATTCGCTCGATATATTTGTTTCGTCAATCTTTCTTCCTTCATCCTCTCCACATGTCCAAACCGACGCAACATTCCTGTCTCAATTCTAGTCACTACATCCTCTTTCAGTCCACAACGTTCTCTAATCACACTATGCGTATCCTACAAAACAGTTTCGTACAAAATCCATTGAAAATGACTTTGATGAAGTTGTTAGTTTTGTACAGCAGATAAAAAAACCCCTCTTTCTACGGAACCCTACATTGCGCGTGCCCCGACACGCACTTGGCCGGTTTTTTGCAACACTGCAGGAGTTGGACGAGAAACTGTGACACAGTTTGTTTTTCTGTTACTATCTCAATTATAATCTTTCAATGATTTTTGTAAGAAATTCGTAGGGAGACTTATTATCATCAAAGTAGAACAAGGAAATGCCAACAAAACTGTTGTTTTACATAAATACTTGAACGTATTTTGTATTCAAATTACGCGCAATTTGTATTCAAATTGTGGAGCGGACGACAGACGGCCTTTGGAGACACTGCCCTACGTCCTGCCCACCCCAAAACGGGTGAACCGTGAAGCTACACTAGGCAAGATTCATATCGTGCAGTAACAACCTTTAACAAGACAGAACTCTTTCCAAAAAGGTGTGAAACAAAAAGGCTGCATTTTGTAGAATGTCTCTTCTTTTGAACCCAATACTCCTTCGCAGCGGTCTTTGTTATAAAAAGGTGCTATGTGCTTTCTAAAAATACTTAAATGGGGTAGAGACTCTAAGGTTATGTAATGAAAAAGACCTTAATTCTACATTCTACATTCTCAATACTGGTTTCGCGCGTTCTAAACTGTTTGAATTTCGATTATTTTTGAATCGAAATTGGAGAATAGGGCAAGCCCACTTATTTTATTTACGAAAAAAGTCACCCAGTCGGATTCGTGAAATCGTATTTGTTGTAACTGTCTTAACCAAAATACAAATAACGACGGATGTTAAGATACTCTGAGGGCACTGCAAAATTATTGGCTATGATAATTAGACAAACAAAAAAATTGTAACCAATAACGCAGGTATTACAAATAAATTGTTTCATCCAGCCCGTAGTTTGTTAAAAAAAAAATCTTATACTCTGTGGTTTAGTTGTCTATGGTCAATGACCAGCACAATGGACCCGTATATCGCCTACGAAAGCGTTTTGTACTTTATGTAACCACAACAGGCGTGTTCTTATAAAAAAAAAAATTGAAGTATCCTTCCTCACCTCATCTTATACTCGTTTTGTTCTCCTGTCTGAGTTATTTTGTTGACGTCTCATGCAACGTTACATTTCCATAATAACTGCAGTTAGAGAAACTAGTCAGCGTATAATTTTCGAATTAAATGATTATATAGAATAGTAGCTCAAATATTTTATGAAACTTTCGTGGTTGTACGCACAGAAACTGGTAAATTAAAATAAAATCATTAATATTTTACAATTTCTAATGCGTTTTTAATTTCGAATTTAATTCATAATCATAAAGCATTTATTTATGATTATAAATTAAATTCATTACATTATTGTTTATTCAGGATTTGGATGGCTATGTCCTGCCATACAGGCGTAAAAATATTTTTTTGGTACCTATAAAAACCTATACCTTATAAATATCACCTGCATTTGAATTATTTAAAAATAAGATATGTATGTCAAAAACTATAAAAATATTGAAATTAAAATTAAGGAAAATTATGAATATGTCAAATTATAAAATCTACATTAAAACAAAGGACACAATGATCAAATAAAAATAATAATAATAAATAAATAACATCCACTTTGAACAAAAACCATTTTTAGCATCGTAGGTAGAATCCAAATCGAGTCAATGCCTCTGGTTACCCCCACCGGGGTCATCGTGAGGGCATGACTGTCTGTTGTCCCACCTTGCGCAAGGGCAACAGGCAACGACAACGGCTTGCGCGCGCGCCGTGACGCTCCGTTAACGTATCTCTAACGTACGGCTTTCCACGTAATTGCAGCCTTTTTCTATGCTGAATTATTTATATTCCGTAATGTTTTTCTATTAATTTAACGATCCTTAGTTAGTCTTCAAGAGAATACCCCCTGACTAGAAGAGTAGGCGCCAATCTGAATTGTTCGGTACATTCAAGATTTTGGCGGAAAGATGAAATTGAAAACAGCATTTTCAGGCTTTTTAGTCTAGGATACTGTATAGATAATAGTCTCATCTAACAACAGTGCATGGTAAAGATAAGGCTGGCTCTTTCGCGATATTGTCAGAATGACATGTGAAGGAGAGATTCCTGTGATGTAGCAATAAAGAATATGAATGTAAATTTTGACACGCACTTTATGTAAAACGTGATTTCGGTAATCCTTATTGCGCTCACCTTCATTGAGATAATTTCATACAATGGCCACATCGCGTGTGCGCACGAAGAAAAAGAAATTGATATTTTCCTTTTTGAATGCGATTCCTCTTTGTCCCGGCAACTGGCAACTTATTGTTCGAATGCCATTTACGGAAAAAAGTTTTGTTTGAAAGCGCCGCTTTTCTTTCAGAATTCGAAATTGATTGCCAGTGTTGCCCAAAAAACCTGCGATAATTCATTCGAATACGTAAGATATTCGATCGGCAATTAAGATATTTTAAGTAGATTTCATGTGCATTTTCTATTGCTAATTTATTCCGATGCGTTGAATGGGACTTGATTAAACTGTTGAATGAGTTTTGGGGTGACGCTGGCGAAATTTTTGTTCAGCTAGCGAGGGCACCACCTGCCTGCCATTCGATCGATAGTTTTTGTGTAGTGCTGGGTCAAACCATATACACAATGTCAGACAGACAAGTATTTTTGCGATCTGAAGATAATTAAATAATGTAACTCGTTTAAATTATGGAAAAAATAAGAAGAAACAACACGATTGTTTTAAGGGGTTTTGCGGGTTTTCCTAATTTTATTTCTTTGTATCTCTGCACACTCTTCTTTTACTATGTCTGTGTACACTGTACAGTAAAAGCTCGTAAAATGTGTATCGTAATAAAATCGATTTCTTTTTTATAAGCCGATTTAGTGTCTCACTAGTGTCACATTAGTGTCTCACTGGGTAAAGGTCTCTTTAGCGCTCCACTACTCTCCAACTCCATACATCCAATTTATGAAAAAATTGGTAGTAAATTGGACTTTTAGAGCTTTTGGAACGATCTCTCATTTGCTAGCTAGAGAAATATTCCTCTCAGGTGTTCATACAAAGTACGCGTCGTACTTCAAAAAGGACGTGGAAAAAAAGAAGAAAAACTTAACGAATAGGGATTTGAAAAAGGAACGTCTCAAGTCACGCTGAGCCCGTCGACCGCAACCAATCAAAGAACGGTGGAAAAAAAAAAACTAGTAGGCTCGGACCTCGTGTACTAACATTAGAGATGGCTTGGAGGTGGAACAGGATGGGTTTTATAATGTGGATGCACTTAGAAAACATGTTGCTTTTTAGGGTTCCCTTACCCGAGGGGTCTAAGACTTCACTGTCCGTCTGTCTGTCTGTCTGTCCGTCCGTCTGTCCGGCTGTCTGTCTGTCCGTCTGTCTGTCTCTCTGTCACCATGCTGTATCTCCTGAACCGTGATAGCTAGGCAGTAAAAATTTTCACAGATGATGTATTTCTGATGCCGCTATAACAACAAATAATAAAATCAGAATATAATAAATATTTAAGGGGGGCTCCCATACAACAAACGCTGTCTAAAGACAGCGCTCGCCACCTAGCGGCCATCTATGTAACCTTCACAGCGCCGATGTCATGTCGTTAAATGTCAATGTTAAACGCTTCTTGTTGTTTTCTATAGATGGCGCTGTTCACAAATTCGATCTTTGTCTAATGTTGTACAGATAATGATACGGGAGCCTTCGTGCGTGAGTCCGACGCGCACTTGGCCGGGTTCTTTTTCAAAACTAAATTACGTATGTAGATCTTGTAGTTTGTTTCTTCTGTTCAGAAATCTTTGAAAATCATATTCTACCTGTAAAATAATGGAATACGAAAATATTCTTCATTATTATTAATACGTATGCAATAAGCACATAAGTATTTAAAAAATACAATGGCAATGTGGCGGACTTAATGCTATAAGCCGAAACAAAAAAATAATTATTAAAAGAAATCAGTCTTTAATTAATATTTTTCTTCTGTCAAGTCAATTGGGTATTTGACAGAATATCAAATGAGTTACTTTTAAAACGGAATTTTGTATGAAAATACTTGCTTATGACGTCACATTTCAGAGCACTCTTTTTATGTTTAATCAAATTGACTAAAAGAGATATATTTTCCGAGATATTTTGTAATTTTTGTTTTAATCGAGCATATGAAATAATTTATTGTTGATCGTGTCAAATACCGTATTCAGTGTTGTTTATACGGCATCACAGGCACATCGTTTTCAATCAACAGCAACCATGTACTAAAGTTATGTAAATTTGTTTCTACTTAGAGTGCAATCATATTTATAAACTAGGGGGTGAACCCCCTGCGCGCTTACGCGCGCCAACCCCCAGCCGCTCCGAGCTTCGCTCTCCGCGGCGCTCGGCCTAGGGCCTCGCTAGACACTTGACGTTGGGATTTGTCGCGTGGGAACCTGTATGGTCTCGGCCTTCGGCCTCGGCCTTCGGTCTGGCTTTTGCGTTGTTGCTTGTTCGCCGAAAATGTATAGTCTCGGCCTTCGGCCTCGGCCTGAACGGAGCTCGGCCTTCGGCCTCGCCGCGGCGGGGTTCCTGGGGCCCGCTTCGCGGAGCTCGGCCTTCGGCCTCGCAAGTTTGTCCCATCTGGCTTTTGCGTTGTTGCTTGTTCGCCGGAAAATGTGTGGTCTCGGCCTTCGGCCTCGGCCTGAACGGAGCTCGGCCTTCGGCCTCGCCGCGGCGGAGTTTCTCGTGCCCGCTTCGGCGACGCAAAATTGTCCCCCCTCAGTTTTGTTTTAAAATTTGTATTAAAAGTCGATTTTCAGTATAAATTCTCCATACAAAACTTTCTCATTTTCAATTGTCGATATCTCGGCCGCCATCTTGAAAATTCAAAATGTCCGATTTTTCTCATATACCTGGGTCCTTTGACAACCCGATGCCGTTTAGGGCACGTCTCCAGCATGTGCCCAGTTGGCTGCCGACTTTTTTGCGCAGAGGTCGATTTTTTGGGCGGCCATATTCTCGCCCCTATTTTGAATTTCGAACGTTCAAATTTTTTTTTCAATATTAGATCACGAACTAAACGTCCGTTCAAAATTTTATCTAAATCGGCCGGTAAACAAAAAAGTTAGCACATTTGTATGGAAGAACGCGTTCGAAATTCAAAAATCGGCTTCATAGGATGGCTGCATATCATACATTTCCTACAACTTTCTCATACAAAATTTTCACGTAGCTCTTACCGTTTCCGAGGAAATCTATAGATGATCAGTCAGTCAGTCAGTGAGTATACCGGATTGTAGCTATATATATTATTACTAGGGGGTGAACCCCCTGCGCGCTTCGCGCGCCAACCCCCAGCCGCTCCGAGCTTCGCTCTCCGCGGCGCTCGGCCTAGGGCCTCGCTAGACACTTGACGTTGGGATTGTTTGAGTGGGAACATGTATGGTCTCGGCCTTCGGCCTCGGCCTGGACGGAGCTCGGCCTTCGGCCTCGCTGCGGCGGGGTTCCTCGTGCCCGCTTCGCGGAGCTCGGCCTCCGGCCTCGCAAGTTTGTCCCATCTGGCTTTTGCGTTGTTGCTTGTTCGCCGAAAATGTATAGTCTCGGCCTTCGGCCTCGGCCTGAACGGAGCTCGGCCTTCGGCCTCGCCGCGGCGGGGTTCCTGGTGCCCGCTTCGCGGAGCTCGGCCTTCGGCCTCGCAAGTTTGTCCCGTCTGGCTTTTGCGTTGTTGCTTGTTCGCCGAAAAATGTGTGGTCTCGGCCTTCGGCCTCGGCCTGAACGGAGCTCGGCCTTCGGCCTCGCCGCGGCGAGATTTCTCATTACCGCTTTAAATATTTCATTTTTGTTTAAAATTTTGTACTAAAAGTCGATTTTCAGTACAAATTCTCCATACAAAATTTTCTCATTTTCAATCGTCGATATCTCGGCCGCCATCTTGAAAATCCAAAATGTCCGATTTTTCTCATATACCTGGGTCCTTTGACAACCCGATGCCGTTTAGGGCACGTATCCAGCATGTGCCCAGTTGGCTGCCGACTTTTTTGCGCAGAGGTCGATTTTTTGGGCGGCCATATTCTCGCCCCTATTTTGAATTTCGAACGTTCAAAATTTTTTTTCAAAATGAGATCACGAAACAAACACTTGTTCCAAATTTCATTCAAATCGGCCAATAAACAAAAAAGTTAGCCCATTTGTATGGGAGAACGCGTTCGAAATTCAAAAATCGGCTTCATAGGATGGCTGTATATCATACATTCCCTACAACTTTCTCATACAAAATTTTCACGTAACTCTTACCGTTTCCGAGGAAACCTATAGATGATCAGTCAGTCAGTCAGTCAGTCAGTGAGTATACCGGATTGCAGCTATATATATTAGTAATGGAGCCGGTCATTGACCTCTACCTGTGGCCTGTACAAGCGGAGGGCCTCTATGAAGAAATCGATTTTCAGTACAAAATTTCAATACAAAATTTGCTCTTATCAATCGTCTATAACTCGGCCGTTAACACGAAATTTCAGAATGTTACATTTTTCTCATGGTCCTGAACATCTCAGTAACACGATGCCACACACAGCTCAGCAATTTTTTTGGCCTTTGGCCTCCACCGATGGTACTAAAAAAGGGCGGATTTCTATGGAAAAGTCGATTTTCAGCACAAAATTTTCTAATAAAGTGTGTAATTTTCAAACTTTAATGAGTCGGTGGCCAACTCGAACGGTCGAGTGTCTCGGCAGCGTGCCCCCGCCTCCAGCTAAGCAATAGTTTCGGCCTTTGGCCTCCACCGATGGTACTAAAAAAGGGCGGATTTCTATGGAAAAGTCGATTTTCAGTAAAATATTTTCTAATAAAGTGTCTAATTTTCAAACTTTAATGAGTCGGTGGCCAACTCGAACGGTCGAGTGTCTCGGCAGCATGCCCCCGCCCCCAGCTAAGCAATAGTTTCGGCCTTTGGCCTCCACCGATGGTACTAAAAAAGGGCGGATTTCTATGGAAAAGTCGATTTTCAGCACAAAATTTTCTAATAAAGTGTGTAATTTTCAAACTTTAATGAGTCGGTGGCCAACTCGAACGGTCGAGTGTCTCGGCAGCGTGCCCCCGCCTCCAGCTAAGCAATAGTTTCGGCCTTTGGCCTCCACCGATGGTACTAAAAAAGGGCGGATTTCTATGGAAAAGTCGATTTTCAGTAAAATATTTTCTAATAAAGTGTCTAATTTTCAAACTTTAATGAGTCGGTGGCCAACTCGAACGGTCGAGTGTCTCGGCAGCATGCCCCCGCCCCCAGCTAAGCAATAGTTTCGGCCTTTGGCCTCCACCGATGGTACTAAAAAAGGGCGGATTTCTATGGAAAAGTCGATTTTCAGTAAAATATTTTCTAATAAAGTGTCTAATTTTCAAACTCTAATGAGTCGGTGGCCAACTCGAACGGTCGAGTGTCTCGGCAGCATGCACCCGCCTCCAGCTAAGCAATAGTTTCGGCCTTTGGCCTCCACCGATGGTACTAAAAAAGGCGGATTTCTATGGAAAAGTCGATTTTCAGTACAAATTCTCCATACAAAATTTTCTCATTTTCAATCGTCGATATCTCAGCCGCCATCTTGAAATGTCAAAATGTCCGATTTTTCTCATATACCTGGGTTCTTTGACAACCCGATGCCGTTTAGAGCACGTCTCCAGCATGTGCCCAGTTGGCTGCCGACTTTTTTGCGCAGAGGTCGATTTTTTGGGCGGCCATATTCTCGCCCCTATTTTGAATTTCGAACGACCGATAGGGGAACCGAAAATGGCGTGCCGAAAAAAAGTCCGCTTTAAAATTTGATCGAAATCGGCCGGTAAACAAAAAAGTTAGCCCATTCCTCTAAGAGAAGGCGTTCGAAATTCAAAAATCGGCTTCATAGGATGGCTGTAATTCATACATTTCCTGCAACTTTCTCATACATTTTTTTCGTGTCAGAGTTGTCGTTTCTGAGAAAACCTATAGATGATCAGTCAGTCAGTCAGTCAGTGAGTATACCGGATTGCAGCTATATATATTAGTAATGGAGCCGGTCATTGACCTCTACCTGTGGCCTGTACAAGCGGAGGGCCTCTATGAAGAAATCGATTTTCAGTACAAAATTTCAATACAAAATTTGCTCTTATCAATCGTCTATAACTCGGCCGTTAACACGAAATTTCAGAATGTTACATTTTTCTCATGGTCCTGAACATCTCAGTAACACGATGCCACACACAGCTCAGCAATTTTTTTGGCCTTTGGCCTCCACCGATGGTACTAAAAAAGGGCGGATTTCTATGGAAAAGTCGATTTTCAGCACAAAATTTTCTAATAAAGTGTGTAATTTTCAAACTTTAATGAGTCGGTGGCCAACTCGAACGGTCGAGTGTCTCGGCAGCGTGCCCCCGCCTCCAGCTAAGCAATAGTTTCGGCCTTTGGCCTCCACCGATGGTACTAAAAAAGGGCGGATTTCTATGGAAAAGTCGATTTTCAGTAAAATATTTTCTAATAAAGTGTCTAATTTTCAAACTTTAATGAGTCGGTGGCCAACTCGAACGGTCGAGTGTCTCGGCAGCATGCCCCCGCCCCCAGCTAAGCAATAGTTTCGGCCTTTGGCCTCCACCGATGGTACTAAAAAAGGGCGGATTTCTATGGAAAAGTCGATTTTCAGCACAAAATTTTCTAATAAAGTGTGTAATTTTCAAACTTTAATGAGTCGGTGGCCAACTCGAACGGTCGAGTGTCTCGGCAGCGTGCCCCCGCCTCCAGCTAAGCAATAGTTTCGGCCTTTGGCCTCCACCGATGGTACTAAAAAAGGGCGGATTTCTATGGAAAAGTCGATTTTCAGTAAAATATTTTCTAATAAAGTGTCTAATTTTCAAACTTTAATGAGTCGGTGGCCAACTCGAACGGTCGAGTGTCTCGGCAGCATGCCCCCGCCCCCAGCTAAGCAATAGTTTCGGCCTTTGGCCTCCACCGATGGTACTAAAAAAGGGCGGATTTCTATGGAAAAGTCGATTTTCAGTAAAATATTTTCTAATAAAGTGTCTAATTTTCAAACTCTAATGAGTCGGTGGCCAACTCGAACGGTCGAGTGTCTCGGCAGCATGCACCCGCCTCCAGCTAAGCAATAGTTTCGGCCTTTGGCCTCCACCGATGGTACTAAAAAAGGCGGATTTCTATGGAAAAGTCGATTTTCAGTACAAATTCTCCATACAAAATTTTCTCATTTTCAATCGTCGATATCTCAGCCGCCATCTTGAAATGTCAAAATGTCCGATTTTTCTCATATACCTGGGTTCTTTGACAACCCGATGCCGTTTAGAGCACGTCTCCAGCATGTGCCCAGTTGGCTGCCGACTTTTTTGCGCAGAGGTCGATTTTTTGGGCGGCCATATTCTCGCCCCTATTTTGAATTTCGAACGACCGATAGGGGAACCGAAAATGGCGTGCCGAAAAAAAGTCCGCTTTAAAATTTGATCGAAATCGGCCGGTAAACAAAAAAGTTAGCCCATTCCTCTAAGAGAAGGCGTTCGAAATTCAAAAATCGGCTTCATAGGATGGCTGTAATTCATACATTTCCTGCAACTTTCTCATACATTTTTTTCGTGTCAGAGTTGTCGTTTCTGAGAAAACCTATAGATGATCAGTCAGTCAGTCAGTCAGTGAGTATACCGGATTGCAGCTATATATATTAGTAATGGAGCCGGTCATTGACCTCTACCTGTGGCCTGTACAAGCGGAGGGCCTCTATGAAGAAATCGATTTTCAGTACAAAATTTCAATACAAAATTTGCTCTTATCAATCGTCTATAACTCGGCCGTTAACACGAAATTTCAGAATGTTACATTTTTCTCATGGTCCTGAACATCTCAGTAACACGATGCCACACACAGCTCAGCAATTTTTTTGGCCTTTGGCCTCCACCGATGGTACTAAAAAAGGGCGGATTTCTATGGAAAAGTCGATTTTCAGCACAAAATTTTCTAATAAAGTGTGTAATTTTCAAACTTTAATGAGTCGGTGGCCAACTCGAACGGTCGAGTGTCTCGGCAGCGTGCCCCCGCCTCCAGCTAAGCAATAGTTTCGGCCTTTGGCCTCCACCGATGGTACTAAAAAAGGGCGGATTTCTATGGAAAAGTCGATTTTCAGTAAAATATTTTCTAATAAAGTGTCTAATTTTCAAACTTTAATGAGTCGGTGGCCAACTCGAACGGTCGAGTGTCTCGGCAGCATGCCCCCGCCCCCAGCTAAGCAATAGTTTCGGCCTTTGGCCTCCACCGATGGTACTAAAAAAGGGCGGATTTCTATGGAAAAGTCGATTTTCAGCACAAAATTTTCTAATAAAGTGTGTAATTTTCAAACTTTAATGAGTCGGTGGCCAACTCGAACGGTCGAGTGTCTCGGCAGCGTGCCCCCGCCTCCAGCTAAGCAATAGTTTCGGCCTTTGGCCTCCACCGATGGTACTAAAAAAGGGCGGATTTCTATGGAAAAGTCGATTTTCAGTAAAATATTTTCTAATAAAGTGTCTAATTTTCAAACTTTAATGAGTCGGTGGCCAACTCGAACGGTCGAGTGTCTCGGCAGCATGCCCCCGCCCCCAGCTAAGCAATAGTTTCGGCCTTTGGCCTCCACCGATGGTACTAAAAAAGGGCGGATTTCTATGGAAAAGTCGATTTTCAGTAAAATATTTTCTAATAAAGTGTCTAATTTTCAAACTCTAATGAGTCGGTGGCCAACTCGAACGGTCGAGTGTCTCGGCAGCATGCACCCGCCTCCAGCTAAGCAATAGTTTCGGCCTTTGGCCTCCACCGATGGTACTAAAAAAGGCGGATTTCTATGGAAAAGTCGATTTTCAGTACAAATTCTCCATACAAAATTTTCTCATTTTCAATCGTCGATATCTCAGCCGCCATCTTGAAATGTCAAAATGTCCGATTTTTCTCATATACCTGGGTTCTTTGACAACCCGATGCCGTTTAGAGCACGTCTCCAGCATGTGCCCAGTTGGCTGCCGACTTTTTTGCGCAGAGGTCGATTTTTTGGGCGGCCATATTCTCGCCCCTATTTTGAATTTCGAACGACCGATAGGGGAACCGAAAATGGCGTGCCGAAAAAAAGTCCGCTTTAAAATTTGATCGAAATCGGCCGGTAAACAAAAAAGTTAGCCCATTCCTCTAAGAGAAGGCGTTCGAAATTCAAAAATCGGCTTCATAGGATGGCTGTAATTCATACATTTCCTGCAACTTTCTCATACATTTTTTTCGTGTCAGAGTTGTCGTTTCTGAGAAAACCTATAGATGATCAGTCAGTCAGTCAGTCAGTGAGTATACCGGATTGCAGCTATATATATTAGTAACTAGGGGGTGAACCCCCTGCGCGCTTCGCGCGCCAACCCCCAGCCGCTCCGAGCTTCGCTCTCCGCGGCGCTCGGCCTAGGGCCTCGCTAGACACTTGACGTTGGGATTGTTTGAGTGGGAACATGTATGGTCTCGGCCTTCGGCCTCGGCCTGGACGGAGCTCGGCCTTCGGCCTCGCCGCGGCGGGGTTCTTCGTGCCCGCTTCGCGGAGCTCGGCCTCCGGCCTCGCAAGTTTGTCCCATCTGGCTCTTGCGTTGTTGCTTGTTCGCCGAAAATGTATAGTCTCGGCCTTCGGCCTCGGCCTGAACGGAGCTCGGCCTTCGGCCTCGCCGCGGCGGGGTTCCTGGGGCCCGCTTCGCGGAGCTCGGCCTTCGGCCTCGCAAGTTTGTCCCATCTGGCTTTTGCGTTGTTGCTTGTTCGCCGGAAAATGTGTGGTCTCGGCCTTCGGCCTCGGCCTGAAAGGAGCTCGGCCTTCGGCCTCGCCGCGGCGAGGTTCCTCGTCCCGGCTTTGGCCTCGAAACATGTTTTTTTTTGAAAAATTGTTCATTTTTGTTTAAAATTTTGTACTAAAAGTCGATTTTCAGTACAAATTCTCCATACAAAATTTTCTCATTTTCAATCGTCGATATCTCGGCCGCCATCTTGAAAATTCAAAATGTCCGATTTTTCTCATATACCTGGGTCCTTTGACAACCCGATGCCGTTTAGGGCACGTCTCCAGCATGTGCCCAGTTGGCTGCCGACTTTTTTGCGCAGAGGTCGATTTTTCGGGCGGCCATATTCTCGCCCCTATTTTGAATTTCGAACGTTCAAAATTTTTTTTCACAATTAGATCGCGAAACAAACGCCCGTTTCAAATTTCATCCAAATCGGCCGGTAAACAAAAAAGTTAGCACATTTGTATGGAAGAACGCGTTCGAAATTCAAAAATCGGCTTCATAGGATGGCTGTATATCATACATTCCCTACAACTTTCTCATACAACATTTTTACGTAACTCTTACCGTTTCCGAGGAAACCTATAGATGATCAGTCAGTCAGTCAGTCAGTGAGTATACCGGATTGTAGCTATATATATTAGTAATGGAGCCGGTCATTGACCTCTACCTGTGGCCTGTACAAGCGGAGGGCCTCTATGAAGAAATCGATTTTCAGTACAAAATTTCAATACAAAATTTGCTCTTATCAATCGTCTATAACTCGGCCGTTAACACGAAATTTCAGAATGTTACATTTTTCTCATGGTCCTGAACATCTCAGTAACACGATGCCACACACAGCTCAGCAATTTTTTTGGCCTTTGGCCTCCACCGATGGTACTAAAAAAGGGCGGATTTCTATGGAAAAGTCGATTTTCAGCACAAAATTTTCTAATAAAGTGTGTAATTTTCAAACTTTAATGAGTCGGTGGCCAACTCGAACGGTCGAGTGTCTCGGCAGCGTGCCCCCGCCTCCAGCTAAGCAATAGTTTCGGCCTTTGGCCTCCACCGATGGTACTAAAAAAGGGCGGATTTCTATGGAAAAGTCGATTTTCAGTAAAATATTTTCTAATAAAGTGTCTAATTTTCAAACTTTAATGAGTCGGTGGCCAACTCGAACGGTCGAGTGTCTCGGCAGCATGCCCCCGCCCCCAGCTAAGCAATAGTTTCGGCCTTTGGCCTCCACCGATGGTACTAAAAAAGGGCGGATTTCTATGGAAAAGTCGATTTTCAGCACAAAATTTTCTAATAAAGTGTGTAATTTTCAAACTTTAATGAGTCGGTGGCCAACTCGAACGGTCGAGTGTCTCGGCAGCGTGCCCCCGCCTCCAGCTAAGCAATAGTTTCGGCCTTTGGCCTCCACCGATGGTACTAAAAAAGGGCGGATTTCTATGGAAAAGTCGATTTTCAGTAAAATATTTTCTAATAAAGTGTCTAATTTTCAAACTTTAATGAGTCGGTGGCCAACTCGAACGGTCGAGTGTCTCGGCAGCATGCCCCCGCCCCCAGCTAAGCAATAGTTTCGGCCTTTGGCCTCCACCGATGGTACTAAAAAAGGGCGGATTTCTATGGAAAAGTCGATTTTCAGTAAAATATTTTCTAATAAAGTGTCTAATTTTCAAACTCTAATGAGTCGGTGGCCAACTCGAACGGTCGAGTGTCTCGGCAGCATGCACCCGCCTCCAGCTAAGCAATAGTTTCGGCCTTTGGCCTCCACCGATGGTACTAAAAAAGGCGGATTTCTATGGAAAAGTCGATTTTCAGTACAAATTCTCCATACAAAATTTTCTCATTTTCAATCGTCGATATCTCAGCCGCCATCTTGAAATGTCAAAATGTCCGATTTTTCTCATATACCTGGGTTCTTTGACAACCCGATGCCGTTTAGAGCACGTCTCCAGCATGTGCCCAGTTGGCTGCCGACTTTTTTGCGCAGAGGTCGATTTTTTGGGCGGCCATATTCTCGCCCCTATTTTGAATTTCGAACGACCGATAGGGGAACCGAAAATGGCGTGCCGAAAAAAAGTCCGCTTTAAAATTTGATCGAAATCGGCCGGTAAACAAAAAAGTTAGCCCATTCCTCTAAGAGAAGGCGTTCGAAATTCAAAAATCGGCTTCATAGGATGGCTGTAATTCATACATTTCCTGCAACTTTCTCATACATTTTTTTCGTGTCAGAGTTGTCGTTTCTGAGAAAACCTATAGATGATCAGTCAGTCAGTCAGTCAGTGAGTATACCGGATTGCAGCTATATATATTAGTAATGGAGCCGGTCATTGACCTCTACCTGTGGCCTGTACAAGCGGAGGGCCTCTATGAAGAAATCGATTTTCAGTACAAAATTTCAATACAAAATTTGCTCTTATCAATCGTCTATAACTCGGCCGTTAACACGAAATTTCAGAATGTTACATTTTTCTCATGGTCCTGAACATCTCAGTAACACGATGCCACACACAGCTCAGCAATTTTTTTGGCCTTTGGCCTCCACCGATGGTACTAAAAAAGGGCGGATTTCTATGGAAAAGTCGATTTTCAGCACAAAATTTTCTAATAAAGTGTGTAATTTTCAAACTTTAATGAGTCGGTGGCCAACTCGAACGGTCGAGTGTCTCGGCAGCGTGCCCCCGCCTCCAGCTAAGCAATAGTTTCGGCCTTTGGCCTCCACCGATGGTACTAAAAAAGGGCGGATTTCTATGGAAAAGTCGATTTTCAGTAAAATATTTTCTAATAAAGTGTCTAATTTTCAAACTTTAATGAGTCGGTGGCCAACTCGAACGGTCGAGTGTCTCGGCAGCATGCCCCCGCCCCCAGCTAAGCAATAGTTTCGGCCTTTGGCCTCCACCGATGGTACTAAAAAAGGGCGGATTTCTATGGAAAAGTCGATTTTCAGCACAAAATTTTCTAATAAAGTGTGTAATTTTCAAACTTTAATGAGTCGGTGGCCAACTCGAACGGTCGAGTGTCTCGGCAGCGTGCCCCCGCCTCCAGCTAAGCAATAGTTTCGGCCTTTGGCCTCCACCGATGGTACTAAAAAAGGGCGGATTTCTATGGAAAAGTCGATTTTCAGTAAAATATTTTCTAATAAAGTGTCTAATTTTCAAACTTTAATGAGTCGGTGGCCAACTCGAACGGTCGAGTGTCTCGGCAGCATGCCCCCGCCCCCAGCTAAGCAATAGTTTCGGCCTTTGGCCTCCACCGATGGTACTAAAAAAGGGCGGATTTCTATGGAAAAGTCGATTTTCAGTAAAATATTTTCTAATAAAGTGTCTAATTTTCAAACTCTAATGAGTCGGTGGCCAACTCGAACGGTCGAGTGTCTCGGCAGCATGCACCCGCCTCCAGCTAAGCAATAGTTTCGGCCTTTGGCCTCCACCGATGGTACTAAAAAAGGCGGATTTCTATGGAAAAGTCGATTTTCAGTACAAATTCTCCATACAAAATTTTCTCATTTTCAATCGTCGATATCTCAGCCGCCATCTTGAAATGTCAAAATGTCCGATTTTTCTCATATACCTGGGTTCTTTGACAACCCGATGCCGTTTAGAGCACGTCTCCAGCATGTGCCCAGTTGGCTGCCGACTTTTTTGCGCAGAGGTCGATTTTTTGGGCGGCCATATTCTCGCCCCTATTTTGAATTTCGAACGACCGATAGGGGAACCGAAAATGGCGTGCCGAAAAAAAGTCCGCTTTAAAATTTGATCGAAATCGGCCGGTAAACAAAAAAGTTAGCCCATTCCTCTAAGAGAAGGCGTTCGAAATTCAAAAATCGGCTTCATAGGATGGCTGTAATTCATACATTTCCTGCAACTTTCTCATACATTTTTTTCGTGTCAGAGTTGTCGTTTCTGAGAAAACCTATAGATGATCAGTCAGTCAGTCAGTCAGTGAGTATACCGGATTGCAGCTATATATATTAGTAATTATTTATAAATTGCATTTTTTTATGTTGATGTTGAATGAATGTCGATGAAGCAGATGATGTCGGGATCGTGGCAAGTGGCAATCTCTGCCTGTGTGTTTGTGTAATATAATGTTTAATTTTTCAATCGCATTCTCGAGAGTCCTGTCAATTTCAGCGCCACAAAGAGGCCAGTAATTTCAAAATTAGAACGCTCCGCGCCGGCTAACAAAAGCACAAAGGGAGGCAGGCTGTCTGGAAGCGTGACCATTGGAAACAGGATCGTGATTCGTGACCGCTTTGGTGCCTCCCGGAGGATTGGATAATGTAACGTCGGCAGCAGGTCAAGGTTTACCTTTTTTGTGCAGAGTCGCCAGTAACTTCGCGAAGGAAAACGCTTCTAAGCCCGTTAGTGTTGACTGTAGGTACCTACCGTAAGTCAGTCTGCTCTTAACAAATCATCTGAAGATTTCTATAATCCTACATTTGATAGGTATAAATGGTCAGTAGAAAATGTACTCAAGAAAATCATATGGTCCCGACTGAAAATCAGTTTTGCTGGTGTTATGCTATCCATAGCACACACCAGTAAAGTATGCTGAGTAGGAGATTTTTTTTGTTGACACCTGAGGCGTATGGAGTCTCTTTCTTTTCTCGAGTGGACGTGGTCTCCACACGCAGTGTCTGGCAAACGCAGCTGGGCTTGCTGGACTGACGCTCTGAGGCAGGTTGCTGGCAGCGGCTGGATAAGGACGTCCGAGGAAAGGGAGGAAGTCGTGTGCCGCGGGGAAAGCCTATGTCCAGCAGTGGGCGAATATGGGCTCAATCACATTAATAAAAAAATTGTCTTACTTGTCCATCGCAAACTCATCCGCGGCGACTAAAAAAAAATTTAAGCTGTTTATTTAAAAAAAAAATTATATATATTACATGGCATGAACTTAACTTCTAATCTTAATATTTAAAGATTTTTGAGTTAAGGAGCTGCTTATTCATAAATTCACATATACATTATATTTTTACATTTATTGAGGTAGGTTTAATAGGTTGACTGCGCGGATTTTCGTTCAAGTTATCTGTCGGACGTTATAACAACTAGTTTAACCAAGAAGTCTATACTTGGTTTATTCATTGAATTAGAATATTTAACAACCTACAACAGGCTTAGGAGTTTTTTATTACATTTCGTAAAAAAGCTCTCTCATCCTATCTGGCATGTAAATCACAGATCAGGCATAAAACCTATGATGTAACAGGAAGCGACGCCATGTTGAAAAAAAAAAACTTCATACGTGAATAGCCTGGCAACTCAGGCGGTCGTTATTGAAAACGAAAGTTAAGTCATTCCAAAGTTAAATCTTATGGATAAGCTGGGGAGCGTTTAGACTGACTGAAAAAGTTCCTATCGCAAGTTCTACAACATAGATGGTAATTTATTCATACTGGGGACCCGCCCCAGATGGAGCGAAGATCTGGGCGCAGTATTTTTGATTTGGTTATTTAATTTTTAGGTCAGTTTAGATATTATCGTATTAAAATCATTTGTGTCATCAATGAAACTATAATAATTTATTGGTAATATTAATTAACATGTAAAATTTTAATCATAATAATAACTAAATTAATATTAACAACAGCTGTAAAATAATAATAATTTAATCATAAAGCTAAATGTTAATAACAAATGGGAATACCAATGTACGAGCTTTTCAGTCATCCGGGATCGCAGACTACGGTGGAAGTTCAATATTTTTTTAATCGAATTTTCGAATCGATTATTTTTCAGTCTAAACGAGTCTACTCGCTCGAACGACGGTTAGTGAAACTGAAAGTAACGCATTCCTTGGAACACCATAAGTAATTTAGTATCGTGGTATAAGTGTAGATTCGAATAAGACATTCCGATATTGATAGCTGCGCGTGCGACATCGTTCATTTCTTGAGATTCTAGCTGTGTCATGTTTTTATTGCTGAGATAGCGCGGACGGTAGTGAACTCGCCTCACATTCAGAAGGTCGTGGGTTCGAATCCCGGCATGTACCTATGACTTTGTTTTTTAAGCTATGTACATATGTGAAGTTGTAGTAGCAATACCACTCGCTAACATCGTGAGGAAACCTGAGTGTCTGAGCTATTTACATACCTCTCAGCGCTTCAAATAGCCAATCGGCGGTGGGCACGCGTGGTGATTAAGTCCATACTCTCTCCCTGAGAGAAGGCCTGTGCCCCACAGTGGGACGTTTATAGGCTGCTTATAATATGATATGACTTGTCATTTACAAAATACAAGTAAGAAAATAAAATCACGCCTACGATAAACTTAGAACCAAATAACTGCCAAGCGCGAGTTGGACTTCAACGTCAAGGGTTTTGCAAGATTCTACTTTAACACATTTTTAATTGTGAATCAGCTTCTACAACTTTTGGCTTCTAAAAGAGTATGCAAAACTAATTTGAAAACGGTAAAAAATTTGCTGTTCCACACTAAAGTGAAAGCAAAATAAGCAATTACTAAAAAAAACAAAAAAAAACATTAAATTCTACCATAAAACAAATAAACAATTAATCCAACCAATCAATCAAAATAAGAGTTTAAAACATTTTATTGCGCAACGTGAAATAACAATTATGACATGTGATTCGTTATATCGAGTAACGGTATACAATAGGCGGTACTATCACTCAGAGCTACATCTTCCAAGACAACATTTACTGTTTACTATTATTAAAAATTCAAAAAATTGTATTCTATGTAACACAGAAATTGGGTATTTGACAAAATATCAAATGAGTTACAAATACAAATAGATTTATTTTACCAAAAACAATTTTACATCCTTATTATCTACAGATAGTATGGATAGTATTACAATTTTAATTGTGGCCCTCACACTAGGTCAAGCCTGTCCTGTGAGGACCGTGTGAAAGACATTACCAAATAACTTACGATTTATGACAGAATATGGATGCCATTAAATTTAAACAAATCAATTAAATTATATGTAATTAAAACATAAACATGTAAACTTAATATTATAATAATGTTGTTTCATAAGTATTCTATTTATTTTTGTCACTTAAGTAGCTACTTTGCACTGCTAAGGACTGGTTCCAAAATTGGCTATGGGCTAGTGCAGAAGTTAATAAAGTATATATATATATCATCGTTAATTCTTATTTGGTGATTTTGAGGACGTTTTCAGTTTCAAGATATGAGAGATTAGATAGCCAGTTATAAATTTTGCTTTATTCACAGTACATTCTTTTATATTACAGTATGTTATGACTTTATTGTAGATATGTGGATGAGTAAAATCAGGATAGTGCTGCGCAAAAGAAGTTTTAACAAATGGTTTGGAGATTTTAAATATGCGTTTCTTGAGTAGAGCAGTATAGTCCGGGGATCTAAGTGTTTTTCGATGCATTATTATTGATGCCCTTAAAATAAATAGCTGTCTGACATTCAGGACTCTTGCCTCGGAGTAAACGGAGGAGGTTGGGTACCTATATGGCTTATACCTATACTTCTTCTTACTTTTAAAACGGAATTTTGTATGAAAATACTGGCTTATGACGTCACATTTCAGAGCACTCTTTTTATGTTTGATCTACCTATTTAAAAATTGTAATAACTAGTAATTGACTAAAAGAGATACATTTTCCGAGATATTTTGTAACTTTTTGTTTTAATCGAGCATATGAAATAATTTATTGTTGATCGTGTCAAATACCGTATTGTGACTTATTGAATGATACAATTAAAACTAGGTGATATTGTTTTTTTTTTTTGGTCTATATACGTCCCACTGCGGGGACAGGCCCAGAGAGTGTACGGGCTTAATTGCCACGCTAATCATTAAATTCTTAATTGCACAGAAAACAAGGTTTTGTGCAAAGGCGTATTTAATGCTAAATAGCATTTTCTACCAGTCAACCTTTGATAGTGTGGCTTGGGCAATGAACGATACTAAGGTCTAGGGTTTCTGCTAAACTCGCTCGGATCCCCAAAACCTCCCAAGGATCTTGCTCAAACACCACTGAGCCGTTATCTTCCGTCTCTCTGGCACTCATATTGCCGTCTCGCCCGCTCTCACGGCGTTCTCTCCCACGGTGCGTGGATTATGTCATAGCAAGGATGTGGCTTTAAATATAGAACTGGCCGGCTTAGCTTCGTGGGGAAACCTAAATAAATAGCCTGACTGGCTTAGGCGCGGCCTAGGCCTGTTTTATAAAACTTCAATTCATATTTTATTACGACAATTCGATTTACCTACATTGCTTATTCTAGTCTTCCTCCTTGTAAATCTGTGGGTTAATCGACAGCAATGTACATCGAACCGTCATGAATGGTAGTTCTATGAAACAGGCCCCATGGATGCTTTTTCTCTTTCCTCTTTTCCTCTGTCCTACTTAACTAGCTGTGTGCACGGCTTCACCCGCTTGGCATTCAAAGATAATACTTTACAAACAAGGTTAAAAATAATTTATTTGCTAGAGCTTGGGTACATAACATGGTTTAAAGTCATTTTAAGGTCCTTAAAATGGGTCCTTCATGTTCTACTTTTCGCTATATTAGTAACTGGATCGCCTAATTTAAAATAGAAATAAATAATTTAAAATTAATTGTAAAGAAAATTATACAATTCAAGAAACCAGCAAAACATAACATATTACAATATAGTAGATAAACAGGGCGATTAAAATTTAAAACCACCAGACAGTACAATGTTAGTTACTCCACCCATGTTTTAGGGTTCCGTAGTCAACAAGGAACTCTTATAGTTTCGCCATGTCCGTCAGTCTGTCGGTCTGTCCGCGGCTTAGCACAAAGACGATAAGTACTAGAGAGCTGAAATTTTGCATAGGTATACATATTTATTACGCCGACAAAACAGTACAATAACATTTTTAAAATACACCTAAATTAGGGATGCATTTTATTTCTCTCCTACACCATAGTGTGGGGTGTCGTTGGCATTAAAAAATATTGTGGTTGTAGGAGGACAATTTTTGATTTAGGGTTCTGTTTACGAAATATTAAGCTTTAAAGTGCAACTTTTTATCAGAGTAGGGCGTCTCCACCCTCCTCTCTTTGCTAAATTATTGATTGTAAAAACGTGAAAAATTTCAGGGCAGTAGCACATATAATGAACTTAAAACTATCAAGGCTAAGTAGGCTTTATAAGTTAACGAGTAAAAAACCAACTTCATCATCATCATCAGCCATTTGACGCCAACTGCAGGACATAGGCCTAGGTTTTCCAAGCTTCCTGGGGTTGTGCCGCCCGCATCCAGCGACTCGCCGCCACCGTAAGCAGGTCGTCAGACCGGTCTGACGACCACACCACCGGCGACCGAAGAAAAATCTCGAACAAAAACCATTGAAAATTACTTTGACGAAGTTCAGTAAAGCAGATAAAAAACCCCTCTTTCTACGGAACCCTACATTGCGCGTGGCCCGACACGCACTTGGAAGGTTTTTTTTTTAATTAAAGCAAATAGAAACTTCCCACTTATATTTTGTGGCGTAAATATTCTAGAAAACGAAAGTCCTCTGAATGAAAGTATTTTTTATCTTTCCTAGACTGCTCCTCCATCTGTCAGTGACTAAATATTAGTGTAGCTCACCACAAAGTGTGCCATACACATTGACATGTTTTTGTCAATGAAAAAGACTGATTAAGATTTGTGCCTGTGATCGATGGGTTAACTTGACCGATTTGAGCGAAAGTGATGTAACGTTTGTGCGTCAGAGCATGTCAATCAAAATTCTGTCACATACGTTGGACATTTTACTAACCTGCTACCAATTAATACTATAATTATATAGAAAGTGAAATATTTAGAGATATTCTTCTAATTTTTGTTTTGTTTTGAATGAAAAATTGAAAAGTGAAAAGTTAAATGAAAACGATCAGTTCATTTTTGGAGCAAAAACAAGTGTTCTATCAAGTAACTGTCCACTCTATCGGGTTAACCTATTTGACGATTCCAGAAAGTGTCAAAATTTTAAATAAAAAATAAAAACCGACTTCCAACACTTCGGTGCCCAAAATATATGTGCTGGTCATGAAACTGGGCACCGACTACAAATTATACTTCTACAATATCTACATGGATAATACTTCTAATTATTTAAATTATTTCTAACTTTTTAGTGCTGTAGTGTTTCGAAGTCGGTTTTTAATTTTTAGTTTAAATTTTTTTGTTATTTAATTTTTAGTGGGGAAGTGGGAGAAAAATAAACAGGACCCTTATAACCATAATTTACCTATCCTACTTAATTCGTTGCATAAAAATTTGACGTTCTCAATTTCCATCTCCGAAAGACTTCAGAACATCACCAAATTACCTTGCGACTACTTTTACGCTATTTTATGAAACATATTTACTGCTGTCCATGAAGAATTCCGTTTCCATCTCTGAAAGTCTGCATCAGATCTTCACCAAAATAAAATGGGACCAATGGGACGTCTATGCGAACAAAAAAAATTGTCGAAATCGGTCAAGATTTGACGGAGTTATGGAGGAACATAGCCAAAAAATAAAATATATATATAATATATACGCGTCTAATTTATAACCTCCTCCTTTTTTTAAGTCGGTTAAAAATATGTATGTACGAGTATTTGACAGTTTGGAGTAGGTTACATCGGACAACAGTGAAGAACTTAAGCGGCAGCGCCCCTGCTCTCCAAAGAAATAAATTAGGATGCCATAAATATTTAAACAATTTCTTGTAACTGGGGATGAGACGTGCTTATCGATATTCCGCACTCAATTTCGACTGAAAATTCGGTTACATAGTAAATTTGTAAAACAAAAACTGTGGCAGTGATTTATTGAAAACGTCAACACTAATGACAGTCAGTGTCGAGTGTTGAGTGAATGGCGGAGAAAGAAAAAACATTAAAAATTTTAAAAGTACACAATTGTAAAAGAAAACGTATTTTGTTTTCTATTTGTAATCTGTTTCCATTTATGTTGCATAAGACATTTTTTTAAATCAAAATAAAAAAATTTGGTGAACTTCGTATCTACGTAATGAGATGATTTATACAGCGTCCAGTGGCACCTTCACTCATACTAGATGGGTGAAGGGACCACTCGGACGCTGCAGTGCCTGGGACATGGTTTTAGACGGTGAAGCAAAACATCGTGAGGAGACCCGCGGCCTGGTTGGCTCCGCACGTATCCGTCTTTCCTGTGGGCTAGGCCGACCCATTCCATCAGACCCATTGTACTTATAGTAAAGAATCATTAAAGAAACCAGATAGTCAAATCATCTTAGGTAATTGGACAACCGGTAGGTCTCACGACGGATTGAGCAAAACCTCATTCCACCATTCAAACTAAACCTGGTTCACCACCGGCCAATGGATCAGTGGCTTCCATGAACTAGGAATCTCTCTTCTTCATTAGAAGTCATCAATAGCATTTACATAACCTTTTGAGCAGTCGCTCAACTCACGTTGTATGCCTATCTAAGTACTGGAACAGGTTCTATTCTATCATCGGAACTATCCCATGTTCTTACGGCATACCATAACAAAGAGAGGGTGACAGGCTTATGTGTCAGAGCGGGACAGTCTGATAACGGACGTGTTTCGTCTACTTATCGTTTTGTTTCAGAGGTAGAGTCGACGATAGTACGTTATTTAACTCTCTGTAGTTCTTATCTTGTAGGTCGTAGGGTCGAGTTTGAGTCGGCGGCTGTACGCCGATTTTCTAGCCCTTCGTCCGCCGAGATTGTATTTGGTGTCTTTTTGTACGTATTCTATCGCTTTGCTTTGATTTGATTGCGTACCTTCGTTGATGTACATGTAATAAGTTGGTAGGCCTGGAAGAGATTGCTCTAAATGATAATAAAATTTTGGGTGCACTTTCACAGAGCTACGTTGTTTGGCGAAATTGTGTATAATTGACGACCCAGACGGACATACTTCGACCAAATAGGGGATGTATTAGCGAAGGGCAAGATAAAAAGTACCCGAAACCGGCGTGCGTGCATGCAACGACTAATTAATGTTGAGGAAGCGAAAGTGATCTGTCAAGATCGTAGCAAGTGGCAGTCCCTGGTCTCTGCCTACCCCTCTGGGATACAGGCGTGAGTTTATGTTATGTTATGTCTTATTTTATGAATAAATAAAAAAAAATTATGTCTAACAGAAGTCGGTTTAACGACTTAATAGAACGACGATTCCAAGACATTTTGCACAAAAGCGGCTGGAAATGAATCAATATTTGAACTTTTTGTTTGATTCAACTTTTAATTTCCTCTTCTATTTCAGTTTCCAATAGTATTCGCGTTTTGAAATACGCAACCCTTTTGGCAATTTCATAAACAAGCCATATGGTGGTCTCCCACTTGGTTGCGTTGTCAAAGCATATGGCTTTCGTGGCATATGGCGTGTGGCCACTGAATTTGACATAATTTATGCATATTTTATTAATTGTTTTCGTACAGTGGTATCGCGTTACTTTCGGTTAAAAATATTGTAGAATATTTGACCACAAAACTTGAACTAGTTTTATGTTTATGTCCTTTTTTAACTCCAAATTTTTGACTGATTGATGAAGCCATAATTATGTCCTAAAAGGAAATAATTGGTGTTATGTGTAACACAATTAATCGAATTACACCAGACAGCTTTTTGAAAGAGGAACTCTCAATCGCATTTTAATCGAATGATTTTTTTTTATTTACACATCCCTGAATATTTTTTTCTTAATTTAACTGTGTGGCATTTTTTGTTGTTTTGTGCCAGGCATACGATTCGAATGGAGAGAAAAAAAAATACGTTAAGACCTCCTTGAAGTTCAATAAAATTTGTTTCAAATAAAACCGTGCGTGCAGTTTTGTTCAGTTAGCAAGCCGCTATAAATAACAACTCGCTGTGTGATGATTAGCAGATGCGATGCGACCAACTTAATCAGTACCTAACATGGACTATAAATAAAAGCAGAAACCGTTAGTGACGTCACACACTGAAACCATGCAACTCTGGACAATATGGCGTTGTTCCGTTCCAAATTAGAATGAAGCCGTTTAACTGGTCGTGTGTTTGAACATTTCTTGGAATATTCTTGGTTATACAGGGTTATTTTTACGTCGTTGTAAAAAAGTCTAAGCTAAATTTCGCATTGTCAAAATGACCCAACGTGTCTAGCTTGTTGGTTTAGCGGTATCACGTCTGATTACCATATCGGAGGTCCTGGGCTCGATTCCCACTGTAGGAAGCCGTACATTTGTCCAAGTCGCCTGAGTCTGGGTGTATTGCCATGTTTGTGATGTCCATGCCTGGTTACCATAGTATCCAGGACCAGTGATTGTGTTGTGTGGAAGTTTTATTATTATTACCCTGTATGCATACCTATTTAAGTTAGCTTAATTGGACAAGGTGATTATTGGTGATAAGTTTGACACATATGTCATACGTCACGGAACGTGTAATCATTTACTCGAGGCACAAAATTCCACTTTCTCAGCCTATAAATAATTTTACGCTCATAAATATTAAACCCCCCTTCGCAAACTGGACTGCCCTTCTTATGCCGCTAGAAATAAGGTCGAGAACGCTAAATAAAATTTCGGAACTCGGAAGTAAAGTTTGCAAAAAAAGATAACAAAAGGACTGAAGAAATCAGATCAGATGTTATGTTCTCATGGGAAGTGAATATGGCAACCAGTTCTAAACTCAGGCAGTTGAGCGAATTTCGCCTCTATTGCCAAATGATAAGACCTGAGGAATTTTCGACAGATTTGGGTCCTCTATTATTGACATTGTTCAAAAAGGTCATGACCTTTTTGGGATGTTACTTATTTGTCGGGATGCTGGGAATTTGGCCGGCAGCTTAGTTCACGCCTGGAGTTTGTGAAGGGGTTTTGGATAATCGGGTTTCTTGACTAGAATTGAAGACTTGTTTAGTTTCAAAAACTTATTACTGATAATTGTTATATGATTTTTTGGTAGCTGCCTAGGTGCTGGGTATTGTAAGGTTTGTCTACATTGGTTATTATTTTTTCTTAATAATTATTTTTTCTTAATAAACAAATCAGTTTTCGTCACGATTACAATTGAATTAAAAAAATAAGGTAATTCTGTTTATCTTTTTTTTGCTATTTGTATCTTTTCTTTTGTCATTGCTGTTTCTGTAACATTTTTTCCGGTATACAATACAAAATATTCTTGTCTTATCTTATCTTGTTTATGAAAAAAAATTGTTCCGGATTAGACAAACAGACAGACCCACATGTTTTCTACATACGGAATCAAGAAGCGAGCGCGGGTGCCGCGGGGCCGCAATGCCACCGGCCCGCCATCCATGACTCACTCATTAATCTTACGCAAAGCATGTCGCGTTTTTCATACAAACCATGTAAGCCATACATACAGTCATTAAACCAGTGTCGCGTCGAAGCATCATTTCAAACCAATCATCCGTCAAACCTTATTAGTCCACATTCGAAACAATGTAGCCAATATTTTACAAATATTGTGAATAGGAAAGTTAACCAATGATTAAATTGAAATTGAAAAAAAAAATTAAGTGAAAATAAAAACCGACTTCGAAACACTACAGCACTAAAAAAAATCATTTAAATAATTAGAAGTATTTATACATGTAGGTATTGTAGAAGTATAATTTGTAGTCGGTGCCCAAATATACGTGCTGGTCATGAAACTATATATATTTTTTATTTGGCTATGTCCCTTCATAACTCCGTCAAATCTTAACCGATTTCAACAATTCTTTTTTTGTTCGAACAGATATTATATATTGATAACCTCATCTTTTTTTTAAGTCGGTTAAAAATGGATTAATTATCGCAAAAAGAGACAAGAATAACTTAAAATAAAGCACTAAACTATTCATAGCGTAGTGAAGTAAACACTTAAAAAAAAGATTCCGTTTTATTTCCCGTTGAGTACTACCAATAGGTAATTAATTGTGTAAAATCTTAAAATATAACTTAAGAATGAAAACACTTCACATCCTGTCTTCAATTTCTTCCTTTTCATTTCAAGCCCACCAAGGCTAGTCAAGTTACAACTTCACGAATCAGTGTCCATTCACCGGCCTTCGACCACACAGTGCGACAACAGACGGAAGTCAATTTGACCACATCCCCGCAGGATTCACGGTTGGACTGCTTTCCTTACAAGTGGCAGTTCCTGCGATGTGGTGAAATCAAAACGAAAAGATTTATCGCTTGATGGCAACAGAGTTCTAAACGAACGGTTTAATAACCTCCTCCTTTTTTGAAATCGGTTAATAAACCGGCCAAGTGCGAGTCGGACTAGCGCACGAAGGGTTCCGTACCATTATTGGGTGGGGGGGGGTAGCGGGCTTCCTTGTTGACTACGGAACCCTGAAAAACAAGGTAATATGGTTTGTGAACAACGGAAATCCTACGACAATTTCGCGGATCGGTCCCGCATCCTGCCCGTTCAAACCCTAGCTAATGAGTCGACGCACCTTCTCGGAAAAGGCGTCATCCTCAAACGAATTCTTGTCGACGCCATCTTGAAATCTTCATCTAAACGGTGCGACACCGGTGCTTGCTTTTTGTACGGTTTTTTTGTGCGACCACAGTTCCGTGTTTAAACATCTGTTTTGTTTCGATGTCGCGAGACGAGATGGATGATATTCTGGCCATAGAGTCTAATACACACATAGTTATTCAATAGAACGATATAAGCACGACCAAAGGTTTTTATTAGCCTCTATTTGGTACTCTACAAAGCAATGGCAGTACAATGTCATTCCAATGGTACCATTCCCCCTCAAATTAAATACGCATCTCTCGCGAAGAAGATCGAATCGCGCGAGGCGCCGAGTTAAGTTACACAGGTGTGCATGCCATTGGAATAAGACTGGTTACTAGACTACCAATAGTTTAAATGAAACAACCATTGTCGTAGTACTATGACTCTACGCTACCCAGGTAGGTCTATGAAAACCATAGAAGAAAAAAATAAGCAAAGAAAACCAGCCCCGTTAAATAAGCCATCATCATAACCCATTCGACGCCCACTGCCGGACATGGGCCTCCTGCGTGGTTTTCATAACCATGAGGGGTTTTGCCATAATCGCCACGCTCGCTCGGCAGGCGGGTTGGCGATCGCAGTATGCGGTTGGAATCTCAGGAAGACGCTGCTGCCCGTCTCCTGGTAATTGATTTCCTTAGTCGCCTTCTACGACATGCAAGGAAGGAAATGGAGTGACGCTATTCTTAATCCGGCGCCACACGGATAAGCCATACCCTAATTTAATGTTGAAGGCCTCATCGTTCTGCAGATTGCTAGCAGATTGCTGGCAGCGGCTGGATGATGATGGACAGAACGAAGTGGTCGTCGGTCCCGATGGCGCTCTTTGAGGAGACCTATGTCTAGCAGTGTCTACTGCTCGTCTGAGCACGGGCTGATTGATTGATTGATTAATTGAAGGTAGAAAGCATAAAAAAATTACAGATGTCGTGCCTCACACGACTATCGAGCACATTGAATCGAGTCATTAATGTCATGTGAAAAATGTCGTTCTGACTTTTTGACTTTCTTGAAAAAGGTTAGGCTACAGGACAAAGCCTTAATAATATAAAAAAAATAGTAAAAATACGTTTATTTATAAGAAAAGATTACAGTAAATTATGGTCGATGGCGACTCCAACACTAGGCGCAGCCTGTGTCGTGGGTGACGGGTAGAACACGCACTTCATAGTTAGCACCGGTTGACAGATCGAGACGAGCGAGTAACAAGTAAGCGTCAGCAAAAACAGTGCTACTATGGACTCTCGGGCTTCCACACTAGGCCGAGCCTGTGTCGTGGACAGCCATTTGTTGTTCTTAAAGGATATTGTAGCGACGGTTTGAGTATAAAAATGTAGAGATATATAGGTAATAGCAATTTACATAATTCAATCGATCAATCTAATTTGCATGTGTACATTTTTTTTTAATTCATTAAGCTAAATTTAACATATTAAAATAAATTATAAATATGAAAAATTACTCAATTAAAAACATTTTATGTACAATTAAAATCCCAAAACTTAATAAACTAAATTTATTTGCCCTGTAGGGTTAGTAAATTAAAAATGGAAGTTCATAATTTTGTGTGTAGCTAGTTTGTGTGTATGTATGTATGAGTGTGTGTGTGCGCGTGTATGTGTATGCGGGTGCGAAAGTTTGTGTGTACGTGTATGTATGTGTGTATAGTTTTTATGCACATGTTTTGAGTAGACCTCAACCCTATCGTCTTTGTTTTAGGCTCAAATTGTAGCTGATTAAATTGTCTAGAGGAGTTTTTCTCAAATTTCTGATATCATGTTTTTTTTTTCTTCACTATTTCTGCCATAACTTTGTTCGTTTTTGACTTTCTCGAATGATTCTTTTACCTATCTTACAGCGCTCGTGAAATCGAAGCCTACACTGGACCGAAAGAAAAGACATTTTCCAATGTAAAAAATCAAGATAACTTGGTGGTTCTACCCCCTCGAGATACTGGTCAGAGTTAACTTTGGTCTGACTGAATGAATTAGGCCTTGGCATCAATTCATATCAATCTAGATATGCTCGAGAATGTGGGTTAGCTTCTTACTTCCTGTAACAAAGTAGGTTTGTTTGTAGCTAACTGATAGTCTAGAGAGGAACTGCAAATTTTAAACTATACTGCTGGCAACTACGATAAAAATACAATTTGTGGGTTATCAACACAGTGAATCTCAGACATAATTTGGTTTACATAAATTCCAATGGACTTTCCTTATAGATTTCTTATAAATTTATAGCCGCCACATCGAATTTAAAGTCTGAGTCTGGCAGCTACGATTTTGAAATGATTATAAATGAAAAAAATATATATATATAAATAAAAAAAAAACCTACAGCTTGGCAATTTTTTTTTTATTGGTGGCGCTCTGTTAGTGTAAGAAAGAGACTGGATAACTATAAGTACTTACACACTTAACGGGTCGCGATTATGCGTCTATCTCACACGGACGGCTTTAATATAAAAGCGAGAAGCAAAAACTTATCCAGTCCCTTTCTTTAATTGACAGTGTTATACTTAGAAGTCACTTAAGGTAAGGGCTCCCTAGTTAGGAAGCCCTCAGGGGCTGGTTAGTGAAAACGGGCATAACTAAATTAGGTACTGGCAAAGCGAAATGACGCTCTAAGGAGGTTCCTACCAAACTGTAAATGAAACCTTTTTATCAGCGACCTTTTTCGTGGGAGGTTTTTCTGAAGCCACGTGTGGCTCTGGCACTAAAAGCAGTTTTTTAACCGGTCTTTCGTCGAGTGCCTCCCATTTTCAAGGGCGTGATTAGACAAGGTTTTTTGCCCGTTTAGGCGAGGCTTGGTTTGTGCTCGACTTGGTTTGGATTGGACTAATCCCATGAAGTTGTGTTTGGTTTTGTTAAGTACCTATATTGGCGCCTCAGTGCTTCGTGACGATAGATCTGGGCCTCGATTCTGTTAGTGCATTGTAGTATAATGACAGGTACACTGTCGGGTCACGTGACGTGTTTTTTCGTACCATTGACGCCTAGAAGGTTGGATGGGTGTGCCCGCGTAGATTTAAAGCAGCCATGAAATGAAAACCGCCATGTTCATGCAGTTGTCATGTTACTACAATGCATTAACAGAATCTAGGCCCTGATTTCGTACACCGTAATGTACCTAAATCCTAACGTTATTATTTATAACCAATAACCTCTAAGTAGTTCTAGTTCGACTGGATATTTCCGCACTCAGCCTCATAGTTGGGTCATTGTACGTAGCAAGTGCGGAGGTATGTAAATACATCACGATCTTTTCCTTAACAGTTAGCGAGTGGTACTGCTATAACTTCACAAATGTACGTAAGTTAGAGAACAAAGTCATTGGTACATGCTGAGATGCGAACCCACGACCTCCCGAATGAGAAGCCGGCGTTCTACCGCTCCGCTACCACCGCGTACCAACCAACAACCTCTAGTTGGAAGCACTACAGTCTCATATGTAAAATTCAGCTTCCAGGGGGCGCTTCTACCTAAGTCCTCCGCTGTATGGAGTCGTCTGATTTAGCTACTCCGAACTGTCAAATACGTACATATTTTGACACTTTGAAGTCGTCTAAATGGTTAACCCGATAGAGTGGACAGATCCGTTATAGAAGGGCTGAGCTGGATGATTTGTGTTTTTCACCGAAAATAAAATATTTTTTTTTTTCATAAAAACACGATTTCTCTAAACACTTCTCAGATACAATTTAAGTAATCTGTGGTTACGCCTTTCCCTGTATCAAAGACTATTTAATTTTACATCTGAGGAGTGTTTTGGGAATCGTGTTTTTAGGGTTCCGTAGTCGACAAGGTACCCTTACAGTTTCGCCATGTCCGTCTGTCTGGCTGTCCGCGGCCTAGCTCAGAAACGAGGAAGCTGAAATTTAGCATAGACATACATGTATAGGTTGACTGGTAGAAAATGCCATTAGCATTAAGTCCACCTTTTGTACACTTTCTTTGTGCAATAAATAATTAATAATAATAATAGTATATAATAATAATCACACCGACAAAACGGTAGAATAAAATCTTTAAAAAAAATTTTTTACGCTATCTCCAACAAAATTAGGGATTTTATCTCGCCTACACCATAGTGTGGGGTATCGTTGGGTTGGTCGTTTAAAAATATTGTGTGTAGGAAGATCATTTTTTGATTTAGCGTTCCGTTTGCGAAATATTAAGCTTTAAAGCGCAAATATTTGTCCGTGTAGGGCGTTGCTCCGCCTCTCCTGGCTAAACGGTTGATTGTAGAAACGTGAAAAAATTCAAGGCAGTAGCACATATAATGCACTTAGAAGGAAACCTATCACGGCTAAGTAGGCTTTACAAGTTACCGAGTAATAGGCGACCAACTTATAAAAGGAAAACTTCGAACGAAATCCATTGAAAATTACGTTCAGGAAGTTGTTACTTCTGTAAAGCAGATAAAACTATTTCTACGGAACCCTGCACTCTGCGCATGGCCCGACACGCACTTGGCCGGTTTTATACTTAAGACTGTACGGTATAATTTACTTATGAAAACACTATTTCGCTAAAACATTCCCAAAATTAAAGACGCTTCATTCTTTCCCAATTTAGAAAAAAAGAAAGTGACAAACATACATGAAATAAATAAAATTAATAAGTGAAACCCTCAAACTAAAGAGCTCTTTTTTGTTGGGCAGACGGGTAGGTACGTAGAAACTACAAATAAGTTCTTTGTACTGACTGAATTTAAAATATGGCTACCACTTGCTTCGACAAAAGTGATCGCTGTTTATAAAGTAAAAAGGTCTTATTTCTAATCAAGAATTAGGTCAACTACTATCAAACCATGTGTAACGGGCGGACATTAGATAAATATGGCTGACCTATTTACATAAAATAATTTTGTGCGTGGTTTGCAGGCTATCAATCCTTCTTTGTTGAACATAATCTCGGCACAAGTGTCAGGAAAAAAATATGAAGAAAATTTCTAGTGATGTTCCATCCACTAACATTCGATTTTAAATGCGATTCGTTTTTCAAATTATGAGTTTCCGTGTCTTTCCGAAACTACTTATCAACAAATGGATGTCCACAGCCCACGCACATAAATCACCTCCAGCTTTCTAAGACCTTTTCAGTCCTAAATTACGTACCGAATCAAAGCTCATCCTTTCTGGGCCTTTTTTTTTTATTTGCATATCATGAACATAATGGAACAATGCACAATGTGCCAGCATCATCGGATCGGTTGGTTATATCGATTTAGTAACGGACTCGCTGGCCGTTTACAAGAGGGCTGGTGCCTTGTGGGGGGCGGTGGCAAAAAAAAAACCACCGGCCAATTGCGAGTCGGACTCGCGCACGAAGGGTTCCGTACCATTATCTGTACAACATTATAGAGAAAGATCGAGAAAATACCCCTTAAATATTTATTTTAATGTAATTATTTATTTTTGAGGCGAATATAGAACTAAATATTCTGTGAATATTTCAAGCATCTACCTATTGCTGTTATTAATATCGAGCAAAAACGGCAAAAAAAAATTACGTTTGTTGCGTGGGAGCACTCTTAAGGAGTGAGGATATTAGTTTTATTCTGTTTTTAATATTTCCTGTTATAGCGGCAACAGAAATACATCATCTGTGAAAATTTCAACTGCCTAGCTATTACGGTTCAAGAGATACAGCCAGATGGACAGTTAAGTCTAATAGGGTTCCGTTTGGCATCCTTTGGGGTACGGAACCCTAATTACATTTGTGATTCCAGGCAACAAACGTGATTTTTTTCGGTTTTGTTTCGATCTTTGTGTCTAATGTTGCATAGATTATGGTACGGAACCCTTCGAGCGCGAGTCCGACTCGCACTTGGCTGGTTTTAGTATTCTTTTCTTTCCGGAGGGCATGGAAGGAGTTTATTAAATTTTGAACTAAGTAGGTTGGTAACAAGTAGGTCGAATTTGGCAAAAAACAGTAGAAATTATATACGATTTGGCTAACACTTTACCCGTCTGCGGTGGAGCCC
This sequence comes from Yponomeuta malinellus, assembly GCA_947308005.1. Taxonomy (NCBI): domain Eukaryota; kingdom Metazoa; phylum Arthropoda; class Insecta; order Lepidoptera; family Yponomeutidae; genus Yponomeuta; species Yponomeuta malinellus. Next base: position 1,997,614 of record OX371023.1, read on the forward strand.
AAAAGGAGGGTAATGTGTTTAGCTCGTATGTATGTATGTATGTATGTAAGTGTGTCCGATTCTATGTTCCCTCATAACTCCTTAATCAATGGTTAGATTTTGACAAAATAAGGTCTCAATCGATTCGTCATCCCATATCAAATTAGCATTAATGGAACAGAAAAGTAACAAAAAGCAGTAACATTGCAGTAAAACCATGAGTCACCAGATGGCGCTGTTATATTTAATTTATTATACTGGGGTCTTCATTTATTTTAACTACGCGAATCACGTGTAATGTATGTAAAACATTACGCGGGTGTCTGAGGCTATAATTATGTAAATCAGCATTGAAAAAAAAAACACTAAAAAGACAAAAATAAAAAACTGAAATAAAAAATAACTAACAACCCGACTGCTGAGCATTAACTACTAAGCAGACGGGACCCAAATTCAGCAATGTTACTCCTTAGGTTGGTCCCGCCTGCTAAGTAGTTAATGCTCGGCAGTCGGGTTGTTGGTTATTTTTTATTTCAGTTTTTTATTTCTTCTATATTATTTTCTTTCACTAATATATAAAAAATTTGAAAAGCCCCGACACAAAAAAGTAAAACCGCATCAATGTCTCTTATTTCAGCCAAATCAAAGCAACAAAATTTTTGGCGGTCATTTTTTTTTTCGCCATTTTGTTTTTTTTATCGCACTTAATGTTGCCTATGGTGTAGGTACATTGTTTTAGTCAAAGCACCATCCCTACATCTTTTACCGTTTTGTCAGGCAGCTGACCATGTCCATAAATCGCTGAGTGGATTTCCATCAAACATGGCTAAGAACCATCTCGATCAATCTAGCTTTGAATTTAAAATTGATCCGTTTAAGCGCTACGACGACGGAACGTACAGACACACAGACATAGGCTTCAAACTTATAACACCCCTCTTTGCGTTGCGTCGGGGGTTGAAAACTAAAAAATGGTGTCGTACCTACTTAATGGTATATGAAACCTAACAAAATTGTTTGTACCGAAAATTCGGTCAATATATTTCAATAAAACTATTAAAATAGTTTTCCTAACAAAAAAAAACATATTTACATAATACCGTTGGAATCAAATTGAATAATTATTTTAATCAATAAATCACAAAATTCAACGGTAAACTGAACAATGGAACTCAGCAATCACGCGAAGACGTCCCCCTTCAGAAAAAAAAACTAACACATTAGGGTCAAAGGTACAAATAAGATACCTCGCGACACTGTTATTTTGGCGCGTGCCAACGGAAACGGAACTCCTCAGCTGCGTTCCGAATTCTAAAGACGCAACAATGGTGCAGCGACAAGTGCAAAGTTAAATCTGAACGCAGCTGCAAGAAACAGCTGCGCTCGCTGATTGGCAGCAAAAACGCAGGGCGAGATGAAGAAAGCTGGGGTACCTACTAGCAGTTCAGGATGAGTTTAGGGGTATGTGCTTTAATACGTCTTGTATCCAGGCTCTTTGTATTCATTTTGCAAGGATTGTAAACTTTTTTTCGATGGACTGTATCGTCGTGTAGTTTTTTTTTCCTAGACTCGAGGATCCTAGTATGGCTGGGGGTATGTAATGTAGGTAACGTAGGGGTACGTTGTCATATCAAGCAAGTAATTTAGGTAATGAATTAAAACTTTTTAGCTAGAGTTGTTCTTATGTAACCTAGTAGTTTTTAGGATTCCGTACCCAAAGGGACCCTATTACTAGGACACCGCTGTCTGTCCGTCCGTCTGTAACCAGGCTGTATCTCAGGACCCGTGATAGTTGAAATTGGATTCACAGATTATGTATTTATGTTGCCGCTATAATAGCAAATACTAAAAACAGAATGAAATAAATATTTATCCCCATACAACAAACGGGATTTTTTGCCGTTTTTTGCTCGATATTAATAAAGGCAACTGGTAGATGCTTGAAATATTCAAATGTTGTACGGAACCCTTCGTGCGCGAGTCCAACTCGCACTTGGCCGGTTTTTTAATAAGTTTTCAAATACTTCGAAAAGTTTTCTTCTAAATCGATAAGGTCTTATTTTGATTTTGAACCTGTCCTTAGGCCTATTAATATCGAGCCGTTATTAATATCGAGCAAAAAATGGCACAAAAATAACTTTTGTTGTATGGGAGGGCTTCCTTAAATATTTATTTTGTTCTGTGTTTAGTATTTGTTGTTATAGCGGCAACACAAATTCAATGTGAAAATTTCAACTATCTAACTATCACGGTTCATGAGATGCAGCCGTCAGACGGACGGACGGACGGACAGCGGTGTCTTAGTAATAGGGTCCCTTACCCTTTGGGTACGGAAGACTAAAAACGCCTTTCAGTAAGACATAAAATAACTAACGGTTATTCAATCGATATCAGACCAAATTCTTGGGTTTGATAGAATAGGGTGGATGCCCCCGTTTCTTCGGTTTTTTTCGCAAGAAATTGACCCAATGTGAATTATTACTTGATTTATTACAAAGGTACTGTAGTGTCGGGCAGATGCTCCCGCCACCTTGAGATTAGATAAAGTAGCCGGTTATTTGGCCGGCAATTTTGATAAGAAAGGCAATTTTATAGATTCACTTCGCGTCTGGAACGGAGGAGTTTTTGAGGATGAAGCGAGCTACTGTTAGTGGGATGTCTCACCTAGGGTTGCCAACCCTACTATAAAATATAGTATCCTACTATATTAGGGGCTCAAAAACTATCATTCTAAAAAAAATATACAGCAGCAGAAACTACTATATTTTGCGTAAAGCGGAACCCAAGCCTAATCTTTTTTCTAAAGCTCGCTCTTCAAGTCTAAGTCCGTGAATCGCGCGGCATCGCGACGACTGCCGCTATTTTTTACAATTTTTTTACCATTATTTTGCCATCTACTATATTTTAGAGGTTACATAAGCAGCCTATATACGTCCCACTGTAGGGCACAGGCCTTCTCTCAGGGACAGAGTATGGGCTTAATCACCACGCGTGCCCACCGCGGATTGGCGATTTCAAGCGCTGAGGTATGTGAATAGCTCTGACACTCAGCACTTCCTCACGATGTCTTCCTTCACCGTTAGCGAGTGGTATTGCTACTATTGTGAAGTTTCACAAATGTACATAACTTAGAGAACCAAGTCATAGGTACATGCCCGCACCGGGGATCGAACCTGGGTCTCTCGCTTCCGAGTCCGATGTGCTACCCACTAGGCTACCACCGCATTTTTAGAGGTAATGGCTTCAAAAATACTATATTTGTTAGAAAAAAAAGTTGGCAACCCTATTCTCACCACACCACACTTTAATTAACTGGACTGCTATGCTAACCCAATGTGCTCTTAGTTTGAATCGCATCCTCGTCGTGTTTTGGGTTTATAATTTTAGTAGTGTAGGTTTTACTTTTTTCTGATTTTTAGGGTTTAAAATGGGGCACTTTCGTCTAACTTAGATTGGAGTGACATTGCTTTTGTACCATAGAAAATATACAAAAACTAAGGAAACCCCAAAAAAAGCGGAAAAAAAAGTTAGTTTAATAATAAAAAAAACTTTTAGATTTATTTTTTTTCATTAAAATACAAACGTTTTTTTAGAAGGGTGTATGCTGGCGACAGACCTTTTCTTGTTGTTTGGTTCCTTTTTATAGATATTGTCTTTTTTACTATTGTCAGTTTTTTTTAATATAGTTTGTTTTCTTTCAGTTGACTGATGTAGTTTTTGTTCTGACCAAATGTGTGATGTCTAATGTGTCGATAAATATGGATTTACAGTTTAAAAGTTTTATTCTTCAATTTATTTAGAAGAAAAGTACCGGCACCTACCTATTCGGTGCTCAATAGTGTAGATGCATAAAAACATTATATTACGAGATAACGCAAACATTGATAAACGTTTCTTACATTATAAGACGTTACGTGCAAATTGTGACGTCATAGTTTAGGCCGATTTGTATGGTGCGTTTCTGCACCACGTGACTATATTGACTTTTCGACAGGTTATATGACAAGTATTACTCGTTTATTTATCTTTGAACATGACCTCTCCTATTCTATTAAAACATTTTCAGTGCAAGTTTCTCCATTCTCATCACGTTCCTGCTACTAAAATTCCTTAACCTGGCGCCCGCAAGTATTTTTAAAACTTACAAGATGTATTTGACCGCAGCATGCCGAAGCCCACTTGTGTTCTTAGCCTATACGTGTTGTAACAAAATCACCTTATCCTAAAAGTGGTCCGTGCTAGCGTGTCGAATTTCAGATTTTTAGGGTTCCGTACCTAAAAAGGAAAGAACGGAACCCTTATAGGATGACTTTGTTGTCCGTCCATCCGTCAATACCTTTTGTCCCGGGAACGCGTAAAGGTATCAAGTTAAAATTAAAACCGTATACTCAAGTCTACAGCTGTGAAAAAAATCAAACTGCTTAATTTTCCAAATAAACCTGTCTTTATTCAACGACGAAATCTCAAGCTCCGTGTTTGAAAGAAAAAAAAGAAAGAGGACATTTTATTCAAATGAACATTCATTTATGATGTTTGAACCTCCCACATTGCGGGAACAGAAAAAAAATGTACAAAAACCGTTCGGAAATCGATTATCCCGGAAGTGGCACGTGTAGCTTCTCTTTCTTCTTCATTATAGACATCGTCAACGTCCCATTCAGCATTGAGAGACAAAATGCTGAATGAAAGTCGATTAACATGTGGTTTACCTATTCAACGTTTTTTTCCATCGTTGCTTCACTCTTGTGAACGGTTTAACTCGGCGTGAGGGTATGTCATACCCGGGAAGTTTTCAATCGCAGATTTTAATGTTATTGTTGTCATGCGAGTCCTGATGTTTCAGTAGCTGGAGGTAAGGGTGTGAAAGGCTAGGTACACTGTCGAGTATAGTGTTGCGCCGCCGGTGTCGGTCGATACACGATTCGCAGGTGCAACTTCGGTGCTATGTTACATGACTTTTCGGATACTTTTTGGTTATAATAATGAGACACGGTTATTATGTTGATTTATCATATAATTTGCAATTTCGTTTGATTTTACATGAAAAGAACTCAAAAACATAAAACATTAGGTATTTTACTAAACTTGTATTTTTGAAGGAAATTAGGCACTCTGTTATTTGAAGAAAAAAAAGAACGTTTTTTGTACCTAATGCTGGTATTTTATGTGCTCGTCTTGTTGAATGATTACTATTATTAATATGTCTTCAGTCAAAAAACATAATTGTACAATCATAATATCAAAAATTTTACATCATAGTTCCGGGTATCTCATACCCACCTCATAGCTGGTGTAACAAATCCTCACCTCACTCACGTCGGGTTAATTACTTTCACTTTTACGTACATACATTCCCTAGGAACTTTTTTGCCGTCATTGATATTTTTAGATACAATGTGTATTAAAAAACTTTAGTTGTTAAATAAAAGCAATGGTAATTTATGTGATTTTGTATAGTTGGAAGCAGACGAACTTTACATTTCATGCAAGGCCCGTAATGTAACTGAGTCACAGTGCTCCTTTATGTACAAGTAAAGGTTGATGTTCTGTCGACTAGACAACCACGAAAGTAACAATAATTATACTTAGCATGGCAAGATACCGCGCAAGATAGAGACAAGTGGCGACTTCTTGTGTCGGATGCCAAGACCCACTTTGGGTCGCTGAGCCAGCGGAATAAAGTTAGTATAGCACGTGTATATTATACTTATGTAATGAAGGTTGTAATTATGATCAAGAGAGTGGAGTGAGTTGGATGGATAACTAAGATAGACCTAAACATAAGATAAGATAACATATTCTTTATTGTACCAGGAAAAACACAAACATGAAATATTAATAACAAATGCAGTACAATTGGCTTATAACATAACTTCAACGAACAGCAAACTCATGATCATGCTGTAATCGTAACACGCACGAAACAATCAAATCTAAAGAAAGAAAGAGAAACATTTATTGCAGCAACAAACAACACACGGTAATTAAAACTTAAAACAAAACAAAACATGTACAGAAAAAAATAGTAATCAAAAATAATAGGAACACTTTTCAGACATTGTCGCGGTGTGTCTCTGCTGCTGCAAATGGCAACTGACTCAGCATAGTGCTGAGGGTGTGAACCTCAAATCTCAAAGTTGCGGTAAAGGCGCTAATTATCGAGCCCCGCGCACGCATGCAACGGTCGGAACGGTGCAGTGCTACCCCAAGGGATGTGCACTATGGAACGGTTTAACGGTTTTTATCGATTTCTGTTTGTTGTGATCGAGATTAGCACTCTCGATTTCGTTTTTGATGTGGACAGTGACAATAGAAGCGGCAGCGAATGGCAGGTGGTAAACTGAAGTATTTTTTAATACGAGCGACATTTTTAGGGTTCCGTAGACGAAGGGTGCCAAACGAGACCCTATTACTAAGACTTCACTGTCCGTCTGTCTGTCTGTTTGTCACCAGGCTGATGAACCGTGATAGCTAGTCAGTTGAAATTTTCACAGATGATGTATTTCCGCTGCCGCTATGACAACAAATATTAAAAACAGAATAAAAACGTGATTTTTTTGCCGTTTTTTGCTCGATATTAATAACGGCAACTGGTAGACGCTTGAAATATTCAAATGTTTAATAGATAATGGTACGGAACTCTTCGTGCGTGAGTCCGTTTTTTAGTTTTTACTGCCGGTTTTGGTCTCACTCAGTGTTGTCTATGTTTTTATACACTGCCCTTATAGTAACTCTTACTGCAGGATGCATGTCTTCTCTCAGAGAGAGAGAGAGAGTATGGACTTTAGCTGTTTATTGGCTTTCCGCATGAATGTTGATAAGCCGAAAGAGGTATGTCAGGGTGGTGGCCAGTGGCAATCCCTGATCTTTGCCTAACCCTCCAGGATATCGGCGTGAGTATATGTATGTATCTATCTAGCGATTCAAGCGCTAGAGGCATGACATTGATATGATAGTTAATGCTGGAGAGGATTTGTGAAGCTAAGTCAAGGTAACCTCTCTGTGGGAAGGTGCCCCCCAGACTATGAATCACTTTGTCATCTGCCATGGATCCGAAGGTTATTTAGGATGCGAAATTACACATGCGTGGTAAGATTTCGCGCGACATATGCCTGGTGTCTCAACACAGTACGGTGCTATAATTAGAACCAAGGACATCGGCTGAAAGAGCGCAGCGGCATCCTGTCGTTTCGGTTATTTATTTGATAAGGGTCTGAAGGTATTTTCTATGTCCGCCTGTCACAGTGTTTGCCCCCATGCACCTGCAAAAACCTTGGTTCTTTACATCTATGAAATCCCTACCTGCTCTAGATCGATAGGTGAATGAAATTACTCTAATGCTGACGTTTATATAGATCGGCTATATAGATAGACAGCCCTCATAAGGTTATCCATTTTTACGTTTCCAAAGGAAACCTCGATATTTTGAAAAGAGTATGCAATTAATCATACAATAGTTCTGGGTAGGTTAAATCGGACAAGTCGATACCGTGGGGAAGTTACCTAGTAGCTCAGGAAGGTTTTGTCGTTCAAACATTGAGCTATAAACATTTCACCAAATTGGAGTAATTATCAGACTGCTCGACATAGTAAAGTCTGTAAGTCACTCGAGAAGATGAGGCTTGGGTTCCGTCACATTAGGGCAGATTAACCCTTGATTAATATATCTTCAGAATAAATCCATATAATAGTATTAGTTATAGAAATATACCCTATATAAGTAACTAAACCTAGTTAGTACGGAGGCGTAATTTAATTTAAATATTTAGTGGATCCATGCAGCTCCTGAAAACGTGGTAGTCAACTTTGTCTCCAATCATACTCAGGGTACGGTTAGAGCTCTCCGCACTCTGCGTAGTATTGAAGCAGTTCGCTTTCTAATAATAGAGAAGAAATCATCCACCTTGGCTTCCCCGAACATACCTGCGCTGCAGTACCGGGGAAGACCCATCAGCATCCTGAATGCGTTGTTTTACTGCACGCGGTGGGCGTTGTAAGTCTTCTGCTTATTTTGGGCCCATGGGCTGCAGGTGTAGAAAAATAGGCCAAAAAATTACAAAAATTGTAATTGGCCTTCTGTTTCCTATGTTGGTGTTATTCTGTTATATTGTGCTGTTAGTCTTCTTTAAAACAAAATAAATAAATAAATAAATAAATAAATAAATAGGCAAAAGGCTTGAAAAGGATTATCTTCACCTACCGCCGTTTTTTGTCCAAAATATCACTTTAAAGACCCCACGGGAACAAATAAAACGCACAATAGACGATGCACCACTTCTTGAAAGGAGCGCTAACGAATACTCATTTGAAGGATTCGAAATTTGAATAAACTGCATTGTTAGACAGAATACTGGTTCTTAGAGGGACTGACAACAGTTTACATAACCGATTTTTGTCGTTGTTATTGTTGTATGGATTAATGTATTACAGTAAGTTGTTTTCTTGAGTATTTCCCCAGGTTTGAAATGTGACTCAATACTATCCTTAAGCAACCCCAAGAGGCGGTAGTTGAAATGTTACTGCCATATGCCATATTAGGTGGTAGCTAGACGAGAGAAATAAAAATAACCATCTGCAACCAGGAACAACTTTTATAATGTGCAGTAGGAAACAGTTATATTAAATATATCACCTACCTACTAAGACCCATTTTCGTTTTTTAGGGTTCCGTACCTCAATAGGAAAAAACAGAACTCTTATAGGATCATTTTTTTGTCCGTCCGTCTGTCCGTCTGCCTGTCAAGACCTTTTACCTCGGGAACGCGTGGAGGTATCGAGTTGGAATTAAAACTATATACTCAAGTCTACAGTCTCTTAAAGCTGTGAAAAAATCAAACTTCTATGTTAACGTAAAAAAGATACGGCCGTTTATGCCGCAAAATACGTATAATTTCGACACTCAAGGGAATCAAAATTTATAGGGTACTTTCCGTTAGAACTATGAAATTTGGCAAGTAATATCGTGAAAAATATGAAAACTATACATTTGTGATTAAATCATAAAACAATTGTCTTTCAAGTTTGGGAAAAGCTCGAAAAAGACTGCGATTCCGAACTATTTATAATATGTAAGTAGGTACCTAAAAATTTATATGGAACTCTCGGTGGGCGAGTCCGACTCGCACTTGGCCGGTTTTTGGAACAGACGACGGTTATATGTAATACCGGCGCCGGACGGTTATTTATAGGCCAGAGTGTTATCAAAGCTCATCTCCTTATCATGCCTTCGGCATAAAGACTGACAAACCAGTCCATCAGCTGTTTGCAACGCAATGTCATCAACCCGTCAGACGAATCAATACAGCACAGCAGAAAAATCCGTAAGCGCCCTGTTTGACCGCTGTGTCGGTTAAAATCGCATACAAATAACCCACGAAAAGGGACACACCCTTACAAAATTGCCTATTCAGTAGCTTAAACTCTTGTTGACTCGGCTAATAAGGTGAATTTTACACAACAGAGAAGGCGATATAATGTTGGCAAGTCTTGACTGCACTTTCAAAGTAAGATGCATTTAGAACTGCTTTCTTTGTAGGAATGAACTTTAGGGGCGTGATTTTTTTTTACGAGACATAACGGTTGTTTTTGACTTTTGCACGATTTTATCTGAAACGGATTCCATGTTCAGAAAAGTTATTCTTTTGCCTATCTAATGACATTCAACCCGTTGCTTAAATTTGTATTTCAATAATGCATTTAGTTGTAGTGACTAGAATTGAGAAATGAATGTTGCGTTGGTTTGGACATTTGGCGAGGATGAAGGAAGAAAGATTGACAAAACAAATATATCGAGCGAATGTGGATGGAATGGCCGGTAAGGGACGACCCAGACGGACATACTTCGACCAAATAGGGGATGTATTAGCAAAGGGCGAGATAAAAAGTATCCGAAACCGGCGTGCGTGCATGCAACGACTAATGAATGTTGAGGAAGCGAAAGTGATCTGTCAGGATCGTAGCAAGTGGCAGTCCCTGGTCTCTGCCTACCCCTCTGGGATACAAGCGTGAGTTTATGTTATGTTATGTTATGTTTTAGGTGGTTTGCGATGTTTCTGAATAGGATTAATTAGCTGTGCTATATTGGAGTTGTGTATGTCAATACCTAATGGTATGTTTTATTATGCAAGGCAGCTTATTAAGTAGGTCATAAAGGCTAAAATTTAATAAAAGCAAATACCTACTTGCAGCCGATGCAGAAATTAGCAGAAGTGTCCTTATCAGCGTGGTTTCCGTTATTTAACGGCCATAGTGTCGATTGTTTACATTGCTGTAAACATTATAATATTATTACAGCAGGAATGACGTAATTGCCCTTTAGATATGTAATTTTACAAAACAAAACTACCTAGAAGTATTTGAAATTTGTTACTAAACTTTCATCTAAGAGTTCCATCAAACCATGAACACAAGCAAAAATGTGCTTGTGCGATATATTTTTGAAAAATAAAGAGTGAAATTAGTGTACGAATATAAACATAAATATTTACATACAGGCACATACATTGCTTCTGGCCCCACACTAGGATACCCTGTGTCATGGGAACCAGAAACAACGACATCACAAACATGTAAACATCAAAGACCTGGGGGGTTTTTCTCTCGCATGGTATGCAGATGCACTACCGCTGCGCTATGAGGCCGCAAAAATATGTTCATACTTTACGCCTTTCGCTGTAATTGCTTGTACTTTGGTACATGTGTTCTAATTTTCTAAAACAAAAACATACGCGTCGAATTAAAACATCATTTTTGAAGTCGGTTAAAAATGGAATCCAACTGAAGGAAATTAGCAGTCAAAAAGGCTTGGCAAAATCGTACTATATATTTCTATTTCTTGCCAAGCTTTAACCATGCAGTAAAACAACAGCACAGCTGATCAATCCACACATTTTTCCTACAAAACAGCCGTCCGTAACGTTAGGTAACCAACTGAAGAGCATGGAAGTTCTTATGCTGTCGACGACCAAATCCAAAACAATCGATGGTCCAAAACAGGTATTTTGACCTTAATAGAGAACGGAACGTGTATTATACTAAAGCCATATTATCCCATAATACCCGAGCTTTTGACAGCTGTCAGAAAAACAATATGCTTGGTCGGCATTTCAAACGCGCGAAAATTTAGTCTTGCAGTCTTAACCACGTTTTTTAACCAAAATTATGCCAAATATCATTGCTAGTGCATCAAAATCGTGTTCCAATCAATCCAGTGTTTATTTTAAACACAATTCTATGCGAAACAAGCCATTTTGAGCCGAGAAATTGTGTTCGAAAAGTGACCTTTCCCGCGACTTCTATCTATTGTAGCAAGAAAACTTCGATTTTGTGTCGACAATGCATCGCAGGAATCCTTGCGGAGGGCCGGCGGGTACGTAAAACCAGTTTAAGGGGTTATTTATGGATTCGATAGGTTACGTCGCTCCCTTGATCATTTGTGACCTTTAGATCTGACCGTGTAGTTAGTCGGATCTTGACGAAACCGGAAAAATAAACGTGCGTTTCATAAAACTCATATTAATATGTAGTTAAACTATATTTCGATTTACATTGCGTAGCCTACTCTTCCTCCTCGTTAATCAGTGGGTTAGTCTACTTTTGCAATGTACAACAAATTGTCATAGTAAACCGTGAATTGTAGTTTTATGGAATAGGGCCCTGGGCCTATGGCTGTTGAGTATTTAGGTAGTACACATACCTACGACTTGAACCTGCGACTTCTGGCTAACCGTGTCAGCGCTAGCACAAGGCATCCTAAAAACCTATTTAGAGGCTAAAAATTCCACCTATGCCAGGACTTGAACCCGCGTCTTCTGGCTAACCGTGCCAGCGATCTCCCAATTGAGCTAATGGTCAAGTGCAGGTATCGGCGAAATTTCGAGCCTCTATACAAACTTCTCTGTGTTACGTACAGGCAGCGACATCTGGCCGAAGCAATTTGCATCACTTGCAGCCCCGAGTAACCCACTTTGCAGTTAGGTTTTTACATCGGAATGATATCGCTGTACCTACATGATTATATTCTTTTTTTTTGTTCCACTAACAAAACTTTTGTCCTCAGCATGGGTTAGTGCAACAAAAAAAAAAGAATAGAAAAGAAGGTATCCTAGTTTGGCCCTGGGACAAGTGATTGTGTTGTGTGGAATTTGATTATTATGATTATTTACTATGACCTTGTGAACTTCATACCACCTACATCTATCTTGTTTGGTTCCCACCATTTAAACTTTTCTTGGTCTTCCACAAATATAAAAATAAAATGCCATATCGGTCCAGCCAGTCTCGAGTTTTAACGAACAGCAAGGCAAATACCAAACTGGTAAATGGCAAAAAATACTAGATTTATTTTATTTTATTTTATAAAGGAGGAAAAACAGAATTAACAAAAAATACTTAAATCGAGAAAATGAGTTAATTTAATACATTTGGCAGTAAAATAATCAAACTGACTGACTAAGAGATCACTTTTAGTGTCTGAGAAGAGAAGAAGAAGAAGAAGAAATACATTTATTTAACGCCACATAGACATATACAAGACGTAAAACAGAAAGAAAAAATAAAATAAAAAACACGGCAGAACAACAATTAGGGGGCACGAGCTACGTCCATGCGGCGGTAATATGGGCTCAGGCTCAGTAATTGCTGCAGGCTTGTTACCCACAGCACTGAGCGTGTCTGTATTCTTAGGTTAGAAAGGTCTCTGTTATTTCCATGCACAAACAATTGGTCTATCTCAATGTCTATCTCTGACCGGTCGCCCTCTCTTGTTCCAGCCTCATAACGGACAGCTTCACCCTGAACTCGGGCGGCTCCGGCAAGCGGAGAAGGGAGGAGCCGCTCGCCGCGCAGCGCCCGATGAGACCGCAAACACTGAAGTTCAGCCCGCTGTCACCAGTACACACGCCCAAGAGGCGGGTTTTGGGTGATATCCAGGTGATTGGGGCTTGGGTAACGTAAGGGGCTAAGGAATGACGTCGTGTGGTACGTGGGAAATGTTTACTTAAAAAAATATCCTCTAGAAACAACTTAAAACACTTCTTAGAGGCAATTTTAATAGTATTGTTGGTAAAGCTAATGGTTTAAGAAACAAACTGTCCCCCTTAAAAAAATACTGTTACCTTGGAAGTCAGTTAAAATTTCAGCCGAGTTATCTTCCTTATTGACGACCTCGTGGCGCAGTGGTAGTGCATCTGCATACCATGCGAGAGGTCCCGGGTTCGAATCCCGGCTGGGGACAAGAAAAGAAAAGAAAACCCCAGGTCTTGGATGTTTACATGTTTGTGATGTCGTTGTTTCTGGTTCCCACGACACAGGGTATCCTAGTGTGGGGCCAGAAGCAATGTATGTAGGTATGTGCCCACAGAACAAAATTTTTTTTTATTTTTTTTTTGTGCTGTGTACCTATGTGCCTGTATGTAAATGTTTATGTTTACAATGTTCTTACCTCTAACACAAGCTAACGCTTGGGGACAAACTAGGGGCCTATTTCATAGAACTTACTATGAGGGCTTACTATGACAATTCAATCTACATTTGCAAAGTCGATTAACTCACAGATTAAGTTTAGTATGAAGAGTACATTGAATCGTCACAATAAACTGTGTGGCTAGTTCTGGTTAGACCTGAGATATCCACACCTAGCCTCATAGTTGGGCCGTTGTACGTGGCAAGCGCTAAGGTATGTAAATATCTCAGGCACTAGGGTTTCCTCACAATGTTTTCCTTCACGGTTAGCTGTGGCGTTGCTACTACAACTTCACAAATGTATGTAACCTAAAAAACAAAGTCATTGGTACATGCCAGGATTTAAACCCGTTCACCGCTCCACTACCACCGCTAGGCTACACCCAGGTGGCTTATCATAACTATCACACTTCTACTCCACAGAACGTCCCACCGTCACCGTTCACCAACCAGCAAGAGTCTCCCATCACCAGCCGGCTACTCAACACATCGTTCGTGAAACGTTCCTCGAGCAAGCTGACCAGGGTCTTCGAGGAGCGATACAAGTTCAAAAAATCAAATAGAGAGAACCAAATTCTCACCGACATGGAGAACGAAAGCGTAGACTTTGCAAAACTTGAAACGAGAGTCTTCAAAGAAGTCAAGCACTTCGACAGCTCAAACAAGGAGAACTTGGATATGGAGAACCAAACGTTGGACTTTGGTAGCGTTAAGAACCGAAGTCTGGACTTTGGTTGCTTCAAAAACCAGACAAGCAACTTTGGTAAGGCGAAGAACAGGAGTCTGAACTTTGACAAGGTTGAGGACCAAAGCTTTGACGGGATGGAAAGCCAGATTGACTTTGGAAAGATGCCAGAGGGCCAAAGTTTGCCGTCTACAAAGTTAAGCAGTGAAGAGACAAGAGATTCTCCATTTGTGGACGGCCTGGGAGCCCCGCTGGGTCTGCAGAGGAGTAAAACTGTGAAAAACTGGACCCTTGCCAAGGTGAGGTTCTGTTTTTCTTCCTCGGACACTCGGGTTTCGTCACGATGTTTTCCTTAGTAAGCTATTGGTTGCGGCTAAGCGAGGCTGTGGGTTCGATTCCCGCTGGACACAACGCTACAGGCGTCAGACGGCGTTTTTCATCTTTGTCTTTGCCTGGTCGATGGTCTTTTTTTTCTTCCACTTCCATTAGTTTGTCTGCAATCGGTCATCAACCACACGCAGATGTGTTTTAGTGTTATGGACGATTGGTATGCATCTTCCTGTAGCTGACATCCTTATAGCTGACAAGAACTCAATCTGCAGGTTTGCTAAAGGTCATTCGAATGGTGGCGTGGTGGCCGGGTCACCTATCTCCCTCTAAAATGGTTGAGACTGGTGATGGCTGACCCCTGCGTTATGCTCGTGAACGGGTGCTGTTCGTGTGTCTGGCCGCAGCATTACTGTTTTTCCTACTTTTGTAAGAAGTGTTATTTTGGCTTTTAAAGTTATTAGTGGCTATCACGGAATCATATCATATAGGCTTTGATGTATAAGTTTAAGATGATTTGAGAAAAGATGGTCAGAGTGGAGTTTTTTTTTCCCGCTGCCTTTTTCTCCACTACAAATACGGCCCGAAGGCAGCGGCTAACATAGTAACATAGTACATTGACATTCAGCAAACAGAATGTAAATTCTTTACGTTGAAATAAATTATTGATTTCTGATTTCTGATTTCTGATTTCTGATTTCTGTGAAGATTGCTATACATATATGTAGCGAGCTAGTGACGTTCTTTTAGCTCAATTATGTAATGTCTCTTACGACACTTGGTGTGGTGTGCCGTTAAAAGACTTGATGCCAAGTGATTAGGGTGTTATCGATGGACAACTTAGAGTTTCTTCCCGCGAGCCAGTACAGGTGTTTGTAATGTATTCTTATTTCATCTCTTTTTTTCATAATGTGCTGTTTCCATGTGAGCCGCGCCGGCCTAGATGCATGCCAAGATATTTCACATTGTCGCTGTGTGGTAGGAGTGGTCAATGGTAATTCGTTAAATAAATAACTTCCATGCAACACAATCACTTGACCTGGTCCCAAACTAGGATAATCTGTGCTATGGTAACCAGGCAAGGATATCACAAATATTCACAAACATTATAAATACGTCCCACTACAGGGCACCGGCCTTCACGCAGAGAAAGAGAGTTAGGCTTAATTACCACGCGTGCCCACCGCGGTTCGGCAACGCTGAGTTAATTGTGAGCTTGTGAATCTTTAAAGAATAAAATATTAATATTACTTTTCAATTTCTTACTCACACGAGTATAAGTATCACTTACATTACTCTTATTGATATCTCACCAGCATCCGTTGTTTCGAGGTTCTAGTTCCCAAAAGTCTTTTTTAAGGTTAGTATTTTTGGAAAGTCAACCGCTTAACCAATCCTCGTTCTTCCTTCCAGATGACCCCAGACACAACAGAGCTTACATTTAGCCCCAAAGCCGCCAAGCCCCCCGTCTTCGGTCTAGACCTAGACATAGCTGACTCAGACATGGATACTCTGCAAGATCTGGACGCTGAGTTTGAAAATGAGAACTTTGAAGCCTGTTCCAAGTACGAGATCATCAGTACGGACAGTCCAGATATAATCTCCAAAGGACGGACGGATAATAGGAAGATCACAGCGAAGAATTTGGGTGAATTCGGTGCTCCGATAGCTGAATCAGAGCAGAGTACGTCTTTTAATCTAAAACCTACAGTATCAGCTACAAGAATGCTCACCTTCGAAGAAGATTTTGAGTTTATGTCACCGGAGAACTTCAAACGAGTCACTCAGAAAGACGTCTCCGTTAAAAAGTCACTGAAATTCTCAGCCGATACTCCAACAAAGAACTTCCTGAGACACGAAAGCAGTTGTTCAAGTACTGGATCAATGTCTATGTCACCGTTAAGCTCAAAGCTCAGTCTCTGTACGTCAGAGTCTACGGCTTCCATGGAGAGCGGCTTCATCTCGGAAGTGGAAGAACCGTTTTTGGACCTAGAAGACACAAGTAACTCCCCTAAGATGGCAAATTTCGGCGATTTGCTCTCCGGTCAGATTAAGCAGGACTTTGTACTGAAGAGGCCGGTGATACAACGGAGTCTGAGCTACAATGTGGAAGCGTCAAAGGTCAGAGTGTCTCTCTTCGAGGAGAGGAAGAGTCATAAGCGACAGGAGTTCAGAGAAGACTTCAGGAGTACGAAGCGGAGACGGTACGTATATTTGTGAGCACCACAAGCTCGTAGCTTCTAGTAAATTTTAAGGGCTCTCTGTAGGATCAAAGTTGCATAAAAAATTAATTAAAGTCAATATTTTGGTTTTAATAATAAATTATTTATTAATTTTATTTTATGTTCAAAATACAAGCCAGATTGGAAATAAAGTTTACATACAATGAGACCTATCGAGGTATCTCATACTCTGAAAAAAATGGAGAGAATTTTCGTTTTAACATAAAAGCTCGCAAATTTTTATCATTTTCGTATTTTCACAATCAAAATGTAAATCAAAATATTTAGAAAGGGAATGGGATGTGTGGACCAAATCTTCTCCTTGAGGCGGATGGTGGAGAAACTTCTGGCCAAAAGTCAGAGGGTTTTCTGTGCGTTCGTCGACTTGGAGAAGGCTTATGATAGAGTGGTGAGGAATGACATGTGGTCGGTACTGTCCGTGTATGGGGTGGACAGCGTCTTGCTGCGAGCTCTGAAGTCTCTCTATGAAGACTCCAGTGCTTGCGTTAGAATTAATGGGGCGTATACTGACTGGTTTAGCATTCGCAGGGGTGTAAGACAAGGATGTGTCGCCTCCCCATGGTTGTTCAACTTATTCATGGACAGTTGCCTGACTGATTTGAAAGAGAATGACTTTGGGATAAGGATGGGTGAGCTACTGGTCAAATGCTTGTTATACGCCGACGATCAGGTTTTGTTCGCATCGTCGGTGGAAGACCTGCAGACACAAGTAGCAGTAATGGATGAGGCGTTTAAAAGGAAAGGAATGAACATTAATGTGAGTAAGACAAAAGTAATGGTGTTCGAAAAAGATGATGAAATGACTGAGTGCAAGATAAGGATTAGAGGTGAAAGGGTGGAACAAGTGAAAGAATTTGTCTATTTGGGGAGCCTCTTTACCAGGGATGGCAAGTGTGAAGGTGATATAGAAAGAAGAGTAAAAGCAGGAAATTGTGTAAACGGTGCATTGCACTCCTTTGTGAGCGGCCAAAACATCTCCAAAAGAGCTAGATTGGCTATCCATAATGGAGTGCTAGTCCCAACACTTATGTATGCTAGCGAGACTTGGGTATGGCAAAAGAAGCAAGAAAGTAGGATTAATGCAGTAGAAATGAGGTCCTTGAGAAGTATGTCTGGCGTTACTTTGAATGACAGGATACGCAATAGTGTGATTAGAGAACGTTGTGGACTGAAAGAGGATGTAGTGACAAGAATTGAGAAAGGAATGTTGCGTTGGTTTGGACATGTGGAGAGGATGAAGGAAGAAAGATTGACAAAACAAATATATCGAGCGAATGTGGATGGAAGGGCCGGTAAGGGACGACCCAGACGGACATACTTTGACCAAATAGAGGATGTATTAACAAAGGGCAAGATAAAAAGTACCCGAAACCGGCGTGCGTGCATGCAACGACTAATGAGTGTTGAGGAAGCGAAAGTGATCTGTCAGGATCGTAGCAAGTGGCAGTCCCTGGTCTCTGCCTACCCCTCTGGGATACAGGCGTGAGTTTATGTTATGTTATGTTAAATGTAGAGGTTCGCCTTTATAATATGTTTACAATGTTTCATCCCGATCCGGCACATATATTGAAAACTAAAACCACACTACGTTTACAAAGAATTTTGACACTACAGCATGCTATATTGACAATGTTTTCCGAGACTTTAAGATACTCTAGACCCTAGAGTATCCTAACTTAGGACCAGGACATGTAATTGAGATGCGCACATGTAACATTAATAATTTTATTATCTACCTTGCAGGTCGAACTGCGAGAATGTGCATCCGCTCGTGAAGAAGACTCAAAGACCGCTTCTGCAAAGAGCCTTCTCGGAAAATGCTGCCTCAATCATGTCTGCGTTAGCTCGCTGTGAGTATTTGTGTGTTTTGTAAAAATCAAATGAGGACATTCCCATACAAACCTTGACTGCCTCGTGGGTCTAGCCGTTAAGACGCTTAGCTAAGCGTAGCTACCAAGAGGGAGGCCTAGGTCCAGCAGTGGACGTCAAATGGCTGATGATGATGTTGATTGTTGAATGTCAATTTACAATGTCATCTCTTTCATTGGGTCGTGCTGTAGTGAAGAAAAAACTCCACTCTGACCATCTTTTCTCAAATCATCTTAAACCTGCCTTGACTGCCTCGTTGGTCTAGCCGTTGAGGCTCTTAGCTACCAAAACACAGGTTGTGGGTTCGGGGCCGTACAAATGGCCTCAGTCTAGGTGTATTTTCATGTTTGTGACGTCCTTGCCTGGTTACCATAGCACAGGGTATCCTAGTTTGGGACCAGGTTTAGTGATTTTATTGTGTGGAAGTCATTATTATATTATATTATTAAATGCAGTTTGGTTTTTATTTACAAACGACACAAGTTCAAGTTTAAGTCCAGTTTCTCCCGGCAGCCGCGTCAGAGCCGGATTTGATCGGAGACTTCAGCCAGCCCTGCGCACTCCCAGTGACCAGAGGCGACCACGCTGATCTCAAGTCCATATCTGGAGACACCCTGGCTGCCTTGCTTAGAGGGGACTACAGCAACACTATTGGCGAGGTTCAGGTGAGGCGGGACTCTATTAAAATGCACGGGACTATGGTGGACTCAAATTGAATATGTAGGACTCGAACTGGAATATGTTGGTCTCAAATGGATTATGTTGGACTCAAATAGAATTCGATTAGAATGCACTGGACACAACGGGAATATGTTGGACTCAAATTGAATATGTAAGACTCAACTGGGGTATGTTGGTCTCAGATAGATTATGTTGGACTCAAATAGAATTCGATTAGAATGCACTGGACACAACGGGAATATGTTGGACTCAAATTGAATATGTAGGACGCAACTGGAATATGTTGGTCTCAAATAGATTATGTTGGACTCAAATAGAAAATGATTGGAATGCACTGGACACAACGGGATTATGTTAGAGTCAAATTGAATATGTAGGACTCAACTGGAATATGTTGGTCTCAAATAGATTATGTTGGACTCAAATAGAAAATGATTGGAATGCACTGGACACAACGGTATTATGTTGGTCTCAAATTGAATATGTTGGTCTCAAATAGATTATGTTGGACTCATATACAATTCGATTAGAATGCACTGGAAACAACGGGAATATGTTGGACTCAAATAGACGATCCAAACTAACAATAGGATGTAATAATATGCTGGACTCAAATAGAATAGACCGTATCAACTAGGCTAGAAGCAACTACACTTCTGTCTAAGCCAGAACCAATTAGACTAGATTAAATTAAGCTGAATTAGGTCTAGATTCCGTGTGGCGCCGGATTAAGAATAGTGGATGTCGTAGAAGGCGACTAAGGAAATCAATTACCAGGAGCCGGGCAGCAGCGTCTTCCTGAGATTCCAACCGCATACTGCGATCGCCAACCCGCCTGCCGAGCGTGGCGATTATGGCAAAACCCCTCATGGTTAGGAAAACCATGAGGCAGGCCTATGTCCTGCAGTGGGCGTCAAATGGCTGATGATAAGGTCTAGATTCAAACAATCTCAATCAGACTAGCCTAGGTTTTAACTAGCCAATAACGGTAAAGGAAAATGATCCCAGTGATCCATATCTGGACACATGCTGGCTGCTTTGCCTAGAGAATACAACGGCACTTCTAACTATAACTAGATAAAGGAAGAGAAGGAAAAACTTAATTGCAAGCTATGGTTTTTTTTTTAATTTATTTATCTTAAGTAATAATAAAAAAAAATTGTTTATTAAAAATCAAAACACTACAGATGTGAACAATTGCAACTCCCACACTAGGCACAGCCTGTGTCGTGGGAGTCGGGTAAGTATCTAGATAAGTTCTGTATTATTGTCGTAAGACAACATATGACAAACTGGCACCCACGATACGGGGTCTCCTAGTGTGGGTGCGCTGGAAAATGTACCTAATTTTAAGTTATGAACAATAAACCATTTTCTTCTTTACTTTTACTTTACCCTATTGGCGAGGTTCAGTTGAGACTGGATTCCATTAGAATGCACTGGACTCAACTGGAATTTGGACTCAAATAGAAGGCGATGCACTCTAACGCGTTAGGTTAAGATCGAACCAATTACACTAGGCTCACCGCCGGTTTCTCGTGCACTAACAGGCTGTTGATCCACTGTTAACAGCTGTCAGTGTTTTTTTTTTGTATGCATTTTGGTCAATTGACAGCTGTTAACAGTAGATTAACAGCGTGTTGGTGTACGAAAAACTGGAGGTTAGCGTCGACTGAGGGTAACTTTGAATTCGTTCGCCGTACTTTGAGGGGGGCATTCTAAACGTGATTTCCAAACATATTTTGAGAAAAAAATACGCGCCCGAAAAAAAAATTCTTTTCCTACCCAAAAATACTTTACGTGAGCGTAAAAACACATTATCAGGACGAAAAGTAATAAGAATCCAAAAAAAAAACTATGTTTTGAGCGCCTTATGGTCGGCGCCGGCTCAATTTTTTTTAAAATTGTTTACGTGTGTCGGACGTCAGACTCTTATCCGCGGTGGGCACGCGAGGTGTTTAAGCCCACACTCTCGCTCTCAGAAGAGGTTTGTGCCCAGTGGGACTCATAATGCTTTTAATGTAATAATTTTTTATGGTGCGTCCAATAGAGAGTTCTTATCCTATCTAATCTAACCTAACCTAACCTATTCATCATTCCAGGTGATAGACTGCCGTTACCCGTACGAGTTCGAAGGCGGTCACATAAGAGGCGCCCGCAATTTGTACACTCCCGATATGGTCCTGACTCTCCTGGAGTCTCCCCCCAGCTCCCCCGGGGCCCCCGACGCGTCCGGGGGGCCCCCCGAAGGGTCGGAGGGGCCCCAGCCGTCCGCTAAGAGGAAGGTCCTGCTGTTTCACTGCGAGTTTTCGCTGGAGAGGGGTCCTAAGTTGTAAGTTTTTTGCCGTTTTTAGGGTTCCGTAGCTCTAAAAGAGAAACGGATCCTTTATAGGATCACTTTGTTGTCGGTCCATCCGTCCGTCTGTCTGTCTGTCTGTCTGTCTGTGACGACCCTTTGTCTCGGGAACGCGTTCAGGTATCGAGTTGAAATGAAAACCGTATACTTGGGTCTACAGTCCCTCGAAGCTGTGAGAAAATCAAACTTCTAAGTTAACCTAAAAAGATACGGCCATTTAATGCCGCAATAAACGTATATTTCGACAGTCTCAAGGGAATCAAAGTTTATAGGGTACTTTCCGTTGACCTAACACTAACAGATTTGGCAAGTAATATCGTCTTGTGCTATAAATTCAGGGAAAAATCTTAAAAAAAATTGTCTGTGCAGTTCGGGAAAAGCTCGGAAAATACTGTGAGACTCGATTCCTGAACTACATATTTATAATACCTGCCTACAAATTTGTACGGAACCCTCGGTGGGCGAGTCCGACGCGCATTTGGCCGGTTTTTTTTTTCGTATCATCATCATCAACCCATTATGTCCCCACCGAGGGGCACGGGTCTCTTCCCTGAGGAAGGTATAGGCCATACTCCACCACGGGGGCCAAGGCCCCGGCTGCCTGAGTGATCTTAAACGATCACGAAGGTTAAGCAACACAGGGCGCGTTCAGTGCATGGATGGGTCGCCATCTATGCCTAACGCTAGTGGCATTTTTCCGAGCGGTTCCGTGCTTCGCAAGGCACGTTAAGCTGTTGGTGCCGGCTGCCGTCGATAGATGGCAGTCGTTAAGCCAAGTCAGAGGCCTTAGGGCGGCTTGACAACTTCTGACAGTAGACGAGCCACTAGTCTACAAGCCTCCACACGATCCGGACTTTTTTCGTATTCCTAGCGAAAATAATGTTTCTGCTCGCTGATAGTGAAAACATCGTGAGAAAACCTGAGTATTTTTTATTTGATTAATGTCGAAAGTACTTACCTACTCATTTTATTACAAACACAAAAAAATAATGTGATTGTGCGAGCGAGACAGCTCGCTCGACGTCAGCACACCATTAAGTTTTTTTATTTTAGATTGTTTCGGATTGGTACATCGATAAAAAAAACCTTAGATACATCATTGCATACAAATTCCAACAGAAAAAGTGTCCGAATAGTAGGTGTGTCTCTGCTGCACACACACATTTACAACTGGACACACATTTGCATCGGACGAAAAGATGCACAGACAAAATACAACCTTATTTCACGAGAGATAACTTTTCATATCCAGTGAATTTCCAGTGCTATCATTCGTACGCTGCTTAAGAGTCTATCCGTATTGGAACAGGAGCGTGTCGTGAAAGACATGGAGACTCCTTCAGATTGTTCATTAGATTTTTAGTTTGAAATTAAAATGTTGGGATGTTTTTTTATTTAGTAGTTTTTTCACTAAAAATTAAAAAGGTTTAAGTAGATAAAAACAATTTAGGTTAAAATAGATTTTTTTTTATTCACACGAACATCTTATTAGACTTACAAAAAGGTATAATGTCACTTTTCGACGTCAAATCAAGTTAACTATAACTTCAGAGATCGTTATTAATTAAACTTTGCGTTGCAATAAAATTAAATATGGGATTTCAATTAGCAATACACAACAGACCAATACGGACATAGTTTTTTGTTGTTAAATTAAATATATTTATGTCCCTTGGAATAAATTTAATTTATTATAAACTGGCCGTTTTGAACAGTTCTTTTTTTCTATGTTTTGCCGCCATTTTTCTCTTTCGATTTCAATTTTTTGGAAATCTAGAACGAAAGTGTAAAACGACAATAAGGACAACTAGAAATATTTGTCAATATTGTTTTAAATATTAGGTTTCATAAATAATAAGCTACTCCATTCCTGTTTTGCTCCACTTTGTAAATCTTTCGTCGCCTTTTAACTTGCACGTGTCGTAATATGAGAGAAAGAAACAACTGCGTAGGGCCAAGTTAAAACATTTGCTCAAACAATTTCTTAAAAATAATGTTTTTAGTTATTTTGGAGGTGAATTTAGCTACAAATGCTTCACTTTATAAAAGTTTTAATTATTCCTTACCGAAAATACGAAATTCCATCCTTTTTCAACGTATATAAAGTATTATTTTTGCATTTTTTCACGGAGCACTTCGGCATCTTAACTCGACAACTAGCTGCGCGTGACTGCGAGTGCAACTGTGCTTAGAATGAATTCAAGCACAGTTTGACCCGGGACACTTTTTGAGCGTCGATAGGATATCTAAGGTTTTTTTATCGATGGATTGGTACTAAAATTTTATTAAAATTTTAAATTTAGTTATTGCAATCTAAATTTCATTATAATTTTCGGACATTATTCTGAGGTTATTCAACGTCATCTATCTCTCAGAAGCGGCTGAACGCCGGCTTCTCATTCGAGAGGTCGTGGGTTCGAATCCCGGCATGTACCAACGTTATACTGGGTTACAACGTGGGGCGAATTTACTTTACGTATGTGAAAGTGAACTAAATTTATTGCCAAAAACACACTTTATACATAAATATAGACATAAGCTTACATAATTATCGTTATCGTTAATGTTTTATAGAAAATTGAAACATAAGGTAGGTACATACAACATAAGTATGTAGTTTAAGCGAAGCGGTGGTGAAGCGGTGGTAGCCTAGTGGGTAGAGCATTGGACTCGGAAGCGAGAGACCCAGGTTCGATTTCCAGTGCGGTCATGTACCTATGACTTTTCTTTCTAAGTTATGTACATTTGTGAAGTTATAGCAGCATTACCACTCGCTAACGGTGAAGGAAAACATCGTGAGGAAACCTGGGTGTCTGAGCTATTCACATGCCTCACCGCTTGAAATCGCCAATCCGCGGTGGGCACGCGTGGTGATTTAGCCCATACTCTCTCTCTCTGAGAGAGCCTGTGCCCTACAGTGGGACGTATGTAGGCTGCTTATGATGATGCACTTTGGAACGCACCTCTCTGTCTCCGGCAGGTCCCGGTGTCTCCGCTCGGCGGACCGGGCCCGCAACGCCGACAGCTACCCGGCTCTGCGGCATCCCGAAGTCTACCTGCTGCACGGAGGGTACGCCGCCTTCCACGCGACGCACGCGCAGTTCTGTGAGCCGGGTGAGTCGCTTAGGGAATGAGTCACTTTGTGAGTCTATCAATTCATGCACGGAGGGTATAACCTTTGTTATGTACGACAAAGTGTTCTCTATCTATCTACCTATCTATGCCGCCGTCTTCCACGCGACGCGCGCGCAGTAATGTGAGCCTAGAAGTCACTTTGTGAGTCTTTCAATTTCTGCACGGAGGGTACTCGTCTTCCACGCGATGCATGCGTATTACTGTGAGCCCGGTAAGTCAGTTAGGGAATGAATCGATAAATAAAGATATTTCGCGTTACAAGACCTATATTTGACGTACATAATCTAAACAAAAACAATACGTACACCAGCAAAACAGCAAGACAATGAATCAGTCGCTTGCTGAAAGGAGAGTGCATACTCTTTCACACGATGTAGTTCTGGGAGCCTGGTGAGTCGATGAGTCGCTTGTTGCACGGAGAGAATGCGGCATTTCTTGCGATGCACTCCCAGTATTGTGAGCCGTGTGAGTCACTTAGGGAATGGGACAAAGAGTTGCTTGTTGCACGCTGCCTTCCACGCGACGCACGCGCAGTACTGTGAGCCGGGTGAGTCAGTTAAGAAATGAGGCGATTAGCCGCTTTTTGAACAGATAATATTCAGGCTTCCACATGACGTACTCGCAGTTCTTTGAGCCGGGTGAGTCGCTTAGGGAATGAGTCGATAAATAAAAATATTTCAGATTACAAGACCCTTATTTACTAAACAGAATAAAAACAATGAATCAGTCTCTTGTTGAACGGAGAGTATGCAGGCTTCCATGCGACTCACTCGCAGTTCTGAGTTCTGTAAGCCTGATGAGTCGTTTAGGGACTGAGTCAATCAGTTACTCACTCGGAAGTTTATCTCCTGCACAGAGGATATGCGGAGTTCCACGCGACCCACTCACAGTTCTGTGAGTCGCTTAGGGAATGAGTCGATGAGTCGCTTTTCGCATGGAAGTTTGCAGTCTTGGACGCGTCGCATTCAGAGGCCGGTTTCGTAGAACTATCATTCAGGATTCACTATGACAGTTCGATGTGAATTGAAAAGTCAATTGACACACAGATTAACAAGTAGACTGCTTCGCAATGTACCTCGAATTGTCATAGTAAATTATGAATTGTAGTTATATGAAACTTGACCCTGTCGATTACTTAGAACTCTATCGCTCTACTTAAAACAATGCTGCCAAAAAAATTCATTATATCTTTTCACCAAACATTACTTTAAATTCAATCTTTTGTAGGCTTTTAGGGCTTCATTTGCAGTGCGCCTTATTTTTTAACCGACTTCAAAAAAGGAGGAGGTTATCAATTCGACGCGTATATATATATATATATATATATATATATATATATATATATATATATATATATTTTTTTTTTTGTATTTTATTATTTTATTTTATTTGGTTATGTTCCTCCATAACTTCTTCACATCTTAACCGATTTCGACAATTCTTTTTTTGTTCGAACAGGTATAACGTCCCATTGGTCCCATTTTAATTTGGTGAAGATCTGATGAAGACTTTCAGAGATGGAGAACGGAACTCTTCAATGGACAACAGTAAATAAGCCCTATTGGGGCCCATCCTTTAGTAATATCCGTATGTTTCATAAAATAGCGTAAAAGTAGTCCCAAGTTAATTTGGTGGTGTTCTGGTGAAGACTTTCGGAGATTTAGTACATCAAATTTCAAAGGCACGAATCATATACGGTAAATTATGGTTATAAGGGACTTGTTTATTTTTCTCCCGCTCCTCCACTAAAAACTGAAAAATAAAAAAAAATAATAAAAAATAAAAACCGACTTCGAAACACTACAGCACTAAAAAGATAGAAATAATTGCAATAATTAGACATGTAGGTATTTTAGAAGTATAATTTGAAGCCGGTGCCCAAATATATGTGCTGGTCATGAAACTGGGCACCAACTACAAATTATACTTCTACAATACCTACATATATACGAAGTCGGTTTTTATTTTTTATTTAATTTTTTTTTTATTATCAAGTAATTTAATGTAATATCTTGTTGTACGCAGCCGGGTATACTGCCATGCTGGACCCGAGGCACCGGCTCAGCCTGCGGCAGGCCCGAAGCATGAAGTGAACAGTGAGTTATATGGAAGAAGTTACCCGCTACTACATCCGGCTACCCGTGACGAGGCCCCCTCTGTGTTCCCCGCGATAGCTACTTCGCTCGCCTAGAATACTAGAATACTCGGCCGCCTAGGCCGAAAGGGAATCAACTAGCGAATTCTGAGCTCTAATCACCAGTTAGGTGCTTCGTAACCAGTTGCGGCCGAATACTTTTTCTTCATTCCACGAAACCAGTTACGAACGTAACTTTGTAGAAATAGAACTTTAATTATTCAGTTTATTCGCGAACCGTCTTTTCCTCTAATATACCTCAATTAGTAAGTTGAAGTGGCAGTGGTCGGGGCACATAGCACGCAGAACTGATGGCCGATGGGGCCGAAAAGTTCTCGAATGGACACCACATATCGGCAAGCGCAGCGTAGGACGACCAGCCACAAGATGGACAGATGACCTCATCCAAGTGGCAGGAAGACGCTGGATTCAAGCCGCTTCCAACCGGTCTTTTTGGAAATCCACGGAGGCCGCCTATGTCCAGCAGTGGACATCTTATTCGCGGACCGGTTACGTACAAGGACGAAAAAGTATTCGATCGCGACTGGTTTCGTACATCATCATCATCATCATAATCATAATCAGCCGGTGTCGGTCCACCGCTGGACATGGGCCTCTCCCAAGACACGCCACTGAGCCCGATCTTCGGCTCTTCCTTTCCAGTCACTGTCCAATCGACATAGCTGAACGGATTAGCAAACTGAAGTGGCAGTGTGCTGGTCATGTCAGCCGCAGGACCGATAACCGTTGGCGTAGACTGGTTCTAGAGCTGAGACCGCGAATCGGCAGACGTAGCGTAGGACGCCCTGTGACCAGGTGGAGCGACGACATTCGCAAAGCGGTGGGCAGTGACTGGAAAGGAAGAGCCGAACTGGTTTCGTACAGGGATGAAGACATATTCGATCGCAACTGTTTACGAAGCCCCAGTTACTTAACTCCTGAACTGCCCTCGCGGAACGCAACGTATAAGTGGCCCATACTAAGTTGGACACAGATCTGTGTCGCGGCAGACGAGTGGTTAAGCGGCCGAAAGGGTTAATTCATATAACATAACGCAGCTTATATACGTCCCACTGTAGGGCACAGGCCTTCTCTCAGGGAGAGAGTATGGGCTTAATCACCACGCGTGCCCACCGCGGATTGGCGATTTCAAGCGCTGAGGTATATGAATAGCTCAGATACCCAGGTTTCCTCACGATGTTTTCCTTCACCGTTAGCGAGTCTTATTGCTACTATAACTTCACAATACATAACTTAGAAAACCAAGTCATAGGTACATGCCCGCACCGGGGATCGAACCTGGGTCTCCCACTTCCGAGTCCGAGGTTCTACTCACTACTAGGCAACCACCGCTAATAATTCATATGAAAATTATTTAAAATATATTTATTTCCTTTAAGTGTTTTTTGTTGTTTCTATAGTATTATGTCGGTGGAGGGTGAGGGGCGTCCCACGCGGACATACTTCGGCCGAATAGGGCGGGCTTTTTGTATTGCAAAGGGCAAGATGAAAAGTACCCGAAACCGGCGTGCAACGACAAATGAATGTTGCTGAAGCGAAAGTGATCGGTCAGGATCGTGGCATGTGGCCTGCCCTGGTCTCTGTCTACCCCTCCGGGATACCGGCGCGAGTTTATTGAATTCTCTCAAGAAAGTGCTAACTGGTTTTCTTTGTTTCAGATGCTCCAACGAACTCCAACGAAATTTCGTAATAAAACGCCATTCCACGAAAACTTACAAAGTGTTGAATACGGTAAATATTACGTGAGAAAAGGTCCTTAATACCACCATAACAATGTTTTTTAAATGTTCTCTTCGAGGTCAGAATATAACAGGCTAAAAAGATATATTATGAAATATACGACTGTTGTTATTTATAAAAACACGATTCCGCTAAAACACTCCTCAGAGGCAGTTAAAATAATCTGTGGTCA
Organism: Yponomeuta malinellus; assembly: GCA_947308005.1. Classification (NCBI taxonomy): domain Eukaryota; kingdom Metazoa; phylum Arthropoda; class Insecta; order Lepidoptera; family Yponomeutidae; genus Yponomeuta; species Yponomeuta malinellus. The sequence continues at coordinate 2,026,417 of OX371023.1, forward strand.
CGTCTTTTCCTTTACCGCAGACTAATTAAACTGCCTCTGAGGAGTGTTCTAGTGGATCGTGTTTTTACAAATGAGACTGTTCATGTTGTGACTACACACTTTTCGAATAGTTTAGAAAAGTTTATACAAGGTGTGCATTTATTAGTAATAGTGTCCTATATGTGATAAAAACCCTCCGGACGACTTTGACATTTTTTTAAACTCGACTCTTTCCAAAGTCGTCTCTTTTTTAACTTACCATCTCTTACTTTGTCTCTTTTTTTAAATCGTCTCTTTCCCAACACATGTCCACTCTGGACGACATCGACGTGTCTTTACCGTGACACTTTCCCAACTCGTCTCTTTTTTAACTCGCCGTTTTTTGGAGCAAGTAACCAGCAATGAAACAACAACAACAAACATCAACAAGGCTTATCATACAAGTAGGTTTTAATCGAATCTCAACTACCAAGGTTAAGGTTAAAATAGCGACTAAGCAAAACACCAAGTTTTACTTGAAACGAATTAGGAAGGAGTCAAGTTAGGAAATAGACAAGTTTGCAAGAGAGGACAAGTAAGAAAACGGCAAGTTAAAAAAGAGATGAGTTAGGAAAGAGTCAATTTAAAAAAAGACAAAGTAAACAGATGGCAAGTTAAAAAAGAGATGAGTTAGGAAAGAGTCAATTTAAAAAAAGACAAAGTAAACAGATGGCAAGTTAAAAAAGAGATGAGTTAGGAAAGAGTCAATTTAAAAAAAGACAAAGTAAACAGATGCCAAGTTAAAAAAGAGATGAGTTAGGAAAGAGTCAATTTAAAAAAAGACAAAGTAAACAGATGCCAAGTTAAAAAAGAGATGAGTTAGGAAAGAGTCAATTTAAAAAAAGACAAAGTAAACAGATGCCAAGTTAAAAAAGAGATGAGTTAGGAAAGAGTCAATTTAAAAAAAGACAAAGTAAACAGATACCAAGTTAAAAAAGAGATGAGTTAGGAAAGAGTCAATTTAAAAAAAGACAAAGTAAACAGATGCCAAGTTAAAAAAGAGATGAGTTAGGAAAGAGTCAATTTAAAAAAAGACAAAGTAAACAGATGGCAAGTTAAAAAAGAGATGAGTTAGGAAAGAGTCAATTTAAAAAAAGACAAAGTAAACAGATGCCAAGTTAAAAAAGAGATGAGTTAGGAAAGAGTCAATTTAAAAAAAGACAAAGTAAACAGATGCCAAGTTAAAAAAGAGATGAGTTAGGAAAGAGTCAATTTAAAAAAAGACAAAGTAAACAGATGGCAAGTTAAAAAAGAGATGAGTTAGGAAAGAGTCAATTTAAAAAAAGACAAAGTAAACAGATGGCAAGTTAAAAAAGAGATGAGTTAGGAAAGAGTCAATTTAAAAAAAGACAAAGTAAACAGATGCCAAGTTAAAAAAGAGACGAGTTTGGAAAGAGTAGACTTTAAGAAAATGTCAAAGTCGTCCGGAGGGGATTAAACATAAAAAGCTACAATTTTAAGTTTTACAGTCTTATTTATGAAAAGCCGATTACACGAAAACACTCTTAAGACGGAGCTTAACCGGAACGCTTTTAATTGGAATTCCTCTCATAAACCGGCTTTGTCTCGGTCGTAGGAGTGTTTTAGTGTGATCGATTTTTTGTAAATGAGGCTGTAATTTTGTACATAGAACAACAAAAGAAATGCCATATTTTTTCTTAGCAAAGTTAGAAGTAAAGTTTTTTCCTAGTACAAAAATTAAGGTTTATATTTTATAGATTTAGATATTTTTAGTTCTAAGATGAGAATTTCGTTTATCCCACCTTTATCGTATGCCATTTTAGATTTTTTTTGCAATATAGGTAGTTTAGGATTTTAAGTAATTCTTCACTCACTTTTATACTACTAGCAAATTTTCACAAATTTTTCTAATTCTACTCGTTTTTTAAACTTCACTTATAAATTTTCCAAAGATACTAACGGAGTTTACAAAAACACGATTCCGCTAAAACGCTCCTCAAATACAGTTTAAATAGTCTGTGGTAACGTCATTCTCTTTACCATAGTGTATTTACACTGTGTTTATGGAGTGTTTTATGGAAATCGTGTTGTTTTAAATAAGATCGTGAGTTTGTAAAGATTAGAATCGATAAATCGGCACAAATTCTGCATAGTTACAGTTTTTAAACAGCACGTAAGTAACCTACAATTTTGTGAGTCTAGTAGTCTAGTAGACTACTTAACTCACAAATTTAGTTAGTCTAGTAGACCTTGAACTACTGAACTCACTAATTTCGTATGTCTGGTAGATTTTTAACTACTGAACTCACTAATTTAGTTAATCTAGTAGACTTTGAACTACTTTACTCACTTATTTAGTTAGTCTAGTAGACTTTGAACTACGGAACTGACTAATTTCGTTTGTCTAGTCGTCTTCGAACTACTGAACTCACAAAATGTGGTTACTCTAATAGACTCTGAACTACTGAACTCACAAATTTAGATAGTCTAGTTAACTTTGTACTACTGAACACACTAATTTCGTTTGTCTAGTAGAATTTGAACTGCTGAACTCACTAATTTCGTTAGTCTAGTAGACTTTGAACAAATGTACTCACTTATTTAGTTACTCTAGTAGCCTTCGGGCTGGTTTCTGAATTGAGATTTCGCTAACTAAATACTTAAGTAACGTTCTGTCACGCTCTTCTCTGAATAATTCGGAGAGACAGCACTACAGTTAACTATTTACTTTGCGAAACACTCAATTCAGAAACTCGCCCTTTGAATTTCTGAACTGACTAATTTCGTTTGTCTAGTAGTCTTCGAACTACTGAACTCACAAATTTAGTTTGTCTAGTACACGAACTACATTATCTACTTAGTTATTATTACTTATCTACCGATTAGTCCTGTGGTTTTAGTTTGATATGCCAGTGAGACACCATTGATCAGTGGACTACTAATAGCATAAAAACACCGCAATTGCCATGCTATTGTCACTGAATTGGAAATCTTATCATGCGCACAACGCAATCACTTTATATGTCTCAAAGGGCTTTATAGATAATTTTTGCAGTGTATTCTCTCAATCATGTAAATACTGTTTTTTAAGACGCCCAGAAGATCTTAAAAAATATATTCATTAGTGGGCACCAGTTAGGAACTGTGCTCTGTTTAACAAAGCTGGGCCGTTTTCTATAACTGTTTACTTTGAAATTTGTATAAATTATATTATTATGTGTTTTTTTTTCTGTTTTATTAGAAAAAAGACAAATGATTTGTTATTATTTAAAAAATAGTCTCGTCTGACGATGGCAAAGTTTCTCCGGATGTCTTTATGCGATAGCGATGTTTCTATTCGTATTAGAGAATGTTATTAAATATTCAACAACATTCGTTCTTATGCTCCTTACTAAATAAACTGTTTTAGATGCAAAACAAAAACAATTGTCTGGAACCACAGAAAATAAGGATGATTATATCTTGACCAAACAAGATTTTAAATGACCTAGGGTTAGCCAATAACTAGATATCACTATCCGTATTTTGACGAATAATGTATGTAAATTGTCTGTATTGCTTTCTCTATCATAGGTTAGAGACCAGTCCCTCGAAATGTAACTAGAGAACTGTCAAATGTTGATATTTGACATACGTTGAACGAAAGAACCGTAGAATCTTAATTTCGACTGTTAATATTTGACATAAGTTGAACAGGAGAACTGTCGAGTGTTGATATTTGACATAAGTTGAACGAAAGAACTATAGAATCTTAATTTTGACAGTCTATATTTAACGTAAATAGAACAGGAAAACTGTCGAATGTTGATATTCGACAATTAATCTCAAATGTTACGTAATATTCGATAGTATATATTTGACAAACGTTGGACGGAAGATGGTTAATATTTGACATAAGTTGAACGAGAGAACTGTCAAATGTTTATAAGTCGGACGAGAGAACTGTCAAATGTTAATATTCGTCAGTCAATATTTGTCATAAGTTGAACAGAAGGACTGTGAAATTTTAATATTGGATAGTCAATATTTGTCATGAGTTGAACAGTTAAATGTAAATATTTGTCAATTGTCATAAGTTGAACAGAAGGACTGTCAAATGTAATGTTAATATTGGATAGTCAATATTTGTCATAAATTGAACAGTTATTATTTTGGAAGAATGGTCAAATTTGAAATTATGTATCGAAGAAGTGTTTAAAGGAAACTGATAGACGAGACCTTTTGTCATAGTTTTGACGAGACTATAAACTGAGCTTTAAATATGTTTAAAAACAAAGTGACGTTTTCGAGACCCAAGAACGTTTAGTTTCCTTTCGTATTTTTTTTTATGTTAATAAGTACATATCTTTTTTGTTTTTGTATTTTGCAAATGTCACGCGTAGTTTAATTCCTGCCCCTCTCCAGCGTTTCAATTAAGTTTAATATGTCAGAAGTAAAGACCCGGTGAAGATTTACGAAAGACCTATCATGAAACTACAGTTCATGGTTTACTATGACAATTCGATGTACGGCGATTGCATCGTCGATTAACAAGTAGGAATACGAATTGTCATAAATGTACGTCGAATTGTCATTATAAACTATTAATTGTAGTTTTATGAACCCTGCTCCACCAATGCAATAAAAAAAACATGTTCTTTTATTATAAGTTTTCATTACATTTTAGATGTGCTGGTAGCTCAGTGGGTAGAACGATACACTCGGAAGAGAGACGCAGGTTCGATTCCGAGTGTATTGTTCTTATTTGTACTTTGTTGATTTTCAAAGTTACGCGGATCTGCGAATTTGTAGTAGCAATACCACACGCTAACTGTGAAGGAAAACGTCATGAGGAAACCCGCAGTATTGACTGTCTTTCCTGTGGGCTAGACCGTCTAAGCTGTCACTATGGTATAGGTGCTGGGCAAGCCTACTTCATCTAAAAACCAATGTCCCAGGCACTGCAGCGTCCGAGTGGCCCCTTCACCCATCTAGTGTGAGCGAAGGTGCCACTGGACGCTGTATAAATCATCTCATTACGTAGTTTTACGCCAAAGTTTTTTGTTATTTTATTGTTTATTGGAATGTTTTTGCAAAAAGTGAACAGAACATCTTTTTAGAACATATAACCCAGAATCTAGTGGCGACACGTTTTTGGCAAAACCTGCCTGAGATCAGTTGGCAGGCCTATACTATTTTGCGGCGTCAAAATCCGCAGATAATGTGAACAAAATTCAAGTGACATTCGCAATATATTAACGAGAAGGCAATAAATAAAATACGCTTCGGTTTATATTTCATAAGGAAAAATAGAATATTTTATTTGACGTACAAACTTACGACCTTATTTACAAAAACACGTTTCCTCTGAAGCACTCCTAAGAGTCAGTTTATTTAATCTGTGGCTACAACTTTTCCTTGTAAAATCTCCACCACAGACTATTTTAGTCGGCGTCTTAAGGAATCGTGTTTTTTATAAATAATACCGTAAATGTCTCCTGAGAATAAGTTGTCAGTTTCTTTTTTTTTAGTAATATTCCCATATATTCTATTAAATAAGTTAATGTTTTATTCAAAAAAGAGTTTTTCCCCCGAATTTACGCTTACTAGTTACTTCTTAAGAATTGTAAATAGTAAAATAAGTAAAAAATATGTGTTTCGTAAACTAAGAACATAGAAATTAAGAAAAATGCGTAGGCCTAAGAGAGTTGCTTTTTTATAAATAAAGAAAAACTTTTCAAATTTAAATGTCTTGTATTCAGATTGCATCATCATCATCAACCCATTATGTCCCCACCGAGGGGCACGGGTCTCTTCCCTGAGGAAGGTATAGGCCATACTCCACCACGGGGGCCAAGTCCGGATTGGTGAAGACTTGTAGACTAGTGGCTCGTCTACTGCCAGAAGTTGTCAAGCCGCCCTAAGGCCTCTGACTTGGCTTAACGACTGCCATCTATCGACGGCAGCCGGCACCAACAGCTTAACGTGCCTTGCGAAGCACGGAACCGCTCGGAAAAATGCCACTAGCGTTAAGCATAGACGGTGACCCATCCATGCACTGAACGCGCCCTGTGTTGCTTAACCTTCGTGATCGTTTAAGATCACTCAGGCAGCCGGGGCTACGAGCGATTCGATACGAGATAACAACTTCATCGAAGTCATTTTCAATGGATTTCGTACGAATTTTACTTTTATAAGTTGGTTGCCTATTACATTTCCTCCCTTGTTTATAACGTTCGTATCACCACATCAAGGGTCGGATTGCATGCTAAGTATTAAATGATAAATAAATAAAATTTCTATAAAAATAAACCACATCCATTTAATTTATAGACGCCGTTTCCAACCGTTTACCTAAAATACATAAAAGGGTACATTTATTAATTTAGTATTAGCCAAGGACTTGGTATTAGCTCATCCGGAATAACGGCGACGTAATTACATTTTTGCAAATTTAACACGAGACATAATATTTCGACGATGGTTTTGCAGAAACTAAAATAAATCAGCATAGTAATCATAATCAACCAACTTCGTCAATCGTCGAATCCAACTCGGCTGGGCAGCATTCGGGAAACTAAGAAAAGTCTTTTCGTCTAATATACCTCAATCGCTCAAGACAAAATTATACAATTAATTGTATCTTTTCTTTTGTCATTGCTGTTTCTGTAACATTTTTTTCCGGTATACAATAAAGAATATTCTTATCTTATCTTATCTTACAACCAGTGTGTGTTACCAGTGATGACTTATGGCACTAAAACGTGGTCTCTCACTATGGGCCTCATAAGAAGGCTCGAGGTCACGCAACGAGCTATGGAAAGGGCTACGCTCGGAATTTCTCTACGAGACCGAATCAGAAATGATGAGATCCGTAGACGAACGAAAGTCGCGACATAGCCCAGCGGATTAGTAAGTTGAAGTGGCAGTGGGCGGGGCACATAGCACGCAGAACTGATGGCCGATGGGGCCGAAAAGTTCTCGAATGGAGACCACATATCGGCAAGCGCAGCGTAAGTAGGACGACCAGCCACAAGATGGACAGATGACCTCATCCAAGCGGCAGGAAGGCGCTGGATGTAGGCCGCTTCCAACCGGTCTTTTTGGAAATCCATGGAGGAGGCCTATGTCCACCAGTGGACCTCTTGTGGCTGAGTGATGAATCATAATCATAACTTTATTGCGACCATGTTGTTGTTTAGATGTTACATAATGCATAATGCGTCATTTCACTGTCAATTGTGTCGATGTTACCTCGCGTTTAACTTCCCTTCAATACCTATATAAGGCCTGCGCAGACGAGGTGTCGTCCCCCGGGTACTTTTTTGTCCATCGATATATTGTATCGAATAACGCACACGAAGGACTAGAAAAGAAAAGTTAAGTCTCTCAAATTACCGAGAACACCGAGAGACTGAACTGGACAAAAGTACGGGGGAGTCCCCGAAGAAAATTGAACTAACGTAACTAGGCGCAACAACGCACACACACAACCGATACCTAGTGACGTACGTATCCGGGCAACAAATGACCGCACTCGGTGGATATTTTTTTATACGATGGGGACAAAAGAACATCGTCTGCGCAGGCCTAGTCTTATTATACCCTCTAATGTCTATTTATAAGCGGCCTTAATTTGCATTATATTTTGGAAATAAATAATTTACTATATAGGTATCGTAGTATGTTTGCAAAAGTTGCCATTGTGCTACCGGTTGTATTGAAATACAAGTAACAAACTGAGATAGCGTCTTCCTGAAATTCCAACCGCACACTGTGATCGCCAACCCGCCTGCCAAGCGTGGCGATTGTGGCAAAACCCCTCATGGTTATGAAAACCACTAAGGAGCCCTATGTCCTGCAGTGGGCGTCAAATGGCTGATGATGATGAATGCTATCAAACCATTCCCTTTTGTGTTGTTTGGAAGTTTGTTGTTTTGCCTAGCTGGGAAAATAAAGATCGGGGGTGGCTGGTCTACACGGCCGAAGTGGCCAGTACTGCTAGTCTGCCTGTGCTCTTTCCACTTTCCCAACAGCCACTCCGTTCTCGTTTTTCCCCTCCACGCCCTTCTGTTCCGGCACCGTCTCCTCTATGGAGCTCTTTGACAGCTGCCGGAGTATTTTCTCGAAAATCCGCGGAGCACTTTTAGTATTCGGCAGAGAAATATCGGTCTGCGTGGTCACCGTTTCACTCTTCCTCTCTTCTTTTACTTCTAACGGCTTGTGTTGCTCCTTCAAGTCCAAGGTTAAAGTTTTCTTTTTTAGTTCCACTTCTGGATCGATGACTGTTGGTTCTGGCAAGTGACGCTCGTTCATTTGCCGCGAATTCCTGTCCATGGCCTTGCTGAGGACGTTGCCGAGCATGTGAGCGCATTTTATGACGTTCTGAGTCTCTCGCGGACTAAGGTGTAGGCCTTCGTGGCGGATTACGTTGTTGATAGCGCGGTGGTGGTCGGGGGAAGCGCGCGCGCTCTCGTTTGTGGTGAATTCTGCAAGAGTGGAAGGTGTGATAATTTTCTATTCCAGATAAATAAACGTCACATAGGACGAAAAAATCCTGGCGGAAGATTCTGTGTGTAGAGAATGTAGGTACATAATTATGTCAGCCTCTCCCCCCCCGGAATCGAACCTATGACTTAGTAAGAAAGGGGTTCCCTACTTGTCTGCGAAAGTTGATGATTCGATTTTTATTATATCGAACACGATGTGTCGATAATTCAGTAGCGCGATGTGTTATCCCATCGATGCTTTATTGGTGCGATGTAACGTTTGTCCGAAAAACCCTGTTGCGAAAATCTCAAGTGCGATTGCTCATTAATTCGGAAATTTATTAGCTCGATATTATGTTGGTTCGAAACGCATTACTGTACTCTGTAACCCTCTTTAGTAACCCTGGTGGGTACCTTATTTTGCCTTACCCTTTATTAGCTCGATAGTATGTTGGTTCGAAGCACATACCTACTGTTGTCCATAGTACTGTCCTGTACAGATATTTATCATAATCCCAAGTTTTATCTCAAAATTAAATGAAAAAAATAAAGTACTTATTCATTAAAATGTAATTGTATTGAAAAATCACACAAAAACATAACAAAAAATATTAGAAATCATCTTCTAATTCTGATTATTGAGTAGAGCCCATTATTGAAAGAATATTATATATTTTCTATTAATGATCAAATAAAAAAAAACTTTACAAATTATAAAGGGCTTCTTAAATCATTGTCTCGAACATAGGTAGGTAATTATCATAAAACAAGAAATAAACCGAACATTAATGGTAAATAAAAAATAATTTTCACGTAACTAAAAAAAACTGTTACATTATTGTTATTACAATTCTATATGATTAGAAATGGCTCTTAGGAAAGCAAGAAGCTCCATGTTATTACGGTTTGCACAAATCTTCGCAATAGAATCGGATAGCGCTTTTCTTTTTTTTTTAGGCGGAGTTTTATCAACGCTGGCGTGTGCTTTTTCAATAGCATGATTAGTGCTTATTTGCTCTTTTATAAGGCTCCGTATAGTGGCATATAGGCCATGGCGGTTATTATTTTGTAAGTAGTTCCACCGTCTATGCCAAGCCTCCACATTATTCTGGGTCCTTGGCAGGCCAAGCTCATTTATTCTATGTATGGACCACAAATGTGGTGGGAATAATGGTGGGTTTTGTGAGATACATACATACAGCCAGAATTTAGCAAATGTTAAAAAGATATAAAATATTATTTTAAAAATATTAATAAAATTATTTAATTAGAAACTAGTTTAGTGTCTAGTGGTTTGATTTTTAAGCATAAAAAGAAATTAATTTCATAAATGTCCATGATGCAAAATAAGGTACCAGGGTTACTAAAGAAGGTTACAGAGTACAGTAATGCGTTTCGAACCAACATAATATCGAGCTAATAAATTTCCGAATTAATGAGCAATCGCACTTGAGATTTTCGCAACAGGGTTTTTCGGACAAACGTTACATCGCACCAATAAAGCATCGATGGGATAAAACATCGCGCTACTGAATTATCGACACATCGTGTTCGATATAATAAAAATCGAATCATCAACTTTCGCAGACAAGTAGGGAACCCGTAAGAAAGCTTCTTAAGCGTACTTAAGGGCAGATCTCAGCTTAAAACTAGATTTGAGTATGGTTATCATTTTGGAACGTTACTTGAGGTGACATTTAGGTAGGTACTAAATCACAACACGGTAGAGTAATAGCTTATTCAAGAACGATACTTGAGTTGCAAATCTGTATTTATCCAAGTGTGGTAGAAATAGATCGGCAATTTTTTGAGTTTTCTTGTCACTTCGGATTTTTTTTTCCTTTGGCGTAGGTATATGAAGAGGAAGCTAAACTGGATAGCCCTACCTACGTCCTTACTTTTTACCTCAGTTGAGTTGTTCATTCATTATGATTATTATTAAATCCTTTATTGCATTTAAACAAACAGTTTTGCATATAGGCGAGCTTAATGCTACTTAGCATTATCTACCAGCTAACCTATAATTTTCGCTTTGAAAACAGATAAATCACTTTTGACAGATTCGAATGAATGATGTTTCTGACTCTGTTTTAATCTGTGATGGCGTAATGAGCTGTATCACTGAGCGAAATTAAATAAAGAAATTATTTTCTCGAAAACTACAGCACCCACCTAAAAATAAACAAAAAATATTCTTATTTAGTGACCGCTCATATCTATAATAAAATCTCAGAAGAAACATTCTCGGTTCGTGACCCTTTAAATCTCGTCCACTGTGAATTTATTATGGTTGCAAAATGAATACATATATTCGAAAATCTTGACTTTAACGATAACGACTTTAACGATATAGGTACCTATTTAGTCATAACAGCAGCCGAATACTAAGGGGCACATTGATATTGAGCATTTAAGGAACCCTCAAGATCCCTACTGTATGGATTCGAATCTCTTAATAGATTTACGCAAGAAGTCGTCAAAACCGTTATCCTCCCACTAATACAACAAGATTTACAGAAAGATAACGGCCGAGGCCACCCAATTGCACCGGAATTACAGATCTTGGTTTGCCTGCGATTCTTAATATGCAACCGCTTCCTTTCAGGTACCTATGTAAACATTACTATACTTTTTTGAACAAAAAAACTTAAAGTGCTCACCCAAATCGGCCAAGTCGATGGTCTCGGTCCTGTACGGCGTGGGACACTGGTCGTAGTAGCTCTTCATCATCGGAACGCGCGAGACGGAGCTGTTGTAGTTGGCCCAGAAGGATGCCCACTCGCCGTCGTGGTCCCGCGGCCGTCGGTTAGTCTGCGTACGATCCGAGTCTAGCCAGCTTATGTAACAGCTGAAATAAGTAGCAGAGTATGAAAATGGAATGAATTTTCTTTAGCGCCATCTAGTGTACGAAAGTAGAACTAGTTTTGAGGCTCGTGAAGTAGCGACATCTAGTGGCGAGTAGGAGTACTTTTTAAAGAAAGTACAAGGTAAGTGGGGATAGAAATAGTTCGGCAAGTTGACGCTAGATAGCGGTAAATTAGGAAAGAGTTTTTACTCTAATAGCGAACAACTTTTTTTTTTGAGAATATAAAGAAATAAAAACATGGAAAATAACCTGAAATTGCAATGACGTTTAGGTTACAATAAAATTATGGTTTACAATTAATTAATTTGAAATTTACAGTCGACAGCACATCGCCCATAAAAGTGCACTCTACTCAGTTAAGATACGGGTGACTTTGCAGCTAAAAAGGTAAATATTGATCTGCTACTGCCTGTACATAGCTGTATACATTATACAATATGATTGAAAAAAACGTTAATTAAATAAATATTTTTTTGAGTAGGTAGGAGTTCACAGGAAATAATTATTCTTGTTTGTCAAATAAAAGTAATTTAAATGTAGTGCCATCTAGTGACAAGTAGCAGTACTTTTACAAACACCACTGACTTATAAAGGTAAAATAGTACTATGCCGTGCCGCTAGAGGCGGTAAAAGCAATTTCGAAATTTTTATTTCACTACCCGGCAACAGATGGCAATTCTTATCTTGCTCTTTGCTGTCGGACAGTGAAGACATTCATATTTTATCTAAATTATTGAACAAATGCATCAATTTGTAACGCAAAACTTGGCGAAACAAGGGAGTAGAATGTAGTTAAGATTCTCGTGTATTTATTAGTAGTTATGTGGATAATTACGCAGAAATTCAACCTATTGCACACAGATATTGCACAATATCAAAATCTGAAAACCACCTGGCGCCAATCAGTAACGTTAGAGGCGAATGGGAAGACCTCGAAGTCGTGTCGCCGCTCAAAACCAACGGAGATATTTTATTTACATAAGCCCTATGTCCCTGATGAGGGGACACAATGATATAAGAAAGATAAAAAACAAATAACTTCCTAGTCCCAAACTAGGATAGCGCCGTGGTAACCAGGCAAGGACATCACAAACATGGAAATACACCCAGACAAATGTATGGCGGTCCCGAGTAGAAATCGAACGACCTCCGGCATGGTAATCAGACGTGATATCGCTAGACCTACGAGGCCGCTGTATCATAATGTATGTAACCTCTTTTAACTCTTCACTGAAGCTTCACATTCTTACCTGGACCCAGAGCGATTCTGGCTGAGAGGCGATACGATGGCCACGTCCGAGGGCTGCGGCGTCCGAGGGGACGCGTCCGCTGACGAGGGCGCCGAGTACTCCGGAGATACTGAGGAGTAGTCCAGCTCAGTGCTGCAGCCTGGCCTGTGGAGACACCAGTAGTTAGTTAGACATGAAATTTCCGCACTCAGCCTCATTGCAGTCGCAGTGCCGGTTTTAGCACTACCAGCGCCCTGGGCGAGATTTCTGCGTCGCTATTGGCCAGTTACTGAATTGAGAATTTCGCTAAGTAGTTAAATGGTTAACTGTAGTGCTGTCTCTTCGCAGTTCTCAGAAAAGAGCGTGACAGCACGTTACTTAAGTATTTACTTAGCGAAATTCTCAATTCAGAAACCGGCTCTGTGTGTGTCTATTTATACATTGTTCATTGATGGGACTGCGGGAAATAGTTAACTCGTGAAACCGTCAACGGGACAAAACAATGGGACCAAACATAGAAAACACCGTAACATAGCTATAATAAATAGTATATATTTCATTACGAGTGCGGAAAGTCTGTCATTGCAAAGAGTTCCGACAAATGTCTACCCGAGCCGAGGCGCAGCCGAAGGTGAGGGTTGACAGACGCCAGTAAATATACTTATCTATGGTTGACAGTCGGAACAAGTTGCAATGACGGTTCCGCACGTGTACTGAACAACTATTTTTAATACAGTTGCGAAAAAATGCAGCAATTTAACGAAGATTTTTTTTGGAAAATGGCGCCACCGCCAACCGTAAAAGAATAAGAGTTTTTTTCTTTTTTTTCTTCACATCATGAAATCTGATATTGAAACAAATTATTCTTTATAGAAATATTTGCATGAATCATAAAAACTTCTATGATTTTTTTAGCAAAAACTTCCTGGTTGGTTTTTTCTTTTTAATAGACATTATTTTGACAGTTGGGAAAGAGAACGCACGAGTTCGGAAAAGGTAAAGAAAAAGCACGAGTATGTAATAGCCCACATCCCGAACGCTATACGTCCCTGCAATACGCCACTTTTTGAGCAACTGTATTAAAAAACACCTTAACAAACAGTGTGTTTTTGTTTCGGCTGAAATGACAGCGTTGTTATAAACAACGTGACGACTCTTATCCGATGGCGCCACAACTTCAATGGCGCCACAACTTACGTGTCGTCTAATGATTTGAAAAGAGTGACGTTTCATCCGAAGAAAACATTTTGCGGATGAATTGATGCCTAATAATTTGAAAAGGGTGACGTTTCATCCGAGGATGAACTATTTTCCGGATGATTAGTCACCAAGAACACATCCTTGTTAGTCACCCAAGTCGTATTTTTTTTAATGCAGTCGTATCCAGACCTCACAAATAATGCAATTGTGTAAGCCAAAAGCCATTGCATTTCATTAGTTTGTCGGTCTTTATTTTCAACTAACTGTTGCCCGCGACTTCCTTCGCGTGGTCATTTTGATGTGTATTTCTTCGGATAAAAAATATCTCTGTGCAAAATTTCATCCGTTCAGCCGTTTTTACGTGAAAGAGTAGGTAACAAACATCCATCCATACATACAAACTTTCGCGTGGGTGGTACTAGAAACTAAAACTGCCTTCAGGTATTAAAAAATTACAGAATAATATGTAGAAATCACCTTTTTTAGGGTTCCGTACCCGAAGGCCGGGGCCATGAATGGGGCCGAAAAGTTCTCGAATGGAGACCACATATCGGCAAGCGCAGCGTGGGACGACCAGCCACAAGATGGACAGATGGCGTCATTCAAGTGGCAGGAAGACGCTGGATGCAGGCCGCTTCCAACCGGTCTTTTTGGAAATCCATGGTGGAGGCCTATGTCCAGCAGTGGACTTCTTGTGGCTGAATGATGATGATGACGATGATGACCCGAAGGCTGCTACATGGGACCCTATTACTAAGACTTCACTATCCGTCTGTCTGTCTGTCTGTCACCAGGCTGTATCTCATGAACCGTGATAGCTAGGCAGTTGAAATTTTCACAGATGATGTATTTCTGTTGCCGCTATAACAAGAAATACTAAAAACAGAATAAAATAAATATTTAAGGGGGGCTCCCATATGAAAAACTTATTTTTTTTGCTCTATATTAGTAACGGCAACAGGTAGATGCTTGAATTATTCACAGAATATTAAGTTCTATATTCGCTTTAAAAATAAATAATTAAATTAAAATAAAATAAATATTTAAGGGGGGCTCCCATACAACAAACATGATTTATTTTGTCGTTTTTTCTCGATCTTTGTGTCTAATGTTGTAGGTATAGATAATGGTACGGAATCCTTCGTGCACAAGTCCGACTCGCACTTGGCCGGTTTTTCTTACAGTTGTGGGCAGTATTTCACAGCAGCCAAACTCACCCGAGGACTCGCCTCGGCTACCCACAGTCAAATATTTTTCACTGAACTGTATCTTAGTACGCAAGGAATACCGAGATAACACTCCCACATATATAGTTTATTGCGTAAATATTTGGATAAAGTACTCTGGATGTTTCGGTCTACGTCTAGAACTTAGAATTTTATTAATTAGTTCACACTTGAACTCAGACACTTGTTATCGATCGGAGCGCCACCTAACAATACTTATAACATACATACGAGCCCAACACATTACCCTTTTGGGCTAGCCGCAGTCGGGAAATAAGGTCAAATCTTACCTATAATTGCTATTAGTCGACGACGTTTTGCACGACACGCTGCTATACTTCGAGCTGTCAAAGGACTGCTCCCGCCTCCGCAGGTCCACCCTCGGGGTGACCTTCTGAGTCTGAACTGACCCAGACCGCGGCTTCTGACAACTCCTGGCCGTGGAGGTGGCTGCCGGGGCGAACCGCTTCTTGGGGCCGTGTCTTGAGCTTGGATCTTCGAAGTCTGATAGCTGGGGGTGGAGAATATGAAGTTATACATTTCAATCCATCAAGCGGTCCGTCCTCGGACGAGTCCACTGCTAGCCATAGGCCCGCCATCCAGCCGCTGCCAGCCATCTACCTTAGATCGTCGGTCCAGCGAGCTGTTGAGCGTCATCCGCTCATTTGCCAGTGCGTGGTCTCCACTCAAGAACATTTAATTGTACCCCATCGACCATCGGCTCTTCGACAAATATCACCAGCCCACTGACACTTCCACTTGGTAATCTTACAGGCTACGTCAACATTTTTACTGGCTACCCATTATGGTCCAAAAGAAAAAAAGAACACAAAAACATAAACATTTACACACAGGCATGTACACTGCTTCTGGCCCCGCACTAGGATTACCCTGTGTCGTGGGAACCAGAAACGGCGACATCACAAACATGTAAACATCCGAGACCTGGGGTTTTTGTGTCCCCAGCTGGGATTCGAACCCGGGACCTCTTGCATGGTAGGCAGATGCGCTACCGCTGCGCCACAGAGGTCGTCATAGAAAAATCCTTTATAGGTCAGACAGTCAGCAAACGCAAAGTCAGTAGTGGAAAACCCTGGTCTCTCTACCCCTCCGGGATGGTCGGGATACAGCCGTAAGTTTATATAATGTAATGTACAGACAGACAGACGTTGTAGGCATACTAATAGTGTCCTGTTGGGAGCCAAAAACCCACGATGCTCCTCCCCCTTCACCGTAAAAGAAACCTCTACCAAAACAACCACAAAAACTCACCTGCGACAGGTCCAAAGACACATTATCCTCCTCCAGCGATGTCTCCCGACTCTTCGAAGACTGAGAGACGTTGGCGTTTGTCTGAACCTTAGCCGAATGCGCCCCTTTCCGACCTTTCAGTGACTCCACCGAGGACCGTCGCGAGTACCCTCCAGGGAGGGAGTTGGCTCTGTCCGAGCGCTTCAAGATCTGCTTTCCGCTGACCAGGAAGTCGCATTTCTCTGGTTTCAAGGCGGATTTCTTTGGGGTGGACTGGGAGCTCGGTGGTGACTTTTGGGCTTTCTTGTTAGGGAGTTTGATCAGGCTGTTCTTCCGGCTAGTTGGCCGAGAACGGTTGGAGTGGTCGAAGTCTTTGGGCCACTCGTCGTTGGTTTGCATCGTCGTGGGGCATTTGCGAACGTATTTTCGGATGTTTTATTGTGCTGTTTTGTAATATTGCATGTTCTGCTTTGTGTCGTGATTCATTTGGGCGAGAGGTTCGTGCTTTTCACTTAGTACCGTCAAGTTGTGTCGTATGTGCGTTTACAGAGATTATTTGGTTTGAAACTGGGGATTTCTTTATTTCTTTTACTATCTGCAGTCAACTTCAAAATTAATTACCTGTATTTTACTTCAATGTAAGTTCAGCATCTGAAAAAGTTTAATCTCATTGATAGGTACTTCCTTTTAATTTTTCACATTATCTTCGAAATCTACCAAAGTAAAGATATGGTTCTATATTAGGTAAGTAGGTACCGTAAAAGTTAATTATCTCACTGTAGCTCCTATACAATTTCTTTGATTGACGGACTATGTATAACATCTCACTGCACCTAATCTGCTAAAACACGCCAAAAAATTCACTATTTTATTTCCGAGCCCAGATTATTTCACGACTCTTTCGTGGCTGTACAGTTGATTTAAATCAACCTTTACATTTTAGTTGCACACTTTCCCGTGACATAACTGAGTAGAGTTCACAGATGCTGGGACACAGGCTCTGCCTAGTACAGAAGCCAGCAAATAACATACTTATTACAAAAATGTTAAATGGCTAAGGTTAAACAATAAATAAAGACGTTATTTTGGAAATTGTTTTATGAAATAAACTATTTGTATTTGTATGTGAAGGTTGATGTGCTATCGATTGTATTTAGACAAAGAATCTATATCCTTTAAGAAATTACATTTAGAATTTTATTCCACTCTGCACGCGTGTGAAGACCTCGCAACGCGGTGAGGCAAGGCAGGGTCGTAGGTTTGAGCCCGACTGAGCGTCAAACTCATACGAGCATGAAGGGCGCTTGTCATGGATGACTGGGTAAGGGCGGTGGCTTGGTGGGAGCTTTAGGTGAGTTTCGGGGTGTATAAAGCATCTGTATATGTCCCCCTGTGGCGTCGGACTTCCGTGAAATAAATACCGTCACTCCATTTCCTTCCGTGGATGTCGTAGAAGGCGACTAAGGAAATCAATTACCAGGAGACGGGCAGCAGCGTCTTCCTGAGATTCCAACCGCATACTGCGATCGCCAACCCGCCTGCCATCAAGCGTGGCGATTATGGCAAAAGCCCTCATGGTTATGAAAACCACGAAGGAGGCCTATGTCCTGCAGTGGGCGTCGAGTGGCTGATGATGATATGTCCCCCTGTCCCCCCAGGGAGAGAGTATGGGGAGCATCACCACGCGTGCCCACCGAAGCCTGTCAATTTTAAGCGCTGAGGTATGTAAACACCTCGGGGAAATTCTTAGCTCAAACGGCGCAATGCGTCACGCGATGAGGTATTGGCTACTTTGCTCTACTCAACGATACATAAATGAATTGCATAAGACACGTAGTTACAGAGTTACAGCCCTCGTCAAGGCGACGTGTTTTCGTTGCGTGCGGTTTTAGCAATTGACCCCCTACTACCGAACTGGAAGAAGTTTCACGTCAATAATTCTTCCACAGACGTTAAGATTGTGTTTTTAAGAGAAACAGGAGGTTATACGGGCAGCGCCCGTACATGACCATCGGGCGCCCATTTAGTTAACCGCTAAACACAAAATCGCTGTAAGCACCCTGCGCAGAGCTTTAATGAAGGGTGGCTGAGCACAGGGTGGTCGCTCGCGCGTGCAACAGGTGATCGGGCGTTTGCAGATAAGGCGATTTTTTGCGTGAAAGCAACTTGTCGCATTTGATTGCCTCCATGGTCTAGCTAGTCCATCCGTGTGGCGCCGGATTAGGAATAGCGTCACTCCATTTCCTTCCGTGGATGTCGTAGAAGGCGACTAAGGAAATTAATTACCAGGAGACGGGCAGCAGCGTCTTCCTGAGATTCCAACCGCATACTGCGATCGCCAACTCGCCTGCCAAGCGTGGCGATTATGGCAAAACCCTTCATGGTTATGAAAACTACGAACGAGGCCTATGTACTGAAGTGGGCGTCAAATGGCTGATGATGATGGTCTAGTATCACCTCTGATTACCATGCCGGAGGTAGTGGGTTCGATTCCCACTGGGGGCCACCGTACATTTGTACACATGGCCTCAGTCTGGGTGTGTGTCCTTGCGCAGTGTATCTTAATTTGGGACCAGGACAAGTGATTGTATTGTGAGGAAGTTATAGTCGACAGTAATTTAACATCGAATCGACATTCACTGTCAATTGTGCTATCTATGACCCGAGACTTTTGGCCGTAGGTTCTCGGTCGTGGGTCCTTAAAGTCTGTATTTACTTTATTAAGAATATAGAAATATACTTTTTGCAAACAAAATTCTAAAAAACCAAATAATTAAGATTTTTTTCCATCGGTGGCACTAGTGATCTTCATGGACCCCATAAAATAAAATAGTAACAGAAACAGAGACACAGAAACAGAGAAAGAGAAACAGAGAAACAGAAACAGAGAAACAGAAACAGAGAAACAGAAACAGAGAAACAGAAGCAGAGAAACAGAAACAGAGAAACAGAAACAGAGATGTTTTTCTGTTGAAACAGATAAACAGAAACAGAGAAACAGAAACAGAGAAACAGAAACAGGGAAACAGAGAAACAGAAACAAAGAAACAGAAACAGAAACAGAGAAACAGAAACAGAGAAACAGAAACAGAGAAACAGAAACAGAGACAGAGAAACAGAGAAACAGAAACAGAGAAACAGAAACAGAGAAACAGAAACAGAAACAGAGAAACAGAAACAGATAAACAGAAACAGAGAAACAGAAACAGAAATAAACAGAAAATGTTTATATGTCTTCTAATAGTAAGTAAGGCACAATACTTACACACTCATCATCAGCCATTTGACGCCCACTGCAGGACATAGGCCTCCATCATGGTTTTTAATACTTACACTAAAGAACAATAATGACAATTTAATAAGACATTTATTTAACACAATGCTAATTAGATATGAAGACAAAAAGGCCTGTATCTCGGCTTGTAACTCACAGCTGTATCCTGGAGGGGTGGGCAGGTTGAAAACCCGTGACATTGGTACGTTCAGTTTTAATTTAGACGTGTGAATTTCACTCTGCAAATTGCCTCGTCTGAGCACCCCTTAGGGTTGTAAGTAAACGATGATTGGCCATTAGGCCGGCCGGCGGGAATCTAGGGCGCTGTTCAAACGCACGCGTTATATAATAACATACTGGGGGCTCGATGTTCTGTGGAGGTTATTAGATTTGTTTGTACCTATAAAGGCCATAATATTGACCTACCACGCAGAGACGATTGTGTCGAACGAAAGTTCCGCTCAAAAACGAGGCGACACGCACACATTTAACGTTTCGTTGGTCTAACGGTTAATACCTTCGACTACCAAAACAGAGGTCGTGCAGAGGCCGACGTTTTTGATTTGTACAAATGAACGCAGACATTCGCATTGACAGTGCAACACTGACAACCGGCTACACTAAGCATGCCAATTTAGCTACCACTTTGCTGCCCCACTTTGGGACCTCAGACTCCGATTCTGCGTCTTATAATTCTATGGACCAAAATTGGACCCAGGGCCGATGAGATCGCACCACAAAAATAATAAGAATAGAAGAATCAGAAGTCATAGATGGAGGGAGAGAGAGTGAATGATGTGTTTGAATAAGCTTTGGTCTGAACTTACACATTTTTTTTATACCATTAAGTCAAGAAATTGACAATAGAGGTTGATATTGTTTTTTTTTCAATTTAAATGAATGAGTTAATTAATCTTACTGTGTTAAGAACATACGTTACATTTAACGGTTCTACCTTTTCAGATGTATAGACATCATCATCATCATTCAGCCACATGAAGTCCACTGCTGGACATAGGCCTCCTCCATGGATTTCCAAAAAGACCGGTTGGAAGCGGCTTGCATCCAGCGTCTTCCTGCCACTTGGATGAGGTCATCTGTCCATCTTGTGGCTGGTCGTCCGACGCTACGCTTGCCGATATGTGGTCTCCATTCGAGAACGTATAGACATAGTTAGGTATTATAATTAGCAGCGTCACGCTTAGGACTATAAAAACTAAAGAACTGTAGAATACTAATTAGCTATTAAAGAACTATAGAATACTAATAGAATAGCAATACCACTCGCTAACTGTGAAGGAAAACATCGTGAGGAAACCTGGGTGTCTGAGCTATTCATATACCTCAGCGCTTGAAATCGCCAATCCGCGACGCGTGGTGATTAAGCCCATACTCTCTCCCTGAGAGAAGGCCTGTGCAATACAGTGGAAGGTATATAGGCTGCTTATGCTTATGCTTAAAATCCGCGGTGGGCACGCGTGGTGATTAAGCCCATAAGTACACTCTCTCATTCTGAGAGAAGGTGCCCTGCAGTCTAACGTTTATAGGCAGTTTACACGACTGTCGCTCCTATCAGCCCCTGTCGAACGAGGCGTGAAAGGGTCTCTGTAATCATAAGAGATTCGCGACAGTTTGGTTTTACATAAAAGAAAGTGAACTTTTGGTGAACTTCATTAAAGTTAAATCGGCTGATTTATACGGGGTGATTCTTTTTTCAAGTCGAAGAAACATCGTTAGGAAAACTGAGGTTTCTGCGGGCGGCAAGTGGCTTATTTACATAAACATTAATCAATAAGGCCGCCAATTCTACTGCATTTTTAGGGTTCCGTACCCAAAGGGTAAAAACGGAACCCTATTACTAAGACTTCGCTGTCTGTCTGTCTGTCCGTCCGTCCGTCCGTCCATCCGTCTGACCGTCACCAGGCTGTAACTCAAGAACCGTGATAGCTAGAGAGTTGAAATTTTCACAGATTATGTATTTTTATTGCCGCTATAACAACAAATACTAAAAACAAAATAAAATAATTTTATACTACACCTGCTTGGAAAGTACCTTGATACTTTATCAAATTTACGGTAGAAAGTACGTCATTGCATATCGAACAAATATGCGGGGAGAAAACGCATCTGAGTGGGAGAGAAAAGTGTATGAAAATCCATTTCTTACGTGGTTTTTCTTTTTTAATTTTGGGTAAGACTATGCGCCGGTAACCTAAATATCAAAAGCCAAAAAGTTTTTACAGTGAGTTTTTATCTCCAAGTTCGCAAAATGACACTGGCCACTAGCTGTGTGTTGGATGGTGTCGGGCTGGCAGTGCGACCCTGCGGCGGCAGGATAAACAATTTGAAAAAAGAACATGTGAAAATTGCAGACGCCATTGGCGCAATTTCCAATTTGTGTTTTGTTTGAGGATTCAGTTTTCGTAGAAAGTAAAATAAAACTATCAAGCAGGTGTAGTATAAAGCACTATGTATCACTCGAGAGAAACTGCGATTCCCGATCTCGGGTGTTTTAAAGCCCTCGCCTACGGCTCGGGCTTCAAACGATACCCTCTATAGGGAAGAGCGGGTGATCGTGCTCTTCCACTATAAAGGGAAATTTCCCGCCAGGCAGATCGTATGCCTGGGGACGGCCGGTCCAACTGATGTTCGTCGGACGTTATATTTATGATATGTCATGTGAAACATTTTGCTTGCGCGATGCAGGAATGTTGGAGTTTATAGTGCGCGCGCAGAGTTGACATGTGCTCGCCACACCCTCGACGGTAATCGGTCACTTTCTTCTCTCGGTGAACAATGTACTAATTTAAAGGGGGCTCCCATACAACAAACGTGATTTTTTGCTGTTTTTTTAATCTTTGTGTCTAATGTTGTATAGATAATGGTACGGAACCATTCGTGCGCGAGTCCGACTCGTACCTGGCCGGTTTTTTGTTAATATTTCATGTTTGTGTTTTTCCTGCTACAATAAAGAATATTCTTATCTTTTATATACAGACATACATTACATAATTATACTAACGCCTGTACCCCGGAGGGGTAGGGTTTGCCTTTTTGCTATCTGTTGTTTTCAAGATTTTGTTGCACCGTTTTATCGGTGCCAAATGATCTCTGCCAAATTTCAGCCGCGGACAGACATACAGACAGACAGACGGACGGACCAGATGAAACTGTAGGGGTTCCTTGTTGACTCCGGAACCTTTAAAACGTGAGTACGTAATAGAACAAACTTGGCATCACACTGTAAGACTAGCCGAATGTTAAATGCAGGCAACGACACCAACTGGTTCTGTTTAGTAAGGCCGCGTCTACAGGGATCTTAAAACTTCGCTCATCCGGTACAATAATGCAAGCCGGGCTACCTAAGTATTGTGTTAAAATACTCCTGAAGGGTACCTCAACACGAGGAAACATCGACGCGATTGAAATTCTATTAATTTCAGTCAAATGTCGCATTATTAATTGTATACTGATTCAAACATTCAATGTCAGCGTCTGTGTTTATTCTGTTTAAGTAAACTGTAGAAAACGCTGCTGGTTGTACAATTGTATAGTGTTTATGTTATTCCTAAGTTAATTTAACGTGTTTCCACAACTGTTTGTTTTCTCTAATAAATAAAAATAAAATTAAATATAACTACAGGGTGACTTTGAATTCGATTGACACATTTTAAGGGGACGTTCTAAACATGATTTGGAAACAGATGGCGCTAGTTTGGAAAAAATTGGAGAGTCAAATAAATTTTATTAGTTACAAAATTTCTTCACTTAAAACTATGAGTCGAGCGTCCTATAGTCGGCGCCGGCCAACTCAATTATTCTTTTAATTGTTTACGCATATCGAAAGACAGACTCTTATACGTTTAAACATATTAGAAAAAATGTTTCAACGTCATGGTACTTCTTACCACTTTGAATTTGGTGTCACAGTTGTGAACAAAATGTCGGAAATCACAAATATTAATTTACAAATATGTTATACCATTGCCGATAAATCATTAACAACTGTTTTTCACAATGAAAATAACATTGTCTCAAAATATAACAATTTATTACACTGGAGCGAACGAAAAGACTTTTCCAATGTCAAAAGTACGGATCGACGCGGAGTTTCAACCCCGCGCCTCTAGGTTTGCCTAATTAATTACATGCTGTTAACATAAAACTATAAAAGTAACTACGAATAAGTTATTATTCATAGTTATTTAATCAGATACATATTACCAAATAAAGTATACTATAACAAACATACATACATTGTATACATAAACACACGCCTGTATCTCAGAGGGGTAGGCAGAGACCAGGGACTGCCACCATTATAAATGCTAACGTAATCTAATTGTTTAAAAAATTTCCCATTTTTCAAAAATATATAAGCGATCTGAAGGAGATTGCCAAATATAAGTTACGTCAAACGAATTTCATGATTTTTCGAGTCCTCCTGTCCTTGTCACAGGTGAGCACATTTTTATGACCCGTCACTTAATTTAGAAACTATCAAATTAAAACAATTAAATTTACATAACATTTTTAGCCTCTAAATAGGTTTTCACAAAACATGTCAAAAAATTACAAAGTTATACAAGCTTCGCAAGGCACGTTAAGCTGTTGGTGCCGGCTGCCGTCGATAGATGGCAGTCGTTAAGCCAAGTCAGAGGCCTTAGGGCGGCTTGACAACTTCTGACAGTAGACGAGCCACTAGTCTACAAGCCTCCACCAATCCGGACTTGGCCCCCGTGGTGGAGTATGGCCTATACCTTCCTCAGGGAAGAGACCCGTGCCCCTCGGTGGGGACATAATGGGTTGATGATGATGATACAAATAGAAAGCCAATACATAAAAATCTCGTGTCACAGTGTTTGTTATCGAACTACTCCGAAACGGCTTCACCGACTTTTATTAATTTTGTTGTGTAGGTATATTTGGTAGGTCTGACGATCTGTCAGGATCGTGGCAAGTGGCAGTCCCTGATCTCTGCCTACCCCTCTGGGATACAGTCATGAGTTTATGTATATATGTATGTCTGAGAATAGGTCGTAGCCTACTTAATATGGCAAAACGTTTGCTGGGTCAGCTATATGGAGGTGGTAATGTGTTGTGTTTTAAGCCCCTTGCAGCAGCAGCCACCAGGCGGCTGGGTGAGGATAGTGGAGGACGGAAGGAAGTAGCGTGCGTTACGGTAGGCTTATGTCCAGCAGTGGCTGATGGATTGGATTGCTGTAACTTGAGTCAACAGTTCCGTGCGGCGCCGGATTAAGAATAGCGTCACTCCATTTCCTTCCGTGGATGTCGTAAAAGGCGACTAAGGAAATACATTACCAGGAGACGGGCAGCAGCGTCTACCTGAGATGCCAACCGCGTACTGCGATCGCCAATCCGCCTGCCAAGCGTGGCGATTATGGCAAAAGCCTTCATGGTTCTGAAAACCACTGAGGAGGCCTGTGTCCTGCAGTGGGCGTCAAATGGCTGATAATGATGAAAAAATGATGAATGATGAGTCAACAGTCCGTGTGGAATCGGCTTTAGCCCCTCATATTTAAAGAAACTAGCTGGAAAGCCGTCCCGGCTCTAAAATTAAATATTTGTCAGCATTCCTTGTGACTGACTCGTTGGTTCAGCGGTTAACAAGCTTGACTACCAAAACAGAGGTCATGTGTTCGATTCCTGGAGGCCGCCGTGCTTGATTCGTACAAATAGCCTCAGTCTGGGAGTATTTCCATGTTTGTGATGTCCTTGGCTGGTTATCCTAGTTTGGGACCACGACAAGTCAATGTTTTGTGTGGAAGATATTTGCTATTATTTCTATTGCTAGGACCGGCGCGAAGGGGACTACGGAACGGGTACAGAATTGCAGATGTGTCGAACCCTTGACGACTCATCGCCCCCTAAGCCCCCCTAGAATGGGCAAAAGTGATAGATAGATAGATAGACACATGAATTATTTATTTATTGACATGCAATAAAAACAATAATACAGTGGAAAGAGCACATACAAAGCACAATGAAACATTATCACAAAAAATAGTTATTTGTTATACAAGAGTGCAAAGTTGCTTTTTAGCCGCGTGCTCAATTTTGATGACCGAGCAAGCGAAGGATTCTAAAATTGAATCACGAGCGCAGCGAGTGATTCATAAATTAGAATCCTGAGCGTTAGCGAGGGAATCAAAAGAGCACGAGGTGAAAAATCTTTGCACTCGAGTGCAACACGTAACTTTTCATCCCACCTCAGCGAGAAAATGACTAAATGCAAAAAAATACAAAGGAGGTTCCAAGGCTGAGTTTTTAACAAATTAAAAAAGTAGTATAATAAATTCGGCACCATGGAGGTAGAAGTAAATAGGTTTAATGATGTTTTGAATTTTCAAACTTAGTGCACTCGATGTTCTAAATTCAATTTACTTTATCCTCTAGCGGATAAAAACGGCTTTTGCACTCAGATATCGAAGAGCAAAAATACTCTTTCCGAGATGGGGGGATGAAAAAAACATTAACAAATGAGTGCCTTATCCAGTGTGAGTACTGTGGGTGTGGCAAATGCAAATAAGGGTTCGGTCTCAGCATAAGCTGGAGAAATGCTACCCCAGCGATGGTCTTCCGTCAGTACCTACCCGTAACGCGGCGTGCAGGCCCTGCAGGGCTCGGAGAGATACTACTGCTGCGAAACAAATTAGAAATAAAACACAACATGTACTTTATACTTTATTGCACACATAAAATTACATGAATAAAACAAAACATTTACAGAATTAAAAAGTGTACATGGCGAGCTTATTTCAGCAGAAATCTCTTCCAGCCAACCCTTGATGTGGTGATACGAACGTTATAAACAAGGGAGGAAAGTGTGCAATAATTATTATTAAGTACTATATTAATTTTAAATGTCAAGCTATCACGGTTCATGAGATACAGCCTGGTGACAGACAGACAGACAGACGGACAGACAGACGGACTGTGAAGACTTAGTAATAGGATCCCGTTTGGCACCCTTCGGGTACGGAACCCTAAAAACAGAATAAAGTAAATATTTAAGGGGGGCTCCCATACAACTAACGTGATTTTGTTGCCGTTTTTTGCGCGATATTAATTACGGCAACAGGTAGACGCTTGAAATATTCAAATGTTGTATAGATAATGATACGGAAGTCCTACTCGCACTTTGCCGGTTTTTTACAATGAGCTGCGCCGGCGCGTCATCGTATCCTCGGCGGGCTGCAACTGAAAGTCAGTGCCTTGGCCGAACACTGAGGAGTGGCCCTTTTGTATAAGAATAAGAATATTTATTTGCTAAAGCATGGTAATTTTACTTTATACTTTATTGTACACATAAAATCACATGAATAAAACAAAACATTTACAGAAAAATTAAAAAGTGTACATGGCGAGCTTATTTCAGCAGAAATCTCTTCCAGCCAACCCTTGATGTGGTGATACGAACTTTATAAACAAGGGAGGAAAGTGTACAATAATTATTATTAAGTACTATACATATTAATTTTAAATGTAGGTGATAACTTAAAGATTATGGTAGGTACAGGCATGCTCTACCCGTGCGCAAATATGTTTGTAAAAAACAAAAATCCTACAATAAATTAGTAACTAAAAAAATATGTACATGAATCTTTTGTACAGTAGTAATAACAATAGTTTTGCACTCTTGTATAAATACAAGAGTGCAAAGTTGCTTTTTAACCGCGTGCTCAACTTTGATGACCGAGCAAGCGAAGGATTCTAAAATCAGAATCCTGAGCGTTAGCGAGGGAATCAAAAGAGCACAAGATAGAAAATCTTTGCACTCGAGTGCAACACGTAACTTTTCATCCCACCTCAGCGAGGAAATGACTAAATGCAAAAAAGAAACACAAAGGAGGTTCCGAGTCTAAGTTATTACCAAATAAAAAAAAAATTATGATAAATTCGCACCATGGAGCTAAATAGGTTTAATGATGTTTTCAATTTACAAACTTAGTGCATACGATGTTCTAAATTTAATTTACTATATCCTCTAGCGGATAAAAACGGCTTTTGCACTAAGATATCGAAGAGCAAAAATACTCTTTCCGAGATGGGGGGATGAAAAACATTTTTGCTTAAAACTAATTAACTTTACTAATCTAACGTGAGATCAAGATCATTTTCAAAGTCCTTTACACTGTAAAATATGTTACCTATACCTACGTATACACACATTATAGATGGTACATAGTTGGCACGTCATTCTTAATTGTTTTTACTATACTGTTTCAGCTCTTGTGCATTGTGCATATTTCAAGGTTATTGTGTTTATTTGTCGTACTCACAAATAAAGTTAATAATTTATCTATCAATGAAAGTACCTGGATGACTGAGCTTTGCTTTTTTTTTTAATCGTGTTTTTTTGGAAATTATTTTTAGATACGATGAAAAAAGGGGAAAAAAAGGAAAGGAATAGTAATCGGACTGGAGACAGGCTCGAACCGTCGTTTTCTGGTTTCGGGACCGCCCGAATTCCCACCTGAGATATAACAACCTTGTACTTATATGGTGGCAAATTTACGTTCGTATTGTAATGACATTTTAGCAGTTTCTTTCATTGCCTAAAAACACGCATAAAACGACGTTCTTTAAAAATTAAACCTAGCTAGATTGATTTATCGTCCCCGAAACCCTCTGCATACTAAATTTGAAGAAATTCGTTCGAGCCGTTTCCGAGATTCAGATTATATATATATATAATCTGATATCTTTAAACGAGCAATTCTTGTGCAATTGTTGTTTCAAGAATTGTTCGTTTAAAGATATAAGATCGATAGGGCCGATCGATAATGGCTGATGGATGGTCTGATTGGCGTATTTTAAGGCCCAAGTCTCATGTGGAGGTGCAAGGCCGCGGTATAAAGGGCGTCGCTCGAACTTTCACTCGCGAACCGGTCGCGCGAGAAATCTTCGCCGTAGGGGGGCCACGCGGCGCGGGCATATGGGACTCTCTACGTAACATATAGAGGCCTTTTTCGGAGTCTGGCAATGGTTATTAAATGTGAGAAGGACGGTATAAAGAACATTTGAGAGATGTTTTTAAGAATAAACCATCTCTCAAATGTTCTTTATACCGTTCTTTGTATTTTAGTGTATTTTAGTTTGTTTGTGCCGTAAATGGTAACCACTGAAAACCAGCGTCGTGGTCGCTACCGGCCACGGCATGATGCTGAGCGGAGACCAATTTGCTGCCAAATGTAACCCAACTGTGTTTTAAATTTGTAT
The DNA here is from genome assembly GCA_947308005.1 of Yponomeuta malinellus. Taxonomy (NCBI): domain Eukaryota; kingdom Metazoa; phylum Arthropoda; class Insecta; order Lepidoptera; family Yponomeutidae; genus Yponomeuta; species Yponomeuta malinellus. The sequence goes on from OX371023.1 coordinate 2,055,153, forward strand.
TATTAGATATTAAGATTTGAGTATCAAATAAATAATTTACTTACTTACTTACTCAATTGTACACCAAGAATTATGTTTTCATTTTAAAAATAGCTCCCACATAAGTTGTTGTGGAAGTTATTTTTAAATTTCTTAGCCAGTCGCAGTCTGAGTGTAGTTCCACGTGGGTGATGTCCTGGCCTAATAAGGCCTAATAAAGTATCTTAACATAGCACAATGTATACTAGTTTGGGGTTTGTAGAATCAGATCACGCGATCCATTGCGGGTGGAAACTGATATCGCACTCAAGGTGGGACGAGGACGAGGCGTTGCGTGGAAGTTATTATCATTTTATTGTAATTTGGAACAATATCGGGATGAATGAAACAATCGTGATCTATTTAGTTAAGAAGCAAATTAGATGAATCATCTATTATTATATTATTTATTAATTATTGTGGTTGTCTGGTAGAAATTACTTTTAGTAATAAGGCCGCCAATTGTAATGTACTTTATCATTGTGCAAGTCTTAAATGTAATTCATGGTGTACATACAATAAAGAATATTCTATATATCTATATTTACACAATTTTTATACATAAAGGCGACGTAATTTATTTTATTTTATTGTTTATTGGAAAACTAACAGCTTATACGACAAGCACATTTACAAAATTGAGACGATTAAAGTCAAAGCCAACAGCTTTTCACTGATAATAATCAGAACTAAGCATATTCATACAATATAATACTAATTTAGGTATAAGTGCATTTTTTAATTTAGTAGTAACACCTTTATATAGAAAGAGGGTACCTACATTAGCATATATCTAATTTATATCTAATAATTACACCTATTCCAGATTAGGAGTTATATCCTACTAATATTATTATTGTGGAAGTTTGTGAAGATGTTTGGATGTTTGTTACTCAATCACGCAATAACGGCTGAACGGATTTACATGAAACTTGGCGTACAGATAGACAAAGACCTGAATTCAGACATAGCATACTTGATATTCCGGTAATGCGTTCCCGTGGGATAATATTTACTTTACATTTAAAATAGGTGGCGTCGTGCGAGCGAACGCTGCGTTTTAAAAGTAGATGGCGTTGTGCAAGAATTGTATAAATGGATTCTGTGGCGGTGCGAAGTTCGCTGGGACAGCTAGTTCACCAAATTTGATAATAATAAAAGTCCTTCTAAGATTTTTCAGATAAAAAAAATCTCAAAAACCGCCACGCCCCAGTCCCCAGAACCCGCGCCTGATGGTCGCCCTACCGTCTATTACGTAACACACAAACGGCCTGTGGAATTCCACACTCATTACCGCCTCTTTCTTAGCATCCGGATAAGTCACGGCTGCGTCAAGTATTGCGATATTTCTCCGAGTTATGGGTACATCCGCCATTTTATTGATTTTGGCCAGTCAATTGTTGTGTAGGCGATGAGATTAGCTAAAAATCAATCGTGCGCGAAAAAGGAATGACTTATTAGTTTATGTGTTGTGTAATGACTGCTTTGTTGGTTGGGCATCACGCTTTGCTACCCAAACAGAGGTCGTGGGTTCGATACCCACTGGGGACCGCGCGCCGTACTTTGTAGGTGCAAATGGCCCCAGTCTGGGTGTGGTACCATGTTTGTGACGCCCAAATCACAGCGTATCCCAGTTTGGGACCAGCACAAGTGCTTGTGGATGTTATACGTCATCTATAAATATATAGGGTATGGCGTAAATCTAATATATAAAAAATTCGCGTTACAGTGTTTGCTATCGAACTCCTCGGAAACGGCTTCACCGATTCTTATGCATTTTTTTGTGTATATTTGGTAGGTCTGAGAATAGGTCGTAGGCTAATTAATATGGCGTAACAACGTTTGCCGAGTCAGGTAGTAAATAAACAATAACTTCCACACAACACAATCACTTGTCCTGGGCCTCGATTCTGGTAGTGCATTGTAGTATAATGACAGGTACACTGTCGGGTCACGTGACGTATTTTTTCATACCATTGACGCCTAGAAGGTTTGATACGCGTGCCCGCGTAGACTTAAAGCAGCCATGAAATGAAATCGCCATGTTCATGCAGTTGTCATGTTACTACAATGCATTAACAGAATCTAGGCCCTGGTCCCAAACTAAGATACTCTGTGCTATGGTACTCAGACACGGACATCACAAACACGGAAATACACCCAGGCTGAGACTTTTTGTACAAATCAAGTGCGGTCCATCGGGAATCGAACCCGCGACCTCTGTTTTGGTTGTCAAGCGCGTTAACCGCTAGACCAACGAGGCAGCAAAACATCTAATTTTTCAATATTTTCAGGGTTCCGTACCCGATGGGTGCCAAACGGGACCCTATTACTAAGACTTTACTGTCCGTCTGTCTGTCTGTCTGTCTGTCACCAGGCTGTATCTCAAGAACCGTGATAGCTAGAGAGTTGAAATTTTCACAGATTGTGTATTTCTGTTGCCGCTATAATAAACAAATACTAAAAACAAAATAAAATAAATATTTAAGGAGGGTTCCCATACAACAAACCTAATTTTTTGGCGTTTTTTGCTCGATATTGGTAACGCCAACAGGTAGAGGCTTGAAATTTTCACAGAATATTCAGTTCTATATCTGCTTCAAAAATAAATAACTATAATAAAATAAATATTTAAGGGAGGCTCCTATACAACAAACGTGATTTTTTGCAGTTTTTTCGCGATCTTTGTATCGAACGTTGTATAGATAATGGTACGGAACCCTTCGTGCGCGAGTCCGACTCGCACTTGGCCGGTTTTTTATTGTTATTATCACCTGTTATTTTTAGGCTTACTCTGAAACTTGCTTAGTAAGAAGCAAATAAATGAATTAAGTATTAATATATTATATTTCTATGTGTAGGTTCAATAACACAACAAAAAGAAAACAAATTGAAATAAAAAACTGGACTTATGTCATTTATATATTTTCTATATTTACAAATAATACACCCGCCCCAGGTCACTGTCCCGCGGTAATGAGCCCAGAACGCTGGCGACGTTACCTCTTTGGATGGGCAGGCTTATCCTCTGGCCGAGGTACGCGCCAGCCCTCTGGTCTCCCGATGCGTCGATCAGTATTAATTATTATGTACATATTTCGAGAATTAGACGTTCTGCGATGTACACTGAGAACAAAAGTGGCAAGCAGGTTCGAGTGCGCGCCAAGTCAACTTATGATACCATCGGAAAAGTTAAAAAATTAAAAGTGACAATTGTAAACCAATGAAAGTAAAGATAATTGTATTGAACCCTTAGTCAATTATCGACTTAGAAATTATCGATACTGAAGAACGGCCGTAGAATCTGTATAGGTATTTTTTCGTCATCCATTCTTTACGCCACACCCGGTAAACTATCCAAAGTTGAATGACCGGAAACAACCTGTCGAGTGTTTGAAGAGTGAAAGTCTGTGTCTACCCCCGGGCGGTACACGCCGTGAAGATACGGCAAGGTTGATACTCTTGGATCCTTATCTATATGTAATAGTAAAACTTAACGTTGTTTGTCCGGCTTCCTAGTAAGAAAAGGCGTGACTAAGATTTAGCCCGATATGACAAACGGCAATACAATTTATAGGAGAATCTTGATTATATAAATAGCTTTAGTGTTCATGCTCGTAGCAACAAACGGATTTCAGTAGCCTAATTACGCTCACCAAATCCTGAGCGATTCCAATCGTCTAACTGTCAAATTCCAGACTAATTTGATAGTTAGACGATTGGAATCGCTCAGGATTTGGTGAGCGTAATATAGGGGCAGTTCCAATATTACGCGCACCAAATCCTGAACGGTCTCAATCGTCAAACTGTCAAATTGTATTGCTATCGCAAACGTCAGGATTCCGTCAGGATTCCGACAGGATTTGATCCGCATAATTAGGCGTGGTTGTGATCAGTGGCCTAATTACGCTCACCAAATCCTGAGCGATTCCAATCGTCTAACTGTCAAATTCCATACTAATTTGACAGTTAAACGATTGGAATCGCTCAGGATTTGGTGAGCGTAATATAGGGGCTGATCATCATCGGTCCAGAGGGCTGGTGGGCGTCTGCAACTGCGTTTGCTAGTCTCCGGTCTCCGTTCTAGATCCGTTCATTAAGTAAACATTTTGTTTTTATAGTGAATAAAAATTTTTGACTTTGACTTTGATTTTGATCCCTTGCATTGCTCCCCATCGACAATCGGTTCCTCGGCAGATGTGACTAGTCCACTGCCACTAAACGTGCAAATCTTGTGGGCTAAGTCATTCATTACCTTAGTTCTTTGGCAAATTGTCTCATTCCCGATGAGATCCATAAAAGACACTGCGAACATAGCAAACGTCCTACGCTGCACTATTTACCCGACTGTAATTTCTAAATGACGACATAATATTTGAGCTTAACTCAAGTATGTCACAAAGTCATAACGTTTGACGAAATTACGAAACGATCTCGAAATTCAGTTTGCTCAGACACCATAACATAATAATTTGTTCGTCTGTCTGTGTGCACAGTTGCGCAATAGTATAGAATTCGGAAAATTGGAAACTTATCTCAGCTTCTCTTTTTCTTGTCCGTGTTGGCTGTAACAGTAAATCTATTTTTAGCCAATTTTATGTGACATAGACCACATTTTTCAATCCTCGACCAACCTCATTCAGCCAGCAATCAGCCTTAGATCGTCAGTCCAGCGAGCTGATGAGCGTCCTGCACTGCGTTCGTGAACCTATGTACTCCGTTGGTTATTGGTCCTTCGGCAGATGTGGCCGGCAATGCCACTTCAGCTTGCTAATCTCATGGGCTATATCAGCTTCGAGAGCCTCACCGACAATGGCCGGCTCCGGCGACCTCCTTTCATAAAATTTTAGTCTAGTTCAGGTTCATGCCGATGCTTAGGTAGCTATATCGGGGATTATAATAAAAATCTGTGATAATATGTATGTCTTGTCTATGACGTAGGTACCGTGACATTAAATTATTATTTAGATGGCAAAGATGTCTGGAATGCATGAGTTCTAGGCTCTAAAATAATAATTTAAACTTTGATAATTAACAACCGAATTTGAACACACTAAGGGCCAGCTTCTGAATTGAGAATTTCGCTAAGTAAATAGTTCACTGTAGTGCTGTCTCTTTGAATTTTCTGAAAAGAGCGCGACAGAACGTTACTTAAGTATTTACTTAGTGAAATTCTTAATTCCGAAAGCGGCCCTAAGTTTGGAGTTTTTTCTGAAATGATCTAGATTTTAAAATGGACACCTAATTTAACTGTGGGGTCGGGCAGCAGACATTGAGACCATCTTCGTCCTGCGGAAGAGAGCGATCAGATTCATATATAAGCTAGGCAGTAGAGATTCGTTAAGAGATTTCTTTAAAGAAACTAACATCCTAACAGTTGCTAGTCAGTATACCTATCTATGAAAATAATAAGGGTTAAAGTATGAAATTGCCGTTTTATTGCAATAGCTTCTTTAATTGACATAGAATCTTCATGGTTTGAGGTTTTCGAATGAAACATTTTTCAACTGGTTTCTATGATGTTCTTTTTTTAAAAAATGTGAAACATTTGAATATCGACTTTCAATTGTTTTTGTTATTCAATTTAGACAAGAAAGATGGATACTGCGAAAATTCGAGTGATTATGAGGCACCCATTTTTCGTATTTTTTTATTTTATTGATTTGACGCAAGTGAGTCAATATTGTGGGTAAGGTCCTGTATGGGGCATTGTATACGTTTCTACAATAAGATCCCTGAGGATATGAGGATATCGGAGCTTGCCAGAAATGCGGTTCAAAAAATGTATGAAGCACATTTTGTGCCAAAAAAGCTACTATAACATTAAAGATTATTTAGATGACAATGATGTCTGGAATTAAAGCCAGTCTAATGCATGAGTTTTAGAACATTTATATAAATCCTGTAAATTAAGGACTTGAAAAGACTAAGTTTGGAGTTTTTTTGTCCATTTTTTCTCCAAAATGATCTAGATTTTGAAATGGACACCTAGTTTAACTTGTAACGTTCATTAAGTCGCAGTTTCTGTGCTACTTTGAATAAAAAAAATTGATTTTGATTTCGATTTTGAACTTGTAATGTTTATCAAGTCACAGTTTCTGTGGAATTTTGAATAAAAAACACTTTCATTTTGATTTTTAGGGTTCCATACCTCAAAAGGAAAAAACGGAACCCTTATAGGATCACTTTGTTGTCCGTCTGTCCGTCCGTCCGTCCGTCTGTCAAGACCCTTTTTCTCAGGAACGCGTGGAGGTATGAAGCTGAAATTTATATCAATTACTCAGGTCTACTGTCCCTTGAAGCTGTGAAAAAATCAAACTTCTAAGCCAACGCAATCAAAAGATACAGCCGTTTATGCCGCAAATTTTCGACACTTGCAAGGGAATCAAAACCTACAGGGTGCTTCCCGTGAACTCAGAATCTTGAAATTTGGTACGAAGCAACGTCTTATAGCATAGATAAAGGAAAAATTACGAAAACCATAAATTTTTAGTTACATCACATAATATATTTTTTTTTAATAATTTTAAACTTACTACCCATTTCCTCATAAACGCGTAGAGGTATTAAATTGAAATTCATACCAAATACTCAGGTCTATAATACCTTTAAGCTGTAACAAAATCTAACTTCTATGTCAACGCAATCAAAAGAAACAGCAATTTAAGCTGCATATTTTGAAACTCGCAAGTACTCGCAAGGGAATCAAAACCTAAAGGGTACTTCCAGTCGACCTAGAATCTTGAAATTTGGCATGAAGCAACGTTTTATAGCACACATAAAGGAAAAATTCCGAAAATCTTAAATTTTTAGTTACATTACAAAATATATATTTTTTAATAAATATAAACTTATTACTTTTTTCCTCATGAACGCGTAGAGCTATCAAGTTGAAATTCATATCTAATACTTAGATCTAATTGCCTTTAACCCGTGAAAAAATGTTGACATTGCAGGTTTGTACGGAACCCTCGGTGCGCGAGTCCGACTCGCACTTGGCCGGTTTTTTTAATTTAAGTACCAATTCTCTATAATAGGTATATCATCATCATCAACTATTTGACGTCCACTGCAGGACATAGGCCTCCTCATGGTTTTCCAAGCTTCCCGGGGTCATCACAGGTAGATCTAATAGACACTAGGTATTTGAGTGTCCTAAAAAGATTTATTTATTTATTTATTTAGATGTCGGATTACCTACGTACGAGTATTTCGTAGTAATACTTTTTTCTATAAGTCATGTTCCTTGGATAGTATGCACAAAGTCCAACTTTTTACATAGGAGACGATCTTTATTGCTAACGTTATAAGGATTAGTATTGATCGAAAGGCCTATTTTCAAGTTTGGTTGACTGTAGCAGGTAGAACTCGTATGTGTGTTTAGGTGACATCTCGGAATGCTTACGTCACCACAGCCGATGTGTGTCGGGGAAAGCGTTCTTACAAACAACGGAAAATATATTGAGGAGAATTTATGGTTGGTATCGGCAGATTTTTTTTTATGTAGCTCTGGGCCATTTCATGGAAGTACAATTCGTGGTAAATACTATGACAATTCGATGTAGCCGATTTATCCACATATTGATCAGTAGGAAGAACGAAGGAAGTTTTTTTATATCAAAAAATAACAAAAAACTGTTAGGTATAAAATAATTGACGTTTTTCAAGAAATTACATAACCCGATTATGAAAAAATAATTAACCTGAGAATAACCCGTTCAATATGTAGGCTTGCATAAAACGGAATGATAAAAAAATTACGTGGACATTTTAATTTTATTTCTTAAAGTTGGACATTTATGTTGCGGTGGACATTTTCATTTTATTGCTCAAAGTTATGTTATGACCATCCATGACAAAGAAGGTTCAAAATTAAATGCTTCAGTCTAAGCCTGGCACAAAATTAAGAAAAAAAAAACATATAAGTTCTAAAGAAAATACTAGGGATGTAATACGCCTTTATCCGGTTATAGGTATTCCTGATTCGTTCGGAAAGGTAATTTCCGAGTCAATTGCACCATAGATTGTATTCGTTGTTATCGAACAATGAAACGAGTACAGCACCTGCCAGCAACTTTCCAAACATTTTACTTCCACGCTTACTACAGTAAAATTTATTAGGAGAAAGAAAATTTCTTACTTTGATTGATGATCAAATTTGATCAATAATGACGATGGAATAATTGAAAAATATTGGACTTGGTTAACATTATGCTACCTTGTCTGGGCATGTGGCTTTTATGTCCGGAATCAAAACTAAATATTTTGAAAGCTTTATTAAAATCCTTGTGTGTTGTTTATTCTTTATATCTCGGGCATTGCCCGTCAATGGAACATGTAGGGTCTAATAAAAATAGGTAACGATATGTTCTAATTCAAATACTTAGTGATTATCACGGAAATCCAACATTTTGCATTTTTTTGACGTGAAACGTCTTTCAGTTCGGTAGTAGGGAGTTACTTGCTAAAACCGCATGCAACGAAACTGTAACTACGTGTATGCAATTCGTATTGCTCGTTTAAAGGTATTAGATACAAGGAATTGTTACTCAAGAGCTTGCCCGTTAAACTGCAGAGTAGTTTGGCAAAATTGTGTAAGCAATTGTGATTTTCATGTTTTCTTATGAATAAAAATAAATTATTTAATAAAATTAATTATGGTTTAACATTGTGACATTTTATAAATGACATCCTTATTCCAACATACTAAAATGTACGTAACTTAGAAAACAAAGTCATTGGTACATGCCGGGATTCGAACTCACGACCTCCCCAATGTGAGGCCGGCGTTGTACCTAAAATACATAACCTATAATAATTTTGTACATTGATGATGCTTACTCTTTTGAGGCGTATCTACTGATGAGTATGCCAGTAAGGTATCTAGGTTGGCAATCCTCTTCGCGGCCTATTACCGCAGCTACAATTAAAGCGAGAAAAATCGTAGACGGATAATTCGCCATTTCCTTGCGGAAATCTGTCGCTACCTGCTCTAACCGGGTCGGAAAAACAGACGATTCCGTGACTGGGAAGCTTGCGTGATATTGTGTCGATAAAGAGATCTTAATTTGATTATTATACATGCAGAGTGTAACAAAGTCCTAATAAATATTCGAATATAAAAAGATGAAAAGTTGAATTGCACACAAAAAAAAAGAATATACATTTATTTGACGACACAATACTCAATAACATGTAAAACTTTGGCCTTTGCATCTACGTAATGAGATGATTTATACAGCGTCCCGTGTCACCATCACTTACACTAGATGAGTGAAGGGACCACTCGGACATTGTTTTTTGGATGGAGTAGGCTTGCCCAGCACCTATACCATCCAGACAGCTTAGTCGGCCTAGAACACAGGAAAGACAAGTCAATACGTGCGGAGCCAACCAAGCCGCGGGTTTCCTCACGATGTTTTCCTTCTCAGTTAGCGTGTGGTATTCATCATCATTATCAGCCACTTGACGCCCACTGCAGGACATAGGCCTCCCTCATGGTTATCATAAGCATGAGAGGTTTTGCCATAATCGCCACGCGCGTTGGCGATCGCAGTATGCTATCAGGAACTCTCAGGAACACGCTGCTGCCCGTCTCCTGGTAATTTATTCCCTTAGTCGCCTTCTACGACCTCCACGGAAGAAAATTAAGTGACGCTATTCTTAATCCGGCGCCACGCGGTATTGCTACTACAAATTTACAGATGTACGTAACTTTTAAAATACATAAACAAAGTCATAGGTACATGCCCGCACTGGGAATCGAACCTAGGTCTCCTGCTTCCGAGTCCATTGTTCTACCCACTGGGCTACCACCGCTTTTAATAACATATATTCCACAACAAAATACAACAAAAAATCGGTCAAGTGCGAGTTGGACTCGATCGGACTAGACCAACCCCTAGAAATGTTATTCATCGGCACTTCTTCAAAGTAGGCCATGACGTCAATAGAATAATGCTGATGTTCCAATACTTTTATTATAAATAGCCCGGCAAAAAACCACGTTGTATTTGTTGTATGGGAACCCCCCCTTAAATATTTATTTTATTTTAATTTAACTATTTATTTTTGAAGCGAATATAGAACTAAATATTCTGTGAATATTTCAAGCGTCTACCTGTTGCCGTTATTAATATCGAGCAATAAACGGCAAGATACGCAGTGGTAGCCCAGCGCTTGAAATCGCCAATCCGCGGTGGGCACGCGTGGTGATTAAGCCCATACTCTCTCCCTGAGAGAAGGCTTGTGCCCTAAAGTGGGACGTATATAGGCTACTTATGAAACGGCAAGAAAATTACGTTTTCATCCCCCCATCTCGGAAAGAGTGTTTTTGCTCTTCGATATCCGAGTGCAAAAGCCGTTTTTATCCGCTAGAAGATAAAGTAAATTGAATTTCGAACACTAAGTTTGTAAATTCAAAACATCATTAAACCTATTTACTTCTACCTCCATGGTGCCGAATTTATCATACAACTTTTTTTTTAATTTGTTAAAAACTCAGACTCGGAACCTCCTTTGTGTTTTTTTGCACTTAGTCATTTCCTCGCTGAGGTGGGATGAAAAGTTACCTGTTGCACTTTTTATATACAATTATATACAATTGCAATCCTTACACTGGGATTAGTGTATATAAAAAATTGGTGAAATATTTTTCACCTCGTGCTCTTTTGATTCCCTCGCTAACGCTCAGGATTCTAATTTTTAGAATCCTTCGCTTGCTCGCTCATCAAAATTGATCACGCGGTTAAAAAGCAACTTTGCACTCTTGTATAACAAATAAGTATTGTTGTATGGGAGCCCCCCTTAAATATTTATCTTATTCTGTTTTTAGTATATGTTGTTATAGCGGCAACAGAAATACATCATCTGTAAAAATTTCAACTGCCTAGCTATCACAGTTCATTAGACAGCCTGGTGACAGACAGACAGACGGACAGTGAAGTCTTAGTAGTAGGGTCCCGTTTCGCACCCTTCGGGTATGGAACTCTAAAACACAGCAAGTATCAGGTAAAATGTGGGTACAAAAGTACCACTTACCAGTACCAGTACCCAGTACCACGAAAACAAACAATAAAATAAATGAAGAAAGAAGGGCCCTTGCTGTTCGATGCAATATGCTCGCACGCAGATTCCACAGATGCAATGAGCAGGTTGAACTTACACTTTTTAAGGCGTACTGTCAAAGTATGTATACATTCCGCCTGTGGGTCGACTACAGAAAATTACTGTGTACCATGAGGGTACAATACAATGATGCTTTTCTTAAACTCATGAAAAAACCAAGATTCTGTAGGGCGTTGAGCATGTTTGCGGAGACAAGGGTTCCTGGCTTCTTTGCTATCTTACGGTCACGAATCGCCTCTTTCCGGTCTAGGCTATATGAGACCAAGTATGCAATGCTGCAAGCCGTTTATGACGAATTCACAGGTTCTGCATACAGACACTGGATCTCTGTGCAGATGAGCGCGAACCGCAAGTCATTTGCTGACCTAGATTATTTTTTATACTTACTCATACTTTGTTATTTAGTTTTTATTTTGACCTTTATCCGTCTTTCAGTTATTTGTAAAAAACATGTATTTCTATTTGTATATGGGTGCCTACGCCTGAAAGAAATAACTTTATTATTATTATTATTAAAAAACCGGCCAAGTGCGTGTCGGGCCACGCGCAATGTAGGGTCGCATAGAAAGAGGGTTTTTATCTGCTTTATAGAACTAACAACTTCGTGGAAGTCATTTTCATTGGATTTTGTACGAAATTTTACTTTTATAAGTTGGTTGCCTATTACTCGTTAACTAGTAAAGCCTACTTAGCCGTGATACTTTTCGTTTCAAGTCCATTATATGTGCTACTACTTTGAATTTTTTCACGTTTGTACAATCAACCGTTTAGACAGGAGAGGGGGGGACACCCTACTCCGACAAAAAATTTCCTTTTAAAGCTTAATATTTCACAAACGGAACCCTAAATCGAAAAATGGTCTTTCTACACCCACAATATTTTTCAATGAACAATCCAACGATACCCCATAAGATGGGGTAGACGAGAAAAAAAATCATCCCCACTTTTCATGTTAGGTACAGTAAAAAAAAAATCCAACATTTTATTGTTCAAATTTGTCGGCGTGCTAAACACACCAAATTACAGCTTTCTAGTACCACCGGTCTTTGCGCTAGGCCGCGGACGGACAGACCGATAGACAGACAGACGGACATGACGAAACTATAAGGGTTCCTTGTCGGACTACGGAACCCTAAAAGGCAGAGAGCGGTGGGACTACTGTTAGACCTTAGTAAAGCCTATGATAAGGTCTTATATGAAATGTTACTAACAAAACTATATGGATCAGGCGTTAGAGGTATTGTATTTAATTGGTTTAAGTCATATCTCGAGAGCCGCACTCAATATGTCCAAATTGAGACTTATAATTACTCTTCAAATGACATAGAAACTATCCGTTCCAATAAATTCGAAATGAGAGGATCTATTCCCCAAGGTTCACACCTTGGGCGTACTCTATTTTTATTGTACATTTTAAACGATCTACCTAAAGCTAGTGACGTTCTGTCTATTCTATTTGCGGACGATGAACAACGAGGAAGGTAATAAAAAACTTAGAGATAACTTAGAACTTAGAGAACTTAGAGAAAACTTAAAAACTATTATAAACTGGATTGAAGACCATATCTTGCAATTAAATTAAAAAAAACTGAAATCATCCAATTACATTCCCATCAGAAATTACCCCTTGACATAAATCTACAATTAGACCAAACTAAAATTGAAGATGTAACATCCGTTACACACGTGGCAAAAATCAAAATAATATCTCAAAATGACGCAAAATACGCAAAATGACCAATCTAAAAACGGCACTAAGCGTATATTAGAGTGAAGCGGTGGTAGCCTAGTGGGTAGAACATTGGACTCAGAAGCGGGAGACCCAGGTTCGAGAGAAGGTTCTCTGAGAGAAGGCCTGTGCCCTACAGTGGGACGTATATGTATGGCTGTTTATATAAGCGCATATTACGGAAATGCCCGCTCTTGGCTCAAATATGGTTTTATTTTGTGGAGAAATTGTACTACTGTAAACGAACTGTTCGTATTACAGAAAAAATGTGTTCGCATAATCATCAACCCATAGCAGTCCACTGCAGGACATGGGTCTCTCCCTGTATGGGAGGTTTTGCCGTAATCTCCACGCTTGGCAGGCGGATTGGAGATCGCAGTGTTTGGTGGTCTGGTGTCACAGGTCGACGCTGCTGCTCGTTCCCTGGTTTCCGTTTTTTAGTCGCCTCTTACAACACCCACGGGAAGAAATGGGGTGGCTCATTCTAGGCCGGAGCCACATGGACACCACGTTCGCATAATGGTAAGTATTTATAGTCCCAAGAGTTGTAAGCCCCACTTCTCCCGAACTAGCCACCATTGTAACAAAAAATTGCAAGTCTTTCCACAAAGGAAAGATAAACATAAAATAAACACAAGATTTCACTGCCCTTTTGCAGAAAAAATTTCGGCCGATTATCATTTGGCAACTATAACGTTTCGAAGAATATTATTTTGCGGAATAATCATTTGCCAAGTTTTCTTTTCTTTTTTTTATTTCCCAACCTCGCAGTTGCCAACTGTTTGTTTGGTTTGCTTTATATGATGACACCTTTCAAAATGCCAACTCTTAAGTAGCGTACCTATGTTTTACCTAACCTAAAGGTTAGAGAAACCTAGTAAAATGGATAGAATTTTTCGTGTGTGGGTCGCAGTTCTAACCTAACCTAACCTATAGGTTTGCCCTAACGGTTTTGGTAAAAAAATCTGTATTCAAATAGACACCTATTTGAAGTAGGCTTTGAACTTTGTTTGGCCTAGTAAAAGACTTGACAATAATAAATACCCAAAACATAGTCATTATAATAATCAGCTTAACAATAATCCTACCAAATGAAACGTTGCCATACAAAAATTTGTAAATCGTTTGTTGTCAAAGTGAAAAATAGGTGAAACGTTGGTTGGCAAGTGATAATCAGCGTAACAATTTTCTGCGAAAAGGCAGGATACCAAACACAAGACATAAAAATAAGCTAACATTACCGCATTGCTAATTACAAATGTACCATAATAGTCCCCATTTCGCCGCTGTCCTAATCTATAATAAAATGCCAAGTTATGTAAAAACGATACACAAGATTTAGCCTTCGTCATTAACTTGAAAAAACTACTCATTATAAAAAGCTATTATTCTGTGAATGAGTACCTACCTACCTAGACGATAATGACATAACAAATTAATATACTATTTTATACCTTCCATGGATACAAAAACCCTTTCACCATGTCAATAACATTGTAAATCAAAAATGTTATTTTATTGTTATTTATTATTATTATATAGTGTTATTGTATAACCCAGATTTAAATTTCATAACATTTTATACATGTGTACATACTTTTTAAACAAATTTTAAGTCTATCAACATTGTAAAATCCAGTATTTTTATGATAATTTAATTCCACTAAATCAAATTCAATTTCAATTTGAATTGTCATAAGGTATTTAAATCTAATTCTAGTGATGTCAAATATTTAAATGTATATAAAATTAATAAGCGGTGGTAGCCTAGTGGGTAGAACATCGGACTCGGAAGCGAGAGACCCAGGTTCGATCCCAGTGCGGGCATGTACCTATGACTTGGTTTTCTAAGTTATGTACATTTGTGAATTTGTGAAACTTCACAATAGTAGCAATCATCATCATCAGCCATTCGACGCCCACTGCAGGACATAGGCCTCCTTCGTGGTTTCCATAACCATGAGGGGTTTTGCCATAATCGCAGCATCGGTTGGCGATCGCAGTATGCGGTTGGAATCTCAGGAAGACGCTGCTGCCCGTCTCCTGATAATTGATTTCCTTAGTCGCCTTCTACGACATCCACGGAAGGAAATGGAGTGACGCTATCCTTAAACTGGCGCCACACGGTAGCAATACCACTCGCTAACGGAGGAAAACTTCGTGAGGAAACCTGAGTGTCTGAGCTATTCCCATACCTCAGCTCTTGAAATCGTCAATCCGCGGTGGGCACGCGTGGTGATTAAGCCCATAGTCTCTCCCTGAGAGAAGGCCTGTGCCCTAAACGTATATAGGCTGCTTATGTATGAAATTATCTTGTTGGTATAATAAATGTCTTTCTTCTTCTTCTTCTTCTTCATCTTAAATTAATAACATAACATAAACTCACGCCTGTATCCCAGAGGGGTAGGCAGAGAAATTTATTTTAGTTTCAATATTGCATGCTACTCGAAAGTTTCTATGCCCTAAGTGGGCATCATGTATGAGACAAACATCAATATATAACATCTGAACAACCACCTACATCGCTATAATCGTAATAAAGTTCTTATCGATTACATATGTTCTATATTAATATTACAAAGAGGAAAGGTTTGTAAGTTTATACGTCTGTCAGGTAAGTTTGTGTGTACATTACGTTACGTTTATATAACAACGACATTCTATTTAATACAATCCTCGTGACCTCTCTTCTTTGACATTTTAATTTATTATCGCATGGAATGTTTTTTATTTTGGATTTTTTGACACTTTTAAATCTACGATCTTAGTATAACGTAATGCTATGCTATTATTACCGATAATTATAAGTACCCCTATTGTGGCAAAAAATGCTGAACTAAATATTGTTTTGCAATTGTTAAATATTGTTTCAACTTTCTGTACACATGATTGACAAATAAAGCTCTTCATGTTACGTCTGTAAGTTTGGTTATCTCCGAAAGTACTTATCTGGTTTCAAAAATTCTTTCATCAGTATTCAAGAATGGACCTTCAGGGAGGACATAGGCTATAATTATGCTGATCCGTTTACCTCGTGAACGGAGTCGCGGGCACTGCTAGTCTCTTATATCTTTGAACGAGCAATTGTTGTATGTAATTGGAAACGGCTCCAACGATTTTTATGAGATTTAGTATGCAGGGGGTTTCGGGAGCGATAAATTGATCTGGCTAGGTTTTATTTTTAGAAAACGCCGTTTTATCTGTGTTTTCAGGCTACAATATCATTAAACTGCCACAATATCATTAAAATACGAAGGTAAATTTCGCCAGCATTTTAAGGTTGTAATAGCTCACGTGGGAAACCGGGCTGTCCCGAAACCACAGAAGACCCCGGTTCAGATGTGTCCAGTTCGATTATTTTCGTTCCCTTTTTTTTTCATCGTATCTAAATATAATTTCCAAAAAACACGAAAAAAAAAAAAATACCGAGCAAAGCTCGGTCACCCAGGTACTTCAATGTAACCGTCTTGGTCGCATTTTAGATTACGTTTTCGATATTCGTTATGTATTTCTCGGCAGTTTGCTTTCGCACCCGTCGAAATCTCTCTTGGCAGCCGAAAAAGAAAGCGTCCATCACACTTGGCATTGATTCTTGAATTATTGAAATAAAACTGACGCCATTTTCCATTTCAATTGTCAAACCTAAATATGGCGCCGTGAAAACCACATTTTCGGCGATTTCTTTCACTTTGGAAAGCCACAAATGATCTGTCCACCGAACGTCAGTTAATCGTCAGTTTGTCAGTTAATTTGGGCTGTGATTTGGGTTAAATTCTTCACTTCTTTATTCAATGTATTATATGTAAAAGGACTAGCTTATAGCCTATGTCCACCCAGGAGGTCCATTCTAAATACTGGTGAAAGAATTTTTACATAAAACCTTACAAACATATAAACTTTTGTTCTTTATAATATTAGTGTAGAAATAGAATTGGCTGCATAGAAAATTGATAATTTTCTAGCATAACCATCCTACATAGGTACACTGTGTTTAGTGGAATCTTGTTTTTATAAATGGCACCAATCAATATCTACTCCATTACTTCCTCTGTGCTATTTCTAAGTATTTCTTGCCAAGCTCTATAACGCACGTGCAATGTAATGTTCTATGCAGGTGCCCTCACGATACTTTTTATCGAAACCGGAGTTGCTTGTAGGCCACTGCCACTTTTAAAAGAATGGGTCCGGATTCTGGATTAATTAATTTAGAAATTAAACAGGTTTCGCGTCAAACAGCTGTTTTCCAATATCTCACGCGAAATCCTGTTTTGAAAACGAAATTACTATCACTTTCTTTCCACACTACGGCGAACATTATGCAAAGGTAAAAATTATATCGGAATTCGCCAAAATATTCGCCACTCCTCAGAAAAAAAGAAAATAATAAAAAAACAAATAACACTAATTTCTAAACGTTTACAAATAAAGCTCATTTTCGAACGTTGGTTATTTAAAGAAAAATGGCGGATTTGACTTTTAATGTCAAAAAGAATATTACCTTCGCAGCGTCGACAATAAGCTAGAGTCTCTGTGAATCATAAGATAAGGTCGACTTTCACCTGTGCCGCTCTCGAGAGAAGGTTGTTTGGTCTACGACATACAGCCATATGGGAAGCTCTTACCTACTTTCTTCCGAAGAAGATGTCGGCTGAACAGTCGTGCATCTCCCGTCACAAGCTTTGGACGTTTAAAAATATATAAAAAAAAATATTAGCACAATGGACTGACGCATGTGAGTTCGTCCTTGAAAAAAAAAAAGAAAAAGTTGTGAGTGACATTCTTTTTTGGTGGCAACTTTCGAAGAGTGATTTAGTGCTTGATAATTTTAGTGACTTTTAATCGATTTATTCATAAGAAGTGGTTCGGATTATTTCAATATGGCGGGAAAAATGGTGAGTTTATTTTTTGAATAGCTTCCAGTACCTAATAACTCATTTGTATGTCTGTTCAAGTTCGGCCAGGAATTTCAGGAATCAAATGGAATTTCAAAAAGCCAGTATAAGTAAGTACCTAAAAAGAACCGTCGACCTTACAGGGTTATTTTTCAAACACGCCGTACCAAAAACACTTAAAATTAGAGTACCTACCGTTTTACAACAACTTTTGTCCTATGAGATTTTTCTCGGATTAATATATATTTTTAATATTATGGTTTACGACTATCGCGCTTATTAAATGCTTCATCATCATCATTCAGCCACAAGAGGTCCACTGCTGGACATAGGCCTCCTCCATGGATTTCCATAAAGACCGGTTGGAAGCGGCCTGCATCCAGCGCCTTCATGCCACTTGGATGAGGTCATCTGTCCATCTTGTGGCTGGTCATCCTACGCTGCGCTCGCCGATATGTGGTCTCCGTTCGAGAACTTTTCGGCCCCATCGGCCATCACCTTTTACAGAATAAACAATAATTTTTTTTTTATCAGTTCTGCGTGCTATTACAATTAAATGCTTAGTTATTACAAAACCAATGTCCAAGCCTCCGGTAAATCTTTGTTCTACATGGGAGACCGTCGATTCTAATTAATACCTACTCATAGTTTTAAGCGCTATCAGATAACGTCACAACAAAGTAAAATATTTATTACAAAAGTAAAAAGAAGATTGAATTAATGTTGATGAAGCGAAAGGTCTGGTAGTATCGTAGCAAGTAGTAAACCCGGGTCTCCGCCTAGGTACCCCTCAGGCATACAGGCGTGTGTTTATGTTATATTATACTTAAAAAAAAAACGGCCAAGTGCGAGTCGGACTCGCGCATGAAGGCTTCCGTACCATTACCTATACAACATTTGACACAAAGATCGAGAAAAAACGGCAAAAAATCACGTTTGTTGTGTGCTCCCTTAAAAATAATTTTATTTCAATTTAATAATTACTTTTTAAGCGAATATAGGACTAAATATTCTGTAGCAAATATTTCAAGAGTCTACCTGACGCCGTAATTAATATCGAGCAAAAAACGGCAAAAAAAATACGTTTGTTGTATCGGAGCCCCCCTTAAATATTTATTTTTTTATACTTTTAGTATTTTTTGTCATAGCGGCAACAGAAATACATCATCTGTGAAAATTTCAACTGCCTAGCTATCATGGATCACGAGATACAGCCTGGTGACAGACAGACAGACAGACGGACAGTGAAGTCTTAGCAATAGGGTTCCGTTTGCCACCCTTCGGGTATGCAACCGTAAAAAATAATACAACTGACTGTCTCAAATTATGGCGAAACTCCACCAATAATTCCTTATAATTCTTGTACCTATATTTTAATTTTTACTTACCCCTCGAAGCGAAAAGCGTGAGGTTATTATCTTAGACCCCTTATTAGGGTCAATCAAATACTTCACGGTCGGTGAATTAAGCTGAGATGCGAATTTTCATTCCTAACTACACTTTCTCACAGTTAATGAATGCAAATAGCACAGTTTTTACGAATAATTAAGTACTTTTTCATAAAGATATATGCCAAAAATGCAACTTTGTTATCTGTGGCCTTTTCACCTATACTTAATAAAATTGGCGATTTCAAGCGCTCCAGTATGTTAATAGCTTACCCCCGGATTCTCGTACACTAACAAGCTGTTAATCTACTGTTAACAGCTTTGAGTGGTTTTTTTTTTGTATGCACTTTGGTCAATTGACAGCTGTTAACAGTAGATTAACAGAAACTGGGGGTTAGACACTCAGGTCTCCTCACGATGATTTCGTTCACAGTTAGCGAGTGGTATTGCTATCTCGAACATTAGCCCTGAACCAAAAAATAGGATCATTTCAGCGCTAGGGTCGACAGGTTATTTGTTGGACGCCTCGGTGGGTTCAAAATGGGTGACAAACCCAATTGAGATCACCATTGTATGGTAACGAAGCTCTCACGCAGGTTGCTTTTTGTAATGCCAGCGCTGTGTCGGGGCATATTGAGACAAAGATTAACGCAACACAGAAGAGATAAATCATCAGTAATTACTGTGAAAATTTGTGAATTTATAGAACTCGCACAATACTCTCGCTGACTAGCTTGTTCACATAGGTACCCCATCATGAACATCCAGGATAAATATCCTGCCTGAATAGTAATATTTTAGTTGCTTTTCTTAAATGTGCTTTTAATGTGTTTACGACTTCTTTCGGTCGGTAAATAAATATTGTTTCTTATGCATCTTCTCAACTTCCAAAAAGCAAAATCTTTAACTTCCTTATTTATAAAAACACGATTCCTCTAAAGCACTCCTAAGAGACAATTTTTTTTATGTGTGGTTATGACTTTTCCTTGTAAAATCTCCACCATAGACTATTTTAATCGGCGTTTGAAGGAATCGTGTTTTTTGTAAATAAGATATGTTCTCGCATAAATCCGTATAATCCTTTTCTTTTAGTTCTTCTTATAGCTTTCGACTTTGAATAGATATAACTAACATTGGTCCCATTTAAATTTGGTGAAGATCTGATGAAGACTTTCAGAGATGGAGAGCGGAACTCTTCAATGGACAGCAGTAAATAAGGCCTAATAGGGCCCATCCTTTAGTGATATCAGTATGTTTCATAAAATAGCGAAAAAGTAGTCCCAAGGTAATTTGGTGATGTTCTGGTGAAGCCTTTCGGAGATGGATGAACTTCAAATTTTAAAGCAACGAATTAAGAAGGGTAAATTATGGTTATAAGGGATTTGTTAATTTTTCTCCCGCTACCCCACGAAAAATTGAAAAATACAAATTTTAAATAAAAAATAAAAACCGAGTTCAAAACGCTGCCGCACTAAAAAGTTACAAATGATTCAAAGAATACCTTTAAATTGAAGTATGTTCATGTAGGTATTGTACAAGTATAATTTGTAGTCGGTGCCCAGTTTCATGACCAGGACATATTTTGGGCATTTTAATAAAATTTTGTCAATTTAAAGGTATTCTTTTAATTATTTATAACTTTTTATCTCGTTTTAGAATCGTGTTATTTTATAAATAAGGCCGAAAATCTTTACAGTGTACTCACATATTATGTGAGACATTAATTAAAATATTTATATAAAAAATATTATATAGGATTACTTTTCATGAAACATTTCCTCTGATCTGTCCCATGTATGTTATTATACTCTGTGGCCATGGGAAGGTTGAACGCTCGGCCGCCATCTTGCAACAATGGCGTCGCTTCCGGCGGATTTTCCCGCCAATTCAGCCATCGTTTCTCAAGCTCGCTGTGGTGCAAACTCGTGTTATCAACTTATTATACGTTCTTTGGATCATGGGAATGTTACAATTAGGTACCCACCTATCATTCGAAAGACATAAAAAAACTAAAATAAAAAATAACCAACAACCCGACTGCTGAGCATTAACTACTAACCAGGCGGGACCTAAGATAATGCTCAGCAGTCGGGTTATTAGCTATTTTTATTTGGGCGATAGCTGTCAGTTTAATTTTTAGCATTTGTGTTTTTTTTTTGTTTTTTTGTTGGATTTATGCTGATTTCATATAGCTTATGACACTCGCGCAATCATGACGAATCGGCTGAGATCCTACGTGTCAAAATCTGACAATTGGTTAGGTATTTATGAGGCAACACAGAATCGGACATACTTACATACCTACATACATACGAGTCAAACACATTAGCCGAAGTCGGGTATGTTAAGTTAGTTTAGGTTAGGTACTAAGCCCTTTATTTATTTGATAATAAATAACTTTTATACTTTACTTTAATGTTCAAAGGCAAAGCAGAGTCGCCCGTAACGTAACTGAAAAGAGCGCATACGTGTGTAGGTCTATGTGCTGTTGACTCTACGTACTTACCTCAATGAATTGAAATGAAATTGAAATCGTAACCGCAGAAGATGAACGCACGCGGTTTGACCTTTGGATGTTGGCGAAAGCGAGAGTGCGCCCTACCAAAACAACAATCACATAAGCAGCCTATATACGTCCCTCTGTAGGGCACAGGCCTTCTCTCAGGGAGAGAGTGTGTTCTTAATCACCAAGCGTGCCCACCACGGATTGGCGATTTCAAGCGCTGAGGTATATGAAAGCATCTCAGACACTCAGGTTTCCTCACGATGTTTTCCTTCACCGTTAGTTAGCGAGTGGTATTGCTACTATAACTTCACAAATATACATAACTTAGAAAACAAAGTCATGCATGCATGCCCGCACTGGGAATCGAACCTGTGTCTGCCGCTTCCGAGTTCAATGTTCTCTCCACTAGGCTACCACAAAAACAACAATGATTCGGCGAAAAATAAAATCTTTTCATCGTTATTCACCTGTGTGGGCGGTCTTCCTCGCGGCTCGTTCTTTAAGTCGAAATTTCCATCACGAAAGCGTTTAAACCAAAATTGCACGATGCGTTCATTAGTAGACCCCTCTTATTGTATTGATATTGCGGGCTGTTTCTGCCGCGTTAGTTCCGCGTCGGAACTCGTATTCAAAAATCACTGGAATTTTCGCAGTATCCATCTTTCTTGTCTAAATTGAATAACAAAAACAATTGAAAGTCGATATTCAAATGTTTCACATTTTTTAAAAAAAGAACATCATAGAAACCATTTGAAAAAAGTTTCATTCGAAAACCTCAAACCATGAAGATTCTATGTCAATTCAAAGAACCTATTGCAATAAAACGGCAATTTCATACTTTAACCCCTATTACTATTAATATGTTTATTGCGCATAAGTAAAAAATACAATGGCATTGTGGCGGTCTTAATGCTATAAGCATTTTCTACCAGTCAACCACAGGTGGTGCAAGAAATTAACTGGTAGGCATACGAAATAGACGGATAATACGATTTACTTCAACTAAAATTACATAAGCAGAGGAATACTTAACAATAATAAGTAAATATTTGTACTATAAAATTATAATACCTAATATAAATAAATGTATATATACATTGTTCATTAGTGAAATAGGCTTACAGTTTCAAAAAATTATAATCAGGTCTTCCATACTGAAGCGGCATACGCAACGGCGCCAAAAATCTATAGGACTACTGACCAGTTTGCTTAGCATGGGCGTTTTGACTCGCTCTCTCGATGTCGAGTGAGACTTAGATGTTAGTGTGTAACTCGACCGAAGTCATCTCGGCAGTGCCGCCATGTTACCGGTTGTAGACAAGTCTCGGTCGTCTCCATCTCGGTCCCGGTCGCCATGTTAACGCCGAGACTTCTCGGGCTCGACAGCGAAATTATCATTTTTGCGTCGAAAAGGGCATTTCTTGGGCTCGACAGAGAAATTATAATTTTTGCGTAGAAAAGAGCATTTCTCGGGCTGGACTGAGAAATTATCATTTTTTCGTAGAAAAGGGCATTTCTCGGGCTCGACAGAGAAATTATCATTTTTGCGTAGAAAAGGGCATTTCTAGGGCTCGACAGGGAAATAATCATTGTTGCGTAGAAAAGGGCATTTCTCGAGCGTGGCGTGCTAAGCGTGCAGGATTTTTCGCGTAGATTCGGGGAGTTTATTACACTCCTTATAAGCTGCTTAAATCAATCGATCAGCTCGTATTTGTCCACTGCTGTCGTCGGCTATCTTCATCCAGCCGCTGCCAGCAATCTGCCTCAAATCAAATCGCATCATTTATTTTTGACAAAAGGAGCATGACATACTGTTACAAAGAGTATTCCATAAGTAGCTTAATGAAAGAATTCTTCAAACACTATAACGTCTGAGTCACCTGACCTATTTAATGCGGGTCTTAATTGCCATCAGACGTCTTACATGAAAAAATACATTTCCTTAATCATGGGGTACTTTAAGATTTACAAATATTTGCAACAGTAACTTGGTAACAGTGAAGTCAGATACGCTGTTTCATCATCAGCCATTTTTACGCCCACTGCAGGACATAGGCCTCCCTCATGGTTTTCCCTAACCATAAAGGGTTTCGCCATAATCGCCACGCTTGGCAGGCGGGTTGGCGATCGCAGTATGCGCTTGGAATCTCAGGAAGACGCTGCTGCCCGTGTCCTGGTAATTTATTTCCTTAGTCGCCTTCTACGACATCCACGGAATGAAATGGAGTGACGCTATTCTTAATCCGGCACCACACGGCGCATACGCTGTTTATGTTAAGCTAATTAATATTACATAACAGTGCCCGACTGCCCCTTCGGCGACAGGCGTGAGGTTACGTGTGCAGTTGAATGAAGCGCAGACAAGCTGAGAGGAATCCCGCGAGCTTAGCTCGTTTTGTTTGCCGTCACTAAGAAATTAGAAAGTGGTTTAGCGAATGCGAATTATTACTGTCGGCGGTACACACGGTGATGCCTCAAGCTGTGTATGAACTGAAATGTTCAAGGTGGGAGTGGCTGAGCTTCAATAATAACTTCCACACAACGCAATCACTTGTCCTGGTCTCAATCTGTGCCATGGTAACCAGGCAAGGACATCACAAACATGGAAATACACCCAGACTGATGCCGTTTCAGCACGACGGCTGCCTCTTTTCGTCTTCATGCGTGTTGACCGTTAGACCAACGAGGCAGTCAATAGTCAGTCATCGTCATCGTCAGCCCAGCTCTGTGGAAAAGTTACGCAGTATTACCCCTCGTCCCAAATTAGGATACTCTGTGCTATGGTTTTGTTGTGATAAAATAACAGTAATTTCCCAAAGCAGTCGTAATATAAATTACTAGCTGACTCGGCAAACTTTTTTTTGCCATATTTATTAGCCTACGACCTATGTTCTCAGACCTAACAAATATACGCAAAAAATTCATACAAATCGGTGAAGACGTTTCGGGGGAGTTCTATAACAAACACCGTGACACGAGATTTTTTTATATTAGATTAATTTCAAACGCGTAAGCGCTTAACTAAATTACTTAACGAAAATGTCTGCACAGTGCCTACATAGTTTTATTGTATAATGTATGTTACCTTCAAAACCTTTAAATGGTCAGACATCCAAAAACCCAGCGTTACCCCATCACTTCCCATGAACGATAAGATCTTTCCCAAGGCTGCGGGACCTTTACTACATATAAAACTGTAGACTTCTTGAGCAATATTGAGTCAACATTTTCCCATCCCATGGTCTAATAGACCCCTAGTTAAATGCGTGTTGCTCCATACTTAGATGATTTTTCGGGATTACGTAGCAGGGGTATTGTGCAATGACAGCATAGTACAGTAGGAACGCACCTACCTGCTTAGCCCCATTCTACACATACAGAAGCTCACGCCTATATCCCGGCGGGGTAGGCAGAAACCAGGGTTTGCCATCCTGGCATAACTCTTTCGCTGCATATTGATGCTATACTGGAGCCCAGATTCTGCTAATGTAAATATGCGTGATGCCATTGTTAAACCACTATCTTTGACAAATGCTTTCAGTCCATTGCTCGCTTGCACAAACGTGAAAAGTCTTCGTGGCGTTAATGTATTGAAAACATGTATTAATTCAGCTGTTTTCCACTGGTATCGTAAACTTCTGTTTTTTTTTGTTTTGTTGTTGTGTTTTCTGTGTCCCTCGATACAGAAAATTTAAAATAAGTCGAATATTTCTCTGAATTTAGATTTTTTCTATTAGGTACCGAGACGGGCAGCAGCGTCTTTCTGAGATTCCAACTGCATACTGAGATCGCCAACCCGCCTGCCAAGCGTGGCGACTATAGCAAAATCCCTCATGGTTATGAATACCACGAGGGAGGCCTGTACCCTGCAGTGGGCGTCAAATGGCTGATAATGATGATTATGAAGTCACAGTTCTGTGTTATTTTGAATTAAATACTTTGATTTGATTTTGAGCTGATATTCTTTTTGTATATTACTCAATACTCAATAATTTATTGCATTCCACAAGTATATACTTGTGGATGGAACTTAAATCTAATATGGAACTTTGTGGAAACTGTAGGGCACGCAATATTATAATTATAGGAGGCTTTTATAAATTAAGCCTTATATAATTCCAATTCTAATTATATTCTAGTATTATCAAACATTATTATTAAAATATTATTCTTAATAATTCCAACACAATTTTGTAAATAACTATACAATAATTATTAAATCTTATTACTATTACTATGTCTTATCTTATTACTATGTTCTTTATCTTATTACTATGTTCATTATCAATAAATTTCAATTAAAAGTAAGATTAACTAATCTTTATTCATTTTATTTCTTTTGTAGATTAATTTAATGTATTATCTTCTAGGCATTTTTAAATGCATTAGGTATTGATAATTTTAAATATAAACTTAAACATTTTAGTTGAAATTTTTAATTTTACTGTTATTTCGGTTCTACTGAAAGTCGTTGAATGAATGTTGGTGATGCAAAAGAATTTGACAGAATCGTAGCAAGTGACAAGCCCAGATTTCTGCCCGTCCGTGCGGGAGGTATGCGTGAGTTTACGTATGTATGTATGCAAAAGTCGTTAAATCAATGAGCTAGGTATTACATTTTAATTTATTATTGTTACTAGCATAGTTTTAAGTCACTATTGTTACTAACATTACTATATTGTCTGAAATAAAGAATTTTTATTTTGCTTTATACAAAAGCACAAGTGTAGGTTGAACATTAATGATTTTATCAATTAGATAACACAGGTTTTCAAACAAGAGCCGTAAGAGCTCACCAGTGGCAAAAACACGATAGAAAATCGAATCAGTAATCAAATTCAAATCGAACGATGTCAGTGACTCTATCTACATCACTAGACTTTTTCTTCTTAATTTGCTAATTTTATTTATAGGCTTTCTTTTCCACTTTTCCTTTCGTTTTGTGCCAGAATTCGTTTTGAAAGGAGGTGATTAATTAAAGGTGTCAGGTCACTGACCTCCATGCTAGAGTAGAAAAAGTTGGCATGATCCCGAGCAAAAAGTTTGACTTCAAAACGATCCGTAAAGTCTTCTAGATTATTGACGTATTTCGTAACCTTTTTCGTGCATTGTAAGTAATGCACTGACCTTCGTGGTAGACTGTACTACAAGTGAAGTAAAATAATATGCATTTAAAATTGGAGCCGATTATTATTATGTCACGGACCCGGTTAAATTTTTTTACTGTTCAGAAATAATGCACCTAAAGAAGTTTTCTCTTAATAAATAGTATCTAGATTTTACAAGTGCACAAAACGAACCATTTTTACCCGAGACTTTTAGCAGCCCGAGCTGAAGGCGAGGGCTGATAGTAATGTCGAGGATAAAAAGGTTTTGTGGACGAGTTAAACTCTGCTTTTCACTTCGATTGCGAGGAAATAATACAGGAGGATAATTTAGCAAATTGAAGAAATTAATTAACGCACGAAAAGACAAGACCTGTTTCCCGCCGCTTTTTTTTTAAATCTTACGACATTGATATTAGGCTGGGGCTGCAGACCTATACAGCCTACTATTAAATTAATTTTGTAATAATAATTTTCAAAAATTCATTAAATCACGTACCGTACTTAAATTTAAATTTTAATATCTTTTATGTCTAAAAAAACACAGGGCAAATAAATTAAAGTAAATATTATAAAATAGCAAATTCTAACAACTTCTTATTGTGTTTGGCTGTATGGCTCATTTTCTATGCCTTAATACAGATACATTTATGAGTAGATACGTCAATGCACTTGTGCACAAAATTCGATTTTGTGCAGCCTATATCCTGCACAAATAAGCTCTTTCAGAGCATGAGAAGTGAAAATAAAATACATCGCCTAAAAAGAAAAACACTGTTTTCTAGAAACGCCTTCGGCCCTTATTCTGCAGCCCTTATATGGACAGTATGGTGTGTATAAGTAATTAATTACCCATTAGTGAATGGATGAAGTTCCTACGCGTACTTCCACCTCTTTAGCACATCAGACAACACGGGTGAAAGTGCAGGTACACACTTCCGTCACTAATTGCCGATTTGCGTCTCATTGTCCTGCGTGGCAACGGACAAATACTTCGCTTGAGTTGAGTAACCGTTGCTAAGTGAGTGCGTCACCGCACCTCGCTTAAACAAGGGTAAATAAAGACGTCGGTGCGGTAGCGCTGCGGTAGAATATATTCACAATCTCACATTCACTAACATTCGGCAGGTCGTGGATTTGAATCCCGGCAGGAACCAATGAATTTGTTTTCTAAGTTACGTACATTTGCTGTGCACATGTTCTCACTTCAGACGGCGTTCCATATTTATGCATCTCTATTGCTCACTGATTAGGTCAGTATTAGAACGTGCCTCTATTATTGGGAATAGAATATATGTCTGTATTATATGCAACCCTTTCTATGATAGCATAAGCATAAGCAGCCTATATAGGTCCCACTGTAGGGCACAGGCCTTCTTTCAGGGAGAGAGTATGGGCTTAATCACCACGCGTGCCCACCGCGGATTGGCGATTTCAAGCGTTGAGGTATATGAATAGCTCACGATGTTTTCCTTCACAGTTAGCGAGTGGTATCGCTACTATAACTTCACAAATGTACATAACTTAGAAAACAAAGTCATAGGTACATGCCTGCACTGAGAATCGAACCCACTAGGCTACCACCGCTTCTATGATAAATCTGA
This sequence comes from Yponomeuta malinellus, assembly GCA_947308005.1. Classification (NCBI taxonomy): domain Eukaryota; kingdom Metazoa; phylum Arthropoda; class Insecta; order Lepidoptera; family Yponomeutidae; genus Yponomeuta; species Yponomeuta malinellus. Next base: position 2,083,522 of record OX371023.1, read on the forward strand.
CCGAATTGAGTCTCTACAGCGCAAGTTTTTACGCCCCGTAAATTTCAAATGTTGCCGTTCTAAATGTTCCTATTTCAAATGCATGTCAAAATTTTCTAAGAGCTCTTTAAAAAAACAGAAGAATGCTTCTTCATGAGATTTGTCTTTTCAAGTTATCCCATAATGTGTTTGACTGCAGCCAGTTGATTAATCAAATGTTCTTCAAAATACCCACTAGATTAAATCGAATACAAGAATCGTACCCCCGCTACGTGTTTATGACTGATCGTTGCAGAACGAGCGCGGGTGAAAGAGCGCACTTGAACACAATAGTTAAGACATACAATACTTACTTAAACAAATCAGATATATTTTTGCTATCGCTCCTGTCTTTCCGTTACTGGCCATGGAATGTTTTGAAATGGAACTGTAGCTTTTCTCAAATTTTGATTAGTAATAGTATTTTTATGTTTTTACCCCCAAAACTATTTCAATGCAAAGCATGCACGGTTTTATTGCAACGTCTAAAAGACACAAGAATATAACATTAAGTTCTCTGTTCTATGTTCCTAATTAATTTTATCTGTGGTTAACGGTGCTGGTGGTACAAATAAGTAATACTTTTAATAATTAAGTAATTATGTTAAGTTATCACTTCACTGTACTACTGTTTGTTTTCCTTAATGAGTAAAAAATAAAAATAAATTAAAACATATGTGAAGTTTACTAGCAATACCACTCGCTAACTGTGAAGGAAAACATCGTGAGGAAACCTGAGTGTCTGAGGTCGACCAACGAGGCAGTCGATGTACATTGACATCGACCGCCTCGTTGGTCAAGCGGTATCACGTCTGATAACCATGCCAGAGTTCGTGGGTACGATTCCGTTTGGGGGCATTTGTACGAATGGCCTCAGTCTGGGTGTATTCCTATGTTTGTGATATCCTTGCCTGGCTACCACAGTACAGGGTATCCTAATTTAGGACTAGGACAAGTGATTGTGTCTAAGTTATTTAATTTCATTGTCATAGTAAGCATGTTCTATGAGATAGGGCCCTGTAGTAATTCATAAGACTGAAATTACTAGTAAGCAATGAGTGACGTGTGTGACACTGACACTTCGCTGACCTGTCGCCGACACGCGGCGCATTCCGGCGGCGAAAGCGGCCGGCGGCCGCGGATGCCGTATGGCTGTCGCGTGGGGGCGCGGGGCTTAAAACAATAATAAATCAATAAATAGTTTATTATCATTCACAGTTGTTTAAAAATTAATTAGGCCAGCATATATGCCTTTTGTAACAAGTGTTGCCTAAACCAGGTTACTTTAAAAGGCTTGAAGGCGTGCGAACATTACCCAGTTACCATAGCACAGGGTATCCTAGTTTGGCACCAGGACAAGGGATTGTGTTGTGTGACGATTTTTTTTTTATATTTTTGCATTTAGGCGCCGGTCACCCAGGTGCGACGTGGAAGGAGGATGGGGCGAAGACGCGGCTACCTTTCAGTGGGGAACTTGCATCTAACTTAGATTGGAGTGACATTGTTTTATACCATAAAAAACGTCGAAAATCTCAGAAAAAAATAAAACCATAAGAATATATTTTCGGGTTAGTACTGGTCTCAAATAATGCGAAATATCAAATTGCTCGAATTAACAGATAAAAAACTTATAAGACTAAGTTTTTTCATTGAGTTCTAAAAATTTTCTGATAAGGGCGTAGACGCCCTCCGGACGACGCATAAAAACATTATTTTACGAGATAACTCAAAGATTGATAAATTATAAGACGTTACCTTCAAGTTGTGACGTCATAATTAGAGCCCGATGTATGGCGCGTTTTTATACCACTTGACTTGAATGAATTTTCAACAGGATTTATCTTGAAATATATTAGTCGTCAAGAAAAAAAAATAAGCACGGTTATTTATCTTTTCACATGGTCTCTCCAATAAGAAAAATAATGTGCAAGTTCTCCATTCCCTTCCATACATATACTGAAGCGATGGGACGCATCGTATCACGTTGAAAGCATCAACGTGAACTCTATGCAACACGTCGTCGCGTCTTCGCCCCCATCGCGCCTCACGCCCCTTCTGTGTAGCCCGCGCCTTAGCACCCACGAGTCTTCTAACGACTCGTTTTTCCGTTCCATTAAAGAAAGAAAGAAAGAAAATATTTATTTAAATTGTCACAGAAACACAAAGTAAACAAAAGGTACACAAACAAAAGACACGAACGTCAACAAAACAGAGATAAAACAAAACAATCGTGAAGAGAACATGTGAGGCATATAGAGTCAAAGGCAGCCGGGTACCATACAGTAATGTATGGCACCCAGCCACCACGGACCTCAAACGCCTCAGGTGCCTCCGTGACAACAAAAAAGGGGCTCCAACTCAGCATTACAGGTTAAAAGGTTTGACACGCGCACTCGCGTAGACTTAAAGCGGCAATGAAATTAAGGGTGTTTTCTCGTGGTTCCGTTAACGGGTCCGCGAGGGATAACTATTTCTCGTAGCCCATCAATTATCATGATCTCTCCTGTATAACGAATTAATGGAGATAGCGACATCTACTTATGACTTTAATATTCTTTTCACTTACCGCTTTCGAGAATAGAATAGAAAAAGTTTTATTCACAAATTAATTTAACACAGTACAATGATACTTAAAGCTAGAATACAATGGTAACCTCGAACATTTTACACAATTCAAATAACATGCCATGCCAATGTACTGCGTTTGTGAAAAGGACCCAGCTCAGCATGTGGTACAGAAAGGCGAGACAAAGTATTATTAATTTTATTTGTGTTACTTATAAAATATTAAAACATTATTAATGTTTTATACTAAAAGTTCTCACCTGGCGACCGCGGACCGGACGACGCAGCGTGTGAAGGCTCCCCACCAGATGGTCTGACGACCTGGTTACGGTGGCGGGGAGTCGCTGGACGCGCGCGGCACAACACCGGGAAGCTTGGAAAGCCATGAAGGGGCCTATGTCCCACAGTGGGCGTCAAATGGCTGATGATGATGATGATGACTAAGCGTGAAATCAATATAAATCGAATCCAGGACCGCGTTTCATAAAGCTTCAATAGTGCGTAGCCGACTCTTCCTACTTGTTAAACTGTGGACTCATCGGCTTTGCAGTGTACATCGAACTGCCATAGTAAACCAGGAATAGTAGCTCTGTGAAACAGGCCCAGCTCCTATATTAAGCGCCCCAAAACCAGAACGACGAAAATGAAAAAAAATAAATGAAAAAGCATAAAATTTATTTAAAATCACTAAATTATGGTTACAAGTAGGAACTAAGTTACATAAGTAGCTCATGGTGGTTCGTTTGGTGCGATTACAGTTAAATAAACCAAAATAAATTAATTAATTCCAATCGTCTTACTGTCCAATTCCATATCAATCAGACGTAAAGAATTTATATTCTGTTTGCTGAATCTCAATGTGCTATGTTACTATGTTAGCCGCTGCCTTCGGGCCGTATTTGTAGTGGAGAAAAAGGCAGCGGGAAAAAAAAACTCCACTCTGACCATCTTTTCTCAAATCATCTTAAACTTATAGATCAAAGCCTATTCATAGAAATCGCTCTCGCAAACATCAGGAATCTGACAGAATTTGGTTAAAGGCCTCAGTACCGCATCTGCGTGGTTGACACTTGACACAAGACCGGTTTGAAGTCACACTCTCCGATCCAAGCTCGCGATCGATTTCGTGTTTTCGGCTGTGTGTGAACACTTTCTCCGTCCGGTTGTCCCGCACCTGGTCTGCAGCCGCCGCGTTGGTCGCCAGAGGCGTGGTGGCCGTCAATCATGGGTTTTGTATATTATGTTCACACGAAAATCGCCGATAATGAAAATGAAAAAATATTTATTTAGAAAAGGGTTAAAAGAGTGGTTACTGGCTCCCAAACTAGGATTCCCTGTGCTATGGGTAGCCAGGCTTCTTCCAAAATACATAATAATATGTGTTTTACAGTAGTCACTAATAGCATCTACTATCTAAACGTTTGTATACCGTAACGTAAGTAACGACTACAAGAAACAACACAAATAGCAATAATGCGTACCTATGTACCTACTTCAACAAACATTTGACCAAACTAGAAAATAACAATAATATTAATAAAATAATTTGTTTCATACAAATAAAATCCATATTATGCACTTGCAAAAATACATATAATAAGACAGTACCTGGATGACCGAGCTTTGCTCGGTATTATTTTTTTTTTGAGGAAAAAATGGGAATAAAAGGAAACGAATAATCGGACTCGAGAAAGGCTTGAACCGGCGCCTTTTGGTTTCGGGACCGCCCGACTTCCCACCTGAGCTATTTACGACCTTGTAGATGGTGGCGATATACCTTCGTATTCTAATGACAATTTAGCAGTTTTTCATTGCCTTAACACACTGATAAAACGACGTTTTTTAAAAATGAAACCTAGCTAGATCGATTTATCGTCCCCGAAACCCCCTGCATAAAAATATAAATAAATGAATCAATGAGATATAAATTGCTCGTTTAAAGGTTACAAAATAACACATAATAAGACATAAAATCACGATGGGTGAAAAAAAAAATTATTATTATACTTTATTGCACACAAGACTTTTAACAGGACATTACATAAGAAATTACATGCACAAAGGCGAGCTTATCTCTGATTATTACTAGTAGACTCGATCTTGAATCTGAGATACTGGAGAGTAAACGCCATTTCTAGGGTTCCGTAGTCCGACAAGGAACCCTTATAGTTTCGCCATGTCCGTCTGTCTGTCTGTCTGTCTGTCCGTGGTCTAGCGCAAGGACCAGTGGCACTAGAAAGCTGTTATTTGGTATGTGCATATGTATGTATTATGTGTATATGTATATGTATTATAAATATGTATTTATCACGCCAACAAAATCGAAGAATAAAATGTTGGAATTTTTTTTTTTTTACTATGCCTCCCCTAACTTGAAAAGTGGGGATAATTTTTTTTCTCGTCTATCCCATCATGTGGAGCATTGCTGGATTGATCGTTGAAAAATATCGTGGGTGTAGGAAGACCATTTTGTGATTTAGGCGTTTGCGAAATATTAAGCTTTAAAGCGCAAATTTTTGTCCGAGTAGGGTGTCCCCCCCTCTCATGGCTAAACGGTTGATTGTAGAAACGTGAAAAAATTCAGGGTAGTAGTACATATAATGAACTTAAAAGGCAAAGTATCACGGCTAAGTAGGCTTAACTAGTTAACGAGGAATAGGCAACCAACTTATAAAAGTACAATTTCGTACAAAATCCATAGCAAATGACTTTGATGAAGTTGTTAGTTCTGTAAAGCAGATAAAAAGCCCGCTTTCTACGGAACCCTACATTGCGCGAGGCCCGACACGCACTTGGCCGGTTTTTCACTTTGACAAAATACCAGCTAATTCAAATTATGACATAACTTTTGCGCCATATATATAGACATCGAATTGTCATAGAAGACCGTGAACTGTAGTTCTATAAAATGGGATCCAAGTCTCCATGAATCATTCACGGATTTCCGTGGCTGGGCGTGTAATAGGATATTGTAGAACAGGTTTCAACAAACGATGCTGTAACGCCAAGTATCTTACTACATCCTAAAAGTGAAAGTATTTCTCTAAAACAAATATTGATTCCTACGGAGGCGTGCGGTAATCGCTCTGGTATTGAATAAACAAACTAAGTAGGTACATTTGGTTTTAATTTTCTAAACCAGATTGTGAAAGTGCACATTAAACAGTCGTCGATTTATCAAAATGTTAAAAGAACTAAAAAAATGTCCAAAGTATTTCGGTTTTAGCTAGTCTTGATGTAAAGCTTTGCAATGCCCAAACTACATCGAATTGTCTTAGTAAACTATGAAGTATTATTGTAGTTCTGCGAAACCGCCCCGAAGGGCTTGGTCCGCGACTGGCAGGCCCTTTTGACCATAACAAAACTTGACCCTTACTACGATCATTATATGTACACGGCGAAGACAACTCGTATCACGGAGAAAGTCAAAAGCGCTTGATTTCATAATATTATTCATACTCGATGCATAATCGAGAACACCGGGCTTTCGATTTTTCGTGAATCGATACAGATCCAGTTTCGAGACCACTTTCGAATCGGCGTTTCGGCTTTCTGCTTACTTAATTGTGAGTATGTATTCGCTGACATTAAAATTTAATAACGAATTACTTGGTTTGACCATGATCGCCGTTTCCCTTGCCATTAATTTAATATAACGCAGGTCCTACTAAAATCCCATATTTAAACACCATAAATTTAGAGTGTTTTTGAAAGACATGGGAAATTAAACGTGCCTAAACAATAGCTATCGAATACGCTAGTTTGTCTGTAGGTGTCCGTACATCAAAGGGAAAAAAGGAACCCTTATAGGATCACTTTCTTGTCCGTCCGTCCGTATTGTCTCTCAAGACCCTTTATGGAGGGAATTCGTGGAGGTAACGAGTTGAAATTAAAACCATAATATACTCAAATCTACAATCCCTTAAAGCTGTGAAAAATCAAACATAAAAAAGAAAAAGGCCGTTTAGGCCTCAAAAAAACGCAAGAATCAAAATTTATAGGGTACTTTCCGTTGAACTAGAGCTATAAAATTTGGCTTGCAATATTGTCTTATACAGGCAATAGGTAATCTGAAAACTATATATTTGTAATGAAATTATATTTTTTTTAATAAAAATTGAATTTTCATGGATATTTACTCGTTTATTTTTTCATTTTACAATTTACGACGTTTTTGTACTTTTGTGACAAATTAATTAATAAAATTAATAACGAACAGTTGGAAAAATTAATTTGGCATAGACACACATATTAATCGACTCAGATCCGTTTTGAGATAAATTTGGGGATATTTACACCCTATATACACAAGTGGCATCAAAAAAAAAAAAGTTCTTAAGTTAAATAGAACAAGTTTCATAGAAAAGACATCAACGGGTGTAAAGTGTTATTTCTGAATTTGTGCTATCATGACATTACATACGCTCACGCCTGCATTCCGGAGGGGCAGACAGATACCAGAGTTTGCCACTTGCCCCGACGATTCACGAATAGTGTTATATTGTGTTATGTGCTATAGGTATGTGTATAAGTGATCCAACTCACTGAGCTCATACGTGGGTAAATGACGCATCGGCCTGGATGGGATTGAGAGAAGGCCTGTGACCTGCAGTTGGACGTATATAGGCTGTATAACAAATCAATAAATCGAATATTTAATCTTTATAACGATATTTCTAATCTCGAAAACGCCCTTGACGTCTATCCTCCTCGCAGTACATTTTTAAAAGCAAATTGTCCAAATTATTAACATTCATAAGCAGCCTATATACTGTAGCGCTCTGCTTATTAAAACGCAAATTAAGGGAAAATATATATTTTTATTATCATCCTTTTTCATCGATTCTCTAGCCTGGGGATCGACTGACATCTCAAACAAAACGTAACGGTTCCCTTCAAAATATTTAAAATAAAACTAGAAGGCTCTGCCAGCCAGCTTCTATAAAGAGGAATCGTTACAATACGTCCCACTGTAGGGTACAGGCCTTCTCTCAGAGAGAGAGTACGGGCTTAATCACCACGCGTGCCCACCACGGATTGGCGATTTCAAGCGCTGAGGTATGTGAATAGCTCAGACACTCAGGTTTCCTCCGATGTTTTCCTTCACCGTTAGCGAGTGGTATTGCTACTATAACTTCATAAATGTACATAACTTAGAAAACAAAGTTATAGGCACATGCCCGCACTGGGAATCGAACCTGGGTCTCTCGCTTCCGAGTCCAATGTTCTACCCACTGGGCTACCACCGCTCATTAACATAAATTTTCTAAAATAAGTAGCTTTCAATTAGTTGTATTTTATAAAATTCATGAATTGTCTTATATATTTTCATACATACATACATAAACTCACGCCTGTATCCCAGAGGGGTAGGTGGAGAGCAGTGAGTGCCACTTGCCACGATCCTGACAGATCACTTTCGCTTCCTCAACATTAAATTTGCCGTTGCAGGCACGCTCGCCGGTTTCGGGTACTTTTTATCTTGCCCTTTGCTAATAAATTCCCTATTTGGTCGAAGTATTGCCCCCTGGGACGTCCCTTACCGGCCCTCCCACCCACATTCGCTCGATATATTTGTTTCGTCAATCTTTCCTCCTTCATCCTCTCCACATGTCCAAAGCAATGCGATATTCCTTTCTCAATTCTAGATATTATATTATTATATATTTTCGTTTTAGTTATTTTAAGTAAGTATGTTAGTTGCTTCATACTCTGTTAGCTGTATGCACATATGTTGGCGTTATATTTTGACAAATGCCCTATAATGAATTGAATGTAATGGTACATTTATGTACAATGTCTATAATGCTGTATGGTACATTTTTTAACTTTAAACAATAAAAAAACTTTTCACGCTTTTTTTTCGTTGTACAATAAAGAATCATCATCATCATCATCATCAGCCATTTGACGCCCACTGCAGGACATAGGCCTCCTTTGTAGTTTTCATAACCATGAAGGGTTTTGCTATAATCGCCACGCTTGGCAGGCGGGTTGGCGATCGCAGTATGCGGTTGGAATCTCAGGAAGACGCTGCTGCCCGTCTCCTGGTAATTAATTTCCTTAGTCGCCTTCTACGACATCCATGGAAGGAAATGGAGTGACGCTATTCTAAATCCGGTGCCACACGGACTATACAATAAAGAATATCCTTATCTTAACTTACCGCTTAAGTTTTTACACTCTTCAAATAAGCGCAAGACAATGCGTGTGCCCAAAATTTTATGACTGAGTGCTTTGGTATAACTAACGTAACATTTAACGCAAGGAAACGACGCGACGTAATGCGATAACGCGGTCTCGTTAGCGGTCTGACTGCCACTCAAGTTCACGGGCCGCCGCGCAGCCTTCACGGGTGTATGTCCGGAAAGAGTAAGCAGAGGAATAGAGGAATTACATAATGGCTCAAAGGAAGGATGCGTCTTTTCAACGAAAATGGCTCAATAAGCTGTAGATTGTACCAATGACTTTTTTCTAAGTTACGGATGTCTATGAGTACCAATATGTAGTAAATAAGAAAGAATAAGAAATAAGAAAATTTTATTGCATACTAGCTGTGCCCGCGACTCCGTTCGCGTACATTTCGATTTTTACGAAGCATTTGTATGGGGGCCACGTCTTATCATAACTGGAGCTAGAATTTAAATAGCCTATCCTGTGTCCTAGATGTCTATATGTTTTTATACCAAATTTCATCAAATTCGGATAATTGGTTTAAGAGTTATGGAGGAACATACATACATACATCATTCTGAAAGCGATACCAGCTGCGTTTCCTGCCAATCAGATTTTGAAAGTACAAGTTTACCGGATTTATCTACCTATGAGAGCTCAACCGAACTCCAAGAACTACGACTACAAATAATAGAACTGAAAATACAATTAAAAAGTGCGAACGACGAAATAGACAGATTGACTCTGGAAAATATAGAACTGTGTACCAAAACAAAAGGAAATGAATTTAAAATAAATACACTGAAAAAAATTTGCACGGATAACGCTACTTCAACGAAAAAACAGAGAAAACGAACCAAAAAGAAGAAGATTAAAACGAGAAAGCTTGACTTTACGCACGATACGGAGGATTTGGAGACTAATACTAGCCAATTGTCAATAGAGAGCAGTACTACAAAACCAGAGACCCCTACAAATTCCACTGCCAAGAAAAAAACTACTCAATCAAGAGATAAACCTAATGAAGAAAATATGGAAATGACAAATGTTGAGAATGAATTCATAAGTAAAAAAGGAAAAATATTTTTCTTTGGCTCCCAACAATGCAAAGGGCTAGCAAAGGCAACATCAATTGATAGAGAAAATACTCCATATAGAAAGTATCAAACATTCTCATTCATCAAACCGAATGCTAAGTCAGAAGAAATCGTCCGAACAATGAGGAGCTACGACTTCAACCACCAAGACACAGTAGTCCTGTGCCTGGGAGAAAACGACGTCAATCCCATAAAACTAACTACTGAACTCAGTTACGCTCTCAAACTTTGTGAACAATGCTCTGTTATTGTACTAGGAATTCATAACAGCATTCACCTTAATGAAAACATGCTTAATAGTACCTTAAAGACTCTATGTAAAAACTCGCAGAATTCTATATTTCTAGACACAAATCCACATTACGTGACTAAGAAAGCCTACTTAGAAAAAACATCTAAAGCAATCAATTTCTCAATAGATTGTAGAGACTACGAAGAAAATTTTATAAAGAATATCAAAACACATCTACAAAAAAATACAAAAAACATAAACACATGCACTGATACTCTACTGAGCTTCGGCAAAAAGAAAACAGCAGATATACAAAATATAACCCCAAAAGTTACCCTGACCCAAAATAAAACAAACAAACACACATTTTTTCGTCCCTCCACAGTCTAAAACTATTGACACCGTTACATGCTTTCATCAAAATATTGCAGGGCTATTAGGAAAACGCGAACTGCTAGAAGTATTACTCAAAGACCTCGATACAAAAAATCAACGGATTGACGTGATCTGTCTCAGCGAAACCTTTCTAAGACTGGGGATAGAAAGTAATGCCCATATAACGGGTTATAAAATGACATCGTCATACTCACGTAAACTTCAAAAAAGAGGCGGCGTTTGTATTTTCACAAAAAATTATGTTACTGCAAGGGAGTTAACATCTGTCAAAGATTTTACCATAGAGCAATGCTTTGAATGCTGTGGAGTTGAAATACCTCAAATAAAATGCATAGTGCTGTGTGTGTATCGTACGCCCACATCAGACATAAAATTGTTTTTTACCCAGTTGGAGGGTCTCCTCCATAAACTAAACACCAAACGCTTAAAGAAAGTCATATTATGTGGTGACTTAAATATAAATGTCTTAAAAAATACCACAGAAACGAAGGAACTCAACTCTATACTATTAAACTATAACATGCAACTACATATTAAAGAACCCACCAGACAAAATACATGCATTGACAATATCGCAAGCAATATTTCTGACATAAAATCATCACAAACTCTACAAAGTGGTTTATCCGACCATAATACATGCCAATTAATGACGTTCCCTATAGATAAAAACATTAAAACACAAACCTATTATTATATCAAAAAAAGGGATTATAGTCAAGCTAACACTGAAAAATTTAAGGAATGCCTAAGTTCACTCTCATGGTCTCAAGTATACAATGCCAAAGACGCAGATGAAGCGTTTGAAGAATTCAAAGAATTGTTTTTATTATTCTACGATCTGTGTTTCCCAATTATAAGAGTCAAAATAAAAACTTACCTTAACGGTCTTAAGTGGGTAACACCCGGTATTCAACTATCTTGCAGGAAAAGTCGATATCTTAGGTACAGGTTCTATACTACAAAAACACAACAAGACAAACATAACTACCTAACGTACTCGAAAGCACTAAAAAAATGTATATACAGAGCACAGTCGTCAGCAAATAAAAATCATATGTTAAGCTCAAAAAATAAATGTAAGGCAGCCTGGACTATAATAAAAGACAATTACCAAGGTCAACAAAAAAATAACATAGAAAAAATTGTACTCAATAACGTAATTATTACAAATCCAAAAGACATAGCTACAGAATTCAATAAAAAATTTTTAGATAAAGAAATTAAATCAAAACCCACAAAGCAAATAACGAAATTAATAAACCAAATCTATGAATCTATATACATATCTCCTTGTGACAATAAAGAAATGATGACAATTATTAAATCACTAAACATGACAAATTCCGTTGGTTTTGATGAGGTGAACACTAAAATAATAAAATCATGTGCACTCTACCTTATCGACATTCTGTGCCACCTAGTAAACTTATCCTTCACAATGGGCAAATATCCGACGGCCCTAAAGTTTACTATTGTCAAACCTCTGTACAAAAAAGACGATAAAACGGACATTAATAACTACCGGCCCATAGCCCTCATTAGTATTTTCTCCAAAATTTATGAGAAAGCTATGGAAAAAAGAATAAACAACTTTTTGCTCAAACACAAGATAATTAAAGTCGAACAAAACGGTTTCCAAAAAAATAAATCTACAAGCCTAGCCGGATTTCAGCTAATCACAGAAGTTGTTGAACACGTTGACAAAGGAAAACCTGCAGCCGTGATCTTTTTTGATATGTCTAAGGCATTTGACTTCGTGTCGCATAAAATATTGTTAGAAAAATGTGAGAAATATGGAATCAGAGGGGTAGCCTGGGAATGGCTACATAGTTACTTATCTGACCGCAAGCAAATCGTGGAAATTACAACACTTTCTAAAAATAATGAATTGCAAGTACACACGTCTACTCCAGACACAAATGAATGCGGCGTTCCTCAAGGAGGGATTTTGTCCCCTTTGCTTTTCTTATTATATATAAATGACCTACCGGAAATAACCAAAAACAAATGTGTCCTTTTCGCAGATGACATTTCAGTGATAATTAAATGTATTGACGATATGAACTTTGAAACTGACGTAAATAAAACAATAGATGAAATAACAGACTGGTTGAGTGCAAATAATTTAAAAGTTAACGAGAAGAAAACAAAATACATACAATTTAAAAACAAAAAAATGAGACATCGACATATAACGGTCAAGTGTAACAACACAACATTAGAAAATACGCCATCTACGACCTTCTTAGGCATCGTCGTAGATGAAATCTGCACCTGGCTTCCACACTTAGAAAAAGTCTGTAGCAAACTAGATAGGTTCGTTTACGCTCTCCGTAGGCTTAAAAAAACAGCTGACACATCTACAGCTCTAATAGCATACCATGGATATGTGGCATCAGTTCTGAGATACGGCCTCATACTTTGGGGAAACGCCAGAGACATAAATAGGGTATTTATAATCCAAAAACGTTGCATACGGGCAATGTGCGGCGCAGCCCCTCTAGACTCGTGCAAACCTCTGTTTCAGAAACTAAATATTCTTTCTTTGCCTAGTCTTTACATCTATGAAATGGCTTGCTTTGCTCACAGTCATAGAAACATCTTTAAAACGTACTGCGAAGTTTACAGCTTTAATACAAGATACCCAAATAAAATCGTGGGCCCCCCTTGTAAAACAGAATTTTGCCAAAGAAGCTGCTATCGAATGCTGATAAAAATATACAACCGCCTACCAAAATTACTAAAAGAGCTACCTTTAGTCCAATTTAAAAGGAAATTGCACAAATGGCTAGTAGAAAAATGCTTTTATTCAGCTGTAGAATACCTTGACATTAAATATATTGACATAAAATAAATATGTATAAAAATTAATAATTATTATGTAGGACATAGTCAATATAATTATGTACACTATGATTATCTCCTGAAAAACCTTACAAACTTTGACACTTAACATATTTAATTTAATTCAATTTTTGCATGCCTAAGAAGGTTAATTGTGAAGAAACTTATTTATTAGTACCAGCCTAATGTACCACTTTTCGTGCAAATAAACAATTTCATTTCATTTCATTTCATTTCATACATACACACATACAGAAAAAAATTCTAAAAATCGTGAAATTGGTTTCAGTATCATATATTGAGCCTATAAACACAATATCTCTGAAAACAAACTAACTTACTCCATGACCGACCCTTACAGATTTATTATTAGTATAGATAAAAGTGTTACAAATTATTGTGTCCCGTCTCCCAAACTAGTATTCCCTTTTCTATGGGTAGCCAGGTTGCTTCCGTGTGCTAAACTTAGTATTTGCTATAGGTATGCCAATTATTAAAAATACTTAATAGGTACTTACATGACCACATTCAATTCACACCGAGTATCAATAATATTCGCTTACTGTGCAGGAAAACATGGTGAGGAAATCTGAGTGTCAGAGCTTGAAATTGCCAATCTGCGGTGGGTGGGATTAGTTCTTAATTTTACTTTTTTGGCTCGTATTTAATTTGAAAAAAGCACTTTATTGAGGACTCACTTTATGCATAATTTTGAGTATGTTAGTTGCTTCAAATGCTGTATGTACATATATTTGGCGTTATAGTTTGACAAATACCCTTTCATAATTTGATCATAATGCTGTGTCTTTATAGCATTATTGCTATAATAAATGATAAATAATAAATAAATAATAATCCGTCCCGATTCCGAATACTCGAAGTCAGAATTTGATCGACTTATTGTCATTTAATAAATGTTGATAAACCCTTGGCAAACCCTGGTATCTGCCTACCCCCCCGGAATATAGGATTGCGTATTCATGTTATCGTGGTGGTCATCAAAGTAAATATGTTTGTGTTTACGTCCGAGATTTTGATTTTGAACATTTTCAGCCAGTGTAAAGCATAATTAGACCACTGAACTCGCATCAGGGTACGATTCACGGCCAGAGGAAGGCACGACCCGCTCAGGTCGTCGGCGAAAGTGGAAAGTGTGAGACCCGGCTGCGCTATAAGTTAGCTCGGTATAGCTTTGCATAACCCGTTGGGTTACCTATAACCTTTGCTGAGATATATGTACTTACTTGTATCCTGTTTCCCCTCATCAGGGACACAGGGTCTCTATAAAAGATCTCCACTTTTTGCGATCTTGAGCCAAGCGCGGATCTACCGTTGTGTTGCAGAAGATTACCGAATAAGATTTGAAGTTGTAAAAATTTCATTGAAATCGGTTCAGTACTTAATTAAGGGTCTAAAATGTGACATTGTAAAAACAGTAGAGCCGACTGCAGTTTGAAAAAAAACCCTTTTTTTTTTTAGTGGCTAACCCTGGTCTCTGCCTACCCCTCCGGAATACAGGCGTGAGTTAATGTAATGTTTTGTAATGTCAAAGTAATTGAAAAATTATTCTAGATAACATAAGATAAGAATATTCTTTATCTCACACAAGAAACAAGACTTAAATAAAAGTGGCTTAGAACATGATACGAGTAACTACATTATCATGGAACTTTTTAACTTTCTTAAGCCACTCTTTGGCAAAAACTTCGCAATCATACCGTCCGGTCCCTCTGTCTGACGGACTGTCTGTCGTTTTTATGTTTTTGCTTTTGCTCTATAGTAAAACCGTTCTGAGGCCTGATTACGCGCACCCAATAATGTCGGAATCCTGACGTTTGCGATAGCAATCAGCATAGAATTTGACAGTTAGACGATTGGAATCGTTGAGGATTTGATGCGGGTAATATAAGGGGTCCCCTTCGAATGTCTGACAGTTATTAAAAAAAAATCGGATAACAAGCAACGTAATACAAATGTATTTCACAACTCGACATTCTATATAAAAATGTTTCACAAAACTTACATCTCACAAAGTAATTCTTTCTTATAATGTCATTTGGCATCAGAACATCTAAGTTTTCTTAACACAAATGCCTTGAATCGACAAAGTTCCACTAATATGATTTGAGATATATATAGTTCACGCAAGTCAGAAAACAGGGCAAGAGGGGTGCAGGGGGGTGGAGCCCCTTGCGAGGGGGGGTCGGGGGGCGAAGCCCCCCGCATTAAAAAGAATTGTGCTCACCCGAGAACAGTAGGTTAGGTTGGGTTAGGCTTGTGATATCGCTACGTGGAGCGAGCGAAGCTCCCAATTTGTTACCAATAAATGCTTCTGACGAATCAAAATAAGTTTGTTGTAGGTTACTTAAAAAAGCGAATTAAATTGGTATTGCAAAATGGATTATTTATTATCTGTAAAATGTTAACATGTACGTTTGTCTTTTAAACACATAATAAATAGGTAATGCATTTTCAAAATGACTGCATATCAAATGTACGTTTGTATTTAGATGTCACTGTCAAAACAATAGTTTGCAAAATGAAACATTGACACATGTTGTTCGTGAAGAGGTATTTTTATAATGAATTGTAGGTAAAACATCATAGACCCAATATAGGAGCTGTACATGGCCGGTTCCTATGGCAATAACCATAGATCGGTTCAGCGAATCGATTTTACCAATACGAAAGCATTACATAAGCAACGAACACCTAACTATTATAAAACAAAATTAACATCAGACCGAAACTAAAACAAACACATTACTTTTGCAATTTTTCAATTAAAATCCGCGAGACGACTCTTAAAAATAATTGCTCAGCACTTGAAGACAACTTTTACTGCCGACTTTCATTCTTTCACTGGTACAGTTGGCAATAAACGCGTTTGTTCATAGTGACTCTTATAGTGTTTGATGTAAGTGCTAAGATACTAACTCCCTGTGGTGCTGCAACCCGGTGTGGGTTTGGGCCTCTTCAACATTTTTCTTCCATTTCGCTCGGTCCTTTGCATCTTTCTTCCATGTCTTCCCCATCTTCTTCAAATCTTCCTCTATGCAGTCAATCCACCTCTTTTTCGGCCTGCCCCTCGGTCTCCTTTATTGTGGAACCCATCTGAACATTACTTTCGCCGCTCTCCGGCAAGCGTTCTAGGTGGCCTGCCCATATCATCAAGAGTACCTGGATGGGATGACCGAGCTTTGCTCGGTATCTTTAGGGTTCCGTACCCGAAGGGTGCCAAACGGGACCCTAAAATAAATTAAAATATTTTTTTTAAGGGGGGCTCCCATACAACAAACGTGATTTTTTGCCGTTTTTTCTCGATCTTTGTGTCAAATGTTGTATAGATAATGGTACGGAACCCTTCGTGCGCGAGTCCGACTCGCACTTGGGCGGTTTTGAAATTATACCCCTATTATATTAGTAACAAAAAAAAAAAAAAAAACAAACCACTTAAATTTATAACAATATTTGTACCCTTTGTCCAAATAGTTTATTGCGTAATTAGTGATATTAATTTTCAAGTCGTGTTCGGAAATTCCCAATCAAAGGCAGATTGTATCAGCAGGTTGCGTGAAGGAAGGCGTCGTGAGCAAGCCCGCGTGCTTAAGGAGAAATTGTCTCGCGCAATGTCTCTATGAGATCGGATTTCGAACTAATTAGATAATATAGAAAAAAACTACATCGAACAGTCGTCGATAAAAACGACTTAATTTATGAACAAAGTTTAAGCTGAGAAACCGGTACTAGATATTAATTAACCCCACTACGAACACTCATCAAACATTTAAAATGTACTCATTTGTACTCACAATACGTTTGGCGTCTACGTGATTTTAAAGACACACACATAAAGTCGCGCTTAAAAACAACACCCTCTTACTTCTGGAATAGCACATCATCGACGCGACCGAAATCGCGGGCATAACTAGTCTAAAATACAACTGAGTTTCACTCAGCCCCCGTAATAGAATCATAGCGAAGGTACAGAGCCTTAACAAGCATGAAATCTAATCCATCGGACGATAATTCGATTCTACATCGCTGCCGGGCGCTGACCCAGATCGGGAATCCATCAAATTCGATACAGCCGTTGCGTCAGCGTTCCGCTCGCGTGACCCACTTTTGTGTTCTATAATGACAGTGAAACTAGTGAAAGATTTTTTGAAATCGGATAAGTACTTAAAAGTAAAGGTTTACATTATGATTTAGTTTAAGTAGAAGAAGAAGAAGAAGAATATAATCATGTAAGTAAAGCGATATCATTCTGATGTAAAACCTAACTGCATAAAAGTGGGTACTCGGGGCTGCAAGTGATGTAAATTACGTAATACAGAGGAGTAATACATTATGTAATACAGAGGAGTTTGTAAAGAGGTTCGAAATTTCGCCGATGCCTGCACTGGCGCATTAACTCAGTTGGAAGAGCGCTGGCACGGTCAGCCAGAGGTGACGGGTTCAAGTCCCAGCATGGGTGGAATTTTTAGCCTTCAAATAGGTTTTCGAAAATTGTCCTCAGCACGGATTAGTACAACAAGAAGAATTATATCAATATTCGTATTTGCACCGACTACCCGTCTCACTTTTCCTTCAGTAATTCTCCATTCAATAGTCGATTGTCTAGAAGAAGTTGCTATAAGCAATAAGGCCGCCAATTGTACTGTGTCTTTGTAAATAATGTGTTTGTTGTTTCCCCGTGTACAAAAAAGAATATTCTTATCTTATCTTACTTTTGGAAATACCCCCTACATACAAACTTACAAACTTTCCATTTTTTTATGTTAGTATAGATAGATAGTGTGTAATGGAATAATTGTGTGAAAGATTGTAATACTTCTACGTTTGACATATCTACTTGACATATCTAGTTCTAAGTTTGACATGCATTAACTCAGTTTTAAGTCATCATCATCATCATTCAGCCACAAGAAGTCCACTGCTGGACATAGGCCTCCTCCATGGATTTTCAAAAGGACCGGTCGGAAGCGACTTGCATCCAGCGTCTTCCTGCCACTTGGATGAGGTCATCTGTCCATCTTGTGGCTGGTCGTCCGACGCTGCGCTTGCCGATATGTGGTCTCCATTCGAGAACGTATAGACATAGTTAGGTATTATAATTAGCAGCGTCACGCTTAGGACTATAAAATACTAAAGAACTGTAGAATACTAATTAGCTATTAAAGAACTATAGAATACTAATAGAATAGCAATACCACTCGCTTACCGTGAAGGACCAAGGGCCCCATCGGCCATCAGTTGTGCGTGCTATGTTTTAAGTACTTATAACGATTTTCACAATTTTATATTTGTTCCCTCCCATTTCGTGCTCTCTCTTATTAAACATTTGTATGTCAACAATGACAAAACATGCAGAACAAATATTTATTATTGTACCATCTATTAATACCTACTCATGTTTCACAAATAAATATCTTTATCTTAGGTATCTTTATCTTTAGTTAGATAGATACTGATATCAACGGCGTTTTCAGTATTGGTACTAAAGCGCATTAATTAACGAAGCCTCATTCACACAGCACCTAGATGGATAAAGTAAGCTCGATTTAAAGTGCTCCCGTCTAACCTTGGATGCTGTATCCGTCAGAATAATCAGGGCGTCGCGGTCTTGCCTCCGCCATTGTTGTCATTATGTCATGCATGCCGATTGAGAGTAAACTGTAACGAGGCGATGGAATTCACACCCGAGGCTGGCTTTATTAGCTGTAGGCTCTGCGAGGTTAACGCTATGGCTTTGGGTGTTCTACGGATGATGGCTTTCTAGCTATTCGATGATGGCTTTGGACCGGCATATTGGAATGTAAAATTAAGAAAAAAAAACCGGCCAAGTGCGAGTCGGACTCGTGCTCGAACCATTAGCTATACAACATTAGACAAGGATCGAATTTGAGAACAGCGCCATATACCTATTGAAACCAACAAGACGACATGACATCGGCGCTGTGAAGGTTGGGCATGCCAAGTCACGCCAACCTCGCCAGTCCTCTGCTAATCTTGTCCATTGTCCACCTGCCGCCTTCTTAATGTCATCAACGCATCAGGTAGGGGTTACAAACATATGAACTTACCAAGTTTACATTGAGAGAGTCGTCACTCACTACTTAGTCATAATTTCATAGAAGCCAAATAGGGGATGTATTAGCAAAGGGCAAGATAAAAAGTACCCGAAACCGGCGACTAACGAATGTTGAGGAAGCTAATGTGATCTGTCAGGATCGTAGCAAGTGGCAGTCCCTGGTCTCTGCCTACCGCTCTGGGATACAGGCGTGAGTTTATGTATGTATGTTCATAGACGCCATATAACATAGATGTACCCTGATGTACATTATCAAGAACTTTAAATCCGTCTCCCCATTTTTCATGACATACGGATATCATCATCATCAGCAGCTATTTGGCCCCCTCTGCAGACCTCCCTCATGGTTTTCCAAGCTTCCTGATCTTGTGCCGTCCGCATCCAGCGACTCCCTGCCATTCTGGTAGGTATATAAAATAATAAATTTACAGGCTGCCCTAGGCTCGGGTCTAGAGCCTTTAGAAAATCGGCCTCTTACCATTATTGTAACTTGTAATTTTTTTCTCCAAGACGATCCAGATATAGAAATGTACACCTAGTTTAACTTGTAACGTTCAAGAAGGGGCAAAACCCCTCACGGTTATTAAAACCATGAAGGAGGCCTATGTCCTGCAGTGGGCGTCAAATGGCTGATGATGATGCTGATGTTCAAGAAGTACCTTGCAGTTTCTGTGGTACTTTGAATAAAAATATTTTGATTTGATTTAACTAACCGACTCTTTCTCGCTCTCCCGCAGAGCCGGCTGGCGTGCTGTTTCCTGCTGCTGGCGGTGGCGCTGGCGGACGATGCGCCACCCGGCCTCGTCACCAAAGACAGCGACCAGGATCTGGTGGCCGAGTCCAGTAATAACGGTGAGTACTGGGGCATAATTCATCATTATCATCAGCTATTTGACGCCCACTGCAGGACATAGGCCTCCTTCGACGTGGTTTTGACAACCATGAGGGGCTTTAACATACTCGCCACGCTTGGCAGGCGGGTTGGCGATCGCAGTATGCGGTTGGAATCTCAGGAAGACGCTGCTGCCCGTCTCCTGGTAATTGATTTCCTTAGTCGCCTTCTACGACATCCACGGATGGAAATGGAGTGACGCTCTTCTTAATCCGGCGCCGCACGGAACGTTCTTAATGCGGCGCCACACGGAGCATACCTAATTATCATTTCGTTTGTAATAGCAATGGCATTTGACAGTAAGCCAGCGGCCACGTAGAATGGCCGCGGAAAAGACGCGACGCGCATTGTATAGAAATCGCGCCCCGTCTCTTCTGTGTTGGCTTCGTCCCGCCCCTTCAGTACAGCGTCTTTTCCGCGCCCCCGTCCCACGACCCTTCTGTGAGGCTGCTGGCTTAGACGATTGAAATCGCCCAGGATTTGATGCGCGTAATGTAGCAGCTGGGGGGGAGAGTCTTTAAAACTCAATAGCGTGATATTAGTAAAGTAGGTAATGGCGGTTTCAGTGACACTATTGGTAGTCCGCTAACCAATCGCATTCCAATGCACCATTCGCTCTTCTGCGCGAGAGATGCCAGTTTAATTTTCGCGGGTTATACAATTGGAATGACATCGCGTAGTAGAATACATCGCAGATGCAAATTACAGCTATTGTCATGCTAATATCACTCTATTGAACAACTACCCTATAGTACACTATAGGTTTCTTTTCCGCACAGTTTTGTTTTGTTTTATTTTATTTGGTGTACAAAACAGATAACAACCATTACCCGATATAAAAGTAATAATATAACATGAGTACTAAGTTGTGGCCTAAAGCATGCACACACGACATTGCCACATGTAAATTTGAGTATCTGAATAAAGTATAAGTCAAGAAATACAATATTTTAGGTTCTCGTTATATTTCTCAATCTGTGGTTTTTAGATGCTGGTGGTACAATTATGTACCTCTTGAAATAATTAAGTAATTTCTTTAAATTGTTATTGTTAGGTTTCCTTAAAAAATAATTGCTAATCCATACTCCCTGCCTCTCTCCTGCAGCGCCGCAGGCGCAGAAGCGGGAGGCGTCGCTGTCAAACTCGTACGGCGAACCCCTCCCCCCCGACGCGTATGGGCCCCCCCGGAACGTCCCGCTCAACTGTGAGTATCATACCATCTTCAAAGGAGCTGTGTTGCCATGTTTAAAGCAAACAGTCTTATTTGCACTGACTACTTACCCGTCTCACTTTTTCTTCAGAAATTTTCCATCATAGTTTTGTCAGCAAGAAATTGCTTTTAGCAATAAGGCCGCCAATTGTACTGTTTATCCTTTGAAATTTTTTATGTCATATGTACAGTAAATAACATTTATCGTACCTACCTATAAAAAGTCAATTCCACAAAAACACTAGTCCTTCGAGGCTTAAGCCGGTTTAAAACAGAATTTGACTAAGTCATGACTTATAGTAGTGAAATATTCACTTTATTCCAGCTATAAACCTTCCAAAACGTAAAGGAAAACTTATGTCCGAAGAATTACCTACAGAAGACTGACACTGTCAAACAAAAAAACCTTGTTCTTTTTGTCTCGTGGTTGCAGCGTTTTTGAATATTCACAGCTAGTGATATTTTCCAGCGTTTTAGCTGTGACTTTTTATAAAATAAGCGTTAATACAGCGTTTTGAGTGCTTCTGAGAGAGGCATCACTGATTTTTTTTATAATATAATGCATTTATAAAATAAATCTACCTAAAGTGGTTTCAAAATCGATGTAGACCAGTCCTCACCTAACCCCCTCTCAGTTCCAGACAACCAGCCGGCCCCCATCTACGGCGTGCCGGAGATCAGCGGGAACCTCCACGTGGTCTTCCAAGACCCCCCTCCGGGGGCCTACGGACCCCCTCAACCCATCAACCTGCCCAGCGTAGCTTACGACGGACCCCCACCGCCAAAGACCTACGGGCCCCCAAAACCGATCTATGGACCCCCCAAGCAGAGCTACGGCCCACCCAAACTCAGCTATGGACCCCCAAAGAAACTCTACGGACCCCCGAAACAGAGCCTACCAAAGCCTAACTACGGCGCACCCTTCAAACCACCAAAACTCAGCTTCCCAAAGCCAGCCTATGGAGTGCCAAAACAGAGTTACGGTCCACCAAAACCGATATACGGTCCTCCGAAATTATCCTATGGAGTACCTAGCTTCCAGAACATTCCCATACCAGACCTACAAACAATACAACTGCCTCCAGTCTCTCTGCATCAGAACATTAACTTCGCCAATGTAGTGGACAATCTACCAGCTCCAATCTACGGGACGCCTCTGCCATCATTACCTGTGGATCTGAAGCCTAACTTCCCGCTGCCAAGCGACTCGTACGGACCTCCAGGACATCCCCTAGGCCCTGTAGGACCCAACGACCATATAATACACCTCCAAGACGTGGATAACAACTTGGGAGTGCAATACGGGCCGCCCCAACCAGACCCGAACCCAAGACCGCCTCACCCAGGCATCCCGGCCCCTCCTACACCACCTCACGTATTCTACGACGGTTGGAAGCCTATCCCTGGTATTTCCAAGCCGGTGTTTGAACTGCAAGCCCAAGAAGACCAGTACGGACCTCCTCCACCTCCCCCGCCTCAGCAGCTTCCTCCCAACCAGGGGCCACACTTCATTGAGGCTCAGATCAACACGGGCTATTCCAACGTACAGAACGTTCATCAAGACGCTTTGGGTAACCTTGACCTCAACACCATCATCGGCGGTGATTCGAACCACATTGATCAGTCAAAGACAGTTTACGAGGCACACTACACTGAGCCGTCTGGCCAGAGCGGCTTCTCGTCCAACCAGGGCGGCTTCTCGTCCAACCAGGGCGGTTTCACGGCCAACCAAGGTGGATTTGCTATCGTGCAGGCGTCCATCCCCTCTTTGGATAAGCCCTCAGACAGTTACGGTGCGCCTCCCCCGGACTCCTTCTCTCCTAGCGGCCCTTACCCTGCCTCTATTCGCCAGCAGGGCGCTAAAGGATTGGTACCTCCTTCTGGTATCTACGGTGTGCCACCAGGCGGACAGTACGGAGCCCCGCCTAGGCCTCCTCCTTCTAACCTTCCCATTCCTTATGGAAGCTCTTCCGGTGGGGGTCACACGGGCGGACACCACCCCAAACACCCAATTAAGTTCAGGGAGTCCGTCCCTGAAGGTTTGATCCAGCATGTCGGTCACCACACCAGCTATAAAGACTCGCACGGCATTGACCACTTAAAGCAAGGCCCGGCTTATTTGCCGCCCCCGATTAAGAACGAACCTTTCGCCCAAGGTCTTTCCTTGTCCATTGAGCCGTCGAGTTTGTTTAGTTTACCTCACGCAGGCAATCCTGTTCACTTCCATCAACAACCTAGCAGCTCATACGGTTCTCCAATAGACTCGTACTCAGTGCCGTTGCTAACTGTAGGAGATCACACCGCTTCAGGCTCTAGTACCAACGAAATAGCAGCCACTCTTGACGGAACTATTCTGTCTAATCTCAACCTGTCCAGTTTGGACGCTCAAGCGATTTTGAAGCACTGCCCTTACCACGAAGCTATATTGAAGGCCGCTCACATGGGTGATAAAATACCTTCAAATTTGGCCTCCAGTTACGTAGCAAGCCTGAGCTCTTTAGGCTCAACGCTCTCAAAAAGTCAACAGACATTGATTTCCCCTCAAAATGGGTTTAATACCCCTGAAGCTGGCAGTGAATCTGTCTCCTATAACTCTAAAGACCTCGCCACAGCCTCCCATACATTAGTGCAGACGATTCTGCCTGCTAACCAGGTACAGACTGAAGACAAGAAGGGCTCCAAATCCCTCAAAGACGACAAGCAAAGTTACAAAGACGAGAGACTGAACTTTGTCACCGAACAGATTTACAAAACGTCTGAAAAGATCAAGAGTTTGAGTGAGGAAACCAAACAACTGCAACAGAAAATCGTCTCGACTTCTCAAGACCTGAAGCAAAACAGCCAAATTAACCTGGATAATATTCCAATCCAAGGCAATTTTGGAACCTACGCACTGCAAATCCAATCAGCTGATGGCAACGGTAAAAGAGGAGAGCCAACGATACCGCATCAACAGCTGCTTTCAGAAGGATTACTTCAAAGCATTCTGCAGGCCATCGAACAGCCCTCTGGTCTACCTAAGCCTCAAGCGCAGTCTTTAGTCCAACCACAGCAACCTCCATTCCAACAGCAAAACGTAGACTTTGCCAGCAAGCAACAACAAAGCTTTGATTTCTCAAAGCAACAACAAAATTTGGACTTCTCCGCCAAGCAACAACAAAGCTTTGACTTCGCCAATAAGCAGCAACAAAGTTTGGACTTGGCCAACATCGATGCGGGAGGCTTAGTACTGCCAGCTGGATACGAACCGATAGACCATACCAAGGAGGTCAAACCCCAAGAGTCTAAATACATGCAGGAGCCCAAGTACGTTATGGAGGCGCCCAAATTCGTCCAAGAGATGAAATTCGCAGCAGCACCTCAGCCCACATACGTCCAAGAAAACTACTCTTCAGACCAGGAGATCCAAAGCACGCACAAGAACATCCAGAAGATCTTAAACGGTGAAATAGTTTACAAACACAGAGGAGATATTCCCGAATGCGAGTTAAAACACGAGGCTTCCATCAGGCATTCCGTCGTGGTGCCCGCGCCAGAGAATTTCCATGAGAAGGTGGCCCCAGTGGAAGAAGTGGACAACGACGTAGCGATATACTTCAGTGAGAAAAACGACCAAGTTGTTGAAGAACAAGAAGAGGAAACGAAGGCCGTGGTGGAAGAGAAAGATCCCGTCACCGAGATCTCTGTGGCCACGAGTATAAGCGAAGAGGAGAACGAAGGAGAACACAAAAAGCCTGAGCCCGAATTCGGAGATAAAATTGAGAAGAAACAATCGTAAAAATTGGGAGTATAGGCTTTGCATCCTTCTGCGCTTGCGTTGCCTTAATTATTTGCAGATTTACGTTTTACAAGCTGAATTAGCAGATATGATAGAATAGTATAAATAGCAGTTGACACTGTGACCCCTGTTTGTGTTTTTCATTTGAACAATCGGTTTTCAATGTTCAAAACATTATTTTTAATCCTCTAGCGACGAAAATCGCGCAGAAAACGGATTGTATGTTTGATATAAACAGACTGTCAAGTCTTAAAGGCTCGTCAAAGTTAAAACTTAGAAGATGTGAACTTAGGTCTGCAAACTGTAGGTAATATAAATAGCAGGTACAGAAGTTTTGTTTCTTGTACGGGTACATAAATTTGCCTTGTACGGTTAAAGTTTTTGACAAGCAAGACACTTGTCAAGTACCGTATTAAAAGAACTGACCCTATATTACGCGCACCAAATCCCTTCGGGACGTTCCCGCCGTCCAAACACTGGCTTTTGCGACAGCAATTAGTATGAAATTTGACAGCTAGACTCTAGTATCTAGACGTTAAAAATCCTTCAGGATTTAGTTCGCCTAAATAGGTTTCTGAAAGCCTATGACGTTAATTTATATCTCTAGTCGGTTTCGAGCAGCGGATTTTAAAAATAAACACAATTTCAGACTTATTCTATATGAAAAAACCTGGAGAGACAACAGATGTCATTTAACTGAAATATCTTTATTTGGATAAATCCGTATAGTGTTAGTTTAGTGGCGTCAAACCTGAAAAAAAAACTGAAAGATTATTGCTATTTAGTTTTTAATTACTTCTATACCCTCACACCTTTATGGGCTTAAAGGCTAGACAGAGGCACCGAATCTTAACGAACGCGATTTTTACGAACGTCTATTTTTATTTTGAACCTTGCTGGTGCCATTTTGTAGTTAACGCCATTTTTAGTGCAAAAATCGCGTGTAAAATATCGAAAATTACTTCTTTCGCCATCCTGTATGCGAAAAAATTTGTAGCGCCTTCGTATAATGATAAAAGAACTATAAAATATTTAAAATTACTTGTAGTTCTTTTTAACACATTTCTTACGGACGCACTACAAGTTTCATAATGTTTTTATACATAAGCATTTAGTGTTATAACGTAGCATTAATAATAATTTATTTTATACCATTTGTAGTGTTAGATCTAGGATTAAACAGTATTTTTTGTCTTTTCTATTTATTATTCGGTGTATAATTGGTCTTGCGAGTGTGTTGAATTCTTTGTAGTAACTACCATTTATGCACAATATTTCTTTTACATTTTCTAGGTCTATGTGGCGTGTAACTTGGTGAAATAAAATGTACAGTTGTTATCTTCTTGTTTCATTTCGCAATCGGAGAATCTAATGTGACTAAACTCAGCACACTTACCCTCATCTTACCCTACAATGAGAGCAAAACGAAAGTGTCAAAACTGTATCGTGGTTTGCATACTTATTTACTCTTTGGTGGTTTGCTTGTGACACAACTCAAGTAAAAACGAAACGCAAATCTTGAGAAGTGTTGCCAGCGTAGTTCTATTTCGACAAGATCAAGTAAATTGTGCTAACCAATGAATACTTTTTTGTAACTCTTGTTTTTATTTAGGTGCTGAAGTAAAAATAACGTGAACAAGCATAGGTATCAAGGCGAACGCGAATCGCGCGATGTTACGTCAAGATACGTGTAGGGGCTCCAATACAACAAACGTTGTCTAAAGACAGCTCTCGCCATCTAGCGGCCATCTCGCCAAATGTCAATGATAAACACTTCTTTTTGGTTTTTATACATGACCCTGTTCTTAAATTCGATCTTTGTGTAATGTTCAGGCTAACGCGCTTTCGTTGTTGTTTCATTCATACACGGATATATTGGCAATATTGCTGGGCATGGTTAGCAATTCTGATATGATGCCCAGCAAATAACTTGAACACAACAATAACAAATACTTTGATTTAGCATGGACAGCTATTTCTTAGCAGTTAACATGTCATGACAAGCCGATTCCCTGTCAATTTCATGATATCAATTATTGTAAACTAGACAAAAAAGCCATTTTCTGGAAGAAAAAGGATGCCATTAGTGTAAGAAATTGATTTTTGTAACTTTGACGCAGTATATATTAACTAATTTATATTAACATTTTTGTAACTTTGACGCAGTTTATAAAATCTAATTTATATTAACGTAACCACAAGAAGCATACATTAAAGATACTGAAACATACCTTCAACACAATATTCATACATCATAACAACGGTATTTACGCGATAAAAAATCTGTCAGTACCGAAACTATCATATTATAACAACGTTTTAACGTTTTGATTACGTTATAAACTTTGACAATTTAATCAAAGTTTACAACGTACCTATTGTAGTTTAAACTTTCATAATCCAACATGGATCTCACAACTTTTTACGGTAGAAGAACTGAGTTGCAGGACTTGCAGGGTTTTTTTACAAGTAATGTTTTTTATGGCATTGATTTTAACAAACTAGACTTATGTTACCTTTAGCAAATACGTAGTTGGTTAGTTAGGCCTGAGATTTCCGCACTTAGCATCATGGTTGGGCCATTGTACGTAGCAAAGCTGTGAGTTCACCCCAGCCAGCCTATCTCTTTCCAAAAAGCCAGCAGTGCTCTGATGTCACTGCAGGCCGTAACTGGCGGTCCGTTACTTTTCCACGCCTTCACAGTGAATGGTCAACGCAGCAAATATGTTGTCACTACCGCAATCATTTGGTCATTACTGCTTTACATTTACTTAAATATCTCCTAAACTCGTTAGTGTCACATAAGGTTACACCTAACTAAAGTTGTTTGTTATGACCGTAGGAATCCATTTGAGGCAAGAGTTTACAAATACTTGAGCTATTTTTTCGTTCTTAAAAATTCATTGGTTTCGAAGAACTAGCCGGACGTATTTCGGGTCTCATTCGCGGGGACGCGGGCTGTGACTTCGGACCTTAATATCGTTAAATTAACAAATAAAATGAAAAAAAAAACGATCTCACGTATTCATTGCAAACCCATCACGATTGCGCGGATTGTAGTTCTAATGTTAATCATTCCATACAGACACGGCTTTTTTCCGAAAGGTTCTTAAACGTTGGCAACACCGATTGAATGAAACATCAAAAACTCAAAGTAAAAAAGTTTGGTTTGGGATCAACCACCACAGGAGGAATCAACAAAACAAACGTTACATACTGGTTGTGTTTTAGCTAAAATCTTTACTGTCTTCTCTTTAAACATGTCTGCAACTATCTGCGTCGGCTGCCTGAGTCACGACAGACGACTAACGCTGATAACTGAGGAACAGAAGCACTTGTGGTGGCTGATTTTGGAACAAACTGTAAGAAAACGAACTATGTAGGTTACACTCAAAATTGCAGGGGTACGATATAATCTAGGCGTGTGTCGTTATTGTGATTTTCGCGAAACGTAAAGAAATTGTTTTTTCGTGACGCGTCACAGTAAAGTTATAAAAAACAGTTTTTTTAGTAACCGTATTTTTCGAACTCTTACGGAGTCGCCGCTACAACACAACTGCTATCTTAATGGTTACTTCGTTACGACGTTACTTATCACAAGCTACGTTTTTCTAGCTACAGAGTTACATCAATAACGTAATTATTCACATAACATAAAACTGTAACTGACACTAGTCACCTTTTCGATTAGTATTAAAATATTATTGATAATTCCGGCGTATTTAGAAATAATTTGATCGTATATAATATATTGATTGAAAATATTTACCGCTATCCAATTTTTGTTTTTGTAGTTTTTTTCTCTTTTTCTTTTTTGCAAGCAAATTATACTTAATAACAATTTTAATACCAACTTTTTATTTATATAAACACAATTCCTCAAATCGCTTCGAATTCCCAAGCCGTGCTACTCCAAACTACCATAACCAAAAACAAAGGCCAGCCTCTATAGACTCTTAAGTGCACAGTAATACGTGTCAAAATAATACATGTTGAATAACACTTACTCTGCTTTTTTGGTAGTCGCATGTTCGGCTTGGATTCGGAAACTCTCAGCTCAGTCCGCATCCGTTGTCCGTTCGCGGCCTAGCGCAAAGACCGGTGGTACTAGAAAGCTGTAATAATTTACAGTGACTAATGTTTGCGTGATCAAGCAGAAATGAGGAGATCTGCAGAAGAACCCGTGTTACTGACATAGCTCAGAGAATTGCTCAGTTCAAGTGGCAGTGGGTGGGGCACATAGCTTGAAGAACTGATGGCCGTTGGGGCGAAGCAGTTCTGACCTGGCGTCCGCGGTCCACGACGCAGTGTAGGAAGACCCCCCACCAGATGGTCTGACCTGGTTACGGTGGAGGGGAGTCGCTGGATGCGGGCGGCACAACATCGGGAAGCTTGGAAAACCATGAGGGAGGCCTATGTCCTGCAGTGCGCGTCAAATGGCTGATGATGATGATGAATTAATGCCAACCTCTCTGGCATACAGGCGTGAGTTTAGGTGATGTTATATTTTAAAAAAAACCGGCCAAGTGCGAGTTGGACTCACGCACGAAAGGTTCCGTACCATTATCTATACAACATTAGACACAAAGGTCGAAAAAAAACGGCAAAAAATCACGTTTGTTGTATGGGAGCCCCCCTTAAATATTTCAGCCTATATACGTCCCACTGTAGGGCACAGGCCTTCTCTCAGAGAGAGAGTATGGGCTTAATCACCACGCGTGCCCACCGCGGATTGGCGATTTCAAGCACTGAGGTATGTGAATTGCTCAGACACTTAGGTTTCCTCACGATGTTTTCCTTCACAGTTAGCAAGTGGTATTGCTACTATAACTTCACAAATGTACGAGTACGTAACTTACAAAACAAAGTCATAGGTACATGCCCGCACTGGGAATCGAACCTGGCTCTCCCGCTTCCGAGTCCAATGTTCTACCCACTAGCCTACCACCACTCTACTAGGCTACCACCGCTCTTGGGTGATGTATTTAAGTGTTATTTGCTGAACATTGAATTGGTCGCCATTTATTTTCCAGTTCAACATATTGGATCCATTGCCGCTATGCTGGGAGTGTCTTAATTTCATCATAAAACTGAACCAGTTCAAGCAAAAAGTGGCCAAAGCGTCCGACACTCTCTCCAAGCATCTGGTAAGTAGACAAGATACTTCCATACCCTGCTGTCTTAGCGACCCAAGGTAGTTCTTGGCCTCTGATACAAGAAGTTGCTACCTGCCTTTGTCCTGTGCGGTCTCCTTTCGGTCGCCTGCTTCGAGCTCACGCACATCGTTTGCCACTTGGTTCTTCCAGCAATATCTGGGGAGGTCAGTCTTTCGCTGCCTTGTAGCCCAGTTTACCCTGGATGGGAGAGGATCGGGCAGCGAACTAGATAAGATATAAGTAAGTAAATACATGGATGTACTCTTCAACCTAACTAAGCTGCTGGGCTTGCTCAACCGCCATATTCCTTAAAAAATATTCCATCTAAAAATATGTCCCAGGAAACATGTAAAGTGTCTGAGCGGTCACTTCAGCTATTCAATTTTGAGCATGAGCTTAGAGCATGATATTCTAACATCTGCCATGTCACATAGTTAGTTAGACCTGAGATTTCCGCACTTAGCCTCATGGGCCATTGTACGTAGCAAAGCTGTGAGTTTACTCCAGCAAGCCTATCTCTTTGCAGAAAGCCAGCAGTGCTCGACTGTCACTGCAGGCCTCCTGAAGGGATCCCAGCTTCCCAACGATGGTGGTCCGTTGCTTTTCCACGCCTTCACAGTGAATGGTCACGTGGGCGGGTGTTTCTTCTTCTTTGAGGCATCCCCGGCAAAGCGCGCTGTCAGTTAGTCCCATGTTGTGGAAATGTCTATTCAGTGAGCAGTGGACTGTTAGGATTGCCACAGCTTTGCGCAGATTATCTCTTCTCAAACGCAGCAGGCTACGTGAAAGACGTTTCGAGATTGTTGGTAGTGCCTTCCTGGCTTGTCTGCATTTGGTTTCTGTTCTATGACGTCACATAGTTTTTAAATAAACACCTAGGCCGCCAATTGTACTGTACTAATTATTGTTAAATTCTCATATGTAATTCCTGGTGTACATACAATAAAGAATATTCTATCTATCTATCTAGGGCTGGGACATAACTGTGAGGATATTTTTTACTATTAAATAAAAAATAAAAACCGACTTCGAAACACTACAGCACTAAAAAGTTAGAAATAATTTAAACAAATAGAAGTATTTATACATGTAGGTAGGTATTGTAGAAGTGTAATTTGGAGTCGGTGCCCAAAATATATGTGTTGGTCATGAAAGTGGGCACCGATTACAAATTATACTTCTATAATACCTACATGTACTTCTAATTGTTTAAATTATTTCAAACTTTTTAGTGCTGTAGTGTTTCGGAGTCGGTTTTTATTTTTTAATTAAAAATTTTTAGTGGGGGACCGGGAGAAAAATAAACAAGTACCTCGTAATCATAATTTACCCTACTTAATTCGTTGCTTTAAAATTTGACGTTCTCAATTTGCATTCCCGAAAGGCAACTTATAAAAGTAAAATTTCGTACAAAATCCATTGAAAATCACTCCGATGATGATGATGTTCTGTAAAGTAGATAAAATAACCCTCTTTCTACGGAACCCTACATTGCGCGTGTAGAAAACTTGGCCGGTTTTTTTATGTATTCAAATAGATATGTCCGTTAGGCCAAGTACCTACAGGAAATAAAAATTTTGCAATCAATTGATGTGAGTCAACTTGTTTATTGTGCTAACGGCTAAAGTAGTGTAGACAGAGTCAAAAGCAGGTCCGTATGTTAGTGTCATTTGTCATCACAATTTAGAGATTTTTGATGTCAGTCAGTCAGTCGTAGATCTGTTAATCACAGATTAGAAAGAAAAAAAGACAAGTCCATAGATTACTAATTACTATCTATACTGTTAATATAAATAACGATAATTTTTTTATGTTTTTCCGTAAAAATATTAATTTAATTGATTTTAATCTCTTATATTTGGGTAGAAGTTCTTATATTTGGCCATTTCTTACCTAACACGTGACATTGGCAAAATTGTACTGGGTATTCAATGCAGTGAGTCGATAAGAACGAAAAACATTGTTTTTTTTTTCTAATTTGTGGAATATCTTGTTGAGAATCCAACCTTAGCAAGATTATCCAGACTTCCATCAAGTGTGTTACCGCGAAGCGTGCGTCAAGAGAATGGTGTCAAGCAGTCTGGACTTCCGCCGCTGGACCGTGGGGCTCGGCGTGGGGTTGGGGTACGGACTCGGCTTCGGCTGGGGCTTCGGCATGGGCATTGGCACTCAGTCAGGTTCGTGGTGTGGGACTAATGTGATGCTGATTCTGGGCCTCGGCTTTGGGGAAACATCTCGAGTAAACCCGAATACGTCTCTGAAGTATTCACGTATCACACCGCTTCATATCGCCAATCCGGCAAGCGTGGTTACTCTGAAAGACAGAGATAGACTACTCTGCCCTGCAGTGAGACGCATATACATCTGTTGCTTATGAATAAATAAAGTTTATTTATTCCTTACTTCCAATACACCACCTTTTCACCCTTTCAATTCCTTCCCAGCATAGCCTCTCCCCCCGCAGGCGTTGGTGTCGGCCTAGGTTTCGGCCTCGGCTTCGGCTTCGGCGTGGGCGTCGGCCTCGGCCGCGGCGTCGCCGGTGTCGGCCTAAACCTTGAGACTAGCCAGGCCTCGTGTTACTTCTGCTGATGACGGACCCTCTCTTACTCTTTAAGGTTCTTAATGTGTTCGATAGTTTGCCGGCAATGCCGAGGATATCATTCAGAAATAAAAAAAGTATTTCAACGTAAATAATTTACATTCTGTTTGCTGAATGTCAATGTACTATGCTAGCCGCTGCCTTTGGGCCGTATTTGTAGTGGAGAAAAATTCAGCGGAAAAAAATCTCTACTGTGACCATCTTTTCTCAAATCATCTTAATCACAATACATCAGTTGCTACCTATAATAATATGATAAGATTCCGTGATATCTTAAGGAAGAGGAAACACCAGCCCACGTGACCATTCAGGAGGCCTACAGTGACATCAGAGCACTGCTGCGAAGGCCTTCTGGATAGAGATAGGCTGGCTGGAGTGGGCTCAAATATGAGGTTAAGTGCAGAAATCTCATGTCACAACATAAACAACAGTTGTCACCCGACACATGTGCCCAGCTGTCTACTTCCGCTTCGTACTAGATGTGACACAGGGATTCTTTATTCTCTGTAATCATTCGGTTTGGCAGTTCATTCCAAACTGAATGATTAAATAATAATAATAATAAATAAAAATACATTTATTGCCAGAAGATAGTTATTACAATAGTTATGTTTACACAGTGACTACCACACAAGGTCGAGCCTGAATCGTGGTAGTCGGGGAGACAGTTGCTAAATTGATTTTCATTGTACTGATATCATAGGAGCAGGTGTAATAAGGAAGTTATAAAGTTATGTTACTAACCGAGGATAATGCCAAAAATCAACGGCTTAAAGATAACAAACATTTAAAGGCGATTTTTGTTAATCCATGAATGTAGATTGTTGTAAAGTTAATAATACCCGCATTCATAGATTACGTGATAGGTACATTTACATTCATTCGTAGTTGTGTGAGAAAGTGTGTGGGATTATGTATGCATGATGCGTGTAAGAGAGTAAGCCTGTAAGCGTGCATGTGTTTGTGTTTGCATTACTGTATAATGTCTTTCTTCTTCTTCATTCTTCCGTCCTATTTCAACTGGGAAACGTTGAAGAAGAAGAAAGACATTTATTATACCAACAAGACAACATTGCTAGGTTTTTAAAATTGCTAGGGCATACTGAAAAACCGGGCAAGTGCGTGTCGGGCCACGCGCAATGTAGGGTTTCGTAGAAAAAAGGTTTTTTTATCTGCTTTAGGTACAGAACTAACAACTTCGTCGGAGTCATTTTCAATGAATTTTGTATGAAATTTTACTTTTATAAGTTGGTTGCCTATTACCTACTCGATGACTAGTAAAGCCTACTCAGCCGTGATAGTTTTCCTTTTAAGTTCATTATATGTGCTGAATTTTTTCACGTTTCTACAATCAACCGTTTAGCCAGGATTGGGGCTGCCCTACTCGGACAAAAATTTGCGCTTAATATTTCGCAAACGGAACCCTACATCAAAAAATTATCTTAGGTGATTTACACACGGGACCGCACACCGTCGCGGAGGGTGGTGGCGGTGGAGCGGATTTGGTGGCGGTTCTCCGCGCGGTAAGGCGGTTTATGCGTCTGTCCGCGCGGATAGATTTAACGCGGTTTTGACCAGTTTGACTGGCAATTAGGACGCTGAAATTGTGGTAGCAATGTGGCTTTTGTGGCGTAGAAAGAAAAAAATACAAAAAGATGTTGGGTTCACCCATTTTTACGAGCCAGAACTCCAAATATGCGGTAACAATTTGTTGTTTTCTTTTAAGTAGTCTACTACTATATTGTGGGCTTTGCTTGTCCCAGATTGCAGACCGACTTTCGATCTCCGAAATAAAGTTTCCTACATCGAAAACCATTATTTTTAATTGCACACATCATCCACTCGCGATCTGTGTGGCGCCGGATTAAGAATAGCGTCACTCCGTTTCCTTCCGTGGATGTCGTAGAAGGCGACTGAGGAAATCAATTACCAGGAGACGGGCAGCAGCGTCTTTCTGAGAATCCAACCGCATACTGCGATCGCCAACCCGCCTGCCGAGCGTGGCGATTATGGCAAAACCCCTCATGGTTATGAAGATCACGAAGGAGGCCTGTGCCCTGCAGTGGGCGTCAAATGGCTGATGATGATGATGATCCGCGCAGTTTGAGGCAGGGGCCGCGCGGAGGGGCGGCGTCCGTGTGTAAGGCACCGCTCCTCCGCGCGCATACACCCACCAATATTTTTCAACGACCAATCCAACGATATCCCACAACGGTATGGTGTAGGCGAGGAAAAGGTTGTTTTTTCGAGTTTTTATTCTACCGTTTTGTCGGCGTTATAAATATGTGATCTAAGCCAAACAGCTCTCTAGTACTTACCGTCTCTGTGCTAAGCTGCGGACGGACAGACAGACGGACGGACATGGCGAAACTATAAGGGTTCCTTGTCCACTACGCAATCCTAACAAAGAACAATGGCATATAAAAAAAATGTTTTTCGGTAAAGAAGAAAAACCAGTGATCGAGACCCGGCTCAATAATGGTTTATTTCCAGCTCAAGAACCCTCCGAAACCTACCG
Organism: Yponomeuta malinellus; assembly: GCA_947308005.1. Lineage (NCBI taxonomy): Eukaryota > Metazoa > Arthropoda > Insecta > Lepidoptera > Yponomeutidae > Yponomeuta > Yponomeuta malinellus. The sequence goes on from OX371023.1 coordinate 2,119,098, forward strand.
AATGTCTCTCGAAGCTCCGGACCAGCGCCACTGAGCATACCTCAACAGAACACCAAACTAAGTCGTCTCTGAGGCGCTTCAGACCACAAGAAAAGTCCACTGAAAACCTTACAAAAAACGGCAAAGCACTTTGCAATATCAACAGTTCAAAAAAATCGAGTGGCGTATTCCGTATCAGTTCCAGAACTTGTGAAAAAACATCTGGAGTACTCCAACCTACACTTGTAGAAGGAAAACGTATCACTAGTGATATTATAAATAAACACTTCGGTAAACCTGAAAATGACAGCGAGTTCAATGAATTTCACACGGGTGAACGACTAAATCCGTTGTTCATAAAAGTGGAGAATGTTGATGATGATTATCCTGACGGTGATGACGGAGGGTTTAGTAATGATGAAGCGGAGTGCGGCGCTGAGAAGGTGATGATCGAGGTGGACATCAAGGTTAGTATCCCCTTCTTATGATGCCTCTCCGACTATCGAAGAAGAGCTCGGCAGCACTTGCAATTCCCCCGTAGGTCTCTAACCAGGATTTCTTTCTCCGGCCTACGCATCTCTTGCCAGCGAACAAGGTTAGTAGCGATCAAATCTGCGCGCGCGCACGTGTCAAACTTCTGTCCTCGTAAGTCCTGACCATGAGAATAACAAGGTTTTCTATTGTTATTCTCAAGTCGGGACTTAGGAGGTATAACAAACTCTATTTGGGGTTGCAAAATCAAAAGATCCCCTTCATCATCATCATCATCAGCCATTCGACGCCAACTACAGGACACAGGCCTCCTTCGTGGTTTTCATAATCATGAGGGGTTTAAGATAAGATCCCCTTGAACACTATTTTATAAGTTTTTTTTTAATTTTTTCTTTTATAAAAAAATTAAAAAAAAAAAAATAATAGTACAGTGGCATGCATTACTATGGTCATAACCTCCTCAGTCCTGACCTTGAAAATAACAATTGAAGACCATTGTTATTTTCAAGGTCAGGACTGAGGAGGTTAAATATAACATTGTCATGTTAGTTTTGCTTCAACATGTTTTACCAGAAGGTGGCGTGCAAATAAGAGAGTTTCGCCATCACAGTAATTATTAATCAGTCATAAAAAGGTTATAAAAGTATGTCAAGACAAAAATTACACTTTATTATTATGATCAAATTGGGTCAGGCACATGTCTTTAATGTCAATAAATTAGAAAGAAAAAAATAATAATTTTAATGTGTCATTTAGAAATTTATTAAGATTGTAGTAACATTTGTCAATAAGCAGTTTTTTGAACCGTGTCTTAAATACATTTGTGTTTAATTGTTTGTGGATTGTCGGAATTTTATTATATATTATAGGAGCCATACATACAATGCTTTTGCCCAATAAGGCTGTTTTTGCGCGATGAAGACGTAATTTACTTTTTATCACACCTGCTCTGAAAATACATACTAATTATACCAATTAGAGGGAAGAAACGCCTTTATCCCGCCCTTCAAATCCTTTCATCCCAAGGTATGGAAGTTTGTATGAAAATCCTTCCGACCCAAGGGTGGGAAGTATGTATGAAATTCCATTAGATACCCGGTTTTTTTTTTAATTTGTCAGCAGTCATATGTACTGCAAAGAGACTAACTGTCTACTAATTAAATTTCAAGTAAATTGTTACTGGCCACATACAGTTTTTTTTACCAGTTACCAACCTCCTTGGTGCATACAGAAAATTAAAAACGAAATTATTTTTGTAGGTATATAAAACGCGCGGATTCACGGAAGAAGTGGCTGCATGACCTTATGATCTTAGCCTACTTCAGAAACGGGCGAATATACTTTTAACTAAATATAAACATTTCTATGCATTTATGTCTATAATTTTCCTCGTAGGTGTAATAAAAAGCACTACTTATACATACCTCAGGATAAAGTACAGTTCCATACCTCAAATGGTTTGCGCCCCTCGCAAGCTCGTGGCGCAAATGCCATAATCTCGGTATGGAACTGTCACTTTCTTCCCTCTGAAGTAATGTACTATTTATCACGTCTATTTCTCATTACAGTTGCACACAAACGTGAAAACAACTCAGGGTGCTTTTTTACGAACATAGCTACCTCAAATATATATAGTGCCGGAAGTGTTAGGATGCGGTAGTTCACAAATAGATGCCTGCAGGTCTCGGAGGGTTTAATATGAAACATCGCGCGAATGTTTAAAGTCTACTTGCCAAAATGCTTTTCTGTTAAATTCGATGTATGTGCTACTACCCTAAATTTTTTCATGTTTCTACAATCAACCGTTTAGCCAGGAGAGGGTGTCGATAATAAATGAATTATTAAAATTATGTTAAATGTAAATTACCGGTGCAGTCGGCCGTGGCCCGTCCGCGGACGTCCAGCGAGGGCTTCGACGACTCCGACAACGAGCCGCTGCGCCGAAAGCCGCCTGCCACGGTGGGGGGGAGGGCGGCAGGGGAGGCAGGGGCGTTGGAAGAGGGGGCTGGGAAGAAGAAAAGGAGAAAAAAGGGTAAAGGTTCGTACGGGGTGGTCAATTGTGGTGGGGCGAAGGAGTTTCCCTTCAAGGGCCTTCATGAGGTTCAATGGCGTCCGCAAGAAACAAAAATTAAATCTTTTACAGATCGTTTTTGCAGTGTCCCTTTTCTCTCAAACTATGTAATTAGTGACTTTCAGGACCCACGACCGACTAGGATCAAGGACCTGAGAGTAGTTAGCAAAAAAAATTTAAATAAAAAATAAAAACCGACTTCGAAACACTAAAGCACTAAAAAGTTAGAAATAATTTAAATATTTAGAAGTATGTAAGACATTTAGATATTGTAGAAGTGTAATTTGTAGTCGATACCCAGTTTCATAACCAGCACATATATTTTGGGTAAATTATGGTTATAATTATAATTTACCCTACTTAATTAATTGCTTTAAAATTTGATGTTCTCAATTTCCATCTCCGAAAGTCTTCACCACAACATCACCAAATTAACTTGCGAGTACTTTTACGCTATTTTATGAAACATACGGATATTACTAAAGGATGGGCCCCATTAGGCCTTATTTAGGTACTGCTGTCCATTGAAGAGTTCCGTTTTCCATCTTTGAAAGTCTTCATCAGATCTTCACCAAACTAATATGGAACCAATGGGACGTTAGATCTATTCGAACAAAAAAATAATTGTCGAAATCGGTTAGGATTTGAAGGAGTTATGCGAAAACATATCCAAAAAAATGCGTTGAATTGATAACCTCCTCCCTTTTTGAAGTCGGTTAAAAATCGGCCAAGTGGCAGCGCAGTGTAGAGTTCCTTAGAAAGAGGCGGTGTTATCTGCTTTACAAAAGTAACAACTTGATCATAGTAATCCATACTCGGATAAAAAATTGCAAAAAAAAAATCTTCCTACACCTACAATATTTTTAAACGACCAATCCAACGATAGGTGAGAAACAATGATTGCATCCCTTATTTACTTGTAGGCCCAACTAAAAAAATATTTTTAAAATTTTATTAATAAATTTTAACTCTTACTAATCGTCTCTGACCTGACAAACTGGCCGGGGACAAACTGACGGACATGGCGAAACTAAAAGGGTTCCTTCACGACTACGGAACCATAAAAAATCTGATATCTGCTGTGCAAGTCTGGTTTCACAACAGTTTCAAGGCATTCTTCTACAAATTTTGATCATCTTTTCAAATTTTGAGCCGGTTGAAGTCCAGTCATTCCTGTTGCAGCAACTCGCAAGTCTTCCTCACTTCCTCCCTTCTGTGAAATATTCCGCTTTCAGGCGGTTTAATAGATAAAATATCGGTGCCGATACGAATATTATGCCTTTGAATTTTTAAGAGTCTTAAAAACGACCCCCCAATGTACATTAAAAATAGATTGCGCGGATACCCCACACTTTCCTTCCTTTCTCCCGTTCTTCGTTCCTGCCTTCCTTCCCCCCTACCTCCATCCTTCGCTCCCTGTCTGCCTCCCATTTATTCAGTTGCTGGCCAAAGCCTAAACTCCAGTAATTCCTTCATCATCATCATCAGCCATTTGACGCCCACTGCAGGGCACAGGCCTCCTTCGTGATCTTCATAACCATGAGGGGTTTTGCCATAATCGCCACGCTCGGCAGGCGGGTTGGCGACCGCAGTATGCGATTGGAATCTCAGGAAGACGCTGCTGCCCGTCTCCTGGTAATTGATTTCCTGAATTTCCTAATTCCTTAGCAGCTGACAAGTCTCCCGCCGCAGACGGTGTGGTGACCAACAAGAAGGCGCTGCGGAAACTGGAGCAGCTCAATGTGGAGGACGGCTCGCTGCAGATCGTCGAGCTCAGCTGGGAACAGGTGCGTGGCAGGGTATAACAATGCACCCTTTACACCGCGAACTACGGGTGGTTTGAAAGCCATAGAAAAATGTGCGTGCCCTATCAATGGCTATCGAGTAGAGTCCGCACAAATCTTTTTGACGGTAAAGTGAACATAATCACAGATCGTTTGCACATCGCTTACTGTCTTTACAGTGTATGTGTGAGTAATTGACGTAGTGTGATGCGTAGTGATATGCAAAGTAGAGAATATTTAATCGATTAATAAAGTCCGATTAGATGCAAGAACCATAGACTGATAATTATTATAGAGAGATTTAGGGTACTTACACGTTAATTAACTTCGTTTTGTTTATTAAACATCTAAGATAATATATGTTTTATAGCCTGCCATGAGTATTGATGTGGGACTCGTATTATTTTTAAATAGGGAAATAAGACTTATTTACCCACCCATGTCATATAGTCAAGCTAATTTAAATATAAAGGATGGTAGAGGTTCTACCACTTAAATAGAGGTAGAGGGTTCTACTGATATCTCTCGCTTCCATTTTATCTTAGTACTTTCGTTCCTTTCAAGGATCTATCTGCCCAAGCACTTGACGAAAATTGTGACGTGTGATAAGATTTTTTCCAAGTGTCGTACATACCTAGTGACCACCCGCGCAGCTCCCCATTGACACCTAAAATTAGTCATTGCGCAGGTATTGGCAAACTTCTCGACCAACAGAAAGATTTACGCGGATTATACTTTGTTGGTAAAATGTTGACTCAGCGCACAGTGTTCAATTTTGCCTCTGCGTCGTACATTTCCATCTGACCCTGTGGGTCGATGGGGAGCAGTATTCTGAACAACATTGGTTAGGAGGAAGCGTTATGCATTGTTAATAGTTTAGCAGAAAAACAAATTCAAAGTTTGTGTTTTCAGGGACTTCGGAAAACGAAAGAATCATATATCTGTTTGAACTATATATCCAGGTTCTTTTTTATTTTTATTTATTCAGTAGAACCCTATATGTGATAGTGATCTACCTCAGAATTATGATTTTTTCGTTTTTGGGACTCCCTGAAAACACAAACTTTGAATTAATTTTTCTGCTAATCTATTGACAATGCATAACGCTTCCTCCTAACCAATGTTGTTCAGAATACTGCTCCCCATCGACCCACAGGGTCAGATGGAAATGTCCGACCCAGAGGCAAAATTGAACACTGTGCAGCGTTCTGAGTCCCTACAATGTTAAAATTCCCAGGTGGAGGAAGAGAGGCAGCGTGCCCGGGAGAGCGAGGCGTTCCAGCGGCTCGAGTACAAGTGTCACAACTGCATTGTCGGGTTCAACCATCGCAGCAAGCTCGAGAATCACATGCTCAAACATGAGCCGGTGAGTCCGACACGGTTCTGTAGAATTCTAAACGGGCCGATCTGACCACCATTACAATGGTTTTTATATAACACCTGCTCGTCAATGGCATATTATGTGTCATGCAAACTCAACTTAAAGCAAGTCATTTGTGTCCTATGGTCTAGCCGGGTCATTATAAATGTACTGAATTTCATAACCCCCTAGGGAATTATGACATTTGAATTTGGAATGCAATCAACATTGAATATACGAGCTCTTTGCAATCCATGACCAAACCTCAAAATTAGAATATAAACTTTTCATAGAACCCTACACCAAGAAGAATTTATTCAAAATTAGAATGAAAACTTTTCATAGAGCCCTAAATCAACTTTCTTTTTAATTGTATTATGTTTTATTGCCTCGCAGTGTTTATATAAAGTAGAGTATGCATTTTGGGGATCAAGCAGTGTATTTGTCTCGGGCGTTTTTGAACCCCTCGGCCTCGGGATTCTAGCTTTAACTCCCTCGCTTCGCTCGGGAGATAACTCTGTAACTCCCTCGCTTCGCTCGGGAGATCACTCTGTAACTCCCTCGCTTCGCTCGTGAGTTAACCCTAGGATCTCTCGTCCTTGGGGTTCAAAATATCGCCCGAGACATAATACACTGCTTTATCCCCTTAATGCATAATCTACTATTAATTGTTCTTTTTCAAGGTCATAATCTAACAGGTTAAGGGGCTCTAGGGATTAACACTAGCGCCACCGAGGAAAAGAGATCATATCTTTGTTACAGATAGAATTTGTAAAAGGTGTCTGAGCAGTCTCTCAAGCATGTTAATTAATAGTGATTTTGAGGACCCATGGCCGTGAACCTAGGGCAAAACACTTATGACTAGAGGCATTAACGCCAAATAACGGCTGTTTTTGACATAAATTATATCTAGTCCTAGGTTCGTGATCCTAGGTTCTTGGGCGTTCGTCCTCAAAATCACTGTTAACATAATTGAGAGATTGTCAAAATCATAGAAGAAAAATCATAGAAGAGGATATGTTTCTTTTTTTTTCACTGTTGTCGCTAGTTTGTCCACTGGATCCCCTTAAAGGGGGTCCGTTCACTAGCGTTCCAGTAACATTACAATGAAAAAAAAAATCGTATCTTCTTTTACAGACACTTTTTACAAATACGATCTGTAGAAGATGATTTTTTTTTTCATTGTTGTCGCTAGTTTGTCCACTGGATCCCCTTAAAGGGGGTCCGTTTACTAGCGTTCCATTAAGAAGAAGAAAGACATTTATTATACCAACAAGATACATCACAGAAACAAAATAAGCACATAAGTAACATAATATGCACAACAACAGAAAGAAAACTAAATACACAACAGACAAAACGAATAAATAAAATAGGACCATAGATGACCATTTTATTGATTGTTTTTGGACCCCTGCCCCCTTCTTGTCACATTTGTGTGAGCTTTCCCTCTCCTGATGTGAAATCTTATATTTAAGCCAAAAACCTCCAGTTGTATGTATACACCATGAGTTTTGGGTGATTTGAAAGCCATAACACAATGGACGCGTCTTAACAATAGCTATCGAATACGTTAGTTTGTTTAAAAACGGCGCTTTCCAAAAATATCTCGACACAAACTCGAATCTATGTGAACCATTAGTAGCCAGCCAGGTCAGGCTCTGGTCACTGTTCTGATAGAAGGATGGGCTGGATTTTTTAAACAACATTTCTCAACCATTTTAATTTTACGTCTGTACTTAAAAAGTAATCGTCTAAATAGATGGCATTTTTAATTAAATAACCGCGGCTTTCAAACCACCCACATTTCAGCGTCTACACCCTCATAAAACACTTCGTGTATCCACTCACATAGGCTGCAACCCCAATGGGCATTGTCCTAAATATTGACAATTGTTAGAAATAATTCATTTTAAAGGTCAGGTCAGTAAATATAATGCTACAAATATAAATAATAATATTCTCTGATTTTTTGTATTTTTATGAATAAGTGAGTGACTAACTCGACCTTGTAACGTTCGTTTCACACGTGAAAGAAAGTAGGTTTAATATTGACATCTCGGTATTCCGTAAAAAAACAAATATAATTTAACTATAAAAAGAGTTGTTATATCGTGCCATGGTATCACTAGAAGCTGACAGCTCGCAGGGTCTCAGTTGATAACGTCTTCCCGTGCACGACGCGCTTCCGGTTTCTTATTTCTTTTCTTCAAAAAAATTAATTAAAGCCGTCCGAATCGAGATATTCAGCCCGGACGCCGAATGTTATCTGTTTTCTCGAAAAAATATTTAACCCTTAAACAGCCATAGCTAGTATATAAATTTTTCATTGCTTTTGGACTTTATCTCAAGGATGGTTCAATTTAAAGTGGGAACTAACTATCCCGATGGTCGAATTAGGGTTAAAAATAGGACTTATTTTTTAGGACAGTGCCCATTAGCTAGTCGTGACGCGTGTCGGTGTTCCAGCGTGCGGGCGCGGAGGTCTGCGCGGTGTGCGCGGTCCGGTGCCGCGACCGGCGCGCGTTGCAGCAACACCGGCGCCGGCACCGGCTGCGGTGAGGACGCGTCGCTTATTGTCTTTTTAACAGACTTAAAAAAAAGGCCGAGGTTGTCGATTCGACGCGTATGTTTTTTTTTAATTTTTGTTTTTGCTGTTTTCTCGCATAACTCCGTCAAATCTTAACCGATTTCGACAATTATTTTTTTGTTCGAATAGATGTTACGTCCCATTGGTGCCATTTTAATTTGGTGAAGATCAGATGAAGACTTTCAGAGATGGAGAACGGAACTCTTCAATGGACCGCAGTAAATGAGGCCTAATGGGGCACATGGTCAAATGGGACCAATGGGACGTTGTATCTGTTCGAACAAAAAAAGAATGGTCGAAATCGGTTAAGATTTGACGGAGTTATGCGAAAACATAGCAAGAAGAAATATACGCGTTAAATTGATAACCTCCTCCTTTTTCGAAGTCGGTTAAAAATATCATTGATTTCTTTTAAACAACATTTAGTTAACTGAGTGACTGAGGTGTTTACATAACTCGGCGCTTGAATTTGTCAATCCTCGGTGCGGACGCGTAGTGACGTGGTGATTATGCCCATTCTGTCTCTAAGACAAGGCATGTGGTGCCCTGCAATGGTATTAAAATACACCGAGGCGATAACTATATGCTAGATTAAATATAATTAATTATGCTCGGAATGGCTCTACGAGATCGAATCAGAAATGACGAGATCCGTAGACGAACGAATGTCGTCGACGTAGCCCAGCGGATTAGTAAGTTGAAGTGGCAGTGGGCGGGGCACATAGCACGCAGAACTGATGGCCGATGGGGCCGAAAAGTTCTCGAATGGAGACCACATATCGGCAAGCGCAGCGTAGGACGACCAGCCACAAGATGGACAGATGACCTCATTCAAGTGGCAGGAAGACGCTGGATGCGAGCCGCTTCCGACCGGTCTTTTTGGAAATCCATGGAGGAGGCCTATGTCCAGCAGTGGACTTCTTGTGGCTGAATGATGATGATGAATCATATGGTTTCAGTAGGAATTGACAGCATGCCACAGAGCTTATAAGTTTTTTTTTTATTGTAGAATCTCAGTCGATGACTGCAATATTGCTCGTTTAATGGTATTAGATTGACTTATGCAAGTACAGAGGGTGTTGGGGTTGACGCCGCTTGCTTGCAATGCTCACGCTTAATGCCAGATGGCGCTGCACGCGCTGCGGGCTGGGCTGGTCGCGCGCCGCGGTCGCCGCCGACCACGTGAGCCGGCTGCACGGCGCGCCGGCGCCGCGCCACCGCTGCCGGCTCCGGCACTGCGGACACGTCGCCGGCAGCCTGGCCGCGCTCAGGTCAGTACATACATAGGTCAAAAGTCAATGAAAATCCCAGAAACTCACACTTCAATGAACGTCACAAGTTAAATTGGGCAAATATCGCCTAACTTAGGCTTTAAAATTTTGGTCCTAAATTAAACAGATAGTAAATAGACAGAGATCACGTTATTGTACAGAAATATGGAGATTACATAGATATTTTTATGCATAATTATAATAAAAAACCGGCCAAGTGCGAGTTGGACTCGCGCACGAAGGGTTCCGTACCATTATCTATACAACTTAGATACAAAGATCGAGAAAAAAGCGCAAAAAATCACGTTTGTTGTATGGGATATAGAACTAAATATTTTAAGCGTCTGTCTGTTGCCTTCATTCACATCGAGCAAAAAACGGCAAAATAATTACGTCTGTTGTGTGGGAGCCCCCCTTAAATATTTATTTTATTCTATTTTTAGTATTTGTTGTTACAGCGGCAACAGAAATACATCATGTATGAAAATTTCAACTGTCTAGCTATTTACGGTTCATGAGATACAGCCTGGTGACAGACAGACAAGTGGTCAATATTTAGGACAATGCTCAAATGGACATTGATGAGCAAATGCTCGTAGTTGTTTAGAAAATTCAACCCGATATGTGGAGTGGAAGATCATGGGGGAGGCCTTTGTCAAGCAGTGGACCACAAACATGGCTAACTAAAATAAAATGTAATTGTTTTTTCCTATTGTCCTATAAAACACCATCGACAAAATTAAAACTGTCCGAAACGCGTATTTTATAAAGTTTTAAACACACCAACACGGCTCGTTCAGAACCTCCTCCCATATTATCTTACGTAATAAACCAATAGGCTCTGTCCGCTTAATTTGTCGGTAGACTCCACTCGAAGTCCCACTGCGCCCGCGTCCCGTGCCCCACCTGCGGGGCATCGCTGCGCGACCGCGCATCCTTGCGTGCCCACCTGCTGCGGCACGCCGGCGCGCGCGCCAAGGAACACGCGTGTAGTCGCTGCCACAAGACCTTCTTGTTCCGGAAGGCCAGGGATCTGCATCAGTTGACGCATGAGGCTCCAGCTCATCTTTATTGCATTGAGGTAGGTGGAAAACTACATTCTGCAGACATTTAGTTGACTAAAACTACATTCTGCAAAAAACCACATTCTGCAAATATTTAGTTGAGAAAACTACATTTGGCAGTTTGTAAGAAGAACTACATTCTGCAGTCCCTTTGTTGGGAAAAAATACATTCTCCAATCCCTTTGATTAGAGGTACTACATTGTACAGTACCTTAACTTCTAAAATGTACATTCTGCAATCAAAGGAATCGCGAAATGTAGTTTTCTCATCCTAAAAAATTGCTGTGGAGCCTACATTCTGCGGACCCTTATTTATTAATAGTGTACAATACTGCGGACTTAATGCCATAAGCATTTTCTACCAGTTAACCGCAGGAGCTGGAAGAAGGATTGGTAGGCGTGCAAGAAAAAGAGGAATTTTTAAATGGAAACAAAACATTCTGCATTCCCTTAGATATGAATATTGAAATGTATACTGCAATAATTTTGGGTGGTTCGAAAGACATAGCAAAATGAACGTGCCTGATAGTGACTGTCGAAAACGCTAGTTTTTTTTAACCAACTTCAAAAAAGGAGGAGGTTATCAATTCGACGCGTATATATATTTTTGCTATGTTCCTCCATAACTCCGTCAAATCTTAACCGTCTTCGACAATTCTTTTTTTGTTCGAACAGATATAACGTCCCATTGGTCCCATTTTAATTTGGTGAAGATCTGATGAAGACTTTCAGGGATGGAGAACGGAACTCAATGGACGGCAGTAAATAAGGCCTAAAATATAAGTATAATTTGGAGTCGGTGCCCAAAATATATGTGCTGGTCATGAAACTGGGCACCGACTAAAATTTATACTTCTACAATACCTACATGTATACATACTGCTAATTATTTTAACTATTTCTTACTTTTCAGTCGGTTTTTATTTTTTATTTGAAAATTTTTATATATTTTTTTAAAACGCACTTTGCAAAAATATCTCGACACAAACTCGAATCTATTAGAGCCATTAGTAGCCAACTAGAGCGGGATAGAGAGGCTGTATTTTCTGAACAACATTTCTCAACCCGAAACAAGATTTCTCAACTATTTTTTTTTTTCTTTTTACATCTATACTTAATAGTACAAATAGATGCCGTTTTTAATTACTGATTACATAACCGCGGTTTTCAAACCACCCAGAAATGACCGTGTAATGATCTATCTGGGAAAAACTGTAGCTTAAATAACCTACGTAGCTATCAAAGCTAAGATCCCAATATTTGTTGTTCCAGTGTGATATGACGTTCAAGAACCAGATGTCGTACTACGGACACATGAAATATAACCTGAAACACATCGACCCCGCCAAACTCAAGTGAGTCTCGAAAATGGATTTACGAAACAGCTTATAAGATTTTGATGAGCGGTGGTAGCCTAGTGGGTAGAACATTGGACTCGGAAGCGATGACTTTGTTTTTTAAGTTATGTACATTTGTGAAGTTATAGTAGCAATACCACTCGCTAACTGTGAAGGAAAAACATCGCGAGGAAACCTGAGTGTCTGAGCTATTCACATACCTCAGCGCTTGAAATCGCCAATCCGCGGTGGGCACGCGTGGTGATTAAGCCCACACTCTCTCCCTGAGAGAAGACCTGTGCCCTAAAGTGGGACGTACATATATATGCTGCTTACGTTACGTTATAGATTTTATGAAAATGTAAAACTGCTGTTAGACCTGACAAGCTGTGTCGCTCGCACAATTGAAGATTTTTTTAAGCATACATACATACACAAACTCACGCCTGTGTCCCAGAGGGGTAGGCCGAGACCAGGGACTGCCACCTGCCACGATCCTGACAGATCACTTTCGCCTCCTCAACATTCACTAGTTGCATGCGCGCACGCCGGTTTCGGGTACTTTTTTAAATTTTGTTATAATATGAGTGAACTTTTGTTAAATGAGATCTGAGAGTTGAATGCCTAATCAAATATATTTTTGTTTTTCTATACGTAGTTTTTAATAAAGAAAACCTGTTTCCTGAATTATTAATTTTGGGATCAAAATTTTTCAGTCAAAAACATATCGCACCCTTAATCCAATACCGTCACTAAACAAAAATCTCTAAATTTCTGGTTTCAATGCCATCTATTGCAAATATTACAAAGTAACACTAAGCGTTGACTAGTTCACTTAAATTCCTATTTAAAACTGTAGATGGAAAACGAAGCATAATACAGAACTAAGTATATACATTTCTACTCTTTCTGAAAATCTTTAATAGCTTCTCCTGCACAATTTACATTTTTCGCTTAGTGCCAGTATTGGATTGAGGGTGCGATATGCCTTGAATATTCACAATTTTATAGTATAGTCTATCAAACCCACACATCACATTTATCAGAATAGCAATCACTAAAGTTATTAAATTATGCAAGCGAGACAGCACGCCCTATGTAACAGCAGCCTTAAGTGTAATATGTGCTAAGTGTCTTATTAATCATTAAGAATAGCGTCACTCCATTTCCTTCCGTGGATGTCGTAGAAGGCGACTAAGGAAATACATTACCAGGAGACGGGCAGCAGCGTCTTCTTGAGATTCCAACCGCATACTGCGATCGCCAACCCGCCTGCCGAGCGTGGCGATTATGGCAAAACCCCTCGTGGTTAGGAAAACCACGAGGGAGGCCTATGTCCTGCAGTGGGCGTCAAATGGCTGATGATAATGATGACATACATTGCTTCTGGCCCCACACTAGGATACCCTGTGTCGCGGCAACCAGAAACAACGACGTCACAAACCGCACCTTAATTTCCTTAACGTCACTAAACGAAATACACACATCTTCAGCGAAGATGTCATTCTTCAGTTAAAACTCATGCGTTCCGCGAGAAAGTACCTAACGACACAATGCCATCTAGGGGGTTTTTAGTGAACTATTCAAACCAGTGTCTTCAGCAAACATAGGCCCGAGATTGTAGGTTAGATGGCGGACTTACCTCCATTTTGATGATTTTTGTTTAGTGACGTTAAGGAAATCAAGGTGCGAAACATGTAAACGTCCAAGACCTGGGGTTTTTCTAAATAACAACCATATAACAGGCACGCGTGCCCGGAGTGTGGCAAGCGGTTCGCGAAGGCGGCGCGGCTGCGGGAACACCGCGCTGCCATACACTTGCATCTCACGCCCGAGAAGTGCGACCACCCCGGCTGCGGGTTTGTGAGTACCGTATTTCAGTGGCGGATTTACCAGTAGGCTGAGCAGGCTGGAGCCTAGGGCGGCAGATTTTAGGGGGCGGAAAATTTGGCCCAATTTTTTTATACATACATACATACATACATAAACTCACGCCTGTATCCCAGAGGGGTAGGCAGAGACCAGGGACTGCCACTTGCTACGATCCTGCCTGACAGATCACTTTCGCTTCCTGAACATTCATTAGTCGTTGCATGCACGCACGCCGGTTTCGGGTACTTTTTATCTTGCCCTTTGTTAATTCATCCTCTATTATCTTAAATAAATTAAAAAAAACATTATATGCACAAAGAAACGAGTGACAAAAATTTTAATATTTTAGCAATGCACAGTATACTGAAAACTGACGTCCGTAATCCTTATAATAAAATAAAAGATTACAAAACGCACTGTTAAATATAGGTACTTATTTTCAACTTAGTTTCAATATTAATTACAATTTAAATTTCGTAACGTAATGAGGACGTTAGAACACAAATCATAAAGTTGCAATTTCAGAATAAATATGATTGTTAGCAAGCAACCAACCACACGAACGACGCGCGAGGGGGGGGGGGGGGGGAGTGCGGCGCGCACGGGAGCGAACCAACTCTTCTCGAAGCGTTCAATTTTTGGAAAATTGAGACAATTTTATTAAATGTGGTATTGGCTTGTTCCAGACTTTCAGTAATTAGTAGAATTCCCCCAATTTAATTATTTTCCCCTCCAAAAATCCCCCCAAACAATGTATCCCCCCAAATGTCCCCCCATCGCTATGAAAACCCCCAAATTTGGGGGGAATCCCCCCAATCTGGCATCACTGGGAACTAAACTAGCGTAGCGTAGGTATTGAATTTCAAAGGTCAGTAGATTCGACAAAAATTGAATAGCCTACTAGCAGCACATTTGTAAATCCGCCACTGCCGTATTTGTTTATTTAATGGACACAGCCAACAGATGCTACGTCGGGGCTGCAAGTGATCTAAATTGCTTCGGCCAGATGTCGCTGCCGGTACGTAATATGTACAGAGAAGAGACGTAATATGTACTGTTTAGCCTTCATAACATAACTCCCGTACAACATCTCAGGGAGAAGGCAGTGGCTGAAAACCGGCGCTGCCGGGGACTGATCCGGTCAGCACCAGCTGAGCCACTACCTTTTGCCTTATTTTATGTCACCACTAGTTAAGCCTTACTTTGTTTTAAGCTTTTTTTTCTGATGAGGTAATAAATACTTTTTTTATCTTTATCTATCTTTAAGTTTGTAAAGAGGTTTGAGGAGAGGCGGAGCGTATATACGTTCTACTGTAGGGCACAGGCCTTCTCTCAGAGAGAGAGTATGCGCTTAATCACCACGCGTGCCCACCGCGGCCACCACTGAGGTGTGTGAATAGCTCAGACGTTCAGATTTCCTCACGATGTTTTCCTTCACTTTTAGCGAGTGGTTTCGCTACTATAACCTTACAAACTAACAAAATGGGTAAATTATGGTTATAAAGGAGTCGTATATTTTTCTCCCGCTCCCCCACTAAAAATGTAAAAATAAAAAATAAAAACCGACTTAGAAACACTACAGCACCAAAAAGTTAGAAATAATTTGAATAATTAGCAGTATGTATACATGTGGGTATTGTAGAAGTATAATTTGTAGTCGGTGCCCAGTTTCAAGACCAGCACATATGGCAAAAACTCCAAATTATACTTCTACAATACCTACATGTATACATAAATGTACCTACTTTTAATTATTTAAATTTTATTATTTCTAACTTTTTAGTGCTTCGAAACGAGGTGATCCGACAGAGAACCAAAGTCACCGACATAGCCCACCGAATTAGCATGCTGAAGTGGCAGTGGGCCGGCCATATCATCCGAAGAACCGATAACCGATGGGGTAGACGAGTTCTCGAGTGGAGACCGCGGATCGGTAAACGTAGTGTGGGACGTCCTCAGACTCGGTGGAGCGATGATCTTCGCAGGGCGGCTGGCAAGAGCTGGATGAGAGTAGCCGAGCACCGTGCTCAGTGGCGTGCTACAGGAGAGGCCTATGTCCACCAGTTGACAAGCATGAGTGCTGTAGTGTTTCGAAGTCGGTTTTATATTTAATTTAAAACTTTTTATAAATTCCTGTTTACGGTGGGGGGGAGTCGCCGGATGCGGGCGGCACAACACCGAGAAGCTTGGAAAACCGTGAGGGAGGCCTGTGTCCCGCAGTCTCTGATGATGATGACGATGATTTCTGTATGAATAACGCCGATCCTCGTCCGTCCGCCAGGCGTGCGCCTCCCGAGCGGTGCTCCGCGCCCACCGACGCTCGACACACGGCTCGGCGCCGCGCCGCCGCGACCACGTGTGCCACGCTTGCGGGAAGGCTTACACCGTGAGTGCTACGCTTACTCGTCTTCGTGTGTTTATTTATTTATTTATTTTTACATTTGGAGATCTTACAGCTTACAGTAGTAAAATACAGTAAGTAAATTAATGACACAAAAAAGCCATGGGTTAGTCTCGCAGTTAGCACTAAATTTAAAAGAGGGTTCTAATTTTGGTTAGGTTAATTGTTGCTTCTTCAATGTTTAAATTATTAATACTTTAAATTGATACAGAGCTAGATGAAACAAAACATATAGCCTACTAAACTAAAGACCATAAACCGAGAGACTAATTTGATCGTTCACTTGTACAAGTGTTGCTATGGTGAGGCTAGTGCTGTTGTTGTCGATATTTAAAAAATACGGCTTTTGTCGATGACGTATTCAAATTAATTTAAAAAGTGCCATGTATGTACCATACTTCGGGGGGCGTTTTGCTATTGCAGGTGAAGTCTCTGGATTCTACAGACTAGAACTGGTGAGGGAGCAGGTGAGAAACTTGGATTGACGAAACTTACGAGAGAAACGTTTGTGTATTCTGAAGTCTAAAGTGGAAGTCTTTAACAATTTCAAATACGGGGCTGCAAGTGATGTAAATTACTTCGGCCAGATGTCGCTGCCCGTACGTAATACAGAAAAGTTTGTAAAGAGGTCAAAATTTCGCCGATGCCTGCACTTACCCATTAGCTCAGTTGGGAGAGCGCTGGCACGGTTAGCCAGAGGTCTCGGGTAAGTTTCAAATACGTTGTAACTGGTGTAGAGCTTGTGAACTTAGGGAGCTTATAAAACTCATCTATTGTGAGGATTAATTTTCTAACATTCGCCAATTTTTACAACTTAGCAAACCACATAGTTTAGTCGACATTGATTATCGATATCGACTACGTCACTATTTAATTTTGTCTAACCCTGGTAACCCTTTTGTGTCACTTCGTTATCGAACTAGTCTCTCGGTTTATGGTTTTTAGTTTGGCTCGGCTGTCCCAAAAATAAACACAGGAAGGGACTTTTTTTTTTCAAAGCTGAGATATACCCCTATTGGTTACTAGTTGGTTCCAGTAACCAATAGTGGGAATACTGGGAACCAATAGTAGGAATATATCGGTTTTGAAAAAAAAAGCCGAGCTCTCCCGGCGAACTTCGTCATTCATAAGCAGCCTGCACACGTCCCACTGTAGGGCACAGGCGTTCTCTCAGAGAGAGAGTACGGGCTTCATCGCCGATTTTGAGCGCTGAGGTATGCGTATAGCTCAGGCAGTCAGGTTTCGTCACGATGTTTTCCTTCGCCGTTAGCGAGTGGTATTGCTACTATACGCCTACGGGAAGGCCTACACCGTGTGTGCTTACTCATGCTTACTTACTGCTAGCTCGGCTGTCCCAAAACTAAACACAGTAAGGGACATTTTTTTTTTCAAATTTATCGAATACGCTGGTTTGTGTTTTTTTAAAAAGGCACTCCAAAAATATCTCGACACAAACTCGAATCTATTAGGACCATTAGTTGTCAGCCAGAGCGGTGCCGCGGGGTATTGTTCCGATACACGGAGAGGCGGTACTAATTCAGAAAGGAAACTTTTTATGATAGCTGTTTTTAATTTTTTTTCCTGATATTAGACGTAATTTTAAGAAACTAATTTCGTTTTTTTCCGATTAATTAAGTTTATCACTATGAAATAATTTTTTGAAATATATAAATTTGTGACGTCATACGGCGGCCCAGCCGTGTAGAGCGTCACGCGATTGCGTGTGTGAGTGTGTGAGTCAAAGTCAGGAGTCTGAATACTGTCATAAAGCCACAGATTATGTAAAACGTCGAGAGACAGCGGTATGTTTGTTGCACACAAATTTATCCATTTTCCAGAATAATGCGTTGGTCTTCCTATAAAACAGCGAGTCCAATCCGTAGGTCAAATAGCCGGGTCAATATGAAATGATGGAATAAATCAGTGTCCAGGGCGTATGCGAAATCGTCGGTGTTAGCTATACAAATAAAAATAGCCAAGAAAAACTGAAAACCACTAAAGCAAATCCACAACAACCAAACGTGATGATCAGTCAAGTCAGTCTGTTCTGTTAGCTTGACAGCTCGATCTGGATATTGTGTTCACAGTATACCTATATATATTGGTCTGCTGCCTGCCTTGCTGTTTTTTTTTTACCTCGTGGCGCAGCGGTAGTGCATCTGCACACCATGCGAGAGGTCCCGGGTTCGAATCCCGGCTGGGAACAAAAAAAAACCCCAGGTCTTGGATGTTTACATGTTTGTGATGTCGTTGTTTCTGGTCCCCACGACACAGTGTATCCTAGTGTGGTGCCAGAAGCAATGTATGTGCCTGTATGTAAATGTTTATGTTTATTTTTACATATATATATTATGCACATACATTGCTTCTGGTCCCACACTAGGATGTACCTATAAACATATATTAGATATATATATTTAAGAAGTGGTGCAAGTCAACCTAAGAGTCCATCGGCTTATTAAATAAATAAAATAAAGCACCCTGCCTGCTTGTCTCCCTCCAGACGAAGAGCTCGCTAGCGGGCCACCTTCGCTCGCACACGGGCGCCCGGCCTCTGCGCTGTTCCCGTTGCCCCGCCGCCTTCGCTTACGACGCAGCGCTTTACAACCACACCAGGCGGGTCCACAAGGTGACTGGGGTAAAGGGGGAGAGCGGAGTACAGAGGGAGAGCGGGGTACAAGTTGGGATCGAGAGGAAAAGTGACGTCAGCGTTGCCATCGCTTACGACGCCGCGCTTTACAACTACACCAGGCGGGTCTACAAGGTGACTGGGGTAAAGGGGGAGAGCCGTTTACAATGTGACTGGGGTAAAGTGGGAGAGCGGGGTACAGAGGGAGAGCGGGGTACAACTTGGGAGAGTGTCATAAACTCTAACGCACGCCCGAGTTCTCCTACAATCTGTTAATGTAGGTACTTTAACGGCTGTAAGTTGTTACTTTTTTTTTTTCATATATATACACATCAAAAAAAGTTTGTGATCAATAGCAGAAGCTCCTATAATTCTTTAAATTTAACTTTATCAAGAAAAAATCTATGTTGTATGCTTTCTTTAAATAGGAATACCCTGTTTGAAATTAAAATATAAAACTATTTTTTATTATTTATTTAAAAAAAATTGAGCCATTAATCATAATGTAATTGTGATAGAAATTTCATAGAAAGAAAAATACTGTTTAATTAAACTTAAACAACAATTTATTATTAAAAGGTTAAATTCAATATAAAATAACTCCTCCCCTGGCTCGAACACATGCGGAGATCCTCCTGGGCATGCTGAGGATCAAGTTATCCAGCATTTCCTGGGGTAGCCTATCCCATTCTTCAATAGCGGCTTTCCTGAGCTCTGGAACTGTCTGGGGACATGGCTCACGGTTCCATACAGCTCGTTTAAGAGCATCCCACGCGTGCTCTATTGGGTTTAAGTCAGGCGAGCCGGCAGGCCAGTCTAAACGTGTGATATCGTATTCTTGAAGAGCAGCATTGACTCGTTGAGCTCGATGTGCGGGCGCATTATCATCGACCAGTACAAATTGTTGCCCATGGTTTACTCGGAATGGTCTGACGATATCATCAATAACAACTGCTTTGTACATGTCTGCTGTCATGTAGCCCCGATACGGGATCAAAGGCGTTCTAGCTCCAATCATAATGCCACCCCAAAAGGATACCGATTTTCCGCCTTTCTGAACTGTTCCAGTGGCAGTTCTTTGTCTTTCACGGTCGCCTGGTCTTCTCCAGACACGGACACGTCGGTTATCTGGATGAGTGCTGATTCGGGATTCGTCAACGAAGAGACAGTTTTGCCAAATGTTTTCTTCCTCACCTTCTTCATTTTGCCAAAGTCTAGCCCACTGCAATCTTCGTTGTTGACGTTGCCGGGAATTGAGCGGAGCTCGCCAAGACCTCCGTGCTCGTAATCCAGCGTGGTGCAAGCAATTGCGAACGGTCTGCGTGCTAACTTCAAGCCCAGAGGCGGCCCTGACTTCTGCTTTTATTTTAGTGGCGTTGATTGTTGGATCACGGGCTGCCAGCAATCTAATATAGCGCTTTTGGGCAGCTGTCAAAACAGTTGGGCGACCGCTGCGGGGTCGGTCAGCTAAATTCCCCATTCCGTGGTATCTCTGCAACGTAGCCACGACACAGGATTGGGATATAGCAAGTCTGCGTGCTAGTACTCTCGTGGTGTATCCTTCTTCCCTCAAAGTTACTATTCTTGCTCGTAAAACCTCTGATAATCCTCTTGGCATTTTTTCAATCACAACTTTCCGCAAAAAATATCTTGAATCGGTTATAATTGACTAAATCAGATTTCTGAATGAGCGTAAGCTAGGACTGAAAGCCTTTTAATATGAAAAAACAACTGAACGGTGTCATTGTTTTGTGTTCTAATTCTTTATTTTTAAATAAAGAATCTAAAAAGAAGAAAAAATCATAATATAATCTACAGTAACAAAAAAGGTTTCAGTTTTTCAAAGTGATCGCAAACTTTTTTTGATGTGTGTTTCTAGGCGATAAAATAAATTTTGATGAATACCTAACTAATATTTTGTGTATTATTAATCTTCCTTACTCCTTAAAAATGTCCTCATCCTAGAGAATCCTTATGGTACGTTGTCCTGCGGAATCTAGGGAACCCATCCTGCCCCTATATTACGCGCATCAAATCATGAAGTATGGAATTTGACAGTTTGACAGAATTTGATTGGAATCGCTCGGTATTTGGTACGCTTAATTAGGCGACTCATTTCAGAAATGTCTCCATTGAATTTGTATGGACCAAAATTTTAAATTAAGTGCCCTTTTAAACTGAACTAATCCGAACTGTATCTTCCAGGTACAGCCGCGATCCGCCGCGGCCGCCGCGCCTCTCCCACTACTGCCGGAGTGATTAGAAGTATACTTAATAATAAGACATATTTTTTACACTGCTTATTTTTTTTATTTCTTCAAAAATGTCTAACCGCCGCGTACCGGATTCTGAATTGAGAATTTCTCCCAAGTATTTACCTACGATGGTCGGTGCCTCAGAACACAAAAAGGTCGGTGCAGTGATCAGCCCGTAATATTACGCGCAACAAATCCTGAACGATTGCAATCGTCTGTCAAACTTCATAATAATAATGGCTATCGCAAACGTCAGGGTTCAGACAGGGTTCGGTGCGCATTGTCCTCCGGTGGGCGTTTTACGCTGCATTTGCCAGTTCAGTTTCTTGCTCGTGGTAGTTGGTACGGTAGCCAGTGGTACTACCAGTACCACGGGCAAAATTTTCTTCCCGTAGTACTACCAAGCGGTCTAGTAATACCTACTACTCTAGTAGTAACACTCATCCAAGTGGCAGGAAGGCGCTGGATGCAGGCCGCTTCCAACCGGTCTTTTTGGAAATCCATGGAGGAGGCCTATGTCCAGCAGTGGACTTCTTGTGGCTGAATGATGATTATGATTAGTAATGCTAAAAAAAATTACCCGTGGTACTACTAACGTTGTAGTAATATATTTAAGTTTTATTAACCCCTTTTTACTAGCAGTCGTTTTTGTCATCCTAGAAAAAAAGGCTTAGGACTCATGTCTCCCCTAGGGTAGCCATCAGGATTTTCTTAAAAAAAGTTACATTAATTTTTTACATTTAAGTAAACTTTTTTGATGAAATATTGACAATGATGATGATGATAATATTCGGCATATTTTAATGCAATTGATCACTGGTGAGATGTCAGCAAGCACTGGAGAAATGGACCGAAAATGTAATAAAGAAAATTTAAAAACTGTGAAACTAAGAACATATTTACCTATAATTTCTAATTATTTACAAGTTTTGTCTACCCTTACTAAAATTTCGCGCCACTGATCAATGGTTACTTTTTCTTAAATAACAAAAAAGTTTTGCTTGAAACAAATTATATGTGAATGTTAAAAATTATAATTTCTTTAGTTAAAAAGGAATCATATTCAAATGTAAAAATTTGTTATTTCACTTTGTTTTCTAGGACGACAGGAGCGACTGCTAGCGAGGGTTAAAATAAAACTGAAAATATCTTACAACAATGCTAGTAGTACCACGGGTAGATTTTTTTTCCCGTAGTACTACTAGACCGCTTGGTAGTATACTACGAGAAGAAAATTTTGCCCGTGGTACTAGTGGTAATACCACTGGTAGTACCATGGGCCAGAAAGGGCCAGTTCGTGGTCTCCACTCGAGAACCTGTGCACTCCATCGGCTTTTCGGTAACAATCTGAGGCAGATTGCTGCTAGCGGCTGGTTGAAGATGGCCGAAGACAATGTGACTCAGGTTGACTCACGGTGTTGACTATAAGAATTGGCAAGCAAATAAAACGCGTGGTTCATATTTTACTAAATTTATTCCTATGGTTGCCTCCAAAAGCGGCGGCGTCTTGTAGCGGTCGCCATTTAGCGGCAAATGACGTCACTAAAACGTTGGCCATGAAATGAAGATGGCGTGGTTCCCTAAAGAGCGTTGTTTGTCACCGTAACGTTAAGTTCTCTAGGAAACCGCGCCATTGTGTTTACAGAGACAACGTTCTAGTGACGTCATTCACCGCTGTATTACGGCCGCTTCATGACGCCACCGCTTTTGGAGGAAACCAGAGCTTTAGAAACCTTACCTAAGGAGATAAAACTCGCCATTCACAATTTATTATACTATTCTTTACAAATAGAGTCCACTGCAAGCATTCGTGAAGAGGTCTGGTTTAGTCCTGGGATGCCATTGCGTAACTTCTCCACTATGTGGACCCATCCGATTTAACCTACTCCGATCTGTCAAATACATACATCCAGTGGGCAGTTAAGTAAGAGGAGCGCTGGACTTGTACCATCTACTCACAAATATTTTTTTAATACAGTTGCTCAAAAAGTGGCGTATTGCAGGGATGTATAGCGTTCGAGCTACTCGAGCTTTTTCTTTCAAAACTGTCAAAATAATGTCTTTTAAAAAGAAAAGTATTTATGATTCATGCAAATATTTCTAAAAAGAAGCTACTAATTTGTTTCAATATCAGATTTAATGATTTGATTCAATGAGTTAGGTTAGGTTTCATTTCATTTCATCTCATTAAATTTAATTATCATTTCATATCAATAAAAAAATTCTACTGAAGTACCTATGGGCTGTATGGGCATAGTTCCCTTTGCCTACCCAGAATGGGTGAAGAAAAAAATATCTCTGCTTATATTCTTCCGCTAGAGGATAAAGTGAATTAAATTTATAACATCGAACACCTATTTACTTCTACCTCCATGGTGCCGAATTTATTATACTACTTTTTTTAATTTGTTATAAAGTCAGACTCGGAACCTCCTTTGTATTTTTTTTGCATTTAGTCATTTCCTCGCTGAGGTCATTCCGGACCCGTGGCACCCCTAGAAGATACCGGTTACGTGTTGCACTCGGGTGCAAAAATTTTGTTACCTCGTGCTCTTTTGATTTCCTCGCTAAAGCTCAGAATTCTAACTTAATTAATCCTTCGCTTGCTCGGTCATCAAAATTGAGCACGCGGTTTAAAAGCAACTTTGCACTCTTGTATAACAAATAACTATTAAAATTGTAATTATTCTTAAAACGTTTTTAGTGCTGCTTTTACATCTGGCCCGCGTTTCATAAAACGACGTAGTTTATTATGACAATTCGATGTACACTGCGTAGCCGGGCCTTCCTACTTATTAATCTGTGGGTTAACCCACTTTGCAATGTACATAGAATTGCCATAGTAAACCATGAATTGTACTTCGATGAAACAGCCCTGACATCCCTCGCTCGCACATCATAACGCTAAAGAATGAGCAATACTTTTGACAATTGTTTTCTATTACGGCAAGTAAAATTAGACATGACATAATAGTTCTCTTATATTTTTATTGGTATCAAACCAATCGACAGTTACATTTTTGGAGTTGCATGTGGGAATTTCTTATTCAATTCAATTCTTTTTTATGGACTTACTGCACTGATTAACCAGTACAATTTCGTTCAATCACGTGTTAGACAACAGAACGTTTATCCAAATAGGTATATGAAATTAAATGCCTAAAAAATTTATAATAATAACTTCCACACATTACAATCACTTGACCTGGTCCCAAACTAGGATAGCCAGTGCTATGGTAAGCAGGCAAGGACGTCACAAACATGGAAATACACAAGAACAGTGGTATGCGACATACCATTGTTTTCAGAGTTTTTCGTATTATGTTGTTTCTATTACGAGTAATGAGCATGGTTTTAGGGTATACCCCACATCAGTAATTGAAACGCGAATGCTAGCAGTGAAAACGTCAGTTAAAAGTTCATAGGAGACAGTTCGAGTGTCATACAGCAGTCAAATACAGGTGTAATAAAATCTCCAGACATCCTTGAAGAGACTTACTATTTTAAAAACATCGGAATCGCGAAAAAATTTGCATTGCATACTTTTTAAACGCCGCAAGGTGTAACCTTGGTATAGCTGATATTTTATTGAGATATGAAAGTTTTTCCCATAGTAAGTGATTTGTATTAACGACTAGATGGAGATTTTGTCATACCCCGTGAAATAGGAGTTACCAATTTTGCATTTGTCTTTAGTTTGTCAGTTTATTGTACAGATTTACGTTGGTGACGTGTCTGTACCAATATTTAGGTACAAAAACTCATTAGCCAACAATGATTCTTTACTTAAATCAAAGTAACGATTAAAATGTTAACGGACGACACTGAACCACTAGTTAGCAACGGGTTCATTTCACCTCAAATACTTCCGATTAGTATGAATAACAAATCACTGTAAAATTGGTCATTCTAAATAGAACAAACTCATTTCAGGCAATTTCACCTGAAATGAGTTTGAGCGGACAACAAACCCCGGCGGCCGGAAGACCTATAATTCAAAATCTTGATGCATTTACATCAAACTTAAAGATTGTCAGAGAGCCAGTTTCTGAATTGAGAATTTCGCTGAGTAAATAGTTAACCGTAGTCTCTTAGAACTTCTCAGAGAAGAGCGTGACAGAACGTTACTTAAGTATAAACTTAGTGAAATTATCAATTCAGAAACCGGCCAATAATTCTGCGCAGTTTGAGTAACACAAAAATAAACAAACAAACAAAATTGGCAACTAAAATCATTTTGTCAAGTATACTGACGGTCTTATTTACAAAAAGTCAATTCTGAAACACTCTTAAGACGGAGTTAAATCCGGTTCATTAGAGGAACTCCTGTCATAAACCGGCTCTAACTCCGTCCTAAGAGTGTTTTAGTGGAATCGACTTTGAGTTTTCGCCAGTTCCCAATGTCAACACAAGATTGGCAACCGAAAACAACCTTTTATGTCTGTTCAGTGACTCAAGGAGCTGGGTTTAGCTCTTAAATAAACTTATTCGATTTAAAAACCCGGTTTTACTAACAAAAACACGACTCCTCTAAAAAAACTCCTCAAATGCACTTTTAACACTGAAAAAGTGAAAGACCAACTTAAACTGCATTTGAAGTGTTTTAAAGAGTCGTATTTTTTTAAATAAGACTGCTACTTTTTTGAAAAGTCTGAGCATACAAGGTGCCGCATTACCCAGGGTATCATACAGGGTGTATTCGCAAACAGACTTTTGACAAAAAAAAACCACAAAATTGGCAACCGAAAGGCTTCTTTTATATCTATACAGGGTGCCGGGCACACGCCAGGGCACCCTGTATACACATACAGGATGTCCCTAATAGCCATAGTCCTCTCCGTTGGCGTCTTCGTCCGGGTTGTATTTAGCCTCTGTTGGCTCCTGTTTGATTTGAAGATCCAGCGCTGGCAGGGAGAACTCGGGGTAGTCTGTGAAAGATGAAGATGGCGTCAGATGAAGATGAGGTCATAAGATGGCGATGAGGCTCACTAGTGCAACCTACGACTCAAAATCAAATATTTTACAGATTTATTTTGCAAAATGTTGCATACAAATCTCATCCCCAGCTGTATGAACAGTATGGATATGGACTCAGATCCTAGTTGTACTGGCGACTGTAAGGACTCATCCCTGGCTGTATTGGCTATATGGCGGGGTATACGGACTATATGGACTCACCTCTAGCTGTGAACTCACCAGTGTATGGATTGTATGGACAGTATCACGCCCGGCTATATGGCAGGATCTATGGACTGTACAGAGTCACCCCTGATTGTATGGACTATATTGACTCATCCCTGGCTGTATAGGCAGTATAGATTCACCCTCAGGCTATCTTGCGACTTCTGCTTGATCTTGACGTCCTACAGTTTGACCTGGCTGGGTGGCGGGGTGTCTGAATTGTATGGCGTGGTGTATGGAATGTATGGACTCACCATATTACGGCTCCTGCTTGATCTTGACGTCCTCCAGTTTGACCTGGCTTGTGTGGCGGTATGTATGGATTGTATGACGGGGTGTATGGAGTGTATGGACTCACCGTCTTGCGGCTCCTGCTTAATCTTGACGTCCTCCGGTTTGACCTTGGGCTCGCGGCGCTCCTTGTCGCGGCGGCTGCGCTTCTTGTCGCGCGATCGCTCCCTGCGACAAGTATTTTATGTAACCCCAACAGTCAGTGAGGACATAATATAAAGGAATTTGCTGTGTAAAAGCTGGAAAGTAAACCGTGTTCATGACATACACCTAAACATTGCTTAGGTCCCAATAAAAACCCTAGTTTTTAACCTTGGGCATCGATGACTGACAAAAGTTCTAGGTGCCGAAACACACAGATAAGACGTGGGGCGAGGGCGCGGAAAAGACGCGTCGTCTTCCCAATTCCCTCTCATACAAAACGTGCAGCGGCGTCCGAGTGGTCCCGTCACCCATTTAGTGTGAGTGATGGTGCCACTGGACGCTGTATAAATCATCTCATTATGATGCAAAGGCCAAAGTTTTATCTTGTTACCTGTCTCGGTCCTTGTGATCCTTATCCTTGTCACGGTCGCGTCTCTCGCGGCGGCGCTCCGACCGGGAGCGCGAGCGGCGCCGGCGCCGGCTGCGGGGGACCTCGCTTAATCCACAATTCAATAATGGCAGATTGTTCACCAAGGGCGCAAACAAAATTTTTGCGTCGAGGTTGTGAAATTGAATCCAGAGCGAACCGAGGCGATTCTTGCATTAAAGCCAATGCGATTCTTAATCGCTGAAGGAGCGAGGGATTCAACACTACCGTGACCAAAAATGATTTGCGCCCGTGTAGAGCACTCTGCTTTTCACTGCCATCTGAGAGGAATGAAATATTATATCTGTTCGAACAAAAAAGCTCTCTTTCCGTGAGAGAAGGCCTGTAGGCCCTACAGTGGGACGTATATAGGCTGCTTATGAACAAAAAAAGAATTGTCGAAATCGGTTAAGATTTGACGGAGTTATGGAGGAACATAGCCAAATAAAAAATATATTTATACGCGTCGAATTGATAACCTCCTTTTTTGAAGTCGGTTAAAAAGATACCACTCAAATGTAACTTCTGGCAGGAGGTTTTGAATTGCTTGAGTTGCCTGTTTTTTTTTATATATATTTTGGTGTTAAGAAGACACTATCATCATCGCTTGACGACATTTTTCCGAGAAAATAAGTGAATGTTATTGATTGTTTGCATAGAAAAAAAAAAACTTGCGTTCCAATTTCAAATATTTGACAATTAGGTACTTAAAAGTTTTGCAGCAAAGAGTTTGGTAGTTCAGTAAGTAGTTCCAAACTCGGTTTTAAAACTTATTGCTTGGGTTGGAGTGAAATAGATATAGGACGAATCCTCAAGAGTGAAAGAGAAGTCCGACTTCTTAGTAAATGAGTGCATTAGTATATAAATTCAAAATGAGATTTTGAGTCTATTTACTTAAAGGTACCTACAGGTAAATAGATTCAAAATCCTATTTTGAGTCTATTTACTTTGATGCATCTTAGCTTGTACAACAATAGCGTGTTTGGGTCCTAAATTTGGGCATCAAAATGCATCATTTCGAGTGATCCATCTGGAGTGAAAAATAGGTTATCAGCGTTGCAACTGATCTCTCAGTTGCAACATCATGCTGAGTTGGGCCCATTTTGGGGAATACTTTAAACTTTTGGGGACTCAGGGACCATCCATCCAGTACGTCACACGTAAACGGGGGGGTCGACAAAGTGTGACACTGTGTGACAAGGGGTGGGAGGGGTTCTGAGTTTCGTGATGTCACATTCCAAATTAATTAACACCTTATTATTTTGGTTTTTTTTTCAAATGTATTATTTATTATGTATGATGTTGATAATATTACAAAATAATGTTAATTGAACTAAGACTAATTTCGGAACTTTATTGCTGTATCACTTTAGTCTTTAGACGTTTATTTTTATAAAATAATAAGTTAACTTTTCATAATTTCTAAATGTAAAATTGCAAAAAAAGTGACGTCACACTTGGGTGCGGGTCTCTCACAAATGTGACCAACTGCGACAAAGACGAGGAGGGGTCAAAAGATCACGAAATTAGTGTAACAATATTAATCGGTCAGGAGCTAACTAGCAAACTCATGTGTAAGGCGGAAGCGCTAAGATGTGTCGGAAACTAGAGTGTATAGGCCTTGTGCATTGTAGGGCACTAAAGGATGTAGTGTGGGACATTAGATAATGTACTTTATCTACACTAATGTTGTAACATTCTACTTATGTTTTCAATACTTGACTTATAATTACTACTGTTATAGCGCAGACAACAAAACACTCAATTTAAGCAATTTCACATGATGGTATAATATTCACATCGATATTGTAAAATCTCATTATAACATCAATAAAACGCGACCAACTTGATTGCAGGGCCAATCAGGTTGGTCGCGTTTTATTGAAGCGCGCAGCTGCGCTCTCATTGGTTAAATTTTAATGGCGGCAAAATCACTGTGATTATACACGTACGCGTGAATTTAATTTAATAAATTAAAAGTTAAAAATGGATAGCGACGATGATATTTGTACGCCTCCGGATATTCTAGAAGTGGCAACAAAATTAACTCACAATCTTTTGCCAGAAAAATCTAGAAAATTATATGAAAAAGAATATAATAACTTTTTGGCATGGAAGATCGAAAAGAAAACTACATCATTTTCTGAAAATGTCATTCTTGCGTATCTCAAAAACCTCTCCGACAAATTCATTAGTGAAGATAA
Source organism: Yponomeuta malinellus (assembly GCA_947308005.1). NCBI lineage: Eukaryota > Metazoa > Arthropoda > Insecta > Lepidoptera > Yponomeutidae > Yponomeuta > Yponomeuta malinellus. Next base: position 2,148,450 of record OX371023.1, read on the forward strand.
AGTAGTGTATGCAACTGCATATAACACGGGTATTAAAACACTCGTTACTATTATGAAACTCGCTGCGCTCGTTTCATAAACTCACACTCGTGTTTTAATACCCTTCATTATATGACAGTTGCATAAACTTCTATTAGGGCACTAGAGGGTGTAATATAGGACACTTAGGTGTAATGTAGTGTAGGACACTGGAGAGTGTAGTTTAGGGCCTTGTGCAGCGTAGGGCACTCAAGGATGTAGTGCGGGACGCTAGAGGATGTAGTTTAGAGAGCTAGCCGGCGTAATGTAGTGTGGGGTGGGTGTGGCTCACGACTCAGGCGCATCGCTATCGGGTCATCGTTGCGGAGACACTCGAGGGTGAAATGTAAGACAGTAGAAGATGACACTAAAGTGTTGTATAAGGGCTCAGAAAGTGAAGTGTAGGACACTAGAGGACGCAGTGTAGTGTAGGGTGTATGCACTCACGAGTCGGGCGCCGGCTCCTCGTCCGGGGCGGCGGCGCGAGCGGTAATTTAGTGACGTATGGTGTAGTGTAAGACACTAGAGGACGTCGTGTAGTGTAGGGTGTATGGTGTATGCACTCACGAGTCGGGCGCCGGCTCCTCGTCCGGGGCGGCGGCGCGAGCGGTAATTTAGTGACGTATGGTGTAGTGTAAGACACTAGAGGACGTCGTGTAGTGTAGGGTGTATGGTGTATGCACTCACGAGTCGGGCGCCGGCTCCTCGTCCCGGGCGGCGCGGTCGCGGCGACGCGCGCGTGAGGCCGAGCGGCGGCGGGAGCGCGAGCGGGAGCGGCGGCGGCCCGCGCCTGGCACGTGACACGGTCGCGTCAGATTAAAGCTTCGGGAAAGCTCTACACACGACATCCTACTCATATTATAAATGTGAAAGTCTGTGAAGAAAGGGACGTTTCGAGGTTTGGATGTTTGTAACTCAATCACGCAATACACGGCTGAACGGATTTACACGAAACATGGCATACAGATAGACAAAAGACCTGAATTGAGACAGCATACTTGACATCCTGCCACTTGGATGAGGTCATCTGTCCATCTTGTGGCTGGTCGTCCTACGCTGCGCTTGCCGATATGTGGTCTCCATTCGAGAACTGTCGCAGGCCGCTTCCAACCGGTCTTTTTGGAAATCCCTGGAGGAGGCCTATGTCCAGCAGTGGACCTCTTGTGGCTGAATGATGATGATGATGATGATACTTGGCATCTCGGTAATGCGTTTCCGTGATATAATATTTATTTTCAGTTTAAAATAGATGGCGTTGTGGGAGCGAACGTTGTGTTTTAAAATTAGATGGCGTCGTGCAAGAATCGTATAAACGGTTTCTGTGGCGTTACGAAGTTCGCGGTGACAGCTAGTCAGGAACGAAGGACAAAGCCGATTCTTTCACCCCGAAGCCGAAAGCCGAGTCCCATACCTCTGTCGCGCGTCCGCTGCTGGCTGTCCCTGTCTCGCTGTTCGAGCCGGTATCGCTCCCTCTCCCTCTCGTTGTCCTCGCGACCCGAGTGCTTCACGTTAACATCGGCGCCGCCCCGCCGCGTGCCGCCGAGACCGCCGCCTGCCGGGGGACATTGGAATTGGTAAAGGGGTATATTTAAATGTAACTCTGCAGGTTGAGATAGTGAAGTACCTACTTAAGTATTTTATATGTTATAATTTTTTTATTATTGAAGTAAGTACATCAGGGAGAAGTAAAATTATAATTCCATGGAATATTATTAAAAATCATGTTTCCTTTTATTGACCACCTTTTGAACCAAAGTTAGCAGTCTGATAAAATATTGTGTAGAGTGACATTCTGTTCCAGTCGTGTCGAAGTTAAAAAATAATCCTCATCTCCCAATTTGACCCAGATTCATCAAGAAAACATGTTTTTGTCATACGTATTTTCGATACATAGAAAGAACATAAAATAACATGTCTAACAAATTTTCGGTGAAACGAACCGTCGAGAAAATGGGTGCCGATAAAACAAATATTCGATTAGGTGATCGGTCGGTTTAATGTAATTGGGGAAACATTTTTCTATAAATAGTGTTTCGAAACGGCGTAGGAAACCCTGGCTTCTGTCACTTTTATTATTATTATTATTTGTAGACGGGCAGGCAGTTGGAACAACTGATAATTGCCCGCATCCAGTTTCACTTGGTTATTTTTTTCTTTTGGTCAGTGATGTGTTTGTCCAGTAAGTTCTTGAATTTGTTGACGTTTGGTGCTGAAACCACTTTTGTTTTGTTTTGTTTTTTTTTTTTTTTCGACAAATCAACGGCGCCACAGTGAATAACAGCACGTGCTCACACCACAATGTACGTGTGTGTATAACAGCACGTGCTCACACCACAATGTACGTGTGTGTATAACAGCACGTGCTCACACCACAATGTACGTGTGTGTATAACACCACGTGCTCACACCACAATGTACGTGTGTGTATAACAGCACGTGCTCACACCACAATGTACGCGTGTGTATAACACTCACCGAGCCGTCGTGGCAGCCACCCCTTGACGGTCCTCGCTCGTTCCACGTCCACCAACACGCGTTTGCCGTCGATTTTCTTCCCGTCCGCGTGCTTGTAGGCCGCTGTAAGGGGAACCAGGTCACTTGCGGTCCGTAGTGGACTCACAAAACTTGGGCCGTGTTACGCGGAAACATTCCAACCCACAATTCGGGAACAAACACGAAAACGTGACAAATAAACTCGCAAGCGACTTGCTGCGGATTGGTATGTTTCTGCATAACACGCCCCCAATTAATGGTTTACTATGGTAATTCGATGTACAATGCAAAGTCGATACTTTTCGTAAAGGTTTGAGAAATCTGATCCGAAAAGATTCAGGGCCGGTTTCTGAATTGAGAATTTCACTAAGTAAATACTTAAGTAACGTTCTGTCACGCTCATTTCTGAGAAATTCGAAGAGACAGCATTATAGTTAACTATTTACTTAGCGAAATTCTTAATTCAGAAACTAGGGGGCAGTTTCTAAATTGAGAATTTCTCTATAAGTAAATAGTTAACAGTAGTGTTGTCTCTTCGAATTCCTCAGAAAAGAGCGTGACAGAACGTTACTTAAGTATTTACTTGGTGTAATTCTCAACTCAGAAACCGGGCTTAACTCTTAGTCTATAATTTGAAAATAATAGACCGATTTATCTATCTTTTATTTTGTTTCTTTTTTTGTTTTTCGCTTTGGCAAATTTTTCTGTATTTTTGGAAAACGCTGCGTTCGCCAATTCGTGGTCCTTGCATCGAACATCTGGGCCTAGATTCTGTTAATGCATTGTAGTATCATGACAACTGCATGAACATTGCGATTTCATTTCCATGGCTGCTTTAAGTCTACGCGGGCACGCGTGTCAAACCTTCTAGGCGTCAATGGTATGAAAAAACACGTCACGTGACCCGACAGTGTATCTGTCATTATACTACAATACACTAACAGAATCGAGGCCCTGTTCTTCGGCGCATGTGACCGCCCCACTGCCACTTGAGGTTGCTAATGTAATAGCCTACGTCAGTCACCTCGGCGGAGTGTCACATTTGATGCGATACATCAACGAGACTCCGAGCATAGCCCGTTCCATCATTTCTTTTTGTTCATTTATTCTCACTTCTGAACACGATCAAACCTCGATTCGTGTCCTCTAAACGTATTGAAACCTTCATTGCGATTCAGTGTCGTTTGGAAATGAAAATCAAACTAATTTAGTATGGGAATCCATCGCAAACCGCCCACTTCACACCAAAACGAGAAAATTACAAAAACATTACTAAAAGTAACGCTTTGACATCACTGCTGCTCGCCACCGCTGTACTTATTGTACGATCCACAATTGAAAAAGCTAATAACTTAGGCAGAACTAGTCAGTGAAGAAAAAAAATAATAAATTAAAAAAAAAACCGGCCAAGTGCGAGTCAGACTTGCGCACGAAGGGTTCCGTACCATTATCTATACAACATTAGACACAAAGATAAAAAAACAGCAAAAAAAATCACGTTTGTTGCATGGGAGCCCCCCTTCAATAATTATTTTATTTTGTTTTTAGTATTTGTTGTTATAGCGGCAACAGAAATACATCATCTGTGAAAATTTCAACTCTCTAGCTATCACGGTTGTTGAGATACAGCCCGGTGACAGACAGACGGACAGCGAAGTCTTAGTAATAGGGTCCCGTTTTTACCCTTTGGGTACGGAACCCTAAAAAATAACAAAAAAATATACACATATATAAAACAAATAAATAAGTCAGTATCCATCATCAACTGGGTCAAAGTTAGGTCTTCAGAAAGAAATATATGTAAGTCGCACTTGGCCAGTTTTTTGTACAGACTTTTGTCAATTAACAGCCGAGCTGTTAAGCAACTAACAGTTAATTAACTAGTTATTAACTAATTAACCAGTGAATTACAAAGCTTTCAGTTGCATATTTCAAGTGTGGATACTACTCGCTCGATGTTACGGAGTCTAGATTCATACATTGCACATTGGTTGTATTTCAATGACAATTCAGTGGAACGACAGGATAAATGAAATTCCGTTTTACAGCGCGTGACAAAATATCTCATATACATCCAAAACTGGGGGTTCTCGTTTCTTCAATACAAATAGCTCTTACTACGGACGGGGCAGCAACTGATGTATTAGGTAGCTTTAAAATGATCTGAGAAAAGATGGTCAGAGTGGAGTTATTTTTCGTTGTCTTTTTCTACAAATGCTCTAGAAGTTTTTAAATTATTTATTTTTGACAATTTTTTTCCTTCTAACAACTCCGTAGTTTTAGAAGACGAAAAAACTCTTCAAACCTACTTCTGGAAGAAAAAAAAAACCCTTAATCCCTGGGAGTTAATAGTTTGAACATTGTTCGTATTGACGAATAAAACCCCTATTTACGAATGTATGGGGATTTTGATACACCCTGTATTCTCACCTCAAATCCGCAATTGAATTACAAATCAATAGTAATATTGAAGCCCTGAATGCAGATATTTTATTTGATATGATAAAATAATATGAATAAATAATAGGGGTTAAAGTATGAAATTGCCGAAACTGCCGAACGCAGCATTGATATTGCGGGCTGTTTCTGCCGCGTTAGTTCCGCGTCGGAACTCGTATTCAAAAATCACTCGAATTTTCGCAGTATCCATCTTTCTTGTCTAAATTGAATAACAAAAACAATTGAAAGTCGATATTCAAATGTTTCACATTTTTTAAAAAAAGAACATCATAGAAACCATTTGAAAAAAATTTCATTCGAAAACCTCAAACCATGAAGATTCTATGTCAATTCAAAGAACCTATTGCAATAAAACGGCAATTTCATACTTTAACCCCTAATAATAACTTCGTAACACCGTCTAAAGGTAGAGGAATTCACTTTGCAAAGTCCAGTTCCAATTTTGTAGTTTTTAAAAATCAGTCTTCCCTCTGATTTTTAAAGCCTTTATGAGTTTCTGACCTGACTAGCGATTATCAATGACAGTTGGTCAAGTAATTATTCAATATACTTTTTTACTTATCAAGTGATAATTGTGATAATATCAATTGATAATAGAATAAAAACCAAAAATGTTTTTAAATCTGTGCCTAATAGATTAGAAAAGTCCATGCTATTCCCAAGAAGATTCATAATTACCGTCAATATTCTGATGATGATAATGTTTCGCGGCATCTGTATTTAGTTATGAATACACACACTTTATATACTGTGTATTATAATTTTGATACAGAATTCGTGAATACTCCGCTCGGCGCTTTAAGATATAGGGATATATAATTTTTTTTAAATATATATAATCCCGATATCTTATAAACCTGTAAAAAAGTGCGCATCAAAAATAATACATTTACGAGTGCCAAAATTAAACAAAAATATATGTATATTTTTGATGCGCAAAGAATACAACAACAAAATACCTACGTTTTCACAAATACCTACCGACCTGGCCATGTCACGCCGTCATTTTTACATATATGTCTTGACAGATTATATATATACTTTATATAAATTATATATACCCACCGTCAATTTTTATATACCTACCAGAGGTGTGGATATATATTCCGTATCGGCCGTAAACAAGATGGTATATGAAATACCTACCGGATCCGGCATTACTTACGTTTTTTACATATCTTTATATACTTTTACCGTTATATACTTATCTTCGCGAAGTACCGTCTATCGGGATGCAATGTTCACAACCTTCTTTGCTTATGTTATGGAATGTATACATAAACTATTTATGTTCTGCCTTATACAGGAAATACAGAGCAATACATAGTGTAATTTGTAGCATATTTTTTAAACAGTAGATTTTATATTTAAGAAATACAAGAATAATAGGATATTATGTGGTTAGTACATTTTATATCATTAAAATTTTAAATATATATTCAACTAGAGGCCGTTTAAAAATACAGAGGCAAAGACTATCTTTATTATTAAAAAATACTGCCACATGAAATCTGATCTGTAATATATTGCTTTAAATATCCGGTCATGTCACATTGCACCCGATAATGTTACCTTTAACTCAGACATCCCGGGATCCGCAGAAGTGACCACTTTTACCTGGCGCATATTTATTACTTACTTCTGGGACCAAAGTATGCGTTTTTTGTTTAAAACTATGTTACCTAATAATTTCGACTGGTTTTCCGCAAGGGCAGTTTTTTATACAAACCTGATTACTGTCCTGGTTTAACAAAATTCCCATTTCAAACCAAAAATGGGAGTCGTCAATTCGAACAATTTTTGCAACGGTGATAACTACAAAATCCAAAAAAAGTTTTTACAGTGAGTTTTTATCTTCAAGTTCGCAAAATGACACTGGCCACTAGCTGTGTGTTGGATGGTGTCGGGCTGGCAGTGCGACCCTGCGGCGGCAGGATAAACAATTTGAAAATAGTATATTTCATTACAAGTGTGGAAAGGCTGTCATTGCAAAGAGTTCCGACAAATGTCTACCCGAGCCGAGGCGCAGCCGAAGGCGAGGGTTGACAGTCGGAACAAGTTGCAATGACGGTTCCGCACGTGCACTGAACGACTATTTTTAATACAGTTGCGAAAAAATGAAAAACTATTTGCTTTTTTCTCTTCTCGCCACGCAATAAATTCGTCGTATGTAGATATGTAGCGACTTTTTGACTTTTCCGGTAAAATGTTCTCCGAAGTATTTCGTGCAATTATACTGAGTTCCGGTGGTGTTAATTCAAAAAAACTAGGGTCGAAATTACTCATTTTGTGCAACAAACAACTAAACTCGCAAAGAAAATTTCTGAAAAATGGCGCCAACCGTAGAATATAAGCAGTTTTTTTTCTTCTTCACCCATTCTGGTAGGCAAAGGAAACTATACCCATACAGCCAAGTCTTCAGTAGAAGTTTTTTATTGATATGAAATGAAAATGAAATTTAATGAAATGAAACCTAACCAAACTCATTCAATCAAATAATTAAATCTGATATTGAAACAAATTAGTAGCTTCTTTTTAGAAATATACGTATCTGCATGAATCATAAAAACTTCTATGATTTTTTTTAGTAAAAACTTCATGGTTGGTTATTATTTTTAATAGACATTATTTTGACAGTTGGGAAAGAGAACGCACGAGTGCGGGAAAGGTACAAAAAAAGCACGAGTGTGTAATAGCCCACATCCCGAACGCTATACGTCCCTGCAATACGCCACTTTTTGAGCAACTGTATTAAAAAAGAACATGTGAAAATTGCAGAATAACTACAAAATCAAAAAAAAAAATATCAACCTAGGTACCACACCACTTATGGCATTAAAATATAAGAAAAGACAAGAATATTGTGTATAGTACACCAGAGCACATAATGTAAATATGTAACAACCGATATTTTTTCGATTTCGAAGTTTCCTTCGTAGCAAAACTTTTTCGTATTGATGTATGTGCCATTTTCGAATAAAAAAGAGAGATTCTGCAACACCCTCTAAATTAACTCGGGCTATATTTCATGTTTAAAATAGTTCATCTTTTCGTTTTTTAGATAAAAAAAAAATAATCAAAACAATTTAGAGATAAAATAACAGCATAATCTATAAGTCGGTGTCACTTTGTAAAACTCCGCTGCATTTACAATTTGCCTTCGGCGTTTTGTAACCGAGCTAGTTATTAAACTAGTTACTTTGGCGTAGTTACGCCAATTGTCAATAGACGAATTTGGCTAATTGCCTACGACATAAATATATAAAATTTCTGTAACTTGATTATTACCATTCGTCCCAGTGGGATTGTTTATATGTAATTTTAGTTCTCATTTCGTAGTAGATACTTACAGTTTAGACTTTCCGCTAGCAACTACCTTTCCTCGATGCGTAATGCAGTCATCTCTCAGCAAAATAGTCTTAAATTTCAGTGTTTATTTAACCAACGTTTTATAGGAATTATTTTCAGTGTCTTCAAAAAATAAACGAACCCTCGCGGAATACCAACAAAACGTCTGTCTATTTTTACCAAATATACGGCACCAAATTCATAGCAAATTTTACCAAAAAAAAAGGTCGTAATTGACGTAAATCTCTGTTGTATGTTGGCAGTCTTACCACATACAAACCTATAAAACGAGCTCTGAACGGGGCTGGTCGGTAGGCGCTCTCTGTCATCCAAATAGAAAAACAAATATTTAGTTAATCCAGCAACAATATTCATGCCATTTAAGTCGTATGTGCACTGAGTACATATACAACGAATTTCACATTAGATGAACCGGTTATTTGTATTTGTTGTCAAGACTTTTCTGGAAGGCACTGTTTTTTAATACTTGCTGTAACATTCTATACATTGATTGCCGCGGGATTTGTTTGATGCAAATCTTTGCAAAACATAGGTCATATTTATTACTCTTTGGAAGACTAAAAGATTTAACTCCACCAGAAAAGCCGACGTCCCAAAGTCATACAAAGAGGTGAATTTGTATAATTTTTGAATGACTTTGGGATTATTTTGGATAATTTTGTAGGCTTTTCTAATACTCCGAAACTGTGTGAAACAGGCGAGAATCGGTCTGGCTTGTAAAATATGTGAAATTAAGACTAAAATATGAATGAAAAAATGCGTCTTCTACATAGTTTTTGCTTTAGAAGAGCGTACAAAGGAAACACATTCCGTACCACCCGACTTGAGCAGACTACACTCTACAATTTTGGCCTTTCAGGGCTTGCAAATCAATCGGAGAAATTAAAGAAGAATAAATTCCCAAATAAAATTTGGTATACAAGTGACGATTCTTTCCGACAGACATGTAGGAAGAAGCCCCTTTGACCAATACTGACAAACAAGCGTCTAACCAAATCGGGTGATAGGAATGTCTAACACCGGCAATCGCAAGAGGTTGTCAGCTTGGCAGCCCGTGGTAACACCGCGCCGCCCCCCGTGACCAGGCACGAAATTAATAAATTCTCAGTCCATTGTCCCTATGATAGGAATGGACCGATCTTTGAGAACCAGATGTCTTGGACTAATTATATTTATATTAGGAAAAGATGATTAGGATCACACTGATCCAAAAAGTATATCAGAGATCTACATTAGGAACACACTGATGCCAAAAGACGCATATCTGAGATCTCCAGCGATAAGGAATACATTGATAGGAATTCCAGTTCCACTTTTGTATTGGGACATGGGTGGAGTACACAATTAGACTGCGAGACTTGGATCTATGAAGTAGACTGTGAGACCCCGATCTCTGACGTAGACTGTGAGACTAAGATCAGTCGCGCCCAACTCGCGTAGGGCGGGCGGCGCGGCGCGGCGGGCGGTCTAAGGGTGCTCACTCACAGTGCATGTCGCGCTCGTGTTCGTACTCGATGAACGCGTACCCGCGCGGCTTGTTCGTCTCCTTGTTATACACCATCAGGATCTGGAACGGAGCGAGTTGTTAGAGGGCTTTGTTGGCTAGAGTATACATTTTTTCAAGTATGTTTTTTTTCTCTGCAAATAGTACCTGAATGATGCCTTTTAGGGTTCCGTACCCAAAGGGTAAAAACGGGACCCTATTACTAAGACTTCGCTGTCTGTCTGTCTGTCCGTCCGTCCGTCCGTCTGTCTGTCACCAGGCTGTGTCTCAAGAACCGTGATAGCTAGAGAGTTGAAATTTTCACAGATTGTGTATTTCTGTTGCCGCTATAACAACAAATACTAAAAACAAAATAAAATAATTATTTAAGGGGGGCTCCCATACAACAAACGTGATTTTTTGCTGTTTTTTATCTTTGTATCTAATGTTGTATAGATAATGGTACGGAACCCTTCGTGCGCGAGTCCGACTCGCACTTGGCTGGTTTTTTTATTTTGTGTGAAAGTGCTGTATGAAAACAGCGTTGTTTCGAACAGAAACAGCAAACGCTGATAGTACCATCATTGCCACACGCACACTTCGACAACAGCCTTAGAACATCTCTAACGCCAGACAGGACTGACATTTCAAACCCTTCGCCTTGATGAAAATTTTCAATGAAACATCATCTGCATTCTTAGGATAGCCAGACAATAGATAATATGAAATTAAATTAAATAATATTTATTTGTTTCCTTAACATAACTTAACATGAGCCACCACCTAAATAATCAAATTAAATTAACATAATATTTTTATGTAACTATTAATCGGCCGGGAAAAGAAAACAAAAAGAGACAGATCTCAGGCTGTACAAGCTCGAGCTTGTAGCTGCTGGTATTCTGAACCAACCTGAGCGACGCTCGGCATGCAATATGACAGTTAACAATTATTATTGCTCTAATAATAATTGTAATTGTGTTCACCGCGTCGCCGCCGTCCTCTTGCCTGCCCTAAGTCAGGGACTTGGGGTCGGTACTGAATAATACAGGACATTAGAGCCACAGACAAGAGGTAGGTATGCAACGCTACAATATATGATAAACATCACAAAAAGTAGCTGCTATTTGAGTGATCACTTACTTTTTTAATAGGTCCATAACCTTCGAATTCTCTTCTTAGCTTAGATTCTGATGTGTCATAGTTCTGCAAAAAAAAATACATTTTTCATCATACGAATTCTAATAAAAATTTTGAACCTATTACTAATATCATCATCATCATCATCATCATCATCATTCAGCCACAAGAAGTCCACTGCTGAACATAGGCCTCCTCCATGGGTTTCCAAAAAGACCGGTTGGAAGCGGCTTGCATCCAGCATCTTCCTGCCACTTGGATGAGGTCATCTGTCCATCTAATATCAATACCTGGTATTGTCATTGAACCAATTTTGGCCTTAGGGCTGGCAGGCACTAGTCTTAGAGCTAGCAGCACATGGCGATATATTGCTTTTCTGAGCTGAACACTCTCATAACAACTACAGGAAAGTAGTGGGAAGGGATGAAAAGTGTCTGAGTTACAAGCATTGTCCCACATAGCAATCACCGGCTTTTTCTGCGCTATGTAACAGTTGTCACAGAGGCTAGACTAGTTATTATGAGAGCCTAGATGTTAACTCACTAATTGTATGACAATGTCTGGAAACTATTGGGTTGGTAGTGGGTCCCACACGGTGATCTGCTCCAGTTTGTAGACTATCTGCTCAGCACTTTACAACAGTTCTCAGCTAATAACAATCATAGTGGCTCGCTGTTTAAACCGTCAAAAGTTCAGAACTCACCACTCGTGCCACGAACAGTGTCCGGAAAGGGTCGACCGTAGCCTTGGGATTGGCAGCGGGGTCCCACATGGCAATCTCCTGCTCCAGCTTGTAAGCGGTCTGCTCGGCTCGCTCGCGGCGGCGCCTCTCGAGCCGCTCCTCGCGCGTCTCCACGCGCGTGGGCGGCGGAGTCTCGGACGGGTGCTGAGGGAGAGGTGGAATTTTTAGACAAAGATCTATCCAGCCTATTACTAGGCATAGGCCCCTAAAAAACGGGTAGTTATTAAGAAAAGCCTAAAAAATTTCGTTAATATTTAGTATGAGTTTGAAACCTATTTTAATTATTTTCCCTGAGCTGCAAATAAAAAATTCTTTCAGGAATTTTTTTTCTTACTGATTAGCATATCAATGGCTATGTTTGTGGTATTAATTTCAGATTTTAATTCAGTGTCCCCATATTCTGCATAATACCCTTACATTTTTTTAAACAGGGGTTGCGCTATGTCATTGCAAATTGTACACCATAGCAGGCCAAAAGCAGTTGTTGAGTATTGAATTTTCTCATTTTAATTTACTGTTACGCGTTCGTCTCGATCGTTAACTCTACCGGGTGGTAACTAAAGTCGAGATCCTATGAGTCAGGTCTTCTTGTTCGATCTGAAGCATTCTCTACCACTTGCTGGTAAACACAGTGAATACTAAATATTAAATACTTAGTGACAACGACGTCACTAAAGACTGCATTGCAATGGTGATCATAAAACCCCTGTATTTTTTGCATACGCTCTTGTACTAACCTCAAATATGTTGAGGAAAGCGCCAACGCCATCGTAACCTTTTTGCTTCTTCTCGTGCGGGAGCTTCGCCGCTGGCGGCAGGTAGGGGATGGGGTCCCGCGCTGCGAACAGCGCAAGCAAGTTGGGCGGCAGAAACTGCGTCATCTCGGCACAAAATGCACAACTTCAAACACGGACACAACTACGCCATCACAAGGGCCGCCGAAAACTTAAGTTTTTAACTGATTTTTAGCCCGACAGTTGCTCGAATCAATCAAGTGACGGAACTAATTTATATTTAGGTTATTATAATTCGATAAAAATGCCGTTTTAATGCGAAATTTTTAATTAATTACGCTATGGCTACGCTTGTTTCACTTTACGTCTAGCGGCCATTTTGGTTTTGTACACAGAGAAAATAATCACTACGTGTTTTGTATATTTTTTTTTTTTTTTTTTTTTTGTTCTATTTTTTCCTTTATGGAAAAGGCTAAGAGCTTAAGCCCATACCGCCTGGTCTTATTTTAATTTCTTTTCTCCTCTTCATATTGATTGAGGCTAAAAGCCTTGTCTTTCCGTAGGTATTTTCTTCAATCTTTATTGTATATTCGAGGCACAAAGCCTTGTCTAACGTATTTTATTCTTTAACTTCATAATCCAGTATGTTTAGGTCAATCCGTGTTGTCAAATCAGGTAATATAGGTCTATTCCGGTGTATTATTATTTTTCAAATAACTCCAATGGTATTCTTGATAAAATTATAAATAGGGTAAAATGCTTCGTTATTCTTAAGGAGATCCTGAATAGAGCGCGGGACATCCAGGGCTTCTTTGTAAATGTTCAATAAGCTGTCAATAAATACTAGTCTTTGTATATTGAATTGAGGGCAATCAAAAAATATATGATTTAGAGATTGGTTTTCAGAATTACAAAATGTACAATTTGGGGAAGGAATCATTTTCAATCTATGTAAGTGTTCATTAAATCTGCCATGTCCAATTCTCAAACGACAAATTGTTGTGTAGAAGTTTCTATGTACATATTTTCCGACGATAAACCATGGTCTCTTAATGTCCGAGTTAATATAGCTGTACCATTTTCCTTTTATTTGTGTCGTTTCTCTCCAATGAAGCATCCATTGATGTTTAATATTCGTTCTAATGTCGGTTTTGCAATCTGAAGCTGGCAACTTAATGTTCTTGACAGGTATTTGGTGAATATTGGGGTTTTTTATTATAGAGCTGGCAAGTTTATCAGCGAGTTCGTTGCCAGAGACGCCAATGTGAGATGGTGTCCAAAACAAACGTATTTCTCTATCTTGATTGAGCCAAAGCCTACTAATTTTCTGCCTTATGTTATAAATAATATAGTTTGTGCTACCATTGTACGTGGGATTTGACAGTGCCATTAAAACGCTCATGCTGTCTATTTTTTTTTTTTTTTGTTCTATTTTTTCCTTTATGGAAAAGGCTAAGAGCTTAAGCCCATACCGCCTGGTCTTATTTTAATTTCTTTTCTCCTCTTCATATTGATTGAGGCTAAAAGCCTTGTCTTTCCGTAGGTATTTTCTTCAATCTTTATTGTATATTCGAGGGTATATTTTTTTTGTAAATGGTGCTTTTTTTTTAAAAAACGTTTATGAAATAGAAATGGTGCTTTGCGTTGTTCACAGAGTAATCAATGACTATCAGATAGTGCATAGATTCTGCACTGCAGTAGATTGTAGTTCATTCCGCTCACTTCCGCTTCCGGCGCATTAGCCTTGGGGCGCGCTTTTCATCGTATGTTCATCAAGAACTTGCTTCCGAAGTTCCAATGTCTTCTTAGCCTTTCTTAACCTTCACAAAATCCTCAGACATATTAAGGGAGAAAACCCTCTACCAACTGACCCACCGCGACAACTACCTACTTACATATTTAATGATGAAATTGTTTGGCCCATAGTTTTTCCAGTCTTTTAATTCATGAAAACTAACTAACAGTGTACAGCTTAAAACACTTTACAAGCCCGCCGTCTGCGCCACGAAAATCATCATGCAAAGGCACACGGAGACAATAATGATACAAATATATTTCAGCGTACTCATAGCATCAGCTGTGAAAATTTCCTTGAATACTCGCTTACATTTTTCTGTGCAGGTTTCAGTTTTAGGCGGCTGAAGCTCCTTATTTATTTTGAAAGCGTTTTGTAGCTTCTCTTTGAAGGAGCGTCGTACAGCTGGCAATTTTTCCTTGACTAATCCCTTAGCTTCATGATTTTGAGGTTTCCAGAGCTCCAACGGCATACTCCGACTTTTAAATAGAGGTGATGGCATCGTGCGTTCTATCGTGATTTCTCCTGCATTTTCTTTAGAATCCAAGAGTCCTGTATTTATTGTTTTGCTTAAACTGGCAGATTGACAAAATCTGTGATAAAAATAACGTGATAAACAATGACAATCACCGGAAGGACAGCGTCTGTGAGTTCTGTGACTCAGGTCCAAGCACAGAGGTTCATTTTTTTTATTTGGTTTATGTACCTATGTAGTGTTCCTAGGAGGATGCCCGAAGGTTAAATTGGTTATTGCTTAGGTAAAAAATGAAGTAAAAAATCACTTTTTTTTTATTTAATCCACAGATTTAATCAGTTTAGAAATCATTTCTGAGACAAAAAGTTTCTGATATTAAAGTATTTTGTGGTTCCTTTTCTAGTTTTTTAGGAAGTTGTCAGATTTAGAGAAATCCGTAAAAAAATGCGGTCTCATTTTAAAACACGATTCCTTAAACCGCCGATTAAAATAGTCTGTGGTGGAGATTTTACAAGGAAAAGTCGTAACCACAGATTAAATAAACTACCTCTTAGGATTGCTTTAGAGGAATGGTGTTTTTAGAAGGGCCGTTAAATTATTAATAGCTACTCAACACAAGATGGCGCCACATGTATTTTGCAAGCATAGGACTTGAGCAACTAAGAATAAAGTTCTATTTATATCACAGACTAGGATTTTACTTTACCACAAATCAGAAACTTTCGAATTTTCAATGACAACATGGATTAATTTCTGATAAATGTCCAACTTGTGATTCAAATTAATTCTTTCCTCTGATCAATAGCTTATATTTAACGGACCATTTAACGGACCTGCAAGTACGCACTGCATCCAATCACTTTGAGCAAACACTACCTACTAAAAAGCAAGAGTGAACGCTGATCGTATCTAAATCGCCTGACCCGGCCAGCGCCAGTAGACCTTGTAACCGTGCTCGCCTGACCCTGTCAGAGTGGGTTGACTCTGTAGCCCCAGCTGACCCTGTAACGGTGGTGGCCTGGCACCGGCAGCGCCAGTTGACCCCGTAACGTTGGTCGCCTGCACCGTCAACACGAGTTGACCCGGTAGAAGTGGTCGCCTGCCTGTCAGCCCAAGCCAACCACAAGACCACAATGCGGTGGTTCAGGCGCAAGACACAGGCGGACAAAGAAGAGGTGGAAGAAGAAGAAGAGCCTGAGGACCTGCCCGACCCTCCGAGACCAAAGGTGCGCTGTAAAGTTTCTCGTTAAAAAAACTTGGCCAACTGCGAGTCGGACTCACGCGCCGGTGCCGTACACCAAAAGAACCGGGCAAGTGCGTGTCGGGCCACGCGCAATGTAGGGTTCCGTAGAAAGAGGGTTTTTTATCTGCTTTACAGTACTAGCACTTCATCGAAGTCATTTTCAATGGATTTTGTACGAAATTTTACTTTTATAAGTTGGTCAAAGTCAAAAACAAGTCAAAGTCAAAAAATTTTATTCACTATAAAAACAAAATGTTTACTTAATGAACGTCAAAGCTGTTACTTTCACAATTAATAGATTATGCGGAGAAGAAGCTAACAAAGAAACTCCACATTTATTCTTTTCGAAACAGGTCTGCTTTTAACAGAGTTTTCAACTTAAAGTTACACTACACTAGATACAATCGTTCCTGTTAACATTATTTAAATACCAGACATACTTGTCTTCTAAATAATCCTTAATGTTATAATAGGCTTTTTTGCACAGAGTATGCTTAATACCAAGGGCGTACCCAGGATTTGAGCTAGGGGGGGGCAGCTAGCTCATACCTGTTTCGAGAAGATGGTCGGTCGGGTATATTGAAACAAAAAATCATGAAAATTTACTTTATATATATATATATATATATATATATATATATATTAATTTAACAGTAATCTTCTCGGATTTGCCGAAAATTTGTCTATGACACTCATTTCAATATACTCACTGTTTTCTTTTAAATATTTGCGATGTACGCTCATCAGACATAAACCTGTAAGCCTTTCTTCACCCATGGTGCTTCTAAGCCACGTTTTAACTCTTCGCAGCGTACTGAAGGACCGTTCTACGGTCGCCGTGGTGCATGGGATAGTGCTTAAAATAATCAATGCCTTTCTGACAGCAGGGTAAAAAATGTTGGCTTCGTTGAACAGATCAACTACTTCTATGTCTCTTAATTTATCATCTGATAAAGCCTTCTTCACCCATAAATTATGCCAAAGGTTCAGTTCTCGAGGGGGACAGCTGATATTTTAAAAATAAGTGACGTGTCATCTGCAAATAACACTATCTCGGACATGTTTTGTACCATAAACCAAAGAGAATATACACCATAAACGGCAAATCATTTACGTATACAAGGAAAAGGAAAGGGCCCAAAATTGATCCTGTGGTACTCCCATTTTTATTTGTGAACCTGTGGATTTTATACGATTTATGTCCGCTTTTTGAACCCTTTCTTTTAGATAAGATCTCATCAGTTCTAAACCTTTCCCCCTTACTCCGTAATGCTCTAGTTTTAGCAAAAGTGTCTCGTGGTCCACGCAATCAAATGCCTTTGACAAGTCACAAAAAACACTTATAGCATCCCTACGATCCTCCCATGCACTATAAATATGTTTAACTAGCAAGACACCAGCGTCCGTCGTCGACCGCCCCTGCGTGAAGCCGAACTGCTGGTTATGGAGAAGTTGATAATTATTAAAGTGCGTAAGTAGATGAACTAAAATAATCTTTTCGAATATTTTGCTCAATACGGGTAGGATCGAGACTGGTCTGAAATTTGTGGGATCATGCCTATCGCCACTTTTAAACAACGGAACGAGCCTACTGTATTTCATTAGGTCAGGGAATGTACCCTCACCTACACATTTGTTAAAAATTTTGGTTGCCTCATCATCATCATTATTCGATAAGAAGTCCACTGCTGGACATAGGATTCCTCCTCCTCCAAGGATTTCCAAAAAGACCGGTTGGAAGCGGCTTGCATCCAGCGTCTTCCCCAATGTTATTGGGGTGGGCACAACGCGGGCGTTCGACATGACCTTCGTTTTGTCCATGTTCATTTTAAGGCCCATGCGTTGGGAAACTCGACTGAGGTCTTCGAGCATTATGCCGAGGTCTTCCATCGTTCCTGCCATGACTACTACCTATATCGTCGGCAAATCGAAGGTGAGAGATGTACTCGCCATTCCAGAAGCTCGAAGGCATCTTCCAGTCCGTTCGTGAACAGTTTCGAAGAGATAACGTCTCCCTGTCTCACGCCCCTTTTCAATGGAATTGCCTCCGAATTCTGCTCCTGTACTCGGACCGACATGGTGGCGTTGTTGTACAAGCACTTCAGCACCTCGATATACCGATAGTCAATAAGGCAACGCTGGAGACTCGAGCACTACCCATGTCTCGATCGAATCGAAGGCCTTCTCATAATCCACAAACGCTAATTAGGTAAGCATAATGGAAAATTATACTCCTCAGTGTGTATAATTTGCCGCAGCGTGTGGATGGGGATACCGCCGTTTAGCCAAAGTATTTTTCGCCAAATTTTACTTCCCAATAAACTTATGGCATCAGTTTCATTTCCCAAATGAAACTTTAGCAAGTTTTCATTTCGCATTTTATTCATTTGGTCAAATTATCATTTCGCATAATTTTACTGCGTCAAGTTTTATTAAGACAAACGTTTATTATGCTAACCTGTTACCAGAAAAGTGGGTTAGGTTAGGTTAGAACTGTGACCCCCCACAGACACCAACTGTTACCAGAAAAGTGGGTTAGGTTAGGTTAGAACCGTTTGTCTTAATAAGACTTGCTTGGTAAAATGAATTTTGACCAAGTATTTATTTGGTAAACAATAACTTGCCATAATAACTTTTGCTAACTGTTTATTTGCTTTAAGTTGTTTTGAGAAATGTTTTTTTGCCAAGTGATAATTTGCGGAAAATAGTTTGGGAAGTAATACTTTGGGAAACGATTTTTGGCAATACATTAGTAAACCGTGTGGATGTGGTTTATGGTACTATAGCCCTTTCGGAAACCGGCTTGTACAGGCTGATGTCCGGGATATCTTCGGTATAGTGTCGGGTCAGTTTGGCTCTAGGATCTTTGTGCAAACTGCTAACAGGTTTTGCACGTTGGATGCCTATTACTCGTTAACTAGTGAAGCCTACTTAGCCTTGATACTTTTCCTTTTGAGTTCATTATATGTGCTACTACCCTGAATTTTTTCGTTTCTACAATCAACCATTTAGCAAGGAGAGGGGGGGGGGGGGGACGCCGTACTCGGACAAAATTTTGCGCTTTAAAGCTTAATATTTCGCAAATGGAACCCTAAATAAAAAATAAGTCATCCGTCCGCGGCATAGCGCAGACCGGTGGTACCAGAAAGCTGTAATTTGGTATGTGTATACATATTTGCCGATAAAGTTAAAGAACCAAATGTTGCAAACATTTTTTTTTACTGTACCTCCTATGAAAATTGGGGATGATATTTTTTTTTCGTCTACCCCATCATGTGGGGCATCGTTGAATTGGTCGTTGAAAAATATTGTGGGTGTTGGAAGACAATTTTTTGATTTATATAGATAGATGATAGATAAATTATTTATTTGATGATTTGCGGTGATTGCGATGATTTACGGTGTAACGGTGCAAACATTCTTACACTATTTCTGTTATTTCCGGTTTCGTTTGCGAAATATTAAGCTTTAAAAAGCGCAAATTTTTGTCAGAGTAGGGCGTCCCCCACCCCTCTCCTGGCTAAACGGTTGATAGTAGATTGCAGAAACGTGAAAAAATTCAGCCTTTCAGGGTAGTAGCACATATAATGAAAGGAAAAGTATCACGGCTAAGTAGGCCGTACTAGTTAAGGAGTATTATTATACTTTATTGCACACAAGACTTTTAACAGGACATTACATAAGAAATTACATGTACAAAGGCGAGCTTATCTCTGTAAGAGATTTCTTCCAGCAAACCTTCGGGTATAGGAGAAGCAGTAGAAAAACGGGTCTATATATGTGCACAAAATAAACTACAAAAAGCCTAAATAACACAAAGTAAAAAGGAAAACAAAAACTACATAAACTAGATATCAGAATAAAAATACATACCTACTTAGATATACATAAATAATAGAGTAATAGGCAACCAACTTATAAAAGTAAAATTTCGTACAAAATCCATTGAAAATGACTGGGATGAAGTTGTCAGTTCCTTAAAGCAGATAAAATAAACCCTCTTTCTACGGAACCCTTCATTGCGCGTGGCCCGACACGCACTTGGCCGGTTTTTGTACTTTTATTAGAGTAAAGCCAGAGTAAAAAAAACACGTTTCAACCCTAAATCATGATCTCCACCGTCCAGCAGGTATTCCTGCTGGGCTGCCACCGCTGGGACGGCGCCGCCCTGGCGCCAAACCAGCACCTGACGGGCGCCAGCTGCGGGCTGCTGGCAGGGGCGGCGGCCATGGTGGCGGCGATAGCGGTCTTGCTTAACTAGTGCGTTTGATCCACTATGCACTACGAATAAAAAAAAACAGTATTTCTTCCTACAAAGTTCACTCTCAAAAACGGCCCCTGTCCTCTATTAGTCTGTACCAATGATATGAGAGTAAATCACTACCTATGTGATTGGTTCATTCTGTGCGCCATGTGTGACGACGTGAACATAGATTGGGCGATCCTACTATAAGAAAGAAAGAAAGAGGATATTTATTTAAATTGTCACAGAAACACAAAGTAAACATAAAGGTACACAAACAAAAGACACGAACGTCAACAAAATAGAGATAAAACAATACAATCGTGAAGAGAACATGTGAGGCACATAGAGTCAAAGGCAGCCGGGTACCATACAGTAATGTATGGCACCCAGCCACCTCGGACCTCAAACGCCTCAGGTGCCTCCGTGACAACAAAAAAGGTGCTCCAACTCAGCATACTTTACCGGTGTATGCTATGGTTAGCATAACACCAGCAAAACTGATTTTCAGTTGGGACCATAATTGAATCGTGTGATTTTAAAACGACACATGTCCTTTCATTACAACTTTGTAGGAAATAGAAAAAACTGTTTTATTCAAATACTAATATCTACAACAGCAATATTTTAGCATATTATATTGATTTCTGTATGAATAAACTAATTTTTTTTTTTCTAATGTAAATCAATAGGTAGGTGTAAATAATTTAATAAAAAAAAATGGGCAAGTGTTATTTTAAAAACACATGTGACTTGTGTTGTTTTAAAATCACACGATTCAATTATGATTTCTCCTTTGGCACCCGGAACGTGGTACACACATACACACATGTCACTATACTAGAAATACGAATAATAATAACTACTTATATGAATACCCATGAATATGCTGTAAAATTAAATAAATGTACTAAATACACATGACATAACATAAGCAGCCTATACGTCCCACTGTAGGGCACAGGCCTTCTCTCAGAGAGAGAGTATGGGCTTAATCACCACGCGTGCCCACCGCGGGTTGGCGATTTCAAGCGCTGAGGTATGTGAATAGCTCAGACACTCAGGTTTCCTCACGATGTTTTCCTTCACAGTTAGCGAGTCGTATTGCTACTATAACTTCACAAATGTACATAACTTACAAAACCAAGTCATAGGTAAATGTCCGCACTGGGGATCGAACCTGGGTCTCTCGCTTCCGAGTCCGATGTTCTACCCACTAGGCTACCACCGCTGTCACATACAAAGATATCAAATACAAATATATTTATTGAGAAATGCAATTTGCCAAAGTCAATTTTGAAACCCTTGCTCTCGAGCTAGGAAAACCTGTGCGTCAGGAGCAAGTGTCTTCCCTTAACTAACCCCCGGTTTCTCGTACACTAACAAGCTGTTAATCTACTGTTAACAGCTGTCAGTGGTTTTTTTTTTTGTATGTACTTTGGTCAATTGACAGCTGTTAACAATAGATGAACAGCGTGTTAGTGTACGAAAAACTGCGGGTAGGTAAGTGTTAGAATAGTGTGCAAATTATTGCTAAACATTGTGCCAGTGTATCAGACAAATTAAAGACAAGTTAAATAAAAGTAAGTAATTAAAGAAATCTGGAATACTTTAAGAAATCTCTCACAGAAGTAAGCTCGACTTTGTACGTGTAATTTCGTATTGTCATATTTCCTGTACTGTTTTTCGTGTGCAATAAAGTATAACAATAAAGAAAGCAAAAATAGAAAAGCTTGAGTTAAGCCTTTATAAAGAACAATAAATCATTATTCTAAAAGAATAACAAAGTATTAGTTTATAATATCCAACAAATTCTATTTATTGTGAGTTTGTGAAGATTTTTGGACGTTTGTTACTCAATCACGCAATAACGCCTGAACGGATTTACATGAAACTTGGCATTCAGATAGACAAAGACCTGAATTGAGACATAGCATTGATATCCCGGTACGTTCCCGTGGGATAATATTTATTTAAGGTTTAAATAGATGGCGTTGTGCGAGCCAACGTTGTGTTTTAAAAATAGATGGCGCTGTGCAAGAATCGTATAAACAGATTATGTGGCGATACCTACGAAGTTCGCCGGGACAGCTAGTAGTACATAAATGACAGCGTAACTTATGATTGGTTACCTACATACAAAAACGTCAAAAAATTGACATCATTATTTACAACCCGTCGAAATATCTAGGTACCTCGCAACATGCTGCTGTGACGGCATAGATATTTTTCCGGGTAATACTAAACACGCTCCGATTGGTAACACAACTGACCAGCCCCGCCCACCTTCCCACAATTGAACGTGGGGTCATTTTTAGCGCTAGTTTAGATATGTTTCTTTCTCTGGTCTGTGTTCGTAACTATCACAGACTATGCCGGGAGCATCCGGAAACGTCAGTAACTGCACGACATCACTGGAGTAGCATCTTCTAATGGTTCGTGATGTTCGTTCACACTTAAACAAGCGGTGGTAGCCTAGTGGGTAGAACATTGGACTCGGAAGCGGGAGACCCAGGTTCGATTCCCAGTGCGGGCATGTACCTATGACTTTGTTTTCTAAGTTATGTACAATTGTGAAGTTATAGTAGCTATACCACTCGCTAACGGTGAAGGAAAACATCGTGTGGAAACCAGTGTCCGAGCTATTCACATACCTCAGCGCTTGAAATCGCCAATCCGCGGTGGGCACGCGTGGTGATTAAGCCCATACTCTCTCTTTGAGAGAAGGCCTGTGCCCTACAGTGGGACGTATATAGGCTGCTTATGATGTACATACTTATACCTACATTTGCTCTAACAAAAACAAAAGTAAAATGAAATCGTTTCTCGAGGAACTCTAATGGTTGTGCAATGAAGAGTTCTCTATCTATTTATCTAATGGTGTTATTTATAAAAAACAAGATTCCACTAAAACGCTCCTCAGATGTAGTTAAAATAGTGGTAAAATCTTTCCCTTTGTCAGAGACTACCTATTTAAACTTAATTTGAGGAATGTTGTAAGGAATCGCGTTTTTATAAATAACACTGTATGACTCCACTTTCACAATAATTATAGATATAGATAGAGAACACTTTATTGTTACACAAAAAATTTAAAACCGGCCAAGAGCGTGTCAGGCCACGCGCCATGTAGGGTTCCGTAGAAAGAGGGTTTTTTTTATCTGCTTTACAGAACTAACAACTTTAAGTTGAAAACTCTGTTAATTAAGGAAACCTATTTTGAAAAGAATAAATGCGGAGTTTCTTTGTTAGCTTCTTCTCTGCATAATCTAATAACAGCTTCGACGTTCACTAAGTAAACATTTTGTTTTTATAGTGAATAAAAATTTTTGACTTTGACTTTATATTTATTACAGACTATTTAAACTGGAGTATGGCCTATACCTTCCTCAGGAAAGAGACCCGTGCCAGTCGGTGGGGACATAATGGGTTGATGATGAAACTGCATTTGAGGAGTGTTTTAAGAAATCATGTCCCTTCTCTTTTTAGGGTTCCTCAAAAGGAAAAAACGTAACCCTTATAGGATCACTTTGTTGTCCGTCCGTCCCTCCGTCTGTCTGTCAAGACCCTTTTTCTCGGGACCGCGTGGAATTATCGAGTTCAAATTAAAACCATACACTCAGGTCTACAGTCCCTTGAAGCTGTCAAAAAAATAAACTTCTTAAGTTAACGTAAAAAACAGATGTGGCCGTTTATGCCGCAACAAAACGTATATGTCGACACTCAAGGGAATCAAAATTTATAGGGTAAGTAGGTACCTACTTTCCGTTGACCTACAACTATGAAATATGGCAAGTAATATCGTCGTATACTACAAGTACGGAGAAATGAAGTAATTAATTAATTTGTAATTAAGTTATAACAAAATTGTGTGTAGTTCGGGAAAAGCTCGGAAGAAACTGCGAGACTCGATTCCTGAACTAGGTATTTATAATATGATTGTAAGTACCTACAAATTTGTACGGAACCCTCGGTGGGCGAATCCAACTCGCACTCGTCCGGTTTTCATGTATGACTGAGTACTCACTCTCTTGCCCTCTTACTCACTCGCTTGAATTGCTCAGTTGAAATGGCAGTGGGCGGGGCACATAGCTCGGAGAACTGATGGACGTTACGGTAAAAAAGTTCTGAGCTGGCGACCGCGGACCGGACGACGCAGTGTGGGCACTGGGCAGGTCTCCCACCAGATGGTCTGACGACCTGCTTACGGTGGCGGGGAGTCGCCTTATGCCTTATGCTCCCCTCGGAGATTAGGGAACGAAGAAGAATGCTTTTATATGGCACCCTTTATTTTTGACACATATAAGTATGTAGGTACCTACTACTTATTAAAAAATAACATTAGTTACAATAGTCGTATGATTGGCTTAGTAACTATATATTATATTATTAACATTTGGTCAACAAACAATTATTTTGGTCAGCACAATAAATGAGCAGCGACAAGTGGTTCACCTATAAACCAAATATGGTCACTAAGGTCCGAAAATTAACTAATTTTGCTAGTAAAATAGAACTGAAAAACTATTTAATATGAAGAAGTCTTAAGGACTTCACACACGGCAGCTGTGATGTACATTACATCCCGAGATGTATAGCTTTACATTATCTTAAAGTATCACACAGGTAATGTAATGTATATTTCCCTTAATTCCATTGATATACCTACGTCTTATTTTCCAGCTGCTAAAGTATTAAATGTATATTTTCGTATCGCTCTGTATCTTGAGATACGAAGATGTAAAAATATACATTACAGCTGTCGTGTGTGGTCTCCTGATGATTTCTATGGAAATATGTAACCATCAAAAACATAACTTGTAAAAAAAACAACTCTGGCAGTCTATTTCAATGAGCCGTTTTCAGCACAAATTTACAAAGTATTTCATAGATGGCGCTTATAGGCGTGCACATACAAGAACAAGGACACGTCTGTCAAATGGTTGCTTAGCGCAGATTAATTTTGACAGCCGCATTTCGGTTCTTCTATGGCCACGCCTGTAAGCGCCATCTATGAATTGCTTTGTGAGTTTGTGCTGAAAACGGCTCATTAATAACATTATCAAACACATTGAGTTAAAAGAACTAATTCTAATAACTATAAAATTCATACTTCATTTACAGAATCTATTTATTTAAAACCCAGAAGATTTTTAATATTGATATGGTCACTGTAAGAAGTTGTTAGGTTGGGTCCCTCCTTGTAAGGACTGAATAAATTAATAAATTAACCGACTTGGTGTTACATAGATCTCACAACTTTTTACGGTAGAAAAACTGAGTTGCGAGACTTGGGTTCCGTACCCAAAGGATAAAAACGGAACCCTATTACTAAGACTTCGCTGTCTGTCTGTCTGTCCGTCCGTCCGTCCGTCCGTCTGTCTGTCACCAGGCTGTATCTCAAGAACCGTGATAGTTAGAGTTGAAATTTTCACAGATTATGTATTTCTTTTGCCGCTATAACAACAAATACTAAAAACAAAATATATTAATTATTTAAGGGGGGCCCCCATACAACAGACGTGATTTCTTTGCTGTTTTTTTTATCTTTGTGAACCCTTCGTGCGCGAGTCCGACTCGCACTTGGCCGGTTTTTTAGGGTTCGTACCCGAAGGGTGCCAAACGGGACCTTATAACTAAGACTTCACTGTCCGTCTGTCTGTCACCAGGCTGTATCTCATGAACCGTGATAGGTAGGCAGTTGAAATTTTCACAGATGATGTATTACATATTGAGAACTTATGAGTTAGAATTAAGATGATTTGAGAAAATACTTAGTTTTTAGGGTTCCCTACCCGAAGGGTGCCACACGGGGCCCTATTACTAAGACTTCACTGTCCGTCTGTCTGTCTGCCCGTCACCAGGCTGTATCTCATGAACCGTGACAGCTAGGCAGTTGAAATTTTCACAGATGATGTATTTCTGTTGCTGCTATAACAAAAAATACAAAAACAGAATAAAATAGATATTTAAGGAGTGCTCCCATACAAAAAACGAATTTTTTTGCCGGTTTTTGCTCGATATTAATAACGGCAACAGGTAGACGCTTCAAATATTTACAGAATATATAGTTCTATATTTGCTTTAAAAATAAATAATTAAATTAAAATAAATATTTAAGGGGGGCTCCCATACAACAAACGTGATTTTTTGCAGTTTTTTCTCGATCTTTGTCTAATTTTGTATAGATAATGGTACTGAACCCTTCGTGCGTGAGTCCGACTCGCACTTGGCCGGTTTTTTACGAGTTATGTTTTTGATGGCATCTCATTTCTTTTTGTAGATAGTCCTAGTACTTCTTGCCTTAACCATTTTACAAGTTACCTTTGAACATAATTATATCTAGGTACCTATCTACACCTATTATTCCTTTATATAATACTTATACAGGTACACTGAATCATTCACTGCAATTACAGCAGATTACAAAGTCATTTATCAGTTGGTGTATCTAGAAAACTTGACCGAATTTGCAAAATATTTAAGTTTTTCCTTGATTAGGATTAGGACTACACTCAGGCTTCTAGTTTTATCCACAACGAAGTTATAGGGGGTCGAAAATGGCCTGAACTGCTTCGAGAAAAGGATGGCACGGCGCCCTGCCGCTTTTTTGCTCGACTTGGCGGGGGCACTGCCGTGCTCCCAGATGACATTTATCGTCCTATACTATACATCTTCACATTATAGCTGCCGTGTGTGAAGTCCTTCAGAGTATGAAGTGTAGAGGACATACCAACCTTTGCGGCGCAAGCTGTGCGGTCATTGTAACAGCACCTCATTTAGTCCGATTGTTCCCATTTTGTCCCCTCTAGCCCTGTCCCCCAGGGTGACAGCTGGGGATCTTCTTCCCGGTTGTCACCCGGGTGACAATTCGTGCCCTCTGTTCCCTTCGGAGGCTGACTAGAGGTGACAACTGGGCAGTCTGTTTCTTAGTTGTCACCGATTGTTCCCATTTGTCCCCTCTAGCCCTGTCCCCCAGGGTGACAGCTGGGAATCGGCTTCCCGGTTGTCACCCGGGTGACAATTCGTGCCGTCTGTTCCCTTTGGAGGCTGACTAGAGATGACAACTGGGCAGTCTGTTTCTTAGTTGTCACCGATTGTTCCCATTTGTCCCCTCTAGCCCTGTCCCCCAGGGTGACAGCTGGGAATCGGCTTCCCGGTTGTCACCCGGGTGACAATTCGTGCCGTCTGTTCCCTTTGGAGGCTGACTAGAGATGACAACTGGGAAGTCTGTTTCTTAGTTGTCACCGATTGTTCCCATTTGTCCCCTCTAGCCCTGTCCCCCAGGGTGACAGCTGGGAATCGTCTTCCCGGTTGTCACCCGGGTGACAATTCGTGCCCTCTGTTCCCTTTGGAGGCTGACTAGAGGTGACAACTGGGCATTCTGTTTCTTAGTTGTCACCGATTGTTCCCATTTGTCCCCTCTAGCCCTGTCCCCCAGGGTGACAGCTGGGAATCGGCTTCCCGGTTGTCACCCGGGTGACAATTCGTGCCCTCTGTTCCCTTCGGAGGCTGACTAGAGGTGACAACTGGGCAGTCTGTTTCTTAGTTGTCACCGATTGTTCCCATTTGTCCCCTCTAGCCCTGTCCCCCAGGGTGACAGCTGGGAATCGGCTTCCCGGTTGTCACCCGGGTGACAATTCGTGCCGTCTGTTCCCTTTGGAGGCTGACTAGAGATGACAACTGGGAAGTCTGTTTCTTAGTTGTCACCGATTGTTCCCATTTGTCCCCTCTAGCCCTGTCCCCCAGGGTGACAGCTGGGAATCGTCTTCCCGGTTGTCACCCGGGTGACAATTCGTGCCCTCTGTTCCCTTTGGAGGCTGACTAGAGGTGACAACTGGGCATTCTGTTTCTTAGTTGTCACCGATTGTTCCCATTTGTCCCCTCTAGCCCTGTCCCCCAGGGTGACAGCTGGGAATCGGCTTCCCGGTTGACAATTCGTGCCCTCTGTTCCCTTCGGAGGCTGACTAGAGGTGACAACTGGGCAGTCTGTTTCTTAGTTGTCACCGATTGTTCCCATTTGTCCCCTCTAGCCCTGTCCCCCAGGGTGACAGCTGGGAATCGGCTTCACGGTTGTCACCCGGGTGACAATTCGTGCCGTCTGTTCCCTTTGGAGGCTGACTAGAGATGACAACTGGGAAGTCTGTTTCTTAGTTGTCACCGATTGTTCCCATTAGGTAGTCCCCTCTAGCCCTATCCCCCGGTGTGAGAATTCGTGCCGTCTGTTCCCTTTGGAGGCTGACTAGAGATGACAACTGGGAAGTCTGTTTCTTAGTTGTCACCGATTGTTCCCATTTGTCCCCTCTAGCCCTGTCCCCCAGGGTGACAGCTTGGAATCGTCTTCCCGGTTGTCACCCGGGTGACAATTCGTGCCCTCTGTTCCCTTTGGAGGCTGACTAGAGGTGACAACTGGGCATTCTGTTTCTTAGTTGTCACCGATTGTTCCCATTTGTCCCCTCTAGCCCTGTCCCCCAGGGTGACAGCTGGGAATCGGCTTCCCGGTTGTCACCCGGGTGACAATTCGTGCCCTCTGTTCCCTTCGGAGGCTGACTAGAGGTGACAACTGGGCAGTCTGTTTCTTAGTTGTCACCGATTGTTCCCATTTGTCCCCTCTAGCCCTGTCCCCCAGGGTGACAGCTGGGAATCGGCTTCCCGGTTGTCACCCGGGTGACAATTCGTGCCGTCTGTTCCCTTTGGAGGCTGACTAGAGATGACAACTGGGAAGTCTGTTTCTTAGTTGTCACCGATTGTTCCCATTAGGTAGTCCCCTCTAGCCCTATCCCCCGGTGTGAGAATTCGTGCCGTCTCCAAAGGGACCAGACGGCGCGAATTGTCATCCTAGTGACAACCGGGAAGACAATTCCCAGCTGTCACCCGGAGGACAGGACCAGAGGGGACTACCTAATGGGAACAATCGATTTAGTCGTGATTTTGTCCATGACGAGTGCTTGCCGCGAGAACACGATTGTACACGTTACGAGAACACCTTCATGTACTTACAACTACTCAAGAAAAGTAAAAAAAAGCTGATAGAATCACTTTTAATTGGAAAGTTCTGCAAAACTGGCAAAACTATTGACGTTGAAGTTCTGAAACTATGATTACAGAATAATTGTACTTTTTTATGCCCTGTGACATCGGCGGCTAATATTTCATAGATTAAAAAATACAGAAGTTACTAGCTCACTTACCTACACTACATATACCAGTGACGTCACTGAAATATTGTTTAGATTGTTCACAATTGTAACCCGGACCCGGAACATACTTTGGACGATCTAGACGACCAAAATTTCACCGAGGACGTTGAATGGCCTAAAGAAAAATTCTCGGCCAACATTAAAATGGCTTTCAAAAAATGGCGCCGTGAAAGACACGCACCACAATGGTGTTTGAGTGTCAGCCAACACTCCGTGACCGCCTACTGAGCCATAACAGTGGCCGTGTCTACATCGGGTGGTCCGTTGTGGAGGTGGCAGACTAGATGAGGGCTACGTGCTGCTACTGCCAAATGCCAGCAATACGGCTACCCCGAAAAATTCTGCCACGCGAAAGAAGATATTTGCGGCTCATGTGGGGAAAAAGGACACCGTAGTGTTGTGCGAGTCAACGGTGCGTAGGTGCGCCACATGCCACCGCTTTGGAAGAAAGGAGGCTTCAACGCACGAGACGGCAGCGCCATCCTGCCTCGCGAGAACCTTGACTCTTGGAACCTAGCCTACTGAGCGGCCAGTGGCCGCCGCCAGTGTCCGGCCAATGTAGTGAAAGGGACCCGACTCGCGGAGAGATTCGTCGGGGACACGCGGGAGGCGATGCGGCGCCCCCTGGCGGTGTTTTGTCCAGACGACTGCCCTGCAGCCGACTCGACTTATTACCGTCAGGTACGCCTCGCCGCTACCTGCGTGCCCTCGGGGCGGGATGCAGAGCCTCCGTCTCCGGGCCAACTAGCATGCCTGATCAGGGCTCTACCGAATACATCCCCTGGCATGGACGGGATCAGGGCTGTGAAGATGGCTGTCAAGATTGTGAAGATGGTCCGGCGGGCTGCTGGCTCAGTCTTCGCAACCGTGCTGGGCAAATGCGTCCGGGCCAACTGCTGGTCCTGCCAAAATGCAACGGTAAGCCGCTCACCGACCCGACGGCCTACAAGCCGATCACCCTGCTCCCCATCATGGGCAAAATCTTAGAAAGGGTTATGCTCTCCTGTGCCCCCAGCATTGCCGGGGGCATCTCACCCGCTCTGCATGGTTTCTCCAAGGGCAGGTCTACGCCGTGCGAGGTCATCTGGTGCGCCCAACAGCCGGAGGCAAGGTGCAACTCGTGTTTCTCGACATCACAGGCGCCTTCGACAACGCCTGGTGGCCCATGATATTGCTAAAGGCGAAACGTGGGGGATGTCCACCAAACATCTATTGGATGCTAATGGACTACTTCACCAAACGCCGCAATGGCATGTTCGCCGGCCCCCTGGTGAAGTGGAAGACTACCACGTCAGGGAACCGTGGTGGGCCCAGCATTGTGGAACGTCCTAATGGACGACCTGCTGCGCCTTCCGCTATCGGTAGGTACATCGGCCATCGCTTATGCTGATGACGTGACTGTCATGATAGAGTCGCCATCCCGGGCCGCCACCGAGCGGGCCGCAGCGGAGGCCCTTGAGCAAATTGCCGCCTGGGGCCTCCGGAATCGACTAAGCTTTGCGCCAGCAAAATCACAAATAATAACAGTTAAAGGAAACCTGCAACGCCCACCTACTATTAAAATGAATGGCGACTCTATCAAGTCAGTTAAACAGGCAACGGTGCTGGGAATGGTCCTCGACGAGAACCTCTCCTTTGCCCCACACGCGGTCTACATAGGGGAACGCGCAGCGGCTTGCTTCGGCAAGATGTCAAGGGTCTCGGCGTCCTCGTGGGGTATCCGTTACAGGGCGCTGAGACTCTTGTACAAAGGCACCTACATCGCAACGTTGACGTACGCGGCTGCATGCTGGTTCCACCGAGTGCCCTTCTATACGGTGCGCGCTGCCTTGCTTCGGACCCAGAGGCCGGCGCTGATTCTCCTCACCAAGGCCTACAGATCCTGCAGTACTGCAGCGCTCCCGGTTTTGGGCGGGGATTTTCCCAGGCGACCTGCAGGTGCTCAGGGCTGGTGGAGTCCATGAGGGGCGGGGGGATGCTCCCGACCGGGGAGGCAGTCACATCGGACATTGCCGCGCAGTGGCAGGATCGGTGGGAGTCCGACACCAAGGGTCGGGATCTCTACAGATTCTTCCCGGACGTAAACATCCGTCTGAGCCAGGACTGGGCGGAGCCGGACTATCGGGTGTCCCAGCTGCTGTCGGGTCACGCCTGCGTTAGGAAGCGCCTGCGAGAACTGGCATTGTGTGAGACGAGTGAGTGCGAGTGTGGGGCCGCTGAGGAGGACAGGGACCAAGTGCTGTGGGAATGCCCACTGTACGACGACGAACGGCAGAGAATGATAGGGGGATAACGCGCGAGGAGGAGGGCCCGGTCCATTAAAGACTCTGGACCTGCGGCACCGGTAAATCCATTTGCTCGCAGCAAGACAACTAAATATAATATAATTAAGTACGCAAAAAAAGGAACCCGCCTCCTAAAGAGCCATTACAAAATTTGAAAAAGAAAATCATGTCAAATAAAGAAAAACAAAAAGAAATGAAAAAAAAAACCACTTACAAAAAAAGCGGTTGGCCAGCTTAGCTGTTAAGTTTTCTGTTATCTATGTTCTGCTCAAAGCCTTCCATCTGCGTTCTGTCTGCGTTATACGTCTTGCTCCTTCTCTGTTACTTTACTCCGCTTATGTTTCACTCCATTTCTCACTGTCTGCTTAATTTACTTCTGCTTTGCTATTTCTAAATCTTGTAATTATCAGCACTCTTCTCTCTCTTGTCATATTACGCTATGTTATTTCACTCTGCCATATTTTATGTCAATCCCAATCTCAATCCTATCTCTAAATGTCTGCACTATACTAAACTTTATTCTGCAGCTCATCTAGAACGCCATCAAGGGACACCGAAGTCACACCCCAATATTGGTGTGATGTAAGCCCCAGATGGGGAGAATGTAAAAAGATAATTATAGGGACAAAAAAAAAGAGTGGGGAGCCCGAGTGGACGGCTTTAAGCCGACGTCCAATCTTCAATTGGATATCGAGCTCCCGCGTTTCGGCCATCATAACATGATGTTGGTATGGCCATGGGCTGGCGGAGGGTATGGTTCACAAATTTAGGCAAAATTTGTCAACACTGGCTTATAGTCTATAAACTGCTGTTCGTTGACAGTGACGAGGACGTTGTTCAGTGTTCCCATGTAGAGTTTAGTTGACGTACAAATATCAGTGAAAATAAAAAAAAAATAATGACGATTTCTATTCAGTCCAATCACACCAAATTAGTATTTCAAATTACGTATTTTGAAATACTATTTTGGTGTGGATACATATTAATGTATTATACAGTATTAACTGTGAATACTTTTTTGAATCCACGAAAGCGATAGAAAATCTGTTGAACCGTTTTACCGGGCTACGCTTAAATATCACTGTTGGCAACACTGCTTATTGTGTTGTGTGTGCAACATAAATTTTGATCGGCATGTCCTCTCTACACGTAGTACTATAAGTTAATGGAAGAAGTAATAGTTTTCTAAGCATTTTTTGCCCATTCCCTAAATATACATAGTTACAAGCCCGTACGCCGGAGGCGTAGGGAGAGACCAGGGGTTGCCACTTGCCACGAACCTGACATTACTCTTTCGGACATAATATTATTAAAGCCGGATTTACATTAAGTAACCGTCCCAAAACTGACAAAATTATCAGCTAATCGAAAAAAACATTACTATGTATCACACACTTCTTTTTCTTAATTAACCTAGGTTCTTTAAGTGTATATTTGGTAACTTAAGGCTGGGTTCTCCGAACGCACGGTTATGTATGAGACTTATTGTGCTGCGCGAGCGCACGGTTGGGGGACAAGTAGGCTTTTTTCTGCCACTCAACCTGAACTAACCATGTGCATTAGGCATACTTTAAGTAAACTTAATCCACCTGGGCCCGTCCCTTAGTTAGTCTAGTTCGACTGAAGATTTCCGCACTTAGCCTCATAGTTGGGCCACTGTACGTAGCGAATGCTGAGGTATGTAAATACCTCAGACACTAGAGTTTCCTCACGATGTTTTCCTTCTTAGTGGTATTGCTACTATAACTCACAAATGTACGTAATTTAGAAAACAAAGTCATTAATACATGCCGGGATTAGAACCCACGACCTCCCGAATGAGAAGCCGGCGTTCTACCGCTCCGCTACCACAGATCGGCCCTGTCCCTTTTCACTTTTAAACTCAATTATTTATTTTTATAAAAGAGTTTCATAACTACTGATCACTCTCTCCTATTTTAGAGGTGTTTGTTGATCTAATTAATTGTCTCTTAATTTTATTTCTTGATTAAGAAAAGCTTTTCAAATATCAGACCCCCCGTGAACAATATAAGACCTTTCTTGTAACCCAGAATCCTAACGGCAAACCAGGCAACTGCACTGCAAACTGTTATCCTTGCAACCGAAGGGAATCCCCACACAGCCGATTCTGTGTAGCACTGTACGACGTTCGCAGTGTCACCGTGCATGGCTCGGACCATCGAGGCGCTGTGACTCTTCAGTTTCAAGTGGCAGCTGAGATCGTAGAAGACGTCGTTGCAGACGATACAGTGATACTTTCCAGAAAGCTGCAACTATAAAAATAAGTTTAGTATACAGTGGTGTGAAAGAATTCCCATAATATTCGTCCTAAGACGGGGGTACGTTTGTATGTATATTCGTACTCACATATCTGATAGCATTTCTCGTTGTTGCGTAGTTAATAATTTGCCAATGTTGTTGCGAAGTAATAATATGATCGTAAGGTTCACCGGTGCCTGTGAGTGACCTTCTACACAGGGTACATTCATAGAGGGGAGCAATATTATTGGGCTGTAGTCCGTGCCATTGAGCCAACTGTACGTATAGAACGGTGCCGTCACATGTCTTCAAGCACTGAAAAAGAAAATATAATCATTGGTTTCTAATAATAACAGGTACCTGGATGACCGAGCTTTGCTCGGTATTATTATTTAATGGTTAATCTTGTTTATTCGAAATTATATTTACATGTACTTAGGTAGGTACTACCCGCAAACGATTGACGTGCCTTATAGGCATCTAAGAAATTTAATTACATTGTCGGCAAAACATCAAGTGCAAAGAGCGAAAGAGACAGTGTTCTGTTAAGAAAGAGCCTAGCTAGCCTTAAGCTTAAAGCCAGTGCTCAAAATACTGAAATTACTGCACGAAAACACCAAATCACTGAGCTCGCAACCCTCATGAATCTGTAGAAAAGGGGTACCTTGGAACGTTATTGCTCTAATAGCAAATCAGCTGCCAACGACCGTGCGACAAGTACAACACCGAAGGAAGCACAAAGTGCAATCAGGACGGAGAAAACGCCGAAGCCAGGCGGCGCCGGCGGCGGGCCCGTGACTAGTAAACAAACATTCTCGTCAGCTGTCGCACCCGCGCTGCAACCAAGCGATCTAATGACTCTGCAACTGCTGGGATGAGCCCTCAAGTCCCTGTGCCTATCGACAAAACGGAACCGATTAAAGAGTCGGGCGTCCACATCGACGAGCACTGCCTCGGCTACGGGTGTTAAGAAGACAACCTTAGAAGGTGATGAATGGAAGAAATACGAAAATCCGCAATAATAAAACATAACATAAACTCACGCCTGTATCCCGGGTAGGCAGAGACAAGGGACTGCCACTTGCTACGGACCTGACAGATCACTTTCGCTTCCTCAACATTCATTAGACGTCGCATGCACGCACAGCGGTTTCGGGTACTTTTTATCTTGCCCTTTGCTAATACATCCCCTAATTGGTCGAAGTATGTCCGTCTGGGTCGTCCCTTACCGGCCCTTACGCAATAATAACAAACGCACAGTCCGCTGCAGTGGCGAGGCGAGCGAGTTGTTATGCGCGGCCGAACGGATTGGGTACTTGCATGTCTGGGGTGCCCGGCCCTACACTACTGAGGAAAATGTAATTAAGTACCTAAACAGGAAAGTGCTGTTAAGCTACCACCGGTTCAGCCGCAGGACCATACATCATTTAAAGTCGTAATACCGGAACATATGATTGAGAATTGCCTAAATCCTCAATTCTGGCCCAAGGGATTCTCAACAGAGAGGTGGTTATTTCGACTCGAAAGACAAAAAGTCGACAAAATATGCGAGCAGGGTAACTAAAGTAAATACTTTTACGCTGAGAGCCTACTACCAAAATGTAAGGTGGTTGAAAAGTAAACTATTTCATTTTAAAAACAACCTTGTGTTGTCAGATGACTTGCATCTAATAGCCGCAACTGAGACAAGTCTCATTCTTGGTCTAGACGGATCTGATCTATTGACGACGCCGAGCTGTGCTGCGTGGCATGTCAGTGAACTTAGCATATCATTTTCCAGCATATCAAAAATAAATGAGAGTTCTTGTCGCATGCAGCAGAGTTCTATAGTTCCTGATACTTTTCAGAAATAGTTCTTGTAACTTGTACATACTCGGTGACCTTAAGTTAAATAGTGCTGGTGACACCACACTAAATTACTATAACAATTGTTTCATGTCTCTGTTGTGATTTTTGTGAGTATAACTGTGTGAAAAACATGAAAGACGGTACGCTTGATGTGGTGCTGACGGGCGCGGAGCTGGGCGCGGCGGTGCGGTAGCGCCGGGCGAGCTCTGGAGAGCAAGTGGTAAACGTCGATGATTATGACCCGCCCCTGATGGTGCATGTCGGGTACGACTTCTCTAAGCAAGTACCGTTGAATGAACCATCAAATATTGATACTTCCAAAGACTGGAATTTTGCCAAGGCTGAGTTCCTAGAACTGTATTGCCGTATTAGTAGTACAGACTGGGATCGTTTATATATTACCAAAAGTACTAACGAGGCTTTAGATTATTTTTTGTACAATATTTTTAACCACTGTGTTCCAAAGAAAATACGGAAGCAATCGTGTAGTCGCGCCTATCCAGTCTTCTATACGAGAACAATAATCTTTGACA
This sequence comes from Yponomeuta malinellus, assembly GCA_947308005.1. Taxonomy (NCBI): domain Eukaryota; kingdom Metazoa; phylum Arthropoda; class Insecta; order Lepidoptera; family Yponomeutidae; genus Yponomeuta; species Yponomeuta malinellus. The sequence continues at coordinate 2,184,770 of OX371023.1, forward strand.
TTGAATTAAAAGCCAAATATCGTCGGACATGGAAACTTAAGAAGGACATAGAAGCACGATCTGAGTTCCAACGACTCAGGACTAAAATTAAACAAGATGTTGACGCAGCTTTTAAGCAGTACACGAAATTTATTTCGGCAAATTTATGCAATGAACCAACTCAATTTTGGAATCACGTGAATTCTATGCGTATGTAATAGAGGTGGGCTCGAGCCCAGGTTGACCCGTGACGGTGCCAAGGGCCAGGGGGCAGACGCGGCCGTGGCCTTCGCGGAGCACTTCGAGTCTGTGGTCCTGCCGACCCCGCCGGCCGACGCGCGCCGCGTGGACGTACCACGTGCCGCGTGCTCGCCTGCGACGTGCGCCGCGCTGTCAGCCGGCTGCGTGCCGGCACAGCGCCTGGGCCTGACGCGATACCGGCGCGCCGGCGTTGCTAACAAAAGTGTGTTTATATTCTTTTTGTTGCACTAACCCGTGCTGAGGACAATGTAGGTACAGCGATATCACTCCGATTGTAAAAACCTAACTGCAAAGTGGGTCACTCGGGGCTGCAAGTGATGCAAACCGCTTCGGCCAGATGTCGCTGCCTGTACGTGATACAGAGAAGTTTGTGAAGAGGCTCGACTTGAACATTAGCTCAGTTGGGAGAGCGCTGGCACGGTTGGCCAGAGGTCGCGGGTTCAAGTCCCGGCATGGGTGGAATGTTTACCCTCTAAAAAGGTTTTTAAAAATAAAAGGGTGTATTGTTGAGCTCGCGGACCCGATAATATTTATTTTTAATTCTGGACACGCGCGTTTACCCTTCTATACAGAAGGAATCACGAGTGTCACCTATCCCCTAAGAAAGTATCTAAAACTATGGTGAACAATTATCGACCCGTGGCGATACTATGTACACTGGTTAAGCTATTGGAAGTGGTGGTCCACGCTCGATTGCTGCCTCAGTGTATGCCATACGACACGAGCGCGCAGCATGACTTTCTCCCGAAACCTTCAGTGGCTACAAAGGTCACTATGGTAAACGTTTTGTCTAAAGAATTGGATGAAGGCCACCAGGTTGACGTCATCTGCTTGGATTTCCAAAAGGCATTTGACAGAGTTGATAACGACGTTTTGCTCCTAAAATACCCAAACTTTTAAAGCTTGTGTCAAACTATCTTTCTGACCGACAACAATTTGTAAAATACCGGATCCGGAATAAGTCAAGGATCAAACCTGGGACCCTTCCAGCCCCTATATTACGCTCACCGAATCCTGAGCCATTCCAATCGTCTAACTGTCAAATTAGTATGGAATTTGACAGTTAGACGATTGGAATCGCTCAGGATTTGGTGCGCGTAATTGAGCCACTGTTCGTTCTTTTAATTAATGACCTGCCGGAGGTGGTGCGTGGATCCCGAATGCTTCGTTTTGCCGATGATGTAAAGCTGATAAGGGTCATAAAGTCTCACAATGACTGTGAAATGTTACAGCGAGACATCGATGCCGCCTATGGCTGGAGCATTCACAATAAGCTGCTCTTCAACCCCAGCAAATGTGAAATGATGAGCTTCACCCGATCACCTACTCCATTGCAGCACCAATATCACATTGGTGGCGTCAGAATCGCGCTCATCCACTCGGTGCGCGACCTAGGCGTGCTGTTTGAGCCGCACGCGCAGCATGCGACCGGCGCACAGTGGTTCGACTCCATACAAGAGGTGGGACATAGGATCCTTAAAAAACAAAATGCGTTATTTTGGAAAAACAAAACTACCAATGCATCCTATAATCAAAGAGAAATAACAAATACAAATTGAGTTTTTTTGATATGACCCATAATTTATGAGTAAATAATTAAAAACCATTTCTTTCGTATGGAGAATAGCATAAAAATATTAATATCTCATGATTCCCGGCCGTTTTCGGATTACGGTTTTCAAAAATAGTATCAATAGCTACAGCGCCTTGGCTTTCTGTTGCGCAACTCAGCGCCACTCTCACCCAACGCGATCAAGACACTGTATACGGCTCTCGTACGCACCACCTTAGAGACGAACACAGTGGTATGGAATCCACACGAGAAGAAATATATTCTTATGCTGGAACGAGTTCAAAAGAGATTTCTTAGATTTCTTTACAAAAATAATCAGGGATATTTTCCATTTTTATACCCGACTTTATTCCTACAGGGGCACCTAGGCTAATAATTCGCTTGAGCTCAGGAGATCAATGGCCTTGGCAAAATTCCCACTCAATATAGTCAGGAATAAAATCGATCGTGTCGATCTTGTAGATAGGATGGTCAAACTCCATGTGCCTGACAGGTACCTACTTCAAGACACGGCAGCACCGGCTACTGTGTGTGCCGCGCGCTCGCACCAACCGACTCAGGCTCTCGCCCGTCGCGCGTGCTCTGCAGCTGCTCAGCTCCCTGCTCGCACACTGTGACTTATTTGTAGATGGGATAAAAGATTTGATGAACGTAAGATAAAGTTAGAGAGATCGTTGTGAGAGGTCGTCTCTAGTTCTGTAAGGACTTGGTGTCTACTGTTAAGATTAACTTTGTAAATAAATAAATAAATATTTAGATACGACGAAAAAAAAACCGGCCAAGTGCGAGTGGGACTCGCGCACAAAGGGTTCCGTGCCATTATCTATACAACATTAGACGCAATGATCGAGGAAAAACGGGAAAAAATGACGATTAATCATTGTATGGGAGCTCCCGTTAAATATTTATTTTATTTTAATAATTTATTTTTGAAGCGACTACAGAACTAAATATTCTGTGAATATTTCTAGCGTCTACCTGTTGACGTTATTAATTAATATCGAACAAAAAACGGCAAAAAAATTACGTTTGTAGTATTTGTTTTTACAGCCTGGTAACAGACAGATAGACAGACAGACAGACAGACAGACAGACGGACGGACGGACGGACGGACGGACGGACGGACGGACGGACGGACGGACGGACGGACAGTGAAGTCTTAGTATTAGGGATAGGGTCTCGTTTAGCACCCTTCAGGCCCGGAACCCTAAAAAGGGAAAGAAAGGAAAAAAAATATCGGACTGGAGACAGGCTCGAACCGGCGTCTCCCGCTTTCGGGACCGCCTGATTTCCCACCTGAGCTATCACAACCTTTTAAATGGTGGCGAAATTTACCTTCGTATTCTAATGATATTTTAGCAGTGTATCTGTACACAAAGTATACAAATAAAGTATCTGTATCTGTATCTGCAGTCATTGCATAAAAACACGGATAAAACGACGTTTTCTGAAACGAACCCGAAACCCTCTGCATACTAAATTTCATGAAAATCTATATACATGTGAGTGGTTGACCAAAAAGGGACCTGGAGGGATTGGAACCCGTTATTTTTTTTTTTATTTGAATTTTTTAATCTGTGGTATTTTAGCTTTGTTTTGGTCTAACCAGAATATTTTTAGGTGCCGTAGATATTTTTTTATGATTTTTTTTGTGAGCCGAGGCAGTTTTGAAAAAATTACACCTTACACACTGTGTACACTAGTATACACGAAACTTCAAACGCGATTTTCTCGAAATCAATTCTTTTCTCTTGAGGTCCCTTTTGGTCAACCACTCACATATACACAAGAATTGCTCGTTTAAAGGTATTAGTAAGATAGATAACTTCCACACAACACAATCACTTGTCCATAGGTACAAGAATACGTTTACAACATAAGTAAGTACCTACGTTTGCAAAGAGTTGCAAGGCTTTTTTGAGCTTAGGCGTCAACTCACCCACGGTGGATACTTACTATTTGTTTTCGCACCAGGTTCATTTTGATTTCTTCAAATTTTTTTTGTTTGTGATCGCTGACCACGGCCCACATATGTTCCCAACTATGAATGTGCTGCTCAGTCATGAGTGGATTCAAATAACATATCTGGCAGTATCCCATTTGTTCCACATTAAAGTCGCTTTGAAGCTGCCTAGTTTCCAAGGTCGCTCCTTTCGGTTGGATGTTGGATTGTGTCACTTTTATCGGTTGGATATTTTCTTGTCGGTCTATTGGCGAGGTGTCGTCAGGGTTAACCTTGCAATCGTCTTCTGAAATCAACACGTGATATATGATTTTGGTGATTGAAAGGGTGCGTTATTCGACGCGCCGCGCGTCCACCCCGTCGTAAATCAATTTTTAGCAGCCGGTTTTACGATCTTAGAACGCTCAGACCGAATGCGTCATCTAGTCAACTGAAACTGCAATGAATTCTGATTGTGGTGGATAGATAGAGAACACTTTATTGTACAAAAAAAAAAAGAAATTTTGAAATTTTGGAAATTTGCACAGATATTTCTACATCTCAATGTGCTCGGATTTTTGTCTCGATTTATAACGCGTTTTGCAGCTCGTGCCAAGATGCCCACAGATTTACTGTTGTGAATAATAGAAGCGGTGGTAAATAAGCTACCGTCAAACTTGAACAACAGAAGATTAAAATGAAAAGTGAAAGACACTTTTGAAGAAGAATAAACAAAAACAAAACAGCGGTGGTAGCCTATGACTTGGTTTTCTAAGTTATGTATATTTGTGAAGCTATAGTAGCAATACCACTCGCTAACGAAAACATCGTGAGGAAACCTGAGTGTATGAGCTATTCACATACCTCAGCGCTTGAAATCGCCAACCCGCGGTGGGAACGCGTGGTGATTAAGCCCATACTCTTTCCCTGAGAGAAGGCCTGTGCCCTACAGTGGGACGTATATAGGCTGCTTATGTAAGAAATAAAGAAAAAGATTTGGACACCGAATGGCAACTATGCATTCCACATTACTTCCTCAGCTTTATTTGTTTCATGTGAGTCCATTTTTCTCTTACGAGACGCGAGTTCCTTCTATAGAAGCTTTTTTACGTATGCGAGTACATCCTGGTCAGCTAGAGTGACTAGGACACTGTCCGAATCCACTGAGATTGGATGTTATAGTACTAAGATCGCCGTTACACATGATACAAGTAGGGTGATTTTAATTTAATCGATCTGAGCGCATTCTGAAAACCCACCTGCGTATGTTATTCAACACCTCACCTTAAACAATGGTGAGCAAGCCCATACTCTCTCTCTCTGAGAGAAGGCCTCAGACTGCCCTGCAGTGAGACACAGGTCTACAAAAGTTTTATGGCTATTTATTTGTTAATAACAAGCGACAAGAAAAGATATTATGTTAAGATATTCCTACAATTTACCTGACGGTGAGCAGGCCCGTGCGGCATGCACGGTGAACATCTGACAGTCTGCGGCCACTGGGCCCCGCGGCTTCCACAGCACTGCTGCCTCACTGCAACAATTCGACTCGATTTAACATTTATTTCAGAAATAAAAAACCAGCCAAGTGCGTGTCGGGCCACGTGCAGTGTAGGGTTCCGTAGAAAGAGGGGTTTTTCATCTGCTTCACAGAACCAACATCTTTATCAAAGTGATTTTCAATGGATTTTTTACGAAGTTTTCCTTTTATAAGTTGGTCGCCTATTACTCGTTAACTTGTAAAGCCTAAGCTTAGCCATGAAAGTTTTCCTTTCGAGTTTATTTGTATATTATGTGCTACGGCCCTGAATTTTTTCAAGTTTCTACCGCCGGGACGCCCTACTCAGACGAAAGTTGGCGCTTTAAAGCTTAATATTTCGCAAACGGACCCTTAGGGCCTTAAGATTTAGATCTTCCTACACTCACAATATTTCTAAACGACCAATCCAACGATACCCCGCACTATGGTGTAAGTGAGAAAAAAAAATTGCATCCCTAACTTGGGTATATGGGAGATAACCTATTATTTTTTTTTTTAATCTATTCTACCGGCATGATTAATATGTATGTCTATGCCAAATTTAAGCTTTCTAGAACTAATAATCTCTAAGCTAGGCTGCGGACGTGGAGACACACACACAGACAGACGGACATGGCGAAACTATTACTTTTGGCGGCTTACTTTTAGTAATAAGGTGGCCAATTCGGTATTTGACACGATCAACAATAAATTATTTCACATGCTCAATTAAAATTAAAATTACAAAATATCTCGGAAAATGTATCTCTTTTAGTCAATTACTAGTTATTACAATTTTTACATAGATTAAACATAAAAAGAGTGCTCTGAAATGTGACGTCATAAGCCAGTATTTTCATACAAAATTCCGTTTTAAAAGTAACATTTTATATTTTGTCAAATACCCAATTGTACTGAACTATATTATTGTTAAATTCTCATATGTAATTCCTGGTGTACATACAATAAACAATATTCTATCTATCTATCTAACTATAAGGGTTCCTTATCGACTATGGAACCTTTATGGATGGAGATTTATTTCAATCAATATAAAGAATCTATTAAACATTCTGTTTGTTGAATGTCAATGAACGATGTTATTGTTATGCACTGTCTTTGGGTCGAGTTGTAATAGAGTAAAAGACAGCGAGAAAAACTCCTGACCATAATTTCTTAAACATTCAAGAAAAAAATTAGTTGGTATTTAACACATACGTCCATACATAAGCAGCCTATATACGCGCCACTGTAGGGCACAGGCCTTCTCTCAGGGAGAGAGTATGGGTTTAATCACCACGCGTGCCCACCGCGGATTGGCGATTTCACTAACGGTGAAGGAATGTGTGTGGCGCCGGATTAAGTATAGTCACTATCTGTGTGGCGCCGGACTAAGAATACAGTCACTCCATTTCCGTCCGTGGATGTCGTAGAAGGCGACTAAGGAAATAAATTACTAAGGGACGGGCAGCAGCGTCTTCCTGAGATTCCAACCACATACTGTGATGGCCAACCCGCCTGCCAAGCATGGCGATCATGGCAAAACCCCTCGTGGTTAAAGGGGTTTTGCTATGCCCTGCAATGGGCGTCAAATGGCTGATGATGATGATGATGATGATGATGATGATGATGATGATGATGATGATGATGATGATGATGATGATGATGATGATGATCAATACTGAAACTTTCATGGCTAATGATTCAAGACTTATAGGTCAGACATGTAAGTCACAGAGGTATCAGGACACATAGTAAGTACAATTTGAGAAATCAACACTTACGAGTATGTGAGAGGCTGGAATCAATATTGGAAAGTGCCTGAAGGTTCTCCAGGGCCGTGTTATTGAATTTAACAGAATATTTTAACTGGCTAATTTGAAAGAGCTGTGATGGGTGGTGAACCCTTATAGTTTCACCGTTTCCGTCTGTCTGTCTGGCTGATTTTTGTTCTCATTTACATCGTTGGATTGGTCGTTGAAAAATATTGTGGGTGTAGGAAGACCATGTTTTTATCATTGCGAACCGTTTGCGAAATCCCCCCCCTCTCCTGGTTAAACGGTTGATAGTAGATTGTAGAACCGTGAAAAAATTTAGGATAGGAACACATATAATGAACTTCAAAGGAAAAGTAACCACGGCTAAGTAGGCTTTACTTGTTAACGAGTAATAGCCAACTTAGAAAAGTCAAATTTCATACAAAATCCATTGAAAATGACTTCAACAATGTTGTTAGTTCTGTAAAGCAGATAAAAAAACGCTCTTTCTATGGAACCCTACACTGCGCGTGGCCCGACATCGTGAGGAAACTTGAGTGACTGAGCTATTCACAAACCTCAGTGCTTGAAATCGCCAATCCGTGGTGGGCACGCGTGGTGATTAAGCCCCATACTCTCTCTCTCTGTGAGGGAAGACCTGTGCCCTACAGTGGGACATATATAGGCTGGTTATGAATTTGAAGTGTAATCAAGATCAGTTTACCTGTTGCTTCGGAACTTGTCCAGCAGGCTGGCCATCGGCAGCAGAGCCAAATCTAGCTGGTCCAGGTCTATCCTGTAGACTTGCGCACTGCCGCTGGCAGCTGCGGGCACCGTCAGGGTGCAGGCGCTCGGGCATTTCGGCTTTTTCCTCCCCATCGGTCACGTACCTTCACCGAGACGCAGACGATTCGATTTACCTTCAAAGGACGAGCCTTTTTAAGGAACACTCTATTTCTATTCTTGTTTTGAATGGCACTTGTACTGTGCGTGACTAGCACAGTAAATTCCGCCAATATCATGTGTTGAAATAGGAAACAGTAGAGCAAGTTAAAATGTACGGTGGTATTTATGACTCTCTATCAGTGAAAATGAAAGATAACACAACGCCACCACTCTCTGTCTGCGCTATGATCTACATCTACATTTATGCGTGGTGATTTACTGACTACTGTACCGTGGACTTTTTTTCACTAACAGCAGAACTAAAACGTAGTGGTTATATTCTCTTTGAGCAGAACAACAGAAAAGCCAAGCTGTTAGTAGCGATACGCAAAAAGTATCGATACCTGAATACACTCGATTCTTTGGTTACGAAACTGAGTAATTTATCAGTTGTTCCAACTGCCTGCCCGTCTACAAATAATAATAATAATAATAATAATAATAATAATAATAATTTAGTAGTCGATACTATTTATTACGATACTGAGTTAGAATCGATACTTCTCGCAGAACTCGATACTTTTTTCGTTGTATCTATACATCTCTATTATAGTTCTATCTTGACGTTTAGGACTAAGGGAAGTCCCCGTAGAAATAGTTGATGTCAATTTGTCATGCGTTGAAAGAAAAGGCACTGAAAGAGATTGAACGACGCTAGGCAAACCCAACCACCTTTTAGCTGTTTCAACAATTTTAGATCTACGATTGAAAAAATGTTCATTTCAAAGACGCAAACGCATGCGCTAAGGCGATAAGTTCCATCAGGAGGACAGTTAACCCTGAAAGGGATTCCGCTTCCTCACCAACGGTAAGCTGAAACTAGTCGACTGTCAGTGAGGTTGACGACTTTCGGGGACACCACCAAATATTAGCGCAAACAAGTAGGCACCGCACCACTGACAGACGAGATAAGTTTATATCTCGCTTACCCTGTATTCCTCGCTTACCCTGAAGATATGAAACAGTGTTCCCAGTGTTCCCGGGATTAAGCATGCAATCCGTTTTCTTATAATACCGGGGACGTCAGTTCCGGCGGAGCGTCTATTTTCGAAAGCTGGAACCCTTAACACGGAGACCCGAAACCACCTGTTGGGTTCAAGGGTCAGCAAATTATTATTTTTATCTGATTCCACAGAAGATGAGTTTGGATTGTAACACAACATAATCTTATTCTAATAAACATCCTTTAAAATTAAATTTGTCTTTTTATTTACACTATAATTGAATGCCAAAAGTACTCGATACCTGAGTAACTCGATACATTTAATACAACTACGATACTAGTATCGATTACTTTTGATGTGATACTACTCATGAGTATAGTATCGATACTTTTGTTTCGATACCATATTCCTACCACCTGACAGTCTGTGGCAGTGTTGCCAACGTGATTTTGAAAAAAGCGTAGGCCACATTAGAGAATTAAGTATTTGCGTACCTATGAAAAGTTCGTAGATCTACGTACTTTTTTCTGAGTGAAATGAAGAGGGTAAAGCAAGTAAAACCATAAGAATAAATATTCTTACGGTAAAGCTGAATAAAACGAGTGTTTTAAGGCAAATTGAATTTATACATAGTATTATATTTATTAAAATGACACATCTACTTCTTCAATTTCTTCTCCATTTATTGTTAATTGTAATTTGAAACCTTTTTTTTATATGGTCGAAATTGTATCAATTTTGTCTTTTTATAATTGATTTCTAAATTATGTTTACCCAACCACGCTAAGACACTTTGTAGGGTCTTTATTATAGCAGTACTTGGGTCATCTGTTTTCTTTAAATCGAATAGGATGGATACATCGTCCGCAAAGAGGGTACATAAATTCGCCATTATTTTAGGAAAGTTATTTATGTAAATTAAAAAAGGATACACCCGAGGACACTTCCTTGCGGGATTTAAAGAATAAAAACAGATGAATCGGTTAGTAGGTACGATTATTTCAAATAAAACAACCGTTATTTCAAAAAAAAGATAACTTTCCGCCTCAGCTTTCGATTCCGTAACTGGTTTCTAAATTAAACCTCAAGGTAACATTAATTTGTCGAGACGGAATAAAACACATGCATCCTTTAGGCATTGAGTGACGAATTCTAAGAATTGCCTCTACATTATTATTTACGTGAGAAAAGGCTCTCAACAACTGCATTTAAAAATGGCACCGAGAAAATCCGATTCTGTCCCTGCCATTTTCACAATCAGCGAAAAGTAGATTGTAATTTGTGTGAATAAATGCTTTATAGCACAAATGGGGTAAACATTAAAATTATATGAAAATCCCCTATGAGATTATTTGTGTGATGTTATCGATTAATCGTGTGATTCCTTATTTTGGAGATAAAAGATTAGGCCCCTCGCCCACGGCGACTTTTTGTAGTGACGCTGTCGCGCGTTTCGTAAGTCGCCGTCGGCGAGGGCCCTAACCTCCAAAACCCCGGAAATGCATTTTTTTCGTCCAAAATTCAACCTAGGGGTTAACTCACTCTCTAAAGAACTTTTCCTTCCAAAATTCTCCCCTAAGCTGAATTTGGAGAGAAAACCCCTTTAGATTAATTAATATAATAGATGACGTCTAACTTAGCAAGAACCTACGACTCTAATGAGGTCTATTCCCGCACACGAATCTTCGATATGAGAAAAAGAGACAAAATTATGTTGTCAGTACACCAATTTCCGGCTTGTTACAGACCTACCTGTAAATTTTGTTAATTTTTCTTTATCTGTGTTCCCAATTCTGTCTCACGGGGTTGTGCCTATAGCAAATACAAAATTTAATCGATATCGACAGTAATGTCAATGAAAAGAACTCGATTGCACTCTTTTATAATTTGTTGTATAGGTAGTTTTTTTTTACGGTATGACAAGGAACATGTAAATGACGTCCTTGTTTGTTACCGTTGAACCTAGAAGAAGCGATACTTCTAGGTCCATCGAGGAATAATTGTAGAATCGGTGGCCTTAACTATATAAGTAAAATTTTCATTAAATTATTATTCTATTTCATATAAGCAATTATAAGGCAGTTTCCTTATTTTTATGAGAAAACATGTTTGTTCATGTCATTGTTTTCAAGACAGCTCTCCGTTAATGTAATAAATCTGTGATGTACCTAGTAAAGTTTTATACTAAGTTTTCTTTCAGTTCCTCGAAAAATTGTATTTTGACTTGTTAGAGACCGTCGACCCTAAAATTATTATAACATATTCAAGCGAAAAACGTAAAAGTAAGCACAGCATTACTATATACTAGCTGTGTAAAGAGATGGGTAGTGGATTATAACCCAGTAGTTATAAACCAGTTATCCGGGTTATAACGTTATCGACCAGTTTTATCCCATTAACTACTTTTTTGGTGGGTCAAAATGAAAGACAGGAGCGATACGATTTAACAAGAACAAATTACAACTAAACAAATATGCTTTGGGTAATCGGGAGTTCGGGAGTGATTTATTTTTGCACCACTGAAGTACTTTTAAGTTTTAATTAACTGCATACACTTTCAAAATACTATGTTTCCTGTGAATAAAAGTACAAATAAAAGCGTGTCGGGCCACGCGTAGCTTAGGGTTCCACAGACATCTAGTTATTACAAAGATTTATTACCTACCTATTACCTAACATAATCACAAAATTCAGCTATCAAACAAAATAGGAGGCTTTTTGCTAATCCCACTAATGTAATCGACCATTACTCGTTAACCTGTAAAGCCTAATCAGCTGTGACAATTTTTCTTTTAAATTTATTATATTTGCAGCTATCGTGATTTTTTTAGATTTTTAAATGCAAAGGTTTAGATTTTAGAGGGGGGGGACACAGGTAAAAGCTAAATATTTCGTAAATGAATGCCTTAATTGTAATGCCTAATCTTAGTAAACTCTTTAATAAACGATGCCCCACACGATGGGGTAGAGAAGAACAAAAAATCAGCGCCCCCCTTTTCATGTTATGGGAGGTACGTTAAAAAAAAAATTCTGACATTTTATTATTTAACTTTGTCGACGTGAAAAATATGTATATGTTACAGTCAAAACTCTTAAACGGTCAAAACTAGTGTTGACTGCTAAAATCAGTCAAAAGTACTTTTGTCCAAAGCTTCTGGTCAGTAGTGGTTTTGACTGATATTTCAGTCAAAACTAGTTTAGACCAATGAAGCTAGTCAAAAGTACTTTTAACTGATCGTATCGGTCAAAAGTATTTTTGACTAGCTTTATTTCAGTCAAAACTCTTCAAAAGTTATAAGGTCGAGTAAAATTAGATAGAAAACGCTATATATTTTTTTATAATTATAAAATTAATAAAGAATTGTGGAAACAGAAAATAAGTGACCAGGAAAGGAAGGAACGCTTCTTGCAAAGAATATTAGCAATAGAAGACATGAAAGACAGTCATTTTAATGTGATGACGAAAGAAAAATTTGATGAATTTGTTATGGAAGTGGAGGATGCTAAATTTGAAGAGAAAAAGAAGCCAGTACAATATGCACGATTGAAACGATTTGCTATAATTGAAGTCTGCTGTATGAAAAAGTTAGTTGCAAACACAGAGCCTATTAAGTATTTTTTGCTGGCTGAAGAGATTCATTATATCATCGATGCTGCTCATATCTCTATTGGGCATGGTGGCCTCGATAGACTCAAGGTTGAAACAGCAAAGGAATATGCTAATGCAAGATGACTGTGTGTGCTCCACGGGCTGCAAGAACAATAAATGTCTTTACAAGAAGAAAGCATTACTGTGTAATTCCAAATGCCATAATAGTTTAAGTTGTGCCAATAAAAACAATTTATAGTAGGTATCAACTTGAGTGACAGTTCACTGTATTACATTAACTAACATTTTAATATCTACTTTATAAAACCTTTTTTTGTAAGTTTCTCATTAACATTTTTGTATTTGATAAATTGTAGTTTCATTTTGATTGTGACTGGGTAGTTATAAACGTGAATTATTTAATTTGATAATTTTATAGCCAAAAGAAGTTTTGACTAAACATCTGTAGTCAAAAATAGTTTTGACCGAGCTCTTGTAGTCAAAACTATTTTTGACTAACACTTTTGTAGTCAAAACCAGTTTTGACCACAAGATTTAGTTAATAATAGTTCTGACTGAAAAACATCAATCATAAGTACTATTGACTAATAATTTTCAGTTAAAAGTTATTTTAACCAATCTCTGCAGTCAAAACTACTTTTGACTAAATTTAACAGTCAAAACTAGTTTTGACCGTTTAAGACTTCTGACTGTAACATATATACATACCAAATTACAGCTTTCTAGTACCACCGGTCTTTGCGCTAGGCCGCGGACGGACAGACAGACGGACATGGCGAAACTATAAGGGTTCCTTGTCGGACTGCGGAACCCTACAAATGGAAGATTTAACCTAAGTGACACGTTGTAAGATTTGGACTAAGTGACACGCTGCAGTCCCCGTGAATGAAATATTTTCAGATAATGTAGTCCTAATAATGACTCTGAATCTATACTTTATCAATAATCCAGAAATATGTAAGTAAAACGCCAAGTGCATTCAACAAAGGCATGCATCATCACTTCATCAGGAACTGCAGTGAGTGACTGACTTCTTTACACAATAAAAAAAGTGCATAAAATATCGCGTTAGAAGTTCAGTCAGTATTCAGGCCAAGGTCATTCGGCAAGCAGCGATCACAGTAACAATAAACAATGCCGGTTTGATAAAAAAAACACGAAACAATAAATATTATACCAAAAAACGCTCGTGCGCACTCTAAACAACAAAGTACTGGAGTGAGTGCTGGCTGTGTCGTACGCATTGTACACGGCGCAAGTGCGAGCGAGATCGATGATGTCGTAGTCCCACTCGCTCACGCCCGGGGATTTCCGGCGCAAAGGATCATAAAAGTGTGGCTTGCATGATATACTTTATGAGATGCATTGCCTGCAATGCTTAGGTTTAAATGTACTTAGGTACTTAGGGCCACTTGCAGATCTCGCAAACTAGAGTTAAGGTCGAGCATTTGACAGATAATGCATGGACGAACTGTCAAAATCTCGACTTAAACTCCATTTAGGACACTGGCCCTTAGTATAGTGCGAGCGCAAGAGATAAAAACTAAACATCGAAGTGAAATCCCTAATATTCTATTGTGTGGACAATTTCCTGTATATTTTTGCGTGCATAATTTTATAACGATACATGCAGGTTACAACTACAACGCCTTGCACATTATTCGACGTATTCCGTATTACTATTGAACGAAATCATTATGAACCGCCATAATGGGTTATAACGGGTGCATAACTGGGTCAAAACTGGATTATAACTCACCAGTGGATTATAACCTGGGCCATTACCCATCTGTTCTAACACTTATGAGTATCGATCAGTGTTGCCAGATAGGGAGATTGAAAATGCAGAAGCAGTGCATAAAAAACTCGGATTTTAACTAAAAAGGGATTCCATATTTTAATTATACATCGATTTTACAACGGAACTTACAAATTACTGAACAAAAATTGCTGTCAAGGTTCTTTGCTGTATTACGCGCACCAAATCCTGAGCGATTGCAATCGTCTAACTGAAAATTAGTATGGAATTTGACAGTTAGACGATTGGAATCGCTCAGGATTTGGTGCGCATAGTCAGTTCTGTGTTGTGTACTCAGTAGCACAGATTAGAAAACATTTTTTAAATAAAAAATAAAAACCGACTTCGAAACACTACAGCACTAAAAAGTTAGAAATAATTTAAATAGTTAGAAGTATTTATACATGTAGATATTGTAGAAGTATAATTTGGAGCCGGTGCCCAAAATATATGTGCTGGTCTTGAAATTGGGCACCGACTCCAAATTATACTTCTACAATACCTACATGTATAAATACTTCTAATTATTTAAATTATTTCTAACTTTTTAGTGCTGTAGTGTTTCGAAGTCGGTTTTTATTTTTTATTTAATAATTTTTATTTTTCAATTTTTAGTGGGGGGGCGGGACAAAAATAAATAAAGGCCTTATAACCATAATTTACCCTACTTAATTCGTTGCTTTAAAATTTGATGTTCTAAATTTCCATCTCCGAAAGACTTCACCAGAACATCACCAAATTAACTACCTTTACGCTATTTTATAAAACATACGGATATTACTAAAGGATAGGGCCCCATTAGGGCTTATTTAGATACTGCTGTCCATTGAAGAGGTCCGTTCTCAATCTCTGAAAGTCTCCATCAGATCTTCACCAAATTAAAATGGGACCAATGGAACGTTATACCTGTTCGAACAAAAAAAGAATTGTCGAAATCGGTTAAGATTTGACGAAGTTATGGAGGAACATAGCAAAAAAAAAGCGTCGAATTGATAACCTCCTCCTTTTTTGAAGTCGGTTAAAAAATAGTCGGAGTGTTTTTAGAATGGAGGTTCGTTTTGAACTCTTCAATTAAATTAATTAATAAGCAAAGTGCACTCATTCGATGGATAAGCATTTGTGGTAAACTCGTCGCTTTGAGGAGTACCGGCATGCGTTGGACGAACCTTGCCAGAGGTAAACATAACCTCAAAAGGCTCTTATCAATGGAGTTCCATACAAGACAGTGTTAATATAGGGTTAAATTAGTGTCTGTCTATTGTATAGCCGTTCCAATACATTTGTCAGTCATCAGCTGAAGTACTGCACTTTAAATTATACAGATGGAGCTTATACACTTCAATTTCTCAGGGCCAGTTTCTGAATTGAGAATTTCGCTAAGTAGGTAAATAGTTAAATGTAGTGCGTCTCTTCGAATTTCTCAGAAGAGCGCGACAGAACGTTACTTAAGTATTTACTTAGTGAAATTCTTAATTCAGAAACTGGCCCTGAATCACTTAGATGTTAGATGTAACATAATACTCGTACATCATAAGCCACATATCAATTAATTTTTTTTTTATAAAGTAGCATAGTAACTGCGACTTAATGAACGTTACAAGTTAAACTAGGTGTCCATTTCAAAATCTACATCATTTGGAGAAAAAATGCACAAAAAAGCTTAGGGCCAGTTTCTGAATTGAGAATTTCTCTAAGTAAATAGGTAACTGTTGTGCTGTCTCTTAGAATTGCTCAGAAAAGAGCGTGACAGAACGTTACTTAAGTATTTACCCAGTGAAATTCTCAATTCAGAAACCGGCCCTTAGTCTTTTCTAGTCCTTCATTAACAGAGTTTACACCTTTATATATTCTAAAACCTGGAACTCATGCATTGAACTGTCAATTATTCCAGACATCATTGTCATCTAAATAATCATTAATGTTATAGTAGCCCTTTTGGCACAAAGTGTGCCTTACATATTTCTTGAACCGCGTTTCTGGCAAGCTTTTTATATCCTCAGAGATCTTATTGTAGAGATATATAAAATGCTCCATAAAGGATGTAAGTATTAAGCTTTGCCAGCCTAAATTTTGGGAATAAAAGTTTATGTCTATTACTAGTATTTACATTGTGTTGGCTACCTACAGTTTTAAAGTTACTGATATTTTTTGTAGCATACATAATTATTAATATTAGTGTGAGGCCAGAAGCAATGTATGGGCCTGTATGTAAATGTTTATAATTATTTTCATTGATATACGCCCTATCACCACACAATTGTACTTACTTTGCTGGCTCAGCGACCCAAAGTTGGTCTTGGTCTCTGATACAAGAAGTCACCACTTGTCTCTGTCCTGCTCGGTCTCCTGCCTGTCACATGCCTGGAGCTCATGCAGGTCCTTGGCCACTTCATCCTTTCAGCATATCAGGGGCAGCTAACCAACCTTAGCTGCTTAGGCCTCTTGGTTGCTGCAGGGATGGCTCCTTCAATGCCCCATCCTTTCCCATCCTTTCTAATTTGACTGAGCCAACAGATTTGGTGGAATTTCTAATCTCCGATTTTGTTGAATTCTGAAATCGGGTCTTTAATTTTCTGGTTCTTTTTAACTCTCCAATTACCATCTTCCGTCCTCAGACCCAGAATCTTCCTCATGCTTTTCTTCTCTGCAACCAATAGCTTATAGTCCTCTTTGAGTGTGACATAATCCACATAATTTAACTGGAATGAAATGTAAGGTGAAATTATAGGGTAACTTACTAAGGGTAAGGTAAAAATGTAAGGGACTAAGGTGACTGCCATAGCCTATTAACTTAGCAAGCTGCAGTAGCAGTGGGCTGGTCACATACGCCGATAAACTGATAGCCGACGGGGTGCAAAGGTTCTCGAGTGGAGGCCACTACTAGCAACTAGCAAACATAGTGTAGGACGCCGCTCGATCTGAGGCATATTGCTGGCAATGGTTGGATGGTCTAGGACGGAAGGAAGTGGCGTGCTTTAGGGGAGGCCTATGTCCAGGAGTGGATAAGTATGGGCTGCTTGATTGATCGACTGAACGGTTCAGGCAGTGTGGGCGCGGTGCGGCGGGTGGAGGCCCGCGGGGGGGCGGGCGGCGCGGGCTGCAGCTCACTGGCGAGCCGCTGGGGCAACCCGCGCGCCGGGCCTGATGGCGGCGACGGTGGACACGGCGGGCACGTCGTCTTCCAGGTGGGTTGCACGCGCTACTTGCAGCATCTAGATTTCTAGAGTGTACCAGACACAAAATTCAAAATAAAAATAAGCCCGCCTATGTACTCGTCTCCTCCCACGCAGGAAAAATCCTCTTGCCCGTCCTAAACCACGGGCTCCCACCCTACATCAATGTCCAAATACCGAAGGAACAAGCTGGAAGAGGAAGAGGCACGAGGGAACAAATCTTTAACATAAGACAACTTATTGAAATATGCAGGGAACGTAACATTACCATAGCCATGTGTTTCATCGATTGTGCAAAGGCCTTTGACTGCATCAGAAGTCTATGTACAAGGTTATGAGGGAGACGGGTATATCGGACCAACTTGCCTTTCTTGTGCAGCATCTGTACTCAATCAGTGCAAAGACTATGTATTTTTTTTTTTTTTTTTTTTTTTTTTAGCCCTAAAAAGGGCACCCTCCGGAGGACACGGGGGAGGGAGGTGGTGAATGCTCATGCATAACAGCACGGACCCGGCCGTGCTGCCAATGTGGGACTCACAGGAAGTGCGCCTACCCACTAAACACCACCTGGGGGCTGGTTTGGTCCTAAGGACCCCTAAACCTACATCATGAGCGACCCACCTCGAAGCCGAGGAGGGCGCACAGCGGAGCTCCTTAAGGGAGCGTCCGCTTGGGACTGCTCGTCACATCGTGACCGCGGCTAGGAGGGAGAGGTGGGGACGCCGGTGGGGACACCGGCGGAGGCGGGAGCGGGGGCTACTTCTGACTGGGACTGGGCCTCTAGTAGGCGGTCCAGGTCAGATGAAAGTTTATCGGGGGGGTCGACGAGGGCGTTCCTGGGCCTGCGCACCAGGTAACGGGGGTTCGTCGTGGGGGGAGTGTAGTCCGCTGCTTGGCGGATAAGGGGGTTGGGGTGCACTTCGGCCGTGCTAAAGAAAGTCTCTGAAAGAGATTTAATAAATTGTTGGATGGTTGGAATCTCCATATCCCGATGGAGGTCGGCATTTCTGACACACCAGTGGGCGTTCAGAGCTCTACGAATGAAAAGATTTTGAACTTTCTGAAGTATCACTACGTTATATATATATATAACCCGACTTAATTTTAAATCATGATACATCTACGTAATTCACTGCGGAGTTAATGCCTTTTGTTTTAGCAGGGTTATATTTTTTGTTTCATTGTTGGCACAAAGTACGTTCATAATATTTTTTGTATGGAGTGACGAGGGCCTGAATCAGTGAATCGAAAGTACGAATCGAGGACGCCGTGTCACACACCTTCGAAGGAGAACAAGGAGTGCGTGAGGATGCATACTATCTCTCCAACTGTTCAATCTGGTTGGCGAACACAAAATGGAAATGGTTTTTCATTACTCATACTCTGAAAGGGAGTCATTGTTCATCCAGGCACCGTGCTGAAAGTGGTACATGCCTGCTCTAAAGCAGAAAAGTATTAAAAAAAATGAATCGTAGTTTATATTGAACAACGCAATGGTAGTAACCTATACAGCCATAAAACGATTAATTCTTCATTTATTAGTTTTGTTGACATTTAAATTCTTTTTTATGTTTATAATTAATATATTGTACTTTATGTATTTATTAGTCACTTTCAAGGCGAAACGTAATTTGCGATATAAATTAAAATATTGTTTAAGACACAGATAAAACCACCAAATACGCAAATTCAAAATGGCCGTCTTTCGCGGTCGCGCGCCATCTAGCACAAGTTGGCGCGCGAGCTATCTCGCCGCGAGCTAGACCATCCGTCTGTTTCGGCGTGATTTCCTTTTTGATTTTAACTGGCTTGTGTTTACTTTCCTCGTATTCGTAATGAAAAGTAGAGTGTTTTACTCGGGTGATAGCACCCATTTCTGCCTCGAACTATTGGCGCTCTCACTTCGTTCGAGCGCCAAAACATCTCGTCAGGAATGGGTGCCTTTCAGCCCTCGGTTAACAATCTACTATTGGATGGTTGGGACGGAGGCATTCGATTAGGAGGGCACCTGCTGAATAACCTGCGTTTTGCATATCACCGAACACCAAGCTGATGTTCATTGATAGAACTGGCACCTTGCAAAGAACCAACGAGCTGAGATCTTGATGTTGTACACAAATTTGTGTGCTTAGGTTCGTAAATCAGCAATGATGGGGGCTGCGAGCAAGAAGTGGTCAGAAGATCCCAGATGGCTAAGTCTGCAGTGAAAAGGCTTGAGCTTGAGATTTGGAAAAACAGAAGCATCAACCGCAAGAATAAGATAAAACTAATGCGGAACCTTATCTTCTCCATATTTCTGTATGCCTCAGAAACCTGGACATTGAAGGCCCGTATTCTGAAAAGGATAGATGCATTCGAAATGTGGTGCTGGCGGAGAATGCTTCGTACATCGTGGACCGAACGCAGCACAAACGAGTCTATTCTAGAAGAACTTCAGATAAAGACCAAGCTTTCCACAATCTGTACCCAACGCATTCTGAAGTCCTTCCGTCATATCGTGCGACGCGGGCCAGATGTTATTATCACCGGTTGCGCGAACGTGAAACGAAGCAGAGGACGAGCACCAATGCGATGGACGGACACTATAAGTAAAGCTATGGGAGGGACCCTGCAAGCTGCCGTACATCTGGCGCATAATCGGTCCAAATGGAGAGCGTTGGTGGCTGAAGCTGCCCCAAGGGCACGTCCCTTAGTCATGAGGAGACGACCAGAAAGAAGATGTATTTGTCTATATTACGCTGATGTTTTTAGGGTTCCATATCCGAAGGGTGCCAAACGGGGCCCTATTACTAAGACTGCACTGTTCGTCTGTCTGTCTGTCTGTCTGTCAATAGGCTCTATCTCATGAACCGTGATAGCTAGGCAGTGGAATTTTTCACGGATGATGTATTTCTGTTGCCGATATAACAGCAAATACTAAAAACAGAATAAAATAAATAGTTAAGGGGGGCTCCCATACAACGAATGTGTGATTTTCTGCCGTTTTTGTATAGATAATGGTAAGGAAGCCTTCGTGCCTCCGACTCGCACTTAACCAGTTTTTTTTTTAATGTTGTGTTTTATATAATTGAATCGTGTGATTTTAAAACGACACATGTCCTTTCATTACAACTTTGCAGGAAATAGAAAAAACTGTTTTATTCAAATACTAATATCTACAACAGCAATATTTTAGCATATTATATTGATTTCTGAATGAGTAAACTACAATTTTTTTTTCTAATGTAAATCAATAGGTAGGTGTAAATAATTTAATAAAAAAAAATGGGCAAGTGTTATTTTAAAAACACATGTGACTTGTGTTGTTTTAAAATCACACGATTCAATTATGTCTTTTATGTGTGCAATAAAGTAACACGAATTAAAACTTATTTATTTAACTTTTAAAACAAATCAAGACAATGTCCGTCTGCCTGCCTGTCTGTCCGTCCGGGCCTAGCGCAAAGACCGGTGGTACTAGTAGAAACCTGTAATAGTTATATATACAATATACAAGACTTGCTCGTTTAAAGATATTAACGTTCTGTCACGCTCTTTTCTGACAAATTCGAAGAAACAGCACTACAGCTAACTACATACCTATTTACTTAGCGTTATTCTCAATTCAGAAACTGGCCCTAAGTGCCGAAATCCCAGGTCTAACTAACTAACACCCTTGCAGGCAACGCACACGGTGCGCGGACTGGACCACGTGCCGCGCGTGCTGCTAGCGGCGCACGGCCAGCGCGGCCGCCCCGCCGACCGGCACGGTGAGTGGCCAGCCTTACTTCATTCTACTCGCTTACAGGTTATTTGAGTTGTCTGTTCTTGTTACTTTTCTTGTAGGGGAGCCCCCCCATACAACAAACGTATTTTTTTTGCCGTTTTTTCCCGATCTTTGTGTCTAATGATGAATAGATGTCGTGTCGCACTTGGCCGATTTTTTTTTTGTATAGCAAATAGACTTTTTATGTGTCTTATCTATTTCGGGAAGCGGTGGTCACGTATCGGTAGAACGCTGGCGAGGTCGTGGGTTTGAATCCCGGTTTTCTAAGTTAGATTATGACCTTAAAAAGAACAATTAAAAACCGTTGTTATGGTGGCCCGATCGGGTCCTTGAGAATTCTACATCATATACAAAACCTCTGCGCTTGCTACAGACACTGGCCTAAGTATGAGGGGGGCCTCTCCTGGCTGAACGGTTGATTGTAGAAACGAAGAAGGGAAGTAGCACATAATGATGAACTTAAAAGGAAAACTATCAATGCTGAGTAGGCTTTACCAGTTAACGAGTAATATGCAACAAGCTTATAAAAGTAAAATTTAGTACAAAATCCATTGAAAATTGCTTTGATGAAGTTGTTAGTTCTATAAAGGAGATAAAAAAAACCCTCTTTCTACCGAACCCTACATTGCTTGTGGCCCAACATGCACTTGGCATATCTATGCCAACTTTCAGCTCTCTAGTACTTATAGTACTTATACTGGACGGACATGGCGAGACTATAAGATTTCCTTGTTTACTCCGGAGCCGGAGTGGAAAATGTGCGATCTTCTAAGTAACATAATGATGTATAATATAATTAGAAGTGCAAAGTTTACATTCAATAAAATTATTGTGAGATCCGCGGGCGCCTCTTGCGTGATAGTGCGAAGTCGCGGACCGAAACTAAACTAAAGTAAAACGCATTACTAAACGCGTTAGTTTCACAGCGCCAACAATTGGAAAAAAAAATCTTTTTTACAGATAATTTTTGCCCAAAAAGTGTCGGATCAATCTCAGAAATCAGAAATCAATAATTTATTTCAACGTAAAGAATTTACATTCTGTTTGCTGAATGTCAATGTACTATGTTACTATGTTAGCCGCTGCCTTCGGGCCGTATTTGTAGTGGAGAAAAAGGCAGCGGGAAAAAAAACTCCACTCTGACCATCTTTTCTCAAATCATCTTAAACTTATACATCAAAGCCTATATGATATGATTCCGTGATAGCCACTAATAACTTTAAAAGCCAAAATAACACTTCTTACAAAAGTAGGAAAAACAGTAATGCTGCGGCCAGACACACGAACAGCACCCGTTCACGAGCATAACGCAGGGGTCAGCCATCACCAGTCTCAACCATTTTAGAGGGAGATAGGTGACCCGGCCACCACGCCACCATTCGAATGACCTTTAGCAAACCTGCAGATTGAGTTCTTGTCAGCTATATCTCTTATATAATCTCTTAGTCATGTTAATAGTGATGTTTAGTAGGTACCCAAGATGACCGAGAACCTAGCTGACTTGGGACTAGATAGCATTTATGGCAATAATGTTATCTAGTCCTAGGTTCTCGACTGTGGGTTTAATAGTTATTTGTTATACAAGAGTGCAAAGTTGCTTTTTAACCGCGTGCTCAACTTTGATGAGCGAGCAAGCGAAGGATTCTAAAATTGAATCACAATAGCGTTAGCGAGGGAATCAAAAGAGCACAATGTAAAAAACCTTTGCACTCGAGTGCAACACGTAACTTTTCATCCCACCTCAGCGAGGAAATGACTAAACGCAAAAAAAAACACAAAGGAGGTTCCGAGTTTTTACCAAATTAAAAAAAAGTTTTATGATAAATTCGCACCATGGAGGTGGAAGTAAATAGGTTTAATGATGTTTTGAACTTAGTGCACTCGATGTTCTAAATTCAATGTACTTTATCCTCTAGTAGATAAATAAGGCTTTATACTACACCTGCTTGGAAAGTACCTTGATACTTTATCAAATTTACGGTAGAAAGTACGTCATTGCATATCGAACAAATATGCGGGGAGAAAACGCATCTGAGCGGGAGAGAAAAGTGTATGAAAATCCATTTCTTACGTGGTTTTTCTTTTTTAATTTTGGGTAAGATTATGCGCCGGTAACCTAAATATCAAAAGCCAAAAAGTTTTTACAGTGAGTTTTTATCTCAAATTTCGCAAAATGACACTGGCCACTAGCTGTGTGTTGGATGGTGTCGGGCTGGCAGTGCGACCCTGCGGCGGCATGATAAACAATTTGAAAAAAGAACATGTGAAAATTGCAGACGCCATTGGCGCCATTTCCAATTTGTGTGTTGTTTGAGGATTCAGTTTTCGTAGAAAGTAAAATAAAACTATCAAGCAGGTGTAGTATAAAGCACTATGTATCACTCGAGAGAAACTGCGATTCCCGATCTCGGGTGTTTAAAGCCCTCGCCTACGGCTCGGGCTTCAAACGACACCCTCGACGGTAATCGGTCACTTTCTCCTCTCGGTGAACAATGTACTATTGCAGCCTTGCATAACAAATAACTATTGCACTCGAGTGCAACACGTAACTTTTCATCCCACCTCAGCGAGGAAATGACTAAACGCAAAAAAAACACAAAGGAGGTTCCGAGTCTGAGTTTTTACCAAATTAAAAAAAAAGTTTTATGATAAATTCGCACCATGGAGGTGGAAGTAAATAGGTTTAATTATGTTTTGAATTTGCAAACTTAGTGCACTCGATGTTCTAAATTCAATGTACTTTATCCTCTAGCAGATAAATAAGGCTTTCACTCAGATATCGAAGAGCAAAAATACTTTTTCCGAGATGGGGGGATGAAAAAATCATTATTGACAAAATAATAATAATAACTTCGACACAACACAGCGTTAGCGAGGGAATCAATGGAATGGTTGTAACCAGGATTAGTGATTGTGTTGTGTGGAAGAATTAGAATACCCTGTGCTATGGTTACCAGGAAAAAAAATCACAAACATGGAGTTATTCACCCAAACTAAGGCCATGTGTACATTATGTATGGCGGCCCCCCGTGGGATTCGAACTCACGCCCTCCGGCATGGTAATCAGACTAGACCAACGACGTAGTCACGACACTTTTTGCAAAAACGATATGTAAAGGCAGATATGATTTTTTTTTCCACTGGTGGCGCTAAACCTCATGGATCCCTTCACAAAGTGTGTGTGCGCAGGCGCGGGCGCGCCGCCGCTGGTGGTGCGAGTACCAGTGGGGACGGCGGTGCGTCCCGCCGCCGCCAGGGGGAGCCGGCGGGACGGTGAGTCACGCCACTAACACTTCCTTTTTTCCTCCGTGCTAATACCCAGGGGCACAGTTTAAATATACTGTGCCAGGGGCCTGCCCAGGGGTGCTGTCCGTATGTCTGGCCGCAGCATTAGCGTTTTCTTAGTGATGTAACTCTTTTTTGGTGTTGACAAGCAGTCATCGTTATTAAACTCTTTTTGGACATTTAATTTCTGATATTTGGGTAAACGTTCTTATAATTGGGGATTTCTTGCCTAACACGTGACATTGGCCAAATTGCCTACTCAGTAGGCATAATCAGTGCGGTGAGTCCATAAAGCAGAATTGAATTATTGAATTGAACTTGCAAGAATAGTAAATAGTAACGTAGGTATGTTTTAGCATTGCAAGTTGTTGATTCCACTCATGGGACCTTGTTAAGTAGGCACTCGTACCAACTTATGGACCTAATTGGTCAGAGTGGAGTTCTTGCTCGTTATATTTTTCCACAGAACAGAGAAAACAAGTCTCTGTTCCTATGTTCTGTGTATTTTTCTCCACTGACTCGAAGACAGCCTCCGTTGTTCATTGACGTTCAACAAACAGAATGTCCTACTCTCTCCCTGAGTGAAGGCCTGTGCCCTACAGTGGGACGTATATAGGCTGCTTATGTAAACACTCCATTTCCTTCCGTGGATGTCGTAGAAGGCGACTAAGGAAATCAATTACCAGGAGACGGGCAGCAGCGTCTTCCTGAGATTCCAACCGCATACTGCGATCGCCAACCCGCCTGCCAAGCGTGCCGATCGTGGCAAAAACCTCATGGTTATGAAAACCACGAAGGAGGCCTATGTCCTGCAGTGGGCGTCAAATGGCTGATGATGATGTAAACAGAATGTAAATTATTTACGTTGAAATAAATCTATGATTTCTGATTTCCTGTTTCATAGACCATTACTATGACAGTGTCGGTCAACCCTATTAACAAGTAGGAAGACTCGTTTACGTAATGCATATTGAATTGTCACAATGTAATATAAGAATATTCTTTATTGTATGCCGGAAAAAATGTTACAGAAACAGCAATGACAAAAGAAAAGATACAATTGGCGGCCTTATTGCTAATAGCAATTTCTTCCAGGCAACCTCATATCGGAGAATTTGCCGAAGGAGAATTAGACACGGGGAGTCGGTGCAAATACGAATGTTAATAGACATACATATACGTAATAATAATAAGCTTACATACATCATACTTGAATACTATACATAACTACACGTACTTAAATAAATAGTGGCTTATAACAAGTGTGTGATCTGGACAACAAAAAGGTGATATATATACCTACATATATATGAAGAGAAGTAAATAGACACTTACAGCAAAACTACTTAATTAGACAGAAAGAATTCTTGAATTGTAGATTTACGGGGCATATTTATGCCCCCGTTTAGGGTACCTACTATTAATTTAGTTATATTTTATTGCGTTGGTTTGGACATGATGGAGAGGATGAAAGAAGAATGATTGACGAAAGAAATATAGTTGGAACTAGTTTCGAACTAAGGGTCGGAGATCACGGATATTTACATATATTTTATACATTTAGGTAAGGTTAATTTATTGAAATGAGGCAGACGGTGTTATACATGCAGAGATGAGACAATCCGCCAAAGAACGAAGGTGACTGATATAGCCTATAGGATTAGCAAACTGAAGTGGCAGTGAGCTGGTCACATATGCCGAAGAACCGATGGTCGATGGGGTGCAAAGGTTTTCGAGTGGAGACCACTCATTAGTTCAGAGCTTTTATAATAAAATGTTACTCTTATACGTTACACAAAATTAACGATTAGCTTCTGACGCTGTGCTAGGCTACAAACCTATGTTACAGCAATCAGTGCCGATTCCCCACGGAAGTGACAATTTATTTCCTTTTCTTTAACTTGAACTTGGGTTGTCCGCAATATTTAGTTCTATTTGACTTTAATGCTTTTACTAACGTATACTTAATGAGGGAAGTGGCGTGTCTTCGGGGAGGCCTATGTCCAGCAGTGGAAAAATGCGGGCTGATTGATTAAATTTATAAATAATACTCCTTACAATAATGAAAACACCTCAAAATATTGCTAACGATCTCAAAATCACGCTGTAGATATAACGTGATCCTAGTATAAGTTGTTGTTTAAATGATCGTCTAATCTAATCTAAAGTTGACGCGTACGCAGAGCCGGGTGCAGCGGGCGCGGGGGCGTCTCTGCCGGTGGAGGGCGCCGCGTTCGTGGCGGCCCGCGGCGGCGCGGGCGGCCGCGGGAACAAGTTTTTCGCCTCGCCCACGCGACGGGTATGTCTCTACTGTCTATCATAGACGCACTACGCAAAGACAGACGGTGGTGTTATAAATAACAACACGGCCCTCTTAAAACACTCCATTAACGTAGTATAAAATAGTTGACTGCTAAACCAAACAAATGACAACACAATCATTTGTCCGAGGGTTTTGAAGACCCCTTGGAGTCATTTTGTGCTTTTGTACATTTCTCCTTTTATTAGGGATCCGTACCCGAAGGGTGCCAAACGGGACCCTATTACTAAGACTTCACTGTCCGTCTGTCTGTCACCAGGCTGTATGTCGTGAACCGTGATAGCTAAGCAGTTGAATTTTTCACAGATGATGTATTTCTGTTGCCGCTATAGCAGCAAATACTAAAAACAGAATAAAATAAATATTTAAGGGGGGCTCCCATACAGCAAACGTTGTCTAAAGACAGCTCTGGCCATCTAGGTAACCTTCACAGCGCCGATGTCATGTTGTTAAATGTCAATTTTAAACGCTTCTTGTTGGTTTCTATAGATGGCGCTGTTCTCAAATTTGATCTTTGTCTAATGTATAGATAATGGCACAGAACCCTTCGTGCACGAGTCCCACTCGCACTTGGCCGGTTTTTGTCTTCTCTCTCGTCACTCGTTGTATTATATTCATGCGGTCACACGTTACCCATTTTTTCCGCTATTTCCACGATTATACTTCATCATACCCGTTTTCTTTAGTGAATATAATCGACAGATTGTAGGATGTCTCTACAATCTATGTATCATAGAGGGTGTCTCTGCTATCTCTCTATCATAGACGTAGTACGCAAAGACAGACGGTGTTATTGACAAACACACGATTCTCTTAACACTTCATAAACGCAGCATAAATAGTTGACGGACGGTAACCAGGTAAGGATAGATATCACAAGCATGGAAATACACCCTGGCCATGAGGCCATTTGTACAAATGTACGGCGGCACCAAGTGGGAATCGAAGAACAACGTTAGACCGACGAGGTATGAACTGACTGATAACCAACGTTGCAATCAGATATTTATTCGTTTATCCCTGGATAAGAATTTATCAATTTGCTTACTTACCCAGTGACTTGGCGCCCATAATAGTATTTATTACCTATCATGGGTTTTTTTTTTTACAGTTTTTGAAAGAAATGTTTGTTCTGCGCAGGCGCCGACGATGGCGGAGGCGGGGGCGCGGGGGGAGGTGCGGGTGTACGAACTACGCCTTCCCTTCAGGCGGGTCAAGCCCTGACCCACCGCTGACCAACGCCCGCTGGCTGTAGGGTAGTTTACTGAACGCGTGCTCACATTCGTGTGAGCGAGGGCGATGCGATACGTTTATATAAAATGCTATTGCATTATGTATGTAGGTTTATGTAGAGTTTTGAAATTGTTGTTATTTCCTTAAGTATATATCAGTGTTAGTTAAAAAATACTTACTGTAAGTTTTGTAGTTGTGTTTGTTGTAGAACAAATAAAAATACTTTTTCCATGATTCAACATTTCATTTATCGTTATTTCTATTTACAAATATTCCACAAGATTCTGTTTTCAGGAATAGTATCACAATATTCACAATTCATGTTCTTTGAAATTAAACTTTTATGCTTAATATTATTTCTCGATTTATTCATGAAAATACCAGAATATATTAGATCCACTTTCTAAATAAGAACTAGGCAATACAAATCGGCTGTCCCAAAAATAAACACAGTAAGGGACATTCCATAGTCCGACAAGGAACCCTTATAGTTTTGCCATGTCCGTCGGTCTGTTTGTCTGTCTGTCCGTCCGCGGCCTAGCGCAAAGACCGGTGGTACTAGAATACTAGAAAGCTGTATACATATTTATCACGCCGACAAAGTTTAACAATAAAATGTTGGAAATTACTTTGTTTTACTGTACCATGAAGTGGTGATGATTTTTTTTCTCGTCTACCCCATCATGTGGGGTATCGTTGGATTGGTCGTTGAAAAATATTGTGGGTGTAGAAAGAGCATTTTTCGATTTAGGATACCGTTTGCGAAATATTAAGCTTTAAAGCGAAAATTTTTGTCAGAGTAGGGTCCCCCCCCCCCTCTCCTGGCTAAACGGTTGATTGTAAAAACGTGAAAAAATTCAGGCTAGTAGCACATAGAATGAACTACAAAGGAAAAGTATCACGGCTATAGACTTGCGCAAAGTGTGTCCTTAGAGGGAGTTGTTATATCCCATATCTTTGCTCACCGGGACACACTATATCTGTATCATATCTGGCTCACCACTTGTGTCCTAGCTCATACGACATACAATCGAGTGAGTGTCTTTGGATACAAGAGCTGTAAGACACAAGTGGTGAGTAAGTCTAGTTTATCTGTTTCCTACTTTATCCAGCTGACGCGCTCTTTTTTATACTATCAGTCTATTCCAATAAGAGGAGTTCAAACCAGAATCAAAAGGAAAATGATCAAGTGATTAAGACACTTAGTATCGCTATCAACAAAGTTGTGCCACAATGAAATAATACCTTAATTTGAAGTACTGGCTTAGAATTTTAAAATACTATTGTTAGCATTAAAGTAATTCTCCGGACGAGGATGTAATTAGGTCATTAATACTACCGCATTTTTCTTGTCCTATACCATGTCATGACATGAAACTGTCATTCTCACACGTCGTGTGTATACTCTCCGCGTAACTCAGGTGAATTCAGCTAGCGAAGAGGTTGCACCGGGACTAAACTGTTCGTCCAGACTAAATTCTTTCACTCATTCTTCTCCAACCGCTCTTGAGTTGAAATAATAATAAGCCATAACCCACACAAAATGCATGGAAGCTGTTTTATTTAAGCTGTAGTACTATTTATGCCCGGTTCCTATATTCAAGAACGACTCGTTTTGCTTACGGATAGTTAAAATGTCTACTCAAGTATTCCTCTTAAAAACGGTTTCGAATAACGTACCGTGCGATAAATGTATGGAGATAACAATTTGTAAAGTTCCTAACAATTTTTTAAACATCAACCAGCTATTCAAGTTACGGGACGCTTGTTAATGATAAGTTACCGATTACCAATAACGATTCATTAAATATAGGAACCGGGTATTAGAGATGAAAATGGAAGTTGACGAGTGTTGACGATGGATTTGAGGCGACAATGTTCGTTTATTACTAACACTTGTTGCAGCGACGATGACTGAGACGTAGGAGAATTCTAAGGGTATTCTTATAGTATAACAGGCCAGCGCAAATTCAGTGTATCATCCATAATGATGGAGTGTGTATTTTACGATAGAATACACACCAATATGGAGACTTACAAAAACACAAGAACTCATTCACTCCGTCACACTCCGTCTCACAAAAATACTAACATTCATGCGAAATAGTTCATAAACAAATATACATTCTGATCATGAAGAAAACAATCGCAAAACTGTTATGATAGGTGACAGGGCATAGCACAGATTATGAACGATGACGTTCAGTGCTGCAAAATGTAATTTATATCGATCATCAATTCGATTCCATCAGTCACCATTTCATAAAATATAACTGAAATGTAATATAATTGATTAACGTGATGCGAGTAGAAAGCCCGGTGATTATGCCTCATATCACCTTTTCATAATAACATATATAATGTTTAGTCTATGTACATAAACCATGACATTTTAGTTGCAAAGTCACCCATGCGTAGGTACTGATTACGTTATGTGCCCACTTTAGGGCACGAATCGTCTCGCACGCGAGCTCGATGACTTTCAGCTCCCCGAACAAGTCGGTTTCCGATAAGGCTTTACATACGTTGGACCAAATACATACGCTGCGGCAGAATGTACAAAATACCGAGGAGTATAATCTGCCACTATTTTTAGCTTTTTTGGAGTGAGGTGAGGTATGGGGACATGGGGTGTACCTCATACACATGTTTCCTCTCGATGTTTTCTGTAAACGTTGGACAGTCGTACTGCTATAAAAAGATCACATACAATGTCCGATTCGAACCCAACACCTTGGAATGTGATGCAAGCGTTCTGTTAATACATAACCACCGCTTTCCTGATTTATTTAAAGATCAGCATCCGAGCGATTCCGTCAAATTAAGGTCCACAAGATCCACGGATCCTTGTGGCACCGGATTAAGAATAGCGTCACTCCATTTCCTTCCGTGGATGTCGTAGAAGGCGACTAAGGAAATAAATTACCAGGAGACGGGCAGCAGCGTCTTCCTGAGATTTCAACCGCATACTGCGATGGCCAACCCGCCTGCCAAGCGTGGCGATTATGGCAAAACCCCTCATGGTTATGAAAACCACGAAGGAGGCCTATGTCCTGCAGTGGCCTTTAAATGGCTGATGATGATGATGATGAAGGTCCACACTGTTGAATCTGTTATCTAGTGTTAGTACCTAATATATAATGTAAACCACAAATAATCTTAATGAACAGGTGGATAAAGAAATATGCAAATGAAGTAGGTATTATCAAACGAAATAACAAAAGTTGTTAGGTATGCAATTTTTTTCAGCTAAATATGCCTATTTCTTCCCTGTATCGATTCATTCGATTTGAAAAGTAGCGGTCGGTTGGATGGCAACACTACATTATTGAATGCACAGATTGAGATTTAAACAGGTCTGTGAATGGATCAGTAGACTTGTATCAAGATGACAGCGGTCGTTAAACCGGAAGCATTAATTATTGTATAACTTTATTAATTTAGAATTACGGAGAAGTCATGGTTTAATAAGAAAACCTCTATTTTTTATAATTTAAAACATGAATTATGGACACTGAAAACTGGTGACACTATTTAGATTTTAGCGATACTGCTAATGGTCGAGATCCTTTATATCTATTAATTAACTTTTGACACTTTATATAGGTTTTCTCATTAATTAAGTGAACTGTAAGTTTATATGATTATGGTCTTTACCGTTCATCTTTTTAGTACGAGTACTGCGACCAAATGCCCGATGTTGACCGATCAAGCCATCCGTACCAATAGCGATCAAAAAGATCACCAAGTCAATACATTTGTAGGAGTCTGGTGACCCCTTTCTCGTCTCTCGTTTATTACTGCGACGAGAAATGCTGCCGAACGCATCCGATTTCAGCCAATCTCGGTCTGCCAAGCAAATAAAATGTTTTATCTTATCTTATCTTTATCTTTATCGCTCTCGCGCACTGTGTGTGAGCTGGATAAAGTAGCAGGAGCTAGATGTCTACCGTACTGAGTTGAGAGTATAGTGAGGGAGCCAGATATAGTTGACATCTCTGGGATATAACTGGGACACAGTTGACGGCAAGGGAGATGTGTGTCCTCTCATATCTGGCTCCTGAGTTACCCAAGGCTACACGGCTAAGTAGGCTTAAAGTTAACGAGTAATAGACAACCAACTTATAAAAGTAAAATTTCGTACAAAATCCATTGAAAATGACTTCGATGAAGTTGTTAGTTCTGTTAAGCTTATAAAAAAACCATCTTTCTACGGAATCCTACACGCACTTGGCCGGTTCTTTTTTCAGAATGAACCTTCAAAAAAAAGGAACCAACCAGCAACCAATAATGGAAATGTGTCGGTTTCGAAAAAAAAAATCCCTTACAGTATAATAAAACTGATTTTTAACGGATATTAACTCGTTTACTTTTCCATTTCACAATTTTCCGAAGTTTTGGTACTTTTGCAAGTGCCGTGGTCTCGGTAAACTGAGGTGACAGGCGTCTTTTTGAAAGTATTAATTAACTGTTAGTTTACTGCCCTCGGCAGAAATGATTAAGTTACGTTCCAAAAATATTTTGGCAAATTTTTAAATTGAAATCGACACTACAATGATTTTATATAACTCATATAAAAAGTAAAAGTAAACGAGTTAATATCCGTTAAAAATCAGTTTTTTTATGTCTAGTGCTCGTGTTAACCTCAGAAAATACTATCCCTTACAGTGTTTATTTTATTATTCACTCTTTTGGTTTTTATTATTTGGGACAGCCACAATATGCTCAGTTTTTTATTCAAGTAATTCATTGCACCCGTGTTTATTTCAAGACAATGTAAAAAACTCTTTTTAAAAAAAAATGGTAAGTATAGAACAATTAAATGATACAAAGAAAAAAAACCTGCCGACAATATTTTGCTCTGCTGAATAAATAAATAAGCAGCAACATTGTGCTCATCATAAAAATATGGACAGCCGATAAATTTCGCTTTAATTCGTTCTTTCGTAAATTCATACAGCGGCGGACCTCCCCCGCTCCCGGCCCGTGGGGCCTCCCTTTAGGCGGTCTCCCCGTGCCAAGCGACGGGCGGGGCGACGGGCTCGGGCTTGTCGGCGGGCGGGGCGACGGGCTCGGGCTCGGCGGCCGGGCGGGCGCGCGGCTTCTTCGGCGGCTTCACCTATTGGATACCGCCTTCGTTACATACGATGCACAGTATATTACATAGTCTAGTCATAGTCTACAGGGTGATTTGGAATTCGTTAGCAATATTTGGAGGGAATGTACTTTTGATAATGAAAAATAAAATAATTGATTTTTTTTTAAACTCACATGTTTCTAAAAGTTATGGTGAGAATGTCCCCTTAAAATACGGTGAACGAATTCAAAGTCACCCTGTACAGTCCACATGCCCAACTAAATCTCTGGAATTCCACCATTCTGTACACATGTCTAACGAATAAATCTTTTTAATTGAATTCATAAGGAAGAGCGGGTAATCGTGCTCTTCCACTATAAAGGCAAATTTCAGGCAGATCGTATGCCTGGGGACGGCCGGTCCGACTGATGTTCGTCGCACGTTATATTTATGGTATGTCATGTGAAACATTTTGCTTGCGCGATGCAGGAATGTTGGAGTAAATAGTGCGCGCCCAGTTGACATGTGCTCGCCACAAATTTAAATATTTTTATTCGTTATAAAAACATATGTTTACAATGAATGTCAAAGTTGTTAGTTTCCCAATTAATAGATTACGTGGAGAAGAAACTAACCAAGAAACTCCACATTTATCCTTTTGAAAACATAAAACAACTTGTATGTTCATAATGAGTGCTTAGTCAGTTGTTTTTAGCTTGTTGAACTGGGTGGAGCGTGGACTGAATCAATCTCTCATTTGATCAATTGCTAAAAAAAAAAAAATTTTTAATTTAAGCTGTTTATTTCAAAAATTTATATATATTACATGGCATGTACTTAACTTCTAATCTTAATGTTTAAAGATTTTTGAGTTAAGGAGCTGCTTATTCATAAATTTACATATTCATTATATTTTTACATTTATTGAGGTAGGTTTAAACAAGTGCCGCTTAATAATATTTTTTGTTTGCTGACAAGTTTTGTTTTCTATTCTACTAACTAATTCTATTTGCTGCTTTCTTGTTTCCCTTTCTTCATGAAATTATATTTGTATCTAAATGGTGGTTATCACCTGTGAACTGTTTGCACTTTATCTAATTTACTTCTAATTGTGAAGACTTTTAATTGGCTTAGTGTGTCCTCATTTTTCTATGTATTATAAAGTGCCACGAAGATTAGTGGCATAGTCTCAGTGGCGCCCTCTATATTTTTTTCAATGTCGTGGAACACGATGAAACCTAGCTAGATCGATAGAGGACAAAAAAGTAAACAAGAAATTATTAAAGTCACCATGTCCTAAAGTGGCACGTTTAGGAGTTATTGAGCTTTGAAGTTTGTATGGAATTTCCACTAACTGAGTTTCATCACTGAATTTGTCACTTGATATGAGTTTTCTCGGGGATTCAAACCTACTTTGATGTTTTTTAAAGTCTGGGTAGCTATGTCTAGTAGGTACCTACCTACTTATATACATATATACATGAAATTATAGTATTATTCATGCATCCAATTCGTTCAATTCGATTAAAATTCAAAACATGTCAATATAAAACCTACAGTTTAATTAATATAGATAGGTTTAGGTGGTAGGTAGGTACCTATAAATAATGTAGATAGGTACATATCGCTAGAAACTTAAACCGCTGCTGTGTGTAAAACCATGTTCAACCATGTTTTTAACATAAATACCATTTCCTGACGTAGCGTAGTAGGTAGGCAATATCCAATAATTAGGTAGGTACCTTCATCTTCAGTTGGGCAAAGAAAGAACCTACGGACCTACCCACTGAGATACCTACCTATTACAAACTTCTTTGAGATTAATCTTTATGGTGAGTGGGTAAACTACTGAAGTGACGTTGTCAACATTGATTTATATTTGGAAAGTAAGTACCTCATTTGTTTCGTTTTCTTTTCATTTTCCAAAATTCAATCAAAGCATTTTGTTGACTTAGTAATTGGTTTATTGTTTGAAAAATGGCAGATTTATAACTCTGGTAAAAGCTCCCGTAATACCCTCGCATTGTAAGCATCCTCGCTACGCTCGGGTGCCTTAATATACGGTATCTATAATAAACTGGGTGTTTTTTCTACGACTTATTTAGCAATTTAGTCAAGAATCGGCAACGAGTCACAGGTGCCAAGCATATAGTCCAGTATTTAGTGAAAAATGATTCAAAAGTTAAGTTTTATAAAAATCTCATACAAACTTCAAAGCTCAATAACTCCTAAACGTGCCACTTTAGGACATGGTGACCTTAATAATTTCTTGTTTACTTTTTTGTCCTCTATCGATCTAGCTAGGTTTCATCATGCTCCACGATATTGAAAAAAATATAGAGGGCGCCACTATGAACTATGCCAGGCCCCATACAAAAATCTTCGTAGCTCTTTATAACCTTGTAATAGCTGTTAGTCTTCCTAGAAACTAAAATAAAATAAAATAACAGGTAGTCCTGTCATAAACCGACTTCAACATCGTCTTAAAGAGTGTGTCAGTGGAATCTACTGGTAAGATGAGACTGGTACAGTCTTATTTATAACTAGCTGTGCCCGCGACTCCTTTCGCGTACATTTCGATTTTTACGAAGCAGCATTTGTATGGGGGCCACGTCTTATCATAACTGGAGCTAGAATTTAAATAGCCTATCCTGTGTCCCAGATGTCTATATGTTTTTATACCAAATTTCATCAAATTCGGATAATTGGTTTAAGAGTTATGGAGGAACATACATACATACACACATACAGAAAAAAATTCTAAAAATCGTGAAATTAGTTTCAGTATCATATATTGAGCCTATAAACACAATATCTCTGAAAACAAACTAACTTACTCCATGACCGACCCTTACAGATTTATTATTAGTATAGATAGATAGATAGAAGACACGATTCTTTAAAACAAAATCAAATGCAAATTAAATAGTCGTGTGTAAAGGGAAAGACTTTACCACAGTATATTTAAATTCAACTTCAGGAATGGTTTAAAAGGATCGTGTCGTGCAGTTGTCTGCAGTGGCGGTACAAACTGTTACCTTGTCAGCAGTGGCGGTACAGTTACCTTATGCAGTTGTCTGCCGTGGCGGTACAAACTGTTACCTTGTCAGTAGTGGCGGTACAAACTGTTACCTTGTTACCAGTGGCGGTATAGTTACCTTGTGTAGTTGTCTGCCGTGGCGGTACAAACTGTTACCTTGTCAGCAATGGCGGTACAGTCACCTTGTGCTGTTGTCTGCCTTGGCGGTACAAACTGTTACCTTTTCAGCAGTGGCGGTACAGTTACATTGTGTAGTTGTCTGCAGTGGCGGTACAAACTGTTAACTTGTCACCAGTGGCGGTACACTTACCTTGTCGTGCAGTTGTCTGCAGTGGCGGTACAGACTGCTGTACCAGCGGAAGACTGCTCCGCAAGAGCTGCAACTGTAGGGGAAGGCCCGCGTATGCATCGCTGAGATGTGGTACTTCAGTTTAGCCGCGCTCTGCGAAACATAATATTGATAATACAATCACAGAGGATACAATAATAAAAAAAAAACTGGCCTTTGCATCTACGTAATGAGATTATTTATACAGCTGGGTTGTTACGTACATGTGCGATTTGTAGTATAACAATGCCACACGCGAACGGTGAAGGAATAAAGTAATAATTTCCACAAAAAACTGAAATAAAAAATAACCAACAACCCGACTGTTGAGCATTAACTACTAAGCAGGCGGGACCAACCTAAGGACTTACATTGCTGAATTTGGGTCCCGTCTGCTTAGTAGTTAAAGCTCAGCAGTCGGGTTGTAGGTTATTTTTCATTTCGGTTTTGTGTTTTTGTCTTTTTAGTGATTTTTAATGCTGATTTACATATATCCTATGACACCTGTGTACTGCTCTGCCACGTGTGCTCGCATCCAGCGACTTCCTGCCACTTGGATGACCTCATCCAAGTGGCAGGAAGACGCCGCGTCCAACCGGTCTTTTTGGAAATCCATGGAGGAGGCCTATGTCAAGCAGTGGACTTCTTGTGGCTGAATGATGATGATGATGACTAAGCCTACAACGTCCGTCTGTCTGTCTGACCTGAAAGTTTGTAAGTTGTAATTCTTGCACCAGTAGATAAGTTATTCATCGTAATTTTCACAGAATAAAGAATAATAAAAATTCAGAAAGTACATACAAATATTTTCTTCATAACTATCTAGATCTTGCTTTAAAGGACACTTAAGTATAACTTGTTAGATGTGTCACAGCTTCTGCGCTGTAATGAATAAAACTAATTTAATTTTGTACCAAATGCTGCAATGAAATAGAAAGCAGGACCGTACGACCGAACGACTGAGTGTGTCTGTCTGTGTGGTTGCAGTGGATGCATATCGAATTGTCACAGTAAACCACGAATTGACGAATTGTAGTTTTACGAAGTGGGTCCATACCAAAGCATGATAAAACGGAAATGCCTTACCTGGTACCGCTGCCCGCACACGTGGCAGAGCAGACGAGCGGCGCGCGCGTGCACCGTCTTAGTGTGAGCCGACAGCGACGTGCCGGACTTGAACGCCTGTGTCGGCAAATAAATAAGATAGGATAACAATAATCTTCAATGTACACCAGGCGAACACAAGCACAAAATATTTTGAGAGATACCGTACAATTGGCGGCCTTATTGCTTACAGCAACTTCTTCCAGACAACATATGATTGCGAGTTGCTAAAGGAAAAGTCGGGAAGCTTGGAAAACCACGAGGGAGGCCCGTGTCCCGCAGTGAGCGTCAAATGGCTGATGATGATGATGATGATGATGATGACGATGATGAAAGGAAAAGTGAGAGACAGGGACGCCGCAGAAAGAATATTGATACACATACTTATACTTAATAATAACACACTTACATAAACCTTTACATATTATAGGTATGTCGGGAGAGTGGTACGGTCAGGAGGCTGAGGGTCCTGCTCCCTTGAAGCAGGATGGTCTTCCATGTTTGGGTGGTTGAATGATAGCGGAGCCTGATCTTCACAACGTATAATCCCAATAAAATCAACATAACATAACATAAACTCACGCCTGTATCCCAGAGGGGTAGGCAGAGACCAGGGACTGCCACTTGCTACGATCCTGACAGATCACTTTCGCTTCCTCAACACTCATTAGTCGTTGCATGCACGCACGCCGGTTTCGGGTACTTTTTATCTTGCCCTTTGTTAATACATCCTCTATTTGGTCAAAGTATGTCCGTCTGGGTCGTCCCTTGCCGGCCCTTCCATCCACATTCGCTCGATATATTTGTTTTGTCAATCTTTCTTCCTTCATCCTCTCCACATGTCCAAACCAACGCAACATTCCTTTCTCAATTCTTGTCACTACATCCTCTTTCAGTCCACAACGTTCTCTAATCACACTATTGCGTATCCTGTCATTCAAAGTAACGCCAGACATACTTCTCAAGGACCTCATTTCTACTGCATTAACCCTACTTTCTTGCTTCTTTTGCCATACCCAAGTCTCGCTAGCATACATAAGTGTTGGGACTAGCACTCCATTATGGATAGCCAATCTAGCTCTTTTGGAGATGTTTTGGCCGCTCACAAAGGAGTGCAATGCACCGTTTACACAATTTCCTGCTTTTACTCTTCTTTCTATATCACCTTTACACTTGCCATCCCTGGTAAAGAGGCTCCCCAAATAGACAAATTCTTTCACTTGTTCCACCCTTTCACCTCTAATCCTTATCTTGCACTCAGTCATTTCATCATCTTTTTCGAACACCATTACTTTTGTCTTACTCACATTTCAAAATCAACTTATCACTAATTACAAAATCACAATTTGAATTCTGCGACACGTGGTGATTTCAGTGGAAGCGGCACGTCCGCTCGACACGAGTTTCGAAAATGGAATGCTTGACCGCCGTTCGTCCGCCAAATTCATAAAAAGTAACGGCCATCCAACGTTTCACAGAATAACTAGACGTGCCCCTCCACAGATTTCACCCAAGCCAAATCGAAGCTTGACGTCTCGCAAAATCGAACAATCGAATTAATCGGTTACAACTAATTGGCAAACAAACGTTTAGGATGCAAACACGACACCAAATTCCTTCATCTCCGACAGGTATAACAATGATAAACATACACACAGTTACAATAAGGTTCTACGAGAGGACCAAAGGAAAGACACACCTTCATTCAGGAAAACAATAATAATAATTAGAGACCGGATTATATGCAATTCATATTGCATATGCTTTTGCATATTTAGTACCTATTCAGCGTTAGTTGCATATTTTAGAATCGAATCGTGCGATGCTTTTCATAGTAGGAAACATATTGAAAAACAACCCAGGGTTTGAACCCTTATGTAAAATTGATAGTTTCATCAACGGGATGGGTGAAATTTTGCCCGGCACAGTAAGCCCAAACATTGCACCCAAATTTAAATTCTGCCCAGTAACCTCAGTAGACGTAGAATGCTCTTTTTCCGCTTACAAAAATTTATTAAGCGATCGTAGACACAATTTGTCTACAGAACATTTAGAACAGTACTTAGTAGTACATATTTTTAAAGGTAAATTTTAAATTTTATTGTTACCTAAGTAGGTACCTATATCTTGTAACAGTTTTTTTCACAAATACTATTTTCAGTACAAGCCTTTATAAGATAAAATAAAATATTTAAAAATATGACTTTTTTATTTTTTCCTGTTTAATTGTATGCATATTTTGGCCCTTTTTAAGGATTTTCATGCATATTTTAGCTATTTTACTTGCATATTTGCATGCATATTTTGGGCATTTTTTGTTGCATATAACCTGTGCAATAGTGTAGTAACTATCAATAGTCTATTTAATTATTAACTATTTATTAATAAATAAAATGGACAAAGGTGTCGTTTATAAGAACCTGATTCCCTCAAAACACTCCATAAACGTAGTATAACAATCTGTGGTAGTATTATTTTATACAGCGTTCATGGAGTGTTATAAGAAATCATGTTGTAGGGGTTCCGCACCCGATGGGTACCAAACGGGACCCTATTACTAAGACTTCACTGTCCGTCTGTCTATCTGTCTGTCTGTCGTGTTTGTTTAAACTTCCCGTCTGTGTTTAAACTTTCGTTTAAAGGTATTAGGTATTGTTTTATCACAAGGTATTGTTTTATCCGTGTTTTTAGGCAATGAAAAACTGCTAAAATATAGTTAGAATATGAAGGTAAATTTCGCCACCATCATTGTCCGATATGAGGTTGCCTGGAAGAAATTGCTATTAGCAATAAGGCCGCCAATTGTATCTTTTCTTTTGTCATTGCTGTTTCTGTAACATTTTTTCCGGTATACAATAAAGAATATTCTTATCTTATCTTATCTTACAAGGTTGTATAGCTCAAGTGGGAAATTGGGACGGTCACGAAACCAGAAGCCGGTTCGAGCCTGACTCAACTCCGATTATTTTTTTCCCTGTTTTTTCTATTTTTTCATCGTATAGAAAAAACACGATTAAAAAAAATACCGAGCGAAGCTACGTCATCCAGGTACAAGATAATGGTACGGAACCCTTCGTGGGCGAGTCCGACTCGCACTTGGCCGGTTTTTTTTATAAATATTCTCTCTGATCTAAGAAAATAGGCGTAAGGTAAACAGTGTTTACATCCCGTCACTAAAACTAGCGATTGTACGAGAGTGGTAGTGGCTTGTCGCCTTGTCGCAGTAGCGGCACCGTTGTCGCGCTACCTTTTCGCAGAACCGGTAACGTTGTCGCGTTACCTTGTCGCAGTCGCGGCACCGGTGTCGCGCTACCTTTTCGCAGAACCGGTAACGTTGTCGCGTTACCTTGTCGCAGTCGCGGCACCGGTGTCGCGCTACCTTTTCGCAGAACCGGTAACGTTGTCGCGTTACCTTGTCGCAGTCGCGGCACCGGTGTCGCGCGCGCTGCAGGTGCTCCCAGTCGACGTGGTCGCGCAGTCGCGCCGCCGACACGAAGCGCGCGCCGCACGTCGTGCACATGAAGCTTCGGGGGACAAGCGAGTGAAAAAAGTAAAAATTATTATCAATCAAATTATGTTACATGTGTGGATTAATCAACAAGTAACGACCATGTCTCAATCATCATCGTCAACACCCCAGCGCTGGGTATAGACCTTTCCCCCCGAATGTCATCTCTCGCGGCCCCTTGCCACCCGCGACAACGGACCTCCAGCCCGTCTGACCGTCGTTCAGTCGTCCTATCGTGTCTGTCGTGATTTCAATTCCTAATTCTGCAAATATAGCTGGTGACCCACTACAATCATGTCACGCTAGCCGTGTCCCATTAAAGCCGTGTCCCGCTAGCCTTGGCGTGCTGTACCCGTGCCCGTGTACCGCTACTGCACTTGTAGCCACGGTCCCGCTACCTGCACCCGCAGCCCCGCTCCCTGTACCCGCCGCCCCGCTACCTGCACCCACAGCCCCGCTACCTGCACCCGCAGCCCCACTCCCTGCACCCGCAGCCCCGCTCCCTGCACCCGCAGCTCCGCTTCCTGCACCCGCAGCTCCGCTACCTGCACCCGCAGCCCCGCTCTCTGTACCCGCAGCCCCGCTCCCTGTACCCGCAGCTCCGCTACCTGCACCCGCAGCCCCGCTCTCTGTACCCGCAGCCCCGCTCCCTGTACCCGCAGCTCCGCTACCTGCACCCGCAGCCCCGCTCCCTGTACCCGCCGCCCCGCTACCTGCGCCCGTGTCCCGCTACTGACCTGTAGTCGCAGTCCCGCACGTGCCGGCGCGAGGCCCGCAGATGCTGCCGCAGCGTGGCGACGCTGCTGAAGCGGCGGTCGCACGGCGCGCAGTACAGCTCGCCGCTCGCCACCGCCTAAACGGAAAAAGAAACTTTCTGAGTAAAACTGACTTCTGACGACCTCGTGGCACAGCGGTAGTGCATCTGCATACCATGCGAGAGGTCCCTGGTTCGAATCCCGGCTGGGGAGAAAAGAAAAAACCCCAGGTCTTGGATATTTACATGTTTGTGATGTCGTTGTTTCTGGTTCCCACGACACAGGGCATCCTAGTGTGGGGCCAGAAGCAATGTATGTGCCTGTATGTAAATGTTTATGTTTATTTATGTTTAAAAAGAACTGATTTCGAGGAAAACTGAACAGTACTGGAGTAGCGTATATGTGCTCTTAAAATGTTGACAAACGTCTCAAACTAGAAAAGCCAGAAATTTAAAGGTTATTTTGCGTACGGGCAGAGAGGAGGGCGTGTGCGACGATGGACGGCGATGAAAAGATGGTTAAGCTTGTACACGTTCATTTTCACATGTCTCTACCACATTGATCGTTGGTATACTAGCCGCTTCACCAACTGAGTCGTAGGGCCATAAATAATTTCACTATGTCTATCTCGCTCGCACTTGTGGGTCTTATGGAGCTGCATAGTGATGTGCGTAAGATGGTTATAGGCGCATATCGATAAGAAACATAGTAGATAGTATTGTGGCCCTGAGAAGGGCCGTTTGTAATGAATGTTAAATAAATAGGTAACGTTTATTCTTCCTCATAGGAATCTTCGTCCTCTGTATCGTCCTGTAGATTGATTATAAATGGTGCTTGATCTCTTATAATGGCTTTCTGTAAGTCAGTGTTTTGAAGTTCCTCGGCATGCCTCACACACTTGACCCAGTCAACCTGTGTAACAATTATCAATAGCTTTGTGAAGGAGGCTTTCAACATCTGCTATCTTTAATGTATTATTATTCGCAGCGACTTCTCCTTTGACCTGAGCCCAGATGAGTTCTATTGGCAGTGATATGGTGGTAGCCCTATCACTTCGTGACCCCTTTCATTTGCTAGGTTATCTATGACACAGATCTTCTGAGGGTTGCTAGCCTTCACTTTTCTTAATAGCTCTTCTTTTATTTCACATTTGTCAAAATTAATATTTTTCTTCTTCAACCATTCTTGGATATCACCTTTCTTGGTATTTGATGACGGTATCTTTTCAAGTTGCATGGAATGATAGCTTGCATTCTCGATGATAACTGAAGGCTCTTCGAGAACGTTTAATAGGTCAGAGAATACAGTGTATCAGTGAGTGGCTCGAGCCGACTAACGCTACAGTGTACTCGCCGCGTGAACTGAGCAGTGCTTGGAGCTACGTCAGCGATACGACCTACTAACAGATGTACGTTGCTAGCTCGTTCACTGCACACACCCTCACGCCGGCGGCCGGAGGGGTAAGGGGTAGACGGTTACCTTGTGATTCTTGATGTGTCGCCAGAGGTTACTCTTCCACTGGTACTCCTTCCCGCAGTGGGGACACGGGTACCGGTTTTGGCCCTTGTGGAGTACGCTGCGAACGAAAGCTTATTATTGAAAATGGATTCGTTCCGAAATGATAATAATATAATGCAGTGGTAGCCTAGTGGGTAGAACATTGGACTCGGAAGCGAGGTTCGATTCCCAGTGCGGGCATGTACCTATGACTTTTCTTTCTAA
The DNA here is from genome assembly GCA_947308005.1 of Yponomeuta malinellus. Taxonomy (NCBI): domain Eukaryota; kingdom Metazoa; phylum Arthropoda; class Insecta; order Lepidoptera; family Yponomeutidae; genus Yponomeuta; species Yponomeuta malinellus. The sequence goes on from OX371023.1 coordinate 2,228,410, forward strand.
GTTATGTACGTTTTTGAAGTTATAGTAGCAATACCACTCGCTAACGGCGAAGGAAAACATCGTGAGAAAACCTGGGTGTCTGAGCTATTCACATAGGTACCTCAGCGCTTGAAATCGCCAATCCGCGGTGGACACGCGTGGTGATTAAGCCCATCTCTCTCTCTCTCTGAGAGAAGGCCTGTGCCCTACAGTGGGACGTATATAGGCTGCTTATGAATAATAATATGGAATTTAATTGAATTATTGCTCTGTGATTAAGAAAATGTTTTTTAGGGTTCCGTGTCCGAAGGGTACTTTATCACTAACACTTCACTGTCCGTCTGTCTGTCTGTCACCAGGCTGTATCTCATGAACCGTGTTAGCTGGGCAGTTGAAATTTTCACAGATGATGTATTTCTGTTGCCGCTGCAACAAAATAAAATAAATATTTAAGGGGGAGCTTCCATACAACTAACGTTTTTTTTTTACCGTTTTTTCTCGATGTTAATAACGGCAACAGGTAGACGCTTGAAATATTCACAGAATATTAATTTCTATATTCCATTAGAAAATAAACAATTAAAAATACAATAAACATTTAAGGGAGGCTCTTACAGAACAAACGTGATTTTTTGCCGTTTTTCCCCGATTTGTGTCTAATGTTGTACAGATAATGGTACGGAACCCTTCGTCCGAAAGTCTGTTTCGCACTTGGCCGGCTTCTTTTTTTCGTTTAATAGGTATAATTCAAAACGTAAATATATTCTACTTCCACCTTAAAAACAACATTGTTGTTACAGCGGCAACAGAACTACATCACCTGTGAAAATTTCAACTGCCTAGCTATCACGGTTCATAAGATACAGCCTGGTGACAGACAGACAGACTGACGGACAGTGAAGTCTTAGTAATAGGGTCCCGTTTGGCACCCTTCGGGTACGGAACCCTAACAAAATACAGCCGCAGGTTTCGTCAGTCAAAATAGGTACAAAAAATATAATACAATGTCAAAACACTATTGAGCTTGTATAGTTTGCAGATTTTTCCTGTACTTGTACTATAAGACGATATTCGTAGCATGAGAATGTGACGAGTGTGTGGTGTGGTGTGTGTTGGAACGTGTGATGCATTCTTATATTGTCTGTGTACTTTACTTTTATTGTCTGTGATAACCTTAGCTATAATTATCTATGGCTCTCTTCACTTCCTTCCTTGATCGTCGCTCGCACCTATGTCACGCGTATTAACATTTATTAATGATTTTAATATTGTTCCTGACCTGATTTACCTGTGTATGTATTGTGACAATACAACTACGTAAATCCTCCCGAAGGCGTTTGTTTTCGACACCACATACCTACCAGCTGCTCCAACTTTCACTGCGCACCCGAGCTGTCTACTCTGCACAAGAGTGTGTGCTGTGTGTTGTGTGCCGTGTGGTATGCGGTGTGTAGTGTGTGGTGTGATGTGTGTGGTGAGTGGTGCGGTGTACTCACTTGATGTGGTACCGGTAAGTCTTCCGCGAGCTGAATTGCTTGCCACACTCCGCGCACACCGGCCGCTCCGCCGGCGGCCTGCGGGCCATATGGCGCAACTGTTACTTAGTCACACCTGAGATTGTTATGGTCAAGTGTTAGTCAGTAAACTCAGATACAGTTATTGCCAAACGACTAACGAAGTCACACCAGTGAATGTTATTGTCAAGTGTTAGTTAGTCACACCTGAGATGGTTATTGTCAAGTGTTAAAGTCGTCAAAATATAAGAAGCCCGTTTTGACAGCTATACAAACCATAGAATCTAACCTAGGTTGAGATCAAAAATATTAAAAATCTAAACTATGAGTAACTTTACGGGCTACAAAATCTGTTTTTTCTTTCGAGCGTTAAATAATATGCCAGAGTTTGTGTCTTTTTATGTATTTGTTCGAGTAAATCCAAAGTAAAATGCATTTTTGTGTAGCTGTCAAAACGGGCTTCTTACATTTCGACAACTATACTAAGTCACGCCTGAGATGGTTATTGTCAAGTGTTAGTTAGTCACACCTGAGATTGTTATTGTCAAATATTAGTTATCCACGCCAGTGAATGTTATTGTCAAGTGTTAGTAAGTCACACGTCAGATTGTTATTGTCAAGTGTTTGATAGTCACGCACACCTGAGATTGTTATTGTCAAGTGTTAGTTGGTTACACCGGAGATTTACGCACTTACCCCGGTTTCTCCTACAAAAAAAACTGTCAGTCTACTGTTAACAGCCGTCAGTTGGTCAAAGTGCGTACAAAAAAAACAACACACCACCCAGACTGTTAACATATAGTTAACTATACTGCTATTCTACGAAAAACTAAGGGTTAACCTCATATTTGAGCCAAAGTGCTGTGATATAATCCTCCTGAAGGAATTCCAACTTCCCAATAATGCTGGTCTGTTGCTTTTTTCACTCTCACAGTGTCATTAGTTGCAAGATAAGTAATAAGACAGTGTCTTATTTTATCACTTGATTATAGTTTGTGACTGTTTGTTTCTTAAAGATAAACAAAATTAAAATAATGAGAAAGAGGAGACATCACTTATTTGTATTTTACAACAAAATTAATATAAAAGCAAATGCTTACTAAATGAAAAATAATAACATAGCAAGGAACGCGACATATTATAATTTAATAATTTTATTTGATCAGGTCTGATGCCTATGGCATCCGTGTGGCGCCGGATTAAGAATAGCATCACTCCACTTCCTCCCGTGGATGTCGTAGAAGGCGTAACAACTCACTAAACTAAAACTTACTTGACTTTTTCCACGACCTCTTTCCCTCCACCCTCCGCTCCATCCCTGGCCTCCCCTCTCTCCTTCACCGCTGCAACTGCCACGTCACAGTCCGTGCTAGCCCTGTCCATCATCTCTACTGGGTCCGTGCTAGCCTTGCTTTTCTGTTTGACCCGTTCCGTGCCAGCCTTGCCTGCCTTTTTCACACGTTTCGTGGTAGCTCTTCTAGTCTTCGTTACCCGATCCGTGGTAGCCCTACTTGTCTTGCCAGCCAGGTCTATGCTAGGGCTGTCGGTCGTCTCTGTCTGGTCCATGCTAGGCTGTCGCTTTGCCTTGACCTTTTTGCCCTTGAGACCGTTAGCTCTGACCTGTTTCTGAGGCTTCTCTACGCGAGGCTTTTTAGCGTTGGCCTTTGGTTTCCGCTTTGACGTTTCTGTGGAGTGATTGAATAAATACCTAATTTAAAATATACTATCACATGACAAAACGGTGAATGAAAACCGTAACAATTAGGGACAACGCTCCCCCCAACCCTCTCTACTGTGAACCGCAAATATGTCTACCGCTCGTAACATTCATCATCATCAACCCATTATGTCCCCACCGAGGGGCACGGGTCTCTTCCCTGAGGAAGGTATAGTAAAGGCCATACTCCACCACGGGGGCCAAGTCCGGATTGGTGGAGGCTTGTAGACTAGTGGCTCGTCTACTGTCAGAAGTTGTCAAGCCGCCCTAAGGCCTCTGACTTGGCTTAACGACTGCCATCTATCGACGGCAGCCGGCACCAACAGCTTAACGTGCCTTGCGAAGCACGGAACCGCTCGGAAAAATGCCACTAGCGTTAGGCATAGACGGCGACCCATCCATGCACTGAACGCGCCCTGTGTTGCTTAACCTTCGTGATCGTTTGAGATCACTCAGGCAGCCGGGGCTACGAGCGATTCATAATAATTTCTCGCGCAAATAAATATTGCAAGTAAAGCCCCGAGCAGGTATTGTAATAATACCTACTTGGGGTCGATTTCCAGATGGCTTCAAAGAAATCTCCTTTTTTAAATTTTCAACTGCCTAGCTAGCACGGTAACCACACAAACATGTCCATTTCTACAAAAAAATTCTTCTTGATTCTCAAATTAATTTAAAATAAAAGGCATTTAGTCGAAAATGTAGAAAAATTTTGGTTATTAAGTTTTATCAAGTATGCATGTTAACTATGGATTCATAAATTTATTTGTTTTAGGATGTTTAATTAGTTATTTTAATAACGATTATGTTTTGCTATTTTTAAATGATAATTCAAATCAATTCAAATCAATTCAATTCAATTCTGTTCAATTCAATTCAAGTCCATGCCATTCAATTCAATTTAGTTCAATTGAATTGAAATCCTGTCAATTCTACTTAGTTCAATTAATTTGAATTCAATTCAATTTAGCTGAATGCAATCCAATTCAATTCAAGTTTTTTATTTCGAAACGCGTCCATGGTGTTTGTGAGCTGTTCTATGGAATTGATTGTGATATGAATTATTATTAATGTGTGTTTGTTTGTATTGTTTTTTGGCGACCGCTGAAAATCAGCGTCATGGTCTTCACCGATCATGGCAAAATGCTGAGCGGCGGCCATTTTGGGTGCCATTTTATACTTTTTTAAGGTACTAAGTAAGCGAAATTATGTATAACGTAATTCACACGCTAAACCATAACTGTTTTTAGTTTGATTGTGTTGTTCCCAAATAAACGTTTTCTATTCTATTCTATTCTAAATTCACCCAGACTGAGGCCATGGGTACATATTATCATATACGGCGGCCTCCTGTAGAAATCAAACCCAGGACTTGTACTTTGATAAATATGTCAGTAATGTTGTCACCTGGAGGTTCTGGTTCGTGTGGCACATTATCCTCGGCATCCCAGTCATCTTCGAGCGGCAAGCTACATGCGAACCCCACCGGCTCCACGTGCTCGCCTGCTTCCGGCGGCGGCTGTACTTCCGGTCGCAGCAGTACTTCCGGTCGCAGCAGTACTTCCGGTCGCAGCAGTACTTCCGGTCGCAGCAGTACTTCCGGTTGCAGCAGTACTTCCGGTTGCTGCAGTACTTCCGGTTGGGGGATTTCCGGCTTCGGTTGCAGGTCCGAAAAGAACTCGAGCTCGGGTTTCACCTGTTAGGAGGAAAATGTTTTAAGTGGGCAGGTAATTGCATAACTAGAACTAAAACAGGTTAATTTCCATAGAAAAGTTGTACAAAATAAATAGAGTAGTGGATTCCACACTAGGCGGACGTGAATTGTGGAATCCATATCTATTGATTTATTATTGCTAATCGGCGTATCTTTAATTTAGATAAAAGAAAGAGAAGGAGACTAGTTAGTTTAGGGATTTTGAAAGTTACACATAACTGCACATGTTTACTTAAACTTCCGCTCATCTGTGTGGGTGTCACACGGACACAGAAACACACGACGTTTTACGCGGGCGGGGCTCAGAAACACGTGATACTCTCCTCAATTAGTTTTTAGGGTTCCGTAGTGGACAAGGAACCCTTATAGTTTCGCCATGTCCGTCCGTCTGTCTGTGAGTCCGTCCGCGGCTTAGCACAGAGACGGTAAGTATCAGAGAGCTGTAATTTGGCTGATGTAGATATTTATAACGCAGAAAAAAACTTTTGTAGGGTACCTCCCCTAAAACTAAATTGAATCGTGTGATTTTAAAACGACACATGTCCTTTCATTACAACTTTGCAGGAAATAGAAACAACTGTTTTATTCAAATACTAATATCTACAACAGCAATATTTTAGCATATTATATTGATTTCTGTATGAATAAACTACAATTTTTTTTCTAATGTAAATCAATAGGTAGGTGTAAATAATTTAATAAAAAAAAAATGGGCAAGTGTTATTTTAAAAACACATGTGACTTGTGTTGTTTTAAAATCACACGATTCAATTAGGGATGCAATTTTTTTCTCTCGCTTACACCATAGTGTGGGATATCGTTGGATTGGTCGTTGAAAACTATTGTGGGCGTAGGAAGACCATTTTTTCATTTAGGGTTCCGTTTGCGAAATATTACGCTTTGCCATATTAATTGGCCTATTATGTTTTGCCATAGTAATTAGCCTACGACCTATTCTCAGACCAAATATACACTGAGAAATTAATAAAAATCGGTGAAGCTGTTTCGGAGGAGTTCGATAACAAACACTGTACATAAGCTGCCTATATACATCCCACTGTAGGGCACAGGCCTTCTCTCAGAGAGAGAGAGTATGGGCCTATGACAACACTGTGACACGAGATTTTTATATATTAGATTAAAATTGTTACCTGTTTTTCATGCCCAATAAACGAAATAAGAAACTCGGATATAAAACACGCGTTACACGGACACAGACACAAATTATACTGGGACATAAAACACGCGTTACTCGGACACAGAAACACACACACTCGGACACAGAAACAGGCATTACTGGGACACAGAAACACGAGTTATTCGGACACAGAAACATGTGTCAATCGTACACAGAAACACGTGTTACTCGGACACAGAAACATGTGTCAATCGTACACAGAAACACGTGTTACTCGGACACAGAAACATGTGTCAATCGTACACAGAAACACGTGTTATTCGGACACAGAAACATGCGTCAATCGTACACAGAAACACGAGTTATTCGGACACAGAAACATGTGTCAATCGTACACAGAAACACGTGTTACTCGGACACAGAAACATGTGTCAATCGTACACAGAAACACGTGTTACTCGGACACAGAAACACGTGTTACTCGGGCACAGAGACACCTGTTACTCGGACACAAAAACACGTGTTCCTCGGACCCAGAAACACCTGTTACTCGGTCACAGAAACACGTGTTATTCGGACACAGAAACACGTGTCACTTGGATACAGAAACACGAGTGCGTACACTTCGTTTAAGTTTTATTTTTAGAAGAGTAAAGATTTGTTTACAGAAGTGCAAAGATAAGTTTTCCTTGCATGTGTATTTGGAAGTATTTAAGTGCTATAATAAGCTAAGGCCGTGTATATTTTATACATCAGCACTATCATACTGTGCCCTCAATTTTTTTTATGTAGCCCTTTAGTAAGTCCCACTGCAAGACATAGGCCTCCAGACACTCAGGTTTCTTCAGGTAATTACGGTTTAATTACGTATCGTTAATAAATAAACCAAGAAAAAATTAATAAACCGACATGACCTACAGTGGACGAGTACAGGCTGATTGATTGATTGAAAACATTAAAATAAACCGGTAGTACACTCACGCGGGCGTCGTCCGGCGCCAAGGCAATCTGCGGGACTCGGTGCGAGCGAAGCCGCGGCGCTCGCGCTAGCGAGGACGTATCTCCGCCCTGCAACAACAAACATCTGCTAACAAGCGTATAACACCAAAAGACTGCCTTCCTTTATTCCTTTTCAAGTATTGTGAATAATATTGACATTGGGCGAGATTGGTAGGGTATCAAGAGGGTTGGTGTAACAGGGTAAAGGCTTATGAACGCCAAAGACAGCGTTCAAGCACATCATAGAGCATAACTTTCTGAAACTTTTAATTATTATTATTATTATTATTATTATTATTTATTTGGGAAACTTGCAGCTTACATAATAAATGGACAGAGACTTAGAATGACTACACATAAGCTAAGAATAAGTTTCCGCATATAGTAACTAAGTGGCAAACATGTGCAAGTGAATAAAAAGTTTAAAGTAAGTCTACTGCACACTTACACTCTACAACACCGAGGGCGCGTCGTTGAATGTTCGCAAATTAGAAATAAGAAAGTTTACCAATCGTATTGTTTATCTATTTTACATTTATACTGATACAAACAACATATCGCTTGTTTCACTTTGGCATTTAATGCACGATATTTAAGCAATATGTTACAAATGGAAATGAATCAATAGTTACCTGCCCGGCCGCCACTAACAGTTGCAGTGCGGTGGAGGCGCAACGTCTGAACCGTACGAAGCGGCGCAGCGCGGCGCGGCACTCCCAGCACACCCGCGCCCGCACCCGCGCTGCATCGGCCTGCAACCGACACTTACACTTAGTTCATAAGGGCAGAAGAGCTGCACGACTACTTAGATATCGAGGAACAAGTAGCCCACATAACCAAAATGTATAAAAACAAATTCCCCTATTTCCGTTTGGTACCAATCCAAGGTGCTTACAGAGACACCACACAAAGACAACACAATAAGTATTACGTCCAGAAATAAAAAGGCAAACCGACAATGGAAGTAGCCTCCACTCAGTTACGATTATACCTAAGCCTTAAGTGCGTGAGAGTTCAAACTTAAGTACTCAATATGGTACATATTTAGAACTGCCTTTCGCACCTCAGTCCCCTGCCCTCTTAAAAGAATCTCCCGAATTTTTCTCAGGAAATGCTAGAAAGCAACAAGCCAATTGACTACTTAAAATACTGCTAAGTTATATTACAATGCAAGCATTTTGCTTCATAGTCAAAACAAGGTTTAGTTCTAATGCTGCATAGTCATATTGCAAGGTGGGCATTTTATTTTCTAGTCTATAAGGTTTAGTCCAAATGCGGCATAGTCATATTGCAAGGTAGGCATTTTGCTTCCTATTCAAAATGAGGCTCAGGTTTGGCATAGACGTTTTGATGATCAGAAAGCATTGCTACTACATATTCACATATTCATAAATGTACACAACTTATAAAACAAGGTCTCTCGAATGTAAGGTCAGCATTTTACCAACGCATTGCCGCCAATGGGTTACAATCATCATCATCATCATCATCAGCCATTTCACGCCCACTGCAGGACATAGGCCTCCTTCGTGGTTTTCATAACCACGAGGGGTTTTGCCATAATCGCCACACTTGGCAGGCGGGTTGGCGATCGCAGTATGCTGTTGGAATCTCAGGAAGACGCTGCTGCCCGTCTCCTGGTAATTGATTTCCTTAGTCGCCCTCTACGACATCCACGGAAGGAAATGGAGTGACTCTATTCTTAATCCGGCGCCACACGATACAATAGCACGGGTTACAATAGCACAGGTTATTTACCTAGTTCAGGACCAAGACAAGTCATTGTGTTTTTGACTCTGATTTAGACGCAAGACACACAGGAAGGACGTGGGGCGAGGGCGCGGAAAAGACGCGACACGTTGTATAGAATTCGCTCCCTCGCCTCGTCTTCTGTGTGGGCTTCGTCCCGTCCCATTGGTATATTTTGTATGAAAGTGAATTGGGAAGACGACGCGTTTTTTCCGCGCACTCGCCTCACGTCCTTTCCGTGTGTCCAACGCCTAAGCATACATTGAAACCAACAATGCTACAGACCTCAGCAACGTCGACCTCGCGAACAATCTGCCGGTACAACTGGTCCGCCTCGTCGCCGTCTTCTCTGACCATGTGGAGAAGTCGACCCGCTACCAAACAAGCTGTACATAAATCCTCCATCGTATCACGCCGTGATCACTATATGAACGGGAAAGTTTTTTGTAGCACAACTTTTGCCGGCCTAATCATTTAGTGATGTCACTTCCGCGGGTTGTATGTTAAAAGGCAGGCAACAAGTATTTAATTTTAGAAGTTTTCACGCATTTTTTATTACAAAAACATCTAAGCCACGCGCATCGATTTTTTTTGTTTAGTTTTGTTTTGGGTTGTATATGTGACTGCTTGGCGTCGTTACAAATGTATACGACAAAAGAAAATGATCTCTATGCAGTTGATATCAGAATGTTAAGTTTTAATTTAACATGGATAGTTTTAATAACGACATTGACAGTACCACAGATTACAAGAATTTATTTTATTTCACTGACGTTTCTGAACGGGAGCTTTTTGGCAAATAATAGGTACCTATTGCAAAAAAGAAACACAATTTTTTTTACGACAGTGGCCACCTGTGGCCACATAGAAGGGACGTGGGGCGAGGGCGCGAAAAAGGCGCGTCACTTTCATACAAAATGTGCTGAAGGGACGGGACGTGTAGCTCGCACAGAAGAGACGGGGCGAGGGTGCGATTTCTATGCAATGCGTCGCATCTTTTCCGCGCCCCCGCCCCACGTTCCTTCTGTGTGGCCGCTGGCTATACCCGAAAAATGAATTCGGTTTCCTAGATAGCGAACTTGGTATCCAACTAAAAGAAAAACATTCATTTTGGAAAAAAAACATGAGGTTGGGTTACCTCACAGGGCAGAATCTGTATATTGAGGAAAAAATTGCGGACACCTGCGACCACTTAACTACACTAGCGTCATCTTTTGTCGAGTAGTTAGAAATACAATTTGAACCATGTTTGAACCTAAATGAATCATTAGGGTTCCGTACACACTACACAGAGTACATTAAATGTTCCGTACCTGAATGGTGGCAAACGGACCCATATTACTCTGCCTCCGCTGTCTGTCCGACCTTTAAAGCGCTCCTTTAAAGGTATCTTAACTGGATAAATGTTCCAAAGTTTTGGACTGAATAAATACAAAAATATTTATTCAGTCCGTGGGTCCCGCTTTTTTACAATAATTGAAAACAAAGTCTCTTATAAACCTATCTCCTCAGCAAGGGCAACAAAAAAAAGAATATAAAATCTCTTATATAAATAGGTAGCTAGTCGAAATTTTCAATGAATATGTGTTATTACGGCGGATTACCTAACAAATAATAAAAATTTTAAAAATAATAAAAAATAAAGTGGTCGCTATACAACAAACGTGTTTTATCGCCGTTTTTGTTTATGCTCTATCGTAAAAACGATAATGCATACAGGCATGGCTTGATTGTGTGACTTACTATAATATGGCGGTACGAGCTGTCCCGGCGAACTTCGTACCGCCACAGAATCCGTTTTTACGATTCTTGCACATCATCTATTTTTAAAACACAGCGTTCGCACGCACAACGCCATCTATTTTTAAAACACAACGTTCGCACGCACAAAATCTATTATAAGCTTAAAATGAATATTATCCCACGGGAATCCATTACCGGGATATCAAGTATGCTACGTCTCAGTCTCAACTAAGGTCTTGTCTATCTGTACGCCAAGTTTCATGTGAATCTGTTCAGCCGTTATTGCGTGATTAAGTAACAAACATCCAAACATCTTCACAAACTTTCACATTTATCTGGCGGCACGGAGTGCCGACGCCATGTCAAACTATGCAGAGGCACCCCGTATCATACTTTTCTCGAAGCAACTCGCGGCACTTTTGACCCCCCTGTATCTTCGTTGTGAGTAAAGCTAGAAGGCTGAAATTCGGTTACTAAGAGTTCTCACGGAACCTACCTCGACCTCCAAATTACAAGTTTGTACCTATATTTAATAATTAAATATCTCAAGTCAAAGTTCGGTCAAAACGTGGGTGACATACTCATCACCATCATGATTTTTAAAGTACTTCTAGTAGGCATATCTAGTTGAAATTTTGCATTCGGTTGTTATTAAGTGAATTATGCACTATGAACATTTTCTCGATTAGTAAATTATAATATAAACAAAAGTAAAAAATAATAATTCATGCAGTCTAGTCTATGCAACACCTAGCGCCATCTAGAGTTGTGTAGTGACATATATTTTCCAAATCACAATATATTTTCATATCAGATGAAATTCACTAAAGATAAAAAATACAACTGTGAGCTAAAACTTATAACTATCGGAAATTTATTTAATGAACATACCTACTATAGCCATACAAAGACGATAACAAAAAAATATTCCTACTTCTTGGCGCTACTACTTAAAAATTTTGCCTGCTGTCATTATAAAGTGTTTAATTAATGCAATAAAAAATGTTCATGAGGATTTCCGATTCGTAAATAATAAAATTATAAGTACTGCCATACAACATTTATAAAAATATATTAAATATTGCTTTTCACCGCTAGATGGCGCTACAAGTTGTAAATTTAGCGTGCTGTTATTACAAAATGTTTAATTTAATGCAATAAAAAATGTACAGCACCCTTGACCCTTGACGCAATATTTTCAATTTGGCGCAATTTATATATTATTCACGAATTAAGACGCATTTTATATTTTTATTTTTTTAAATTGCCTAAACCTTTGAATGAATAAACATTACGAAGTATATAAAATCGAAGCACGACTGTGCGAATAGAAATATTACCCGAGAAGAAAAAACGGAGGACTACGTACAAAAAGAAGTGAGATCCCATCAAAACATAAATGTACAAGAATCCAAGTCTCGCTTCCACCGTAAAAAGTTGTGAGATGTCCATATAAAGCCAAGTCAATTATTTTACGAAGTAGTGAAACACGTATTCGTTTCAGTGTGAAAACACCTGTTCAACAACTTTGTCATAAATTGTTTCCTAATTAGTTACCTACGAACATTTAATGACTGTAACAATATGAGTACGGAACCCTCGGTGCACGAGGCCGACTCGTACTTGACCGGTTTTTTAAAGATTTTTTTATTTAGGTACAGTTCCATGGTTCCAGCACGTCAAACTTTATACGCGTGCGGAACTTACGGACGACCTTGTAACAAATGGAAATACCTAATAAGATTTCTGGGCAAAAGAAAATACCAGATTCAGCATATACAGTTAAATATAATTTAAATATACCTTTAAAGACTAACAAACGCGAATTATACGTATCATTAGCGGTCTGGGCTGGGCACCAACTACAAATTGTACTTCTAAAACAAAGCCGGTTAATATATCAGAATCAGTACTCAAATATGTTGGGGGAAATCCATTGTAGTTCAGTCCACCTGTGTTACTTGTGATGTTATACGTAGTACTAGTAAGTAATACTCCGACACTTCTGAATTCGGCTTATCCAGTCTCATCTTTCTTTCGTTTCTTCTTTTTCGCCTTCTTGTTCGTCTTACTCGCGCGATTCATGTCATTGTATTTCAGCAACTTTTTATACATTTTTAGCAGATTCTTCGCGTTCTTTCTCATTTCTTTTGTTACGTTCCCTTCTAGGCTATCTGTATTTGTCTGTAATACTGCCTTTTCATTATCAACATCTTCTGCGTTGGTCTGTGCATCCGTCTGATCGGCAGGATGCAGAACTGGATCGACAAACTTAGTCAAGCTTTGCAACGTGTTATAATGTTCTATAGATCCTTCTTCAATATCGGCTTGTAAGGCAACTGGAGCTGGTTCAGGAGTTACTTCTTGAGTATTATCAGCTTGATTTGATTCCAGTAGCTTTTTCTTGAGCTCCTTGTTTTTCTTCCTCAACGCATTGAGTATGTTGGAAGTCGTCAAGACCTTTTTTACTTTCTTGCTATCCAAGTATCTGTCCCGCCAGGAGATATTTTCAACCTCTTCCTCGTCGTCAACGAGGCCTGCCTGATGCTCCTCTACTTGCTGGCTTTCAATGCCATCTATAGCGGCAGTCAGTTCATCTAGATTCTCAAACACAAGCTCGTCTGAGGAATCGTCAGACGATATCTCGATCGACAGCATGTCTATAACTTTTTGACTCGAGTCTTTGATTTCGTTCGACGTTTTAGATGAATCTGACGTTCTCTCTACTTCTTCACCGAATTTTATGTCGTCTGCTTTAGATATTTTATCTTTACTTGCTTCTGCGTGTTTAACTGAAGTTTCTATACTGACTACGCCGATTTTAACTTCCCGAGTCATATTTAAGTCAACCATTGTGTCGCTGGCAACATTGTTGATTGTTACTGAATCTTTAACATTTGAATTACCCTCACCATCTAACTGTTTCACATCAGTCATTATAGGTTCAATTTTTTTGTCTTGTGCTTTTTGTTTCCATTTGCCTTTACATTTTTTATGCCTTTTCTCTTCGTTTTTTTGTATCTTCTCCTTCGTTTTCTTCTTCTTTTTGAGTTTCTTTGCAGGAAGCTCAACCCCACATGTATCTTGACCAGGTTCCTCATCAGATATGCAAATTATTTCTTTTGGTATTTCTATAGACTCAACATCTGAGCTAGATGGGTCTGTTAGTTCACCCTCCTCTACCGCCCTCCAAGGTAGTTCAGTTTCGGCGTATATTCCGCCATCTTCAAGCAAGATCGCTGGATGCGGCGAGCACCTCTCAACCGTGCTGTCTAGTTCACCTTCTTCAAGAGATTGGTTTGCTTGATCGAGCGTAGATGCTTCAGTGACTGCTGATGTATATGCTGTATCAAGCCGAGACATAGCTAGAACTTTTTCAACATTAGCTTTTACGAGCGTTTGATTTTCTGAATCACGTAGAATAGCTTCTGTGCATGGCGTAATACTCTGTTGTGAATAATCATTCGTCGATTCTATGTTCACAATATTATCTTTCTTTTCGACTTTAGTCGTAATTTCCACACGTTCTTCATTTTCTGCATCAGTCATCATTGGTTCAAACTTCACAGGTTCAGAGTTATTTTCAAAGCTGTACTGTACTATTTCTTCAACATCGACCGTGGCATTTTTGACCAGCGTATCTTCTACAGTACAATTATTGATAAAAGTAAGATTTCTGTCACCATCTATCTGTTTTGTGTTTTTGTTTACTAACGCATCGCTATTTGACACTTGATTATTTTTTATAGTATATGGCATGACTGTTTCATCACAATCCGTCACTTTCAACACTTTTTCTACGCTATCTGAAACAATGTCAGTTTGAGTCATTTTTTTTTTCAAAGTGTCTATATTATCTTTACTCCCAATGGTAGGATCGATAACATCAATTAACTTTTCAATGGTCTCAGTTAGTTGAACCTCACCATAACTTAGATTTCTGTTATCTGTGCTAGTTTCATCATTATTATTTGCAGATTTTATCAAGAAGTTTGAAAAACTTTTTGTACCAATTAATAAACTTTCGCCATGTGAAATAGGTTTTTCTTTATCTTCATAACCGCCTACAGCATCCTGTTCTATGGTATCTAGGCAAATATCATCTTGCAAATTGATATCTAAGACGTCCATGTCGTTCTCGTCAAGTGTAAAAGATGGATTCGTTTCTATTGGAGTAGTAAACTTTGTGGAATCTGAAGTTTCTCGTGCCATCAGTATAGGCCTCCGGCAGTGTTTAGGTTTGACGAAAACGAAATCAGATGCTTTTGCCACAAATTTAGGTTCTTCTGGCCTGAGAACAACTTTGGTTTTAGTATTTTTATTTGTATCGTGTTTATCAAAAGGTAAATGGCTTCGATCATCAGCAATAAGGTCTTGGTTTCTTACGGTAACCACTACACTTTCTACAGACTTGATATCTTCCGTCATTTTGACAATTCTATCTATATTTGTAGCTTCATTTTCGGAAGCATTTTTCACTACTACGGTTATATGATCTATTTCTTCAGGTTTCGCGTAGTTTTCTTTTGCCTGTGGCATTTTCACGGCAACACTTTTAACTTTATTGATGTTCGTCTCTGTAAGTTTATCGTCCTCTGTTACTCTTATAATTGAACTTCTAAGTTGAGGCCTCTTGTCATCATTGTTTCTCTCCGTAGGTACATTGCCGTTTGAGTTTGTTGTTATAGAAATGGTCTCTACTATATCTAGTTTGTCTTCACCAGATTCTTTGCTAGTAATTCTTACAAGTCTAGTTTTTCTCTTTCTTCTTTTAGATACGTTATTGACTTTAGAACCTTCACTTTCATCAGACAATGAATCAATCTCACCGTCTTCGGGTGCCGATGTGTTATTGTCACTGTCATCAGAGTCTGATGACAATAGTGTGACCTGATCTGTGCTGTCTTTTTGCAGTTGTTCAGAATTGGTTGAACCTAATTTCTGTGTCATGTCACTAACTAAAGTTTCACTAGATGGTTTCGAAGCATTTTTGTTTCTATCTTTACCTTTTCCTTTTGCGTTAGCACCTCTTGCACATTCAGTTACAGATTTTTTTCTATTATCTAGGTTTGGACCTCCATCCACAACGATTTCAATTTCAATATCATCCTCTGAGAAGGGTTTCTTAGATTTTTCAAGACTTGCCTTGTTTGTACTTTGCTTAACCATATAATTTGGTTTTACAAGTGTCTCTTTGCCCAGAACTTGGTGTTTGCGAGTCTCAGCGATGCTATGCTGAAGCTCACTTTCTATCTCATCCTGGCTGTCATCACTATCAGACAGTAGGCAAACTGTTGCTTCTACATCTTCAGTTGGCTCGTTCCTCTTATCATTGTCTGTCAATCTATTTACTATTTTAGCGGTAGTAACAGTTGCACCTTCCAGTGTCTTTTTACTTTCTCTTTGATTTTTGACAGCTTCAGGTTGTGTCCTAACGCCATTGCACTGCTTTTTTGGTTTGTTTTTCAGTTTCTGTCTGTCATTGACAGAGTTTTCTGCAACTTTGCTTATTTTATTATTAGATGTTACTTCAATATCCTCTATTGCTGCCTTTCTTTTGGTTTTTCTCTTGCTGTGATGAATATTACTAGATTTCTCAACAGTTTCTTCAGTCAAATCAGTGTCCCTCCGCTCAACAGATTCCTTTCTTTTAACCATGTTATGTTCAGTTGATATTTCACTATCAATTTTTGTCAGTTCACTTACCATTTCATTCACATAGTCACCTATCGAATTTTGACTATGACTTTTCTTCTTTTTGGATAGCTTATCTATCTCCTGGCCGAGCTTGGCTGTTAGTATGTCCAATTTGTTAATTCTGTCTAGATACTTGTCTCTTAAATCTGATTCACTATTGCAAGCATTATTATTCTCTGCATCAGCTTTATTACTCCTACTGATGTTTTTACCTTCACCTAGCAGCTGCTGTTTATTGTCTATATCGGCTTTAGTATCATCTACATCACTGTCATCTATGACCATCACATCATCGGATACATCCGATGTCGCTGATGTGCTATCACTGCCATCGGAGTCATTGCTATCACTGTCTGAAGTCTCAGTGTTTGAGCTTGCCGCTGACGACTCTTCAGCATCACTGTCGGAGTCCAGCACCACCGTGTCTTGTTCGGGTGCACCGAGTATCGCACGGAGAGACTTTGTACTCATGTTGATTAGCTGTCGGACAAAAACATAATTTAGGCAAAAACGCACCCAATCTCATTTAGGGGGGGGAGAGAAACCAGAAATTTATTGAATTCTATTCTATAATTCTATTAAATTAATTCTATTTGCTGAATGTCAATTTGCAATGTTATATCATTTATTATTATTTATTTTCAATAGTGTTTTGACATTGTATTATTTCTTTTTATTTTACCATTTTGACTGACGAAACCTGTGGGTACCTATATTTTGTATCGATTATTATTATTTCTTTGTTTGTATTTTAAAGATAAGATAAGATAAGAATATTCTTTATTGTACCAGGAAAAACAGACATGAAATGTTTACAAAAATGCAGTACAATTGGCGGCCTTATGTATTGTGAATTAAGCTAATAATGTGTAGTGCTTAAAAACATTTAGTTCAAAAATTATCAGCCTCTACAGAGAGGAATAATAAGAAAAACCGGCCAAGTGCGAGTCGGACTCGCGCACGAAGGGTTCTGTACCATTATCTATACGACATTAGACATAAAGATAAAAAAATCACGTTTGTTGTATGGGAGCCCCCCTTAAATAATTATTTTATTTTGTTTTTAGTATTTGTTGCTATAGCGGCAACAGAAATACTTAATATGTGAAAATTTCAACTCTAGCTGTCACGGTTCTTGAGATACAGCCTGGTGACAGACAGACGGACGGACGGACGGACGGACGGACAGACAGACAGCGAAGTCTTAGTAATAGGGTCCCGTTTTTACCCTTTGGGTACAGAACCCTAAAAAGTGAGACGGTTTACTAAATTACGTACTAGGAGGATTTGATTGCGGATTGCAGTTTTCAGTTGTGTAGTGATAGTGGAGTGATTCCGAAATTCGCGCGCATAAAACCAGTAAGTGCATTCGAGATAACGAAACTTTTTTAATGTAGCCAGTAAAAAGCTGTTGGTGCGGGTTATTGCGGACTGCCGTCGCCTCGCCGTCGCAAAATATCGCCGTTATGTTTCACCGTGCCGATTTATTTCGGCTACATTTGGAGATTGCCAACCAACTGCGACATGATATATGCGAAACTCTGTATGCGATGACCTATAGCCGTGCTGAGAATGCGATGAAATAGGTGAAACACGTCCATCAGGGAAAACACATGCGCCTGACAAAATCCTCCGAGGAATCGTCTGGTTCGATAACAGTTCTCAGATAATGCAACAATAAAAGTGCGTGTCAGGCAACACGCAGTGTAGGGTTCCGAAGAAAGAGGCGGTTTTATCTGCTTTTACTGAACTAACAATGCAAATAAATGGTTTTATCTATCTATCTAACTTCATCAACGTAAATTTCAATGGATTATGTACGAAGTTTTCCTTTTCCAAGTTGGTTGCCTATAACTCATTACTCGCTACTGCCCTGATTTTTTTCACGTTTCTACAATTAACCGTTTAGCCAGGACGAGGAGGGGAGGGAACGCTCTACTTGGACAAAAAATTGGCACTTTAACTTTGGCCATGTTAGAGGGGTACTGGAGGACAATGGCTACAAATGGAGACAGAGTATGCGCGTAGCCACGTCGACGCGCCATGCGCCAGTGCAACGTAGAGTTTCCTGCCCTTCCTGAAAGGAATTACGGATAAGGTCGGTTTTTTGTTGCGTTGGCAATAAAAATGCCATTAAGTCCACCTTTTGTGCACTGCGGCAAATGCTACATAGGTGTGACACAGCAGAATATCTCGGTCAAGCTTTCTGAGCACATACACTGTACGAAAAGCCGAAAAATCGATGGCTCGGCGGTAGCAGAACATTGACCCAAGACACTTGTCACTTCATCCGCTTCGATAAGGCAAGTGTTATCGAGAGACAATTTTTTTGTGCCACGGAAAGTGCGCGGGGCTATTGAAATAAGTCGTCACCCCAATTTCAATACGGTGGTTGGGCTCTACCGCCAGCATGGAAGCCGGTTTTACGGAAGTACGGTGAACGTGATAATCCAAAAATATGCTCTAAGAACGAAGATGTCGTGAGCTGTGTCTGCGCCTTGATGCCTAGTAACAATGAGGATGAGGAAACATCAAGCTCCGTGGCTGGCGTGCGCGGGAGTCCTCCGCAGCAGTTGCCGGCGCCCGCCGCACCCGAGCGCGCTCACTTACAGTCAGAGACGACCGAACAAAGACGCGAGCTCACCGAGTAGAGACTCACCACGATTAAGCACAGCGAACCAGAATAAAACCTGGACTCTTCTGACAAAAAATCAAGTAAGTGAATCCAGAATTAAGCTAATAAAGCGAAAAAAAACTCCATTAAGACCATCTTTCCTCAAATAATCTTGGATCTAATACATAAGTTGGTAAGAGTACCAACCTATCAAGATCCCGTGAGTGCAATCATTGTGGTCATTGAAAATCTTTTTATTTCATTAAGTATGTACAATATTTTTCTTATCTTTAAATTATTAATTCTTCAACTACAATGTATTGTGTAGGTGCCGCTGGACAATTTAGTCAGAGAAATGTAACTTTTATCTTTCTTCTTCTATTCAGTTGATCCTTGTCTAGGTATCAACATTACTTTAGTAGGGATTAAATTATCAAACCCAACTTGTTGCAGTCTCAACTAAACTCATGGTCACAGTGCCGAATTAAGCCAGGGCGGGGCCTGTAGCAAATTTTAGCAAGGGGCCCTTGGTTTGCTTTAGGTCAGCATAGTGTATGGTATGCAACAAAACAAAACTGACAAATAAACCTGTATAATACCAATATGAATCTTTTGCAGTTCAGGAGGCCTGGAATGCTAAGATACACATCTTTTGATCTAGTTTAGGCACCAGGCTTTCCACAATTAGTACATTCTTATTTATTCAATGTTTTTTTTATATGCGAATGTATTTTGTGGACTGAAAATATCTTATCTTATAAAGAAAGATAATATTTTTTTATGGTCAGAAGTCAGGGCCCCCAAATGCACAGGGCCCGTAGCAGTTGCTACTCTTGCTATGTGGCTAATCCCCCACTGCACGGTCTACACTCTTATTTTTAAAAACACGATTCCTCCAAAACACTCCTCAGAGGTCATTTAAATGGTCTGTGGTAAAAGGAAAGATGTGACCACAACTTATTTAAACTGCCTCTGAGGAGTGTTTTAGAGGATGTCTATATAAATAAGGCTGTAAGTCTCTTGACCATGAGTTCAGTTGAGAAAGCAACAAGTTGGGATGGGACCGATGGAGTTGACACACAGGTGTCTCCAAACACAGTCTGTTCTAGTTTGAACACTCACTTATGAAATTTTATTGAGGATTTATTTAGTATACAAGAGGGGCGGTTTGTCAATTTGAAGCATTAGTGACCTACCTCCTCAAGGCACAAAGCTTTAATGTCGTCCATAGGTAGGTCCTTTGCAAATTTCGGAGCCATCGCTTTGACTTCGCTCGGTTTCAGCGCCAGAAACACGCGCCGCGCGAGCTCCATGCGGTCACTGATGAAGAAAGATAGATCCCGCGCTTCGTTAGCTTTCGTTTTCTTGCCTCGTTTCATGTCTGAAGCGATTAAATGCGGCAAAAATGCAGTATTTTCTTCTCTACAACTCTAGTTTATTTTTATTTTGCTATCGTCTCCTCCACCAGTGCTAAGCAAGTAATGATGAAGTACCTAAATAAAAAAGTCAGAGAATCGCTCAGATATCAGAGGACAATCGCATTGATTTTGTGGAAAACACAGTTTTCACAATTTAGCCGTATACTATGGAAATTGACATTCATTACACAACAGATTGCAAAAACGAAACGAAACTTCATTGTTTGTTTTCATTCGTTCATTCAACCGTTCGTTTATTTATAGTCTGTGCCATAGAGTATCTGGTCTGTGCTATCACTCAAAGAGTATGTAATCACTACCAATCACTACGTCTATCACAGTTCGGTTTACATTGAGCTATTGAGCGCTATTTGCGTTGTGAGCAGGCTGTAAGTCGGTTCACAATGCGCTTATTTTTACCAGTGTAAACGTCGTGACCTCATTAGTGACGTCATAATTGCGCGCTCACGGCGTTCACGAAAAACAGGTAGTGCAGCGTGTGCGGAAACGTCAAATTGACATTTGGTATCTGCGTTTGTTGTGGTTTGATGTTTTTTTATCGAGAAAAGAATATTTCGAGTCTGAATTTTATCGAAAACCCATGTGCCACCTAGGAACACCAAAGCGACACTCCCCAACCAACAATTAACTTAGAGATGTTGTTGTGTTCCATTTGAATGACAGATGGATGACATTAGCGCGCTTTCGCCGGTTTATATTGAACGATGGCTATTTGCGCGCTCACAATGTAAACCAGTGAGTATACAACGATTGCAGTGTTCGCACCAATAGCGCATTTTAAACCGTAAGGACACATTGCGTTACCGTCAAAAAAAGTGTATTTTATAAGTAATTAATTGAAACAAAAACTACGGAAGTCGAAAACTGTTTGGAAACTTTTGTTCAAGTGATAAATTGTGTTTCTTGAGTTGGATCAATTTACATGAAAATTATTGTAAAGTTATTATTTCAGTCAAGAACAAAGAATAAAGAGACGCGACTGCTATTAGCTGATAACGAACGAAGATACAAACGTGAAGGTAAGTAAGACAGTGATAGTAAACCGGCCAAGTGCGATTCGGACTCGCGCACGAAGGGTTCGGTACCATTATCTATACAACATTAGACACAAAGATCGAGAAAAACGGCAAAAAATCTCGTTTGTTTTATGGGAGCCCCCCTTAAATATTTATTTTATTTTCATTTACAGTAGATCGTCGATTATCTGAACTAATTAGGGTTTTCCGAACACCCATGTAGTGTTCGGAAAACCCGTTTATTCGGATAATCGAATTATGTACTTTTATTAATCTATTTACAAAAAAAAACATATTTATGATAGTTTTATCAGCTAAAAGGAGACAGCCTGTAAGATACTTAATATGACCTACATGATAGGTACAAATCTTCGTCTGACGAAGCAAGCCCACTGCCCACCCGCTCACGAGCAGCTAGGTCACGCACTAAGCTGTCAGGATAGTATTATGGGTGCTGGGCAAGGCTATTCCATCTAAAAAACAATGTCCCAGGCACTGCAGCGTCCGAGTGGTCCCTCCACCCATCTGACTCACTAGTTGATCAATTACTGTTGACGTCAGACACGAGGTCTACAATATCACTACCCTGCATTATCTCAATCGTCGACATTCATCCATTGTTCAACCTCTGCTTCGGCACAAGTAATGGGGAAAAACGGATCTTGAGGTTCGTAGCCAGTTCGGTTAATCGGTTGTTCGGATGACCGAAGTTCGGACAATCTACGTCCTAGATTAGATTAATACTCTTTATTGCACACCATACATTTTAAAGATACATGAAAAATCTCAAATATCTAAGTTACATAGTATACAACTGGTGGTCTTATCGCTAAAAGCGATCTCTTCCAGACAACCTACTACGTTCTACTGTATTTATTTATTTTTGAAGCGAATATAGAACTATTCTGTGAATATTTCAAGCGTGTTGTTGTCGTTATTAATATCGAGCAAACAACGGCATAAAAATTACGTTTGTTGTATGCGAGCCCCCCTTAAATATTTATTTTATTCGGTTTTTAGTATTCGTTGTTATAGCGACAACAAAAATACATCATCTGTGAACAACTGCCTAGCTATCACGGTTCACGAGATACAGCCTGGTGACAGACAGACAGATAGACGGACAGACAGATAGACGGACAGACAGATAGACGGACAGATGGACAGTGAAGCCTTAGCAACAGGGTCCCGTTTGGCACCCTTCGGGTACGGAACCCTAATAGGGTCCCGTTTAGCACCTTTCGGTTACGGAACCCTAATAAAAAGCTCGAGTGATCATCCCGTGGTGCAAGTCGGCCGAACAATGTCTACTGCTAACCGCGATTTTTTGGCTTAAGTGCATACAAAAAAAAATCAAAGTATGTACCATATTATAGCAACAGCAGATCATTAGATTGTTAAGTGTACCAAAAACCGGGATTTATATTTTCGTACATAAGGAACCTTTGAACTATTTCCTTAATTGTATCACTCTGTATTCACACTAATTACAGTAAATAGCACATCAACATAAATATGCGTGCACTCTACTCGATTTCGTTGCGGGCCAACTTGCAACCGACATGTAAAGGTTAATTCAAAACCGATACCACCTGTAATTATAACTGTGTACGTGATTTAGCAATAAAGAAGAATATGTATCTGCTGTCTACGTTGTAGGTACACTTTTACTTTACATTTTCAGAGTACTGAGTACATACATCAAACAATCATGAAGCCTATATTGATAGTTCACGGTGGAGCGGGAGACATACCCGACAGCAGAGTACAGGCCAAGATAACAGGCTGCAAAGCAGCTGCGGCAGTTGGTTACGAGATTTTGAAAAACGGCGGAAGTGCCCTTGATGCTGTTGAAGCAGCAGTTGTGCTAATGGAGAAAGATGCAGCTTTTAATGCTGGTGGGCTATTTTATGTTAAGTGATTTTCATTAGCAATTACGAGCACCGAGTTATGTAAAAACGTCCGTCACTCGGGTTTCCTCACAATGTTTTCCTTCTGTTGAGCTGGTATTGCTACTACAAATTCACAAATGTACCTACGGCGGGCACCAGTGTAAGCCTATGTAGGCTGCATCATTATTTGAATTTTTAATTAAACTTGTATGGATCTTTATACTGTCATGCTTTATGTCCTGCTTTTATTAACATAAAAGTTTATGCGGAACCTTCCGCTCCTTGAGAAAGCCTCTCTGTAGCTGAGCCAACATGATGACGCATAAAAAAACAGACGTACCTAGGTAAGTCAAAAACTCACACAAAATCTCCTTTTTATTTCTTATTCCAGGTTATGGATCGGTCCTGAATCTTCGTGGTGAAGTAGAAATGGAAGCGAGTATAATGAGCGGTGCTGATCTTAATGCTGGCGCAGTGACTTTAATCAAAGATTTTGCACACCCAATAAGCATTGCTCACAAAGTACTTACAGATTCACCACATTCACTGCTCGGCGGAGAAGGAGCAAAGCTGTTTGCCTTGGAAAAAGTAACGACACTTTGGATGTTTACAGTCGACAGCAAGTCAAGCAAGACCTTTACGCGCGTGCACATTATTCTTGTTGTGGGAAATAAATAATTTACTTATTGAGTTGCGTCACGGATGACTGCAACGGAAAGTAACGATTGATAAGCCGTTGACCGTACTTCGGCCTAATTACGCTCACCAAATCCTGAGCGATTCCAATGGTCTAAATGTCAAATACCACACTAATTTGACAGTTAGACTATTGGCATCGCTCAGGATTTGGTGCGCGTAATATAGGTGCTTATTACATTCGGCATTACATGAACATACTTAATTGTAATTTTTAATTTGTTTTAGGGTTTCGCAACTGTCCCACCGGAATCGCTTATCAGTGAAGCTGCAAAAGATTCTCTGAAAAACTTTTTAACTCGAGGCGAATTCGGAAGAACAGTGGCCTAATTACGCGCACCAAATCCTGAGCGATTCCAATCGTTTAACTGTCAAATTCCATACTAATTTGACAGTTAGACGATTGGAATCGCTCAGGATTTGGTGAGCGTAATATAGGGGCTGAAATCGGAAAATTAAATGAGGTGAGTTCATAAAAATAGAATAAGGTATTTAAATAAAGGGTGATGAAAATTCTGAAAATTGACTTTATAAACCAGATTTAAGCGAATTCGGAAGAACTGAAATCGGAAAATTAAATGAGGTGAGTTCATAAAAATAGAATAAGGTATTTAAATAAAGGGTGATGAAAATTCTGAAAATTGACTTTATAAACCAGATTTAACCGAAAATGGCGTGAGTGCATGCAACGACTAAGTTAATGTTGAGGAAGCGAAAGTGATCCGTAAGGATCGTAGCGAGTGGCAGTCCCTGGTCTCTGCCTACCCCTCTGGGATACAGGCGTGAGTTTATGTATGTGAACCAGATTTTTCTGTTTTGCGTATGTTTTTTTTTCCCTCTGTATCTGGGGGCACGCCAGTCGGGCAAAAAACGGCACGGCTATAGGTACCATCTTTTTCTCGAAGCAGTTCAGGCCATTTTCGACCCCGTATAACGTCGTTGTGTGTGTACCAAGCAGGCATTGTATAAACACGGTATATTTCAAATTTCATTCAATATGAACCGGTAGTTTAAGAATTTTAACTAGTCAAAGTTTCTTATTTTTGTCACTCACTGATTGACCGATCATCAAAATATGAATTACGTTACTTGCATGACGATAATCATTAGAGATAGACAGATAAATAATTATTAATCTTAATCTTCCGTTCCGTGTGGCGCGCCGGATTAAGAACAGCGTCACTCCATTTCCTTCCGTGGATGTCGTAGAAGGTGACTAAGGAAATACATTACCAGGAGACGGGCAGCGGCGTCTTCCTGAGATTCCAACCGCATACTGCGATCGCCAAACCGCCTGCCGAGCGTGGCGATTATGGCAAAACCACTCATTGTTATGAAAACTACGAAGGAGGCCTATGTCCTGCAGTTGAATGGCTGATGATGAACATCTCCTAGTAAACTAATCAATACGAGGAGTTTCAACAAACACCGAAACAACTTCCAATTATTTTTTTTTTGGGTTTCGTAGCTGGCGTTTCTCTGAGAAGAAGAAGAAGAAAGACATTTATTGGGAATGAAGAAAGAAGAAAGACATTTATTGGGAATGAAGAAAGAAGAAAGACATTTATTGAATCTGAAGTTTACATTAGAAAATATCTCATAAAAATCAGCGAAGACGTTTCGGAGGAGTTCCATAACAAACACTGTGAGACGAGCTTATCCCTTAGTCTGTGACACGAGATTAGATGTACAGTACAGATTTGGTGATGAGTCCTCAGTGTTTCAGACGTTAAGTAAAGCCTCAGTTCAGTGATAGTTGTGACATGTTCCTAAATCATGGATAGTATGCCCCCTTAAAATACGGTGAACGAATTCAAAGTCAGCCTGTATTTAGACAGCGCATACCGTATTGTTAACGGATTCCTCTTCGCCAGGGCGGTGTTGGGACGGTGGGAGCCGTAGCAGTGGATGCTCGTGGCCACGTAGCCGTCGCGACTAGTACGGGTGGCATGAGCGGCAAAGCTGTTGGCAGGATCGGCGATACACCGCAGATTGGCAGTGGGACTTATGCTGATGATAATATTGGTGGTGTCTCTACAACAGGTACGTAGCAAAAAGTTCTGTAACCATCAAAGAGTTTTATCGTATTCAATATCCTAATATCTACTGTTAACAGCTGTCAGTGGTTTTTTTTGTATGCACTTTGGTCAATTGACAGCTGTTAACAGCAGATTAACAGCGTGTTAGTGTACGAGAAACTGGGGGTATTGGTTCTACTCGTCATAATAGGTATATGACGAGATATCTTTGAGAAATAAGGGGATTTTGATGCCTATATCTAGTATGAGTAAAATTAAACAGGGTAGGTGAAATATGAACAGCACATAAACCTTTACACTTTAGTTGCAATGTCACCCGTAACATAACTGTTAAAGTGCATGTGTGCAAAGGCCTAGTGCTGTCTTGTCGACTGTTTACAATGTCAACGTACCACTAACAGTGTTTCCCATTTCTAGGTCACGGGGAGTCTATACTGAAGTACTGTCTGGCTCATGCAGTAATTAAATTAATAGAGAGTGGTTCCAATGCTGCAGCTGCTACCAAAACTGCTGTCGAAGGTATGTATAAATCTGCATTGTATCTACATTGTATCTATTCAATTAATTGTGAAAGATATGTTTCCTCCACCAAGAATGCAGTAAAAGTGATGGCGCTTCTCACCTTACCCAAACTAATCGATGCACCCCGCCATACTTTGTCGCAGTGATGCCAACCTAGCGACTGGTTACTATTTGAATAGTGACAACGACACTTCCGCTTTTGCAGATATCATGACACTCTTTTATTGAACGTAACATCTAATATCGTGATGTTGAGTATTGACCGGTAAAGCAATTGGGAAACAATATCAATGCAAAGTAATGCCAGAATGATCAAATGCAACTCTGTTTTTATTGAAATTGTTCAAAATCATGACATAATGTACTTACAAACTGTCACATTTTCAGGTATGACAAAGAGGCTCAGAAATACAGCTGGTGCTATAACACTCTCGAAAGACGGTGATGTCGGTGTCTATTTCAGTTCTCGCAGAATGGGTTGGACATATATTAAAGACAATAAGTACTTTTACGGGATCGAGCAAGGAGAAGTTCACGAAGAAGATTACAAGCCATGAATATTGGTTTGTTTACCACTTAAATATCAGCGTCTTAGTATTTCAGCTGTCTAGAGATTTCACTGGACCCTGTGTCTTACTTAAAAGGCCTTTTATATTATTATCAGTACTTATTAACGTTTACTATTCTATTCAATTTTATTCTTCTAAGCTGTCAGGATGGTATAGGTGCTGGGCAAGCCTCCTACTACTGCAGCGTCCGAGTGGTACCTTCCCCCATCTAGTGTGAGTGAGTCTAGTTCTCCATTCTGCAGGCTGTATAAATCATCTCATTACGTAGATGCAAAGGCCAAAGCTTTTTCTTCCATCAAATTTTGTTTTTTCTGACGTCTGTACCTTTTATTAAGTTTTATTATAATGTATATTATGAACGTACAGTCGTGTTGTTATAAATAGTTACTAGTTTCATAAAGTTTCCTATTTTAGAAAATGTGTGTAAATGAAGAAAAAAAATTGAGAATTGAATTGAAATTGACTGAAATTAAGCATAAACTTGACGTTTATGTGACAAACATTTTCGTAAGAAGATATTCGGGTATTTGAATGTACCTTAAAATAATGGTTTCCAACAATAACTAGTAATGGTATTTCAAATAAATACGCACGTAATTTTTACTTATCCGAACTATAATCGAGCCGTCTTTACAATGAAGGGTATTTATTAATTAGATTCAATTGTTCAGTTACATATTAGGTTAAACTAGCACTTGGCCAGTTTGATTGTACAAAACTACAAACAAAGAAATAATAAAAAACCTGGCCAAGTGCGAGTCGGACTCGCGCACGAAGGGTTCCGTACCATTATCTATACAGCATTAGACAAAGATCGAATTTGACAATAGCGCCATCTATAGAAACCATCAAGAAGCGTTTAACATTGACATTTAACGACATGCCATCGGCGCCGTGAAGGTTAGATAGATGGCCGCTAGATGGCGAGCGCTGTCTTTAGACAACGTTTGTTGTATGGGAGCCCCCCTTAAATAGTAATTTTATTCTGTTTTTAGTATTTGTTGTTATAGCGGCAATATAAATACATCATCTGTGAAAATTACAACTGCCTAACTGCCACGGTTCATGAGATGCAGCCTGGTGACAGACAGACAGACAGACGGACGAACGGTGAAGTCTTAGTAATAGGGTCCCGTTTGGTACCCTTCGGGTATCCTTCCCCTAACAAAATACACCCGCAGGTTTCGTCAGTCAAAATAGTTACAAAAATATAATACAATGTCAAAACACTATGGAAAACAAATAATAATTAATAATATAACTCAACCAAATAAATCGCTCCGAGCCACATCGGGCCCAAAAGTCCCCATGATACTGGCCGCATTCCCGCGCTGCACAGCGAGGGACATCCTTTGGCGTAGATATGCCCCAGAGCGAACGTCCATGCCACCGTTCCGCAGTCGGCGGCCCAGCTCCCGAATAAAAGCTCAAAAATATAATTATTCATGAGCTGGCTGTACACGGCAATGGTTGCTTTTATCTTAAAAAAACCGGCTAAGTGCCACGCAATGTAGGGTTCCGTCGAAAGAGGGTTTTTTTATTTGCTTTACAGAACTAACAACTTCATCGAAGTCATTTTCAATGGATTTTGTACGAAATTTTACTTTATAAGTTGGTTGCCTATTACTCGTTAACTAGTAAAGCCTGCTTGGCCGTGATACTTTTTCTTTTAAGTTCATTATATGTGCTAATACCCTGAACTTTTCACGTTTCTACAATCAACCATTTAGCCGGGAGAGGGGGGCCCTACTCTGACAAAAACTTGCGCTATAAAGCTTAATATTTCGCAAACGGAATCCTAAATCAGAAAATTGTCTTCCTACACCCACAATATTTTTCAACGACCAGTCCAACGATACCCCACATGATGGGGTAGACGAAACTATAAGGGTTCCTTGTCGGACTACGGAACCCTAAAAATCTTCAACAAACTTTTAAACTAACGTTTGGGGACCATACCCATCCTCCATATCAGAATCTTGCTAAATTGCACTGAGCTTTCAAGATGTTAAGCTTCGTAGTCAATTATTCATAATTCATTCATAATTTATTTATTGATCGGTGAGACACAAGTACATAAAGATGTTACATTAAAAAAATTAGTTGCTATGCGTTCTACCTGATAGGCATACAGATCATGTTAAAAAAATAATTAATAACTGAGACTTAGGCCGCATTAGAATTACAAACGTCAAGTAATTACTAATGTCAATAAGAATACAATGTCAATAAAAAAAAAAAAAGTCAAAAAAATTATAAACTTGCAAATGTCTAATAATTCCTAATGTCAATAAAAAATAACTCTAAAAAATAATCTAGATTAAAAATATAGTTAAAATGTCAAAGTAAACAACAATAATTGGAATTAAAATTTATCAGCAAAGAATTCTTGTAAGTCATAATAGCATTTTTTTATGAGAAAATAACAGATTATATAATTTAAAAAAAAATCCCATGTTAAAGACATGTGTTTGCCACAATCTAGAATAGTGGAAAACATTATGTAGTTAGTTAAGTAGGCCATGAGGCATACCGGCCGACTATCTGTTATGATTTTATGAAACAGATGGCATGCAAGTTAAATAATGTCTGCGATAAAATGAGGTCAGTGCTCGGCAGGTTTTATAATCTTCAAACAAATACTATGATTTATTTCATAAATGAAGTAAAACTGAAGTTTGAGAATGTAATCATTAGAAGAAACAGGTTGTTTAAGTATGCATGTACTAGTATGTAAACAACATTAAAAAACCGGGCAAGTGCGAGTCGGACTCGCGCACGAAGGGACTCCTGTACCATTATCTATACAACATTAGACACAAAGGTTGAGAAAAAAACAGCAAAAAATCACGTTTGTTGTATGGGAGCCCCCTTAAATATTTATTTTATTCTATTTTTAGTATTTGTTGTTATAGCGGCAACAGAAACACATCGTCTGTGAAAATGTCAACTGCCTAGCTATCACGGTTCATGAGGTACAGCATGGTGACAGACAGACAGACGGACAGTCAAGTTTTAGTAATAGGGTCCCGTTTGGCACTCTTCGGGTACGGAACCCTAAAAAGAATAAAACGAGCCGCTAACAAATTGCTGTTGCACTTAGACGTACGAAACATGCGTGTAAACTGAATAAATAAACGATAAAATATATTTTTATTAAATGGGTTGTCTTATTGCAAGTCTAACACATTTTTACAGTGGTATAAAACTAACACTATACGAGTATATGTGCTGAAGCCATGATTTCAAACTAATTTCTCTTTTTTTTAACCAACTTCAAAAAAGGAGGCTATCAATTCGATAATTTGGTTATCATCATTCAGCCACAAGAAGTCCACTGCTGGACATAGGCCTCCTCCATGGATTTCTAAAAAGACCGGTTGGAAGCGGCTTGCCTCCAGCGTCTTTCTGCCACTTGGATGAGGTCATCTGTCCATCTTGTGGCTGGTCGTCCTACGCTGCGCTTGCCGATATGTGGTCTCCATTCGAGAACTTTTCGGCCCCATCGGCCATCAGTTCTGCGTGCTATGTGCCCCGCCCACTGCCACTTCAACTTACTAATCCGCTGGGCTATGTCGACGACTTTCGTTCGTCTACGGATCTCATCATTTCTGATTCGATCTCGTAGAGAAATTCCGAGCATAGCCCTTTCCATAGCTCGTTGCGTGACCTTCAGCTTTCTTATGAAGCCCATAGTGAGAGACCACGTTTCAGTGCCATAAGTCATCACTGGTAACACTGTGTATAACTATAAATATTTAAATTATTTGTAACTTTTTAGTGCTGTAGTGTTTCAAAATCGGTTTTTATTTTTATTTAATTTTTTTATTTTTCAATCTTTTGTGGGGGGGGGGGGGGGAGAAAAATATACGAGTCCCTTATAGCCATAATTTACCCCACTTAATTCGTTGCTATAAAATTTGACGCTCTCAATTTCCATCCCCCAAAGGTTCACCAGAACATCACCAAATTACCTTGAGACTACTTTTACGCTATTTTATGAAACATACGGATTTTACTAAAGGATGTGCCCCATTAGGCCTTATTTACTGCTGTCCATTAAAGAGTTCCGTTCTCCATCTCTGAAAGTCTTCATCAGATCTTCAAAAAATTAAGATGGCACTAATGGGACATTATATCTGTTCGAACAAAAAGAGAATTGTCTAAATCGGTTAAGATTTGACGGAGTTATGGAGGAACAAAAAAAAAATGTACGCATCGAATTGATAACCTCCTCCTTTTTTGAAGTCGGCTTAAATTTTTTTAATAACATATTAAAACCGACTTCAAAACACTATACCACTAAAAAGTTTGTAGAAGTATAATTTGAAGTCGGTGTCCAAAATATATGTGCAGGTCATGAAACTGTGCACCGTGTCTTCTAATTTAAAGGTATTCTTTTAAATTATTTCTAACTTTTTAGTGCTGTAGTGTTTTGAAGTCGGTTTTATTTACTTTTTATGAATTTTAAATGAGTCACTATGATAATGTGAAACTAAGGAAACGCTGCAAGATCTACAACATGTTATGTTGAGTGGCCTAACTTATTCTTCCCAACGCATTGGTCTCCGAATAAACTTGGATAAAACCAAGGTTATGTTCAATGAACACGTAAATCCGGCCTGTAGTCCCGTTGTCCCCGTAACTGTGTCCCCGTTACGGGGACAACGGGACGTCATTATATTTTCGTTCCGTTGTCCCCTTTGCGGGCAATAGTGAACGGGGACAACGGGCCGTCAAAATTTTACGTGTCGTTGTCTCTTCCGAATTCTATTAGCACGAAAAGGACAAAATAAAATGAAACAAAATGTTACATGATCGGCTTTAATTGAAATAAAAAAAAAAAGAAATCAAAAACAAAGATAACGATTACATATTATAAGTAATTATTTATGTTTTTCACAGATTCAGTACCAAAACAGTAGAAAAACAATACTTGAATTAAATAATTAACCTTATGCTAATTAGAAAATAATTAAGGTATTATTATTAAAAATATCACAATTATTTTCTTTGATCACAGAATCAACAATGCCATATACCTAGGTAATAATAACTCTCTTTATACTTAACCTACCATAATAAAATCAGTCTAATTAAAAAAAAATATAACTCGAAAGTTTTGGTCACAAAAAACAATTATCACAATTAGTATTATATTTATCTATCACAGAATCAACTTTATAAGTACCTACATATATAATAAATCATAACATAATGTTTATCCCAGGAAGGTGTAGTACCTATACAAAAAAATAGAATAACAGTTTCATCACCGCATCATTTCTAAATGTCCTATAGTTACTTCACTGTTAATAAGTTTAATTTGGCACTCCATAATAAATTCGTCAGTCTCTATTGAACTAAGCTTGCGGCGGCGTTTTGGTGATTGGTTGGCCCTAACGCTGAATAAATTGGCATCTCGGTATAAAACTGTAAGGAGTTTTAGAATGGTTGGTTTTTTTTGTCAACTTCGTTATTTAATTTACAATGCCACCCTTCTGCAAAGTTGTTTGTTCGGTGGCGTTTGCCAAAACTGCACCATACTTTAATAAAGTTCGGGCGAAGCCATTGGGATAACATGTATTTTCTAAATTGAGTGCTTTTGCTGTCATCAGGACTTTGATTGGCAATATAAAACCACCCCTCCATTATCCGATTATCTGGCAACAATGGCAGCACTGCACTTAATGCAACTTGGCGGCGTAAGATCTTAGATTTTGTAAGGCCTAGTTCACGACCTTTTCGCCATACAGCCTTATTAAAATGGTAATAACAACCATGGAGTTCTACAATCGGAAAAAGTTCCTTTATTGCAGACATGGTTGCTTCCTCGAAATCGCAAGTAAAAGACGATGGATTCCAGCCAGGAATTTGCGATTTTATAATACTGAAAAGAATTTCATGTTTTTTTTTTTTCTATCCGTCATTAAAGCGTAAACTAATGGAGATAGTGCAGTGCTGTCATAGTCGCTTCCTAAATCGGCATGAATTGTAGGTGAAACAGCGATGGGCAACTTTTAAAAGTTCCATCACCAAAAAAGTCCTTAAGATTTGCCATTCTATTTTTTGCCTCCTCAGAACAAAACACGATTATTCGTGTACTACCCTCACAATAATCTCCTAGTACAAAATGTTCAAACTTGGGAGGTATTGTAACATTTTGAATATCATCAAAAAGTGTTCTTTGAACACCAGAAGTGGAATTTCTGTGGCGATAAAGAGAAGTTTTCTTGCTTTCATATTTAGGAAGCGCAATTACCTTGTCAAGTCCTAAGTCTTTGATTTCAGATATGGTTGCATTGAAAACTGTCGGTATGGCTGGTACATCCGCTGATATGATTTTTTTCTTGCAATCTTCCATGTAACTATCAAGTACATTTTTATTAAAATCCGGTGTACATGAATGGGAACTTTCTGCTAATATCTGCCTGTCCTATAAATAAATAAAATATATAGATTAAGTATAGACCACACGTCATCGTTGATAAATAAAATCAATTCAAAATAATGTGTTTTTAAATACTTACTTTAATCTTTAATGTACCAGTACACTTGTTTTTCTTTTGTAAGTGGCATTCCCATACGACTGCTCCACTTTTATACAAAGATTTTTTTGTAAATTGATGTCCGGCATGTAGAAGTATTGTACCGCCCTTTCTGTTTATGTACTTCAAATCACTACTTCCTCCCGAAGTGCCCGGTTGTGACATTGTTGATACCTATGAAAAAACAACACTTTTATATAATCATCAAACATATATGAAATAATATACATAATAACGAATATAGGTAGGTATTTAGTAGTTTCATAAATGTACTTACATGCACTTTTTACGATTTCATCAACGACACCGTTTATTAATGTTACATTCACATCACACCATTTGTATTCTGATCTATGCATCACACACGTCTAAATAACTCCAGTAAGCAGCTCCTTTTGTTCAAAAGGGTAGTGTAGTTACGGAATCTCTCATTGGTTGACTGATTTAGAATAAGCCAATGAGAGTTTTGCAAACAACAATCTTATCTGTGCTTTTGTTTCGCGGCAGTATTTCGTCGTGCCGTTAGCGCATCCTTTAAAATTTACACGTTCATCAAATTTGCCAAATTATCACCCAGGTTAGTTATGAATTGATCTAAGCTAAAAAAGCGATTTGATGTGAAGATATTATATAAAATTCATGAAATAAAAAATATACTTGTGTTTTTTAAAGTTTATTTTGAGAACGGGGACAACGGGTCTGATTTTTTATTTTTTTATTAAGTGCCGCTGTCCCCGTTGAGGAGCTCACGTCCAACGGGGACAACGGGCCTGATTTTATTTATTTTCTGAAAGTACCGTTGTCCCCGCTTAACGGGGACAAGAATTACGGGGACAGCGGGACTACAGGAAATCCGGAGCCAATTGCAGTTCAAGACAGTACCTACTCTCGAAGTTGTTAAGAAGTATGTTTACCTCGGCAAACCATGCATTTAGGTAGATACAAACTACTTCGAGAAAGAGGCCAATAAAAGAATATAGCTGGGCTGGGCAGCGTATGGAAAACTACGTCGAGTCTTCACATCGCCAATCCCACAGAGTCTAAAGACGAAATTTTTCAATCAGTGCGTCCTACCCGTCATGACATACGGTGTCGAAACGTGGACATTCACGGTGGGGCTGGTCCACAAATTTAAAGTCGCTCAGCGTGCTATGGAAAGGGCTATGCTCGGGGTTTCTCTAAAAGATCGAATTCGAAACGAGGTGATCCAACAGAGAACCAAAGTCACCGACATAGCCCACCGAATTAGCATGCTGAAGTGGCCCGGCCTTATCATCCGAAGAACTGATAACCGACGGGGTAGACGAGTTTTTGAGTGGAGACCGCGGATCTATAAACGTAACGTAGACGTCCTCAGACTCGGTGGAGTGATGATCTCCGCAGGGGCGGCTGGCAAGATCTGGATGGGAGTAGCCGAGGACCGTGCTCAGTGGCGTCAAATAGGAGAGGCCTATGTCCAGCAGTGGCTGATAATTTGTTATTATAGGTAAATACAACTCAATGAAATGCTCTGACCTGCCTTTGCCAAGCAGAACTTTTGATATTAGGTTAGTCTTAGGATAGCGGCAAGCAAGACATGCACAGATCAAAGAAAAAAACCGGCCAAGTGCGTGTCGGGCCATCCGCCATTGCGCGTAGAAAGGTTCCGTAGAAAGAGGATTTTTTCTGCTTTACAGAACTAACAACTTCATGGAAGTCATTTTCAATGGATTTTGTACGAAATTTTACTTTTATAAGTTGGTTGCCTATTACTCGTTAACTAGTAAAACCTACTTAGTCGTGATACTTTTCCTTTTTAACCGACTTCAAAAAAGGATTTTTTTTTGCTATGTTCCTTCATAACTCCGTCAAATCTTAACCGATTTCGACAATATTTTTTTTGTTCTAACAGGTATAACGTCCCATCGGTCCCATTTTAATTTGGTAAAGGTCTGATCGAGACTTTCAGAGATGGAGAACGGAACTCTTCAATGGACAGCGGTAAATAAGCCCTTATGGGGCCCATCCTTTAGTAATATCCGTTATGTTTCATAAAATAGCGTAAAAGTAGTCCCATGTTAATTTGGTGATGTTCTGGTGAGGACTTTCGGAGATGGCAATTTAGAACATCAAATTTTGAAGCAACGAATTAAGTGGGGTAAATTATGGTTATAAGGGACTTATTTATTTTTCTCCCGCTCCCCCACTAAAAATTGAAAAATTTTTTTTTAATTAAAAAATAAAAACCGACTTCGAAA
Source organism: Yponomeuta malinellus (assembly GCA_947308005.1). Lineage (NCBI taxonomy): Eukaryota > Metazoa > Arthropoda > Insecta > Lepidoptera > Yponomeutidae > Yponomeuta > Yponomeuta malinellus. The sequence goes on from OX371023.1 coordinate 2,264,232, forward strand.
CACTACAGCACTAAAAAGTTTGAAATAATTTAAATAATTAGAAGTATTTGTACATGTAGGGAATCGCTCGTAGCCCCGGCTGCCTGAGTGATCTTAAACGATCACGAAGGTTAAGCAACACAGGGCGCGTTCAGTGCATGGATGGGTCGCCGTCTATGCCTAACGCTAGTGGCATTTTTCCGAGCGGTTCCGTGCTTCGCAAGGCACGTTAAGCTGTTGGTGCCGGCTGCCATCGATAGATGGCAGTCGTTAAGCCAAGTCGGAGGCCTTAGGGCGGCTTGACAACTTCTGACAGTAGACGAGCCACTAGTCTACAAGCCTCCACCAATCCGGACTTGGCCCCCGTGGTGGAGTATGGCCTATACCTTCCTCAGGGAAGAGACCCGTGCCCCTCGGTGGGGACATAATGGGTTGATGATGAATGATGAATGATGAATGTACATGTAGGTATTGTAGAAGTATAATTTGCAGTCGGTGCCCAGTTTCATGACCAGCACATATATTTTGGGCACTGACTCCAAATTATGCTTCTACAATACCAACATTTCTAACTTTGTAGTGCTGTAGTCTTTCCTATCTCCATTTCCGAGCTTTTCCCAATTTACTCATTCATTCAGCAGATGTGTTGTCATTAATTCACATCATAGACCAAATAGTGTTCTGTGGTTGAACCAACCAAAGACTACAGTATTTACGGTTGAACAACACAGGAAGTAAATACGAAAAATATAAAGGTTTTTGTTATAAATAGTGAAATGTCTATAGAAATATTATACGAAAGTGAAAGCTACATCGTGGTAAACAAGCCCTGCGACATGTTCATAAACTCCGACGATGAGAACGAAAAGGTAAATAAATTTGAGGTTATACAAAAAATTGGATGCTTGATCCACACTCTCGGTCCGTGCCCGGCCTTAAGGTGTTTTTTAGGGTTCTATATCCGAAGGGTGCCAAGCGGGACCCTATTATTAAGACTTTACTGTCGATGATCTTCGCAGGGCGGCTGGCAAGAGCTGGATGAGAGTAGCCGAGGACCGTGCTCAGTGGCGTGCAATAGGAGAGGCCTATGTCCAGCAGTGGACAAGCATAGGCTGATGATGAAAGTATTACTTTGCCACAAACTATTTAACCTGCATCGTGTGTTTATAAATTAGAAAGATGCTAAGTTACCCTGTTACCCCAGAATACAGTAGCATGCCAGATCGGAACGGCTGACTGCCACCGATCGGGTTCGGTGGCTCCGCGCCACTTCGTTCAGCGATTGGACTTCGCGACCGGCGGCGCGCTGTGCGTGGCCAAGTCCCGCGCCGCCGCCGCCGCCGCCGGCCGCCTGCTTGAGCGCCGCCTCGCCAGCAAATACTACCTGGGGGTGGTGCGGGGGCATGTGTCGTTCGCGTGCGCAGACGTCGAGTTTGATATCGGTAAGAGTTTAAATACCGGAGTACTAGAGTAAACCTCTACTGCGATCACCAACTCGCCTGCCCAGCGTGGTCTTTACAGGCTAAATTATCCCCCCAATTGTGGCGTTCCTCCAGGGGAGGCCTATGTCCAACGGTGGACGAAAATTGGCTCAAGACTGACTTTAGATGGCTTGCAATAAACTTACAGTTAGCAGTCATTTTCACTAAACCTATCGTCGCGATTCGTCACTTAAGCGAAAGTTATTGTCAATTTCTAATATAAGTGTAGCTTTATGAAACAGGGCCCAGGCGTCTCAGGCAATGTCAATGAGCCATAGATAAAGAAAGTAATCAAAATATATTTAAAATGACATGGTTATAAAAGAAATCATTAACTGTCTTATTTATAAAAAAACGTGAATCCTCAAAGCAGTTTAAAATCCTCTGACGAATGTTTCGTGGAATCGACTTTTTATAAATAAGACTATTAGAATTTAGTTTATTTAAAAAGAAGGGGATATATACAGAAGTGATACACACGCATCAGCTTAAAGCTGCTTGTGTATTAATAAATAATAATATCCAGGCGATGAACCCCCATCCGAGGTGGGCTGGCACCGCATGGTGGCGGTGACGCAGGTGGTGGCGGCGGCGGCACGGGTGTTGCGACCCCGCGCGGCGCGCACGCGCCTACTGCGCCTTGAGACCGCCACGCGGGGTGGCGAGCCCATTACCGTGCTGCTCATGAAGCCCATTACAGGTCAGCTCTATAGAAAAAAAAAACGGCCAAGTGCGAGTCGGACTCGCGCGCGAAGGGTTCCGTACCATTAGACACAAAGATCGAGGAAAAACTGCAAAAAATCACGTTTGTTGAATGGGAGCGCTCCTTAAATATTTATTTTATTTTAATTATTTATTTCGGAAGCGAATATCTATATTAGCTAAATATTAATATCGAGGAAAAAAACGGCAAAAACATTACGTTTGTTGTATGGGAGCTCGCCCTAATTATTTATTTTATTGTTTTTAGTATTTGTTGTTATAGCGGCAACAGAAATACATCATCTGTGAAAATTTCAACTGCCTAGTTCATGAGATACAGCCTGGTGACGGACAGACAGACAGATAGACGGATAGTGAAGTCTTAGTAATAGGGTCCTGTTTGGCATCCTTCGGGTACGGAACCCTAAATACTGTTTTTATAAAGTGTCGTTGTTAATGCAAGGCTAGCAATATATAAAACAAAATGGCTGGACCGATTTTTTTGTTCGATTTGTCGCCCCAAATAGCAGAATAACTATTAAAACATGGCTGACTTAAATATGTTTTATGCCTCCAACATATATTATCGGCCACCTCACTGATACGTGGCAGACACAAAGTAGCGTTTAAAATTAATTTCTTATGTAAAACTCTATATGAATGCTACTCAAGTTTTTGTTTGTACTTTGGCCATCCAGTAGATTAATATTGTATTTTGTACTGTATTTACTAATATAAAAGAACACGTTACACACTTGTTAGAATAAGGCCCCATAAAACCAATTGCTTGGTTTTCCTCGTACATACACTTTTACGCGAGACAGGGGGTCAGGTCAGTGAAGTGTGTATGTTTGGTAATTTGAGCCAGTTTATCTAAGCTGTGGTTGCGTTTTTCCCTTTGCCGCATTCTATTTGAACTGCATCTATGAAGTGTTTTTAAGTGACTTCAAAAACGAGGAGGTTCTCAATTCGAGGCGTATGTTTTTGTAATATACTCTTAGTATTTAGTGCCGGTGTTTGGTAACTTGGTTCGTTATGGCATAAGTGTGGTGGTTGGGCATCGGCAGGGCGGCGGCACCAGCTGCGCGTGCACGGTGCGGCGGCCGGGCTGCCGCTGCTAGGCGACTGCACGTACGGCGGCGAGCGCGAGCGCGACGCGCACCGGATGTTCCTGCACGCGGCCAGGTCACACACACTTCATTATTAAGACTTGCCTCCAGTCCCAGATAAAAGTACCCGAAACCGGCGAGCGTGCATGCAACGACTAATGAATGTTGATCAAGCGAAAGAGGTCTGCCAGGATCGTGGGAAGTGACAGACCATGGTCTCTGCCTACCCCTCTGGCATACGGGTGTGAGTTTTTGCTATGTTATACCTCCAGTGGCTGATGGTAAACGAAGACGGGGTCTAAGATGTTACTTGCTTACCTGTTAAAAGCCGGTTAGCGGCCAAATCCAGTCTTATTTACGAGAACGCGATCCCGAACACTCACTGTGGTAAAGGGAATTAGCCACAAACTATTTATACGGCGTTTATGGAGTTTCTTAAAGGAATTAAGAAACGCCGTATAAATAGTATAATAATTTTGGCCTTTGCATCTACGTAATGAGGTGATTTATGCAGTGTCCAGTGGTACCTTCACTCACACTAGATGGGTGAAGAGACCACACGGACGCTGCAGTGCCTGGGACATTGTTTTAGATGAAGCAGGCCTACCCAGCACCTACACCATCCTAACAGCTTAGGCGATTATCACATTGCCACGCAACACGCAGCGTGGCGCGTGAATGCGTATTCTAACGTTGATTGTAAGTACCTCCATTTGTATAGAAACACGCGCAGTCCAACACACAGAAAATGCATCCACGTGCGTTCATGTAGGTGCGTCGAAACGCAACATGCAGCGTGGTGCGTGGCAATGTGATAATCGCCTTAGTCGGCCTAGCCAACAGGAAAGACAAATCAATCCGTGCGGAGCCAACCAAGCCGCGGGTTTTTATACGATGTTTTCCGTGTGGTATTGCTACTAAAAAAAATATAAATAACACCGTTAATCATTGCCAGATTCTATGAATTTAACTTCAAAGGAGAATAAACAAATGAAAAAAAGATTTTTAAATTAGTTTTTCCACACGCAGAGTTGTGCTCCCTCTCAAAGATGAGCCCTTGGACATCCTGACCTTGGAGCCCTTCGTCTCCGATCTGGAGCGCGGCGCGAGCTGGTCGTCACTCGAGCAGATGCACCCGTTCAGGACTAGAGAGGACTTCCACGCAGCCTGTCACGTTATTGATAATTACGACGTTCAGAGTGATTGCTTTAAACGGTTTAAGTGCAGTTAGCAGTAATAACATCATAATAAATTCTTTATTTAAGTTAAGTACTAATAGCTTTTTATTTTACTTTATCTAACAGTCTCCATGTGATTAAACCATGTGAATTATCGAATGAAACTCAGAATGCTGCGGTTGAGCGGTAATTGCAAATAGAAAGAAAGATAGGCATTTATTGGGACAAATTAACAAATACAAGAAAAAAACAAACATTTACATACAGGCACACACATTGCTTCTGGCCCCACACTAGGGTACCCTGTGTCGTGGGAACCAGAAACAACGACATCACAAACATGTAAACATCCAAGACCTGGGGTTTTTTTGTCCCAAGCCGGGATTCGACCCCGGGACCTTTCGCATGGTATGCAGATGCACTACCGCTGCGCCACGAGGTCGTCAAGGCATGACAAGTAACATAGACAAGTACAAAGGAAAAACAAGTCACATAAATACAACATATACAAGGCAAAGTCAGCGTGCATCCTGTGGTGTGTCAAAGTTCGACGACGTTTGTAACTTAACACCGGATAAACATACCTACTTGGTTTTTCGTTGGAGGGGTCCGACCAGGTTTCGTTCTGATTCGCAGAGCTTAATCATGGAGAGTATAGAGGGAGCTCGTGACGTCGATTGCTCGTCTGTGCTGTGACTGCAGGCGAGCGCGTGGCGCGCCCGCGCTGAGGTGTGGGGTGCGGGGGGAACGGGCACCGGCGACTGCTGCGGGGGACTCTCGCGGAGCTTGTTGTTTTGCGGCGGGCGTGCGCGGGAGTCCCCCGCTGCAGTCGCCGGCGCAAACAAACGAAAGTTTTAGTTCGAAAATTCGACGACGTTCGTTCATTATTGGGTCCATCACGCAGATCATAGTTATAATGAGACTTGTAGAATCAGATTATAGTTGTAATGAGAGTGAGATTGATTAACGAGCTGTTGATTCAGAGTAACGGCCGAAGGGGCTTAGCTTCACGTTGATAGTGCTCTTAACTATTGGGAGCAACTTTGATTTTGTTATTACACAATCCATGTTTATATGGTATAACGCGCGTAGTGATAATAAAATTAAGCGTGACGCGTGCGTGCGACGCTCACGGCGACGCACTTTGTAACTTGAAATGGCGGTGGCGGCACACAACTTGCCATAATGGGGGTGGTAACTGTCAAAAAGTTCAAAATGGAGGATGTCCCGTTTTCTTGACTATTTGTGTGATAAAAGCACAATATTTGCAATTATATAAACGCCAGAGATATGTGTAGTGTTTTTTTAAAAAAAAATGCTTACGCTTTTACTGCTCAGTTTGCAATAGAAAATCTGTGGCTCCTAAACCATTTGGAGGAAGTGAATCGATTATCAAAAAGTTTATAGGTTATGATTCTAGTAAGCAAATACCAAAAAAGTATTTGTATGCAATACGAATGAAATACATTCTGAATCATAGTTAAAAGTTATGTGTTATCATTCTTGTTTGTTTTCAGGTCCGCATCCTTCACACTCGTTAAAAACGAAGGCAGTGTTTTTTGAAGTAGGTACCTAGACAGTGTTTAAGAAACCTAAAACTAACTAAAAACGAGAAATGCAAGCCTTGATATCAGTGATTCAACCCATCTAACAAATGTAAAGCCAGCTATTATTGCTGTAATTTTAAGTGAAATAAACAATATTCCTGTGTACTTGTAAACATCGGTTTTATTTTAATAAAATCATAATCATACATTGTGACACGCATTTCTTTATAAGAATTTCAAAATAGGTAAGCAGTAGCACTTAATTACCCGCAGCCAGCCCATAGCATTGAACTGGACAAATCTGAATAGATATCAATACTTCTGATAGGACAATTTAGTTTTTGGTGATAGGAACCTTCAAGTTGTAGTCCCGTAGCATCATTTTATGCTCATAAAGCTGCTTCGTCTCCAAACTGGAATAAAATTAAGAGAGTTCATGTAGAAATAGTATGATTTTATGAGTAAGTTTATATGGTACATAGTGTGGATAATTTTACAACGATTTTCCATGTTTCTGAGTAACTTTCTTAACTACATTTTACACTCAATAAATCAGCCAGTAAAGAGGTATTGAATCAAAGGTATGTGATTATTTCTGCAACAAATGTTTAAAAAATATTTTTGAGGTTCCTTTCGCGGTATACAAAACTTTTCAGTTTTGGTATAAACTATAGCTTGACGCTAGCCTACATGACGTTTTTATGTTGAATTTCCATGAAAAAATCCGAAACTAAGCAACACTTCTAAAACAAAATTAACATTGTCGGGGCAGGCAAATCTCAGTGGCGCCAACTGTAATTAGTTTCGTGTTGCTATACCAATTAGTTGGGGGTGGTGCTGTGCTGACCCGCGGCGCGTCGAGTGATCATCTTTATCTAAGCGCACCTTATGTAGAAAGTGTTGAGCATGCATATGAAAAATTTTTCATACAAATGTCATTTGAATTCCACAGATTTAAATTGTCTCTATACATTTTACCGTCGAAAAATACGATACTTCATAGGCGTGTTTTGACACTGACAGCTGTCAGAGATCATCCTATGTTGGACTAGGTATAGTTAATATGTAGTCTCGGTATCTCTCTCTCAAACAAAACCTTATTGGAGTTCGTTTTTAGGGTTCCGTTCCCGATGAGTGCCAAACGGGACCCTATAACCAAGACTTCACTGTCTGTCTGTCTTTCTGTCTGTCTGTCTGTCTGTCACCAGGCTGTATCTCACAAACTGATAGCTAGGCAGTTAAAATGTTCACAGATGATGTGTTTTTGTTGCCGATAACAACAAATACTGAAAACAGAATAAAATAAATATTTTAGGGGGCCCCCATTGCTTGATATTGATAACGGTAACAGGTAGACGCTTGAAATATTCACAGAATATTTAGTTTTATATTCGCTTTAAAAGTATATAATTAAATTAAAATATTTTTTTAGGGGAGGGGGGGGGGGCTCCCACACGACAAATGTGATTTTTTTCCGTTTTTCTCGATCTTTGTGTCTAATGTTGTATAGATAATGGTACGGAACCCTTCGTGCGCGAGTCCGACTCGCTCTTGGCCGGTTTTATAGAATATTTTCCTATGTTTCTGTCCTACTCTCCATCGTCGGTTGCCTGGAAGAAATTGCTGAAAGCAATAAGGCCGCCAATTGTAGTGTATTTTTGTAAATATTTCATGTTTGTGTTTTTACTGGTAGGTACAATAAAGAATATTCTTATCTTTTCTTATCTCATTAACATTTTTGTTTTTCGAAATATTAAGGGTGTAGGATTTTATTAAAAGCTACATGCGTTAATTTATTGCTAACTATTCATTATTTTAAGTATAATATCGATAGCATCTTAGAATAAGTTATATTGTATTAGTAAAGACTCTAGTGGTCACTCTGTTGGATAAATAAAGTATTTTTCTTAAACATGCGCGGAAATATTGTCATTACTTTTGGATAAAGAACACGCGAAGTATCAGATTTACGGAGACTGAAAAACCAAAATCACTTCCCGGCGCGTTCTTTGAATTTGGAACGAAGAGCGCGCCGGCAATGTTGTATGAAACGGTGTGCTGTTTGAATTTAGAACTCTTTCATCTATCGTACACATTGCGTTCTCGTGGCTGTATAGCCACAGATGCGTTTCACTTTCGGCACAAACTGTAAAATAAAAATAAAAATTGATGGTAAAGCGGAGTTCGTTGTTATTTCGTTAATAAAATAATTAAACTTAGTTCTGATGATTCTGAAAGTGAAAATGAAATGAACATTGACTGCACTCCACCAGATTTAAGATTGGAAGCTAAATTAGTGATGGAAAACCTGCTTCCAGCAACATCAAAAGAAAGATTTATTATATAAAAGGCCCCTTTTTAATTCCTTGCATTTTTTTAAGAAAAGCACTATTCTATATTGCACTATTGCAAATTCGCGCTTTACTCGTTCTACCAATTTCGTAGCCTTCAGTAAATCGTAGTCGTACAAAGAAGCAATCTCTTGAACACATATTATGGTGCTATTATGCGTTATCCATCACAGAGCGTCACTACACAACAAAAGAAAGTAATAATATTTTTTTTTATATATAAAAAAAAAATAACAAAAATGTTTCAAGAGACAGAAGAAATGCTGTAAATAACAAAATCTAACCAATATATTTTTTTTTAGAAACGTGCAATACCAAAGATATCACTTTTGCTATACCAAAGATATGTCACAAGGAAACTTTTTTGGTTGGATAAAGTCTTCGTGCCTTAAAACCTAGAGGGAGGGAGGGGGGGGGGGTGGTCCAAAAAATTGTGTTGTAAAGCTTTATATTTCGCAAACGGAATGCTAAATAAAAAAATGCCTACACTCACACAATATTCAAAGACCAATGTAACGGTTAGGGGAGGTACAGTAAAAAAAATCCAACATTTTATTCTTTAACTTTGTTAACGTGATATATATGTATACCGACTATACATATAACAAATTACAGCTTTCTAGTACCACCGGTCTTTGCGCTCGGCCGCGGACGGACAGACAGACAGACGGATATGGTGAAACTATAAGGGTTCCTTGTCGATCTACAGAACCCTACAAAAATTTAAACTTTTAAAGCTACTTTTAAAAAAAACGTTTTGGACATTTTGAGATCAGTCTCTGTGTCTACTATTTAGTCTGTGGATCGCTCAGTAATTTTTTTATTTGGATTTGTTTGTCTGCTAGACTGTTTTGTTTTCGATGTTCGTGCTTTTCTCGGCTATGTGATTTATTTCCCTCTAAACCAGCAATTGCATTTTGTCACCATGCGGAGAGCGGAAAAACCTCAACTCAAAGCGGTCGAACTCCGCTCTGAGATCCTCCTCGTTTGCGAGGATATCATACAGACCAATTCCGACTACTGCTTGATGTGTCTAAGGACGGACAAGGTCCGGAGGCTCAGAGCTTCCAAGAGCCTGCAGGGGCTGCTGGGGCACATGGACAAGCAGGCGGTGTGGGCCTGGCTCGGGATGCCGCCGGAGGTGAGTTCTGATAACATTTGCAGTTAATAGTAATAATAATAACTTCCACACAATACAATCACTTGTCCTAGTCCCAAACTAGTATACCCTGTGCTATGGTAACCGTCACAAACATGAAAATACACCCAGACTGTTTTGGTACCTAGCTAAGCGCCTTAATGGCTAGACCAACGAGTTCTTTTACTTCAGCCCATCTGTAGGCCTTGTATCCTCTAAACTACATTAAAGTGACCAACTTTATTAGAAGTGAATACAGAACGTTCTTTCTTGTGGACAGGGGTAGGTTGCCGGTTACATGAAACAAAAAAAAGGGTACACAGCCATAAGGCATTCATCAACGAAACTTGGTATTTGGTGATACACTTTATGTAGGGAGATGGAAAAAAAAACACTTCTACAAATAAACTAGGAATGTGGGACTTATTGGACAATTGCGGGACTATTTTATTAAATATTGAATGCAGGAATACAACTGTCATTACGGGACCGTTGGCTTCCTTAACCTACTCTTGCGTATATGCTATATTTATACAGCATTTAGTGGCTACCTACTCTACATTTGCTCAACTTATCACCAACCTGTCAGTTAGGCCTGACAATCAGCTGTTAGCCCCACAGGACATTATAATAATTCCTAATCAGGCCCCACTGCAGGGCATTCTCAGAGAGAAAGTATGGGCTTAATCACAGTGCGCGCCTACTGAGGATTGGCAATTTCAAGCGCTGTGGTATGAGACCACCTAAGGCACTCAGGATTAGAAAGATATTGATAAGAATCTATGGATGAAGTTATACGTTAGAATTGAAAATTGAGTTTTCTCCTTAATCTGCAGGAAAAATGGGTAAGACTAAAAATACAGTACTTAGAAGCACTAAATCAGACCTTCTCGTAATACAGCATGCTCAAAATAAAATATTATGATCTTGCTCCAATGTAGCATGGTATTGAGTTTATTTATGTACATTTTATACATTTTTGGTTTGGATGTAAACAAGTTTTTCAAAAGTCAAGAAGTCTGATAATGGGGTTGATATTTCTTGAATTAATGATCTAGATAAGCAAAAGACTTAATAGTTGTTATTGCTTCCTGTACAACAGTTTCTATCAATGTTCTGGTCTTCATTTAACACCAATGCTGAATGAAATGAAATAAATGTATGTTTTTTTGTGGTTTAGTTTGATCTGCAATCAGTTCTAGGACTATGAGCACGTGTTTATAGTGACATGCAGAGTACATACTTCCAGCGAAGATCCCTCTTCAGCGTTAGTAGCATTAACAGCTAGCTACTCAGGTCCAGAAAACATAAACATAACATAAACATATCACAAATATAACATAAACGTAACATAAATCCACGCCTGTATCCCAGAGGGGTAGGCAGAGACCAGGGTCTGCCACATGATCCTGAAAGATCTCTTTTGCTGTCCACAATATTGCACTTTTTCATTCTTCTTAAAAGTCAGGTCCGATGAGTGCAAGCCGGTTTGGTTGGTTTTCCAGTCTGTGCTTGTAACCGTCAGAATGTAACTTTATGGTTTCAATTAAACATTTGTGTGAATTGTATATTGGTAATTTTAAAAACCTATGTAGAGGCTAAAAATTCCACCCATGCCAGGACTTGAACCCGCGACCTCTGGCTAACCGTGCTAGCGCTCTCCTAACTGAGCTAATGGGCAAGTGCAGGCATCAGTGAAATTTCGAGCCTCTTTATATTCTTTTTTTTTCATGTAGGTACAGCGATATCATACCAATGTAAAAACCTAACCGCAAATTGGGTTACTCGGGGCTGCAAGTGATGTAAATCGCTTCGGCTAGATGTCGCTGCCTGTATGTAATACAGAGAAGTTTGTAAAGAGGCTCAAAATTTCACTGACGCATGCACTTGCCCATTAGCTCAGTTGGGAGAGCGCTGGCACGATTAGCCAGAGGTCGCGGGTTCAAGTCCCGGCATGAGTGGAATTTTTAGCCTCTACATAGGTTTTTAAAATTGTCCTCGGCACGGGTTAGTGCAACAAAAAAAAAAGAAAGAATGTAATCATAATGTGTAATGGTAAGTTTTCATTGTCAGAGCCTACGTCTGTGTTTCGTGTGCGAGGCGCGCGCGGCGTCCGCGTTGCGAACGCTGGAGTCGGTCCGCGCGGCGGTCGGCGCGCGGCGCCTGCTCGGCCACCTGCGCCGGTACCCCGCTGACTTGCAAGACATCGAGGATATGCTGCAGGTGACCGCACCCGACTGTTAAGTTATTCTTTATTTGGGGAGCGTCAATCAAACTCAATGCTCATGCTTAGACTGCCGGTGTATTCAAGATTCATGCCTACCGTACAACATAATAATATCGACACCGACCTTCTATATTCATCCCCAAAGCAGGTGAAGCCGACTATACGAACGTCCCGCTGTATGGCCGTGGTTGACTGGTAGAAAATGCTTATAGCATTAAGTCCGCCACATTGCTATTGTATCGTCTACTTATTTGCAATAAACGTATAATAATATTTCTATTGCCTCTATAACAACAAATACTAAAAACAGAATAAAATAAATATTTAAGGGGGGCTCCCATACAACAATCGTGATTGTTTTGCCGTTTTTAGGGTTCCGTACAGCGTACAAAAAAACGGAACCCTTATAGGATCACTCTTGCGTCTGTCTGTCTGTCCCTCTGTCTGTCACAGCCAATTTGCTTCGAATCTACTGGACCAGGTAGGATGGTGTATGTCTGTGACCCAAACACAGATGTGCAAAGTAAATAAATACTTTTCTAAAACAAGGGTCAATTTTGGGGGACAAATTAGGAGATTAAAAAAAGATTTGTTAACTTTACTGTGTCATATCAAATAAAAGGGCTCTTTATGAGGATCTCATTTTGTTATTCATCATCATCAGCCACTTGACGACCACTGCAGGACATAGGCCCCCCTCATGGTTTTTATAACCATGAGGGGTTTTGCCATAATCGCCACGCTTGGCACGCGGGTTGGCGATCGCAGTATGCAGTTGGAAACTCAGGAAGACGCTGCTGCCCGTCTCCTGGTAATTGATTTCCTTAGTCGCCTTCTACGACATCCACGGAAGGAAATGGAGTACGCTATTCTTAATCCGGCGCCACACGGAACGATTTCGATTTTGTTATTATTATAAAATAAATAGTTTTGATTTTATTCATGAAAGAAGATGAAAATTGACCATTCCCCCCTTTGAGAATAATACAAAATTTAGTTCATTGCTTCTAGACTACAGGAAAACTTATAAGAATTCCATCAATTAAAAATAAAGTGGTAAACTTAATACACTACGTTCTTTACGGAAAATAGTTCACTAAAATTAAATAAAAATTTAATAAAAACGTATGACTTTGGCATTGGACGGAACCCTCTCCACGCGAGTGAACTCGCACTTGGCCGTGGTTTTTGCTCAATATTAATAACAGCAACAGGTAGATGCTTTAAATATTCAAATGTATAGATCATTGTTTCCTAACCTGTAGTCCGCGAGCATAATGTTTGGGGGTCCGCGGTCCCATATGCATCTATCTTACTTAGACTCTTACTTAGAGCATTAACATCTCGTAAGCCTTGAAACGTAATTTCAAAGAACGCTCCTTGTGTAGTTTAGAGGTGAATATAAAAAAAAAATAAGGTCTCAGAAGAAGCACTGAAACATTTGCTGCTTTTCTCCACCACGTACCTATGTGAAAAGGCATTCTCTACTCTTGTATAAATCTAAAACAATTACAGGAACAGGTTACATGTGGAAGCTGATTTCAGATTGCAATTGAGTAATAAATAATAATATATACCCGAACCTGACTTAGTTGCAGAAAAACAGCACCAACCTTCTCATTAATGTTTTTCTACGAAAAAGTCTGGTTTTTGTTTTTAAATTTAATGAAGGAATACTAAAATATAATACTGTCTGAAAATTGGTCCTTGGCATTATGCTTGATTTCCTTGGGGGTCCGCGGCTGAAAAAGGTTAGGAACCGCTGGTGTATAATGGTAAGGAACCCTTAGTACACGAGTCCGACTCGCACTTGGCCGGTTTTTTTCTCTTTAAAATTTATTAAAGTAGCTCAAATCGAAATATTCGGCCCAGGCCCAGAAATTACCTATTTCCTCGTAAAGAGGTGTATTAAGAGCAGAACATGTATGTTTATAAGATAAAAGTTACTATGCGCAGGGCGGCGCGAGCAGCGGCAGCCCGGTGCGTGCTCTGGCGCTGCGCTGCGAGGAGGGACTGCGCGCCGCGCGCCGGGCCTCCGCCTGCGTTCGCAGCGCCACGCAGCTCGTCACCAGCGAGGTGAGTTACTGCGCCACGCAGCTCGTCACCAGCGAGGTGAGTCACTGCCCCACGCAGCTCGTCACCAGCGAGGTGAGTCACTGCCCCACGCAGCTCGTCACCAGCGAGGTGAGTCACTGCGCCACGCAGCTCGTCACCAGCGAGGTTAGTCACTGCGCCACGCAGCTCGTCACCAGCGAGGTTAGTCACTGCGCCACGCAGCTCGTCACCAGCGAGGTGAGTCACTGCGCCACGCAGCTCGTCACCAGCGAGGTGAGTCACTGCGCCACGCAGCTCGTCACCAGCGAGGTGAGTCACTGCGCCACGCAGCTCGTCACCAGCGAGGTTGGTCACTGCGCCACGCAGCTCGTCACCAGCGAGGTTGGTCACTGCGCCACGCAACTCGTCACCAGCGAGGTTGGTCACTGCGCCACGCAGCTCGTCACCAGCGAAGTTAGTCACTGCGCCACGCAGCTCGTCACCAGTGAGGTGAGTTACTGCGCCACGCAGCTCGTCACCAGCGAGGTTAGTCACTGCGCCACGCAGCTCGTCACCAGCGAGGTTAGTCACTGCGCCACGCAGCTCGTCACCAGCGAGGTTAGTCACTGCGCGACGCAGCTCGTCACCAGCGAGGTGAGTTACTGCGCCACGCAGCTCGTCACCAGCGAGGTTAGTCACTGCGCCACGCAGCTCGTCACCAGCGAGGTGAATCACTGCGCCATGCAGCTCGTCACGAGCGAGGTGAGTCACTGCGCCAAGCAGGTCTTCATCGGCGAGGTGGGTCACTGCGCTACGCAGCTCTTCATCGGCGAGGTGGGTCACTGCGCTACGCAGCTCTTCATCGGCGAGGTGGGTCACTGCGCTACGCAGCTCTTCATCGGCGAGGTGGGTCACTGCGCTACGCAGCTCTTCATCGGCGAGGTGGGTCACTGCGCTACGCAGCTCTTCATCGGCGAGGTGGGTCACTGCGCTACGCAGCTCTTCATCGGCGAGGTGGGTCACTGCGCTACGCAGCTCTTCATCGGCGAGGTGGGTCACTGCGCTACGCAGCTCTTCATCGGCGAGGTGGGTCACTGCGCTACGCAGCTCTTCATCGACGAGGTGGGTCACTGCGCCACACAGTTCGTCACCGGCATTTGACTCTTTAGTTAGAGCATGCCTGTTGTACGCGGGTTACACCATTGGAATGACTTTGTGCTGCTATTGCTTAGTAGATGCAAATTAAGTAAACCAAATAGAGGCAAATTACATCTATTGTCGTGCTTATATAATTCTATAGAATTTTTTTAAATAATGAATAAAAACCGACTGCAAAACACTACAGCACTAAAACGTTAGAAATAATTTTAAAAAGTAAAGCAAGAAAAAAAATTTTTTATTGCACTAAAAGTATACATATGCAGTAAGGTGTACATTGCCATTAAGAATACCTTTAAATTAGAAGTATGTATACATGTAGGTATTGTATAAGTATAAATTTGTTATTTGTGCTCAGAATATATGTCCTGGTCATGAAACTGGGCACCGACTACAAATTATACTTCTACAGTACCTTCATGTATACATCGTTCTAATTTAAAGGTATTATTATTATCTTTATTTATTTTCATAACTTAGAATAGGTTTATAAAATCAATATAAGAAGTAAAAAATATTAAAAAATACAAAATATTATCCACACATCCCATAAGGCGGTAACCTCGTGGGCCAAATCAAGGTACTTGCTAATATTGTCCTTCTCGGCCTTCACGAGGTTCTCGTCATGCGGGATGGTGATGTCGACGAGCACTGTGGCGCATCAATCGATCTGTCAGCACGATGTCAGGCTTATTGGCAACAATAGTCCTGTCCGTGATGACAGACCGATCCCAATAGAGCGTAGCATGACCATTTTCGAGAACCGGCGCCGGTGTGTACTTATAGTACGGCACCTCGGATTCGACAAGACCGTATCGGAGAGCAAGTTGCTGATGAATAATTTTGGCTACTATATTATGCCTGTGCAAGTACTCACCGTTAGCCAGATGAGAACAACCGGAAATAATATGCCTGAGTGACTCCCCGGGACGGCGGCATGCTCGACAGATGTCGACAGTACCGTCCTTCAGGATATATTTCCGATAGTTGTTCGTCATCATGACTTCGTCAGCAATTGCACAGACATAACCTTCGGTTTCCCCAAAAAGGTCACCGAAACGTAGCCAGTTCACCGATGCGAGCAGGTCCACATCGGGCCCTGTCAAGGCCCGATAGAACCGCCCGTGAAGCTCCTTGCTCTTCCACACGTTCTTGCGATCCTCGATGCTGAGCACCGTTGGCCAGTTGCGCCAGTTCTCGTTTGCCAAGGAGAGCGGCGTGAGACTCCTGTCCACTGACACAACATCCCGATCCAACCCACACTCATTGCTAAGGAAATATTCCTATGTTAAGGAAGTATTATTATTATTATTGAAGACGGTTTTTAGTTTTTATTTAAAATTTGGTGGGGTTAAAAGGGAGCGGGAGAAAAACAAACAAGTCCCTTATAACCATAACTTACCTTACTTAATTCGTCGCTTTAAAAATTTAAGTTCTCAATTTCCATCCGAAAGTCTTCACCAGAACATCACCAAATTACCTTGGGACACAAAAAAAAGGAAAAAGAACATACGCGTCGAATTGATAACCTCCTCCTTTTTTGAAGTCGGTTAAAAACTTAGACTCAGGCCCGCTCACCAGCACTTGTATGGCGCTACCAACCCACACACCTTCTTACTCGTAGATAATGTTTAGAATACAATGTAAAATTGAATCTAATAAGTTTTGCTTTTAAAGCAGCCCGATTCTTTTGAGGCCCGTGGAAACCCGAAAGAAATATTTTGAGTTTTCTTATGTTTTTAGGGTTCTGTACCCGAAGGGTGCCAAACGGGACCCTATTCCTAGGACTTCACTGTCCATCTGTCAGTCTGTCTGTCACCAGGCTGTATCTCATTAACCGTCATAGCTAGGCAGTTGAAGTTTTCACAGATGATGTATTTCTGTTGCCGCTATGACAAAAAATACTAAAAAAAAGAATAAAATAGATATTTAAGGAGGGCTCCCATACAACAAACGTATTTTTTTGCCGTTTGTTGCTCGATATTAATAACGGCAACAGGTAGACGCTTGAAATATTCACAGAATATTTCGTTCTATATCCGCTTTAAAAAATAAATCTTTAAATTAAAATAAAATACATATTTAAGGGGGGCTCCCATAGAACACACGTGATTTTTTACTGTTTTTTTTTTATCTTTGTGTCTAATGTTGTATAGATAATGGTACGGAACCCCTCGTGTGCGATTTGGCCGGTTTTTTTATGGTATTTCAGCTCGATATAATTTTGAGTCATACAGTTACGGGCCGTCCTTATTTATAAAACCACGATTCCTCTAAACTCTAAGAGGCAGTTTATTTAATCTGTGGTTACGACTTTTCCGTGTAAAATCTCCAACACAGACTATTTTAATCGGCGTTTTAAGGAATCGTGTTTTTTTTTATAAATAAGACCGTTAGAGTTTTGCGTTATTATTATACACACACATATTATAAACTGACGGTTGTATCCCGGTGTGGTATGCCCGTGCATACTACACCGGGATACAAGAGAGCAGTTCGCGCGTTAAATCGCAATGTGTTCGCAGCGCACGCCGGCGGCCGAGGGCGCGCAGCCGGCGCCGGTGCCAGACCGGCCGCCGCAGCTCAACTGCCGGGTGAGCACTTGCATTCACCGCTTCTGCGAGGGCTACTGCCAAATAATTTTTTTTATTTTTATAAAAACATAATATATAATTATGGTCGAGACACTAGGACCATGGGGGCCCGAGGCGCGACTGCTAGAGCAGTCGCGTCTCATCGGCACGACCAGGGACCCCAGGGCTGGCTATTACCTCGGGCACAGGATAAGTCTCGCTATCCAACGAGGTAACGTAGCCAGCATACTGGGTACCCTTCCCAGAGGCGGCGATCTGGGCGCAGTATATTTAGTTATTTTTAATGATAAATAGTGAATACTATTAATTTATGACTGTATATGTAATTAACAATTTTACTTAATGAAGTTAGCTTCAGAATTAGAAGAAGATAACAAAGAAATTTCACATTTATGCCTTTTGGTTATTTTCGGGTCCAAAGCTCAAACAGTATTCTTTGTTTCAATTAATTTTATTTTATAATATATTGTGACTTTGTAACCATCAGCAAGGGTAGAGTCGACGACGATTGTCGCGCGTTATCTGTCAAATGGCAAAAGTCGCGACTTTCTAGTACATTATCTGTCACATTCCGTCATTTTAGCGTCACAAAACGTATGAATCGTACCATCATTCTACCCAACCAGAATGTATAAACGTTATACTACGCCGTTATTTATAAACAGCTTTCTTAAAACCCTCGACAAATGCAGTTGAAATTGCCTTTCTCTTTATACATACATAAACTCACGCCTGTGTCTCAGAGGGGTAGGCAGAGACCAGGGACTGCCACTTGCCACGATCCTGACAGATCAATACAATTATACAATACAATTTAAACCGCATTTGATGAGTGTTTTAGCGGAATCGTGTTTTTATAAATATCACTTGATTTTTAGGGTTCCGTACCCGAAAGGTGCCAAACGGGACTAAGATTTCACTGTCCGTCTGTCTGTCTGTCACCAGGCTGTATCTCATGAACCGTGATAGCTAGGCAGTTGAAATTTTCACAGATGATGTATTTCTGTTGCCGCTATAACAACAAATAGTAAAAACAGAATAAAATAAATATTTAAGGGTTATATTTAATAACAAAATATTTAGTTCTATATTCGCTTCACAAATAAATAATTAAAATAAAATAAATATTTAACGGGGGCTCCTATACAACAAACGTGATCTTTTCTCGTTTTTCCTCTATCTTTGTCTCTAATGTTGTATCGATAATGTTACGGAACCCTCGGTGGGCAAATCCGACTCGCACTTGGCCGGTTTTTTTATATTTAACAGTGCTGTTTGGATATTTATCTATCTACACTATGGAACGCAGATTTGAAAAAATAGAATTTCCTACTATCTATGTTCTGACGATTTACATTGAAACATTTTACATTATTATTTATTAAATTATGCCTTCCCAACTCGACAGGACCCAGCCAATCGACTCAAGGAACCTCAATCGTGGACAGATCCATCCAATTCAATTGAGCCGAACTCTGAAGACAATATTTTAATAAAATTTGACCCGGAACTCGACCTAGAGGACGGTCCCCTGGGATTATCAAAATCGGTTCAGCCGCCCCGACAGTACTCTCGAACGTCGATAGCTCCGCAGCCGTCGTCCAAATCGGTTCAGCCGGCCTTCCGAATGCCGCACATGTTACAGCCGCTCATGCCATCCGAACTGGTTCAGCCGGCCCCGCCGCCGCCGTCTGACATCCCAATGCCGGAGCCCATTCTGGAGATTATCAAGTAAACATTCGAATTGGTCCATCCAAAACTAGTATTTCTAATTGTTAAACGTAACAAAGTACGTATATTACGTACCTACTTTGTAACGTATACAAATTAGAAATGTTTCCTTTCTAAATTACTTTTAAAAATATCAATAATTTTATTCATTAGCGCAGATTCTGTGACTTAATGAACGTTCCAAATTACCCATAGATGTCCAATTCCAAATCTAGATTATCATAAGCAGCCTTTAAACGTCCCACTGCAGGGCAGAGGCCTTCTCTCAGGGAGAGAGTAGAGTATTATAATGGAGAAAAAACCGCCGAAGTGCGAGTCGGACTCGTAATAATTTGTACGTAGCATTGGGGAAGGGTCGCTATAAGCCGATTCCTACCGGCTTCCCTTTTAGAAATTGAAAGGGTTTCATTCGAAGTGTTGGGCACCCAATTAAAATTTGCCGTTTTATGCTCGATATTAATAACGGCTACAGGTAGAGGCTTGAAATATTCACAGAATATTTAGTTCCCAATTCGCTTCAAAAATAAACAATTAAATTAAAATAAAATAGATGTTCCATTACAACAAAAATGATTTTTTGCCGTTTTTTCCGATCTTTGTGTCTAATGTTGTAAAGATAATGGTGCGGAACTCTTCGTGCGCGAGTCCGACTCGCACTTGGCCGGTTTTGTTGATTGCGGTGAGCTTTCTTAGTCGATATGGCGTTAAATCACATGGATTGCGGTTCAACTGACTATTTGCTTAATGATGAAACCTCGTTTTCCAATCTAAGTTTTAAGAACAAAAAGCATATCATTCAGTTGGGCCGTGCTGTTCCAAACATGACTATTGATTGCAAGAGGAAAGATGGATTTTTTAAACATTTCCATACATGTTTTAACGACAAATATACACGGGCAGTTGCAAATTGAACAAAATGTTTTGTTTTCCGTGCTTTTTATTTTTCGACTCTTAACTCAGTTTGGATCAACTCCGGGTTTACCGATGTTAATAATTTGACTAATTCAGCAAAAGAACACATTCAAACTGAAAATTCGGGAACAGCAGAGTTTAATCTAAATTTGCATTTGTGTTAACACTTTTTAGCGTTCCGTACCCAAAGGGACGTACCCGAATTTCGGATTTTTTAAAGATTTTGTAATGAATGAGTGTGTCTTCGCTCGTAGCCCCGGCTGCCTGAGTGATCTTAAACGATCACGAAGGTTAAGCAACACAGGGCGCGTTCAGTGCATGGATGGGTCGCCGTCTATGCCTAACGCTAGTGGCATTTTTCCGAGCGGTTCCGTGCTTCGCAAGGCACGTTAAGCTGTTGGTGCCGGCTGCCGTCGATAGATGGCAGTCGTTGAGCCAAGTCAGAGGCCTTAGGGCGGCTTGACAACTTCTGACAGTAGACGAGCCACTAGTCTACAAGCCTCCACCAATCCGGACTTGGCCCCCGTGGTGGAGTATGGCCTATACCTTCCTCAGGGAAGAGACCCGTGCCCCTCGGTGGGGACATAATGGGTTGATGATGAGTGTGTCTTCAAGTAGTGAGAATGAAAGTATTCTATTAACTCCAGAGAATCCGTCCGGTATCGGACGCTAAAATTGCGGTATAAACGTTTTTCTATCCTTATTCATAAGTTGCACTTACTTATTTTTTTCATAAAGAGTGATAAAAAGCATAGTGTCAACCTCGGAAGCAAAACTATTGTAAGCTCGAGTGGTGTACTTTGAATCCCTCGCTGCGTTCAGGATTCTACTTTAGAATTGGCGATCTTCACAGAAATCAGTAATTTATTTCAACGTAAAGAATTTACATTCTGTTTGCTGAATGTCAATGTACTATGTTACTATGTTAGCCGCTGCCTTCGGGCCGTATTTGTAGTGGAGAAAAAGGCAGCGGAAAAAAAACTCCACTCTGACCATCTTTTCTCAAATAATCTTAAATTTTATACATCAAAGCCTATATGATATGATTCCGTGATAGCCACCAATGCTGCGGCCAGACACACGAACAGCACCCGTTCAACCCATCACCCACACAGCCGTCAAAAATATTTACGCGTATTAGGTATAAATAATCTACTGTTATTGTTGAGCTTTCTTTAATTAAGCCTTAAAATATTACAGTCCACTCTAGTTGTCACCCACTAATTCAGGGCTTAGCTGCCGATTTAAAAAAAAACCTTGTTTTTGTCGTGACTATGGCTGAAAAAACTTTAAAAAAAGTCCGAATCGTTAACATGCACTATTTTTTTTACAATTCCACAAAATCAATAAAGCTAACAAAAGCCAATATTTATTCCAGAATTCACAAGTTTTAGGGTTGTTACATTTTAATAACTTAACTAAATATTACACACATACATTTTGTAGCTAAGGAGTAAACTAAATATTAAATTAAACTAATTAAATATACCGCCCCGGGACACGCCTGATCCAAAAGTTCCCATGACGCTAGCAGCGTTCCCCCGCTGCACCGCCAGGGAAATCCTCTGCATCAGGTATGCCCCGGAACGATGGTCATACCCACGACTTCTCAGGCGTCGACCGATTTCCCTTACAAATAATTAAAAACCTATTTGGGGCTAAAATTGTCCTTAGCACGGATTAGTGCTACAAAGAATATAATAATAAATAATTTGGCAATTGTACTGTAAATGGGCATTGTTCCGCGAGACATCGAATGTCGTAAAGTGAAAACCATTTCGAGTAATAGGGATACTGATATTAGGGGTTTAAATAAGTAAAATTAAGACGGATTATTAATATTTACTGCAAAAAAATTATAACCTTCATTCGTCCTTCATTATGTCATCGTTGGCTCCAATGCGGCAGTTCCATTGCCTTCGAATATGCAAAATAAATACATTCGTTCGTTCAACAACTGTCAGAAGCGTCGAATTCTTAGATTCAGTGAAGATAACCTCAATTCTCAACAAATATCCGATTAATTTGAATAATTATTACGAACGAGACGCTAGATTGTTAAAAAATAAATTCAATTAAATTCTTCGTTATGGGCAATATGATTAGAAAAACTAACATTTGTTTGTCATTGTCAAACGTCAACATATTTTTATTTTTAAAAAGCATGAAAAAAAGCAAAGGAACGTACATAATTATGCCAGTGGTGACGTCATACTTACTAAGCTAGCAGAAATTTTAAATAATTAATAAAAAAATAATGACATTGAAAATCATGAAAATATTCAAATCAGTTTCTTATATTAATCTATATTAGTGATTTCAAGAATAAAAAATGGGGTGAACAATGCCCATTGTTTACGTTAAAATTTCCGATTTCTTTCTGTGTGCAAATTCTTCTCCTGGCAAGTGACAGTCGATTTTTAGTGGTATTGCTACTGCAACTTCACAAATGTACGTAACTTACAAAACAAAGTTACGGGTACATGCCGGGACTCGAACCCACAACACAGTAGATACGCCGAAGCTAATGATGGTTTGTCTGTTTGTTTGTCTGTCTGTCGGCAGTGTGAAGGAGGAGACGGCGAGCGAGATGGAGACGTATGTTATCGAGGACGACGACGACGGCGCGCCGCAAAGTGAGTCATCCCGCACCTCTGTTTCATCCTACTGCTGTTACAAATTCGAGATTTTGGACGAATGGATGTTTGTTACTCAATCACACAAGAACGGCCGAACCGGATCGGGATGAAATTTGGCACAGAGATAGGTTTTACATACTGAAATCGCACATAAGCTACGTTTTAAAACTACACATAAAAATTTCCACGCGAACTAAGTTACCGGCAACTACTCATGCTCAAATCCATGGAGGACGCCTATGTCCAGCAGTGGACTTCTTGTGGCTGAATGATGATGATGACTCATGCTAATAATCGAAAAGCATAATTCGTAACTTTATTGCGGCCATGTAGTTCAGGTGTTACGAAGATTTTGTCTCATGCATGTATTATACCCACACCCACAATGGTTAAGGTTTATTTCCAAATTGCCCACTTCCTGAAACAATGTCGGTTAGTCTTTGTCATTTCAACAAATTTTGTTTTACGACTTTTGAATTTTTACAAAATAAACTGTTTGAAATTGAAATTGAAATTGAAAAAAGTTTATTCTGATACCACAACACACATAAAATCTTACAAATAATAAAACGCGAAAACCATAAAAAAATATTAAAGTAAAAAGTAACAATAAATAATCTTATTCTAAACAATCGCACCGTAAAAACGAAGTGGTATGGTGGAGACGCTGTGTGCCATGGTACAAGAAAAGGTTCTTGACTCAGCATATGTCACAGGTTCCCGGTTGACAACCCGTGACGCTGGTATTCTGTCAGAACCTAAAGTGACGGACGAACAATCAACGCAAGATCTCAATAAATATATACATACAATTTTTCATTTGATTCCAAATAGATGGGGTATAATGAATATAAAATGACAAGTAGGCCAATAAGACTTAAATTGATTCAAGTAGGTACTTAATAAATACATAATAAACATTTCATGAAAATTGAGCATTGTGATTTAAATGCGCAGTGGATATTACATGTTTGAGTATAAGTCAAAGTCAGTTTCTTCTCGTTAAATGGAAATTTTTTGTATTGACAACAAGTACTCTTTTAATTTTAACTTAAATGTGTAAATTGATTTTAAAATTCTAAATGGCGGCGGGATATTGTTCCAGCATTTGGTAGCTGCGTATCTAAAGCTCCCACGAAAAGCAACAGTTCTGTATGAAGGACAGATAATATAGCATGTTCTACGTTGACTATATGCAGACGAAAAAGACTCCGTAGACCACTTGAGTTTTTCATGTAAATATTTGGGGGAACCCGACTTGATCACGCCAAACAGTAGACAAGCAAGGTGATAATTACGTCTACTCTCCATATTTAGAATACCTGCGCTATTGAGAAAAGGTGTGACGTGAGAGCGAGGCGGTATGATAAAACAGTAACGGGCGCAAGCATTCTGTACTCGCTGAATGAGGCGATGCGTCTTCGCGTAGAGGCAGGGACCATATACAGCAATGCAGTAGTTAAGCTTTGAAAGGACGAGCGCCTCGCAAAGCCTCACACGCAGTTCCTCACTTAGAAAGCCACGAATTCGGTACAAAACACTAAGACGATAGAAACATGTACGTGTAAGTTCCGCAACGTGACTCTCAAAGCGAAGCTCTTCATCAAAAATCACTCCAAGATTTCTAGCTTCAAAGACTCTCTCGACTGGCTTGTCGCCAATGCAAACTGAAAGAGGTTTGGCAGAAATGGCACTAACTTGGTGGCGGCTACCGATGATCATATATTTCGACTTGGAAGGATTAAGTGCTAGCGAATTCTTAGCTGACCAAGCTGAAACACGGGCAAGATCAGCATTCATTAAGGTTACAGCATTGTCGGCTTCAGAAGGTGTACAATGGATATATAATTGTAAGTCGTCGGCATATAAATGGTACCGACAATTGTGAATACTGTGTATGATGTCACTGCTATAGAGAGCGTAGAGTAACGGCCCAAGAATCGACCCCTGTGGCACTCCACGATCCACAGCAGCAACCTGTGATTTTATACAGTCACCATCTCGCTTATGCAAGACCACTTGCTGCCGTCTATTTGTAAGGTAACTGTGAAACCACTTGACTGTATCAATCTCAAATCCATAATAAGAAAGTTTAGAAAGCAGAAGGTCTATATTGATACAGTCAAAGGCTCTGGAAAAGTCCAACAAAGTCAAAATGGTACCCTGTCCGATGTCACGTGCTGCTAGAATATTGTCAACCACATCTAGTAAAGCTGTGTTCGTACTGTGCCCTTTCCTGAAGCCCGACTGGCGCTCTGGGAGAATCCCGATACGCTCTATATATGAAGCTGTTTGAGAGTAGACAACTTTTTCTAATATTTTAGAAAGGCATGGCAGAATACTTATCGGTCTAAGCTCCTTAACATTGCTGGGATTATTGTTTTTAGGGATTGGTTTCACAAGTGCCATCTTCCAAGAATTAGGGAAGGTGTTTGACAAGATTGACGTGTTTATAATTTTTGTAATGATACCCAGAGTTATAGGAAGCGTCATTATTATCATGTCCAAAGTGAGAAGATCTGCACCTTGTGCATTTGATCGCATGTACTGAATTATATGAGCAATAAAAGTTTCATCAACTGTACCTAGACTGAAAGTAGACGAAGAGAATCTACCAAACTCGAAATATGTCAAGTCTGACATGGAAATCTCTTGGTTGCCCGGAATGTTTAAAAAATGAGTATTAATTTCGTCTGGGTTGCTAAAGTGATCAGGGATTCTTGATGAAGTTTTGAATTGTATACCCACTGTATCCTTTAAATTTTTCCACAGGGTCTTAGCATTATTAATATTTTTTATAATATGGTTTTCGAAATATGCCTTTTTTTCAAAGAATAAGGACGAATTAACGAGGTGCTTAAAATCTTTATAAGCATTTTTCGTCTTCTCGGTTCGCTCCTTACAAAATGCACGGTGAGCTTCATCGCGCAGACTCATCATGAGACGAACATTACTAGTGAGCCATGGCTTTGTTTTACTCTTTATAATAATACTTTTAAGGGGGGCAAATATATCGAATAGCTCGAGAAGACACGCATTAAATTTGCTACATGTTGCGTCGACAGAATCTGAAATTGCGAAGTTATCCCAATCGATTAAGTTGAGACAGCGGTCGAAATTGTCTTTATCAATATATTTTATCGGTCTAATTTTAATATGATGTGGTTCAACCTTGGTTTTCTTTACATTCACATCCACGAATACCATTGCGTGATGATTAAGGTCATGTATGTAGTCAACTTGCACACGTTGCACGCATCCAATACGAGTGCAGATCAAGTCAATTAGGGTACCGCCAGTACTTGAAAAGTGTGTGGGTTCCACTACATAATTCACAAGATTGGTATACCTCAAGAACTCTTGTAACTGCTTAGTACTATTGGATTCGGTATCTAAAATATTTATATTAAAATCTCCCATCAAAATTATATAGTCATTATGAGCAAACGTAGCTATGGATTCAGTTAAAGCATCAATAAATGTACCAACATTTAATTTAGGTGGTCTGTATGCTGTCCCGATTATAATCTTATTAAAATTAATGCTAAGCGAAATCCACATCTGCTCGATATAAGTAACCGAAGGTGGATGCGCACAAGTCCTGGCATTAAGACCTTCCCTAACATAAAAGCCGACACCTCCACCTCTGCTGGCTACGGAGCGTGGACGCGGAACGTGCCGCAGCCGGTATCCCGGGGCCAACGGGGCCTTGGCCTCCTGCCCCTCATGAAGCCATGTTTCATTTATCGCTAATATATCCGGGGAGTGACGTTCCAGTGCTACGAGAAATTCTTCGTGCTTAGTACCTAAGGATTGCGCATTTAATAGCCCTAACTTCAAGCACTTTAATTTCACCATGATAGATTCGCGGTGATACCAAATTGATTAATTATATTAATTTTAATGAAGTTCATAACATTATCGTTATTAATTACACAGGTTTCATAAGTAAAACCACTTTTATAATTGAATAGGAGAGAAGCAAGAAAAAACATCCTATAATCTATGTACACAATGTGAATGTGGAGCCCAGTAATAATAAGACATACTCCTGTTAAGGCGCCCGTATATATCCATATCATGACACACAGCGCCTTCGACTTAAGTGTAGGATTGTACAACTTTGGAACACTTTGGAGAGAAAAACAATAAAATAAGACCAAATTTCTTTGTATGCATGCATTAGAAAATAGTAAGTAGTACAGAATTAAGCAAAGATCAGTATACATGCAAATGAAGTTTAGTAACTTGTTGAACGTACGAACAAACATAATAATACATAAAATACCAAAACGTTGGCAGTAAATCTGAGCTAACAAATTAGCCACCAAAAACACGATCAATGTCCGAAAATTCGCGAATACGGAAAGAAGCCTTGCCCGAGACTTGACGAACTAGGACACGACCCTCTTTGGTCCATACAAAGCGCCATCCCTTATCCTTTGCTATTTCACGGGCCTTGTAAAACAGCTGTCTATTAGTTCTCGTCAATCGCTCATTGACGTAGAAGCGGCGGGGGGGGCCGGGTAGATCACATTCCGATGTTGTGACGGTGCGCCGGACGCGCGCCTGTCGTAGGAAGTCATCGCGGAGCGCGCGGCGCGCCAGTCGCACGGCGATCGGCCGCGGGCGCGCAGGTGCGGCCTCTGGATCATCAACAGCAGCTCGGACGGCCCCTACTCGGACAGCATGAACCAAGTCACGCGATTCCAGCTGAACTCCCAACTTTCTTGCCACTAAATTGACAAGGTGAATAGGATTTTCACCATTTGATTCCGGGATACAGGTAATCTCGACGTCATTTGAGAGAAGATCTTGGTCCCTGTCATTAAGGTCGAGTTTTAGCTGATCGATAGTGGTTTGAAGGGCGGCGATATTCCCAGAGTTACGCTCCATCATCTCCACACGTGACTCGAGACCGTCGATACGACGATTGGTGGCATCCAACGCGGAAGAAAAAGACGACATTTGAGATGCCAGCAGGACCATTTGCTCGCGCGTGGCACGCATCTCCTCACGGAAGAGACGGAGTTCAATTGCAACGTCAAACTCCTCCGTCGTGTTGGTTGCCGTCGCGTTGATAGACGTATCCATTGACTCGCAACCGCCCCCAGATGCGATAACCGTCTCCGAAGTAGTATTTGTGCTGGAAGTTTTGTCACCGCAGACCCGGCACATACAGTCTCGATGATTCTTAGCCCCACAGACGGAGCATAGTACGCCATCTGCCAGTGACATAAAGCGGCCGCAAGAGGAGCAGTTTTGAACCATGGTAGGATCTCCGCTAGTAATCAATCGTCACGTGTTTGGAAGTTGATATAACGATGTTGTGTAAAATCGCTAGATGGCGCAGCTATTATTTTTGTAGAAAAGTTTATTTAATTGTTTTAATTTGATTACCAAAAAGGGGGCTTTGGCCAAATAAATTTATTTCCACGACAATTGCCTCACTTTGATAGCAAAAAGGAGTCCCTTTACGAGTTCACAAATAAACGGGTAAAGATGTAGGGTAATTATGTTTGACGTTTACACAAAATATATATCGTTCCAGTCTCCCGAGTGCTGCAGCAGCCGGCTTCGGGCGCGCCGCAGCCGGCGCCGGCTGCGCACTACGTGCTGCCTGACGTGGGCGGCTGCGCAATGCTGGCCGTGCCGACCGCGGCCGGCGCCTTCGCGCTGCACCAGGTCAGTAGCCGGTACCGGACACTACCGGCCCGCCGCCCGCCACGCTGGCCGTGCGGATCAGACTGTACCGAGCCGTTTGACGATAGTGCTGTTTTTGTTATGTAATTTTTTTTCCATTAAACGTTTTTCCCCAAACCGCCTCTGGGTTTACTTTCACAACTTCTTCACTGTTTGGCCTCGTCCGATTTAACCTACTCCGGACTGTCGTGTACACACCGGAGACGTGAACATGGATGATCCAATAAACTGGACCGTTACGTAACGTGGGCTGGTGTCGCTGTCGGTAGGTGGTGGGCGGCGCCGACGGGCTGCTGTACGCGCCCTCGCTGCCCGCGCGGATACGGGACGGGCACCTCGAGATGCTGCGCCCCGGTAACTATGCAGCCCTTGGTCACTACACCTTGCTACAATTCTAGCACTTCACCGTTTTATCAATGCATTATTTTAACATTTTGTCGGTTTATTATTTTACTATTTTATCCATTAATAATTTTAAAATTTTACCATTTTATCAGTTGATTATTTTTCGAAATTTATCATTTTATCCTGTACGTATCCTTGAACCCTAATCGTCGCACTTTGCTAGTCTATGGCACTCTCTTCCAACCAGGATGCCTTGCGTGTAGTAATGATTTCAGAACGCGCGACGGCTATCTTTACTTGTCACTGGCGTCAAATTTTCTACTAATGTCAGTCGAGAAAAAATACAAATATTCTAAAAAATGTAATATTTTCCTGTTGTTCTATATAAACAACACCGCAATAAGAAAAGTGATAACGGTATTACCGTTCGTGTTATAAATATTCCGCTTCTACGAACGCACTTTACTAAAATGGTTGAACCTGTATGTACCTAAAAAAAATTCAGTAAAATGATAATTGAGTGACTAAGGTCTAACACGTAAATATTGCAGTACTGCTAATGTCAATTGGTATTTTAAGACCACGTAAACAGTGAGTACCCTATTTAATATATCCTACATTATTAATTTTTGAGGTTATAATTCCGACAATGAAGATCTTTGATTTTGTCGAAACGAAAGTCTATGGTGTACTGTCGATGCCCTCGCCGAGTCAGTGTTGGATTTGTAGCACCGGTAACGCTAGAAGTCCCGGCCGCTAGCAGCCCCCGCAGTCACGTTGCGTTACAAGAAGAGTTCCTGAGACTTGAGGTTAATGACACCTACTAAACAAGGACTCCGTAATTCCGAAGACGATTGAGGCATTGCTAAAAGAATTAGCCCGTGACCGATGGCTGTAAGACGAGGAGTGATCTGAAAGACATCAGTTTTCATGATTGACACTGGCAAGGTTGTATGCCAGACCTCGCATGTCTCTGGAAAACAGTTACACACCCTCGCAGGGTGTCAATATCAACCCTCGCAGGGTTATTAAATCCAACTGAGATGCCATAGCGCTGCCTACCGTCGCAGGGTGCCTAATATGATGGATAACATTAGTCACAAAGATGGAAAAAAAACGGCAAAAAATCACGTTTGTTGTATGGGATCCCCACTGAAATATTAATATATTTTTTTTTACAGCCAATATAGAACTAAATATTCAAATGTTGTATAGATAATGGTACGGAACCCTTCGTGCGCGAGTCCGACTGGCACTTGGCCGGTTTTTTTTTTGTTAATTACATTAGTTTCAATTTTAAGTATTGTAAATTAATATTCTAATTATTTTTGTCTCTTACTATTTAAAATAATGAATTAATCTGAATAAAGAAGTTAAATATAATAATTTATCGTAAACAAGACACAAGTTTAAGAAGCGTACATAATGCTTTTATCTGATCTTGTATACTCTGTGCCATTAGTTTTGAATATTCTTACGTTAATGTTACGAAAGTTTTTTTTTCCATTGTTTTTTTGGGAGTAGAAATGTATAATTTTATAAATCTTAACCTATTAATTTATTCTATACGCAACTCCATTACCTTCCGTGGATGTCGTAGAAGGCGACTAAGGAATTAAATTACCAGGAGACGGGCAGCAGCGTCTTCCAACCGCGTACTGCGATCGCGAACCCGCCTACCTGCCAAGCGTGGCGATTATGGCAAAACCCCTCATGGTTATGTTCGAAGCTTGGAAAACCATGAGGGAGGCCTATGTCCTGCAGTGGGCGTCAAATGGCTGATAATGATGATGATACGCAACTGTTATGCGGCTGTTAATCTTCCAAACAGAAATAAACATATACATTCGTTTCGCAGAGGACGCGGCGGGAGCGGCGGCCGGGCTGCCCACGACTGACTCACTAATCTCGCAGGTGACCCACTCACAAAAAAAAGTTTTGCAAACCTTACTGTGTCAAATATCAGATAAAAGGGCTCATTATGAAGATCTCAAATATGTTTTTGTTATTATTGTAAAATAAATAGTTTTGACTTTATTCATGAAAGAAGACGAAAATTGACCATGTCCCCTTCTGATATCCGAAACTACTGAGCCTAAAATTTTGAAAAAAATACAAAATATAGTCCATTGCTTGTTGATTACAGGAAATCCTATAAAAATTGTATCAATTGAAAAGAAAGTGGTGAACTCAATATGACGTTCACTTACGGAAAATAGTTCACTAAAAGACCACTAGATAGCGCTAGTAGCAGTTAAGTCGCGTCTTGAATTTGACTTGAATTGACTTTGGCATTGTGCGGAACCCTATCCACTCGAGTTCAACTCGCACTTGGCCGGCTTTTCATTTATTATCAGAGTAACCAGATTTTTCGCATTTTTTGGGACCCAGAAACCTCCGAAAAAAGTATTCTTACAAGTTTACTTTTTTATTTTTCTTGAGTTTTTCTATGTTTTCTATGGTAT
The DNA here is from genome assembly GCA_947308005.1 of Yponomeuta malinellus. Classification (NCBI taxonomy): domain Eukaryota; kingdom Metazoa; phylum Arthropoda; class Insecta; order Lepidoptera; family Yponomeutidae; genus Yponomeuta; species Yponomeuta malinellus. The sequence goes on from OX371023.1 coordinate 2,295,525, forward strand.
AAAAGCAATGCCATTTCAATCTAAGTTTGACGCGAGTTCCACATTGTTGGGTTATTCAATCCCTGCAAAGTGATTGTAAAATCCAACAGTCCTATTTATAAAACACGATCCCTTAAAGCACTCCTCATAGGCAATTTAAATAGTCTGTGGGTAAAGGAAAGACTGGTAATAGTAGTTTATGCAACTGTCACATAATGAAGGGTATTAAAACACGAGTGTGAGTTTATAAAACGAGCGCAGCGAGTTTCGTAATAGTAACGAGTGTTTTAATACCCGTGTTATATGCAGTTGCATACACTACTTTATCTTCACTAATACAATTAAAAATTAAATTCACGCGTACGTGTATAATCACAGTGATTTTGCCGCCATTAAAATTTAACCAATGAGAGCGCAGCTGCGCGCTTCAATAAAACGCGACCAACCTGATTGGCCCTGCAATCAAGTTGGTCGCGTTTTATTGATGTTATAATGAGATTTTACGATATCGATGTGAATATTATACCATCATGTGAAATTGCTTAAATTGAGTGTTTTGTTGTCTGCGCTATAACAGTAGTAATTATAAGTCAAGTATTGAAAACATAAGTAGAATGTTACAACATTAGTGTAGATAAATATACTTAAATATTTATTTTATTTACTCTCTCTCTGAGAGAAGGCCTGTGCCCTACAGTGGGACGTATATAGGCTGCTTATAATAATAATAATAAACATTTATTTCGGATATAACAGAGATCCATAGTGTGATTTATAATGATTTATTTTATTTTATTTATGAGCGATACAAAATAGCAAGACAACATAACAGAATACTAAATAATACACTTAATATTGATAGTGTTTTAGAGTAATCGTGTTATTATAAATTATACCGTAACATATGTATATACATACATAAACTCACGCCTGTAACCCCAGAGGTAAGCAGAGACCACGGACTGCCACTTGCCACGATTATGCCGGATCACTTTCGCTTCCTCAACATTCAATAGTCGTTGCATGCACGCACGCCGGCTTAGGGTACTTTTTATCTTGCCCTTCGCTAGTACATCCCATATTTGGTCCCCTATACCGTGACAGACTATTTAAGTTTATTATTGTAAGAGTTACACAAAACTTACAAAGTTACTTTTTTTTCTTTAACTTACGTTGTAAGAAATGTAATCCTAAACAGCTGTGTTAAAGTATAACTGGTGCGCGCGCAGGATACCCAACCTGTAACGTTGGGTGACGTCAGCGACAACACTACGTTCAGCCTAGACCCCGCCACGCCCAGTCTAGACTCGTGCGGCGGCGGGGCGGGGCCGGGGCCGGGCCCAGCCGGGCCGGGGTTACTCCAGCCGAACGCCCCTGCTGCTAAAGGTATGGTTTGAACGCTCTAATGTTTGATAATGTATTTGTGTAGCATATTCATCATCATCATCATCATCATCAGCCATTTGACGCCCACTGCAGGACACAGGCCTCCTTCGTGGTTTTCAAAACCATGAGGGGGTTTTGCCATAATCGCCACGCTCGGCAGGCGGGTTGGCGATCGCAGTATGCGGTTGGAATCTCAGGAAGACGCTGCTGCCCGTCTCCTGGTAATTGATTTCCTTAGTCGCCTTCTACGACATCCACGGAAGGAAATGGAGTGACGCTATTCTCAATCCGGCGCCACACGGACTTCTAGAAATACACTTACTAAATAAAAGTGACGCTCTACTAGAGTTTAACAGATCGCTAGTGATCTAATTAACCTCTAATAGACTGGATAAACATTGGTGAAACACAACTGCAATCCGCCTTTATATTACGCGCACCAAATCCTGAGTGAGTCCAATCGTCTAACTGTCAAATTCCATGCTCTCGCAAACACCAGGATTCCAACAGGATTTGGAGCGCATAACTAGGCCCGAGATAGACCCTAAAAATAATTTTAAGCGGCTTAGTTAGTCTGGTTGTTTGGAAGATGTATAGCCTTTAGCGATAAGACCGCCATTTGTATACTCGGAAGCGAGAGACCCACGTTCGATTCCCAGTGCGGGCATGTGCCGATGACTTTGTTTTGTAAGTTATTTACATTTGCGAAGTTATAGTAGCAATACCACTCGCTAGCGGTGAAGGAAAACATCGTGAGGAAACCTGAGTGTCTGAGCTATTCACATACCTCAGCGTTTGAAATGGCCAATCGGCGGTGGGCACGCGTGGTGATTAAGCCCATACTCTCTCCCTGAGAGAAGGCCTGTGCCCTACAGTGGGACGTATATAGGTTGCTTGTGTATGTGTCTACAATACCGTAATTTTCGACGATACAATTTCATACGAGTGATTCAAAAATAGAGCTCCAGGACAATGTCTTTAAACGTGTGAGCGACTGTGAATGCCGATGTTAACGACCCTTTGGGGATAAAATGTCGTAAAAGCGTCAAAAAAAGTTTTTGGTGAAAATGGACTTTGAATGCAGTCTTACTCAGTTTACTGTATATTTCAAAAAAATGGCTTTTACTACTTGATTTTTTGACAGGCTTTACAGTTTTTTTTATTAAAATATACTGTAAAAGGCACTGATGCTAATTAATTTTTGTGGTATGTAGTACATTGTGCATTTTTTTATGGCTTATACGGCAATTATTGTATTGGTTGCAATCCAACTTATTAGTACCATTAGTACATTTTTTGCTGTAAAACCAATTGGATGCAGGTTATTTTGTAGTTTAAGCCATCCTAACTTCTAAACTACCAAAGATATTGAATTTACAGTTTAATATCTATAAAACTCGTCACATTTTAGTATATTCGTAATCATTGCATTATTACGGCATTTAAAAGAAAAAAGAATAGTACATTACTTCAGAGGGAAGAAAGTGACAGTTCCATACCGAGATTATGGCATTTGCGCCACGAGCTTGCGAAGGGCGCAAACCATTTGAGGTATGGAACTGTACTTTATCCTGAGGTATGTATAGTGCTTTTTATTACACCTACGAGGAAAATTATAGACATAAATGCATAGAAATGTTTATATTTAGTTAAAAGTACAATTATTAAAAGTGCAGCTATTATAAGATGTTACATTTTGTCCGGGTATCTTGATATTTTGAGACATGTTTACATCTTGAGTTGTTAGTATAATTTCGTTTTTAATTTTCTGTATGCACCAAGGAGGTTGGTAACTGGTAAAAAAAACTGTATGTGGCCAGTAACAATTTACTTGAAATTAATTTAGTAGACAGTTAAAGTCTCTTTGCAGTATGACTGCTGACAAATAAAAAAAAAAACCGGGTATGTAATGGAATTTCATACATACTTCCCACCCTTGGGTCGGAAGGATTTTCATACAAACTTTCATACCTTGGGATGAAAGGATTTGAAGGGCGGGATAAAGGCGTTTCTTCCCTCTAATTGGTATAATTAGTATGTATTTTCAGAGCAGGTGTGATAAAAATTATATTTTTTTGTTCGCCCCCCCCCCCCCCCCTTTAAAATTCGTAAAATAGCTTTCACTACATTTCTTCACCAAAGGGTCGAAATGTTCAAGGTTAAAATGTCTGAGTTTATTGCAGCGGCTGTCCCCCCCCCGGCCCCCGCGCGCCGCGCCGCCAAGCGCAAGCGGACTGGCGCCGGCCCCGCGTCTCGCAGCAACGGTAAGCCGTGTTCTGTGGTTAATTTCATTCTTTTTTACCCTAAAAAATAAGGAGTCTGGACTCAGCATGTGTTAAGGGATCACAAAAATGAAGCCGCGTTTTGAGGGTCTTAGTACTCTCGCACCGTGTGCGTACAGTTTTAGTTGATTACGACGACGACGGTCAGCGCGCTCGGACCGAGTGACCGAGAGACCATCGAAACCGTCAAAACCCGGCTTTATTTTTGTGATCTCACAGGGTCTGGCGGAAGACCAGCGTTACGGGTCTTACCCTTAACACATGCTGAGTCCAGACTCCTTGTTTAGAGCCATGACACACATCGTCACACCCACTATATTGATGTAACTTTATTTAATTATTTTTCTATCTTTAAGTAAGTACCTAATAATACTTTATACTTTATTGCACACATAAAATTACACGAATAAAACAAAGCAATAATGTTTAATCTAAGCCAAGAAATATTGCTGTTGTTTTCTTGTAAGCACCAGAATTGTACTCTTGTTTTTGTTTTATGTGTGTTTTGTCTTTAAAATAAACCTTTTCTATTCTCCTCTATTCTAAAACCCGGCTTAAGACTTAAAAGGATCGAGTCATTAGATTGGCCAAAAGCTTTAAAGCATCTTGAACTGAAAGTTCTCGTTCAAGGCTAGCCTAAAAAAAATTCTATAGCATTGTAATAGTTGTTAGTCTTCCTAGAACGTAAAATAAAACTAATAATAAATGTGTACCGGCAGCGGCAGCCAGAGCGGCGCCGCCGCCGCCGGCGCCGGTCGCGCGGCTCAAGGCCGGCGCCATCGACTGGGAGGACAAGATCCCCGACAACGTCATCGCTTACGCCGTCAGTACACACACACAAACACGCACGCACGCACAGATGTACATACAAACACACACATGCAGACACATGCACACCCAAACACACACACACACACACGCGCACGCACGTTCCATATATAATCAAAATCAAAAACTTTTTGTTAATTCTAGCACAGAAACGGTCACTGAACCTTACAAATTAAACTTTTCAAGCAAGGTCTAGATTGATACGTAGGTGTATATATTTTTAAGCTCCATATTAGATAGACTTATCTAATAGTTTAATCACGCTATAACAACAAATACTAAAAACAAAACCCGACACCGGCGTGCGTGTATGCAACTATTAATGAATGTTGAGGAAGCGAAAGTGATCTATCAGGATCGTGGCAAGTGGCAATCCCTGGTCTCTGCCTACCCCTCTGGGATACAGGCGTGAGTTTATGTATGTACTAAAAACAAAATAAAATAAATATTAAAGGGGGGCTCCCATACAACAAACATGATTTTTTGCCGTGTTTCGCTCGACATTAACAACGGCAACAGGTAGACGCTTGAAATATTCAAATGTTGCATAGATAACGGTACGTAACCGTACGTGCGCCACGCCGGTTTGTTTTATTATCATTGGCTAAAGCTTTGTTTATTTATTCGCAGGATTCCTAGACACGGAGGAGGCAACGCCTTGTTGCTCCATCGATATGTTGCCAGCGTGAAGACGGGGCGAGGCGGTCGGATCGGCATTTTGATCGGTGTTGCCAGATGAGGCGACTTATCGCTATTGGGCCTAAAAGGTCCACTTGTACCTAGGGTGTGAAGTCATTCGGTAAAAAAGGAGTGCCTTTTTTCCGAACACTATTTATAAGATGCACGGCGTGCTACAAAAGATATGCTCTCATTATGAGAATACTTGAAAAATAAAGAAACCGTTTCATACATTTTCATGTCGAGCGGACGTTGCTACGGTAAAGGTTTTTCTTTGAGATTCCACTGTTGATTTATAAATTAAAAATATTTTGTTTGCATGACGTTTTTAAAATTAAGGTCCACTACGAGGTTATATGCCGCTGGGCAAAGCGGAGGCCTTTGCACTTTGAGCAGAACCTACTCAGGTAGGTTAAACATTAGGAAATGTACAATAAAATCAAACTAATAATAATAACTTCCACACGATACAGTCACTTGACCTGGTCCCAAACTAGGATACCCTCTGCTATGGTAACCAGGCAAGGACGTCGCACACACGAAAATACACCCAGACATTTCAATATCATTATTACCTAAATACTCAGCAATACATTTATTTAATAAATATTTACATCAATCAAAATTATATAAAAGGCAGGATGCAGACGAAGGAAAAGAGACACCAAGGAAAGTCAGGGATGCAAAAAAGGAGGAGTGATCAAAGTCAGGACAGGAAAATAGCAAATGATTGATATCTCCCAAGCACAAGAAGGATTCTGTACAATGCCATACTTAGCAAGGTGCTAAGCAACCTTCTTACTACGCATCAGTGCGACAAAACCAGGGCTTTGATGAAGTAACAGGTTTAATTCTGTGGTAATGCATGCCTTTTGCGAAATCCTCTGCCCAGATTTTATCCCAGGACTCCTGGAGATAAACACCTGGGAAGAGTGGTGAGATCGCTAGTATAAATTTTGAAACGGAAACAGATCCCCACACTCCACAGCCTCATTGGCCAGTTTATTCAGCTTTTTCATTGCCTATAATTATATAACTATACCAGAATAATGTAGCTATACCAGAACGAGAAGGGCCCGTCGTTGTTCCGGATGAGCGAAATTTTCTCACATCATCAGCCATTTGACGCCCACTGCAGGACATAGGCCTCCCTTATGGTTTTCTAACCATGAAGGGGTTTGCCATAATCGCCACGCTTGGCAGGCGGGTTGGCGATCGCAGTATGCGGTTGGAATCTCAGGAAGACGCTGCTGCCCGTCTCCTGGTAATTGATTTCCTTAGTTGCCTTCTACGACATCCACGGAAGGAAACCCGCGTATTGGCGCCGTTTGCAGAACCATAGTGGGGAGTGGGCATTGCTGTCCACCCCGATGATGACCGCTGAGCCCCGCAGCTGGTCGAGGACCGCCTCGAGGTGGTTAATGTGCCCCACTATATCGTCCGAGTACTGGAAGTATGCCGAGACCACGTGCAGCTCGACGCCCGGCGTCACGACGTGGCACACCACACAGTGTGTGTTACTGAGGTGGTGCAGGATGGCGATCGCCAGGTTGCCGTTCGGCACGTGGATCCCGGCTTTGGGCTTGTCGCCACACTCAATTATGTTCCGGCTTCCCGGGTATTGCTCCTGGACCAGATTCAGGTCCAGCCTATGGTCACGGGCAATGGCCTCAGTCTCCGCGGTGGCATCCCGCATGCCCTGGAGGTTCAACTGGCCTATTCGTAATGAGGTTTTAGCCATAGTTTGTTTGATTCAGCGCCCGTTGCTCGGCCAGGGTTCTAGCGGGGCAGGACGGCCCCGCGGCCCCGCCGTTTCGTGCGTTGTGGCCTCCTTCCTTCCGAAACGGTGGCATGTCGCACACCTGCGTACCTCCGACTCACACGCCTCCCTGCGGTGGCCCTCTTCCCCACATGCGCCGCACCTGCCCTCCTTGGCGCGGCAGAATTTTTCGGGGTGGCCGTATTGCTGACGTTTGGTACAGCACGTGGCCCTCATATAGTCAGCCACCTCCACGACGGACCAGCTGATGTAGACGCGACCGCTGTTGTGGCTTAGAAGGCGGTCGCGGAGTGTTGGCTTACATTCGAACACCATGGTTGTGCGGGTTTTTTTCCTTGCGCCATTTTTTGAAAGCTATTTTTATGTGGTCTCTGAATTTTTCCTTGGGCCATTCCATATATCTACTCGGAGAGGTTTTGTTCGTATAGCGAGTCAAGCGTCTGCTCCGGATCCGGGTTACCTTCTAAGTTCAGAAGGGCTATGAGCGGCAGCCTCTTTTTTGGTTCTGACACCCGCAGACCAGTGGGCAGCGCTCCTGTTTTTTTTTGCCGCAGACTCCGCAGAAGACGTTTGGATGAGTATCCCCGCGTTTGCCACTTTTTTTATTTTTTCCACCTGTATACTCATAGTAGCCGGGTTAATGGCCGTGGTGACGGCGCTCTTCGTGGCTTCGGCTGTGGTGAGTTGCTTCTCATTGTCCGGAGACGGGTATATCGCGAGGAGGGGCCCCGCGCCGGCTGGGATCGGCCTGTGGCCCCGTCCGCCAGCGGTTTTCAGGGCGGTGGCGTAGCTGCGGGTGGTAGCCTCGCTTTCGGCGGCTGGTGTGGCTTGTGTGCGAAGCCTAGCGCACTCAGCCTCTGATGCTGCCAGCCGAACGGCTAGGGCACCAACAATTGATAGCGACCTTTACGAGAGCAGTGCCAAGCAGAACTTGTCCAGTGGTGCGGAGTGACATTGACACAGGTGAGGCCTGTATTTTATCTTTATGCAACATTATATTGTGCCTCTTGCTATATAGCCGACAACCACTGAGCTGACAGGCAGACTCGGTATGACCTCTGCGTAAGCAGTTTGAGCAAAGATTTAGCTCGAGGGCTTCGTTCAGTCTTCCTTCAGGAGATAACGATTTGAAAGTTTCGCAATCTATTATTCTGTGAGGTTTACTACGGAGCGGGCATGTTGGCCCATTTGAATGTTTTGAGTGAAAACTTTTTTTGGTGTTTTGCTTGAGGCTTAGGTTGCGACGTCTTCATGCTGGGTCCCGGTGGTTTATCAAAATCAAAAAAAATGAAAATCAATTTTTTTTATTCAAAGTAGCACAGAAACTGCGACTTAATGAACGTTACAAGTTAAACTAGGTGTCCATTTCAAAATCTAGATCATTTTGGAGAAAAAATGGACAAAAAAACTCCAAACTTAGTCTTTTCAAGTCCTTAATTTACAGGATTTAAATAAATGTTCTAAAACTCATGCATTGAACTGGCTTTAATTCCAGACATCATTGTCATCTGGTTGGATTGGTTTTAGAGGAATCATGTTTTTAAGGTCTATATAGGTCTATGCTTCCGTGTGGCGCCGGATTAAGAATAGCGTCACTCCATTTCCTTCCGTGGATGTTGTAGAAGGCGACTAAGGAAATAAATTACCAGGAGACGGGCAGCAGCGTCTTCCTGAGGTTCCAACTAGACGTTGTGTGAAGACAGCGCTCGCCATCTAGCGGCCATCTATGTTACCTCCACAGCGCCAACGTCATGTCGTTAAATGTCAACGTCTAACGCTTCTTGTTGGTTTTTATAGATGGCGCTGTTCTCAATGTACCTACTCTATCTTGCCTCGATCCAGACATCATTGTCATCTAAATAATCTTTAATGTTATAGTAGCTTTTTTGGCACAAAGTGCGCTTCACACATTTTTTGAACCGCGTTTCTGGCAAGCTTATTATATCCTCAGGGATCTTATTGTAGAAACGTATACAATGCCCCATAAAGGATGTATTAACCTTTGCCAGCCTAAATTTTGGGAACGAAAGTTTATGTCTATTTCTAGTATTTACATTGTGTTGGCTACCTACAGTTTTAAAGTCACTGACATTTTTCCTAACATACATAATATTTTCATAGATATACTGACTAGCAACTGTTAGGATGTTGGTTTATTTAAAGAAATCTCTTAACGAATCTCTATTGCCTAGCTTATATATCCATCGCACCGGTTTGCCTGCGTTGTTTCTAAAACATCCGCACGGTTGCGAAGAAATTCGACGAACCCACTTGAGGGCGGCAAATCCTCCAGATTGTTTCTATGTTCCTCCCATTTGATGCTTGTTACTGGGTCTAGCTTGGTTGAAACCATATAAATTATTAAGGTGTCCCACATGTCCACAGGTTGACCCAGCGTAGCCAGAGCCCTTAGGTTTTTGGTTACCACATCGATTAAGTACCTTAGGGACTTATGGGACTCACGTGTTACTGGCTCGTTTTTGCATAAGGCCTTTAAGTGGTTATTTATCAGGATTTTTTTGTTGTTATACCTTTGAGAGAGTAAGTCCCATGCTACTGCATAATTTTTTGACGTGAATTCTATGGATTTTATTACACGCGAAGCACTGCCTTCTAACGAGGAGCGCAAGTAATGAAATTTGTTTATTTCCGGTAAAGAGTCGTGTCTCTAAACTCCAACCAAAGAAAATTATTGCCATCAAATGTAGGAAGTTTAATGATAGGCAACTTCACGCCGGGATTGTCATGATTAGAAGAAATGCTCATGTTTGCACTCTTCTCCTGTTGCTGAGAGGGATGATTATCAATTAATGTTTCAGCCTTAGCCATGCTGGAATAAAACTGACCTTCAAAAAGGCCCCTTTCTTTAATTTGCTCTTCCTCTTTTTATCTGAGAAACTTTTTATTTTCCTTAGTCAGTTTTTTTTTGCGGTGGATGTGTTGTACTGAGATCTTTGGTTTCGGGTACCAATCTATAATTTTCGTCTTAGATGTAAATATATTGTAGTTCTTGGCGCAGATTTATTGAGTGTTATTGGCATAAAAAATCCGTATATTAATCTCGCTAACTGTATTTTGATTTGCTGGGAAATATGTTATTTTTTTGGAATTTTTTAATCCTAGGCTACCCATATTTATGTACGATCCGCTCACGATATCACATTCGATTCGAACGATGGTTGTTGATTTGATGGCTGTAAACATTTACAGGGAAGAGAGACTCTTGTAATATATTTTATGCCACACCTGGCCAAAAAGCGGGCTTTTTCGCACGCTCCGCGTACGGGAAAACCCACTTTGAGGCCAAGTGACGACATAAAATTGTGTACACAACACGGGCTGTAAAATAGAAAGTCCTCTATCGCATATTTATGACCCTCGCCTGCGACTCGGGCCTTAAACTTCTGCGATATCGGCCTTTCTTTATTTTACGGCCCTAGTTGTGTAAATAACTATTTCAATGCAGTTGCTCGTAAAGTTTTCTTTTTTGTGTAACAAAATTATGCGGAAACCGACTCTTTATTTCACGCGTGAAATAAAACAGTACTGAAATCCTTTATTTCACGCGTGAAATAAAGTAATTTTTTTAAGTTTTTGACTCTGTGGTGCATGGTGCAAGTCATAAAATTTAAAAAATTACAAAGATGCAAGGAGGTTTTGCTGTCTAAAAAAAAACAATTATTTATAAGTATGCGCGCTCTAGCAATATTTGAATGATGATAAACACCCTAACACATAAGATTCTTGATTATCTCATTTAAAAATAAGTGTTTTGTTTTCGCAAACAAAAATATTTTTCACATTATTGACTGTATGTATACTATACCTTTGCCTCAAGAAAAAAAACTGTATGAAACGCGCGCTCTGCAAAGAAAGCACGCCATTTTGTTGTAAACAGGCTTTGGTGAAATAAAATTACTTTATTATACTTATTTTTTTGTTGTAATTCCTCGCAAAATGCATTGAAAAATGTTGTAAGATAAAGCGTAAAAGGTTTTTATCCGAATGCATGCCAATGAAAACACTCGCTCGTGCTCTTGTGTCACTTTCCGCACGTGTATCTTAAATAACCAGTTCGCTTAAGTGTCTGATTTCCAAAACCCAGTATCCTTCCGCTTGAACCGGTTTTCTCAAAAGGAATATCTTTTGAACAAATGATTTTTGTGTTCAAAGTATTATTGATACATATCAAATTAAACGTGCAGTTTACTAAATTAGTTTTAAAAAACACATTTATATCTAATAACTCGTATGATCCTTCTGGTATTTCAATAATGTCGTTGTCTAGGCCAGTAGAAATCGACACTAAAAAACCCTAAATTCGCAAAGCACGATGTAGTGCTGCATTTTTGGTATGTTGTTTGGATCAGTTAGGGTGATGTAAATCCCAATTTGCAACTTCGAAAAAGTTGTGCTCGCTGCGCACCGCGTGATAAACTGCGAAAATTTGGGACATTTTTCTCTTTTTGCTCTAAAAGTCATAAACTATGCGTTTCCGACAAGTAACATTCACTACATAAATGAAGCTAATTAAATTTGCAACAATTTAAGCCTAACCGCAGCTCTCTAAACCTTATAACAACTAAGCTGTGGCCTTTCAAAAATAGTCAGTTTTTCCCGAAAATTTGAAATTTTTAGTTTTGCTCCCGTTTGAAGCAAAATATTGGCAAAACCGCTCGTTCTATGAGAAGGTCGTAAAATAAAGTTGTATGAAAATTTAATTTTCTTTTATTAGAGCACAACACAATCACTCACAATCTGCATATCAAAACATAAGCTGGGAGTACCTCCACGCGGTGAAGGCGGTAACAGTGTAAACTGGCTAAAACTCCCATCAACTAAACATATGCCTTCGGGCTTATGTTTTGGTTTTGATTTTCGCACAAGATAGTAATTGGAAGTAGCCTACCCGGTAACGCAGGGGAGCAGCCAAAAAACTATTATCTTATTAACGCACGTTTGCCCCCAACCACCGAGGCTTCCTCTTTTCATGCGTTCCGTACCTACCACCAAGTGCAAAAGTGGCTGGGAGTAGAGATGGACCCCATCGAATGGGGTTGGGAAATGAGCTCTTGCGGCCTTATTCCAATAACAACCCACAAAGAGCCAGCCCCGCCACAGCTTCTCAAAATCATAGCCTGCAAATGTAAAAAGGGATGCAGGGGGGCATGCACTTGCCTAAAAGCTGGGCTCAAATGCTCGGCTTTATGCTTAAACTGCTCAGGAAAGTCATGCGATAACGTCGCCTTGATTTTGATAGATGAAGATGATAATGATCCCGAGGAAGCTGAGGAAGAACAGGAAAGTGAAGAGCCTTACGAACCAGAGGAACGTGACAAAGCTGAGAATTGAACCTTTTTGCGTATAATCTTTTTTCCTACTTTCCCAAATTTTGTACTTTTGTTAATTACCTATCCTGCAAATGAAAAAGTATTATCCGTTTTATGATTTTATATGCCCTCAGTTTCAATTCTTTAAAAATCTATTTCTACCTTCTTTTTGTTTTTCAGATATTGTGAGTGAACTATTTGTCTCACAGACTTTGTTCTATGCTCTAATAAAAGAAAATTAAATGCACTACAACTTTATTATACAACCTTCTCATAGAACGAGCGGTTTTTGCCAATATTTTGCTTCAAACGGGAGCAAAACTAAAAATTTCAATATTTCGGGAAAAACGAACCATCTTCGAATGGCCACAGTTTAGTCGTTATAAGGTTTAGAGAGCTGCAATTAGGCTTAAATTGTTGCAAATTTAATAACCTTCATTTGTGTAGTGAATGTTACTTGTCGGAAACGCATAGTTTATGACTTTTAGAGCAAAAAGTGAAAAAAGTCCAAAATTTTCGCAGTTTATCACGTGGTGCGCAGCGAGCACAACTTTTTCGAAGTTGCAAATTGGGATTTACATCACCCTAACTGATCCAAACAACATACCAAAAATGCAGCACTACATCGTGCTTTGCGAATTTCATGTTAATTTCCACTGGCCTATAATGAAATTTGTTGTTGTAACGATCTATGTTAGGAATCGAATTAAACGTTGAGAAAAAGATCGGTCCACATTCATATTCACAGTCAAGCTGCAGAGCTGGTGAACGGGGGCCAAGTCCGGATTGGTGGAGGCTTGTAGACTAGTGGCTCGTCTACTGTCAGAAGTTGTCAAGCCGCCCTAAGGCCTCTGACTTGGCTTAACGACTGCCATCTATCGACGGCAGCCGGCACCAACAGCTTAACGTGCCTTGCGAAGCACGGAACCGCTCGGAAAAATGCCACTAGCGTTAGGCATAGACGGCGACCCATCCATGCACTGAACGCGCCCTGTGTTGCTTAACCTTCGTGATCGTTTAAGATCACTCAGGCAGCCGGGGCTACGAGCGATTATAATATAATCGAGAGTATAATATATTAAATCTATATTACTCAGTGCTCGCCTGGGTAACCTTGTAACTAGTTTTTTGAAGAATGTACGCACAATCCCTTACCTGTCGTGTATGGTTTGATGTATAAACCTGTGCCTAAACCTTTACCATCATTTTATTGTGACGCACGGATTCCGAAATTTTTTTTTGGGCTGACTTGTAATCATTAACTGCTTTTGCTATTCCGCCGGTACCTCCAGCTAAAGAACCCAATGCTGATGGACAAGCAAATACAGGAATTAGTGGAAGTATTCCTCCGGTTTTAGGGATGGGAATAATTCTTGGCAGCTTCATATTATTTATCTTATGAAATATTTTATGCTGCTAAATGTTTTGTACATCTGAATAGCAGCTTGAATATTTTTAGGTTTAATTTTTTTCGGATGTGATTTCAATTTGGCCATTGAAGCTTTGAATGATTTAATTCCGGCGCCTGCAATTTTTGCTTTCATCACTTTATTCGGCCGTCCAAAGGGTTTATGCCTTTATCACCTCTTTGCAAACGTACTTGTAGACGAGTACCTACCTGTTATATGTTTATTAGTATTAGTTTTAATTATTAGTTGTATAGTTATTATTAATCAATTTCTATTTAAATAAACTATAATTGAAAGTAACATGTTTCTTAATTACAGTACTATCTACGGTACTTTTTACTTTTACTTTACTTTACTTTACCTACATTTCTTTTTCTCTGGGTACTTTGAATATAGTTTTGTTCTCGCTAACGTTGACGCAATCATACACATAAAAATATGTTAGTCCCATCTTGTCAAGTCTTGAGCGACGTGCGTTCAGGTCAATATCAAGTAGCAAGTTGAATGAAATCGACCGGGCGCATTAAACAACCCGCCTGTGTCTCTTCCAAATTCGCCTGTGTGTGCGGCTGCGCTCGCGCAGAAAGGCGGCCGTACTGCCGAATCGCCGCGTGTGATTATTCGAATGTTACGTGTATTGTGTGGTATTGTCGGTCGGTACATCTATCTATCGGATCTATCTATCTATCGGATCTGTCGGATCTATCTATCGAATCTATCGGATCTATCTATCGGATCTATCTATCGAATCTATCTATCGGATCTATCTATCGAATCTATCGGATCTATCGGACCTATCGGATCTGTCGGATCTATCGGATCTACCGGATCTATCGGATCCATCTATCTATTCTATCCATCTATAGACAGACAGATCGGTCGGATTTTCGTGATAAATTTTAAAGAATGCTCCAGTAGGTTTATTCAAAAAGTCTACTAACTATTTAATTAGCCGGTGTAACATTTTCCATACAATCTCGTAAAAGTTTTTTTATACATTTCCACGTACCTGCTCGAGTCGCACCTTTCTGGAAGCGCCGCGTCCTCGGCTCCCCGGATCTAAAAAAGCGAAATAAGATATATAATCAGTAATTTTCGAAATAAACAATAAAAAGAAGTAAATTTTACAAATTAAAATTTTCACACACAAAATAGGAGGTAGGTACCTACTCACAAGTTAATTAATAAAAGCTCACGAAAGAGGCGACTTGACAAGTTAGACCAACTTTAACCAAAGAAAAAGTAGGTAAGGAGACATCGGCACCACAATATTTAGTTTAGTGTAAGATGAAATAAAGTAAGCTCAAAGCTGCTTGCTCGCTGCCTCAGTGAGATCCATCGTTTGTGTGTTCCTGTTGCCGTCGAGTCTCAGTTAAATGGACATCAATCAATGACGCTCTGTGCAGTGTTGGTACATGTCCACTTATTTCTGCGGCGACGTTCCACTACCAGAACGGGGGTCGATCCGATGCCGCCGTTTATGATTTGTACGAATGCCTTCTGTCTACAGTGGGTATATTTCCATGTTTGTGAGCTGCACTTGCCTGGTTGCCGCAGTACACAGGGTATCCTAGATGACCAACGCACTGTGTGTCGTGTTGAAGTACCTATTTGTTAGCATTAGCCTATTCGTGTCACTGAATTGCAATTGAGAATAACAAAAAAGGCGTGATGCGTTCAATTATACTATTAGCGCGAACGTAGGAGGGCGCACGCGACTACAGTACAACTACACTCGAAGAGCAAATTTCACGTATACCTACATCGTTCATAAGAGGAAGAGGAATAATAATATAAATATATTATAAAAAAATGCCGCACACCTTGCATCGCAGTTCCAGCTGGTCGGAGGCGTAGCGGTTGGGCGCGCGCCCGCCGCGCCGCTCGCCCACCCGGTAGGTACACCGGCTCCTCCTTGATGCTGGGCTGGCCGCGCGCCGCGCACGCGCATGCTACTTGTTGCGCCACCTCCATCGCTTTCGCCAATGTCTTTGCATCCTGCTCCAGCAGACAATCAAGCTCAAGTCCTGATTTGAACCCTAAGACGAAACGATCTCGAGTAGGCTGCTTAGCCGCGCCGCCCAATCTTTGACACTTTCGCCGTCCGACTTGGTCGCATCGTAGAACTTTGCCCTGTCGGCAAACGTCGACCTTTTCGGTGTTTACATCTTCCACAACACGGGGGTGCGCGAGATTTCGCAGCAAACGGTATGATTCGTCCGAAAGATGTGTTAGTAACACAGCGCTTTTGTTTTCATCCGGAATTTTATTTAACTTTATAAATTGTGACAGCCGTCCGTTGAATATTTGCCACTCGTGTGATTTAAAGTCAAAAACACTTAAAATCCCGATCACAGCCGACATTTTTAATTGTGCGCGGGTAGGTAGACTCGTCGTCAAGTAAACTATCAATAAAACGACTGTATCCCACGGTAGTACGTTTATTACTGTTGATTGCTCGCGACACACTCTTAAATGTATATATGTTACAGTCATAGTGATTAAATAGCTATTATACATAATGACTGGTCATTAGGTATATATAAAAGCTAAATTCACTAGACAAAGTAATAAATTATTATGCTAACGTTTTATTTTGGCAAGTGTTATATAGCAAATAATTGTTTGAATATATATTTCACTTCGGGTGTTAGTTCTTTTTTTTTTATATAAAAGCGAAAAAAAATATTTCACTAAAAAACTTAGTTTTGTGTCAAACTTAAACAAGGTTGGTGCATGGAAAAGTCATAGGTACCCTACATTATGATATTAAATAAAATTGCTAGTAAATGTGATAAATTTTGTGTTAATTATCACTTTATCTAAGCTGAGTAGACATTATATATAATGACTAGACAATATATATAATATCCAGATTTATTACTTTGGCTGTAACATATACATCACTAGTCCATGCGATCGGCAATCATTGGAGCGATTTCTGGGGATGATTAATTATGTGAGTAAATTTATCCCAAATTACTCATATAAAGTTGGCCCTCTACGTGGCTTGCTAAAGAAAGACAGCGAGTGGTCATGGGGCGCATGCGAGGAGAAAAGTCTGCTTCGAAGGAACCGTCGACAGCTGCTACGATTGCAACCCGACGTGGACCCTTCGACGGCTACTGCGGGGACTTGTCAGAGTGAACAAGTGACCAGAGGCAACCAGTACTTATTAATCGTCCTGAAAGGGCAGCTGCAAGAGCAGCGAAAGACAAGGTGAAGGAAATAATTAAAAACAAGCAACTGTAGAAGGTCCCAAGGTCTCCCCTCAGCTTATGTTTGTTTCATTGTTTTATTAGAATAAGTTATTGAGTTTTTTTTTTCTATGAGGGGATGATGATGGGTGAACTTGAAGGGGAAGATGTTGTATAGGTATTCTATGAATAAAACACTCGTCATAATGACGTTTACTTCAGGTTCCGCTTATCCTTTGGAGGTACGGAACCCTAAAAATCAATAGTATCTAGAACTAGTAATTGAATTAACGCAAAACCTGAAAACTATAAAAAGGAACTTAAATTAAACACAAAAAGTTTCATGGCAAACCATTTAACAAATTTTTTTCACGATCAAGTACATAACTTAAAAAATAATAGTTATTTTTCGGCAACCATTTACAAAAATCCATGTTACATTTTCTATTATAGTTTATCATTACAGTAATAGAATATTCAATAAGCTAAACAAATATCCAGTGTGTCTCATAAAAGGATGAAAAAAGAGTAGTGGTCAGTACGCAAAAACGAAAAAACTAACATTTCTTCTCTACAATCATTTGATTCTTTACACACTATCTTTTACGCGTTTAAAATTAAAACACATTAAAAGTCTATGACAGAGGCTAGAGGACTCACAGAACAATTTTTTGTTCTGTGAGAGGACTTATTTAAACGATATTTAAAGAAATGTTTATGATATCGTTGACAATATCGTAGTGTCGATAATTGGATACTTTGAAAGTCATGAAGAAAACCCGCGATGATAAAATTGCGATAACCATTAAATAAAAAATATTACCTACAATTTTAATTAAAAAAACCAGTTAATAATGTATCTTATTTACTTACTTAAATAATTATTAATTACCACATTTTAAAACAGGACAAGACAGACTTACTTACACTTTTATTTTTAGACTTTTCACTAAGTAAAACTCCTATCTTGTCCTATGTTACACTATGAATTTTGCTAAAAATATTATCGAATACCTAGTCGAGAAAAAGCATCATTTAAACAACCAGGCAAAAAACACGGTTTTAGTAAGATCTAAAATCTTTTCTGTCAGCAATTATTCTTTTGATCAGCAATAATCAGGGCGGCAAAATAAACTGAACAGCAGAGTATTCCAAATCAATCTGCAAAAAAAAATTGATCGGCAGAAAATTCAAAATTGATCTGCAGAAAATTAAAATTTCATCGGCTTTCAGTAGTGACTTGCAGTTTATTTACTTATTCGCTGACCAAAATAAGGCTCGACTAATCGAATGAGTTCCCATTGTTTTTATATCTCTTATAATCTAGGAACAGGAGGCTTACCACGAGCACTATTAGAAATTATTTTTAAGCCTTATAAAAAACTGCCCTGCTTAATGGTACCATGAGCCATACAATCGCAGTGCTGTTAACTATTAGACGTTCACCGTCTAATCAACGCTGCTACCGTACTATAAGCTCAGTTTTGTGCGTTTATATGTTACTCTTGAGCAGCTTTTAAAACCCTGCTAAGCGAATTATTGTTTAATTTACGTATTAAAATGAGTGATGAAGAAATTTTATGGTTTTGGAGGATGATTTCGTTTTTCGCAATAGGGAGAAAAAAGCGTGGCATAA
The DNA here is from genome assembly GCA_947308005.1 of Yponomeuta malinellus. Lineage (NCBI taxonomy): Eukaryota > Metazoa > Arthropoda > Insecta > Lepidoptera > Yponomeutidae > Yponomeuta > Yponomeuta malinellus. Next base: position 2,314,030 of record OX371023.1, read on the forward strand.
AATTATACGACTGCAGAGTAATCCATTCGAAGTTTACGACGAATTGTATTATGTTCGGAGGTATCGACTTTCTAACGTTTTAGTGGAAAATCTGTGCGAAGACATTAGAGCTTTGATGCCGGTGCCAACGAAATCCACAGATTTATCCGTGGAGACGAAGATGAGCTCTATCCATAATAAAAAATAAGTTATATTTCATCATAATTCAATCAGCCTAAATCTGCCCATTGCTGGGTCAAGTCATAGAAACTTCTTATTGGCTCGAACTTTAGTCGCATTTCAAATATTTGTTTTAGGTATTAACAGCTTTTTCTTTTTTCAGCACCGGCTCCTAAGACATACATTATGTCTTATTTTTACCCAGATGCCAAACATCACGTTACTTTGCTGCATTAAATTAATAATAAATAAAAACCGACAGCACTAAAAAGTTAGAAATAATTTAAATAATTAGAAGTAGCAGTATTTATACATGTAAGTATTGTAGAAGTATAATTTGGAGCCGGTGCCCAAAATATATGTGCTGGTCTTGAAACTGGGCACCGACTACAAATTGAGATGGAAATTTAGAACATCAAATTTTAAGGCAACGAATCAAGTAGTTAGGGTTAATTATGGTTATAAGGGACTTATTTATTTTTCTCCCGCTCCCCCACTAAAAACTGAAAAATAAAAAAAAAATACATACATACATAAGCAGCCTACCTATATACGTCCCACTGTAGGGCACAGGCCTTCTCTCAGGGAGAGAGTGTGGGCTTAATCACCACGCGTACCCACCGCGGATTGGCGATTTCAGACACTCAGGTTTCCTCACAATGTTTTCCTTCACCGTTAGCGAGTAGTATTCCTACTATAACTTCACAAATGTACATAACTTAGAAAAACCAGTCATAGGTACACGCCCGCACTGGGGATCGAACATGGGTTTCTCGCTTCCGAGTCCGATGTTCTACCCACTAGGCTACCACCGCTGTACATTAAATTTAAAAGTATAATTTGTAGTCGGTGCCCAGTTTCAAGACCAGCACATATATTTTGGGCACCGGCTCCAAATTATACTTCTACAATACCTACATGTAACTTTTTAGTGCTGTAGTGTTTCGAAGCCGGTTTTTATTAAAAAAATTTTTGAACATTGAAAATAAACTGCCCTGCTTTTGTCCTGCTAACTTAGAGATTGTGGTAAGCCTCCAGTTCTTATTAAAAGATCCACCGTTTTCTTAGTAAAAATGACGGTATTTTTATGTATATCCTGGCCTTAAGCAAATCTATGAAGCTATTTAGTTGCGATTTAAAAAGAAAACGAAAACTTTTTTTTAAATTCTGACTGCAAGTATGTCGGTACTAAGCATAATTTTGTGATCGGTTAATATATGTTCCATCTGAATATAACAATTTTACCAGCTCTTCTATTTTGAGTCTAAGATTTTTCCAAGTTCTTACATATTAAGATTGATTATGGCTAACAAATTGAATTCTTGATTTGTTATTCAAATGTAATAAACATTTGGAATAACGCTATTCTTCTAAAACGCTTCTCAAACGTCTAAATTGATTTTTCAAACGAATGCCGTACAATTGTATAAAGATTGTTTTAGAAAGCGTCACAATTTCGTTCTACCCATCAATAGAAAACTGTTTTACAATTTCGTTGGCAGGTTATACCTGCGCTGGGTAGGTGTAAAAATCGGGTGGGCTGTGTCAGGTTACGCGGCCGTTGGGTTAACGTGGAACGTCTATAAGCGTTAATTTTCAAAGCATAGCTCGAACGGCACAATGTGTCACGCGTCACGAGTCTAGAGAATCTTACTAATGGCTACTTTGCCCTACTAAACGATAATAATATATAAATGGATTGAACACGACACGTAGTTACAGAGTTACATGTTTTCGTTGCATGCGCGGTTTTAACAAGTAACACCCTACTACCGAACTGAAAGAAGTTTCACGGCAAAAGTAAGACTTCTTCTAAATCGGGTAGGCTTGCCCATCACCTGCTTGTATTATATCATTCTCTCAACTGAATGGCTCTCCGGTATGTACCTACTAATAGCACAGGTACGACTAGGCCGTTTTTGACCTATTAGAGGCCCTGGGCACATTACGATAATGGGGCCCCTACAACCTTCCAATTGCACTATTTCGTTAGATTAGACCGATAAAGAAGATAAGCAATATAACGTAATAGTACATTACTTCAGAGGGAAGAAAGTGACAGTTCCATACCGAGATTATGGCATTTGCGCCACGAGCTTGCGAGGGGCGCAAACCATTTGAGGTATGGAACTGTACTTTATCCTGAGGTATGTATAGTGCTTTTTATTACACCTACGAGGAAAATTATAGACATAAATGCATAGAAATGTTTATCGAAGTTTTTGCGAAAATGCGCGGGCTTTTTATTCGCCCGTTTCTGGAGTAGGCTAAGATCATAAGGTCATGCAGCCACTTCTTCCGTGATTCCGCGCGTTTTATATACAAAAATAATTTCGTTTTTAATTTTCTGTATGCACCAAGGAGGTTGGTAACTGGTAAAAAAAAAACTGTATGTGGCCAGTAACAATTTACTTGAAATTTAATTAGTAGACAGTTAAAGTCTCTGCAGTATGACTGCTGACAAATTAAAAAAAAAACCGGGTATGTAATGGAATTTCATACATACTTCCCACCCTTGGGTCGGAAGGATTTTCATACAAACTTCCATACCTTGGGATGAAGGGATTTGAAGGGCGGGATAAAGGCGTTTCTTCCCTCTAATTGGTATAATTAGTATGTATTTTCAGAGCAGGTGTGATAAAAAATATATTTTGTATCATTTTTGTATGTGCTTTCTCAATATCGGTTATCGTTTGGCGATCTGGCGGGATCAAGGGGGGCCCTATCGATTGCGGGGCCCTGGTCACGTGCCCAGAGTGCCCAGTGGGAAAGAGGGGCCTGGGTACGACTACTTTAGAGTCGACTAATTTACAGAAATCGACAAGTTTTCTGAAACGACCGTAAAATTAAGAAGCGTGTCTTAATTTACACACGGATCACAACGCAACTTTGTCCATATTATGTCTAAACCTAAGGACCCAATCGAGTTTGATCGTGTTTAGAATTAAAAATTAATGAATGAATGAAAAAAAAAACCGGACAAGTGCGAGTCGGACTCGCCCGCCGAGGGTTCAGTACAAATTTGTAGGTACTTACATATTATAAATAGTTCAGGAATAGAGTCTCACAGTTTTTTCCGAGCTTTTCCCGAACTTCAGACTATTTTGTTTTATGATTTAATTACAAATGTATAGTTTTCAGATTTTTCCTGTACTTGTAGTGAAACGGGTGGTCAATAAAACGATGCAGGTAGCTTTAACGCAGGATTAGTTAGACAAGTTCCAGTTATTATTTATGGGCACGTGGAAGTACCTATGTGATAATTTAAAATAGGTGTGTGTAAGAGAAACCTATGACAGTCTTATATTAGACGACATTATTTGCCAAATTTCATAGTTCTAGGTCAACGGAGAGTATCCTATAAATTTCTATTCCGTTGAGTGTCGAAATATAAGGTTTTTTTTGCGGCATAAATGGCCCTATCTTTTTTTCCGATAACTAAGAAGTTTGACAGACAAACGGACGGACGGACAAAGTGATCCTATAAGAGTTCCGTTTTTTCCTTTTGAGGTACGGAACCCTAATAAATTAAAGCCTTATAAACCTTCTTACGCTTCTCACAAGGCTCTGATTAATTTTTGCTTAATTTATTACACGATCAAACATCGATTAGTGTCTTCTGAACATTTTAGCAAAGTTTCATTACAATCCAGAATGTAGTTTGTAAATTAAACCTACTTGCCTAAGACAATTTTTTTTCAGCCAAGAGAACCTAATTTTTCCGAGATTTGTTGGGTGTATTTCCATTTTTGTGATGTCCTTGCCTGGTTACCACAGCATGGGGTATCCTAGTTTGGGACCAGGTCAAGTGATTGTGTTGTGTGGAAGTTATCATTATTATTTCAAACGTCTTCGTATTGATGAGAAGAACTGCCTATAAAACTGTGATTAGTACCTTAGATAGGATCTCTTTTTATAGTATTATGATGTGTAGACATCCTAACGCCCTTATTTATAAAAACATGATTCCTCTAAAACACTCCACAGAGACAGTTTATTTAACCTGTGGTTACGTATTTTCCTTGAAAAATCTCCACCACAGACTATTTTAATGGACACATAAACACACTCGGTGTTAAAAATCGTGTTTTTATAAATAAAACCGTTTATCTTTATGCATCTAAAGGCTGCAATTTACACCGTATTAAGAAAATTATGAACCATTTTTCGAAGCCCACACTTCAATTTCTTACAAAGCGACTTTCAAGTCACTTAAATGTTAAAATACATAGTTTCTAGGTAACTTTACATATTTACTGTGTGATAGCGTATTATTTTATGACTCCTAGTTTACAAATTGGGCTTCACAGCAATACTAACTTGAAAAGTATTATAATAAAAACAACAAAACTAAAAAATAACCACCTTTTTATGCATTTAAGTCCGTTATAAAAGCGATTATCGTCATATCATTATGAAAACAAAAAAAACGCTAATAAAATATTACAATAATATTTACAAACTGTTTTTCGCTTGGTGAAATAATCTTGGCTTGATTAAAGAGTCTAGAGCTCTTGCATTGCAGCGTTATAACCATGTATAATGTATCGCTCTGTGTATACAGGGTGACTTTCAAAATATCAGCAAGTTGAAACACATCAAATCGGTGGTAATCAAACCAAATTTAGTACTAAGTGTTACTTTTTTTTAGCCGGACCTTTCATAAATAAGACTGTAAGGTATTATTTTTATGACGAAGGTTTCTGTTAACGTTCCGATTTTGTGTTGCTTTATTTAACCAAATGATTTAATTACATAATAAGAAAAACCTTGATTAGTAACACTTAGTACTAAATTTGCTTATAAAAACACCCATTTAACATTTTTGGTATTTCAAAAGAAACCCTGTATTCCTAGACGCTACCAGTTTTATTTATAAAAAGTCGATTCCAGTAAAACACTTTTAAGACGGAGTAAAAGCCGGTTTATAACAGGAAATCCTCTTATAAACCTCTCATAAACTCCGCCTTAAGAGGATTTTAGTCGAGTCAGCCTTTTTCAACAAAGACTGTACCTTTATAACTAGATAGATGGCGCCGGCACCCCCTACATTCTAACCTCTGGTACAGACGAACCAAACGAGTACGAACGAAAGGATACGAACTTCAACGAATCTGTGCAGACTTAACAGCGAAAGCAATCGAACTTCATAGACCTACATTACATAATAGCTCTGAGACGCTACTGCATAATTACTCCAGTCTCCACTATACGGATTCGTCCCATTTAATCTACTCTGAACTGTCAAATCTATACTTCTATACTTTAATATTCTAGGGTCGACGGAAGCACATAAGACCAAAACACAAAATTTTGCGCCAGTTGAAAAACATTTTATTAAATAAATACATAAAATTTTTATTATCCTTATCAAATTAACGGAGAGCTGTCATGAAACAATGAATTGAATACACATGTTTTTTTACGAAAATCAAGCAAACTGCTATTTTAATTACTAATGTTTTATAGAACAATAATTTTATGTCCAAGTGACTTAGTTGCCTTAGTCCGCCGACCCTAGAATTACTCGCTTGAATTACTTTGGTGACCTGAGTGACCACATGGCGGAAAGTATTACTACCGGTCAGCGAAGCGAACGCAAACGAAGAGCTTCGGTGGTCTTCGGAAGTGTGCTGTGCTGATTGGGAATTGAATTCGAACGAAGTGCCTTGGTTCGAATTGAATTTTTCGCTTGATTTACTTTGGTGACCTCAGTCCCCATGGCGAATTGAGCGGGAAGTATAACTGGGGTCAGCGGTACGTAACTCTAAAATACGATTTTTTTGGACGTGAAAAAAACTTATTGTATTTTTTTATCTTTTTACATCAATGGAGAGCTATCATGAAACGATGAGATTATAGGGAAGAGCGGGTGATCGTGCTCTTCCACTATAAAGGGAAATTTCCCGCCAGGCAGATCGTATGCCTGGGGACGGCCGGTCCTACTGATGTTCGCCAGACGTTATATTTGTGGTATGTCATGTGAAACATTTTGCTTGCGCGATGCAGGAATGTTGGAGTTTATAGTGCGCGCGCAGAGTTGACATGTGCTCGCCACAAGATAAACACACATGTTTATTTCTACAAAAAATAAGGAAACTGCTATTTTAATTACTCATGTGGTGTAAACAATACAGAGAACACGTAATAAAGAGAAGTTTGTAAAGAGGTTCGAATTTTCGCCGATGCCAGCCAGAGGTCGCGGGTTCAAGTCCCGGAATGGGTGGAATTTTTAGCCTCTAAATAGGTTGTTAAAATTGTCCGGGATAGCACGGGTTAGTGCAGCAAAGAATAGAATAAATTGATTTTGCTTTAGTCCGTGGTGCCAATTCGCCATGGACACTCAAGTCACCAAAGTGCCTTCGTTCGTATAGTTTCTTTTGTCTGTACGCAGCATTAGAATGAAAATATACCAATTTTGAAAAGTCTATTGTGGAGTTTCTCTGTTCGTCCATTCTCCACTTCTTACGTCCTAGATCCTGAAAAGGATAACTATTGTTAAATACTGGAGCGCGAAATGACAAACTACGTCGCTGGTCTAGCGGCGAGCGGGCGGGATACCGACGCAAGAGGGTGTGAGTTAGATGCCATACATTGACAAGAGCCAGGAGGCAATTTTATCTGGGCGGCGTCTAAAATGCTAGTTGTCCAATAGAGTTATATTAGTACGGGAATGGTTTTATTGACACTATTGGCAGTTTAGTAACCGATCGCATGCCAATGGTATAACCCCTTGCATATTAACTCGGCGCCTCGCGCGTTTCGGTCTTCTTCAACCGTGTTTCGTTCAGTTCAAACAGGTATCAAGCCACACCTAAGAAACTGTGTATATAGACCGCGATTACGCGACAAATACGTTGCACGCGTGCTGAAAAAGTAACAGGTATTGGTACTGTTAAAACAACACAGGAACAGGTACTGTTATAATAACAGGTACAGGTACTGTTATAAAAATAAGTACAGGAACTGTTATTTTTTAGTTATTTTTTATGCTGACTTATTTTTTCTGCTCATTTCTGTTTCATTCTGTACAGTTTGCAACATCACTGTGATACCCGTAACAGGTATCAAGCCATACCAAACGAATACAATTCGGAAAAGTACCACCTACTGTTATTTTTTTAGCACAAAAAAACAGATAAAATTAATAGCACCTGTACCAGTATCTAAATGCCGCACAATTATGTGAAAAATCGTACAAGATACAATTTTATTTTGGCCCATGTGCGCCTTATTGTTCGGATCGTAATCGTCGGATTCGTCTTGATAGTAACCGGTCGCGCGCGTGTTTTAAAAAATAACAGGTACTGGTACTGTTATAATAGCAGGTACTGTTACAATAACAGGTACAGGAACTGTTATTTTTTACAGTTTCTTTTTTTGCTGTTATTTTTTCTGCGTACGTACAGTTTGTAACGTCATCGTGACATCTGTAACAGGTATCAAGCCACACCCAACGAACTGTAAGTATATCTACGCGGCACAATTACGTGACAAAGTCGTACCCGAGGTACTTGGCATTTTTTCTGCGCACACGCGCTTTATTCTTCGGATCGTAGTCGTCGGATTCGTCTTGATCGTAGCCGGTCTCGATGGACCAATCCGCGTCGCCCATCGACGCCTTGATCTGCTTCACCTGTTGGGGAAAGCCGCACGTCATAACTGTGGCCGAGAAACTAAAAACTGACGGGCTGAGAATAGTGGCACTTAGTGGTGGTAGCACAATTCTAGGGTTGATTGGACTAAAACGCATAAGTCAAACGGGGAACTTGGGTCAGACTTAAACTGAAGTGCTTTTTTTAAAACAATTTTTTTTTTAAAGTAAAACCATAAATCGACGGTGATCTGGCAATAACTCCTATCCCATTTTTTTGGACAAAACTATATTTTATACTACACCTGCTTGGAAAGTATCTTGATACTTTATCAAATTTACGGTAGAAAGTACGTCATTGCATATCGAACAAATATGCGGGGAGAAAACGCATCTGAGCGGGAGAGAAAAGTGTATGAAAATCCATTTCTTACGTGGTTTTTCTTTTTTAATTTTGGGTAAGACTATGCGCCGGTAACCTAAATATCAAAAGCCAAGAAGTTTTTACAGTGAGTTTTTATCTCCAAGTTCGCAAAATGACACTGGCCACTAGCTGTGTGTTGGATGGTGTCGGGCTGGCAGTGCGACCCTGCGGCGGCAGGATAAACAATTTGAAAAAAGAACATGTGAAAATTGCAGACGCCATTGGCGCCATTTCCAATTTGTGTGTGGTTTGAGGATTCAGTTTTCGTAGAAAGTAAAATAAAACTATCAAGCAGGTTTAGTATAAAGCACTATGTATCACTCGAGAGAAACTGCGATTCCCGATCTCGGGTGTTTTAAAGTCCTCGCCTACGGCTCGGGCTTCAAACGACACCCTCGACGGTAATCGGTCACTTTATCCTCTCGGTGAACAATGTACTATTCCGAGCTTTTTCGGGGTCCCGAAAAATGCCAAAAATTAAGTTACACCAATAAAACAAAAACCGGCCAAGTGCGAGTCGGACTCGCGCACGAAAGGTTCCTTACCATTACATTGCATACAACATTAGAAACAAAGATCGAGAAAAACAGCAAAAAATCACGTTTGTTATATGTAAATATTTATTTTATTTTAATTTCACTATTAATTTTTGAAGCGTATATGAAACTAAATATTCTGTGAATATTTCAAGCGTCTACCTGTTGCCATTATTAATATCGAGCGAAAAACCAAAATTACGTTTGTTGTATGGGAGCCCCCTTAAATATTTATTTTATTCTGTTTTTAGGGTTCCGTAGTCCGACAAGGAACCCTTATAGTTTTGCCATGTCCGTCTGTCTGTCTGTCCGTCCGCGGCCTAGCGCAAAGGCCGGTGGTACTAGAAAGCTGTAATTTTGTGAGTGTATATATATTTATCACGGCGAGAAAGTTAAACAATAAAATGTTGGAATTTTTTTTTTACTGTACCTCAACATGAAAAGTTGGGATGTTTTTGTCTCGTCTACCCCATCATGTGGGGTATCTTTGGATTGGTCGTTGAAAAATATTGTGGGTGTAGCAAGACCATTTTTCGATTTAGGGTTCCGTTTGCGAAATATTAAGCTTTAAAGCGCAAATTTTTGTCCGAGTAGGGTGACCCCATCTCCCGGCTAAGCGGTTGATTGTACCAACGTGAAAAATTTCAGGGTAGTAGCACATATAATGAACTTGAAAGGAAAAGTATCACAGCTAAGCAGACTTCACTAGTTAACGAGTAATAGGCAACCAACTCATAAAAACAAAATTTCGTACAAAATCCATTGAAAATTACTTCGATGAAGTTGTTAGTTCTGTAGATCAGATTAAAAAACCCCTCTTTCTACCAAACCTCGAATTGCGCGTGTGTCCCGACACGCACTTAGCCGGTTTTTACTATCTTAAAAATAACTTTGTTAATTGAATCGTGTGATTTTAAAACGACACAAGTCACATGTGTTTTTAAAATAACACTTGCCCATTTTTTTTTTTATTAAATTATTTACACCTACCTATTGATTTACATTAGAAAAAAAAATTGTAGTTTATTCATACAGATATCAATATAATATGCTAAAATATTGCTGTTGTAGATATTAGTATTTGAATAAAACAGTTTTTTCTATTGAGGTGGCTGGGTGCCATACATTACTGTATGGTACCCGGCTGCCTTTGACTCTATGTGCCTCACATGTTCTCTTCACGATTGTTTTGTTTTATCTCTGTTTTGTTGACGTTTGTGTCTTTTGTTTGTGTACCTTTTGTTTACTTTGTGTTTCTGTGACAATTTAAATAAATATCCTCTTTCTTCTTTCTTTCTTTCTTTCTTTCTATTTCCTGCAAAGTTGTAATGAAAGGACATGTGTCGTTTTAAAATCACACGATTCAATTAAGAATAATCTCTTTTGGGGTGTAGAGCATGTACGGTTTCACCATGCATATTGTTTTGTTCACGCGGCATTTCACTTAGGGCGCGCATCATTTTTATTAATAAAGTTACTTGTCCACGTACAGTCAAGAGAATAAATCACGCGTTTCATGTGTTTACTGACTACTGAAGTTTACTCAAAAATATATATTAGGTACTAGCTGTTGCCCGCGACTTCGTTCGCGTGATAGTTTTGATGTGTATTTTTCCGAGATAAAAAATAGCCTATGCGCTAATCCGGACTATAATCTATCTCGGAGCAAAATTTCATCCGGATCCGTTCAGCTGTTTTTGCGTGAAAGAGTAACAAACATCCATCCGTACATACAAACTTTCGCGTTTATAATATTAGTAAGGATAAGTGTATGGAAAAGTGCCGTCTACTAAGCGCTTGACTATACATAGGTATTGTAGAAGTATAATTTGTAATCGGTGCCCAAAATACATGTGCTGGTCATGAAACTGGTCACCGACTACAAATTATACTTCTACAATACCTACATTTCTGATTCGATCTCGTAGAGAAATTCCGAGCATAGCCCTTTCCATAGCTCGTTGCGTGACCTTGAGCTTTCTTATGAGGCCCATAGTGAGAGACCACGTTTCAGTGCCATAAGTCATCACTGGTAACACACACTGGATCCGTAGACAAACGAATGTCGTCGACATAGCCCAGCGGATTAGTAAGTTGAAGTGGCAGTGGGCGGGGCACATAGCACGCAGAACTGATGGCCGATGGGGCCGAAAAGTTCTCGAATGGAGACCACATATCGGCAAGCGCAGCGTAGGACGACCAGCCACAAGATGGACAGATGACCTCATTCAAGTGGCAGGAAGGCGCTGGATGCAGGCCGCTTCCAACCGGTCTTTTTGGAAATCCATGGAGGAGGCCTATGTCCAGCAGTGGACTTCTTGTGGCTGAATGATGATGATGATGAATACCTACATGTATACATACTTCTAATTTAAAGGTAGTCTTTTAAATTATTTCTCACTTTTTAGTGCTGTAGTGTTTTCAGATTGTAGTATAATGGTGGAGGAGGCCGACAGGTAGTAGACGACGCTGGCAGCTCCAAGTAGTCGTAGGTTGAGTTGTCCCTTCTCAGCTCTCTCCAGAGTCCATAAGGTCGCAGTTGCTACTCAATGCACCTGCGGCTTCGCCACGATATGTGCGCCTTATCAATTTACTCGGTGATTCCTGCTTCTGAGAGGCCGAGTGAACCGATTCGCTATCGTGTAAAAGCCACGGACCACAAAGATGTATAGTCCAGCGTTTAGTAGACGGCACTTTTGCATATAATATAGATATCTTTTGGGTAAAATTCAGTAGTCAGTAAGTTAATGAAACACGTGACTTATTCTCTTGACTGTACGTGGATAACTAACTTTATTAATAAAAATGATGCGCGGCCTAAGTAAAATGCCGCGTAAACAAAACAATATGCATGGTGAAACCGTACAACCTACACGTATACATACTTCTATTTCAAAGGTATTCTTTTAAATTATTTTTCATAGTACTGTAGTGTTTTGAAGTCGGTTTTTATTTTTTATTTAAATTTTTTTAAATAATTATTTTGTATGCTTCCTGGCTGGATTGAGCTTGATCAAACCTTGATTGGAAGTAAAAATACATATTATGTTAGTCTAAGTGCTCGTCTATGTTTAGTTTCATAAATTGTGATCATGCTGTGTACACATTAACCCTACTAATATTATAAATGGGAAAGTTTGTGAAGATCTTTGGATGTTTGTTACTCAATCACGCAATAACGGCTGAACGGTCTTAGATGACATTTGGTATAGAGATAGTTTGAGTCCCGGGGAAAGACATAGGATACTTTTCATCCCGGAAATTACTCATTCCAATGAATGATATCTTGGCAGTTCATTACTGTCACTAACAGTAGATTAGCAGATTCTTAAAAGATTGTTGCTCATTCGTTAGTTTCTGTGTTTTTTAAATAAAAACACTTCGATTTGATTGAAATTGTTACAGTGCACGTCAGGTTCTTACACGACTTAGTGTACATAATTGAATCGTGTGATTTTAAAACAACACAAGTCACATGTGTTTTTAAAATAACACTTGCCCATTTTTTTTTTTTATTAAATTATTTACACCTACCTATTGATTTACATTAGAAAAAAAAATTGTAGTTTATTCATACAGAAATCAATAGAATATGCTAAAATATTGCTGCTGTAGATATTAGTATTTGAATAAAACAGTTTTTTCTATTTCCTGCAAAGTTGTAATGAAAGGACATGTGTCGTTTTAAAATCACACGATTCAATTAACAGTTTTTGTTTGTCGTTGTCGTACGAGAAACCGTGGGCGAGGCTCTCGTTAAGAATAGAATGTCTCTACCTGTTCTCTGACCGACTTCTTCTTCTTTCTCTTGTCGACGGGGCCCTCTTTGGGAGCCTTGCCGCGCTTCCTTGGTCGCTCGCCCTGCGGAAGAAAGGTTGGGCAATATTTTATCTATTCACTAGCTAACCCGACCAACGTTGTTTTGCCATATTAATTAGCCTACGACCTATTCTCAGACCTACCGAATTTACACACAAAAATTCATAAAATCGGTGAAGCCGTTACGGTGGGGCGCCACACATGGCTATTTGCGTTGGCTTATTTGTGTATTTGACAAAACAACGGCGATGTGTGGATGGTGTATTTGGCAAAACAATGGCCTTAATTGCGTATTTGACAAACATGCAAACAGCAAACACGCGTATCCGCCTTGCTGTCGGTTTTTCAACGCACATCAAAAGGAGGCAAATAGACAAAGACATAAACATTGTAACTACACATGGACAAGTTCAGTTCGTGTCTCAGCCCGGAACGGATCTAATCTGTGATTACTTTCTCTGTGGTGATTCGCGTGATCGAGTTCACTTAAAATTGTTTAAAATAAAATTCTCTTTGCGTGTGATTTGATGCGATGTGATGTGCATTTCTCCAATATGAATTGGGACAATTCTACTGTTTTAAAGTTCTTAGACACTGCACTAGTCTGTGTTCACTCTGCAATATTTGCGAAGTTGCCAAAATATTCACGGTAATTTGGTATTTGACTCCATGTGTGGATGCCATGTTGGGTATTGACGTTACTGACAAAAATGTTGTCAAATAAAGCCAATTCGAATACGCCAACGCAAATAGCCATGTGTGGCGCCACCATTAGGGAGGAGTTCGAAAACAAACACTGTGACACGAGATCATGTCGTACATAGGGCGTGGCGATATAAGGTGCATGATAAAACTGATTTTTAACGGATATTTACTCGTTTACTTTTCCATTTTACAATTTTCCGCAAGTGCCGTGGTCTCGGTAGACTGCGGTGACAGGCGTCTTTTTGAAAGCATTAACTGTTAGTTTACTACCCTCGACAAAAATTATTAAGTTAATTTCCAAAAATATTTTGGCCAATTTTTAAATTGAAATTGACACTACAATAACGTTCGTTCCTCGTACAGTGGTCAAACTAAGCGTACCATAGCTGAGTGGGTGAAGGAACATATCGCGGACGTGAAACATAAGCGCTCTGGTAGATCTGCAGTCAGTGAACATACACTCAGCGGTACCGACCACTTGATTCATTTTGATAAAGTTCAAGTTCTAGCCCGAGAGGACCGTTTCTTTCCTAGAATGATACGCGAGGCAATAGAGATCCGTCGGCATCCAAATTTCAATATAGATCGTGATTGGAACATAGCTACAGCATGGGAACCAGTGCTTTAGTGCATGAGACCCCCTTGCTAGAAGTGTGACTGTAGATTTAATTCTAAGGGAGAGAAAATCCACTCACCTGAAGCACTAGATGTTGATACCCTTCCACAATAAAATTCTCTGGCTCATAACTGGTGGTGACTTCGACCCCGACGGACGGGTCAGCGTCTGGTAATATGTAATAGTTCTCGAAGTCACCCTGTACAGTTATCTCGTCCATCTCGGCGGTGAAGTGGCGCTTCTTCTTGCCTGGGAAACGAATAAATTTGGGATTCGTAACAGCTTTGCAAAAAAAACCAGAGTGTTCAAACGTTTGCACGAAAACTTCGTACAAACTCCACTAAAAATTACTTTGATGAAGTTGTTAGTTCTGTAAACCCGGCAATAAACCGCACCTTCTACAGAAACCTACACTGCGCTTGGCCCGACACGCATTTGGCCGGTTTCTTCATTAAAGCGAGGGTTACTTACCAGTGTTGCAGTGCTTGATGAAGGCATACTTCGGGCGGGAGGTATCGGGGACAATGTTGACAGTCCACTCGGGCGCTTCGGCGGGAACTTCGCTCACTTCGTCCATCGCTATCTCCTGGGGGCGAAGGGGACCATAACAATAGGTTTTTGTGTACTATAGGTACTATTTCTTTAAATAGCCTTTAAAACAACTTCTTGTTTAAAAATATTTTTATATAAAAAATAAAAACCGACTTCGAAACACTACAGCACTAAAAAGTTAGAAATAATTTAAATAATTGGAAGTACGAGTATTTATGCATGTAGTAGGTATTGTAAAAGTATAATTTGGAGCCGGTGCCCAAAATATATGTGCTGGTCTTTAAACTGGGCACCGACTACAAATTATACTTCTACAATACCTATATGTCGATTGAAGAGTTTCGTTCTCCATCTCTGAAAGTCTCCATCAGATTTTCATCAAATTAGAATGGGACCAATGGGACGTTATACCTGTTCGAACAAAAAAAGAATTGTCGAAATCGGTTACGATTTGACGGAGTTATGGAGGAACATAGCCAAAAAATATATATATACGCGTCGAATTGATAACCTCCTCCTTTTTGAAGTCGGTTAAAAAAAATGGAAATCACTACAATGGCTCTATAATCTAGAAATCACTATAATAATGTTACTTCGCAGTGGTAAACATTGTTCATTATTATAAAACAAACCCTCTATAATGACAATAAATACAGTGACTACAAAATAATTTATGTAGCTATAAATTAACAAACTGCTTTAAAATAAATGGGTCACACTATAAAATAAAATTTGTATTAATTGTTGAACATTAATTGTGTCCAAACCGTCATAGTTATGAAAAACACGAAGGCGGCCTATGTCCTGCAGTGGGCGTCAAATGGCTGATGATGATGATGAATTGTGTCCAAAAGTGCCCATTCATGAATTGACAACATTTCAAAAAGTTAACCCGGATATTTTAATAGCTTAGCCGAAAGTAGGTAAAAAACTAAGGAATTTGCTTCCAACCCTTTTCCAAAATATAGATTTTTTTTATTTTATATTCATTTTTAAAATATATTTTTTTGTAAAAACCACTTGTGGGCTGAAAAACTCATGAGCCATTGCCATAAAACTTTAAAAGACAAAAAGCAAGCAGTGTTGCCGTAACGAGAGAAATTTCCCTTTTGAGAGGAGAGTTTCCCTCTCCCATTAAGACGTACGGCTTGTATTCCATTGAGTTTAAAAATAATTCACTCATTAATTACCTATTCATACATTTATGTTTCAGTTGTTGTGCCATTGCAGCTTAAAGTAATCTAAAATGGCGTATGTAATTCAAATGGGATTTTTTTTCTTGTAGGGAACCCTAAAAAACTACCTAAATCATACTGAATAATTTTGAAGAAGAAGTGAGTACATACTGCCTCTATAGCCTACGAGACGTGGGAAACTATAACCATCAAAGTGGCAACACTGATGTCAACGCGTCAAACAAACGTCAAATTCACAGAAAGATCACAGATTATATTCGGATGTAAACATGACATTGACAGTTAGTTTTTTTTTTACTTCTAGGCAAAGGTATTGCAGCTCTTCAGCCCACATCCTTAATATTTGATTTATTTTTAAAAAATCTCTAAAACGAATGAACAAAGAAATAATAAAAGTTGGTTTCGTAGTAAGTTTTTACGCAAGAACGTTTTACCCAATGGACACGACACAGTTGACATTTTCCTAGTTTCCCCGCGTGCCACTTACCGTGTAAAAATTAACACGGTCCTGATTTTGTCTTATCAGTATGACATGAGAAATTATAGAGAAAACATCAGAAGAAAAGTGCAAAAAAATATACGAAATGCGCCCTATTATTCTGTAAAAATGAAAGCAACAAAACAGTTAATGCTTCTTATAACTCGTAACTTTGATTTTACGCATCTGTAAGCGGTATTTCTTTGGTAAATTATAAAAAGGTGCATCGTAAACAACATATAATACGCCGAAATAAAAATGGTTCCTGCTTAAGGCTATTTATGCCACTTTCACATTAGCTGTATTTAGTGGTGTAATATTGTTCATTCAGACCTCATTCTGTTCTTTTTGGGTTTTTTTTACTTGCGATAGGGTTTGACACAGTCGATAAAATCTTTCGATGTTTTAATTGACTTCTAAACATGAATCATTATGTTACTTAAATATCCATAAAATAATCGTTCGGTGTTTTATTTAAAACGTTTTATAGATTACCATCAAGAAAAGTAAAAAAATTGTTCGTATCAGTTCATAAGGAACATTAATTTTAAACCGAATATTTACAAAACGCAAAAATCAGTGCAGGCTATACGGAGTAGGTATAGATAGTGGGAAACGCGTTTTAACGGAAATTAGTGTTTGTAAATAATTTAAATAAATATCCTCTTTCTTTCTTATTTTACAACAACTTTTGTTCTATGATTTTAATTGTACCAAATGTCGGGGTTAACATAATTTCACTTATTAAATTTGCGCTTATAGTATAGTACTAATGTCGCAGCTTCCGGTAAATCATTGTTTTAAACAGAAGTATGTATATGCATTCTATTTATCATATCTCTATGTATAAAAATGAATTGCCGTTCGTTAGTCGCGCAAAAACTTGAGAACGGCTGGACGGATGTAGCAATTTTTTTTATTGGTGAGTCAAGGTGAGAACAAAAAAAGTGATACGCGTCAACAAGTGTGTCATAAACAAAAGTAGGTACAAAAAAATCAAGCCGTAGAGCAAATGTATTTTTTTAAATGACAAACTATTATTGACGTATATCGGGTATTAATTTTATTGACAATAACTCTTCTTTTCGAATACAGCATTTGCTGCATTCGAATGTAATGTATTGTTATGGACCCCTGGAAGTACACGGACCAAGGATACCATAATAAGACTATCATATTTTAATATTTCTGTCGCATTGCATAAGTGGCATTGAATTCAAATTACAAAGGAAGAGACAGAAATTATGTGGTGTGTAAAAATCAGTTCATTAGTTTCGTCAGATACAGCCTGTGACAAAAATTGGTAACCTGATAACTATTTCATCAGTAGTATCGGTAATAAACCATACATTCCTACAATCTTTAGGTGACAACGGTCATTTTTTAAGCTTTTGCTTATTTGAAGTAGTTCAATTATTTATACCAAAGAAACGTTTTTATTTATTTAGGTTATCCATACAATTTTCCAGTTTTCAGTAAAAAAATAAGTTCAGGGATTCCATAAGATTTACTAAGTTCTCGGTGGTCAGTTTTAAAAACCACTAATCAAATTATTGCGAGAATAAGAAGAAACATTTTGCAAAAATTATCTTTAAAAAAAAAAAAATTTTTACGTAACATTTCCTTTCACCTCCTCAGTCCTAACATTGAAAATAACAATTAAAAACCATTGATTATTGTTATTTGAAAATTACTGACAAATGGCCCGCAAAGATTAATAAAATAAAATGGAAATAATGGAAAGCAAACTATTTTAGAGAAATAAATACATATATCAATAACTACTACTTATTTGATATTTGTTATTGGCTACAAATTACTTATTACTTAAAATTTATTAAATAAAATTATTAAATTTCTGTTTCCCTCATTCATTCATTTCGTTCAATCATCACTTATCGATAATATTTTTATCGACTTTTCCAAGCTCTTAAGTCATAATTTGACATTGACAGCTACCTCCCGCCCCCCAAAAAGTGGTCGTCTGTGTTTTCCTACAAAGTTTCGGTCATGTCATATCCTTTGGCTAAAACATCCTTGTTTTTACGGCTTTATCAATGGACATTAAAATTTTTCACCTGGCTAAAAATGAAAACATGTCAATTGTGTCTAAGGCAGACTTGCACCACTTTCTTAAATATGGCTTAAACAGCATTTAAGAATAAAAATAAAACACTATTTCTTAAGCAAATTTTAAGCAAAGGGTAACTCACCTCACAAATGAACCTATAGAGGTTTGAGTGAGGGTCAGCTGTACTAAATATGTACGTTGTGAAATTTCTTGAATCATCAGCCATTTGACGCCCACAGCAGGACATAGGCCTCCTTCATGGTTTTCATAACCATGAGGAATCTCAGGAAGACGCTGGTGCCTGTCTCCTGGTAATTAATTTCCTTAGTCGCCTTCCACGACATCCACGGAAGGAAATGAAATTTCTTGAATAAATAACTATAGAAACAAACTAAAATTCTTTATACAAAAGTCGATTTAAATAGCGACTTAAGTGACATTTAAGACGTGGTGCAAGTAGGCCTAAAAGTACCTGTTCTTCAGCGATCTCGTAGATAAAGTTGTCGGGAACGCTTGTCTGGTCATCCATAATATGCAGCACTTCACTCTGGCTCGCCGAAGCGTCTTGGGAGCCTTGCGACGAGTCATGGTGCGGTAGTATCTAGAAAAAGACAGATAGAGACCATCTTAGAGGGAGCCTTCTGGCAGTGGCTAAAAACTGGCCCGGGTCAGCACCAGCCGAGCCAGTATCTTTTGCCTTATATCTTATAATACCGTAACCTACGTTTCATTATTATTTTGTAAAGTTGTAATTTGAAGACGCAATAAATACTTTTTTAATCTTATTTTTATCCTTATCTTAACACTTTTTTGCACAACTAGAAGATAGGATGACAAATGGCCAGTTGTAAGAAAATCGGACAAGCGCGAGTCGGACTCGCCCACCGAGAGTTCCGTAAAAATTTGTAGGTGTGTACTTACATATTATAAACAGCCGTATCTTTTTTTTACGTTAACTTAATTTTTTCACAGCTTCTAGGGACTGTAGACCTGAGCATATGGTTTTAATTTCAACTCGATACATCCACGCGCTCCCGACATAAAGGCTCTCGACAGACAGACGGATGGACGGACAACAACGTGATTCTATAGGGTTTCCGTTTTTTTTCTTTTGAGGTGCGGAACCCTAACAATGGCGTGTCTGGGTGTATTTCCATATTTGTACAGGGTATACTAGTTTGGGACCAGGACACGTGATTGTGTCGTGTGGAAGTTATTATTATTATTAAGTTTAGTTTACTATTAGGAAGTTATTATGCCTCTAAATGTTATGTATTTGTTCGACTTTAAAGTTGAGCAAATACATACCAATCAAGATTATCACAAAACATTATGTCCCATGGTTTTTATTCAATAAAAGAATGTCTACACCCAAAGATGTTTCTGAAACAGCTCACCTCTATAATCTGCTTTGGTTCCTGCATCTTGGTGATGACCTGCTCCGCCTGAGTGATCGACGCCTCCGCCTTCTCCGTCTCAACCTTAACCACCCACAGCTGCTTACGCTGGATGTTCTTCAATGATCTGTGAACAGATGCCGTTTCAATATTTCATTTGATATTTCAGCAATTTGACGCCCACTGCAGGACATGGGCCTCCCTCATGGTTGTCCAAGCTCCCGTTCTTTTGCCGCCCGCATCCAGCGACTCCCCGCCACCGTAACCAGGTTATCAGACCATCTGGTGGGGGGTCTACCCACGCCCCTTTGAATATATAGGGCATTTTTTTTTTCCGGCAATGGTTGTCTGGAAGAAATTACTTTTAGTAATAAGGCCGCCAATTGTACTGTACTATATTATTGTTAAATACTCATATGTAATTCCTGGTGTACATACAATAAAGAATATTCTATCTATCTATCTATCTAACAAAATCAATCCCCATATATGTATGTGTACATTATGTAGCCTATATATTGTTACGACAGTGGAAGTAAAACTTTGAACGTGTTTTTCCGAGCCTTGGAGGCATTTTCAGCAGTCTGAAATACCGTTTCAGAGGGTGCTCTGTCACATACTAGTTTATCAAAATTTCACCCAAGTTACCATGGTTTTCAGGCGCCTGAAATGTACATCAAGGGCCCATAAGGGGTCCTGAAAATGCCTGAAAACGGGTTTTCAGGTTATGGCGTCATCGGATAGAGGTGGCCTGAAAAGAACTTTCAGGACCCCTTATGGGCCCTTGATGTACATATCAGTATATGACGAAATTTTTAATAGGAGTGAAAGAGATAGCACTATTAGAGAGGGATAACTATAGTAAGAACATTCCGGACAGATGTGATAGAGACAACACGATCGAGCGAGACGGCAGAACCTTCCACGACTTGATGGAGTTTTCGAGAACATATCAAACGGTATATAAGCGGGAACGACGCGTGCCGCGAGTCAGTTTTATTTTGGAAGCGGAAGTGAAACGAAGTACAAGCGAAGGAAAAAGTACTACGGGTGTCGGATCAATGCAGTGTGATTAAGTGTTTGTTTAGAGAAAAGTGTTGTGAAGTTAAGAAATAGTGTGCAAATAAATCCTACTCTTATGCATCAGTTTATAGTGCTTTTTCAATCACGAACCCACCCCTAGAACGTAACAATATGTCCCACTACAGGGCAAAGGCCTTCGTTCAGAGCGAGTATGCGCTTAACGCCCAACGCGGATTGGCAATTTTAAGCGCCGAGGTACGGGATCACCTCAGACACTCAGATTTCCTCACGATGTTTTCCTTTACAGACAATAATATGTAAAAATTTGTTATAATTTTTTTTTCCGAGGCTTTTGTCACTTGGTGACCATATCAGCTCTCTGATACAACAGTATCATAGCACTGTACTGTAAAGCTGGTAATGGTATCATAACACTCACAGGTATCCCAGCGTATCCACCAACTGCCTCACGTTAAGACGAGATACGGGCTCTTGAGGCACTTCTGCTGCGCTGTAGTTATGGTCCAGATGTATTACATTGGTGACTGTGGACAAAGTGTGACATTAGCGACTGTGGAGCAAGTTTAACACTTAAGGGAATGGAGAGAAAGTGTACCATATTAGGGACTGTGGACAGACAGCGTCACATTAGCGACTGTGGACAAAGTGTACCACTTTAGGGACTGCGGGTCTATCACACTAAGGACACCGTGGACAAAGTGTGCACAAAGTCTATCACATTAGCAACTGTGGACAAAGTGTACCACATTAGGGACTGCGTGTCTACCATAGTAAGACTGTGGACAAAGTGTGTACAAAGTCTATCACATTAGCGACTGTGGACAAAGTGTGTGAAATTGATGTAACAGGTATTCATCAAGGTACAACAGTATCAAAACATTTAACAGGTATTATTTATCTGAAATATTATTTTCTGGTGACGAGAACTAATTAGATATAACTAGTATCACTGTATGAACCCACTTCCTACTATGGACTCTCAAATTAATGTATGTAATGTTTTTTTTAACCGACTTCAAAAAAGGAGAAGGTTATCAATTCGAAGCGTATATATGTTTTCGCATAACTCCGCCAAATCTTAACCGGTTTCGACAATTCTTTTTTTTTGTTTGAATAGACATAACGTCCCATTGGTCCCAGTTTAATTGGTGAAGATCTGATGAAGACTTTCAGAGATGGAGAAAAGAACTCTTCAATGGACAGCAGTAAATAAGGCCTAATGTGGCCCATCCTTTAGCAATATCCGTATGTTTCATAAAATAGCGTAAATGTAGTCCCAAGTTAATTTGGTGATGTTCTGGTGAAGACTTTCGGAGATGGAAATTGAGAACATCAAATTTTAAAGCAATGAATTAAGTAGGGTAAATTATGGTTATAAGGGACTCGTTTATTTTTCTCCATTTAAAATTTTTTATTTTTCAATTTTTAGTGGGGGACACTAAATATTTAAAAATTAAAAATTTTAAATAAAAAATAAATACCGATTTCGATTCACTACAGCACTAAAAATGTAAATAATTAGAAGTATGTATGCATGCAGGTATTGTAGCAGTATAATTTATAGTCGGTGCCCAGTTTCATGACCAGAACATGAATCAGGATCAGGAATCAGGAATCTAGAGCATAGCTCCACCTGGTAGGGTTCATCTGAAATGGTTTGCCAACTTAGGCCAGCTTGGCAACTGGTTAACCACGAGGCAACTTACCCCGATTATGGGCACCGCCTCCAAATTATACTTCTACAATACCTACATGTATACATACTTCTAATTACTTACATTTTTTCTTACTTTGTAGTGTTTCGAAGTCGGTTTTTATTTTATTTTTTGTTTTTTTAATTACTCATTACTGGTTTGGGTTTTTCTTGGACGAAAAAAAAAGGTTGTATTTTATTCAATTCGGGCAGTATATTTTTTATTTTGATCTTATTTTATATTTTTTTCTTAAAGCAGAAGTAATTTCTAGAGACTAATTTCATTTTTTCAGCGATTTGTTAAGTTTATTATTATAAATTATTTATTTAAAATATTTGAAAGCGTGACGTCATATTTTTCGAGTGCACACGCCGAAACGTTGCGCAAACTGTCACACTTTGTTTCTGTGATTTGCTGTCACAGACGTTTTTTTCACAGACTAGGAAATGATATGCATATGACAGTTATGACAGCAAGTCCTTTTTTTAAGTAACGTAGTGTTGCCATATGTTATGTTTATTTTAAAATGTGACGTCATCAGAAGGTCAAATGAAGGTTATTGTTTTTTTGGCAAAAATAACGCTCATCTTCCCTAATATTTATCTTAAATATAGAAAATATGGTTACTTAGATGTTAATCTCGAAATGGTTTTTGATTCAGCCCTCAAGAAAAAAAATAGTCTTTGCGAATTCTTCTTAGGATTCATCCGTCTGTTTGCCTCTCCGACGCATAGTTCTAGAGAGCTTAAATTTGAATTAGCCCGATAAAACGGTTAAATAAAACTTTATAAAAAGAAGTTAGTCAAAACCCCGCATGGTCATGAAATCCACAAAGGAGGCCTGCCTATGTCCTGCAGTGGGCGTCAAATGGCTGATGATGAAAAAGAAGTTTTTTACGGTACCCACACCCAAATTAGGAATTTAATTATCTACCCCATGGTTATCGTCGTATTGTTCGTTCTCATTGTGGGTGTAGGAAAACAAACTTCCGATTTAGAGATCCGTTTGAGAAATATTAAGCTTTAAGATGGAAACTTTTATAAGTTAAAAAGTAATAGTTGACCAACTTGTAAAAGTGAAGCGAAACTTATAATTAATTAAACCGTGAACTCAATTAATATGCTCACAATATCACAAACCCCATCTTCTAAGTCCGCATATTTTGACGGCCAACAACAGTACCCTTCAATGCGCGTGACCCGACAAGCACTTAGCCTGTTTTTTTTTTTAGTAACGAAATTCAACAAGCGGTGTACCTTGGTGCCGTCCGTTAATGAATTGCTTATAGGAGCCTAGGAAACCGGTGTTCGCAGCAAGCCCTGCAACCAAGGCAGGTTTTAAACTAACTACAAGGCCCCATCGTCAGATCCTTGTTCCCTTGATCAGGTAGGAATAGGCAGAACATAAGAATATGCTTAGGGTTGCTGTTACACCTGACATGCTGTCTCGCTGGCACACTCTAACTTTTTTTTATTATCGTAATAAAATAAGTACACTTTTGATAAATGTGGTGTGAGGGTTTGATAGATAATAAAATTACGGACATTCAAGACATATTTTTTCTAATCCTGAACCTAGAATTTTATTGAGAAAAATGTACTCTAAAATGAATAGTTTCCCCTCACAATAATTTACTTTGCCTCAGCGCTTGTTACATGGCCCAACAATTTTATTTATCTATTTAATTTTTATTTATTGAAAGAAAACAAACAATTGTACAATACAGTTACAAGTCGGAAAAAGTTTACAAATGTAACATTTTAATACATAATACATATATGTAATTTTACATACATACATACATACATGCATAAACCAGGGACTGAAATCCCAAGCCTAGCTAACTAACTGTACCTTTTTTATCCTCTTCACTTTGTTCAGGGGGCGGCTGCTTGGTGGCAGGCTCCCGTGCTGTCAGCAGCTCCGGAAGCATGGGCGAGTCGATCCACAGCCCCTGCGAGTCCAGCTCGAAGTGGTATCTGACGGTCGACAACAGTGTGATATGTTTTTTACAATGAATGGCAGAAAATGTCAGGTTAAAATATAAGTAATTTTAAAACCGTAGGTAGCCAACACAATGTAAATACTAGAAGTAAACATAAACTTTCTTTCCCAAGATTTAGGCTGGCAAAGGTATATACATGCTTTAAGGGGCATTGTATACGTTTTTAACCGACTTAAGAAAAGGAGGTTATCAACTCGACGCATAATATAATATACTTTTTTTTTTTATTTGGCTATGTTCCTCCATAACTCCGTCAAATCTTAACCGATTTCGACAATTCTTTTTTTGTTCGAACAGATATAACGTCCCATTGGTCCCATTTTAATTTGGTGACGATCTGATGAAGACTTTCAGAGATGGAGAACTGAACTCTTCAATAGACAGCAGTAAATAAGCCCTAATGGGGCCCATCCTTTAGTAATACCCGTATGTTTCATAAAATAGCGTAAAAGTAGTCCCACGTTAATTTGGTGATGTTCTGGTGAAGACTTTCGGAGATTTAGAACATCAAATTGTAAAGGAACGAATCATCTACGGTAAATTATGGTTATAACGGACTTGTTTATTTTTCTCCCGCTCCTCCACTAAAAACTGAAAAATAAAATTTATTAAATAAAAAATAAAAATCAACTTCGAAACACTACAGCACTAAAAAGATTGAAATAATTAGAGGTATTTATTAATATACATGTAGGTATTGTAGAAGTATAATTTGTAGTCAGTTTCCAGTTTCATGACCATCACATATTATATTTGGACACCAACTTCAAATTATACTTCTACAATACCTACATGTATATTAATAAATACTTCTAATTATTTCTATCTTTTTAGTGCTGTAGTGTTTCGAAGTCGGTTTTTATTTTTTATTTAATTACAATAAGATCCCTGAAGATATAATAAGCTTGCCTGAAGTGCGGTTCAAAAAATGTGTAAAGCGCACTTTATGCCAAAAGGGCTACTATAGTATTAAGGATTATTTAGATGACAAAGATGTGTGGAATTAAAGCCAGTTCAATGCATCCTAGTACTAGGTTTTTAGAAGATATGACACGTAAACTCTGTTAATTAAGGAACATGTTTGAAAAGACAAAGTTTGGAGATTTTTTGTCCGTTTTTTCTCCAAATGATCTAGATTTTGAAACGGCGCCTAGATTTTCAATAAGTCACAGTTTCTGTGCTATTTTGAATAATTATTTTTTAGAATAATTAGTCGGACCCGCGCACGAAGGGTTCCGTACCATTATCTACAACATTAGACACAAAGATAAAAAACAGCAAAAATATCACGTTTGTTGCATGGGAGCCCATGGGACCTTAAATAATTATTTTATTTTGTTTTTAGTATTTGTTGTTATAGCGGCAACAGAAATACATAATCTGTGAAAATTTCAACTCTCTAGCTATCACGGTTCTTGAGATACAGCCTGGTGACAGACAGACGGACGGACGGACGGACGGACGGACAGACGGACAGACAGACAGCGAAGTCTTAGTAATAGGGTCCCGTTTTTACCCTTTGGGTACGGAACCCTAAAAAGAATATACTCGTCGGATTGATGAACCTCCTCCTCTTTTGTAGTCGGTATAGGAAAACACTAATGCTGCGGCCAGACATACGGACAGCACCCGTTCACGAGCATAACGCAAGGGTCAGCCTCCCTCAACCATATTAGAGGGAGATTGGCGGCGACCCGACCATCACGCCACCATTCGCATGGCCTTTGGCAAACTTATGTGATCTAGTTCTTGTCAGTTCTCAGTAATAATAGCATAATTTTATTATTGATATGCAGTCATGGTGGTAGCCTAGTGGGTAGAACATTGGACTTGGAAGCGGGAGACCCAGATTCGATTCCCAGTGCGGGCGTGTACCAATGACTTTGTTTTCTAAGTTATGTACATTTGTGAAGTTATAGTAGCAATACCACTCGCTAACGGTGAAGGAAAACATCGTGAGGAAACCTGGGTGTCTGAGCTATTCATATAGCTCAGCGCTTGAAATCGCCAATCCGCGGTGGGCACGCGTGGTAATTAAGCCTATACTCTCTCCCTAAGAGAAGGCCTGTGCCCTACAGTGGGACATATATGCTGCTTATATATGCAGTCACGGCGTCTGTACATATAAGAAAAAAAATTAATAAAATTCATATAATAAAATTATCTATGTAGTAACAATGACTAACACTAACAATGACCGACTTCCTAACCATACACAAGAAAAATCATAAAGATCATTGAAGCTCGAAGGAGTTCGATAACCAACACTGTGACTGTGTTTTATATTAGATTATTTAATTTTAATTTTAATCCTCAGGGAAGAGACCCGTGCCCCTCGGTGGGGACATAATGGGTAGATGATGATGATGAATTTTAATTACCAACGTCTACAACATTTTATTTTTTAGGGTTCGGTAGTCCGACAAGGAAGCCTTATAGTTTCGCCATGTCCGTCTGTCTGTCTGTCCGTCCGTCTGTCAGTCCGCGGCCTTGCGCAAAGACCGGTGGTACCAGAAAGCTGTAATTTGGTGAGTGTATACATATTTATCACGCCGACAAAGTTGAACAATAAAATTTTGGATTTTTTTTTTTTACTGCAACATGAAAAGTGGGGATGATTTTTTTTTCGGGATATTGTTGGATTGGTCGTTAAAAATATTGCGGGTGTAGGAAGACCATTTTTCGATTTAGGGTTCCGTTTGCGAAATATTAACCTTTAAAGCGCAAATTTTTGCCGAGTAGGGTGTCCCCCCTCTTCTGGCTAAACGGTTGATTGCAGAAACGGGAAAAAATTCAGGGTAGGTAGCACATATAATGAACTTGAAAGGAAAACTATCACGGCTAAGTAGGCTTTACTAGTTATCGAGTAATAGGCAACCAACTTATGAAAGTAAAACTTCGTACAAAATCCATTGAAAATGACTTTGATGAAGTTGTTAGTTCTGTAAAGCAGAAAAAAACCCTCTTTATCATTAAAAACATCAAATATTAATTTTGAAATGTGTATTACGATTATATTCTTTTTGTTGCACTAACCCGTGCTGAGGACAATTTTAAAAACCTATTTAGAGGCTATAAATTCCACCAATGCCGGGACTTGAACCCGCGACCTCTGCCTGTACGTAATACAGAGAAGTTTGTAAAGAGGCTCGAAATTTCGCTGATGCCTGCACTTGACCATTAGCTCAGTTGGGAGAGCGCTGGCACGGTTAGCCAGAGGTCGCGGGTTCAAGTCCCCGCATGGGTGGAAATTTTAACCTCTAAATAGGTTTTTAAAATGTTAATTACGAATTTGTAAATAAAGGCTGATATTATTTTTATTTTCTATATGGATATAATTTGATTTTATTGTTAAATTCATGTTTTCAATTCACTTTATTGCTTCATGTGGTACAAACTGTTCTTAAAGATTTAGGTAATAGAGACCATTACATGAGCCCTGTGAGCGCATTGCAATTTTATAACAATTTAAAATTAAAATAAAATTATCAAACACATTGACTTAAAAAAACTAAATGTTAAGTAATAACTATAAAATTCGAACTTTCCTTTATTTACAGAATTTCAAACAATGTAAAACAATCACAAAATCACAATGCAAAGTAATCATTCATAGTATATATACATTTTTGGACCATCCAATTATACAGTGCTGTGTTAAATCTATTTTTTGGGAGAGAACTAATGTCAATAAGCAGTTTACTAAATATTTTTATTGCTATGCAGCAGCTTTTACGTTTATAGAGCTCTAGACTAGTCCTTGGATATTTTAATATTTGATGTCTTACTGTTCTTTTATTTTGGTTATCCGACGTTTCAAAAATTGCATGTTTCCCTTAAAAAATTTACAAACCTCGAATATATAAATGGCATAGAAAGTTAAAATTGTTGATTTCTTGTACGATAAAGAACTTTCAAATCAAACCAAAAAAAAAAAACCTGAGATCTTTCAGTTTTTAATCTAGTAATAATGACATTGAAATCTATAATTGGTTTGCAATAAAAAGCGATGGGCCGTTGATTGACATTGAACGTCTTCCTAAAACTCCAACTACAATCGCACTCAATAAGCAACCTACCGACATTCACTCATACAGTCTACTAAATTATTAGTAGAAAATTTTATTCACTATAAAAACAAAATGTTTACTTCGATCAATCCATCAATCAAGCCATTTACTCAGATACATTAACAGAATTCGAAATCCTATTACATTTACATTATTAAATTCATAAATTCATTAATTTTTCAAATGGTTACTTAATGAATGTCAAAGCTGTTAGTTTCACAATTAATAGATTTTGTGGAGAAGAAGGTAACAAAAAAACCTTACATTTATTCTGTGAAGCATAGGGATGCTATATTATTATATATCATCAACCCATTATGTCCCCACCGAGGGGCACGGGTCTCTTCCCTGAGGAAGGTATAGGATGCTAAAAGGACTACAAAATACTTCATAGTTAGCATCAAATGGGTTAAATTACTGACAGCTTACCCGCACAGCTGCAGTGTGACATGCCTCCAGAGGCATTCACTGTCCTCCTTCATGGCACCATCGATCCACTCCTGCCGGGGATTGTCCTCGGATTCCGACGAGTTGACACTGCAAGACAAGCATTTGTTTTTTGTTACACCTTTTTATTTTTCGGTAGCTATGGTGCACTCTCAAACAAAATCACTCAAAATCAAAAATCTGCCTCACTCAATGCAGAGGAGATTTACATAATAGAGGCACTGGAGATACGGAATCCAATTATGGAACTCTGGAAGCAAGTACATTTAGTGATCCAACAGAGGCTATACAAAGTTCTGTGAGAAGTATAAGGTGCAGCATTGTATACCAATAATGCAATGCAATCGCACCATTTCTACCTCAGTCTGCCACATTGCTGGTGGCTTTAGCAGGGTGGACACCCTTTTGAGACTAGGGCAAGTGATTGTGTTGTGTGGAAGTAATTATTATTATTAAACAAAAATAAATAACAGGCTTGCATGAAACCGCATAAGCCCCTTCCCCTTCACATAGGTGGCAGTTATTATAGAAAGGCCGATTTGTCCAGCGAAATTTCATCCAGGGGCCTGTTTCCTAGAACTACAATTCATGGTTTACTATGACAATTCGATGTACATTGCAAAGTCGATTAACAGACAGATTAACAAGTAGACTCTGCTATGCAATGTACCTCCGATGGTACTTTTATGAAACTCGGCCAAACCAGAAAATGGTGTTATCAGTTAATACTTTGTGAATCGGTGAATACTTCAGAGGTAGTTTCATCTAAACTCAGCAACAATCTCACATTATCATTATCATCATTAGACATTTGAAAGTGAAAGTAAACTACATTTATTGCCAAAAACACATAAGCTTTGACGACATGAGCATTTGACACCCACAGCAGGACATAGGCCTCCCTCATGGTTTTCCAAGGTTCCCGGTCTTGTGCCGCCCGCATCCAGCGACTCCCTGCTACAGTAACCAGGTTGCCAGACCATCTGGTGAGGGGCCTCTCCATTTATTACCAGATCTTATCTATTTAATAGTCAAGTGCTTAGAGGAACTTGAAAATTCCCACTTAATACAAATTCTAACTAGCATACACAACTAAGCTCACTAAAAGATTGCCCTTGCTGTAAAATATTTATACTCTATGGTATTTTACATAATTATACAAACTACAGTCATGTAGGTGAGGTACCAAGCAGTATTTTATCTAAACAAGCTATTCCATACCTATAACTTAAGCTCAGATGATAAGAATCCAAAT
Organism: Yponomeuta malinellus; assembly: GCA_947308005.1. Classification (NCBI taxonomy): domain Eukaryota; kingdom Metazoa; phylum Arthropoda; class Insecta; order Lepidoptera; family Yponomeutidae; genus Yponomeuta; species Yponomeuta malinellus. Next base: position 2,344,092 of record OX371023.1, read on the forward strand.
CACTTTCTCCTCATTTTGCAGGCAGAATTAATAACCAAAGGCTACAGCAATACTTCATACCACTATATTGAAATTTTCTGCATAATTGGCTAAGGTGACGAGTATGGTAGTTAATAAACAGCTGATATAGCAAGTTTTTGGGCAAGATTCGCGCGCTTATTTTGACCTCATAGGGAAATGATACACTATGCATGATGATAAAGGTAAGTCGAGGTCACGTTAGACATGCATCGGATGTGAAGTTTTTTAGGGATGTCGGGGTTTAAGGATCGAGTAATAAGGGCGCAAATAAGCTTACTTGTAGAAGGAGAAACTGCAAACAACATCGTATTCCAAGTCACATCCCTCTACGACACACTTCTCGTCAGTCATTTTGGCTTGGCCTAACCACAAACTTTCGACACACCAAACGAACGATTCACATTATGTTTTGCTTTTGCCTCTTTGCGAAATATTATTGTTCCACCAACGAAGCAAGTTTGTATCAAACAAATTTTGAAAGATCTTTGATAATTTTCAATCAAATGTCCAAAATGACGTGCTCTGTCACGAAAATGGACAAATGCGTGCCATGAAAATGGTGATGTAATTTTTCTTTTGGATTTCTGGCAACACCTTGAATCGGAATCGACACCATCGACTATAGAAGTTGAATCGAACTCGATTACAAAAAATTCTCAACTCAAGGTGAACAGTTACGAGTAAAATATTTAGATGAAAATTTCTTACCCTACCTACCTACTTAACGGAACGTAGCATAAACTCACGCCTGTATCCCGGAGGGATAGGCAGAGACCATATATGTGGCAGAAACCAGGGTCAGGTCTGCTACTTACCACGATCCTGACAGATCTCTTTCGCTTCATCAACATTAATTATTCGTTGCATGCACGTACTCCGGTTTCGGGAACTTAAAGCCGCGTTTTCACAATCTTAGTACACACGGACCGAGTGACCTATTTTTGCTACTCGGAACAGTATATCACTGTTGAGCATTAACATTAATCTTAGAGTTGAGCAGGATTCCATAATTATACTCTGTAAAGATTTTAGATGCAGTTAAACAATTCCTTGACATCAATTATATCCTGGCTTGAAAATAATAATCTGAAAAATAATTTAAACGAAACAAATATAATGCACTTTTTTACAGGCCGCAAAAACTAAAAGATATTCTATTAATTTATCAAAAGACTAAACCTGTTCATACTGCTAGATTTTTGAGGCTTAAAATATATAGAAAGCTATACTCGAAAAGCCACGTAGAAGAACTGTGTAAGAAAAAAAAATTACCTCCGCATATCGTCGGTACAAAGGTAAAACTCACTAAGTGACATTTTGACACAAAATAAGAACTTGATAGTTTTATTTCTATAACCTCCTCAGTCCTGACCTTAAAAATAACAATTGAAAACCATTTTTATTTTCAAGGTCAGGACTGAAGAGATTAAATAGAAAATCTACAACAAGAAAAAAACACTAAGGGCGTAGTGCTCCATAAGAAAACTGACATTTTGCAGGTAAAACTCATTTGGCACTTAATAAAGTTTACCTAAAATTATGCTACAAATCATAAAAGTGGCAGGAAGGCGCTGGATGCAGGCCGCTTCCAACCGGTCTTTTTGGAAATCCATGGAGGAGGCCTATGTCCAGCAGTGGACTTGTTGTGGCTAAATGATGATGATGATGATGCTACAAAAAAAATTTAAATTAAAAAATAAAAACCGACTTCGAAACACTACAGCACTAAAAAGCACAAAAAAAAGTGACCAGGTGGAGCGACGACATTCGCAAAGCGGTGGGCAGTGACTGGAAAAGAAGAACCTTAGATCGAGCTCAGTAGCGTATCTTTGGAGAGGCCTATGTCCAGCAGTGGACTGACGCCGGCTGATTATGATGATGTGTTTAGCTCGTATGTATGTATGTAAGTATCTCTGATTCTATGTTCTCTCATAACTCTTTAACCAATGGTCAGATTTTGACAAATGAGGTATCAGTTGATTTGTCACCCTCTGCCTAAGTTTCATAGGCTATATAAAATCGGTATTAATAGAACAGAAGTCACAAAAATTACATTCGCTATTAAGCTACGTTAAAGTACCATATTGATTCACTAAATGGCGCTGCTACATTTAATTTATTCTATTCAGATCCTTAGAATAAATTAAATGTAGACGCTATTAATTAACGTTATAGTACAACCATCAGTAACTAGATTGCGCTGTTATATTTAATTTATTATACTCGGATATTAGATCTTCAGCCAATCACGTGTGATGTAGGTATGTAAAACATCAGTACGCGGGTGTCATGGGCTATATATAAACAGAGGCGGCTCGTGACTTTATTTTATGGGTGTTCACAAAACGTCTTAGTTTTTGAAGCACATTTTTGTGTCAGGGCGAGTTCAGGCCGTGGTGGCCCCTTTGATTTTAGATCAAGACGCTTTTCTAAAGTCTTTTCACAGTTTTTAATATAACATAGGTACATTGTATTGTTCCATTTTCAGCACAAATAACGCACAGAAACTAATTTAAATAGCGGAATAACACAAAACTGTCGTAGATATTCGCGCGAAAAGTGATCGATTGACTTGATTTGATTACTTGATTAGATTGGTGGGACACGTTTGTTTGTTTACATAAGATCGGCAACAGCTCAAAATTAGCTGCACTGTGCGTGCACCGTATTGTCACCTCGCCCCATTTGGCAACGTAGCGCATGAGCGGTGCTCCAGATTAGGCTCATTTTTCATATGAAATCTTTTGTTTCACGTACCGGGCCGTTCCAATGTTTCTCTTTCGCACTCATTGAATTTAGTACTAGGCATTGTACTGAATTTCTTTTCATAGGAACGCAATCGCTGGCGCTCCACTCGGTAACAACTTGACACCAAATCTTATGCTTGATAACATTTCAACTTCGTATGTAGTTAATTATTTCTAGTAAACTACTATAATGTGTAGGTCTTTGTGTGCATAGGTTTAAAAATTTATAGGTGGTAGGAAGCAGATAAAATTTTGTTTTTTTATTAAGTATGTCGCAGACGAACCAGTAAGTACCTTTTATGTATTGATTTAATAAATAAAAATATTTTCCCGTGAATTCTTATTGTGGGTTGGAATGTTTCTGAGTAATTGTAAAGATTTTTTTTCTCATACGATTAATCGATTATTAGTATTGCTAGTTCTAAATTATGCCTAACCATAAACAATACATGACGTAAAACCATAGACAAACGTTGCATTTTTATTATTTTTCATCGTTTTCTTATCAGTCAGAGAAAATTTTACTTTTAATCGTCTGAAAAAATTGGAGAGGTTTTCTAGTTTTCAAAAATCCTTTATTTTTCCTTTTTCGTTGTTGTAGACAGAGAGTCTGTGAAAATGTGGTCAGCAAAATTTAAAAACGTTGTTTCAACATTTTACTAGCTAGGTCAAGTTTCTCACACTGCAGTGCACTGGTGCAAACATTTGATTGATTCCATCATTCGTGTACCATAATGTACCTACCTTCATTTGTAGTTATTAGTAGTCTGTGCTTTTTGTTTATTTGTTTTTGTGGTCACTTCCCTGGAATATTCTGCTTTTCACGTATTTTTTTTAACAAAAAATGAGTATTAAAGTTTGTCGTGCGTGTCTCCAAAAAGAGGAACAGCTCGTTGACTCCAAGAATGACAGTGATATTATCATCCAAGCCTTCGTCGATTTAGCTAACATCGCCGTAAGTCTGCACAAATTCGTTAACATTACGTATTACCGGAACCCCAAAGCTCATTGTATCTCCCTCCGCCTTCTTTCCGAAGACCTTGAAGATGTAAATTGTGTGTTAGTATCTGAGATTTCCGCACTGAGCCTTATAGTTGGGCTATTGTAGTATCAAGCGCTGAGGTATGCAGAGCTAGTTCAAAATAAAATTGGCTCTATCATTGAATTTTATGTAGCGAATAATATCATTGAATTTTATGTAGTAAGGCTCTACTAAGAATGACTGAATAATTTAAATCCCCGTGTCGAAATACGAACTTAAGTTTGGCCAAATACAGTAGAAATTAAGAGTATGTACCTACCTTGAACGAAACGTGTTTCGTTCTAGAGTATACACTCTAGGGAGGTAACCACAACCATATATTTATGCATAATGTGGCTATACTCCCTAGAGTATAGCCACATATGCATAAAAGCCAGAGGCACAGAGCCGCAAGCCGAAGCTGCGAAGGTGAGCAATGGGTACCTGCACTTTGTTACGCGAGGGCGAAGGGGCTGCACTTCCCGCAGTGCCGGAGCTGTTGCAGAAGTAAATTCAGTCCATTTACAAGGAGTAATTCAGTAAGAGTGTCAGAGTAAAGTGATCATAACTCAAAAACTATAACTTTCCTGGAGAGGCGTAAGCCCCTTAAGGGGGGACATCCCTACGCCCTGCTTTCCCCCCCTCCCCGCCCATACCCACCTAACTTACTAGACAGTCCCTATAGTTTAATGTTTTTCTTTTCAGTTAACTCCGTCCAATGAAAAATGGCCTTTATGTATATGTGACGAGTGCCTTAGGAAGCTGAAAGAATTTAGTGAATTTAGGAGACAAATTATTGAAAGCAATGACTTTTTTGTAGAAGCTTCCGTTGAAGACAGTTTGCACACAGAGGTAATATAAACATAAGTAGGCCTTAATAACTTATTATTCAAATACCACAAAACCTGGAAAAAACATAAATTTTCGCAGCTATCTTTATTACTTAACTAAACCATTATGTTTTAACTACATACTAAAACTTATTAATTATTTACATGTCATAATTGTAGTAGTATCTTAGTTCAAACGCAAATGTTATTGTGCTGAATTTCCCAATAATTGCCAATACATAAAACATATTTTTTGGGTTTTTTTTTTGTTACGAACTATCGTAAAAACAGTAATACATTTGAGTGTCAAACTGGCACATTCCTTAAGGGTTGGACTATTCTTAACTGTTAATAACAATTTTTAAATAAAAAATAAAAACCGTCTTCGAAACACTACAGCACTAAAAAGTTAGAAATAATTTAAATAATTAGAAGTATGTACACATGCACATGTCGGTTAAAATGGCGCTGGGCAGGACATGTAGCGAGAGCCAGAGATGAGCGCTGGAGCGAAAAGGTACTGCACTGGTGGCCGCGGGATGAGACACGTTGATACGTAGACACGGGTGTCCACGCCGCCGCTGGAGTGATGCTGTGGTGCGAGTGGCGGGCCCTCTCTGGACCAGACTCGCCGCAGATCGAAATGAATGGCAAAAGATGGAGGAGGCCGTCACCCAAAGTTGGGTTCGCAAATTGACGACCTAACATAATTTTATAATATTATTTTCACTTCTCATGCTCTAAAAGTTCGTCTTTATGTCGTGCGTAGGCGACATAAAGTCGCTTTTTATGCTCTAGAGCATAAAGTAAAATCTTCGTCGAAGACCAAGGCAATCGCTGCAACAGCCACACGAACATCTTTAACTTCATACAACAACCTCTTTATTTTATTTCGTTTCGTTCGTATTCTAAGACCAAGGCAAAGATACCAACAGCTTTAAATATTTCTCATTGCTCTAACGTAACTTTCAATTTTAATTAAATTAGCATTTACTATATTTACATGTTGCTGTTTCATTTCCTCGCAATCGAAGTGAAAAGTAGAGTGTACAACTCGTCCATAAAACCCATTTTACACTCGACTTTATATCTATCCTCGCTCGCAAGCTCGCTCGGATGGATAAACGTCTCGAGTAAAATGGTGCGTTTTATGCACTTGTTGTACAATCTACTATTATCTACTCTGATACTATAATACAAAGATCATAAAACTGAAAACAAAACTCTTATGACAAACATTATGCATAGGCCAAAAATAAAAGTTTTATTACGATACAGGTCTTGTATGGACACCTTTATCATAATATAACTTTTTAATCATAACGATACACCTATACAACCTCCAGAAGGACCAAGAAGGTTGAACCTCTACATTTAAAAAAATGTTTCAATGAACGAGTCCGCGGCGACGTAACACGCATGTGCAATCGATGTTTGCGCCTTGGTGCCAATATTTAAACAAAGTTTGGTTCTGTTGGTGAAATAAATTATGTATGTTAATTAATTATGTATAATGTGTAAAAACATGTCTGAAATCGAGGATAGTGGTAATTGTACACCACCAGACATTCTGGAAGCTGCGTCAAACATGACTATGAACCTGTTACCGGCGAAATCTAGGAGCAACTATAATAAATGTTACGACGAGTTTATTACAAGTAAAAATAAATTTGTTGATATTCAGCGTTTTATTTGCAATTATTATTTTATGTATTATATTGTGAGAGTAGATAAAGTAGTGTATGTTATCTTAATAAATTATGTTATCTTAGTAATTGCTGTACTATATTATAATAGCAAATACCAAAAACCAGTCAAGGGCAAGTCAGTGTTCTATGTTTTTGATAAATTACTATGAGTGTTCTAGATTTTTGATAAATTACTATCCGTCCATCCAACTGTCACCAGGCTGTATCTCACAGATGATGTATTTCTGTTGCCACTATAACAACAAATACTAAAAACAGAATAAAATAAATATTTAATGCGGGCTCCCATACAACAAACGTGATTTTTTCCCCGTTTTTTGCTCGATATTATAACGGCAACAGGTACACGCTTGAAATATTCAAATGTTGTATAGATAATGGTACGGAACCCTTCGTGCGCGAGTCCGACTCGCACTTGGCCGGTTTTTTTTATAAACTAGTCACTTCGTTTTAACGAACTGACGACTCTAAAGCATACTGTATGTTTTATTCCAGAAAAATTTTGATCAACTGCTACGTAGACATTGGGGCCAGAAAGACTTGAAAATCCAGTACAAATCAGCACAAAATCAACTGGAAAACTCGAAAATCTTGAACAGAACTAATCCACAAGACACAGAGGTTCAAATAAAAGATGAATTCCACACCTTTCCTGTAACAGAGGTGTTTGAGTCTGCTTTCGTGGACGAGCTGACTGAACAAATTCATTGTACTGTAAAAGTCAAGAAGGAGAAGAAAAGGGACAAGAAAAAGTTGAAAAATAGGTATTTTTCCTGTTACACTTACATATCGATGTACTTTTTAACTGACTTTAAAAAAGGAGGAGGTTATCAATTCGACGCGTATATATAATATATATATATATATATATATTTTTTTTTTTGCTATGTTCTCGCATAACTCCGTCGAATCTTAACCGATTTTGACAATTCTTTTTCTTGTTAGAATAGATATAACGTCCCATTGTTACCATTTTAATTTGGTGAAGACCTGATGAAGACTTTCAGAGATGGAGAACGGAACTCTTCAATGGACAGCAGTAAATAAAGCCTAATGAGGCCCATCCTGTAGTAATATCCGTATGTATAATAAAATAGCGAAAAAGTAATCCCAAGGTAATTTGTTGATGTTCTCGTGAAGACATTCGGCGATGGAAATCGAGAACTTCAAATTTTAAAGCAACGATTTAAATAGGGTAAATTATGATTATAAGGGTCTTGTTTATTTTTCTTCCGCTTGCCCAATAAAAATAAATAGAAAATATAAACCGACTTCGAAACACTGTAGTGTTTCAGGATTATTAAAAAGTTAGAAATAATTTAAATAATTAGATGTGTGTATACAATGTAGGTATTGTAAAAATATAATTTGCAGTCGGTGCCCAGTTTTATGGCCAGCACATACATACATTTTGGGCACCGACTCCAAATTAAACTTCTACATTTTGTTAAAAGTCCAGCAAAGAACAGTACAAATAATTCGATAAGAAATTTGTAATTTTCAATCGTCAATCGTTTCGTCGTGTTTGAGGTGTCTACATACCTCAGCACTAGAAATTGCCAATCCGAGGTGGGCATGCGTCGTAATTAAGCCCGTACACTCCCTCGCTGCGCAAAGGCCCGTGCCCTACAGTGGGCCGTATATACGCTGCATAGTATATTTATATACATAACCGTCAATAACTCGGCAGCCACCTTGAAATTCCAAAATGTCCGATTTTGTTTATTAGCATTGTTTTTCTGTTCCAGTAAAACCCAGCACACACGTCACAAGGCCCCCAGGACCCTTATAGAGGTGGACCCGGCCAAGATAACGGTGCTGGAACTGTCAAAGGAGGAACAATTTAGGGATCAGAAGGCCGAGGGAGAGAAGGCTTCGTACAAGGATAAGCCTTTCAGGTGCGAGAAGTGCTTCAAAGGGTTCAACTTCGAGAGAAAATTGAGGAGCCATGATGAGAATTACCATAAGGTAAGAGGGGCTTGGAAGGGCAGACTGACAGTGGCTGGATGAGGATGGCCGAGGACAGAAAGGAGTGGCGTGCCTTGGAGAGGTCAACGACTACTGTGCACACTAATAAAGTCCCCAAGATACAGGCCTAGCCTAGTTTGGGGACTGCCGGTAAATGCAAATACATTTAATGTAATACCCTTCAATTACTATATTTATAAGCGACCTTCATTTGTATATCTTTTTGGAAATAAATATTTTTTTTACTTTTTTTTTTTTTTTTACTATGTGAAACAGTGGACTGATTGATTGATGCTGTGGCAGCAGGCCACTTTCTTGTCTGAATATTTCGCAAACGGAACCCTAAATCGAAAAAAATGGTCTTCCTACACCCGCAATATTTTTAACGACCAATTCAACAATATCCCATATGATGGGGTAGAAGAGAAAAAAAATCATCCCCACTTTTCATGTTAGGGGAGGTAAGTAAAGAAAAAATAAATAATTTCCAAAATTTTATTGTGCGGGACTACCCCGTAAACAAGTTGCAACTCGTTCGTTGTGTTAGTACGCAGCACTCCTTTGTTTTATGCAGACGTATTTTTTAGTTTATGGGTGATTCTATTCTTGATGGAATTTTCAACGGCTCTTCGTATTTCGTACATTGTTTTTAATTTTATCACCATAATTCGCAACCAAGCCTGAACACCTAACTTTTTTCTATCATGGCACTGAAAATAAGCTCGATTCTAAAACATATTATACAAAAAATTATACTTTGAAGAGCCAATTTCTCAGTCTCCTGACATGTCTCTTGTACAAAACAAAAGCTTTGATGCTTAATGATAACCCAGTTTTAGAAATAAAATAGATTTTTGGCACTGAAATAGAAATCCTTAATAAATGAACTTTTAACGTATTTGTGTCATTTTGTTACTAGTGTAAAATTTGATTAAAAATACTGCATTATATTTTTGTCTCTTTGCTTTTACATCAGTCTCCTGCTACATCAGAACTTTATGAAATTATCAAAGTGTGCGTAATCTAGTTCATTTGTGTTCTGTTGAAATGACCGTTCGAAGTAAAGTTAGCTCAGGGTCTTTTGCCTAAGTCTCGCTCGCGGATCGTGCACTCACTGTGGCGAGTTATTTGACTGAGGTTGGGCCGTGGTCGGTCAGCTCCCCAGTATCCTGCATGTAAGTATGACAGAGACAGTAATTACTAGCTATTTTCTACCAGTTGAATCTAGTAACATATTGAAGTACTTGCATAGATTTGCTTTGATTTAATATTGAAATGGTGTGTAGACTTTGTTATTAATCAATAACTAAAATATTCTCAGTCTCCTGTCCTCAGTCTTCTGCCAATTTGATGGGCAGGAGACTGAGATTGATCCAGGATACTGAGACTTTGTGTTAATTTTGGAGATGGTTATCTATTGAATACTTAATTTTTTGACTAATTATAACTTGCCTTACTCCTTTTATACTAAATTATTAAGCAGTCGTTTCAAATAGCAATTAATCCGGTGTTCGTCGCTAGGCAAATACTAACACAATCGGTCACTACTGGGTGAAAAATATTTTGAGTACCTACTCTATTTCATTAAAGGGTTATTAATCTACGTAAGATAGTAAAACTATTTTCAACAATAAATAAGGTAATAAATTCTGGATGAATTACCAAGAAACTTAGAAAATTTGCAATGCCTAAGTGACGGACCAGTTAAACAGTATAGAAATTTGCTTTTGTTCTATGTTTTAGCTTGCAAAATTTCAGAACTATGCCCAAATCATTAACTGGACGTGGAACACAGAACATAGGAATGGAACTCGGAAGCCGACCATGGAAAAGGCGCGCCAGATGGGATTGGAGCTGTTAGCAAGAGAACTGCTGACCATACCGTGTCCTGCGGTGGTGATATATCAAATATCTACGAGTTATGCGGAGCAATTCAAAGCAGATGTTCTAATACTTATAACTGTTTGTGTCGTAACGCATAGGAATATTAATGAAATCACGCGGATATTAACAGAAAATCTACCCGATTTGATAATTTTTAATGGCACTTTGAAAGTGCATCAAGTCCAAGGAACTGCTCTTTTACCAAGATTGCTTATAATGAAATCTCTTAGTTGTTTTTGCGATATTCATGGATGTGCACACTACAAAGTTTGTGACACTGAAATATACTTCAACATCAAGGTCTTGTGTTGATGATATCTACTAAAATTCTGACTCCAATCGATCTGAAACTGATAGTACGAACATTATGGAAAATCAACTTCCAACTGATTGTAACTTCGATTTGGCGTATTTCAAAAAGTCAAAAATCGATGACCGATCTGATGTGACTTGCTCGTCGAATAATACTTTGCTCAATCTTGAAATTCCAAAAGTATCTGAAGTACCGGACATAGATAAAGACCCCAGTATTTTCTTTCCAAATGACACTGTTACTGGCAGCCCGACCATAGATCAGACTTCTAAGAAACTTATTTATACTTTTGATGAATCGACGATGAAAATTCGTAAAAGGACACTTAGTACGTATAAAAATATCATCAGATCTTGTCAAGTCAAAGAAAACAAAGATATGTGCAACGAAAGAAAATTGTACGTACAGGCATCAAATTACAAGCAAGCCAAATTGAAGAATCAACTACGGAAAAGAGTACGACAAAGGCTACAAAAACTGGAAAAGGAAAGAGAACTAAAAGAGAAAAGAGAGAAAAGGAATCAGATGATTGTTTTTGCCTGATCTGTTGTACATCATATAATGAAGACACCACAGGAAAAGATTGGGTCCAATGTATTCTCTTGGACAATGGGCACAAAAAAATGTATCTCCTTTACATGTCTGGAGTGCTTAAAAGACTGCGACTACAAATAAATATACATATGAAGACTGAAATTTAATTAGCGTATAAGTTGTTAATTTTTTTTAAATGATTTTTAATTAGTCTTTGATTATATAGGTATTTTCTACTGACTATTCACAAAAATAATAGTTGTTCTAAGATTTTTAAGATTGTATTATGACTGATTATGATTGACTTACAGTGAGATTAACGATTAAGTAAACTTAATGATTAAATAAAAAAATATTATAGAAGACAATCATAATAATTCTGCCTATTAATACTCAATAATAATAATATTATTTAAAAAGCTGTGAAAAGGTTATGATGACTTTCGAGTTTAATTTTTCTGTTTTGTTTTTGCGTGAGTTTTGTGGTCTAGTGTATTCCAAATGATTATTCATTACGTGAAAATGTAACCTACGTAATTTTATTAAAGTAAACGTTGGTTTACTATGAGTTATTACTTGAAATCTCAGTACCCTGTTCCCAGCCTCAGTCTTCTGGACACTATTATTTTTTAAAAGGCAATAATAATCACATACTTCGTTTTTTTGACTGGCTCGTTTTAGATCAATATAGAAACAATCTAAGCTATAGTTCAAACTACTTCTTTTGCCTAAAATGCAAAAAAAAGTCCGTGCCGAAATTAACATGGTTTTCGTCCTTCTTAAATAGAACCACCCTTATGCATTGGTTCTAAACTGAGAGTGTGATCATTCATTGTTTGTGTGAAAAGGGAAATTTCTCTCGTTACGGCAACACTGCTTGCTTCTTGTCTTTTAAAGTTTTATGGCAATGGCTCATGAGTTTTTCAGCCCACAAGTGGTTTTTACAAAAAAAATATATTTTAAAAATTTATATAAAATAAAAAAATCAATATTTTGGAAAAGGATTGGAAGCAAATCCCCTAGTTTTTTACCTACTTTCGGCTAAGCTATTAAAATATCCGGGTTACTATTTTGAAATGTTGTCAATTACAGCTTTCTGGTACCACCAGTATTTGCGCAAGGGCGCGGACTGACAGACGGACAGACGGACGGACGTGGCGAAACTATAAAGGTTCCTTGTCGCACTACGGAACTCTAAAAAGCACGATTCCTCTAAAACACTCCGCAGAGGTAGTTTAAATAACCTGTGGTTACGTCTTTCTCTTTACCACAGACTATGAAAACTGAGCAGTTTTTTAGGGATCCTGTTTTTATAAAATAAGAGTTTTAGAGGAATCGTGTTTCTTTAAATAACACAATAAATATTTTTTCAGTTTTGCATTTATTAAAACTTTTTATTAAAAAATTTTTTTACGTTGCCCCTTCTATATCCTCCTCTTTATAATAACATAAACTCACGCCTGTATCTCGGAGGGGTAGGCAGAGACTAGGACTTGCCACGATCCCGACAGATCTCTTTCGCTTCATCAACATTCACATTAGTTCTTGCATAAACGCCCGCTGGTTTCGGGTACTTTTTGTCTTGTCCTTTGTTAATACATATTTAGTTGAATATGACCGCCTCGTACGTCCCTTATTGGGCCGTCCACCCACATTCCTCTTTTGCCCCGAACTATTCTCAGGCCTACCACATGTACACAAAAAAATCATAAAAATCGCTGGAGCCGTTTCGGAGGAGCTCGATAACAAATACTGTGACACGAGATTCTAAGGGTTCCGTAGCCGACAAGTAACCCTATCTATAGGTTCGCCGTATCCGTCCGTCCGTCCATATGTCTGTCCGCAGCCTAGCTCAGAAACGATTAGTACAAGAAAGCTGAAATTTCTCATAGACATACATATTCCTCACGCCTACAAAACGGTAGAATAAACTTTTACTAGCGTACCTTCCCTACACCTAAATTAGAGATGCAATTTTTTTTCTTGCCTGCACCATCATGTGGGGTATCGTCAGATTCGTCGCTTATATATTTTGGGCGTGGAAGACCATTTTTTATTTAGGGTTCCGTTTGCGAAATATTAAGCTTTAAAGCACTGTCCGGGTAGGGCGTCCCCCCCCCCCCTCCTCCTGGCTTATCGGTTGATTGTAGAAACGTGAAAAAATTCAGGGTAGTGGCACATATAATGAACTTGAAAGGAAAACTATCACGGCTATGTAGGCTTCACAAGTTAACGAGTAACAGGCGACCAACTTATAAAAGGGAAACTTCGTACAAAATCCATTGAAAATTTCATTGATGACGTTGTTAGTTCTGTAAAGCAGATAAAACCCCCTCTTTCTAACCCTACAGTGCGCGTGGCCTTACACGCACTTGGCCGGTTTTATATATTAGATTATGTTTTATTCCAGCCCAACAGTCCATATAAATGTGACGTTTGCACCAGAACAATGCGAAACGCGGCCTCCCTAGCGATACATTTGAAGAAACACCAGTTCATATATCAGTGCAACACTTGTTTCCTAAGGTATGCCTTATATGATAAATAAAATAAAATAGGCCTTTATTATTATACTTTATTGCACACAAGAAATTTAACAGGACATTACATAAGAAATTACATGTACAAAGGTGAGCTTATCTCTGTGAGAGATTTCTTTCAGTTTTTATTCTGAGATTAGAAGATATCTTCAGAATTAATGACATTTCAAATGCGTAGTCTAATTTTAATCCTTAACTACGTAGCGTTTTTAGGGTTCCGTAGCCCTCTTAACTCTTATAGTTTCGCCATGTCCGTCTGTCTGTCTGACCGTCCGCGGCCTAGCGCAAAGACCGGTGGTAGTAGAAACCTGTAATTTGATATATGTATAAAAATTTATCACGTCGACAAAGTTAAAGAGTATTTATTGTTGGAAAAATATTTTTTCACTTCCCATGCTCTGAAAGTGGGATACCGCCGTTTAGCCAAAGTATTTTTCGCCAAATTTTACTTCCCAATAAACTTATGGCATCAGTTTCATTTCCCAAATGAAACTTTAGCAAGTTTTCATTTCGCATTTTATTCATTTGGTCAAATTATCATTTCGCATAATTTTACTGCGTCAAGTTTTATTAAGACAAACGTTTATCCTACAGACACGAACTGTTACCAGAAAAGTGGGTTAGGTTAGGTTAGAACTGCGAAAATGAATATTGACCAAGTATTTATTTGGTAAACAATAACTTGCCATAATAACTTTTGCTAAATGTTTATTTGCTTTAAGTTGTTTTCAGAAATGTTTTTTTGCCAAGTGATAATTTGCGGAAAATAGTTTGGGAAGTAATACTTTGGGAAACGATTTTTGGCAATACATTAATAAACCTCTGAAAGTGCTTATAGGATATAGGCTGCACGAAATCGAATTTTGTGCACAAGTGCATTGACGTATCTACTCATAATATATATTTTTTTATTTTATCAATAAAGACTTTTACATTTTTTTTTTTTACAAGTTTCGCCAAGCTGCGGTGCAGTTTATTGGCGTTACGCTCCTATAATTTATGGTTTACAATCAGTCTTTTACAGCTCTTAATAAGTACTTATCTGTATTAATGCAAAGAAAATGAGCCATACAGCCAAATACTATAAGAAGTTCATAGATAGAATTTGTTCATTTATAATATTTACTTTAATTTATTTTAATTTATTTGCCTTATGTGGTTTTTAAGACATAAAAGATATGTGAAATTAAAGTACGGTAGGTTACTTAATTAATTTAAGAAAATTATTATACTAAATTAATTTAATAGTAGGCTGTATAGGTCTGCAGCCCAAGTCTTATATCAATGTCGTAAGATTTAAAAAAAATAAAGCGGTGGGAAACAGCTCTTGTTTTTTCGTGCGTTTGTTAATTTTCTAAATTATACTACTGTTTTATTTCCTCGCAATCGATGTGAAAAGCAGAGTTTATAACTCGTCCACAAAACCATTTTATCCTCGACATTACTATCAGCCCTCGCCTTCTGTGCGGGCTGCTAAGTCTCGGATAAAAATGGTTCGTTTTGTGCACTTGTTTTAGGGTTTCGTTTGCGAAATATTTAGTTTTTAAGGCGTCCCCCCCCCTCTTCTGGCTAAACGGTAGATTGTAGAAACGTGAAAACATTCAGGGTAGTAGCACATAATAATTATAATCATCTTAAAAGGAAAACTGTCACGGCTAAGTAATCTTTAATCAATGAAAATCTCTAGACTACATTTATGTTATTTCTTGTGATTGCAGACATTGTATTAATTTTATTATTTTATTTCTGACTATTCCTAATTATTTGATTTTTGACATTATTCGAAATACTATTTGAGCTTTGACATCTTAAAAAAGTGTATTAAACTGGCTGTATGTAACGCTTCTGCATGGTAGTTTTAAAAATATTTTTGTACACCCAATGGGTATAACATAGAGGCACTTAAAATAAATGTAACACCTGTACGACCATTACCTATGTTAAACAAAATAAATTGATTTGATTTGATTTGATTTACAAGTTAACGAGTAACAGGCGGCCAACTTTTAAAAGAAAAACTTCGTATAGATTGCATTGAAAATCACTTTGGTGAAGTTGTTAGTTGTGTAAAGGTTAATAATTTCTCCTTCTACGCTCGACGTTCGTATATTTTGACGATCAACTACGTACGAAACCCTACAATGCGCGTAACTTTTTTTTTAATACAGTTGCTCAAAAAGTGGCGTATTGCAGGGACGTATAGCGTTCGGGATGTGGGCTATTACACACTCGTGCTTTTTTTTTACCTTTCCCGCACTCGTGCGTTCTCTTTCCCAACTGTCAAAATAATGTCTATTAAAAAGAATAACCAACCATGAAGTTTTTACTAAAAAAAATCATAGAAGTTTTTATGATTCATGCAAATACGTATATTTCTAAAAAGAAGCTACTAATTTGTTTCAATATCAGATTTAATTATTTGATTGAATGAGTTTGGTTAGGTTTCATTTAATTTATTCATCTCATTAAATTTCATTTTCATTTCATATCAATAAAAAACTTCTACTGAAGACTTGGCTGTATGGGCATAGTTCCCTTTGCCTACCAGAATGGGTGAAGAAAAAAAAAACTCTGCTTTTATTCTACGGTTGGCGCCATTTTTCAGAAATTTTCTTTGCGAGTTTAGTTGTTTGTTGCACAAGATGAGTAATTTCGACCCTAGTTTTTTTGAATTAACACCACCGGAACTCAGTATAATTGCACAAAATGCTTCGGAGAACATTTTACCGGAAAAGTCAAAAAGTCGCTTATTACGACGAATTTATTGCGTGGAGAGAAGAGAAAAAAGCAAATAGTTTTTAATTTTTTCGCAACTGTATTAAAAATAGTCGTTCAGTACACGTGCGGAACCGTCATTGCAACTTGTTCCGACTGTCAACCCTCGCCTTCGGCTGCGCCTCGGCTCGGGTAAACATTTGTCGGAACTCTTTGCAATGACAGCCTTTCCACACTTGTAATGAAATATACTATTGTCACAGGGCCAACTCTTTTCATTACAGGTTTGCTGAGAAACCGCGCGCCATCCTGCATTACAAAAGTGTCCACGAAGGAATAGCGGTGCAATATTCTTGTAAACACTGCGGAAGAGTTTTTGGGTAAGTAATAGCTACACCCTCTTCTACGGTTGACTGGTACAAAATCTTGATGGCATTAAGGCTTCTGTTACACCTGGCATGGTGACTCGGTCGTGCGATCTATAATAATAATAATAATAATAATAACTTTCACACAACACAATCACTTGACCTAGTCCCAAACTAGGATACCCTGTGCTATGGTAACCAGGTAAGGACGTTACAAACATGAAAGTACACTCAGACTGAGGCCATTTGTTCAAATGTACCTACGGATAAAAACCTTTTACGCTTAAGTATCTTACAACAGTTTTCAATGCATTTTGTAAGGAAATACAAGTAATTTTATTTCACCAAAGCCTATTTACAACAAAATGGCGTGCTTTCTTTGCAGAGCGCGCGTTTCATACAGTTTTCTTTTTCTTGAGGCAAAGGTACAGTATACATACAGCCAATAATGTGAAAAATATTTTTGTTTGCGGAAACAAAACACGTATTTTTAAATGAGATAATCAAGAATCTTATGTGTTATGGTGTTTATCATCATTCAATTATTGCTAGAGCGCGCATACTTATAAATAATTGTTTTTTTTTGGACAGCAAAACCTCCTTGCATCTTTGTAATTTTTTAAATTTTATGACTTGCACCATGCACCACAGAGTCAAAAACTTAAAAAATTACTTTATCTACACTCATATCATAATCTTCAAATTAAGAATTCAAAGGTAAAAACATATTGACAGGCTTGAAACAATACATAACTTTAACCTTCTCACTAGCAGCAGAGACAGATCTGTCTCAGCGCATCGCGTAACGTCAAACTCGCAACTGAGACAGAGTTGTCCCAAAGGGCAACAGACCAAAAAAACGCGAAAATGTGTTTGACGGTCTATGGTATCGGTTTATGGTTATTGTTCGCTTATGTTCGGCATGAAATTGCCTTTAATCTGTGGTAAAATACTCTAAGACTTCCTAAAAAAAAAACTTGTCAATCTTAGTCGAAAATTTCTTGTTAGAAAGTGGCGAGAGCGGAGAACAAATCTACAAGAAAAACTGGTTTTTTGTTAGAAAGGTAAGTGAAAAGTGTATTTACGTGTTACTTTATGCATTTATTTCAATCATTACACATAGTTTTACCTAAAGAATGCTATAAATACTTTAAATTTGGCCCAAGAAAATGTTCGATATAGCAACTTTGAAAAAAGTTGTACTTTCTTTCGAAATTTTTGATCATTGTTTGTGTATTTTGGATAAAACCCACTATATTTGGCCAGTAAGACTATCGTACTTTGTTATTTTATTCATTTTTATGTAGAATTACTAAGTAATAGTGAAAAATATTACAAAAACAAAACATTTGCCGTTGTTTTCCGATCAGTTCGTAAACCGGAAATCGACCATTAGGGTAACGACCTCCGGCCTTCTCATCTGGTTCTATAGTGATGGGCTTAGTGATTAGTTCAATTGATTATCGACATTTAATTTTTATCAACTTCAATACACCGTTACTATAAGTTTCTAGTGAGAATATGAAATTTCCAATTAGATTCTAATATAACACTCGTAGTTTATAGGAAAATAATTATTATTTATTTTATAGATGTGGAGACCCGGGCACCCAATCCCCCAAGAGTTTCTCGACTTATTGGAAGACAATGAGGAAGAGGACGAGAGCGAAGGGGAGTTGGAGGTCGAGCTGGAGGAGGAGGAGGATGAGGAGGAGACTGGGGTGGCAAACCTGATGGTATGTTATAATAATTATAATTATTAATTTTGTATTATTTCTTGTTCGTTCCGTTATTTTAGGTTTATACTTCTTCCAGGCAATGGACATCATGGTGGAGGAAGAGGACGGGGAGCTAGTGCCACTGGAGGCACTGAGCGTCCCACCTTCTACCTCTAGGTACAATACATAATTATTTTTTTCTATCTAGATTATGCAGAGGTAACTTTTTTTTGCAAGTAGATAAATAATAAATATATTATTGTTTACAGATATGAACGAGATTTGGCTTCCCGGGATGAGAGGTAATTATTATCGTAGTAAATTATTCTATATTTATAGAGAAAATTAAAAGTACAACTTTTTTTAACTGTTTATTTTTTCCAGCAGGCTCTCCAGCAGCAGCAGTGGGGATGACGAAGTGCGCAGGGAGATGTTGCGCAATGTCAGCCCGCTGTAAGTTGAATCAATATTTATGTTGCTCAAATCACATGTTTTTGTGTATCTATAGAACAGATTTCAGGTTAATTTTACTTTACAGGTCTGTTCACGACGACGAGCTGCCGCGCTTTCGGGTGGAGGAGCTGCCGGACGCGCCGGGACCCGCCGCTGCTGCTACTCGAGGACGCGGCGCTACTCGGGGAGGACGAACAGGGCGTGGACGCGGCGGACGAGGTATGAGGCGTGGCAGAGGAGGTAGTGGATGGGTGCGCGGGCAGCCTCTAGTTGAGCGCTTTGTTGCCGATGACGAACTGCCCGCGCAGATGCGGCAGGATATTGGCCGCTTACTGGCCAATCGTAACAGAAGAGAACGAGTTGCGCGTGAACGCAGAATAAATGAAAATATGAATGAGCAGGAGGAAGCGTTTTATGACTGCGAAGATTTTCAGTGGGAGCCGATGGATGGATGGCAAGGAAGGAAAGAAACCTTCCTCCCCGAAAATCCTGGGCCTACCAGCGTTTTCGATAACGCGTATGATGCATTCCGTGCTTATTGGGATGATACTATATTATCCCACATAGTCACGGAAAGCAATCGGTATGCCCAGGGCATTCGGAGCATGCGATTCCGTCATGATTGGGTGCCGACCAATCTTGACGAAATCCTAGTGCTGTTCGCATTTTGGATGATGTTAAGCATTATTAGAATGCCCACCATCAAATCTTGCTTTAGCAAGTTACCCATTATGCGGACAGATATATTCCGATACCTTTTCACTGAGAAGAGGTACTGGAATATAAATAGAGCCTTTCACCTTGCTGACGGTTCACGCGATCCAAACGATCCCGAAAAAGTTTTGTTTCCAATGGGCCCAATACTGGATCATTTGAACACTAAGTTTCAGGAACATTATATAATGGACCAGGCCGTTTGCATCGATGAATCGTTGACACTGTGGAAGGGTCCTCTTTCATTTATGCAGTATATAAAAATGAAAGCGGCTAGGTTTGGCATAAAGACCTTTCAGTTGTGCGAAAGCGCAACTGGGTATTTATGGTCATTCTTTGTTTACGTAGGCCGTAGGACGACTCCCGACTCTGCCCTTCCCTCGAGCGTTTCAACTGTAATGAAACTGGTTCAACCAATTCTGAATTTGGGTCATGTCTTGTACATGGATAATTGGTTTAACTCCCCTCAACTGGCACGGTTCCTGAAACGACACCGCACCGACTGCGTTGGAACCCTCCGTTCCAATAGGAAAAATGTTCCAGTTGTTATTCAGAAAGCCGTTCTAGCTGAGGGTGAGTTTGTTGCTCGACAATCTGGTGATGTTGCGGTGGTGGCATTACAAGATAAAAAGCGATTACACCTAATTACCACATGCCACGACACTACTCAGATTCAGAAAGAAGGTAGGCCAGGTCGTCCGGCCCAATTCAAATTGGAGCTCGTTGACGACTACAATCGGGGAATGGGTGGAGTTGATCGCTTAGATCAAATGCTGGAACCTTACTTAGTCGAACGGAAACAGTGCCGAAAATGGACAAAGAAGTTCTTTAAAAGGCTCTTGAACATTTCTATTCAAAATGCACGCATTTTGTTAGAAAAAAGTAGTGGAACGAAAGTGGATTCTCTGGCGTTTCGGCTGACGCTAGTTCAATCCATTATGGACAGACACCTCCCTCATGTTCCTCGGGGCACTGAGCGGCAGGCTGTACCGTCACAGTTCCCACTACCAGTTCGGCGATTGACAGAGCGACATTTTATTCGCCGAAAACCCGTTACTGAAGAGATGTTGGCCAACACGGTCCATCGCTCGAACTTGGGTCGCGGCTATTGCGCTTGGTGCAAAAAATGCGAACGAAGGACGAAGACGGTATTCGAGTGCCCGGAGTGTAACGTGCCGCTTTGTCTCGAAAAATGTTTTCGCCTTTTTCACTCTTATGCCGAACCGTTACCGGAGCACATGGGGCGTGAGTGATGTAAAGAGCGCAAACATTTTTTAATCGCCTGTTTATTTCTTGGTCCTGTTTTCCCTTGCCTTTGTTTGGTTACAGTTTTCGGTTGTCGTCTATTCATATATTATGTTGTATATTTGAGAGAGGATGACGCATGACTGATGAGTATCAGTAATTTGTATGTAAGATTTGTGTATGTAGATAATAAAAGTAGACATACTTCGTCCGCTCCTTCACATTCTGTTTTCTTGTTTGTTTGTTTGACCAATCTAAATTTGTTTTCTAGATTGGTGAAAATCTTATTTGCCTATCGAACTAATGGAACACGTGGAGTTAAACATTTTTCATTTATTCGATGGGTACGTAAGATCACACGACACACCATTTTGTAAGTAAACTAATAATGTACTCCTGCAGTTTTTGTCTTTTGCTATGTCATGTTTTGCTTTTTGTGTACTAATAGCGAGACCATTTCTACGTGAATTCGATAAAAGTATTGTTAAAATATTTAATTTTCAAAGCTCCATACTCCTAAAATGTAAAAGTTATACAAATTTTAGGCTATTACAAACAATGTTATGGTTAGATTTGGACGAAATAATAATAATAATAGAATATTCTTGGGATATTTCCATACACGATAACTAAGCAAAGATTGTGCTATGGGTACTATCCAACTGATAGACAAACTTATATAATTCGAAAACCAATAAATAGGTTCATCACACAATTGTTGGTCCCGAGTAGGGATTGAACCGATGACCTATTGCGCAATAAACTGTATTTGACATATTCTTTGACATGTTTGATCTCTATTTTAACACAAAAAATATCGATTGATAGAGTCATAAGTAGTAATTGCTACGTAGAAATGCAGAGACCGAAGGAAAAAATAGAATTCACGACAAATAAAATTAACTTTTAACCTTTTTCCTTACTGTGTTAGGTTAGGTATGGATGTTGGCACGCAGAAAGAGCTGTGAGCGCCATACATTTACAGGGCACGCGCAGCTCTTTTTACGTGCCGGCATCTATACTACCTGTCACAGGTTTTCCAACTAACAATGTGGTGTTGGATTTTTTGTTTGCATGATGTTTTGCTATGAGTCAAACTGGTTTTGTTTTGTACTGTTTTCTTGATTTCGTGTTCTTTTGCATTGTAGTTCTAAGTTGCAATAAACATAACAAGTACATTCTAAACCCAAAAATAAATTTATTGGGACATAATTCAGCTCATGCCAAGTTACGAATGTTTTCAACTCAACTATTTTAAATTGTTTGTATATTTTATCGCTACTTATTTATGACAAAAGGATAACAAGTTTGCAACTTTGCAATATTTTAGACTTGCTACATGAAGGACAACATCGTGAGAAAATTCGCTGTTGGTGTAGTAAAAGTTAACACCAGAAGCAATACGATTGATCAACAACTAATTTTATTTGTAATATAATATGACATAGGTAATTGTTAAGTCAATCACCACTAACAACGTATAATAAGGCTATTACAAACAATGTTATGGTTAGATACTTACTTACTGGCGGTTAGTATAAACAAACTACTTGACGCCGAACTTGATACTCAATGCGCGGCACACGCCGCCACTTGAGCTCCGACGCTTTATGGACTTGTTTTTTGCTGCCGGGTGACGCATTAGGCTACCTTTTTATTTCACTAATAGCAAGTTGGAAATAAAATATTCTGCATGCGTTTTATCGCAAATTGTTTTCCCCGCATTTTATCGATTTTTGCCCAATGAAAACTCTTCTTTACCCCATCCCTCCTAAACAAGACAAAACAACTAAAATACTATTTTATTGTTTTATTCTTTATTTTTGTCTGTATATTTATTGTAAATAGTGTAAAAAAGGAAAATAAATATTTCATTATGAGTCTACTGTTTTATTTCTCCATTTACCCTTTTATTTGTGACCTTGGTACAAAATATAATGCAGTCGATATTTTTCATTTTTACTAGATTTTGTAGAATATTTCTATAAAAAAGCATAGATTCCAATAAGATTAGGTTATTTTCATTCAATAAAAGTGGGTTTCACTTCGTAAAGACCCACGATTACAGTACATTTTCAAGTTCAAATTGTCCCTCTTACACTGTTCAGTAGGAAACGTGAGCATTCTCGCAAAAAGTTTGATCCTGTTTTGGTAATAAATCTTATATGGGAAGACAAAAACAAGCTTGATAGAATGAATAGGTGTATATTCAGCACCTTGTTACATAAATTATCTTTTCCTAAAGTTACGTAATAGTTCGCACACACACAAAAATTTGGGACACTAGGCCCTTATTTCTAGTAATTGCATTTTCGTACTCTGAATGTAAAAATTTGTGTGTGTGAATTTTGATAAAGTTGTTATTTTTTAGTAATGTAATTATTCTAGAGTATAATTCTTTTTATTTCAAACAAATCCGTAAATTGGTTAGATAATAATTTGATATTTATTCAACCTGGTCATTTATTTTTTTTGCGCCGCCATGACACCCCTTTCAATTAATGTCAGTGGGGTGAATTGGGAGTGCGTTGCACCATGCACCACAGAGTCAAAAACTTAAAAAATTACTTTATCTACACTCATATCATAATCTTCAAATTAAGAATTCAAAGGTAAAAACATATTGACAGGCTTGAAACAATACATAACTTTAAAGAAAATAAAAAAAAATGTAATATAAAGTTACATTAAAGGTCAGATTTTTCACTTTATGTTACAGTTATTTTTTTAAAGTGTTGCTGTGATCACGGAACAAAACTTAAGTTTTTTTTTAATGTCAAAAGTTGACTCTATAAAAAACCTAATTTCATTTTCGTGGTACAGCGCCACCAAGTTATCTGTTCAGGTGGGCAAAATTGTAACTACAGCCTCGTCATCCGCCATTGTGAAAAAAAACATTCCGCTGTCAGTTTCTGTCTAGTGTGAGTGCTCCCGTTGTTTTTGTTCGATTTCATTGTAAAAAGTGCAAATAAAATGCCGAAACCTCTTAAAAGTGATGCACGGCTAATTATTTTAAAAGTTTTATCTTTTATGAGAGAAGAGAAACGCCTCCAAGCTCCAATAATACCATTCGAAAAGCTGAATGAACGCGTTGCTGCTGCGACAGGTCAGTGTTGCCAGATATGGAAAAAATTAAGTCGCCCATTTAAAAAACATTAAGGAGTTGATTTTATTTGAAATTTAAAATAAGCTTATAAACATATAATGTCTTAATTAAATTTAATTTTGGATGTAATGGCAACCAGCCGTTGTCGACTATATTCTGCCAGAGTCACGCCTTGACACGACATGAGCTTAAAATTATAAAAATAGATATAAATTTTTGGTACATATTTAATTTCACTATTTTCTTTCTGGAGATTTTATATGCAGACGTCACAACATGTATATTCTGACTTAGTAAGATTGCCACCCAAATATTTTTTTGTGTGTTTAAAATCTAGAAGTATGTTGTTGTCGTGATAAATTTCTAAGTGATTTTATGTTTTATTACAGGTGTTTCCGAACGATTTGTCTACAAACTAATCAATGAAGAGAAACATGCTGAGGAAACTAATTCCAAAATCTCTACCCCTGGCAAGAAAAGGGAAAGGAAATCAGGGAAACTGGAAATTGATGATTTTGACATTGGTGTTATAAGAAGAAAGATACATGAATTTTATTCAGTAAGAAAAGAAATTCCGACCTTATCGAAGTTACTGAATGTTCTTAGGGAAGACATAAATTTCCAAGCAAAACGTGAAACTCTTCGAAAATTGCTCCACAAAATAGGATTTCGTTTTAAAAAAACTAAACCAAATAGGAAAGTGCTGTGTGAACGTAACGATGTAGTGGCGTTAAGGGCGGCCTATCTACATAAAATTAAGAAAAATGAGCGTGGAGACAAAAAGCCAGTTGTTTATTTAGATGAAACCTACATACACTCATCTCACTCAACTGGCAAATGTTGGCAAGGTCCTGGAGTTGACGGTGATTTGGAACCCATTTCGAAAGGGAACAGGTGGATTATTGTTCATGCAGGTGGACAAGAAGGTTTTGTGGAGAACACACTTCTCGTTTTTAAATCAAACACAAAAAGTGGGGACTACCACGACGAAATGAACAATAGTAATTTCAAAAAATGGGTTCTTGAAAAATTACTGCCAAATCTGCGTGAACCCACGCTTATTGTGATGGATAATGCACCCTATCATATCATACGCCTAAATAGGTGTCCTAACTCAAACCACACTAAGGCTGATATGCAAAAGTGGCTTTTAGAAAACAGGGTGGACTTTCACGAACAAATGACAAAGCCTCAGCTTTACGAGTTAATAAAAAGAAATAAGCCTACTCCTGAATATGAAATTGACAATTTATTAAAAAGTCATGGTCATGACATTGTTCGATTGCCTCCTTATCATTGCGATTTAAATGCAATTGAAACGATATGGAGCTCGATGAAGAAGAAAGTAGCAGAAAAAAATGTTGGAAAATCAAGTGCAGAAATGCCTCAATTGATTGAAGATGCATTCCGCGAAATCACACGGGCGGAGTGGAAAAATCATTGCGATCATGTCACAAAAATTGAGAACGAATACAGACAGAAAGATGCGTACTTAGATGAACCTTTTATAATTCAACTACAGAGTGATAGTGAAAGCGATTCGAGTGACTCAGAAGATGAACTGTGGGAATCAGCAGATGGCTCGGGAACACCAATTGCGACTGGGATTCCTGGAGTGTGGCCGCTCGAACTCAGAGACCACGACCACAATTATTTAAAAAATATATAAATAAAATCCTATTGCCCCGCACTTTTTGTATTATTTATTGAAACAATAAACATTTACATACAGGCACATACATTGCTTCTGGCCCCACACTAGGATACCCTGTGTCGTGGGAACAAGAAACAACGACATCACATTACTTGCTAAGATTTCTAGATTAACTTTATTTCAATTTAAAGATTTGACATTAAATTCCCTTTTTTCTAGGTAAATTTCTTAAATGGCAATACTAAATTCTCTACTAGCGCCGCTATCAACTGAACAGTTAAGATGGTGGCACTGTACCAAAAGTGCAACTAAAAATACCTAAAACTGCGCGCGCAAAACTGAGTGCAGACGATTGAATGTCAAGATACTTTTGTCGAAATTGCGCCATTTTGTTTCAAAAATTTCATTATGAGTGTAGATAAAGTAGTGTATGAGACTGCACATAACTTGGTATTAAAACACTCGCGAATGCTATTAAAAAACTCGCCAAGGCTCGTTTTTAAAATCTCGCTAGTGTTTTAATAACCCTCATTATGTGACAGTCACATAAACTACTATTATTTCACGCGTGAAATAAAGGATTTCAGTATTGTTTTATTTCACGCGTGATATAAAGAGTCGGCTTCCGCATAATTTTGTTACACAAAAAAGAAAACTTTACGAGCAACTGCATTGAAAAATATTAAACATTCCATCCCATTTCCTTGACAGCAACCGCAGTTCTCTGAACGGTCACCTTCGTAACCAGCACCCAGAAACGGCACGACCGCAGTGCGAACTCTGCCTCAAGACCTTCGCTACAAAAGACAGCCTGCTCAATCATAAGCTGTGAGTGAGACTAGCTTTAAAGTCAAACAGTTAACATAACATAAGATGACATGACACGACAACATAACATAAACTCACGCCTGTATTCCGGAGGGGTGGCAGAGACCAGGGTATACCACAAACAGTCTTAGGTATTTATAAAAACTCAATTTTTTAAAACACTATTTAGAGGCAGTTTATTTAATTTCCACCGACTATTTAAAATGCCTCTGAGAAGTGCTCACGAACCTCGAAGCAGAATATGCACCGGGTCAAAGTGGCACAAAGAGCTATGGAGCGGGCCATGCTAGGCCTCGCCTAGTGGATAGAGTGCCAATAGCCGTCATCTGACGTCGGACGAAGCCTGATGATATTGGTGACCGAATCTCGAATCTGAAGTGGCGATGGGCGGGACGCCTGCCGAGGCGGGAAGACGGCAAGTGGACCAGGGCAGTAACCGGGTGGCGGCTGAGAACCGGGCGGCGGTCGGTCGGTAGACCAACGGCCCGATGGTCGGACGATGTGGCGAGGTCGGCAGGGGGTGCGTCCATGTGAATGACGGGAGACCGCGAAAGATGGCGTGATGGGGAAAAGGCCTATAAGGCCAGCAGTGGGCAGAGGTGGGCTGATGATGATGATGATGATGATGACGATGAGGAGTTTAAGGAGTCGTGGTTTTATGATAAGGCCGGAAGACTTCGCTTTTGAATTATTATTTAC
This sequence comes from Yponomeuta malinellus, assembly GCA_947308005.1. NCBI lineage: Eukaryota > Metazoa > Arthropoda > Insecta > Lepidoptera > Yponomeutidae > Yponomeuta > Yponomeuta malinellus. The sequence continues at coordinate 2,371,159 of OX371023.1, forward strand.
TGACGCTTTATGAACTTGCCTGTGTTATTTACATAAGAAAGCTTAAATAAATATTTTATTGTAATAAAATCCACGTCTAATCAAATAAATCCTCACCAATTCTGCCAAATTTCAGCTGTCTACAGGCTGGCTTTGAATTCGTTCACCGTATTTGAAGGGATTTTTTTTTTCAGTGTGAAAAACAGTGTTATAAATGATTTATCAGTAATGGTATTACATATGTATTTGTAAATATTCGTGATTTCCGACGTTTGGCTCCAAACTGTCAATCCAAATTCGAAGTGGTAGGAAGTACCGTAACGCTGACAAATGTTTTCTAATATGTTTGATGCTTAAGAGTCTGACATCCGATATGCGTAGACAATTTTAAAAACAATTTAGTTGGCTGGCGCTGACCATAAGACGCTCAAATAATAGTTTTTTTGGATTTTTATTACTTTTCGTCCTGATATTGTTTCTTTATGCTTCATCATCATCATTATCAGCCATCCACTGCAGGATGTAGGCCTCCCTCATGGTTTTCTAAGCTTCCCGGTGTTGTGCTGCCCACATCCAGCGACTCCACGCCACCGTGACCAGGTCGTCAGACCATCTGAACGAACTTGTTCGCCCCAACGGGGAACTGGCTTAGCCTGTGTTGCGAGTGCCGTCTAACTTAATAATAGCTTAGATAAAGAATTTTAAAGCAAAGTCCATTCAAATATGGTGATATTGTTACAGCCTGTGTAAGACTTCTGTCCATCTTTACAGAATACACACTGGCGAGAAAAGCCACGCGTGTCAGATCTGCGACAAGCGGTTCAGGCTGCGTCAATCCGTGGCGAAACACATGCTCTCTCACAGGTACATATGTAAGATAAGAACAATGTTTATTGTATTCTTCTTCTTCAAAAAAAATATTACAGAAACGAGCAATGACACACGAAAAGATCCAATTGGCGGCCTCATTGATAATAGCAATTTCTTCCAGGCAACCTCATATTGGAGAATATGTAGATAGAGAACACTTTAAACAGTTTATTTGCAATAATAATATTAACTTCCACGCAACACAATCATGTCCTGGTCCCAAACTAGGATACCCTGTGCTATGGTTACCATCAGGCAAGGACATCACAAACATGGAATTACACCCAGACTGAGATCATTTGTACAAATGTACGGCGGTCCCTATCAGACACTCACACAATAAGACATAAAACACACACACACATACGTGTATGCGTTTGTAGTTGTGCGTATAAAGTGGAACAAATGAACACACACACACACACACACACACAAAAATAAGTAAGCGGGCGTCCTGAAATCACCTTCGTTAGACCTGAGATTTCCGCACTTAGCCTCATTGTTAAGCCATTGCACATAGCAGGGCTGTGAGAACACATCGACCCAGCTCTTGACCTATAATTTAGAGCAGGATGTCTCGCATATTGTCCCTCTTCCACTAGCTTAATCGTTGTTACAGTTCCCTAAGGGCCCACTACTGTCCCCCCTGCGACGTCAGCTTCAAGTCCCGCGCGGCGCTCTCCAGCCATCAGCGACACGCGGCGGCGCACGCGGAGCCGCGAGCGATGGCCGACGCAATGCTGTGAGTCGCGTCGCTTTAGACTTTCTCTAACGTGTTTCTGTCTTCCTCAAAAGCTCTTCTCTGCAGATCCCTCTATCTGTCACACATAGCTTTCTTCCTCTCACACTTACATACGTTAACTCACACTCACTCACTCCGGTCCCTCACAATCGGTACACTCACTCACCTTACGGCCGAGGCCACGCTGTGAGTCGCGTCGCTTTAGCTTATTTCCGTCTCTCTGTAACGTTATTCTGTCTCCCTTACTAGTTATCTCGCTGCCTAAACTATGCGATGTTTCTCATACACATAGCATTACTTCCTCTCCCGCTTATACATACATATTCACTCACACTCCGCTCTTTCACAATCTCACTCTCGAGGTCAATCTTAAGATCCTGCTAAGCGAGCGGCACTTTTTTCTACCAGCTTTTAAATATTAGGAAACGCATTGAATCTGCATTGACATTGCATATTAATTTAATGGTCGTATCCATCTTCATTAAAGTATATTTTGGAGGGCGGCCAAGCTTGCAACCGTAATTTTGCACTTTAATTTTCTAATTTCTGGGCCGCACTTCATAAAACTACAATTCATAGTTTATTATGACAATGCTGTGTAGGTCTATCGTAGATTTACAATGTCTCTCTCTCTCTTTCGCAATGAAGCCAGCTAGTGTACCAATAACGGCCCACTACTGCCCGCCCTGCGACGTCAGCTTCAAGTCCCGCGCGGCGCTCTCTAACTATCTCAACACGCGGAGCAGCGAGCGATGGCCGAGGCCATGCTGTGAGTCGCGTGGCTTTGACTTCTCTCTTTCTCTAACGTTCTTCTGTCTCCCTTCCTAGCTATCTCTCTCCCTCTCACACGGTATATATCTTTCACACACAGCATTACTTCCTCTCTTACTTAAATACATGTTAACTCGCACACACTTACATACCTCGCTCTCTCACACTCTCATTCTCGAATGCAATATAAAGATTCTGCTAAGCGGGCGGCGGTTTCTTCACCTGCGTTTAACTATTAGAAAATGAATTAAATTAGCCGCATTCCTATAGAATATTTGCTAAGCACACCACGCGACTTTTAACTTTTTCCCATAGTAAAAGTTGACATGTAGAACACTTCCTCCATTTTTGTATACACGTAAACTTACAACTTACACCGGTATTGTAAAAATTCAATAATTGCACCTACTTAAAATTCTATAATATTAACTAGCTAACCTGGCAAAGGTTGTTTTGCCATATTAGTTAGCCTACGACCTATTCTCGGACCTACCAAAAAAAAATCATAAAAATCGGTGAAGCCGTTTCGTAGGAGTATGATGACAAACACTGTGACACGAGATTTTTATATATTAGATAATGTTTTATTCATTTATTTGCTTCTTAACTAAATAGCCTAAAAATAACAGGTGTTACATACAAAAAGGATGCTCTTTGATGTTAAAATAAGTGGCCTACTGAGTGGCACCCGAGTACAATAATAAAACTTATAAAAGCTTCACAAAGACCACAATAAATTAGATGACTCTGAGACATGCATACAACCAACGGTACAACTTTTCGCGTTTCTGCCGATGCATATGGAAATATGTAACACTCCGTATACTCGGCCCCATTGATTTCTGGAGGGCCTGTTTCATAGAACAGAAATTCATGGTGTACTATGAGAATTCGTTGTTCATTGCAAAGTCGATCAACCCACAGATTAACTATTAGGAAGACTGCTTCGCAATGTACATAGAATTGTCATAATAAACAATGAGTTGTAGTTTTATGAAACAGGGCCCTGATTCTCACAACTTATTACCCACTCAAAAATGATGATAATAATAATACAGCCTATATAACCCCCACTGTAGGGCACAGGCCTTCTCTCAGAGAGAGTATGGGCTTAATCACAACGCGTGCTCGCCGCGGTGAATGAGTTATTCACATACCTCAGCGCTAGAAATTGCCAACCCGCTCAAAAACAAAATAAAATCCGCCCGTCCCAGCCAGAACACGTGCGAGCAGTGCGGCCGGGGCTTCGCCACGCGCCACCGGCTGGCGAGCCACACGGCGCGGCACGCGGGGCGGCGGCCCGGACGCTCCGCCCCGCGCGGGCCCAAAGACGGCTGCCGGTACGTGTGCCACCAGTGCGGTCGGGGATTTGCTGTGAGTCTGGACACATTCATGTTTACTCACAGTAGCCAAACGCACAAACTATTTATCACAAATACATGCACGCACACACTCACTCACTCACTCACTCACTCACTCACTCACTCACTCACACACACACATACACATACACACACACACGCACAAAAAACCTGTGATCCTGACTTAAGTTAGTCCCGAGTCCTCCGCCCCGCGCGGGCCTCCTATCGGCTGTCGGTACGTGTGCCAATGCCACCAGTGCGGTCGGGGATTTGCTGTAAGTCTGGACATATTCAATTATTCATGTTTACTCACACTCGCTACACACACGTGTGACGAGGCACTCCTATTTTTACATTGCATCCTGAGGATTTAACTCCATTAATATCTACTTTTAAGGTTCGGTCTGTTCAGTAAGATCGAAGAAGAGCTAGCGATTTATTACTTAAAACATATCGGTGTAATTTTATGACGAGCGTTTGTTGGTCGACGCAATCGAACGCCTTGGACAGGTCACAGAACACCCCGATGGCATTCTGCGCCTCCTCCCACGTGGGTCGCTTGAGTCGCCATTTAAATCGTCTTTTGTATGAAGAATTCTATTTAAACGCTGTTATAGCCGCAGTTAAGAAGTGCAAGTCGACCTACGGCTCTTGTTCTGTCTCGTGTCGTAATGTATTTTCTTTTCTGGTGTGTACAATAAAGAGTTCTAATCTAATCTCTTTTCAGGCGCGTCGCACGCTCGACAACCACGTGCTTACGCACTCGGGCGCGCGGCCGCACGGCTGTCCGCACTGCGCCGCGCGGTTCACGCAACGCGCCACGCTGCGGTCGCATCTGGCGAGGTTACACGCCGAACCGACCACTGAGGGGACTGCAGTGCCGACGGATGTGCCTTGTACCAACTGAGTTTACGCCTTGTAATAAATAACTAACTTCCACACAATCACTGGTCTTGGTCCCATATTAGGCGTCCCTGTGCTTTGGTGTGAACATACATATTAATCACGGCGACAAAACGGTAGAATAAAATCTTTTTTTTTTTTTTTGGGGTACCACCCTGTTGCGTGTTGGAGAGTAAATAAAACTAGCGATGAAGAAGTGTAAGGTTTTGATGATTTATTGTTTTTTTTTTTTTTAGCCTTAAAAAGGGCACCCTCCGGAGGACACGGGGGAGGGAGGTGGTGAATGCCCATGCATAACAGCACGGACCCGGCCGTGCTGCCAATGTGGGACTCACAGGAAGTGCGCCTACCCACTAAACACCACCTGGGGGCTGGTTTGGTCCTAAGGACCCCTAAACCGAGTTATTGATTAAAGTATCTCTTATAAATAACATTCTTTAACATCTAACATCTAACCAGTATGTATTGCCGCGAGGCACGTTATACGGCTGCGTGGCCAAAGGTCTTATGCGCCCCGTATAAATATCTGCGGCGAGCCGGTCGACGCCTTCATTGCGCGCTGGCGCTCATGCCGTGCGGATGTCATGTATGCTACAACCCACTAAAACTTTTTTTCTCGCCTACACTACAGTGTGGGTTGATTGGTCGTTTAAAGATTTTGTGGGTGTAGGAAGATAATTTTTTGATTTAGTGTTCTGTTTGTGAAATACGAGTATTAAGCTTTAAAGCGCAATTTATTGCCACTAGTAGGGTGTGTCCCCCCCCCCCTTCTCCTGGCTAAACGGTTGATTGTAGAAACGTGAAAATTTTCAGAGCAGTAGCACATATAATGAACTTAAAAGGAAAACTATCACGGCAGTGTAGGCTTTACAATTTAACGAGTAACAGGCGACCAACTTATAAAAGGAAAACTTCGTACAAAATCCATTGAAAATAACGTTGATGAAGTTTTTAGTTGCGTCAAGCAGAAAACCCCCTCGTTCAACGGAACCCTACACTGCGCGTGGCCTGACACGCACTTGTTTTATGTTATTGTGGTGCGTCTAAGTTGTCACAAAAGGCATCTGACTCAGCGTATTTACTGTAAGCATCTATAGAATTTGTCAGAATAAGGATCAACAGGCCTCCAGTGCCTTGTACTATGCCGTATACGCCTTGTTCTGAGTTTGTGTTAAGAAGAAAAACTCCAAAAACTGAGTTTACATCAAGACGGGAACTCTAAAAACTGAGTAAGGTAACGAAGCAAACGTTTTTTGCGATGCTGAAATATATGTATTTTGTAGGTAAATGTACAATATTTGCCGTTTTCTGCCATTACTAGAATCTGCCGTTTAAATAATCTGCTATTTCAAGAATATGCCATCAGGGAAAAAGGGCTCAATCAGTCAGCCTTGAGCCCGTTTGGTAGTCTTGTAATGTAACGCTTTTTATGTATGGAGAACACTCATAGCACAGCCGAGCAAAAAATAATATTAGAAATTAATCTCGATACGAACAACTATCCAAGAATTTTATTGGTCTTGAATGTAATACAATAAGCACTAAAGCGGGGTCCATAAAAAAAGAATTTTCTTGAATGCAACGAATTTAGCAGCTGTGTGTGATGTATGTGACTAAACTATTTTACAGTTCTAAGTCATTTCAGAAGACGTTAAACGTTTTAAGTGAAAAAAAAAACACAACGTTTACTTAAAATGATAGTTTATCCTTGCGACAACTTATGTTAAGAACATATTCATATAGAAAAAGCTGAAATAAATGCTAATTTTGAGACCAAACTTAACATTTTACTTACATTTATATAGTAACTAATCTGCACACCCAAATAAACCCTAATAACTGATCTATGGTCAAGAAAAAACTGCTGGTTTTTGTTTTTGAATAACTGTTTCGTTCTTTTTCCATACATGAGTATTAAATTAGTGGCATTCTCAAGCCAGAAACCGGCGGTAAAAGGGTTTAGTCAAGTGCAAATACAAAGGATCAAAGGGTGCGTTAATCATACAACGCGTATGTACACAGGGCTCAGGCCTCTCAGAAAAAGGGAGAAAATATTGAGCATCGATAGTTTCAAGCATAAGGAGTTTCTATCAATTCATTCGACTGGTTGCATAATAGTAGTTTATGCAACTGTCATATAATGAAGGGTATTAAAACACGAGTGTGAGTTTATGAAACGAGCGCAGCGAGTTTCATAATAGTAACGAGTGTTTTAATACCCGTGTTATATGCAGTTGCATACACTACTTTATCTTCACTAATGCAATTAATCAAACAACAAGAGTAAATTCACGCGTACGTGTATAATCACAGTGATTTTGCCGCCATTAAAATTTAACCAATGAGAGCGCAGCTGCGCGCTTCAATAAAACGCGACCAACCTGATTGGCCCTGCAATCAAGTTGGTCGCGTTTTATTGATGTTATAATGAGATTTTACGATATCGATGTGAATATTATACCATCATGTGAAATTGCTTAAATTGAGTGTTTTGTTGTCTGCGCTATAACAGTAGTAATTATAAGTCAAGTATTGAAAACATAAGTAGAATGTTACAACATTAGTGTAGTGTAGATAAAAACATTTTTCAACACACCTGCTCGTAAAGTAGGTCTTATTACAGCGTATTTATACTGATAATGCAGAATATTACCCATGCCTTGCATTTTACATTACATTATCGCACTAGTGCCTTTTCATTACATATCTTTTTAAATATTAGCAAGAAGTATTAATGTTTCGAAAACAGCTAAGTAGTTATTTGCGTAAATATAAAATTCAATTCAAAATGTGATAAATAATTAAAGAATTTCATGAAACTGCTTGTTAGCTTGTTGGTATTTATATTTTGACGGTGTATTTTTACCTATAAATACCCAATTTCAAAATTTATAAATATGTGGCTGATTAGCTACTTTGCCGGTGCCCTTATCTCAGACTTGCGCGCGCATGCAGCGCTGAGCGCGCGAAAAAATAAAATTACGGCCGCCATCTTTTAAATGGGTTTCTGTTTGTTAAGTTTAAATAAATGTGAACTTTTATTTACTTTTCCTCGCAAGTGTGTTGAAAAACGTCGTATGAAACACGTGAGCATTGATCATTACACTTCTCGTCTCCATTAAGCCTTCGCCTTCGGCTCAGGCTTAAAAACCGACTCGAGTGTAATGACCAACATACCACACTTGTATCATAATGTACTATTATTAGTTAAAAGAACGACTACAAGAAAAATTCGCACTAAAATCGACAGTTCGATTTATTTTGACAAAGCCGGTATAAGAAATTTAAAACTGTGGTTACGTTTTCCCCTTTACCACACTATACCTCCGAGGAGTGTTTTATGGAATCTTTTTTTTTTATAATTAAGACTGTTTAAATATTGTTAAGACTTTCTCATATCTCTAATGTTAGTTGTACAACTTACATTTAACTTAAGTATTTGAGTATACATTAAATTACATTTCCATTTATTTTAACTTTTTACTACTGTTTCTGTAATTGTTTTCTGGTGTGTACAATAAAGAATAATCTTACCTTACATTTCTACACTGAGTGTGCGCGATGGATATTCTACATAGTTTCTACTGTTATATCTTTTTTCATCATCTATTGTCACTTCTCTTAGTAAAATGGGTTATTGGAGACGGTCATGCGGTATTCTGAACCCATTATTTTTAGGGCAGCTGGGACTGGCCAGCAAATAATCAGGTTTTGGTCACCAGTATGAATACATGAGCAGCGATACGTGGTTGAAAAACAAGCTAAATAGTGTCAGCAAATAGAACAGAATACCTATAGAAATAATTTGTCGCCACAACACAAAACTCATTGGACAGCAAAATAAATAATCGGGTTCAAAATTATCACTTGGGCAGCGCAGTATGAGATTTTTCTTTTCACAAATTCCTTGAACCTCAAGGCTTTTCTTAACAACTCTAGTCTCCGCAAAATCGTTGATGTGGAGTTTCTTGGCTAGCTTCGTCTGCACATAAGCAGCCTATATACATCCCACTGGAGGGCCGAGAGAGAGTATGGGCTTAATCACCACGCGTGCCCACCGCGGATTGGCGATTTCAAGCGCTGAGGTGTGAATGTGAATAGCTCAGACACCCAGGTTTTCTCACAATGTTTTCCTTCACCACTAGCGAGTGGTATTGTTACTATAACTTCACAAATGTACATAACTTAACGAAAACAAAGCCATAGATATAGTATTTTCTAAGGTTAACACGAGCACTAGACTTAATAAAAACGGAATTTCTACCGAAAACACGGCACTTGCAAAAGTACCGAAACGTCGGAAAATAGTAAAATAAAAAATAAACGAGTAAATATCCGTGCAAATTCAGTTTTTATTAAAGTCATAGGTACAAGCCTGCCCTGGGATCGAACCTGGGTCTCTCGCTTCCGAGTCCAATGTTTTACCCACTAGGCTACCACAGCGTCGTCTGCACATAATCTGTGAATTCTGACTAACAGCTTTGACGTTTATTAAGTAATCATTTTGTTTGTAACCTCCTCAGCCCCGACCTTGAAAATAACAATTGAAAACGATTATTATTTTGAATCGCTCGTAGCCCCGGCTGCCTGAGTGATCTTAAATGATCACGAAGGTTAAGCAACACTGGGCGCGTTCAGTGCATGGATGGGTCGCCGTCTATGCCTAACGCTAGTGGCATTTTTCCGAGCGGTTCCGTGCTTCGCAAGGCACGTTAAGCTGTTGGTGCCGGCTGCCGTCGATAGATGGCAGTCGTTAAGCCAAGTCAGAGGCCTTAGGGCGGCTTGACAACTTCTGACAGTAGACGAGCCACTAGTCTACAAGCCTCCACCAATCCGGACTTGGCCCCCGTGGTGGAGTATGGCCTATACCTTCCTCAGGGAAGAGACCTGTGCCCCTCGGTGGGGACATAATGGGTTGATGATGATGATTATTTTCAAGGTCTAGGAGGAGACTAAGGTTTCAAGCCCTCCTATCAGGTAACTGTCCAAAATCCAAACTCTAAGGGCGCTTATACACGGGCGCCGCCGACCTTGATAATAACAATTGAAAACAATTATTATTATCAAGGTCAAGACTGAGGAGATTATAGTAATTGATAAATACAATTGTTCGTTCGCAAGGTGCCGCCCGTGTATAAACGCCCTAACTAAAAAAATATTCACTATAATCTCCTCAGTCTTGACCTTGAAAATAGTAATGGTTTTCAATTGTTATTTTCAAGGTCGGTGTCGCCCGTGTATAAGCGCCCTTAGAGTTTGGATTTTGGACAGTTACCTATTAGGAGGGCTGGCAAGCCTAGCCTCCGCGAAACAACCCAGAGATCACAACCTTATTCGAAGACCAGGGAGGCGCTGGCATAAGACACCGAGGAGTCCTGCATATTGGTGCACTGGGAGCTCTGCGCGTATTTGAGGAACTTCATGGACATCCGCGGCGCGTCCGATTGGCTCGCCAGCTTCGCCACCGCCTGGGAACGATAGGACAAGATTAAGGCTGTTCTTACGTGGGATATACTTTAGTGATCGCGTGTGGTTCGAGTTGGCGATGAATAACAAGAGCGTTTGTGATGGAATGTATGATAATTTATTTACAGGAGATATTTATACGAAACTTAAAAACTACTTAACCAATGAAAAACAATTAAAATTATTTACAATAGTAACACCAATAGTAACTAGAGAATAGTCGGCCAATCACGCAACAGTAATTTTATTTTAGAATTTAGTATTGTAATAATATGAGTAAACTTTCGGTAAATGTAGTCTGAGGGTAATTAAACCCACCAAAATGTTGCCATGACGAGACCACATACCTTGCACTGTTAAAAATTTATCAGATCTCACGTAAAGCCAAGCTTACAAGCCCTAACTTCACAAAATCACGATACTCAAAATATGTGGCTTGGCGTGAGGTGTAAAATTGATTCATATATAATATACATATTTATTCAATTATACACATATGTATTCAATTGATTCAAGTTCATTACTATTCTGTTCTACAATAGTTCTTCTAGTAACGAAACCGCAAGGATCATATTTTGACTAAGGTAACAAGCAGGCGGGGTGGGTTGGTTTTTTTTTTTTGTTTCTTTTATGCTGATTTCATACAGCCTATGACACTCGCGCAAACATGACGAATCAATTGAGATTGTGTGTGTTTGTCGAAATCTGACTATTGAGGTAACATAGAATCGGACATACGAGCCAAACACATTACCCTCCTTTAAGGCTTCGCCGCAGGCGGGTAAAAAACTAAAAACTGTCATATTTCAAAAACAGCAAGACTTGATGTAGCCATTAAGACTAAGGGCTAAATGGCTACACGCTGATAAAAAAAGATTAAAAACTTGTTGAAGAGTAGGTTTTACCTGTAGCAACACTCCGATGGGATGCCGCCCGCAGATGGTGTTGCCATATTTGTTGAGATACTCCGTAAAAGACTTAGGGTCCAGTTTTTCTATTATATCCATACCCTGTAATGGGGAATAGTAACAATGAAACTGTCGAAATTAATAACTTGACCTATATTTTAATAATTAATATGTCCGTAATTTTATTATCAAGCCTTACGACTGAAGTTCATGGATCTGGTATTAGATAGCATTTACGCCCCTAAACGGCCGCTTTCAGCGCTAATGTTATCTAGCCCCAGGTTCCAGGATCTGGTATTAGATAGCATTTATGCCCCAAAACGGCCGCTTTCAGCGCTAATGTTATCTAGCCCCTAGGGAGAAAACGAACTGGCAAAGGCAGCGTAGGACGCCCACCAGCTCGCTGGACCGACGATCTGAGGCAGATTGCTGGCGGCGGCTGGATGAGGATCGCCGAGGACAGAAGGAAGTTGCGTGCCTTGGAGGCCTATGTCCAGCTGATTGATTGAACTTCCACACGACATGATCACTTGTAGGTACTGATCCCAAACTAGGATGCCCTGTATGTAGGTATACCTGTTTGTCAAGCCACTCGATGCTCTGGTGAATGTGTCCCCGCTGGGTATCCCGCCACGTGTACCGGAACCGCTGTCCCCAGTGGCAGAAGTCCGAGGAGATCACGAAAAGGTTCTGAGGGTCGGCGAGGTAGGGCGCCAGGATCGCGCCGTATCTGTGGAGATTGGATAGACACGAGGGAAAGGTGTTAAATAAGAAAAAAAAAACCGACTTCGCTACACTACAGCACTAAAAAGTTAGAAATAATTTAAATATTTAGAAGTATTTATACATGTAGGTATTGCAGAAGTATAATTTGTAGTCGGTGCCCGAAATATATGTGCTGGTCATAAAACTGGAAGTCGGTTTTATTTTTAAAAAAATATTTTTCCATTTTTAGTGGGGGATCGGGAGAAAAATATACGAGTCCCTTATAACCATAATTTACCCTACTTAATTAGTTGCTTTAAAATTTGACGTTCTCAATTTCCATCTCCAAAAGTCTTCGCCAGAACATCACCAAATTGCCTTGGGACTACTTTCACGCTATTTTATGAAACATACGGATATTACTAAAGGGCCCCATCAGGCCTTATTTACTGCTGTCCATTGAAGAGTTCCGTTCTTCATCTCTGAAAGTCTTCATCAGATCTTCACCAAATCAGAATGGGGCCAATGGGACGTTATATGTATTCGAACAAAAAAAGAATTGTCGAAATCGGTTAAGATTTGACGGAGTTATGGAGGAACATAGCCAAATAAAAAAAAATATACGCGTCGAATTGATAACCAATAACGGACCAGTATTTTTTAAACTAAACGTATTTACGAAACACAGTTGTAGGAATTCTACAACCTGGCAACAGAATGACCAGGCTTTGGTAGTTTAAAAACATGAAAAACAAAAGGAAATTAACATAAATCATGCAAAAACTCGAAGCGTGTGCGTGTGTGTCTTTATATTTCTGTATATGAATAGGTACGAGTGTTAGTATTATAAGCAATTCCATATATACGTCCTACTGTAGGGCACAGGGCTTAATCACCACGCGTGCCCACCGCGGATTGGCGATTTTAAGCGCTGAGGTATGTGAATAGCTCAGACACTCAGGTTTCCTCACGATGTTTTCCTTCACGGTTAGCGAGTGGTATTGCTACTATCCTTACTAATATTATAAAAACGCGAAAGTTTGTATGTATAGATGGATGTTTGTTACTCTTTCACGCAAAAACGGCTGAACGGATCCGGATGAAATTTTGCACAGAGATAGATTAGAGTCTGGATTATTATTTAGGCTATTTTTATCCACATCAAAATTACCACGCGAACGAAGTCGCGGGCAACAACTAGTAACTTGATAAATGTACATAACTTAGAAAACAAAGTCATAGGTCACTATGGGTCTCTCGCTTCCGAGTGTACCGTTCTACCCACGAGGCTACTGTCGTTGAATTTTGTTTATATATTGAAGAAAAAGACTAGAATTTAGGTTTTACTTTTTTATAACATGTTTGAAAGTTTTTTGTGAGATACATGAAATGTATCAATATATCTGGAAACGATTTATTATATGCTTTTGGCAAGCGACCACTTATGGAATTCTGAGTATAGTTCGTGTGGACAAAAGAATGTGGAAGAGCTTATGGATATCATGTCGAGTGCGAGTAGATGGGGCTCGTAAGTTTAACCCCCTGCCCACACAGAAGGGACGTGGAGCGGGGGCGCGGAAAAGACGCGAAGTGTTGTATAGAAATCGCGTCCTCGCCCCGTCTCTTCTGTGTGGGCGTCGTCCCATCCCTTCAGTACATTTTGTACATTTTGCGTCTTTTCGGCGCCCTCGCCCCACGTCCCTTCTGTGTTACCAGCGACTAATGAAGTATAACAAGTTCAGGGCTGCCAACAGTGCCGTTGAATTTTGTGGGAGTAGAGAATGTTATGAACTGAAAGGGGATGCAGTGACTAGAATTGAGAAAGGAATGTTTGTTGCGTCGCTTTGGGCATACTGGATTTGAACGATTCCTTAAACACTCCTCTAAGGTAGTTTCAATAAAATCAAATATTTTATTTATTACTAACTGACTCGGCAAACGTGGTTTTGCCATATTAATTATTAAGCCTACGACCTATTCTCAGACTTATCAAATATAACCACACAAAAAAATTAATAAAAATCGGTGAAGCCGTTTCGGAGGAGTTCGATAACAGACACTGTGACACGAGATTTTTATATATCAGATAATATAAATGTTTACGTAATGAACGTCGTGAAGAGTTTATTACAGACTACAATAGTCTGTTATAGTCTTTCACAGACTATTTAAACTGCCTCTGAGGAGTGTTTCAGAGAAATAAGACGGTAACCCCCGGTGTCTCGTACACTAACAAGCTGTTAGTCTACTGTTAACATCTGTCAGTGGTTTTTTTTATATGCACTTTGGTCAATTGACAGCTGTTTAACAGTAGATTAACAGCGTGTTAGTGTATGAGAAACCGGGGGTAAGTTTATAATTTAAACTAAAATTTTACTAACTTGGCTTCTTTTTCGGGTGTAAGGGATCCGACTAAAATAGGTATGATTGTAAATCCAGTCTTATATCTGAAAAAAAGAGAAAATAACAATTGTAAAGAAAATACATTCTCTATTTACATTTTGTATGTATGTACTCACGCCTGTATCCCAGAGGGGTAGGCAGAGACCAGGGAGTGCTACTGGCCACGATCCTGACAGATCACTTCCGCTTGATGAACATTCATTAGTCGATGCATGCACGCACGCCGGTTTCGGGTACCCTATTACTAACACTTCACTGTCCGGCTGTCTGTCTGTCACTAGGCTGTATCTCATAAACCGTGATACGTAGCTAGGCAGTTGAAATTTTCACAGATGATGTATTTCTGTTGCCGCTACAACAACAAATACTAAAAACGGAATAAAATATATTTTTAAGGGGGGCTCCCATACAACAAACTTATTTTGTTTGCCGCCATTCGTCAAGAAAAAACCGGCCAAGTGCGTGTCTGGCCACGCGCAGTGTAGTCCGTAGAAAGAGGGGTTTTCTATCTAACACGTTTATTTATTTAAAACTTATTCCAATACAAAATAAATACTAGAAATAAACATAAACTTTCGTTCCTAAAATGTAGGCTGAAGGTAAATGCATCCTTTATGGGGCATTGTATACGTTTTTATAATAAAATCCATGAGAATAAGCTCACCAGAAACGCGATTTAAAAAATCTTTAAAGCACACTTTATGACAAAAGGGCTACTAAACATTAAAGATAATTTAGATGACAATGATGGCTAGAATTAACGCCAGTTCAATGCATGAGTTCTGGGTTTTACAATAATTATGTAAGTTTTGGACTAATTATGGACTTTTAATCTCCATAGTCTTCTATGGAGTTTTTTTGGCCATTTTTTCTCCAAAACGGTCTAGATTTTGAAATGGAACTTGTAACGTTCATTAAGTCGCAGTTTCTATGCTACTTTGAATAAAACACCTTTGGATTTTTTTTAACAACTTTCATTTTAAGAAATAGGAAGGAGTACGAAGTTTTCCTTTTATAATTTGGTCGCCTATTACTCGTTAACTTGTAAAGCCTACTTAACTGTGATAGTTGCCCTTTTAAGACCATTATATGTGCCCTGAATTTTTTTAAGTTTCTACAATCAACCATTTAGCCGGGAGAGGAGGGGGACGCCCTACTATGACAAAAAATTGCGCTTTAAAGCTTAGTAATATTTCGCAAACGGCACCCTAAATCAAAAATTATTTTTCCTAGACCCACAATATTTTTTAAAGACAAATCCAACGACACCCCACACTATGGTGTAAGGGAGAAAAAAAATTGCATCCCTAATTTAGGTGTATGGGAGGTACCCTAAAGATTTTATTCTACCGTTTTGTCGGCGAAATAAATATAATATCTATGCCATATTTGGATGGAACAAATTACCACAAGAAGTGGTTTCAGCACCAAACGTCAACAAATTCAAGAACTTACTGGACAAACACATCACTGACCTGAAAAAAATAACCAAGTGAAACTGGATGCGGGCAATTATCAGTTGTTCCAACTGCCTGCCCGTCTACAAATAATAATAATAATAATATTTCTGCTGGCAGAAATTCGACAGACAAACAGACAAACAAATAGACGGACGGACATCTTGAACGGACATCTTGAAACTGTAAGGGTTCCTTGTCGACTACGGAACCCTAATGACGTTACTTACTCCTCCATAACCTTGGCGATATAGGGCAGATGCATCTCTATAGAATGCTCATCCTCATCAGTCTGCACGTCCATCCAGGTGAACTGACGCGTCGCCTCGAGCTCAGCGTATACTGAAAGATAAAGCTGACATGACAGGGCCGTAGCCAGGGGTATGTCAGGACAGGCTGACCCACTGTTTCTCGTACAATAACTATCAGTTAATGTAGGTCCTATTTATAACATAAGCATATTATGTTATAAATAGGGACGATTCGCATACAAATTATTTTTTCTAAATTTGTTAAAAATTTACATAATTACACACTGAAATTATATCTGTCAGGATAAATTAAGACCTGTGCTAAATTACATTTCCTTGAAAAAAAAAACAGTAGTTTAATTTTAAATTAAAATTGATATAGTTTGTATAGACTAAATTGTCGACCTCATTTAAGCTTATAAACTACTGTTTTTTTTAAGAACATAAATTACCGCAAAAAAGTCTAAATTAATGCAGACATACATAATTTCAGTGTATAATTATGAAAATTGTTTAATAAAATTTGGAAAAAATTATTTGTACGGGAATGGTCCCAACTTAATAAGTTCCACACAAAAAAAATTACCATTAAAAATTGTCCAGCCCTTCCATCTGTAGTAGGTTAAATCAGACAACTCCATACAGAGTGGAGGACTTACGTGGTCGCGCCCCTGGTCCCAAACTAGGATAGGTGCTATGATAATCAGACATGGACAACACAAACATTTGCCATTTACACAATTAAGTACGGTACCCTCCAGTGGGATTCGAACCCACAACCTCTGTATTGGCAGTCAAGCGAGGTGACTAAGGGAGTTAACCGCTTGACCAACGATTGGAAGGTCAATATGTACCATACTATTATATCCTACAAATGTTAATTTTAAAATATAACACCTGCTCGTCAATGGAATATTATGTGTCATGCAAACTCAACTTAAAGCAAGTCATTTGTGTCCTATGGTCTAGCCGGGTCATTATAAATGTACTGAATTTCATAATCCCCTAGGGAATTATGACATTTGAATTTGGAATGCAATCAACATTGAATATACGAGCTCCTTGCAATCCATGACCAAACCTCAAAATTAGAATATAAACATTTCATAGAGCCCTACACCAAGAAGAATTTATTCAAAATTAGAATGAAAACTATTCATAGAGCCCTAAATCAAGGAGAATGTATTCAAAATTAGAATGAAACTTTTCATAGAAACCTGCATGAAGAAGATTTGCCACTACAAAAAAAAACAAATAGAACGAAAAGGCGCTAAACTGCAAATCTTTGTGTTATTTTGTAACAAAATAGCATATTTTAACAAAAATGTCAACTGACAGTGACGAAAGTGATGTGATAACTTTTAATTTTCTATATTTGTCTTCTTTCATTATTGTAAAATTAATAAAGTAAGTACTTTCTTTTTAATTGTATTATGTTTTATTGCCTCGCAGTGTTTATATAAAGTAGAGTATGCATTTTGGGGATAAAGCAGTGTATTTGTCTCGGGCGTTTTTGAACCCCTCGGCCTCGGGAGTTAACGCTGTAACTCCCTCGCTTCGCTCGTGAGTTAACCCTAGGATCCCTCGTCCTTGGGGTTCAAAATATCGCCCAAGACATAATACACTGCTTTATCCCCTTAATGCATAATCTACTATTATACTATTGGGCGGTGCAAATGAAATGCTTCTCTTCTCATACGCTCAAGGACAGGCTGGGACGTCAAGAGGGTATTATGATATGGGGCCGCCAAATCCAAATTTGAAATGAATACTAAAAACACAGCTATTGACATCCTAATCCATAAGAATACGTTGAGTAATAGTTTCGTTAGCCGTATTTGTCGTATCAATTTGAGACTACCGCGACTTGTATACGGTAAAAAAACTTAAGGGCCTCCAGGGAGCAACACAAGCGCCACCGAGGAAAAGAAAACATATTTTTTTTTAGGGTTCCGTACCCAAAGGATGCCAAACGGGACCCTATTACTAAGACTTCACTGTCCGTCAGTCTGTCTGTCTGTCACCAGGCTGTATCTCATGAACCGTGATAGCTAGGCAGTTGAAATTTTCACAGATGATATATTTCTGTTGCCGCTATAACAACAAATACTATAAACAGAATAAAATAAATATTTAAGGGGGGCTTCCATATAACAAACGTAATTTTTTTGCAGTTTCTTGCTCGATTTTAATAATGGCAACAGTTAGACGCTTGAAATATTCACAGAAATATTCTATATTCGCTTCAAATATAAATAATAAAATTAAAATAAATATTTAAGGGGGGCTCGTGAATACAACGTGATTTTTTGCGGTTTTAGGGTTCCGTAGTCCGACAAGGAAACCTTATAGTTTCGCCATGTTCGTCCTTTTGTCTGTCTGTCTGTCCGTCCGCGGGGTAGCGCAGAGACTGGTGGTACTAGAAAGCTGAAATTTGGTATGTGTAGAGTGTGACTCGTTGGGAACAAATGACAAAGTTAAAAAATAAAATGTTGGAAATATTTTTTTTTTACTGTACCTCCTCAAACATGAAAAGTGGGGATGATTTTTTTTCTCATCTACCCCATCATGTGGGGCATCGTGGGATTGGTCGCTTATACATTGAGGGCGCCGGAAGACCATTTTTCTTTAATGCGCAAGCTTTAAAACGCAACGTTTTGTCCGAGAGTGTCCCCTCTCCTGGCTAAGCGGTTGATTATAGAAACGTGAAAAAATTCAGGGTAGTAGCACATACAATGAACTCAAAAGGAAAAGCATCACGGCTAAGTAGGCTTTACTAGTTAACGAGTAATAGGCAACCAACATATGAAAGTAATATTTCGCACAAAATCCATTGATGACTTCGATGAAGTTGTAGTTCTATAAAGTAGATAAAAACCCCTATTTCTACGGAACCCTACCTTGCGCGTGGCCTGGCACGCACTTGGCCGGTTTTTTTACAGATCAAATTTGCAAAAAGTTTCAGTACAATCTCTCAATTATGTTAATAGTGATTTTTAGGACCCGTGTTTTGCCTAGTCTGTTTTTTTGTTGTCTCGTATAATGTCTGTGTGGCGATGAGTGAACGTTTTTCTTTTTCTTCTAAATCTAATCTTTAATTCAGGGGCCCCACATTGTAATGTCCCTCCAAGGTACTCACTCTGTTTGTCAATGGTGAGGTCGTAGAGAGGCGTATGGTATTTATCCAGCGAGGACAGCGCGCATCCGCCGAGCCTCACGTGGTGGGACGGACCCAAGATAAAGATGCGCTTGCTGTGGGGAGATAGAATAAAATCATATCTAGTGGCAGTAGCGGTGGGCTGGTCACGTAATAATGGCGAAGAACCGATGGTCGCCCTCGGGTGGAGACCAGGAACTGGCTGATTGATTGAATATCAGGCATTCGTGGACCACTCTTAGTTCGTGAAAGCAATTGAAGTGGTCCGCGCGGTCGTCCTAAATAATAATAGCGAGGCACATTTCGTTGTAAATATATGGCAAAAAAAATAGTTCTAAAATATTAAAAATTAATAATACCTATAAAAAGACAAATATTTTCATATCAGTACTGCTTCCACCGAGAAAGTTTTCAGATTCCCAGTGTGGATTTGTGAAATTTACCCCTCTGGTGGGGTATTCCAGCAGGGATTAGTAATAGGTAATAATTATATAGGTTTATTTCAGACCAATAATCCATAGATGTTAGTAAAACATAAAATATTTCAGTCTTAAAATATCCAATGGGTTTGAGGTTGGTTTGAGGCTTGTCCGATATGGTAAGAAGTATGCCGTCGATACTGTCACGCACCCTGCACAACAGAGAGGCTGCTCTGCGCCGGAGGATCGCGTGTAGCCCTACTAAATTAGGTACTCACACGACCACAGGACTAACTTGTCGGTAGGCAAACGCGCCGCAGGCTCCACAATACGAGTAGCCGGCGTGTCTGCGAATAAACAACTTTATACAAAATCTGCAAGTTCAGTTTCTTAATAGAAAAAGGATAAGATAACATAAGATAAGAATATTCATTATTGTACCAGGAAAAAACACAAACATGAAATATTATAAAAGGGGTAAGTAGTAGGCTGCCGTCGATAGATGGCAGTCGTTAAGCCAAGTCAGAGGCCTTAGGGCGGCTTGAAAACTTCCGACAGTAGACGAGCCACTAGTCTACAAGCCTCCACCAATCCGGACTTGGCCCCCGTGGTGGAGTATGGTCTATACCTTCCTCAGGGAAGAGACCCGTGCCCCTCGGTGGGGACATAATGGGTTGATGATGAAAGTAGTAACATTAATTAGCCGAGTTTGTGTCTCACTGCTGGGCAAAGGCCCCCCTCCCTGATCGTCCACTCCTCCCTTATCCATCCTCTCCCACCTAGGTTGAAACATTTCATGTTTGTGTTTTTCCTGGTACAATAAAGAATATTCTTATCTTATCTCATCTTGAAAGGTTGGGAGATCACCCCGCTGTCCCCGCCCGTCTGCGATATCCGACGCAGGGCACGCCAGTCGTACGGGCGTGGACAGATGGGCGAAAATTGGCACAGATATCGCAGACATACATTTAACATGAATCATCATCATCAGCCATTCGACGCCCACTGCAGGACATAGGCCTGCTTCGTGGTTTTCATAACCATGAAGGGTTTTGCCATAATCGCCACGCTTGGCATGCGGGTTGGCGTACTGCGATACAGTATGTGGTTGGAATCTCAGGAAGACGCTGCTGCCCGTCTCCTGATAATTGATTTCCTTAGTCGCCTTCTACGACATCCACGGAAGGAAATGGAGTGACGCTATTCTTAATCCGGCGCCACACGGACAGTGAACATGAATACAACAATACAATTAGTACAACAGTAAAGATGAACTTACGGAGCAATAATAGCCCTGGCCGGGCCGTGGCTCAGGTTGGCTTTCGACAGCCAGAGATCCAATTGCCGCGACAATTCGGTACCTGCCACGAGGATGGAGAAAAACAATAACTTCCACACAACACACTCACTTGTACTCGTCCCAAACTCGGATACCCTGTGCTATGCTAACCAGGCAAGGACATCACAAACATGGAATTACACCCAGACTGAGGCCATTTGTAACAAATCAAAGACAGCAGCCTCCAGTGGGAACCGAACACTTAACCTTTGTTTTTGTAGTCAAGCGTGTCAATGGAGAGACCATCGAGGCAGTTTAGAATTACTACTACTGTCCAACTGTATCATAATATTATATTATAAAATAAACGAGACTGAATTTCATTAAAGAATATTTATTGTATATTTATCTAAATAACTAAAATAACACATTTTTCTTGAATCAACCACATTAGAGATGTGTCAGCGCTATAGCTATACTTTTTTATTAATTTAAGCAAATTTGCACAGCCAAGCAAGCATAAATAAGTTTTTTATAATAAACAACAATTAGGAATATTTGGGCACTACATTGATTACGCTAATCATCATCACTGTCATCATTCATCATCTTAGAAATGGAATCCGAACAATGCTTCAGCAATTTCTCACTGAAGGTCGGGAACTTCACTTCGAATTCCTTTTTCAACGTTTCCATATCAAATCTATCCTTCCCAATGTCCTGTAGGCTTTCCATTGACTTTTCATACTGTTTGAATTTGTTTACATCCAGTTGCGAATGTCTTTTTATTTCCTCAAGGCCCGTTAAGGCATCATCAACTGCATCAAGAAGCTGCTTATGTCCAGAGGTCTTGTTGTAACCAAATTCAACATTTTTTGTTTCAAGACGGTTCAATGATGCCTGCTCTTTGAGTTTGAGGTCTCTTAAGATGTCTTCGGCATTGGATTTGTCTGTTACATCATAGAAGTCTGTGGTGTCTTGTTTTTTCAGGTCCAGTAATCTGCAAATTGAAATTGGGAACATTTTAATATTGAAAGTAAGGGCATTACTGCCAGCATTACGGGAACCTCTGAGTCAGATATGTCGGAGTAGTTTGATGAACTGATTTTTATTGTGCTCAAACCCATAAGGACTAGTCCTCCTTTTGAATACCATAAGCAGGACAGGAATTGTAATCCAGAAAGGTGTAAATCAAAACAACTGGGTAAGGATCAAATTCATACTAACCTCTGCTGTTCCACTACGAAATTGATCTCCTTGAGCCTTTTACTGGTCTTATCCAACTGGTCAACAGTTTGTTGAAGCCTCTTAGCCAAGTGGGTCATCTGTACATCGATCTCAGTCTCCTCTCTTTCAATTTTTTCGTCAACCAGACAGTCTTCTAACATAGCTCGAAGAAACTTGTTGTAGGATATTTGCCGGTACTCTTCTTCGAATTCGGCCGGTATGGAGGCGGGTAAGGGGTCCCCAGCTATGGTCAAGTCCCCTTCAGCGATTATCGTGTTGTTTAGTTGAGTTTTCTGTCGGCTTTGTATGGTTCGATCTTTGATGGCGGTTTGCGGAACACGAGTGCGGGAAGTCGAGGCCGAACTTGTAGTGGACGGTCGCTTAAGCTTCGCCGCAGGCATTGTGAACTTTTTTTTGTCCGACATCGTAGTTTTTAGCGCTTGATAAACAAAGTAAATCGCCTGACACTTGAAAAAGTTGAATTGTCGTCGTTGACGTTTCGTTTGAATCGCTGTCATGGCAACCAGTAAGCGTTTCCGGTTGGTGCGTTCAGAAATTACAGTTTTTTAATATTATTTTGCGGTGAAATTAAAATGATCTTGAGATATGAAATAAGAAAAGGGGGAATTATAAAACGAGCGAACAAAAAAAAACTTTGCGACTGATGATGACATACTGTTTTAATAACTTGAGCGGTATGAATTTGAGTAAGCGAAAAATTAACTAAACTGACGACGAATATTGATTTATAATAAAATCCAGAACGAGCTTACAAAAAGTGGATTGTGATAAATCCATTTCAGATATTAAAATTTTATCCGAGCGACTTCATTACTAAGTGAGCGACTGGAAATACAGAGAGGGCAACTTCAATATTAAGATAGATTCGATTTTTCTAAGTGAGGTTATACTTAGCGAACTACTAAAAAGTTCACTTTGAGCAAAGTTTTGTAAGCTGCTTTATTAATGATTATTGGTTACTGATATTCTATTTGAGGGCTTATGTTTTTTATTTTGATACGCTTTTTTAATGAAAACTACAGATTTTTAAATGCGCGCGAATTCGAATGGGGGCGGGGCGACGAATCATTGCCAAATTTGGACTGGCAAAAAGGATCGTGCGACTGTCCCGAATTTTTCAATAGATATGTATGCAAACACGTTTTGGGGCTAGCAATTCGGCTCAAACTAACAACACCACCACTGGAAGCAAAAATGATACCCATTGGACAAAAAAGAAAACGAGGCCGGCCCACTAAGTCCAAGCCAGCACTTATTTACCAGTGACGATGAGTAGTAGGGCTCCTCATACCTATCAATGTTTCTTAGTATTAATAAGAAGTTTTTTTTTTTAGTTGACTGAAGCGTCTTATTTTATTTTTTGTTCATTTGATTGAAATAAATGCATGCATATTACTTTATTTTTACGGAGTACATTGTTTTATTTAATTACCCTTATATTTCAATAATAAAATTTCTCAACTAATAGAATAGTGTTTCTTCAAATAGTTATTTCATATTATTTTATTTTTTTTAATGTGAGCTCATTATACTCTGCTCATTAGTGTATTTTTCAAAGTGGTTTTTGTATTCGAAACACTTCATTTAAGATAAAATGCCGCTCAGTATAAAAAATACATTTGCCAAATATTGAAAAAAATGCAGGACGTAACGTTGACACTCAAACAAATATTAGGTCGCTCAAATATTATGAAGCTGCTCATTTTGTATTTTAAGTAACTCAAATTAATGTTTGTAAGTTGCTGTTCTGTTGATTTCTCGTCACTCGCAGTCAGTCGCTCACTTAGTAATTCTATAACCCAAATTAATTAATTTTGACACTTATAACTGTAATTTACAGTCACTCGTTTTATTGCTACCCTAAGAAAAGTACGCGAGAAACTTTTATCACCAAAATTAACGTACGGTACTTACCTATACAAAAATAAAATCGAATGCTGAATGAACTTTTTTTTTTTTTCGTCGACAGCAAAAACCATGCAGAAACGTAGTTTATGAACGGACAAAGGAAGGTCAATAGCGTAAGCAGAGTCAAAGTTTATACTTTTAATGTAATTAAAATCCTTCTCCTCCTGTATTCTCTTCAAAAATATAACAACCCTCATTGGTTTTAATAACAAAACTAATGAGGGTTGTTATATTTTTTAAATTATATTCCTTTGTCTTTATTTGAGAAACAAAGAGCCTAATTTTTGACCAGGGTCAACGACCCTGTCGATCTTCTTACGAAAATACTCTAGTAATTTTAGCCTACTATGTAATAATAACTGAATTTACTTTATTTACTTTTCAAATTGAAAACGGTACATACATAGATCATTCAAGAAATAGAAAATTCATGCCTATAATAAATCGAAATAAAGCAATAGTTAGTACACTTACCGTTTTCGGTGTACCAGCTACCGGCGTGAGAAGCGTTGCGGCAAGACATTTTGCCTAAAAACTTATTTACGAAACACAGAAAGTCGAATAAAAGAGAAGAAAATAATTAATAATAACACTGATTGACGTTGCTTTTATATTTGACACTTTGTGACTGACAGTGTTGCCAACTCAGTAACTACAAAATATGCTAGATCAACGTCGAAAATAAGCCAAAAATATGCCAACTCTCTGTTAAATATGCTAAATTAAAATGCCAACGTATGAATTAAAATGTTTATTCATTTAAATGTTTCATAATCTAATTCCCACATAATGTTATGCGGAATAATAGGATATCAGTCAAACAAAATATAGCAGCTGCTGTTGAAGGTTGAGATCTATCGTAAGTTTCTTTGCTACCAATACAGCGCAGAACACTGTCTGGCACTTCGTAGGAATAACAGCACTTCCCTACTCTCTTGAGTCCAAATCTTATATACAAAATCAAATGAGTTTGGTTAAAGAAATCGATTGACAGTGAAAAGCTCAGAAATCGATTGACAGTGAAAACGCTCAACTCTATTTTATAAGAGATCATCAAGTAAGAGACTGTTCTCCTGATCTCATAAATCTGTCACAATTTCGTTTTCAACGGGCTGCAACCATCTTTAAAATGTTTTATTTGCTCCCAATCAGTGTTGATTATACTTAGGTGGCATTATTTTTTTGGTGATAAAACTCAAAATGAAAAAGAAATTGGTAAATTACGTCGTAGTTACGTTCGGAAACATGTTATCGCTCACGTTATTTGTGTAGGATAAAAAATGCTAAAAAAATATGCTATATGCTAAAAGCCAAATAAATATGCTAAACATAAAGAAAATATGCCAAATTTAGCATAAAATATGCTAAATTGGCAACACTGGTGACTGACACTTTTTTCTCAGTGCTGCCAACCTTACAGACGAATAAGTTACGTTCAGACACCGATGACTCAATGCGTCGCGCGCACGTCGCGCGAGTCCGAATACCGTGTGCGAAGACAAAGTTGAGTGCGCGCAGTTTCTCACAGACTTGATGCTTTCTCCTCAAAAAGTGCATTTTACGCATAGGCATGTAATCCTGCAGGGGGAAAAGAAACCCTGGCAGGTAACACAAACGACAGAGGGATGAAATAGAAAAGATAGCTGGGGTAACCTGGACAAGGTTGACATAGGTTAGACGGGAGTGGAAGAGGTTGCGAAGAGGGAGAAAACAGACACAAAGGACTGAGACAACATAAAAACTTATTATTATCAACAAGATGAAAAATGAATTTATAAAATTAATTGTAAATGTAATTAGTTTTTAGGGTTCCCTACCCGAAGGGTGCCAAACGGGGCCCTATTACTAAGACTTCATTGTCCGTCTGTTTGTCTGTCGGTCTGTCTGTCCATCTTTCTGTCACCAGGCTCTATCTCATTAACCGTGATAGCTAGGCTGTTGAAATTTTCACTGATGATTTATTTCTGTTGCCGCTGTAAAAAAATAATTAAAACAGAATAAATTAATATTTAAGGGGGGCTCCCATACAACAAACGTGATTTTTTGCCATTTTTCTCGACCTTTGTGTCTAATGTTGTATAGATAATGGTACGTAACCCTTCATGCGCGAGTCCGACTCGCACTTGGCCTGTTTTTAAATTATGTTAATGTATCTGAATGAATGGCTTGATTGATTGATGTAATCCTTTGATAGATAATGCAGTGATGTGGACGTAAAGTACGTCGTGCAATCATCTGTGTCCAGATGTAGGATTTTTTTACACTTTTTGAATTGAACTTATTGAACGAATGACTGGACTGTGGCTGTGTGTTCGAAAAAAAAGGACAAAATAAATATTGGTTTCCGGGCAGTCAGACATTTATTTTTCGCGATTCTTTTTTGGATTTCACAAGAATAAATTAATTATTATAAATTCAACAAGCGCTCTTCCATACCATATTCTCTATCTTAGCTATCAATTTTCTTGTAAAATCTTGTGAAAAGTGCCGTCAATTTACATATTGTGTTCGTCGGTACAGTCTGAATTTATATTTTGACATCAGAAATATAAGTAATTTGTACTAAATAGAGAAAGAGCATCGTCATTATGTTATCAACAATAGGTAAGAAATTTTACAAGTGGCCTTGTTACGAAACAGTCCCCACTTACGTAAAAATGTAAATTATCAATTGGCTATCGAGGTTATGAAATGATTGTTCCTAATTATAACTTTACGAAACTCTGTCTCATTATATGAAATCGGTGTTTCGATTAGAATAAAAGATGTACGGTTTTATTTATAATAATACGATTCCTTAAAACACAGTTTAAACATTCTGTGGTAAAGGGCAAGATTATGGAATACTGTAGTCCTATTGGGATCCACAATATATACTAGCATTCCCTGGAACGCATACAGTATAAATCTTTAAAGTATCTGAACCACTAAATCTGAAGAATCATATTAGACATAACTCTTTTACATGTCATGTGCTGCGGTGCTCTTGATTGACCCATATTGCTCACTGAACTGCTAAAACTCACTGTGCCTCCCAGGCGCACGAAAGTGGAAGTGAAAGTATACTATATTTATTCCCAAAAAGCACACTTTATACATAAATATGTTTCAGATGTTTTCAGTCTCTTCAGACTGTGTTTACAGTTTAGTGTTTACGGTAGGGACGTATAATTATACTTTTTCCAGTATTGACCTGTTTACAATATCAAAACCCTTTAAAGAAATTCTAGCAAGGCAGCTTTTATCAGTGTCTCCTATTCATCATCATAAGTAGATAAAGAAACATTCAAACATGCTACTAATTCCCTCCCATCCAAAGGTTGTCTGGAGGAGATCACTTGTAGTGATAAGGCCGCCATCTGTATTCTTAGCTTAAGAAATATCTTTAAATTTCTTGGTTTGGCGCTACTCGCCACCTTCTCATGTCACCCATTGGTTGGCTACAATAGAATACTAATTAGTATGAAGCCCATCTATTGTACTATATTTACTTGGTGCAATAAAGAATTTTAATAATAATAATACAATAAAGTGTTCTCAATCTATGTATTCCATGTAAGCCTAACAGATAATAGATGTACTTTTATCTGATAACTTCACTACAAAGTTCTCTGCATTGCTGCTTTCGGGTAATAATAATTGTATCTCTTGCACTCACACACACGCACGCACGCACGCACCCACGCACACAGACAGACACACACACACACACACACACACACACACACTCACTCACTTATCTTTTTTTCACTGTACCTAACATGAAAAGTGGGGATGATTTTTTTTCTCGTCTACCCCATCATGTAGGAAGACCATTATTCGATTTAGGGTTCCGTTTGCGAAATATTAAGCTTTAAAGCGCAAATTTTTGTCCAAGTAGGGTGTCGTCGTCCCCCCCGCCCTTTCCTGGCTAAACGGTTGATTATAGAAACGTGAAAAAATTCAGGGTAGTAGCACATATAATGAACTTAAAGGAAAAGTATCACAGCTAAGTAGGCTTTACTAGTTAACGAGTAATAGGCAACCAACTTATAAACTTATAGCCGTTCCCGTCGTATGCTCAGCTGTCAGTTGCGTTTTGTTATACCTTTTTTAACAAATGAACCGCTGACTTATATTTTGACTGAGTTGTTTTGTTATTCCATGTCAGTTGCGTTTTGTTATACAACGTTTTATGTCACGTCACACGGGAACGACGGGAACGGCATAAAAAGGATCCTATGTCCTTCTCCCAGTTCTTAGCTGCCTCCCTACCAACTTTCAGCCAAATCGGTTCAGCCGTTCTTGAGTTATAAATAGTGTAACTAACACGACTTTCTTTTATATATATAGATTGTGATAGAAATTTCATAGAAAGAAAAATACTGTTTAATTAAACTTAAACAACAATTTATTATTAAAAGGTTAAATTCAATATAAAATAACTCCTCCCCTGGCTCGAACACATGCGGAGATCCTCCTGGGCATGCTGAGGATCAAGTTATCCAGCATTTCCTGGGGTAACCTATCCCATTCTTCAATAGCGGCTTCCCTGAGCTCTGGAACTATCTGGGGACGTGGCTCACGGTTCCATACAGCTCGTTTAAGAGCATCCCACGCGTGCTCTATTGGGTTTAAGTCGGGCGAGCCGGCAGGCCAGTCTAAACGTGTGATATCGTATTCTTGAAGAGCAGCATTGACTCGTTGAGCTCGATGTGCGGGCGCATTATCATCGACCAGTACAAATTGTTGCCCATGGTTTACTCGGAATGGTCTGACGATATCATCAATAACAACTGCTTTGTACATGTCTGCTGTCATGTAGCCCCGATACGGGATCAAAGGCGTTCTAGCTCCAATCATAATGCCACCCCAAAAGGACACCGATTTTCCGCCTTGCTGAACTGTTCCAGTGGCAGTTCTTTGTCTTTCACGGTCGCCTGGTCTTCTCCAGACACGGACACGTCGGTTATCTGGATGAGTGCTGATTCGGGATTCGTCAACGAAGAGACAGTTTTACAAAATGTTTTCTTCCTCACCTTCTTCATTTTGCCGAAGTCTAGCCCACTGCAATCTTCGTTGTTGACGTTGCCGGGAATTGAGCGGAGCTCGCCAAGACCTCCGTGCTCGTAATCCAGCGTGGTGCAAGCAATTGCGAACGGTCTGCGTGCTAACTTCAAGCCCAGAGGCGGCCCTGACTTCTGCTTTTATTTTAGTGGCGTTGATTGTTGGATCACGGGCTGCCAGCAATCTAATATAGCGCTTTTGGGCAGCTGTCAAAACAGTTGGGCGACCGCTGCGGGGTCGGTCAGCTAAATTCCCCATTCCGTGGTACCTCTGCGACGTAGCCACGACACAGGATTGGGATATAGCCAGTCTGCGTGCTAGTACTCTCGTGGTGTATCCTTCTTCCCTCAAAGTTACTATTCTTGCTCGTAAAACCTCTGATAATCCTCTTGGCATTTTTTCAATCACAACTTTCCGCAAAAATATCTTGAATCGGTTATAATTGACTAAATCAGATTTCTGAATGAGCGTAAGCTAGGACTGAAAGCCTTTTAATATGAAAAAACAACTGAACGGTGTCATTGTTTTGTGTTCTAATTCTTTATTTTTAAATAAAGAATCTAAAAAGAAGAAAAAATCATAATATAATCTACAGTAACAAAAAAGATTTCAGCTTTTCAAAGTGATCGCAAACTTTTTTTGATGTGTGTATGCAACATTAATGTCTTATCATATTTTCCAGGCAAATTTCTTGCCACTTACATATTTTTCAGGCAATGTCAATGTTGACTTATAACAAGTTGTATTTTCGCAGGTGTCCGTGCGAGGCTTTTACCGCAGCTATGCCACAGTTTCAGCACACACACCCGGCCCAGAACCGCCATTGTTATGGTCAACATGGGTGGACCGAGCACTACGGATCAGGTACAGGGGAATGGCCACAAAACCTCTCTGTTCTGTGGGAATGGCAGTCACCTAATGAATGAGAACGCGCCTCAAAATAAGATTGGAATCGCATCGTATTTATACCATAGAGGACAAGAAAAGCGTATAAAAATTTCAAAATAAAACCATAACTGTATTTTTTTCGGGGCTTTACAGGTCAGGTAAATATTCAATAATAATAAAATCCATTAATGAAATAAAATCTTATTATTATTACAATGTAAGCCGCTGTCTTCGGGCCGTATTTGTAGTGGAGAAAGAGGCAGTGGGAAAAAAAACCACTGACCATCGTTTCTCAAATCATCTTAAACCTAATACATCACTATAATTAATGGTTACTTTTTCCATTCAATCGTGTTTTCTAATAAGGATGTAGACAAGAAGAAAGAATTTCGTACAGTAGAAGACTAATGGATAATTATTCTACTTCATCTTTGCAAGATAGATACATACATAGATAAACTCACGCCTGTAATAGTACATTATGATACAAGTGTGGTATGTTGGTAATTACACTCGAGTCGGTTTTTAAGCCTGAGCCGAAGGCGAAGGATTAATGGAGACGAGAAGTGTAATGACCAATGCTCACGTGTTTCATACGACGTTTTTCAACACGGCACCGGCAAAGTAGCTAATCAGCCACATATTTATAAATTTTGAAATTGGGTATTTATAGGTAAAAATACACCGTCAAAATATAAATACCAACAAGCTAACAAGCAGTTTCATGAAATTCTTTAATTATTTATCACATTTTGAATTGAATTTTATATTTACGCAAATAACTACTTAGCAGTTTTCGAAACATTAATACTTCTTGCTAATATTTAAAAAGATATTCTAATGAAAAGGCACTAGTGCGATAATGTAATGTAAAAGGCACGGCATGGGTAATATTCTGCATTATCAGTGTAAATACGCTGTAATAAGACCTACTTTACGAGCAGGTGTGTTGAAAATGTTTTATCTATCTATCTATCCCAGAGGGGCGGCAAAGACCAGGGACTGCCACTTGCCACGATCCTGACAGATCACTTTCGCTTCCTCAACATTCATTAGTCGTTGCATGCGCGCACGCCGGTTTTGGGTACTTTTTATCTTGCCATTTGCTAATCCCCTATTTGGCCGAAGAATGTCCGCCTGGGTCGCCCGTTACCGGCCCTTCCACCCACATTCGTTCGATATATTTGTTTCGTCAATCTGTGCAACCAATTTCAATAAAGTCACTATATCACCTGTGCCATTCAATTTGTGTTTATTTGAATAAATACTTTTTTTATCTCTTCTTATCTTATCTAACTTGTAGCGGTCAAGTGGAACACTTGCCTCGCACTAGAGGTCGTGATTTGCAGTACAAATGTCGTTCGAAATCAGCCCATCTACCGAATGGTGCACACAATAACGAATTGTGTAATCCTCTTTAGTAACTATAATTGTACAGTAGTTAAAATAAAAAAAATCTTTCCTTTTTTTCATAATGAATGCGTACTTGTCTTATTTATAAAACCACGATTCCTTAAAACACTCCTCAGAGACAGTTTAAATAGTCTGTGGTAGAGAGAATGACGGAACCACAGATTATTTAAACAGCTTCTGAAGAGTGTTTCAGAGGAATCGTATTATGTTAATAAATAACACATGCCCGCACTGGGAATCGAACCTGGGTCTCTCGATTCAGAGTCCAATGTTCTACCCACTAGGCTACCACCGCTCGTTGTCGGTGGTAGCCTGGATCGGCCTACAATTACATAAATAAATAAATCTAACAGGTCGGTGGCTACCTCCATCGCATCATGACAGACCGTGACATGATTCAGCTGCCCGTCCAAGGTACGCTGGGGCCCTGGATCGCTCGCCGGCGCACCAAGGAGGTGCAGAAAAAATACGAGGAGATCGGCGGGGGATCACCGATACTGAGCTGGACTGAGAAACAAGGTTTTTATTGATAAAATTCACATAGACTTGTAGAGAAATAATATATTGTTACCCTAGGGGTGAAAGTAACTTATTTAGCCCTAGACAGGGCGCCAATAGTTCCGAGGGACTAAGTAAGTCTTTAACCCGACGAAAACACGGTGCTTTTCATTATGAAAGTTAGGAAAGTAAAAATAAAAACATGAATTAGCTAAAGAAAAAAAAAAATGGTGAATTTTATTTTCTTTAATGAATATGTACCACAGTTAATACTTTATGTTAATATCGATTTTGCATCGCGCTGTAATTGAGTGGCTGTATAGAAAGTTGGAACATGGTTCAACAGAAATGTGAAAATAGAACTAGTTTTTTTAGGGTTCCGTACCCGAAGGGTGCTGAATGGGACCCCATTACTAAGACTTCACTGTCTGTCTGTCTGTCATGAACCGTGATAGCTAGGCAGTTGAAATTGTCGCAGATGATGTATTTATATTGCCGCTATAACAACAAATACTAAAAACAAAGTAAAATATTATTGTTAAGGGGGGCTTCCATACAACTAACTTAATTTTTTTGCCGTTTTTTGCTCGATATTGATAGCTGCAACAGGTAGACCCTAGAAATATTCACAGAATATTTAGTTCTACATTCGCTTCAAAAATAATTAATTGAAATAAAATAAAATACATCTTTAAGGGGGGCTCCCATACAGCAAACGTGATTTTTTGCCGTTTTTAGGGTTCCGTAGTCCGACAAGGAATCCTTATAGTTTCGCCATTTCCGTCTGTCTGTCTGTTTGTCCGTGGCCTAGCGCAAAGATCGGTGGTACTAGAAAGCTGTAATTTGGTGTGTATATACATATTTATCACGCCGACAAAGTTAAACAATAATTTTTTTTTTTTTTTTTTATTATTTAATCTATTTTTGACTGTACCCCTAACATGAAAAGTGGGGATGATTTTTTTCTCATCTATCCCATCATGTGGGGTGTCGTTGGATTGGTCGTTAAAAACATTGTGGGTGTAGGAAGAACTATTATTTGGTTCCGTTTGCGAAATAGTAAGCCTTAAAGCGCAAATTTTTGTCCGAGTAGGGTGTCCCCCCCTCTCTCCTAGCTAAACGGTTGATTGTAGAAACGTGAAAAAAATCAGGGTATTAGCAAATATAATGAACAAGAAAGGGAAAGTATCACAGCTTAGTAGTCTTTACTAGTTAACGAGTAATAGGCAACCAACTTATAAAAGTAAAACTTCGTACAAAGTCCATTGAAAACGACTTCGATGAAGTTGTTTGTTCTGTAAAGCAGATAAAATAAACTCTCCCTACGGAACCGTACATTGTGCGTGGCCCGACACGCACTTGGCCGGTTTTTTTTTTAATAATTTGACAGCTGTCAGGTGAAAACAGTTCTCCCTAGGGCAGAAAAGTATTACTTTCAACCCAGTCCTCGGGCAACTTCAGACCTGCTTTCCGAGTATGAGTAATGAAAACATACAAAATCCCCATTATATTAAAATGGGCGGCCATTGAATTCTTTTGAGCCATACACTTGTACAAATGGCCTCAGTCTGGGTGTATTTCCATGTTTGTGATGTCCTTGCCTGGTTGCCGTAGCACAGGGTATCCTAGTTTGGGACCGGGGCAAGTGATTGTGTTGGGTGGAAGTTATTTATTTATTGAATGTAAATATTATTCGTTGTATTCCAGGCAAGCTACTCTCGCACAAGCTCAATAAGCTACTACCAGAGCAAGGTCCCTTCCAGCACTACGTCTGCTTCAGATACGTGCCCCCTTTCACCAGAGACGCCTTCTCCCAGCTGGAGAAGTGAGTGGTAAATTGGTGATCTTTCATTTGCCATTTTTAGGGTTTTTTGTTGTCTGTATTCTGTGTGGCGCCGGATTAAGAATAGCGTCGCTCCATTTCCTTCCGTGGATGTCGTAGAAAGCGACTAAGGAAATAAATTACCAGGAGACGGGCAGCAGCGTCTTCCTGAGATTCCAACCGCATACTGCGATCGCCAACCCGCCTGCCAAGCGTGGCGATTGTGGCAAAACCCCTCATGGTTATGAAAACCACGAAGGAGGCCTATGCCCTGCAGTGGGCGTCAAATGGCTGATGATGTTGTCTGTCCGTCCGTCTGCCTGTCAAGACCCTTTATCTCGGGAACGAGTGAAGGTATCGGGTTGAAACCGTATGCTAATGTCTACAGTTCCTTCAAGCTGTGAAAAAAATCAGACTTCCAAGTTAACGAAAAAAAAACGTATATTTCGACACTCATGAGAATCAAAATTCATAGGCTAGTTTGACTTTCGTTGACCTAGAACTATGAAATTGTGATTGTGTTGTGTGGAAGTTATTATTATTTTTAAATACAGGGAAAAATCTTAAAACTAAACATTTGTAATTAAATCTTAGAAACTGGTGTCTATTTCTCCTTCGGCAAATCTCCGATATGAGGTTGCCTGGAAGAAATTGCTATTAGCAATAAGGCCGCCAATTGTATCTTTTCTTTTGTCATTGCTGTTTCTGTAACATTTTTTTTCCGGTATACAATAAAGCATATTCTTATCTTATCTTATCTGGTCTGAAGTTCTGGAAAAGCTCGAAACAAACTGCGAGACTCGTTTCCTGAACTATTTATACAAGCAGCCTATATACGTCCCACTGTAGAGCACAGGCCTTCTCTCAGAGAGAGAGTATGGGCTTAATCACCACGCGTGCCCACCGCGGATTGGCGATTTCAAGCGCTGAGGTATGTGAATAGCTCAGACACCCAGGTTTCCTCACGATGTTTTCCTACACCGTTAGCGAGTGGTTTTGCTACTATAACTTAACAAATGTACATAACTTAGAAAGAAAAGTCATAGGTACACGCCCGCACTGGGAATCGAACCTGGGTCTCCCGCTTCCGAGTCCAATGTTCTACCCCGTAGGCTACCACCGCTTCAGAACTATTTATAATATGTAAGTATGTACTTACAAATTTGTACGGAACCCTCAGTGCGCGAGCCCGACTCACACTTGGCCGGTTGAAACATCCTTCAGTTCGGTAGTAGGGGGTCACTTGCTAAAACCACATGCAACGAAAACATGTCGCCTCCGCGAGGGATGTAACTCTGTAAGTACGTGTCGTGTGTAATTCATTTATACATCGTTGAGTATAGCAAAGTAGCCATTACTGAGATCCTCATGACTCGTGCCGCTAGATGGAGCCAGTGCCGCGTAACACATGGCGCAGTTTGAGCTCAAAATTAACGCTTCCAGACGTTTCACGTTAACCTCCTCAGTCCTGACCTTGAAAATAACAATTGAAAACCATTGTTATTTTCAAGGTCAGGACCGAGGAGGTTTAACCAATTGGACATTTTCACACTTACACTAATTGACTAGTAGTTCTTCTAGCGTCTGGACATTATGTCCCCTTGGACGTTTTGACACTTGGTATTATATACGCCGGAGGAAAATGATGATTCCTTCATAATTAAAACCTCTCCTTAATACACTTTCGGAACTCCAGGAATATTTCCTCCAATTTGTAAAGCTCTAGCCATGTTACTAATGTTTTAGTATTGCAAGTTGTCGATTGAACTCATGGGATCTTGTTAGGTAGGTACTCGTACCAAGTTATGTATTAGATGATTTAAGATGATTTGAGAAAAGATGGTCAGAGTGGAGTTTTTTCCCGCTGCCTTTTTCTCTACTACAAATACGGCCCGAAGGCAGCGGCTAACATAGTACATTGAGATTCAACAAACAGAATGTATAGTATATTTCATTACAAGTGTGGAAAGGCTGTCATTGCAAAGAGTTCCGACAAATGTCTACCCGAGCCGAGGCGCAGCCGAAGGCGAGGGTTGACAGTCGGAACAAGTTGCAATGACGGTTCCGCACGTGTACTGAACGACTATTTTTAATACAGTTGCGAAAAAATGAAAAACTATTTGCTTTTTTCTCTTCTCTCCACGCAATAAATTCGTCGTATGTAGATATGTAGCGACTTTTTGACTTTTCCGGTAAAATGTTCTCCGAAGCATTTTGTGCAATTATACTGAGTTCCGGTGGTGTTAATTCCAAAAAACTAGGGTCGAAATTACTCATTTTGTACAACAAACAACTAAACTCGCTAAGAAAATTTCTGAAAAATGGCGCCAACCGTAGAATATAAGCAGTTTTTTTTTTCTTCTTCACCCATTCTGGTAGGCAAAGGAAACTATGCCCATACAGCCAAGTCTTCAGTAGAAGTTTTTTATTGATATGAAATGAAAATGAAATTTAATGAGATGAAATGAAATGAAACCTAACCAAACTCATTCAATCAAATAATTAAATCTGATATTGAAACAAATTAGTAGGTTCTTTTTAGAAATATACGTATTTGCATGAATCATAAAAACTTCTATGTTTTTTTTTAGTAAAAACTTCATGGTTGGTTATTCTTTTTAATAGACATTATTTTGACAGTTGGGAAAGAGAACGCACGAGTGCGGGAAAGGTAAAAAAAAAAGCACGAGTGTGTAATAGCCCACATCCCGAACGCTATACGTCCCTGCAATACGCCACTTTTTGAGCAACTGTATTAAAAAACTCTTTTCGTTGAAATACTTTACAATTTTCCGACATTTCCGTGCTTTTGCAAGTGCCGTGGTCTCCGTGGTCACTTGCAAAAGTACCGAAACGTCGGAAAGTTGTAAAATGGAATAGTAAACGAGTAAATATCCGTTAAAATTCAGTTTTATCATGTCTAGTGCTCGTAACACGAGCACGAAATAACACGAAAAAAAATACTTCTGATTTCTGACTGTTTTATAAATATGGTCCATCGATTCAAAGTGGCTCAGTGTGCTATGGAACGGAGTATTCATGGAGTCTCATTCATGGATCACATTAGAAATGAGCGAACTCGTCTAAAAACTAACGTGATTCACATAGCCCATAACATTAGCCAGCTGATGCGGCAGTGGGCTGGTCAATCAATAGCTGATTGAGTACAAGGGCTCTCGAGTAGGACGCCCACCAGCTCGCTAGACCGACTGGGAAATGATTGTTTGCAACAATGCCAAATACTTAAGTCAATAACTGCCGATAAACTGCTGCGCAGTTTGGCAAGTTTGTAAACCTGTTTGTAATTTTCTTTTAATATAAATAAAATTAAATAAAAAATAAAAACCGTCTTCGAAACAATATGATAAGTATGAGGGTTCCAATCTACAGCCTAGTCCTTATTTTCGGCACTTCTTGCAGAAGACACAATGAAATACGTCCGTTAACGACAAAGCGTTTATTAGAAGAGAAAGATTGAACTACCTACAAATAATAATAAGTGTCGAGAAACACTGTCTACCGACATACATCACACCCTCACCCTTATTTAACCCTGCATAATACAAACTTAATTAAAATACGGTCTTATAGCAATTTACCTTACAAGCTGTATGCTCTAAAAAGTTAGAAGTATGTAAACACGTAGGTATTGTAGAAGTATAATTTGTAGTCGGTGCTCAAAATATATGTCCTAGCATGAAACTGAGCACCGACTTTTTCAATTTTTTGTGGGAGAGCGGAGGAAAAATAAACAAGACCCTTATAATCATTATTTACCCTACTTATTTTATCGACCGATTTATTTACAAGCTAGGTAGTAGGGACTCGTTAAGGGATTTCTTTAAAGAAACTAACATCTTAACAGTTGCAAGTCAATACATTTATGAAAAGAAATTAATGATTAGAAAAAACATCAGCAATTTCGAAAATGTTGGTAGCCATCACAATATTGATACTAGGAATAAGCATAAATTGTCATTTCCACGTTTTAGACTTGCAAAAGTTAATACATCCTTTATGGGGCACATTTTGTTTTAATAGTGAATAAAAATTTTTGACTTTG
This sequence comes from Yponomeuta malinellus, assembly GCA_947308005.1. Lineage (NCBI taxonomy): Eukaryota > Metazoa > Arthropoda > Insecta > Lepidoptera > Yponomeutidae > Yponomeuta > Yponomeuta malinellus. The sequence continues at coordinate 2,408,716 of OX371023.1, forward strand.
ACTTTGATTTAATTCATTGCTTTAAAATTTGAATTCTGCATTCACATAATCTCTGAAAGTCGTCACCAGAACATTACCAAATTACCTTGGGACTACTTTTACGTAATTTTTACGGATATTACTAGTGGATCCATTAGGCTTTATTAACTGCTGTCCCTTGAAGAGTTCCGTTCTCCATCTCTGAAAGTCTTAAATAAAAATGGGACTAATAAAAATAAAAATAAAAATGGGACTAATGGGACGTTATAGGTCATCATCATCACCCCCGACGTCCACTGCAGGACACAGGCCACCTTCATGGTTTTCACATGACGTTATATGTATTCGAACAAAAAAAGAATTGTCGAAATCGGTTTAGATTTGACGGAATTATGCGAAAATATAGCAAAAAAAAAATATACTCGTCGAATTCATAACCTGCTTTTTTTAAGTCGGTTAAAAATATTTACATACTTTCTGTTCCTTTATTACGCGCACCAAATCCAGAACGAATCCAATCGTCTGCCAAACTCCGTACCAATTTCTATCGCAAACGTCAGGATTCCGCCAGGATTTGGTGCACATAATTAGGGCACCGAGGCGAATTGCTGTCATCGGCTAGATGAGGATGGCGGAGGACGGAAGAAGTGGCGTACTTTGTGGTGGCGCAAGTCTAGCAGTGGACAAGGACGGGCTGATTGCTTGAAGTATGGATGTAAATTGTGTATTATTGTTTCAGAGATGGCGTGGAACGTGTTGTGATATTCTCACAATACCCTCAGTACAGCTGTGCGACCACTGGATCCAGCATGAATGCTATAGCAGACTTCTACTCGCAAAGGTAAACGCATCATCATCATCATCATTCAGCCACAAGAAGTCCACTGCTGGACATAGGCCTCCTCCATGGATTTCCAAAAAGACCGGTTGGAAGCGGCCTGCATCCAGCGCCTTCCTGCCACTTGGATGAGGTCATCTGTTGTCCTACGCTGCGGTGGCCGATATGTGGTGTCCATTCGAGAACTTTTCGGCCCCATCGGCCATCAGTTCTGCCCCGCCCACTGCCACTTCAACTTACTAATCCGCTGGATGGATAACGCATGGATTACATATTGTATATTTGTAATTGAGTAATTTCAGGTACGTCCCTCGGGCCTCTTTCGTAGAACTACAATTCATCGTCTACTATGACAATTCGATGTACATTGCAAGGTCGGCTAACCCACAGGTTTACCAGTTGACTCTGCTATGAAATGTACCTCGCATTGTCATGATTAACTACGAATTGTTATTTTATGCAACTCGACCCAGGTGGACATACTTGGACCAAGTAGGGGACCGATAACCGAAACTAGCGTGCGTGCACGCAGCTACTAAAAGGCCATCCATGAAGAATCATCATCATCATCAGCCATTTGACGCCCACTGCAGGACATAGGCCTCCTTCGTGGTTTAACAAACGAAGGGTTTTGCCATGAAGAATGCCACTCCCCTATCACAGTTGATACCCTCTCCATTCCGTGTGGCGCCGGATTAAGAATTGCGTCACCCCATTTCCTTTCGTGGATGTCGTAGAAGGCGACTAAGGAAATACATTACCAGGAGACGGCCAGCAGCGTCTTCCTGAGATTTCAACAGCATACTGCGATCGCCAACCCGCCTGCCAAGCGTGGCGATTATGGCAAAACCCTTCATGGTTAGGAAAACCACGAAGGCGGTCTGTGTCCTGCAGTGGGCGTCGAGTGGCTGATGATGATGACCCCCTCCTTCCTAGTGTGCGCCACATATTTTGCAATGTAATATGTAGAAATAATTAAATTAAAACAGCAGTCCCAAAATTAGTTTTATTTCCATTAAATTTTTTTAATATCACGTAAGATAAGATAAGATAAGAATATTCTTTATTGTACCAGGACAAAACACAAACATGAAATGTTTACAAAAATGCAGTACAATTGGCGGCCTTATTGCTTATTTATAGCAATTTCTTCCAGGCAACCGACAACGATTACATACATAGATACATATATAAATTCACGCCTGCATCCCAGAGACCAGGGACTGCCACTAGCCACGATCCTGACAGATCACTTTCGCTTCCTCAACATTCATTAGTCATTGCATGCATGCACGCCGGTTGCGGGTACTTTTTAGTTTGCCCTTTGCTATTTGGTCAAAGTATGTCGGCGTGGGACACAACATACTATCAACGTGAAACATTTGAAAAAATTTACAAATCAATAAATTATAAATTTAATTTTTAAAATATCACGTCACCAAACTTAGGACCCTGCCCACCCTTTGTCACACAATGTCACACTTTGTCGACCGTTCCACCAATTAACGTGTGACGTACTTTATGGATGGCTCTAATGAATTTCGGTACAGCGAAAGAGCATTGTCAGGATCGTGGCATGTGGCAAACCATGGTCATAGCACGGGGTATCCCAGTACGAAGCCAGGACAAGTGATCGTGTTGTGTGAAACTTATTTACTTATGTCTTTCCAGGCCAATACCGCCCAACATAAAGTTCAGCCTCATCGAGCGTTGGGCGTCCCATCCTCTATTAGCCGCAGTGTTCGCCCAGCGAATTAGAGACGAACTGGCCAAGTTTAAGGAAGCCGTCAGGGATGATGTGATGGTCGTGTTCACAGCGCATAGCTTGCCGCTTAAGGTGAGATCTTCGCTTTACTCTAGTGACATTCTGGCGCCGCAGGCCGACTCTAGTGACATTCTAGCGCTGCAGGCCAACTCTCACTCTATCTAGTGATATTTAAACGCCGCAGACCCGCTCTCTCTTTATGTCTAGTGACATTTTTACGCTTCTCTCTCTAGTGACATTCTAGCGCCGCCGGTCGACTTGTGCTAGTGGCATTATAGCGTTGCAGCCCGACTCTTTCTCAAGTAGTGACATTGTAACCCCAATGTTAAGTTCAGTCTGATACCAAAACCTCTATTTCAGGCCGTATCTCGGGGCGACACGTACCCGCAAGAGGTGGCGGCCACAGTAGCCCAGACCATGGCCAAACTGGGTACCCCCAACCCACACAGATTGGTGTGGCAGTCGAAAGTGGGCCCCCTGCCTTGGTTGCAACCTTACACCGATGATGCTATCAAGGTGAGTGGATAATTTTGTTGCTAAACAAAACAGTGAATCACTGAATGATTCAGTAAGCGGCGCAGTAAATCAGTCAGTGAGTCACATAGTCAATTATTGATTCAGTACGTGGATCGCTTTTATTTTGAATCAGCCAATCAGTGATTGACTCTATGATTCAGGAACAGAGCAGTGAATCAGTCAGTGAGTCACTTAGTCAATCATTGATCAGTCAGTGAATCACTGAGTAACTCACTGATTAAATGAAATACGTAGTAAATCAGAATCACTTATTGATTCACTCATTGAATCGGTTAGAAAGTCGCATTATGTGGTAGTTAGTAAATCGCTCAGTTCGTCACTTAGTCACTCGGTAACTAGCCTAGACTGGCCAAACTGGGTACCCCCAACCCACACAGATGGGTGTGGCAATCGAAAGTGGCCCCCTGCCTTGGTTGCAACCTTACACCGATGATGCTATCAAGGTGAGTCTAACATTAATTTTAGTAAATCAGTGGATTCACTGATTTACTAAAATGTATGTAATAATATACGGTGGCTCGTTGAGAGATTCATTGACTAAGAGGTCATCCATAAAGTACGTCACACTATTTTTGTGATACCCCCCTCCCTAGTGTGACGTCATATTTTACACCTAGAAATTATAAAATTGAAACAACAGTTCCGAAATTAATTTTGTTATAGTAGTTTATGTGACTGTCACATAATGAGGGTTATTAAAACACGAGCGAGATTTTAAAAAACGAGCCTTGGCGAGTGAATTTTTGCGCGCGCAGTTTTAGGTATTTTTAGTTGCACTTTTGGTACCAAGAAAATGAAATTAGGTTTTTTATAGAGTCAACTTTTGACATTAAAAAAAAAACTTAAGTTTTGTTCCGTGATCACAGCAACACTTTAAAAAAAAATAACTGTAACATAAAGTGAAAAATCTGACCTTTAATTTTCGCAGTATCCATCTTTCTTGTCTAAATTGAATAACAAAAACAATTGAAAGTCGATATTCAAATGTTTCACATTTTTTAAAAAAAGAACATCATAGAAACCATTTGAAAAAAGTTTCATTCGAAAACCTCAAACCATGAAGATTCTATGTCAATTCAAAGAACCTATTGCAATAAAACGGCAATTTCATACTTTAACCCCTAATACAAACTTTCGCGTTTATAATATTAAGTAAGGATAACAATTTTGAAATGTGACGTCAAGAGTCACGACTTAGGACCTCTGCCACCCCTTGTCACACACTGTCACACTTTGGCGACCCCCTTTTTAGGGTTCCGTAGTCCGACAAGGAACCCTTATAGTTTCGCCATGTCCGTCTGTCTGTCTGTCCGTCCGCGGCTTAGCGCAAAGACCGGTGGTACTAGAAAGCTGTAATTTGGTGTGTGTATACATATTTATCACGCCGACAAAGTTAAATAATAAAATCTTGGAAATTACTGGGTACATTTTTACTGTATGAAAAGTGGGGAGGATTTTTTTCTCATTACCCCATCGATAAAGGGTTCCGTTTGCGAAATATTAAGCTTTAAAGCGCAAATTTTCTCTTGGCTAAATGGTTGATTGTAGGAATGTGAAAAAAATCAGGGTAGTAGCACATATAATAAACTTAAAATGAAAAGTATCACGGCTAAGTAGGCTTTACTAGTTAACGAGTAATAGGCAACCAACTTATAAAAGTAAAATTTCCTACAAATTCTGTAAAGCAGATAAAAAAAGCTCTCTTTCTACGGAACCCTACATTGCGCGGGGCCCGACGCGCAGTTGGCCGGTTTTTTTATATGCAATTAAATCCTCCCTTTTAGTTACACTGTTTGTATTCCTATTCGAATAAATAGCTAGAAACTTCATCTCCGACAGGCCTACGCAAAGCAGGGAGTGAAGAATCTCATACTGGTCCCGATAGCATTTGTCAACGAGCACATAGAGACACTTCACGAATTGGACATCGAGTACTGCCACGATGTTGCTAAAGAGGTGAGTTCTTCTTAGAGTGTCAATAAATAAACTCACGCTTATCCCAAATGGGTAGGCAGAGACTGCCACTTGCCACGATCCTGACAGATCACGATAATTGACAACTATGTAAGCAGCCTATATACGTCCCACTGTAGGGCACAGGCCTTCTCTCAGGGAGAGAGTATGGGCTTAATCACCACGCGTGCCCACCGCGGATTGGTGATTTCCAGCGCTGGGGTAATAGTGAATAGCTCAGTGACTCAGGTTTCCTCACGATGTTTTCCTTCACCGTTAGCGAGTGGTATTGCTACTATAACCTCACAAATGTACATAACGTAGATAACATAGTCATAGGTACATTCCCGCACTGGGAATCGAACCTGGGTCTGTGCCCTGCACTGTGACATACATAGGATACATAAAAAATACTGATAGTTACTGTTTCTAAGCGTTAAGCGCGGTGGTAGCCTAGTCGGTAGAACATTGGACTCGGAAGCGAGAGACCCAGGTTCGATTCCCAGTGCGGGCATGTACCTATGACTTTGTTTACAAAGTTATGTACATTTGTGAAGTTATAGTAGCGATACCAATCGCTAGCGGTGAAGGAAAACAGCGTGAGGAAACCTGTGTTTGAACTATTCACATGCCTCAGCGCTTGAATTCGCCAATCCGCGGTGGGCACGCGTGGTGATTAAGCCCACACTCTCTCTGAGAAAAGGCCTGTGCCCTACTGTGAGACGTATACATATCCTTATGTACAATGTTCGACATTTAACAAACAGAATGTAAATTATTTTCGTTGAACCACATTGTATATTTCTGATTTCTATAAATATTAACCCGTCGTCCGATTCCAGGCGGGCATAGAACAGATCCAGCGAGCGGCGACTCCCAACGACCACCCACTCTTCATAGAGGCGATGGCTGATGTGGTCTCCACACACCTCAGAGATGGACCCAGCGTCTCCAAGCAGTTTCTTAGCAGGTGACTGCTAAAACCTTTCGTACTTGCCCATTAGCTAGCTCAGTTGGGAGAGCGCTGGCACGGCTAGTCAGAGGTCGAGGGTGGGTGGAATTTTTAGCCTCTAAATAGGTTTTTAAAATTGTCCTCGGCACGGGATAGTGCAACAAAAAGAATATAATCATCATGATAGAGTTGGAAAGGGCACACCGCTCAGTACTTAAAGTGATGCTCAAAAATCCATCATTTAATTTTGAATATTAAATTTAATTATTGTTAAATGAAAAAGCGTCCACATTGTGTCAAGCTACTCAAAAGAACTAGCTGGTTATATTTTTATATGGCCTTCACATGACAGGCCTGACCTAGTGTGAGGGTCACTAATAATCTGTTATTGTCTATACTAATAATAAACGTTGGCCTTTGCATCTACGTTATGAGATGATTTATGCAGCGTCCAGTGTCACTTTCACTCGCACTAGATGGCTGAAGGGACCACTCGGATGCCGCAGTGCCTGAGACGTTGTTTTTCAGATGGAGTAGGACGGTGCCCAGCACCCACGGCCGTCATTAAACTATTGGAGGCCCTGGGCACTACGATAATGGGGCCCCTACAACCTTGACAGAACACTATTTTGTTAGATTAGACCAAGAAAGTAGATAAGCAATATAACGTAAAATATATTTTGTATAATTTTTGTATGTGCTTTTTTAACAAATATCAGTTGTCGTTTGGTGATCTGGCAGGATCAACGGGCCCCCTATAAGTTACGGGGCCCTGGGCACGTGCCCAGAGTGTCCAGTGGAAAAGAGGGGCCTGCCAGCACCTATACCATCCTGACAGCTTAGTCGGCCTAGCCCACAAGTCAATACGTGCGGAGTCAACCTCACGATGTTTTCCTTCACGGTTAGCGTGTGGTATTGCTACTACAAATCCGCAGATGTACGTAACTTTGAAAATAAACAAAGTCATAGGTACATGCCCACACTGGTAATAAATCTATTTGTATTTGTATTGTTTAGGCACTTTCATTCATGGCTTTCAAACCACTTAAAATTCACGGTGTATACTGCGCCGGAGTTAACATTTGCTCATCACAAAATCTTATCAAAAGCTCTTTGTCCACAGATGCCCACACTGCGTGAGCGAGCGATGTATCTGGTCCAAGAACTTCTTCAGACAACTCTGCGCTGAGGATATTCCGACGAAAGATTCACCGACTGACACTGAAATCGTTAAGGAAGCTAATTAGATACTCATTTACGTCCTTTTACCTCTCAACCGCCAGTTTCTCGTACTGAAACAATGTGTTAATCTACTGTTAACAACTGTCAGTTAGTCAAAACAGAAAAAAAAAACTACCGACAGCTGGGGCCTGTTTCATGGCAATACTGACAGTTCGATGTCCATTGCAAAGTCAATTAATCCACAGATGAACTTTTCGAAAGACTGCTACGCGATGTACAACGAATTGTTATAATTAACTACGAATTGTAGTTTTATGAAACTCGGCCCTGGTAACAGTAGATTAGGGGCCGTCTAACGAACACGTGATGTTTTTAGCAACAAAAAAACAGCCTCCCCCCTGGTGATAAAAGGTTAAAAGACTAACCCCCACCCCCACCCCCCAACCCCCTACCCAAAATCACGGGTATTGTTTGCTACAAAATATCTCAATGATTTTTAGAATATGTGTAATATACATTTTTGTCTGGACATATTTATTAGGGTGCCGAACTCTGTTAATTTTCCAGAATGCCATAGTATTTAATTGTAGTTTATGCAACTGTCATATAATGAAGGGTATTAAAACACGAGTGTGAGTTTATGAAACGAGCGCAGCGAGTTTCATAATAGTAACGAGTGTTTTAATACCCGTGTTATATGCAGTTGCATACACTACTTTATCTTCACTAATGAATTTGTCGGAGAGGTTTTTGAGATACACAAGAATGACATTTTCAGAAAATGATGTAGTTTTCTTTTCGATCTTCCATGCCAAAAAGTTATTATATTCTTTTTCATATAATTTTCTAGATTTTTCTGGCAAAAGATTGTGAGTTAATTTTGTTGCCACTTCTAGAATATCCGGAGGCGTACAAATATCATCGTCGCTATCCATTTTTAACTTTTAATTTATTAAATTAAATTACGTACGTGTATAATCACAGTGATTTTGCCGCCATTAAAATTTAACCAATGAGAGCGCAGCTGCGCGCTTCAATAAAACGCGACCAACCTGATTGGCCCTGCAATCAAGTTGGTCGCGTTTTATTGATGTTATAATGAGATTTTACGATATCGATGTGAATATTATACCATCATGTGAAATTGCTTAAATTGAGTGTTTTGTTGTCTGCGCTATAACAGTAGTAATTATAAGTCAAGTATTGAAAACATAAGTAGAATGTTACAACATTAGTGTAGATAAAGATAATAATATTGCCTTTAGGTAGATATCTTAATTCTGGAAAATTAACGGTGTTCGGCACCGGAATAAATATGTCCGGACAAAAATCGGTTTAAAAATCGCGCGTTCGACGGAAAAATTAATGCTACGTGAAGTTATAGTAGCAGCTTCAAATTGCCAATCCGCGGTGGGCACGCGTGGTAATTAAGCCCATACTCTTTCTCTCTGAGAGGCCTGTGCCCTGCAGTGGGACGCATATAGGCTACATTAAAAAAGATGTCCCTACACTCCCCTCCCCCTTGTGATATTTCGGGATTTTTTGCGAGCCTCCTCCCCCTTTCGAGTTTCACGTGATTAATGGACGTTCCTTTAATAGATCGTGAGCGTACGAGGAACCGGAAGTAAGCATCCTTTTGAGAAATGTGGTCTGAGGCTGCGCTAGAAATTAAAGCTGGGTATACTTCGCAATTCACATTTGATTTAAATTTAGTTAACAGGGCAACTAGAGCTAAGATCACAATTTTTATCTGACTGAATTATGTGTTCGTTTAATTTTAACGTGTAACAGTCTTGTTCATAATAACGCGATTCCACTAAAACACGCCTCAAATGCAATTTAAATAGTCTAGTCGTCTTTCCCTTTACCACAGACTATGTAATCTGTAGAATTCTAAGGGACCCGCTCGGGCCACCATCTAACAGGTTAAACTGTATCTGAGAAGTGTTTTAATGGATCGTTTTTCTATAAATAATACTGTCAGTGTTTCCTATGAAAAACATACATTACATATCTACATAGTAATATATTGAACGGGCCTAACCGCCATTATTTATTAGGTAGAATTTGCCTATTTTGAATTTGTCCTTGCCTGGTGACCATAGTACAGCGACGTTTGACGTTTAAAATAAACTCACGCCTATATTTCGTCGGGGTAGGCAGAGATCAGTGCTTGCCTCAATATTTTTTTTTTGTTTGTTTCGTCGGTTATCGGTTGAAAAGTCATGAAGAAATATTTTCCGTTTTAGTTTGTAGGTAATAAAAACCTCATAGATGGGTCATCAAATCCGGTAAAGGGGCTCGTTATTGCGAGATACTGTTAAATATAGGGAAAACGTCAAAAACTCAAAATATTTCAGGTGTTCTAAACATTTTGATAACGTCGGTACTTTAGTATGGAATAGTTGCAATATATAGGTATATTGTTTTGTGAAATTATAGTAGCAATACCACTCGCTAACGGTGAAGGAAAACATCGTGAGGAAACCTGGATGACTGAGCTATTCACATGCCTCAGCGCTTGAAATCGCCAATCCGCGGTGGGCACGCGTGGTGAAGCCCATACTCTCTCTCTCTGAGAGTGCTCCTTGTGCCCTACAGTGGGACGCTGCTTATGATGAAAGTAATATTATAAAGAAGAAAAGTTTGTAAGTTTATGTGTTTGTATGCGTTTGTAATCTTGGAAAGTACTAAACCGCTTTCAAAAATGGAGAACTTGCACTGAAAAATCTTTAAATATAATCGGAGAGGCCATGTTAAAAGGTAAATAAACGTGGTAATTTGTCTAATACTTTTCATAAATAGCACCTGTCGAAAAGTCACGTCGCATAAAAACGCGCCATGCAAATCGGGCTCAAACTGTGACGTCACAACTTGCACGTAACACCTTATATAATGTATGAAGCGTTTATCAATATGTGAGTTATGTCGTAAAATAATGTTTTGCATATCTACACCCTTATAAGAAAATGTTCAAAGTTCAATGAAAACACTAAATCTTAATAAGTTTATTATCATAGTAACTTAATTTTTCGCAATTTTGAGATCCCGAAAAACGCTGAAAAGATGTTTTTAATTTTTCTTTTATGTATTTTCTATGGTATAAAAGCAATGTCACTCCAATGTAAGACAGACGCAAGTTCCGTTCTCACCAGTACTTAGGGGTGGGCATAGACTATAGACTAATCCGTTTACCACGTGAACGTGTCGCGGAGACTGCTAGTTGTTTATATTTTGAAGTTTTCATAGTAAAAGTGGTCGAAGTGCCTGGGTTACGTACGACGACGCTGGCGCGCGTTTTAAATGTCAAAAGTCGCGACTTTACAGTACATTAACTGTCAAATCCTGACACTCCCGCCACAAAACGCGTCATCATACTGCCCATAATGGTCGGACTCTTCAGACGAAAATTCAAGATAGTGATTCCGCAATTAAGTTGATAATGTGTTGTGCTTACGGAAGTTTTAGATAAATTACATTAAAGTGGTTTGTATAGACGAATAGAACCCATTTTTGCATAAATCTGGGAATTGTAAAATTTTTTACAATGCATTTTAAATGACATTTAATATAACAGTATAATTTTTGTCTGTATATAAATCGTTGGTGTAGTGTATAAATATCATAAAATGGTACTTTATTTTTACTCAAGTTTAAGGGGAAATGTGTTGTATTTATTGTTGTTTGAGTTTAAATTGTTAATATTATTTTAAACAGGTGGTTTAATAAATATTTTTTAAATAAATACGCATTTCACTAAAAACTTAAAAATAAAAATTAATAAATAAAAACCGACTTCGCCCAGTTAATACCTACATGTATTGTAGAAGTCTAATAATTTAAATTATTTCTAACTTTTTAGTGTTTCGAAGTCGGTTTTTATTTTTTATTTAAAATTTTTTATTTATCTGAATTTGAAATTTCACATCAAATATTAAAATGCATGGTCTTACGTTTATTTCTGACACTATGTTATTTAGCAAAAAATGATCCTTATGATGAAGCCTTTCGATAGGTATGATAAAGCTACAGGGTATTTTTTTCTCGTTTCTGGTTCGATTCCCGGTTCAACCATGATTATTTAAAAATCTATGAATGCAGTTTAAATTGTTTTTTAATATTAAAAGAATGTCTTCTTTCAGTAAAATGTTCCATCTACAATATTCAAGCTACTTTGAGCTGTATTTGGATATTAAAAAAATTTGCTAAAAATGGCTAAAATAACTATCGTTGAATGTGTCAGTGACGTCAAAATTCTATTAATAGGATTCGTATTTCTGTAATTTAAAAAATTGTTACTTTTCCCCCAGCTATTCGCTTGCGCAGCGCAATAAGTCCCATACAGATCCGCGGCTTCCCCGTCTGCCTCGTTGGTCTAACGATATCAGGTCTGATTACCAAATCTGCCATAACAAGAATCTGTCCTTAACCGAACGAAGCGGTGTGGGTTTGATTCGCACTCGGGGCGCCGTACATTTGTACAAATGGCCTTAGTCAGGATGTATTTCCATGTCTGTGATGTCCTTGCCTGGATACCATAGCACAACAAGTTTGGGACCAGGGACATAATAATTATAATTATTATGCGCAACAAATCCAATCGTCTAACTGTCAAATTCCATACTAATTTGACAGACGATTGGAATCGCGCAGGATTTGGTGCGCATAATATAGGGCCAGAGCAGAAGTGCATTTGTTGTGTGGAAGTCATTGTTATTATTTCAGCACAACATGACGTATGTTCGGCAGCAGTGTTCATCATCAACCCATTATGTCCCCACCGAGGGGCACGGGTCTCTTCCCTGAGGAAGGTATAGGCCATACTCCACCACGGGTCCAAGTCCGGATTGGTGAAGGCTTGTAGACTAGTGGCTCGTCCACTGTCAGGAGTTGTCAAGCCGCCCTAAGGCCTCTGACTTGGCTTAACGACTGCCATCTATCGACGGCAGCTGGCACCAACAGCTTAACGTGCCTTGCGAAGCACGGAACCGCTCGGAAAAATGTCACTAGCGTTAGGCATAGACGGCGACCCATCCATGCACTGAACGCGCCCTGTGTTGCTTAACCTTCGTGATCGTTTAAGATCACTCAGGCAGCCGGGGCTACGATCGATTCTACGAGCAGCAGTGTTAACTGAGGTTTAAATCATAAAACGAAAATTTAAAAAAAACATGAGAACGCTAACGAGGAAGTAATACATCGCGAGGACACCTGATGTGATCACTTACCACAGCGCTTGAAATTGCCAATCCGCGGTGGACACGCGTGGTAATTAAGCCCAAACCCTCTCTCTGAGAGAAGGCCTGTGCCCTGCAGTGGGACGTATATTGTAGGCTACATAAAGAAAACATGAAATAGTTCTTAACTTCATTGTAATCAGTATATACATCTTAATATTTACAAGTAGATAATTCCTCAGCTGGCACAGTGGCGGTGAAAAGCTTGAACACTACTTTACATAAACTCACGCCCATATCCCGGAGGGGCAGGCAGATACCAGGGTCTGCCACTTGCCACGATCCTGACTCTTTCCCTCCATCAACATTCATTAGTCCTTGCATGTACGCACGTCGGTTTCGGGTACTTTTTATCTTTCCCTTTGCCAATAGTATGTCCGCCTAGGACGTCCCTTATCCGTCTTTGTTCTCGGAAACGGCTCCAACGATTTTCATGAAATTTAAATCAATCTAGCTAGGTTTCATGTTTAGAAAACGTCGTTTTATCCTAGTTTTTAGGCAATGAAAAACTGCTAAAATGTCATTAGAATACGAATATATACCTAATATTATACGAAATACGAAGAATATATATATATGTATATCTCTCTCTCTCTCTCTCACTCTCTACAAGAATTGCTCGTTTAAAATTTTAAAGGTATAAGATAGCTAGACACATTGGACGGGGAAGTTGTTAATAATCAGCCGCAGTGTTAGCCAAATAGTCTCTGCGGCCGATGTTCGACGCTTGCTTGTTTTGCACGGCCTCCAGTTTGGGACACTCTGCAAAAAAAAAACAACAACAGTTTAGCTTGAATAACATAGCATAAACTCAGGCCCGTATCCCTGAGGGGCAGCCTGAGACCAGGGTTTGTCACCTGCCACGGTCCTGACAGATCTGTATCGCTTCGTCGACATCCATTGGTCGTTGCATGCACGCACGTCACGTTGAAGAACTCTTCTTTATTACTGCATTAATTTTGGGTGGTTCGAAAGGCACAGCGATATGAACGTGCCTGACAATAGCTGTAGAATACGCTAGTTTCTTTTTAACCGACTTCAAAGAAGGAGGTTATCAATTCGACGCGTATATATATATACACGCGCGTATATATATATACATATATATATATATGTATATACCAGTGATGCGATGTCCCAGTCCGCCGCAGTAGGAGCACCCCTGCCCGTCGGCCGCAGGTATATCCGGCTCGCCGATCATCTCCAGAAGGAACGAGGGGACCTGTGCGGGAGACAAGGGAAGATTAGAGGGAAGTTTACTAAGGTATGCCCCGTCGTACGGGAACAGCTTTGAACATATCGCAAAACATTTTTTTAACAAACCACACAGCACAACTTTTTTTTAAAATAACATAATATAAAAATTGAGAAAATATATTATTTTTGTTGCACTAACCCGCGCTGAGGACAATTGAAGAGCTCTATTCCAAAACGTACTAAGTCTGTTTCTTTTACTCCCATAGAAAAGTTGTTAATTTTTGTCTATAGCACGCGACACGGTTCGACCCTTACAAGAATAATCTTCCAAATAGCGGGATACCGCCGTTTAGCCAAAGTATTTTTCGCCAAATTTTACTTCCCAATAAACTTATGACATCAGTTTCATTTCCCAAATGAAACTTTAGCAAGTTTTCATTTCGCATTTTATTAATTTCGCATAATTTTACTGCGTCAAGTTTTATTAAGACAAACGTTTATCCTACAGACACGAACTGTTACCAGAAAAGTGGGTTAGGTTAGGTTAGAACTGCGAAAATGAATTTTGACCAAGTATTTTTTTGGTAAACAATAACTTGCCATAATAACTTTTGCTAACTGTTTATTTGCTTTAAGTTGTTTTGAGAAATGTTTTTTTGCCAAGTGATAATTTGCGGAAAATAGTTTGGGAAGTAATACTTTGGGAAACGATTTTTGGCAATACATTAGTAAACCTCCAAATAGCACTAAGTCAGTACGATTTTCAAATCAAAGTTCACGATTCACGCTCATAACGTACTAAGATTCACTGTCATTCACTTACTAACGGTACTTAGTCATTTTACATTTTCTACATTTTCTTGCCTTTGTTTTTTTGGACTAAGTGCGTTTTGGAAAAGCGCTCTTCAATTGTAAAAAACCTATTTAATTATATTTTATTTTATTTTATTTTATAAACCTGTACGTAATACAGAGAAGTTTGTAAAGAGGCTCGAAATTTCAGTGATGCCTGCACCTGCCCCTTGGCTCAGTTGAGAGAGCGCTGGCACGCGGGTTGAAGTCCGGCATGGGTGGAATTTTTTGCCTCTAAATAGGTTTTTTATAATTGAGAAACTATTTGTAATATCTTTCACCTGGTTGTGCAATAAAGTGTTCTCTATCTCTGTATCTATAAGAGCCGTGTGCAAAAAATTTTTTGTAGTGGTTAGTTCAGGGTAGTTAGACATTTCGAATGTAGCTGAAAACCAGATCTCTAAGCACGCTGTCGTCAGTGGTTCTGCCTAGCAACGTCACCTCACCCATCCCCTCTCAAAGAAGTCTGACGTTTAAGATAAGACAACATAAGATAAAAAACACTACAGCACTAAAAAGATTGAAATAATTGGAAGTATTTATACATGTAGGTATTGTAGAAGTATAATTTGGAGTCGGTGCCATATGTGCTGGTTATGAAACTGGGCACCGACTACAAATTATACTTCTACAATACCTACATGTATAAATACTTCTAATTATTTAAATTATTTCTATCTTTTTAGTGCTGTAGTGTTTCGAAGTCGGTTTTTATTTTTTATTTTAAAAAAAATATTTTTCAGTTTTTAGTGGAGGAGCGGGAGAAAAATAAACTTGTCCCTTATAACCATAATTTACCGTACATAATTCGTTCCTTTAAAAATTGATGTTCTAAATCTCCGAAAGTCTTCACCAGAACATCACCAAATTAGCTTGGGACTACTTTTACGCTATTTTATGAAACATACGGATTTTACTAAAGAATGTGCCCCATTAGGTCTTATTTACCGCTGTCCATTGAAGAGTTCCGTTCTCCATCTCTGAGTCTTCATCAGATTTTCAACAAATTAAAATGGGACGTTATATGTATTCGAACAAAAAAAGAATTGTCGAAATCAGTTAATATTTGACGGAGTTATAGAGGAACATAGCCAAATAAAAAAATATATATATATAGAAGAAGAAGAAGAAAGACATTTATTATACCAACAAGATACATCACAGAAACAAAATAAGCACATAAGTAACATAATATGCACAACACAGAAGGAAAACTAAATACACAACAGACAAAACGAATAAATAAAACAGGACCATAGATGTAGCCTGCGGTGTATCTACGTTGCCACAAAAGGCAGCTGACTCAGCGTTGTGCTGAGGAAGTGATCCCTCAGCGCTGATTTAAAATATACGCTTCGAATTGATAACCTCCTCCTTTTTTGTAGTCGGTTAAAAAGGATTTAGCGCCTCATCAGAAAAAACGCATTTTTGAGTATACGCGTGTGTTTTGCCCTAAAATTATAGAAAGTGTGTGTGAGTATATCTTTGTGTGTATTTGTGTGCGTATGCGCGATTATGTGTGGGTGTGAATGTTAGCAAGCAGTGTGTGAGTATTTGTGTCGGAATGTATATTTTATGTGAGTCTTGAAAATCTTGGGTATGGTCGTGTGTGTGTGTCTGAGTATGAGCAATTGAGCAGTGTGTGAACACCTACCTTCTGCCTGGCTTCCCTCAGCAAGTGCCCCATATCTCTAAGGACGATATCATCAGTGGCCCTGCCTGGCAACGTGGTGGCAACGTCCCCGCCGCCCGCCCGCCCCGGTCGGCGGATGCGGTGCATTTAGTTTTTAACCGACTTCAAAAAAGGTGGAGGTTATCAATTCGACGCGTATATTTTTAACCGACTTCAAAACAGGAGGAGGTTATCAATTTGACGCGTATATATATATTTTTGGCTATGTTCCTCCATAACTCCGTCAAATCGTAACCGATTTCGACAATTCTTTTTTTGTTCGAACAGGTATAACGTCCCACTGGTCCCATTTTAATTTGGTGAAGATCTGATGGAGACTTTCAGAGATGGAGAACGGAACTCTTCAATGGACAGCAGTAAATAAGATCTAATGGGGCCCATATTTTAGTAATATCCGTATATTTTATAAAATAGCGTAAAAGTAGTCCCAAGTTAATTTGGTGATGTTCTGGTGAAGACGTTCGGAGATGGAAATTTAGAACATCAAATTTTAAAGTAACGAATTAAGTAGGGTAAATTATGGTTATAAGGGATTATTCTCCCGCTCCCCCACTAAAAATTGACATATAATTTTTTTAAATAAAAAATAAAACCCGACTTCGAAAAACTACAGCACTAAAAAGTTAGAAATAATTTAAATAATAAGAAGTATGTATACATGTAGGTATTGTAGAAGTATAATTTGTAGTCGGTGCGCAGTTTCAAGACCAGCACATATATTTTGGGCACCGGCTCCAAATTATACTTCTACAATACCTGCATGTATAAATACTTCCAATTATTTAAAGTATTTCTGACTTTTTGTGCTGTAGTTTTTCGAAGTCGGTTTTAATTTTTTATTCAAAAATTTTTATTATGCTAATATGAACGTGTGTGTTTTCTTCTAACGTTTCTGCCCAAAATGACACAGAGTGTGTGTGAGTCTCAGTAAGTCTGTGAGTATATCTTGGAGTGTGTCTGTGCGATTATATGTGAGTGTGAGCACGCAGTGTGTGAGTATTTATGTGTCTGAGTGTATATTTTATGTGAATCTTGAAATGAGTATGTGTGTCAGAGTGTGAGCAACGCGTAAACGCCTACCTTCTGCCTGGCTTCCCTCAGCAAGTGCGCCAGATCTCTAAGGACGCTATCATCAGCGGCCCTGCCTAGCAACGTGGTGGCAACGCCGCCGCCGCCCGCCCGCCCCGTTCGCCCGATGCGGTGCACGTAGTTCTCTATGTCTTCCGGCATATCGTAGTTGATCACGTGCTGGATGTTTGGGAAGTCGAGGCCTGGGAGAAGTGAAAATACATTACACCATACATAGAGCACGTCACACGTTGGGGTGGGAGGGGTCCTAAGTTTCGTGACGTCACATTTCAGAAACATAATAGCAGTTTTTTTTTTTTTCAATTTTTCGAATGTCCTATATTATGTTGATAATGTTAAAAAAATATTTCAATGAAAATAAAACTAATTTCGGAACGGTTGCTTTAATTTAATAATTTCTAGATGTAAAATTGCAAAATATGTGACGTCACAACACTGTTTTTAAGTTGCGTTTTATCCTGTTTGAAAAAATAGTTTTATATAGATAGATAGAGAACACTTTATTGTACATGAAAATGGAAATTACACAGACATTTCTTAACCTAAGAGTACAGACGGTGGCCTTATCACTAAAAGTGATCTCTTCCAGACAACCTTTGTCTGGACTGGACTAACACATTGCAGAAGGAAGTAGATGTGGTTGACTAATAGAAAATGCTTATAGCATTAAGTCCGCTTATGCTTAAAAATGCTTAAAGCACATTGCCATTGTATTTTTTACTTATGTGCAATAAACGTATTAATAATAATAATAATAATTTCAGAGGCAAGTATATAAATTATACATGCCTATATAACCGATTACTTATATTAAATTATCTGTTGATAATTTACATAATCGGTACATAACTTAAAAATATAATATATAATAAGTTGTAACCTGTTTTAACCCTGTTTAAAGAACAATTAAAAACCCTCGTTATGGTGGCCCGATTCTTTAGAATTCCACAGATTACGTGTTCTAAACCATTTTTAACCGACTTTAAAAAAGGAGGAGGTTATCAATTCGACGCGTATATATATATATATTCTTTAGACTTTAAACTGTCTTTACAGGCTGCTTACACAAGCCCAAACCTCTCACCTTTGCTAGCAACGTCAGTGGCCACTAGAACGTCTTTCTCGCCTCGCCTGAACGCGTCAACAGCTCTTGACCGCTCCTCCTGATCTTTGCCACCGTGTATAGCCACTGCCTCTACTCCTGGGGGCATGAGAGATAGATGTGTTATTTACGAGGTGTAGATTAATTACATCATCATCATCATCATCAGCCATTTGACGCCCACTGCAGGACATAGGCCTCTGTCTCGTTTTCTAGCCATGAGGGGTTTCGCCATAATCGCCACCTCAGAACACAAAAAGAAGGAGAAGTGCCATATGGGCGTGGCACTGTCGACCAACGTTAGCCCGGTTGGGCTAACCTCGGCGAAACTTTTAAATATGGCCGTCAATCGCCTCGCGCCCGCTATCGCCGTAACATATGTGAAAAATGCCTGATTACCTACAGAAATCGCAGTGATACATGCTATTCAAATAACAGTGGAGTGTGTTTTCACCGGTAAGCCTATTTTACTCACTATATTCATCTTTAAACTACGAAAAATCATAATTATAATAATTTTCCTGTGCAATATGCATTCCAGTACTAAGAACATAAATGAGACGTATTTATATCGTCGGGTTTACTCCACTGCTGTTTTTATGTAGAATTTTCGTGGAGGTTTTCTAACATGGAAAAGCAAGCCCGCAATGGACCGTCTCGCGAAACTGACTATTGTTCTATGCGATGAATTGCGATGTTTCGTGGTACGGCCGCATGTATTTGCCGTGAACTGTCAAAGTCACAGTAGGTGTCAGCGGGAGTCATAGTGATGGGGTAGTTGCTTTCTTTCCAGACTGATTAAGTATCGATACTTCGTCGCATTTACACTCGTTCGTCCAGACTTCCAAAATTACTAGAACCAATTATATTGTACGACTAGGTAGCTATTGTCCACGACTCCGTCCGCGTGGACTTCAGTTGCTAAGGAAGCTTCTACTTTAGAGGCAGATTTTGTCGTAATATAAACAGGCTTAGTTTTCACCACGTATATCAAAAAGTTTTTAATAAAGATTTAATTTCAGGTTTCCCAAAGACCCTAATAGGAAGGATGGATTGAAACTACAGGGAGATTGCTTAACTGGCTTCCTCTCAAATCAAATACCTGTTGCTCCATCCATTTTACGGAGAAATGTTTCCAGATGCTAAAGAGTGGAAAAAATATTAACGTGGGCAGGTCCTGCTTTGAAAATACCAGTAATAAGGAGTTCCATAAATGTTGAGGTACCAATATACCTAAAATCACGGCATAATTATATTTTACATGGTGTGGAATATTCGATTGTTACTTTATTCTGATTGTCTATTTCAGGTGACAATGGACGCAACGACGCATAACTCTGCAAAAGAAAGTGTTTCTAAAGAAACAAGTCAGGTGATGTGGTTATGGTACTAAATAATATTCTTATACTCTTTTATGAGCCTAAAATTCGATTAATTTAAAATAAATTAAATGAAGTGTTTTCAATAATCTAATAATTTATTTACTATTTTAGATCCGTATTAGAAAGTTTCGGATATTGTTACTGTTGAAACATGCGTTCCTGAAGAAATAACAGGTGACCAGGTAATGTTTTTAATAATTTCATAATTTATTTACTATTTTAGATCCCCTTGGAAGTAACGGATATTTTTTTGTCGAAAAATGCTGCGAATGTCAAAGACCCCTGTAAATAATTGTCAAACATAGAGGAATGTCCATTCGATTGAACACATAATTTATCGATCATATAGCGCCGCCACAGACTAGAAAATCGAAAAATCATATGAACAAAGTTGAAAATATAACATTGAGTTTTCAAAAGTCGTAAACCAAAGTTGTTGTAAATGACTTACTTTAATTGACGTGTTTCAGGAATTGTGTTAACTTAAAAATGGCCCTATATAAATAAAACAATATTAGATTTTTTACAAATGTATACTTTTTGTATTTTAGATACAGCAACGAGTTGCCGAAGGCCCAGAAACTGGTAGATTTATGTCGATTGAAGAAAAACCTCGAAAAAAGAAATCACGCAAAACATTGAACAATGTCAACAAGTGACAAGTTCTAAATAAATATTTACCTTTTAAGGGAATAGTAAAATATTCTTTGCAGGATCTCAGTCGGATGATGATGTTATCTTTTTAATGTAAATGTGTTTCGAAAGTTTCTTTAAGTTTATGTTTCACAAGTTTCTTTTGGCCAGTTTCTGAATTGAGAATTTCGCTAAGTAAATGGTTAACTGTAGTGCTGTCTCTTCGAATTTTTCACAGAAGAGCGTGACAGAACGTTACTTATGTTTTTACTTAGTGAAATTCTCAATTCAGAAACCGGCCCTATGAGTTCTTACTACCTAATGTATTTTTCACAAGTTAATAAAAATATTATTTATGTGGTATTATTGAGAATGTTTTTTATGTACCCATCACAGATGTCACCCACCAAGGCAATGAAAATTTTAATCCAAACTCAGAAACATCTACAGTCACTGCTCATTAATTCACGAGTTAAAATAAGTTGTTCTAGATTTTTTTAAGGTGTGCGCTATACAAAAACGTGCATAAAGTGAAGGCAAGGCGCAGGCATCTTGCCGCTTCAAACAAAAATTACGCAGGCGATATGTTTTGAATTATATTCAAGCGGCGCGGCACAGCCGACGTCGTTTCGTCGCCTATGTAGGTTTTGCATACCTATATTTTGTAGGTAACTCAGCAAATGTTCTCTAAACTTTGTCATTTAGAATAATTGTATGATTAGAATTTACGATGAAACGGAATTCACGAATTATACGATAGGTAGGTATGAACAAAACTGACATATTTAGGAATTAACAAATTGGTAGGCAAAGCCTGTAAAAATAAAAGCTTAGGCAGCCTTTTGCAAAAGATTACTACAACGAAATAAAGTAGTTACAGACTACGCGCCGTAGAGAAATAATTAGTTACTATTTAGGTATAGATGGCAAGAAAAAAATCGACATAATGTACAAAAAAGTTTTTGTACGATGTACGATTTTTTTTAAGTATAATCGATAATGTACTTTTTCGTCCCCGTCACTAATGTTGTGCTGCTCTTCTCATTGGCTGTTTCATTTGTGTAAACAGCGAATAGTGAGCCGGTTGTTTATGTTGTAATCAAATAGAGATTATGAGGACAATGTAGCTGTGTGAGTAAGTGGCGACATCGGTTTTCTAACAAACGGGCCATTATAACACTTCTCCTTATTTTTGTGTTCTGAGATCGCCACGCTTGGCAGGCGGGTTGGCGATCGCAGTATGCGGTTGGAATCCCAGGAAGACGCTGCTGCCCGTCTCCTGGTAATTGATTTCCTTAGTCGTCTTCTACGACATCCACGAAAGAAAATGGAGTGACGCTATTCTTAATACGGCGCCACACGGAACTAATTAATTAACGGAGATCAATTACCGATTAGTTTTACTTGTAACGTACATAGTCACAGTTTCTGTGTTACTAATAAAACACTTTGATTTGATTTATTTTCATTACAATCATGTAAGGTGTATTTAAGGGGGGCGGAGGGTCAATGGATGCGGATGGCAAGGGAGCGTGAGAGACGGCAATGGGCATTGTTCACCCCAATTTTTTATTCTAGAAATAAAAAATATAGATTAATATAAGAAACTAATTTGAATATTTTCATAATATTCGATGTGATTATTTTTTTATTAATTATTTAAAATTTCTGATAGCTTAGTAGGTATGACGTCACCACTGGCATAATTATGTACGTTCCTTTGCCATTTTTCATGCTTTTTAAAAATAAAAATATGTTGACGTTTGACAATGACAAACAAATGTCAGTCAGTGTCAACTACTTACCAATATTTTCTTTTCTAATCATATTGCCCATAACCAAGAATTGAATTAAATTGATTTTTTCATGTAAATAACAAACTAACGTCACGTTCGTAATAATTATTCAAATTAATCGGATATTTGTTGAGAATTGAGGTTATCTTCACTGTATTGACGCTTCTGACAGTTGTTGAACGAACGAATGTATTTATTTTTTATATTCGAAGGCAATGGAAATACCGCATTAGAGCCAACGATGACGTAATTGAAGGACAAATGAAGGTTATAATTTTTTTGCGGTAAATATTAATAATCCGTTTTAATTTTACTTATTTAAACCCCTAATAGTAATCAGTATCCCTATTCCTCGAAATGGTTTTCACTTTACGACAGTCGATGTCTCCCTGAACAATGCCCATTGGGGGAAAAGGCCTATACCCAGCAGTGGGCAGCGGTAGGCTGATGATGATGATGATGATGATGATGAAGATGAAGGTGTATTTAATTACTTTACGAAAGCGGCTGGGAAACATTGGACAAGACTGGCAAGGTACCGCATCGGCTGGCGTGAAAGAGAAGAGGCCCATGCCCAAGAGTGGGCTCTATTTATGGGCGGATTATCTATATAGGTAGACGGTGTACGTCAGACATAACATGTGTAACCGTCTCCTTCAACTTTTGAAAAGACTCCGAGCATACCCTGAACTAAATACATACATACATACATACATACCCGTGCCCTAAGCGACTGTAAATCGGTGGACTACTGTCTACTGTCAGTGTCCATGTTTCGGTTCCATAGAAGATTGGCCTATTATTGGATTGCCATCACACAAAAAATTTTTGAATAAAGGTGATGAGGTGGCACAAACCTCTTAGCAGCAAGTACTCGTGAATAGCGATAAGTCTTGCTTTCTCTCAGCGAACATTAGAACGGGGGCATAATAAGGTTACTTAGGTTAACATAATATAGGTACAGTTTCGTTGTATCGCTCGTAGCCCCGGCTGCCTGAGTGATCTTAAAACGATCACGAAGGTTAAGCAACACAGGGCGCGTTCAGTGCATGGATGGGTCGCCGTCTATGCCTAACGCTAGTGGCATTTTTCCGAGCGGTTCCGTGCTTCGCAAGGCACGTTAAGCTGTTGGTGCCGGCTGCCGTCGATAGATGGCAGTCGTTGAGCCAAGTCAGAGGCCTCAGGGCGGCTTGACAACTTCTGACAGTAGACGAGCCACTAGTCTACAAGCCTCCACCAATCCGGACTTGGCCCCCGTGGTGGAGTATGGCCTCTACCTTCCTCAGGGAAGAGACCCGTGCCCCTCGGTGGGGACATAATGGGTAGATGATGAGGTACAGTTTAAGTGGATTCGGACCTCCTGCGTGCGTGCGTGCGTGCGTGCGTGCGTGCATGCGCGTGTGTGTGTGTGTGTGTTTGTATGTGAGAGTGAAAGAGAGAGAACATACCTTTTAACAGCAGATACTCATGAATAGCGTCAACATCTTGTTTCCTTTCGGCGAACACCAACACTGGGGGCGGAGTCTTCTGTAGGCACTGGAGCAGATGCACCGTCCGGGCTTCGGCCTGGAACATACGAGTATTTGATTTGGGGGGGGGGCTAACTTAGTGCTAGTTTATAGTTAGGTACACAAATATCAGAAGGTTACTTTGAAGGTGAAAAGTTTGTATTCGAAATATTACATGGATAATTTGGTTTACACAGTAGGTTACACACACAGGTAGAATTCGAATTTGGGACTAAAACAACTCTGAAAGGTTCGGGGTACGACTGGTTGGACACGTTGCGCTGTTTTACTTTGTTGCTAAAATGTTGACTCAGCGTTCTGAGTCCCTCTACAGACTTTGATAGTACATTGTTACCCTAGGGGTGAAAGTGTCTTTAACCCGAGGTAAACACTGTGCTTTTCATTACGAATATAAGGAAAGTAAGAATAAAAACATGAATTAAACTCGACAAACCAAATGAAGATCGGATTGCCTTCCCGCCTATTTGTTATGTGAGCGGCCAGCTATTTAGCCATTATTTGTCACTAGCCGTCCCGGCGAACTTCGTACCGCCACAGAATCCGTTTATACGATTCTTGCACAACGCCATCTATTTTTAAAACACAACGTTCGCTCGCACAACTCCATCTACTTTAAACTTAAAATTAATATTACCCCGCGGGAACACCGGGATATTAAGCATACCAAGTCTCAATTCAGGTCTTTGTCTATCTGTATGCCAATTTTCATGTAAATCCGTTCAGCCGTTCTTGCGTGATTGAGTAACAAACATCCAAACATCTTCAGAAACATTCACATTTATAATATAGAGTTGTTATAGAATGTTACTCCAATTTTACATCGCGCTGTAATTAAGTGGCTTTATAGAAAGTTGGAACATGGTTCAACAGAAATGTGAAAATAGAACTAGTTTTTTTGACAGCTGTCAGTTGAAAACAATTCTCCCTAGGGCTGAAAAGTACTGAAAAGTATTACTTTCAACCCGCTTCTCAGGCAACTTCAGACCTACCTTTCGAGTATGAGTAATGAAAAATTCTTTATTGCACAAGAAATAAATCTGCACAAAGGCGAGCTTTATACTTAAAGTATTTTCATCCAGCTAATCATGCGTGATGTGGACGGAGGAAGGGGTAGCGCCAGTAAAGTTTTTTAAGAAATAAATTACTTACAAAATATTAATTAGCCTACAACCTATTCTTAGACCTACCAAATATACACAAAAAAAATCATAGGAATCGGTGAAGTAATTTCGAAGGAGCTCGATGACAAACAAACTGTGACACGAGATTTTTATACATTGGATAATACATCGAAAAATAATTAAACAATTGGTTCCAGCCATGTTATCACTAGAGAGTGAAAGCCCGTAGGATCTCAGTAACTTGATGACGTACTTCCGTTCATGACGTACTTCCGGTTTTGTAGACCCAGGTTCATTTTTTCGCTTTAAAAATCAATTAAAGCAGCCTAAATCGAAATATTACCTATTTTCTCGAAAAAAATATAACAACAGAACTTGATTGTTTCAGGACAATGCCCATCTGTGAATGGCCTATGTTCCTATTTGAAAACGTTCTTAGGAGACCAGTGTCATTGACCATCTAGTGTTATTGAAAAATTTACCAGTTGCTGTTAAGTTGGTTGGTCTTACGTTCTTTCAAACGCTGCGGTGTGTGAACGCCTCAGACACAGGTTTCCTCACGATGTTTTCCTTCAGTAAATAAACAAATCAAAATTCGCACCTTACCTTCACCGGCTCCAATTCCTGTCTCACGTTGAGCGAGGCTGCGCCGGCGCGGCCCACATTTACTGTGACTGGTTTCACTAAAGCGGATCTGAAAAAATATTATTTATTTTATTTGCAAGCCGAATTATCTAAACACATATATGTAAGTGGCCTAAATACGTCCCACTGCAGGGTACAGACCTCTTGGAGTCAGAGTATTGGCCGCGGATTGGCGGTTTCAAGTGCTGAGGTATGTTACATCTTAAACACTCAGGTTTCCTCACTGGAGATCTTATCTCGTGTCTTTCTGGCAGCACAAACCGGCACACTCGTCTAGTCACACTCTAGCGCCGCACGCTGATCCACTGTCGTGTGACATTCTAGCTCTGCAGGCTCTCTCTATTGATATTCTAACGCCGTAGGCCGACTCTTTCTTTCTCTCCAGTGATATTCTATATCTGCAGACTAACTCTGTCTTGTGACATTCTACCGCCGCAGGACTGACTCTGTCTCTAGAGACATTCTATATCTGCAGTCTTACCCTGTCTTGTGACATTCTAGCGCCTTAGGACTGACTCTAGTGACATTCTAGCGAATCAGACTGACTCTAGTGACATTTTAGCGCCACAACATTCTATTCTAGCGCAGTAGACTGGCTCCCTTTCCAGTGAGATTCTTGATCCGCAGACTAACTCTCTCTCTAATGAAATCAGACTCACACTAGTGACATTCTAGCGAATAAGACTGACTCTAGTGACATTTTAGTGCCACAGACAGACTATCCAGTAACATTCTAGCGCAGTAGACTGGCTCCCTTTCCAGTGAGATTCTTGATCCGCAGACTAACTCTCTCTCTAATGAAATCAGACTCACACTAGTGACATTCTAGCGAATAAGACTGACTCTAGTGACATTTTAGTGCCACAGACAGACTATCCAGTAACATTCTAGCGCAGTAGACTGGCTCCCTTTCCAGTGAGATTCTTGATCCGCAGACTAACTCTCTCTCTAATGAAATCAGACTCACACTAGTGACATTCTAGCGAATAAGACTGACTCTAGTGACATTTTAGTGCCACAGACAGACTATCCAGTAACATTCTAGCGCAGTAGACTGGCTCCCTTTCCAGTGAGATTCTTGATCCGCAGACTAACTCTCTCTCTAATGAAATCAGACTCACACTAGTGACATGCAATCAGACTCACACTAGTGACATTCTAGGCGCCGCAGACTGACTTTAGTGACATTCTAGTGCCGCAGACTAACTCCCTTTCCAGTCAGATTCTAGCGCCGCAGGACTGACTCTGTCTCTAGAGACATTCTATATCTGCAGACTAACTCTGTCTTGTGACATTCTAGCGCCGCAGGATTGACAATGTCTCTAGAGACATTCTATATCTGCAGACTAATCAGACTCACACTAGTGACATTCTAGCGGCGCAGACCGACTCTCTCTAGTGACATTCTATGTCTGCAGTCTAGCTCTCTCTAGTGACATTCTAGCGAATCAGACTGACTCTAGTGACATTCTAGCGAATCAGACTGACTCTAGTGACATTCTAGCGAATCAGACTCACACTAGTGACATTCTAGCGAATAAGACTGACTCTAGTGACATTTTAGTGCCACAGACAGACTATCCAGTAACATTCTAGCGCAGTAGACTGGCTCCCTTTCCAGTGACATTCTTGATCCGCAGACTAACTCTCACTCTAATGAAATCAGACTCACACTAGTGACATGCAATCAGACTCACACTAGTGACATTCTAGCGCCGCAGACTGACTTTAGTGACATTCTAGTGTCGCAGACTAACTCCCTTTCCAGTGAGATTCTAGCGCCGCAGGACTGACTCTGTCTCTAGAGACATTCTATATCTGCAGACTAACTCTGTCTTGTGACATTCTAGCGCCGCAGGATTGACTCTGTCTCTAGAGACATTCTATATCTGCAGACTAATCAGACTCACACTAGTGATATTCTAGCGGCGCAGACCGACTATCTCTAGTGACATTCTATGTCTGCAGTCTAGCTCTCTCTAGTGACATTCTAACGAATCAGACTGACTCTAGTGACATTCTAGCGCCGCAGACTGACTTTAGTGACATTCTAGTGTCGCAGACTAACTCCCTTTCCAGTGAGATTCTAGCGCCGCAGGACTGACTCTGCCTCTAGAGACATTCTATATCTGCAGACTAACTCTGTCTTGTGACATTCTAGCGCCGCAGGATTGACTCTGTCTCTAGAGACATTCTATATCTGCAGACTAATCAGACTCACACTAGTGACACTCTAGCGGCGCAGACCGACTCTCTCTAGTGACATTCTATGTCTGCAGTCTAGCTCTCTCTAGTGACATTCAAGCGCCTAAGAGCAACTCGGGTATCCTAGTGTGGGGCCAGAAGCAATGTATGTGCCTGTATGTAAATGTTTATGTTTATGTTCACCTGGCAAAGTTCTGTATCTTCTTAGGCATCGTGGCACTAAACAGCAGCGTCTGCCGCTGTCCCGTGAAGTAGGAGAATATGGTCCGGACGTCCTCTTCGAATCCCATATCGATCATACGATCTGCCTCGTCCATGCACAGGTAACGGCACACGTTCAGGCGGACCTGGGGGAATGATACTTGAAGAGAGCTGCGGGTTGACTGGTAGATGGTAGAAAATGCCTTTAGAATTAAGTCATAAATAGGGGTTGGCATGTTTAGGTTATGGTGTTTCGAGTAACATTAATTACAGTTAACTTAAGTATAATAATGATGTGACAATGTTAGTAGAAATAGCATCCTTACTAATATTATAAACGTGAAAGTTTGTATGTATGGATGGATGTTTGTTACTCTTTCACGCAAAAACGGCTGAACGGATCCGGGTGAAATTTTGCACAGAGATAGATTATAGACTGGATTAGTACTTAAGTTTTTTTTTATCCCGGAAAAATACACATCAAAATTACCACGCGAACGAAGTCGCGGGCAACAGCTAGTTATCGATATATATACAGATTCGCACATAGAAAAAACCAGCCCAGTGCATGTCAGGCCACGCACAATGTAGGGTTCCATATAAAGAGGGTTTATTTATCTGCTTTACAGAACTAACAACTTCATTGAAGTAATTTTCAATGGATTTTACTTTTCTTGCCTATTACTCGTTAACTAGTAAAGACTACTAAACCATGATATTTTTCCTTTTAAGTTCATTATATGTGCTACTACCCTGAATTTTTCACGCTTCTACAATCAATCGTTTAGACAGGAGAGGGGGAAGGGGGACGCCCTACTCGGACAAAAATTAGCGCTTTAAAGCTTAATATTTCGCAAACGGAACCCTAAATCTATAAATCTTCTTCCTACATCCGAACGTCAACGATCAATCCAACGATGCCCCACATGATGGGGTAGACGAGAATAAAAAATCATCCCCGCTTTTCATGTAAGGGACAGTAAAAAAAAAAAATTCGAACATTTTATTCTTTAACTTTGTTGGCGTGATAAAATGTATCATCATCTTAACCTCCAGCCACAAGAAGTCCACTGCTGGAAATAGGCCTCCTTCATGGATTTCCAAAAAGATCGGTTGGAAGCGGCCGGCATCCAGCGTCTTCCTGCCACTTGGATGAGGTCATCTGTCCATCTTGTGGCTGGTCGTCCTACGCTGCGCTTGCCGATATGTGGTCTCCATTCGAGAACTTTTCGGCCCCATCGGCCATCAGTTCTGCGTGCTATGTGCCCCGCCCACTGCCACTTCAACTTATTAATCCGCTGGGCTATGTCGACGACTTTCGTTTGTCTACGGATCTCATTATTTCTGATTCGATCTCGCAGAGAAATTCCGAGCATAGCCCTTTCCATAGCTCGTTGCGTGACCTTGAGCTTTCTTATGAGGCCCATAGTGAGAGACCACGTTTCAGTGCCATAAGTCATCACTGGTAACACACACTGGTTGTATAATTTTGTCTTGAGCGATTGAGGTATATTAGACGAAAAGACTTTTCTAAGTTTCCCGAATGCTGCCCAGCCGAGTTGGATTCGACGATTGACCTCTTTCACGAAGTTGGACCGGCCTAGTTGGACTGTTTGTCCTAAGTAGACGTATTCGTCTACAACTTCAAGAGTAGAGTTCCCCAATGTTATTGGGGTGGGCACAACACGGGCGTTCGACATGACCTTCGTTTTGTCCATGTTCATCTTAAGACCCACCCTTTGGGAAACTCGACTGAGGTCTTCGAGCATTATGCTGAGGTCTTCCATCGTTTCTGACATACAGAATAATTACTTATTAAGTACATGCTTAATAAGTAATTACTCTGTAACATAATAAATTATCTTAAATAACTTACCATCTTTTTATCCAGCATGTCCATAAGTCTGCCAGGCGTTGCGACCATTATGTGGACGCCTCTCTGCACCACCTCCATACATTCCGACACCGCCACGCCTGCATCAACAGATAGCTAAATTTAGGTCAAGGTTCATGTATATATACGTCCCACTGCAGGGCACAAGCATTCTCTCAGAGAGAGAGTATGGACTTAATCACCACGCGTACCCACCGCGGATTCGCGATTTCAAGCGCTGAGGTATGCGATTAGGTTTCCTCACGATGTTTTCCTTCATAGTTAGCGAGTGGTATTGTTGCTATAACTTCACAAATGTACAAAACTTCACACATCTAGCGAGAGAGTTAGCCTGCGGCACTAGAATGTCCCTAGAGAGAGTCAGCCTGTGGTACTAGAATGTCACTAGAGAAAGAGTCATCAATTGGCGCTAGACTGTCACTAGAGAAAGTCGGCAACTGGCGCTAGAATGTCGCTAGAGAGAGTCAGCCTGCGGCACTAGAATGTCACTAGAGAAAGAGTCATCAATTGGCGCTAGACTGTCACTAGAGAAAGTCGGCAACTGACGCTAGAATGTCGCTAGAGAGAGTCAGCCTGCGGCACTAGAATGTCCCTAGAGAGAGTCAGCCTGCGGCGCTAGAATGTCACTAGAGAAAGAGTCATCAATTGGCGCTAGACTGTCACTAGAGAAAGTCGGCAACTGGCGCTAGAATGTCGCTAGAGAGAGTCAGCCTGCGGCACTAGAATGTCACTAGAGAAAGAGTCATCAATTGGCGCTAGACTGTCACTAGAGAAAGTCGGCAACTGGCGCTAGAATGTCGCTAGAGAGAGTCAGCCTGCGGCACTAGAATGTCACTA
This sequence comes from Yponomeuta malinellus, assembly GCA_947308005.1. NCBI lineage: Eukaryota > Metazoa > Arthropoda > Insecta > Lepidoptera > Yponomeutidae > Yponomeuta > Yponomeuta malinellus. Next base: position 2,439,335 of record OX371023.1, read on the forward strand.
GAGAAAGAGTCATCAATTGGCGCTAGACTGTCACTAGAGAAAGTCGGCAACTGACGCTAGAATGTCGCTAGAGAGAGTCAGCCTGCGGCGCTAGAATATCACTAGCGAGAGAGTCAGCCTGCGGTACTAGAATGTCACTAGAGAAAGAGTCATCAATTGGCGCTAGACTGTCACTAGAGAAAGTCGGCAACTAGCGCTAGAATGTCGCTAGAGAGAGTCAGCCTGCGGCGCTAGAATATCACTAGCGAGAGAGTCAGCCTGTGGTACTAGAATGTCACTAGAGAAAGAGTCATCAATTGGCGCTAGACTGTCACTAGAGAAAGCCGGCAACTGGCGCTAGAAAGTCGATAGAGAGAGTCAGCCTGCGGCACTAGAATGTCCCTAGAGAGAGTCAGCCTGCGGCGCTAGAATATCACTAGCGAGAGAGTCAGCCTGCGGTACTAGAATGTCACTAGAGAAAGAGTCATCAATTGGCGTTAGACTGTCACTAGAGAAAGTCGGCAACTGGCGCTAGAATGTCGCTAGAGAGAGTCAGCCTGCGGCGTTAGAATATCACTAGCGAGAGAGTCAGCCTGCGGTACTAGAATGTCACTAGAGAAAGAGTCATCAATTGGCGTTAGACTGTCACTAGAGAAAGTCGGCAACTGGCGCTAGAATGTCGCTAGAGAGTCAGCCTGCGGCGCTAGAATATCACTAGCGAGAGAGTCAGCCTGCGGTACTAGAATGTCACTAGAGAAAGAGTCATCAATTGGCGCTAGACTGTCACTAGAGAAAGTCGGCAACTGGCGCTAGAATGTCGCTAGAGAGAGTCAGCCTGCGGCGCTAGAATATCACTAGCGAGAGAGTCAGCCTGCGGCACTAGAATGTCACTAGAGAAAGAGTCATCAATTGGCGCTAGACTGTCACTAGAGAAAGTCGGCAACTGGCGCTAGAATGTCGCTAGAGAGAGTCAGCCTGCGGCGCTAGAATATCACTAGCGAGAGAGTCAGCCTGCGGTACTAGAATGTCACTAGAGAAAGAGTCATCAATTGGCGTTAGACTGTCACTAGAGAAAGTCGGCAACTGGCGCTAGAATGTCGCTAGAGAGAGTCAGCCTGCGGCGTTAGAATATCACTAGCGAGAGAGTCAGCCTGCGGTACTAGAATGTCACTAGAGAAAGAGTCATCAATTGGCGTTAGACTGTCACTAGAGAAAGTCGGCAACTGGCGCTAGAATGTCGCTAGAGAGTCAGCCTGCGGCGCTAGAATATCACTAGCGAGAGAGTCAGCCTGCGGTACTAGAATGTCACTAGAGAAAGAGTCATCAATTGGCGCTAGACTGTCACTAGAGAAAGTCGGCAACTGGCGCTAGAATGTCGCTAGAGAGAGTCAGCCTGCGGCGCTAGAATATCACTAGCGAGAGAGTCAGCCTGCGGCACTAGAATGTCACTAGAGAAAGAGTCATCAATTGGCGCTAGACTGTCACTAGAGAAAGTCGGCAACTGGCGCTAGAATGTCGCTAGAGAGAGTCAGCCTGCGGCGCTAGAATATCACTAGCGAGAGAGTCAGCCTGCGGTACTAGAATGTCACTAGAGAAAGAGTCATCAATTGGCGTTAGACTGTCACTAGAGAAAGTCGGCAACTGGCGCTAGAATGTCGCTAGAGAGAGTCAGCCGGCGGCGCTAGAATATCACTAGCGAGAGAGTTAGCCTGCGGTACTAGAATGTCACTAGAGAAAGAGTCATCAATTGGCGCTAGACTGTCACTAGAGAAAGTCGGCAATTGGCGCTAGAATGACCCTAGAGAAAGTCAGCCTGCGGCACTAGCATATCACAAGAGAAAGAGTCAGCAATTGGCGCTAGAATGTCCCTGGAGAGAGTCAGCCTGCGGCACTAGAATGTCACTAGAGTGCAAGGGCTCACCTCCGATAGCCAGACAGCTGCGTATCTCGGGACTCCCGGTCATGGCGAGATGCTTCACAAAATGTTGGATGATCTCATGCGTCTGTTTCGCGAGCTCGCGCGACGGGCAGATGATGAGCCCGTACGGCCCTTCGTTCCTGGAGTGAGAAAACACTGCTGAGAACACTCGATATATTGAAAACTAAATAATTGTATTCCAGTTAAAGACATATTAAATAAGATTGCAAAATAAATTACAGCTACTATAGAATTGATTGCCTCATTGGTTGAGCGGTTAACACGATTGGCTACTTAACCAGAGGTCGTGCGTTCGATTACCACTGTAGCCCGTCCTACTTGAATTGTACAAATGGCCTCAGTCTAGGTGTATTTCCATGTTTGTGATGTCCTTGCAAGGTCACCATAGCGCTGTGTGATATGGGGATTTAATTTGAGTTATTATAATAATAGTAAAAAAAAAACCTATTAATTAATATATTTTTTCGTTAATTTTTAAATGTTGAGGAAGCGAAAGTGATCTGTCAGGATCGTAGCAAGTGGCAGTCCCTGGTCTCTGCCTACCCCTCTGGGTAGGGTTTTCTAAGTTACGTACATTTGTGAAGTTACAGTAGCAAAACCACTCGCTTATTGTGAAGGAAAACATCGTGAGGAAAACTGAGTGTCTGAGCTATTCATATACCCTATGTAAACCCTAATAAAACTCAAGTCATCATTATTGGCAGTCCCCGATTTATCTCCAGAGTTGACGTGAGTTCCCTTCCACCTATCTTGTTTGATAGTATACCCATACCGTTCAGCTCGGTTGTCAAAAATCTAGGGGTCTTGATTGACAGTACTCTATCCTGGGTTCCTCAGTTGGAAATGGTTAGTCGGAAGATGTTTGCATCAGCAGGTTCTGTAAGACGCCTCAGCAATTTCCTTCCTACGGCTACCAAGGTTGCGTTGGCTCAGTCTCTCCTTCTACCGATTCTCGACTACGCTGACATCTGTTACCTGGACCTCACTGAGGAGCAACTAAATAAGCTTGAGCGTCTCCAAAATTTCTGCATCCGATTCATATTTGGTTTACGCAAATATGACCATATTTCTGAATATCGAACTAAACTCAAGTGGCTCCCAATCCGACTCCGCCGGAATACACATATTCTTTCTCTCCTCTATTGCATTCTGTTCAATCCAGCTACCCCATCTTATCTCAAAGAGCGTTTCGAGTTTCTCCATTCTGGCCACAGTCTGACTCTTCGCTCATCGCAAAACCTTCTCCTTAAAACTCCATCCCACAGTACCAAATTCTATGGCACCTCCTTCACGGTTCAGGCAGTCCATTTATGGAATAACCTGCCCGTGGAGGTTAGAAAAGCAAAGTCCTTGTCTTGTTTTAAGGCATTGGTGAAATCTCACTACCTCACTGTTTGAACTGTGTAAACTGTTGCTTATATATATTTAATTATGTATTTATTTTGTAGGTATTCATGTATATTATATACATGTAAACTGCTGCTTATATATATTTAATGTAGTAGCTATTTTTTTTTTTTTTTTTTTTTTTTTTTTTTTTTTTTTTTTTTTTTTTTAGGTATTCATGTAAGTATATTATTGGTACAATATGTAATTATAAATACTTATATTCTTGTAATCTCTCGCTGTACATCCATCTACCGACTGTATTCTTGGTGCATTCCTCTCCATCCAAAGGTTGTCTGGAAGAGATCGCTCTAAGCGATAAGACCGCCAATTGTATACCACTACTTAGATATAAGAAACTATTTGTAATATCTTTCACCTGGTTGTGCAATAAAGTGTTCTCTATCTATCTATCTATCTATACCTCAGCGCTTGAAATCGCCAATCCGCGGTGGGCCCGCGTGGTGATTAAGCCCATACACCATATAATATCATCATCATCATCAGCCATTTGACGCCCACTGCAGGACATAGGCCTCCTTCGTTGTTTTTATAACCATATATATTTTTAAGTAATCCGTGAGTTAACCTTACCCCCGGTTTCTCGTACACTAACAAGCTGTTAATCTACTGTTAACAGCTGTCAGTTGTTTTTTTTTTGTATGCACTTTGGTCAATCGACAGCTGTTAACAGTAGATTAACAGCGTGTTAGTCTACGAGAAACTAGGGGTTAGCAACGTATGAGCGACGAAGAAAATATAACTTACTGTATAAACGGCATGCTGATCTCCTGCTCCACACAGAAAAGAATCAGAGGCAATGTGAACACCAACGTCTTCCCTGGAAAAGACAACAACTTGAAACGAGATTAGATTCCATAACTAAAAGTTCTAATTCAAGGTCACATAAATACAACATAATAAATACAAGGCAAAGTCACAGCGTCAGAGTGCATCCTGTGGTGTGCCAAAGTTGCCACAAAGGGCATCCGACTCAGCACTGTGCCGAGGGTGTGAGCCCTCGGCGCTGGTTTTCAATCACTGCCAGCGGCAATAAGGCGGTGGTAGCCTAGTGGGTAGAACATTGGACACGGAAGCGGGCGACCCAGGTTCGATTCCCAGTGCGGGCATGTACCTATGACTTTGTTTTTTAAGTTACGTACATTTATGAAGTTATAGTAGCAATACCACTCGCTAACGGTGAAGGAAAACATCCTGTGTCTGAGCTATTCATATAGCTCAGCGCTTGAAATCGCCAATCCGCGGTGGGCACGCGTGGTGATTAAGCCCATACTATCTCCCTGAGAGAAGGCCTGTGCCCTACAGTGGGACGTATATAGGCTGCTTATGTATGCCTGGGGCAATTGGCGCGTAAAAATCAATCAATAATATGCAGGATAGGCTGTTTAGGATATTCCAGGCTTTGCTTCAGTAACACTGGGTACTTTACCTGATCCTGTAAAAGCGATCCCAATCATGTCCCGGCCACTGAGCACGGCCGGTATGCCTTGCACTTGAATTGGCGTTGGTGTCTTGATGCCTTTCGCCTCGAGGCCACGGATTATGCCTAAACGATAAGACATGAGTGTTAATATTGAGCTCTATTTATTTCGCGCAGCAAGGTTCAATATGGATGGAGAACTTGCACATAAATATTTTTTTATAATCGGAGCGGCCATTCTCCTCTCTCTCTCTCTCTCTCTCTCTCTCTCGTGACATTCTAGCATTGCAGGCTGAGAAATAACATACCTTTAGGCAGTTTCATGTGTTCGAAGGTCCGTATGGGCGGCGGGATGTCCTCTCCTTCCACGAGGATGCGCAGTCGCTGCTGCACGGCGCGATGCCTCTCCTCCGGCAGGGAGAGGATGCAGCGGGGCGGCTTCCACGAGGTCTTGATTGGGTCCTCGTACTGGATGCCTGAGGGGAGGAAGGGGCAGGGTGTGAGGTAGGGAACAAGACGTCCACGTAAGGCGTGGGCTGCATCTATGGTCTTGATTTATTTATTTGTTTTGTCTGTTGTGTATTTAATTTTCTCTCTTGGTGCATATAATGTTACTTATCGGTTTATTTTGTTTCTGTGATGTGTCTTGTAGATACAATAAATGTCTTTCTTTCTTACATAGGAAGGACGCAGGGCCAGTCTCCGTGCCCCGTCTCTTCTGTGTGGGCTTTGTCCCGCCCATTCAGTACATCTTGTATGAGAGCGAATTGGAAGGACGACGCGTCTTTTCCGCGCCCTCACCCCACGCCCTTTCCATGTATCCCACGACTAAGACAATGCTAACTAGTTGACGAAAAAATATTTTGGTTATGAGAGGCCAAGCCGATCAGCACAAATGTTAGATTGTACGAGCGAAACAGCTGCATGCCAGGCGTAACAGCAGCCTTTGTTGATAAATAATCCTAATGATTATTTCTGCAGACTATACTTTTCGTTGAAAACAAATTCGCCAATTATAACGTCACAAGTTGTGAGTGGCGACTTAAAAGCCTTTATTAATGTTTGGGTTATCTCTTAACGTTTATTATAAGAAAACGTTAATCTTACAAAATTTTAAGAGTCACAATTTTTGTGACCAACTTCTATCCATGTATAAATTATAATGCCAGAAAGATAACTGGAACAAAAATCTGTGCACTCAGGATGAGTTTGCGATAGACACGTCAGAGTAAAATATTTTTTAATTACTTGTTAACTTGAAGTCCAAAGAATTTTAAGTCACATCCAGCGTATCCCACCAATGAAACCAAACATTCGTCCATGCAAAGTCAAAGCAATTTGTTCAAGTTATTTGACAGGCATTATAACTAGATATTCAAAATCAACAGTTGGCGAGTTATTAAGGATTTCAGTTCAGCTTTGCCCGGGTCGTGGGTTCGATTCCCACTGGTGGCCATCATTCTTGATTTATATAAATTGGCCTCAGTGGAGGTGTATTTTCCTTTTTTATGATGTCCGTGTCTGGTTACCATATCACAGGGTATGCTCGTTTAGGACCAGGACAAGTGATTGTGTTGTGAGGAAGTTACTATTTTTAATGAACCGCGATACTCATACATCTAAAATATAAAAATCTCGTGTCAGTGTTTGTTTTTGCACTGCTCCGAAAGGGCTTCACCGATTTTTATGATTTTTTTTGTGTATATTTGGTAGGTCTGAGAATAGGTCGTAGACTACTTAATATGTCAAGACAATATTTTAATTTACGACTTCTGTTTTGTCTGAATGAAAATTAAATTATTTATAACGGTTATGACGAGCAATAGTTATTTGTTATACAAAAGTGCAAAGTTGCTTTTTAACCGCGTGCTCAATTTTGATGACAGAGCAAGCGAAAGATTCTAAAATTGAATTGATTAAAAAATTAGAATCCTGAGCGTTAGCGAGGGAATCAAAAGAGCACGAGGTGAAAAATCTTTGCACTCGAGTGCAACACGTAACTTTCTTAGTTACGTGTTACACGTAAACTTAAAAATCATTTCATCCCATCGGGATTTCATCCCCCCCAAATTCAAAACATCATTAAACCTATTTACTTTTACCTCCATGGTGCCGAATTTATCTTACTACTTTTTTAATTTGTTAAAAATTCAGACCCGGAACCTCCTTTGTGTTTTTTTTGCATTTAGTCATTTCCTCGCTGAGGTGGGATGAAAAGTTACGTGTTGCACTCGGGTGCAAAGATTTTTCACCTCGTGCTCTTTTGATTCCCTCGCTAACGTCATCAAAATCAAACGCGGTTAAAAAGCAACATTGCACTCTTGTATAACAAATAACTATTATTAAGAGTTGATAGGTATTTTAATCGAATGACATTTTATTTTAAATTAATTTCATTTATTACCGTTCCTTCTACTTAACTAAATTGCAACGCATTGATAGTAATGACTGTATCATGTTTTAGTTTAGGTACTAAGTTGCTATGCCGTTTACCAGCACAATTACACTGTACTATACATTCCAAATTGTAACACCTTAAATAACTGTAATTTAAGGCAATAAATGATTGAAATTAAATTAATTTAACGAGTCAGCTAGTAGTAATATAACATTAGTGTTAACGTCGGAAATTAAGAGATTTAAGTTTTACGTAACGAATAATCTCTATTAGACCCATTCAATATATAACAACGGAAGTTTCTAAGTTACCTTTAGCCAGCTCAGCGACGCCCATAAGCGCTTTGCTCTGGGCTACGCTCTCCAGGATGTGCTGTTCCTCTCGCGCTTGCCTCTCCGCAGCGGAGAGAGCCCGGGCCTCCGCTAGACGCTTCAGCTCGCTGTGTTGCTCGAGGAGAGACACGTTGTACTTGCGGCCCCATTCTTCTTGAGAATCTGGTGAAAGCAAAATGTATGGGAGTAATTTTAAGGACCCGCGATGGGCGTACGACAGTTATATGATTATCGGGTCAAATTTATTTGCAGTGTTGCCAAAATGTTGGGAAAACAAGTTTACCTAGAGAACAATCGCGATTAGACTCTTTATTTGTACATAACTAAATATTTGATCGTAGTGGTGCCGGATTAAGAATAGCGTCACTCCATTTCCTTCCGTGGATGTCGTAGAAGGCGACTAAGGAAATACATTACCAGGAGATGGGCAGCAGCGTTTTCCTCAGATTCCAACCGCATACTGCGATCGCCAACCCGCCTGCCAAGCGTGGCGATTATGGCAAAACCCCTCATGGTTAGGGAAACCATGAGGGAGGTCTATGTCCTGCAGTGGGCGTCAAATGGCTGATGATGATGATGAAATATTTGACTTCACGTGAGTACAAGGAGCGGTGGTATTGGAGTGGTAGAACGCCGGCTTCTCATTCGGGAGGTTGCGGGTTTAAATCCTGGCATGTGACAATGACTTTGTTTCCTTAGTTACTTGCATTTGTGAAGTTATAGTAGCAATATCACTCGGTGAAGGGAAACATCGTGAGGAAACCCTAGTGTCTGAGGTATTTACATATCCTAGCGCTTGCTACGTACAATGGCCCAACTATGCGGCTGAGTGCGGAAATCTCAAGTCTAACTGACTTTGCTGATAGATAGTGAACACTTTGTTGCACAGCCAGAAAAAGGGAGTGGTGATACGAAGTGGTAGAACTTCTCATTTATTTATTTTATTTTTTTATATGCTGACATGCAATCGGTCGTCAGACCATAAGCAGTCCTTATGAATGAAGGTTTTGGCGTGTTAGGCTTGCCCTTCCAGAGTTGGGTAGCCTTTATTATTATACTTCACAGGTTGTCCCATATGTGTCGTCGTTTCAGGCGTCTTGTTTGGGGTTGCTTATTAAGGGGGATTGCAAGCTTATTTTGGTGATTCATTATGCGTTCTTTCTCATTTATTTATTCATTATATGTTTATTTATTTATTTCTTAAAGCTTACTCAGTCATTTGAATGGTGGTGTGCTGGCCGGGTCACCTATCTCCCTCTAAAATGGTTGAGACTGGTGATGGCTGACCCCTGCGTTATGCTCGTGAACGGGTGCTGTTCGTGTGTCTGGCCGCAGCATTAATGTTTTTCCTACTTTTGTAAGAAGTGTTATTTTGGCTTTTAAACTTATTGGTGGCTATCACAGAATCATATCATATAGGCTTCGATGTATAAGTTTAAGATGATTTGAGAAAAGATGGTCAGAGTGGAGTTTTTTTTCCTGCTGCCTTTTTCTCCACTACAAATACGGCCCGAAGGCAGCTTACATAAAACACAGTACATTGACATTCAGCAAATAGAATGTAAATTCTTTACATTGAAATAAATGATTGATTTCCGAATAGCAGCCTATATATGTCCCACTGCAAGGCTCACTCCTGCTCTCAGACAGAGTGTGGGCTTTACTACTATGCGTGCTCAGCATGGATTGCCAATTACAGGCGCTAAGATTAGATTAGAACTCTTTATTAGTAAGATTGAGGTATGAGTGTCGCGGAGAACCGCGAGTAACATCCGCGCGTCGTGACGCGCCTTCCAAAATCAATCGTAAGTTTAATCTGTGTTGTAAGTAATGGACCATAGACAGATAGAGAGAAAAGAAAAAAGAAGGAAGTAGACAGGCAGGTAAAAAGGAACGAAAAAAGAAGGACTTGGTGGGAAACCAGGTAGGAGGTAAGCGGAAAGATGGTGAGTTGCTTGATATTATTTTCCTTGTTATACCCACGGTCGTGAGATGAAGTAGTTTAAAGACCCTTAAACCATATTATGCCCTCCGGGTAAATTCCGGTCAGTTGACTTTGCAAGGATAACTTCACCATCAAACCGTTGCCCTGTCGAACACGTTCAGTCCTATTATATTTATCTAATAACGCCCAGTTGAGCGTGAACTATGCCCAGTTGAGCTAGTTCGGAGCGTTGCCCTGTCGAGCACGTTCAGTCTTATTATATTTACATAATAACGCCCAGTTGAGCGTGAACTATGCCCAGTTGAGCTAGTGCGGAGCGTTGCCCTGTCGAGCACGTTCAGTCTTATTATATTTACATAATAACGTCCAGTTGAGCGTGAACTATGCCCAGTTGAGCTAGTTCGGAACGTTGCCCTGTCGAGCACGTTCAGTCCTATTATATTTATCTAATAACGCCCAGTTGAGTGTGAACTATGCCCAGTTGAGCTAGTTCGGAGCGTTGCCCTGTCGAGCACGTTCAGTCTTATTATATTTACATAATAACGCCCAGTTGAGCGTGAACTATGCCCAGTTGAGCTAGTTCGGAACGTTGCCCTGTCGAGCACGTTCAGTCCTATTATATTTATCTAATAACGCCCAGTTGAGCGTGAACTATGCCCAGTTGAGCTAGTTCGGAGCGTTGCCCTGTCGAGCACGTTCAGTCTTATTATATTTACATAATAACTCCCAGTTGAGCGTGAACTATGCCCAGTTGAGCTAGTTCGGAGCGTTGCCCTGTCGAGCACGTTCGGTCTATTTATACTTAAGAACACCCAGTTGAGCGTGAGCTAGGCCCTGTTGAGCTAGTTCAGAACTTTGCCCTGTTGAGCATTATGATTTGGAAATAGAGACCGAGGTCTATAAGTTCTGGAAGGCAGAGAGGCTGGCTGTGAGGGGAGGTTAAGGAGGCCAGTTGGGTAACCTTATGGTTGCCCGAAAACCAAGAGTTGTGTCACACTCTATCAGATAAGTAAGTGATCACCTACCTAATGATGACCCTGTAAGTCTATATTGCTATAAGTAAATTGTTTCTATATTATGTGACCCATATCGTCATGGAAGTATTCGTAATGATAGCGAACTCAATTCCTCTCATCTCACGACTGATGTTTTCTTATCTAATTCGTGGCGACAATGAGGATGAGGAACCCGAGTGTCTGCGGTGTTCTCTGAGACACTCGGGTTTCCTCACGATGTTTAAGCGAGTGGTACAAATTCGCAAATGTTTGAAAACGAAGGCTGTGTACAAAAAAATTATAACCTAAAATATTGTAAATCTTACTTTCATCGTCCGGATCGTTGTCACTGGAGCTTTTAGTCTCAGCGGACGCCTCAGCAGCAATCTGACCAATGCGTCCTAGCTTCACCAGATGCTGTTTTTTACGTTCCTTCACAGGAACATACGGTTCGTAACTATCGATATCTTCTTCAGAATCTGAGGCCTTTTCCTCACGCCTGTAGCGCTTGACCGGCGGCGGAGGTTCCGCCGCTTTGTTTTCCATTGTTAGGTTTGGCTTTTATGAATTGGAAGTTTATATTTTTAAGAAAATCTGATCGCAACAAATTGATTGATTGTTTTGTGTTATTATGTTTAAATATAACGTTTCGTTGTACGCACGTCGTTGTCATAGACTACTTGTTTGGTAAGTTTTGCTCTGCGTAAGAAGGAAAGTGTGTAAAAATAGCTTACAAAGATAGCTTCTAACGTTTCGCTTGATATTAAAATACATTGAATTTATATTAATATTATTAGGTATTTTATCATTAAAATTTTTAACAAAAGTCATAATCATACACAGCAAGGAGACATAACGACAATAACTTTTATGTTGTACAACCTCCTTCATCATCATCATCATCATCATTCAGCCACAAGAAGTCCACTGCTGGACATAGGCCTCCTCCATGGATTTCCAGAAAGACCGGTTGGAAGCGGCCTGCATCCAGCGTCTTCCTGCCACTTGGATGAGGTCATCTGTCCATCTTGTGGCTGGTCGTCCTACGCTGCGCTTGCCGATATGTGGTCTCCATTCGAGAACTTTTCGGCCCCATCGGCCATCAGTTCTGCGTGCTATGTGCCCCGCCCACTGCCACTTCAACTCACTAATCCGCTGGGCTATGTCGACGACTTTCGTTCGTCTACGAATCTCATCATTTCTGATTCGATCTCGTAGAGAAATTCCGAGCATAGCCCTTTCCATAGCTCGTTGCGTGACCTTGAGCTTTCTTATGAGGCCCATAGTTAGAGACCACGTTTCAGTGCCATAAGTCATCACTGGTAACACACACTGGTTGTATAATTTTGTCTTGAGCGATTGAGGTATGTTAGACGAAAAGACTTTTCTAAGTTTCCCGAATGCTGCCCAGCCGAGTTGGATTCGACGATTGACCTCTTTCACGAAGTTGGACCGGCCTATTTGGACTGTTTGTCCTAAGTAGACGTATTCGTCTACAACTTCGAGAGTCGTGTTCCCCAATGTTATTGGGGTGGGCACAACACGGGCGTTCGACATGACCTTCGTTTTGTCCATGTTCATTTTAAGGCCCACACGTTGGGAAACTCGACTGAGGTCTTCGAGCATTATGCCGAGGTCTTCCATCGTTTCTGCCATGACTACTATATCGTCGGCAAATCGAAGGTGCGTGATGTACTCGCCATTGATATTGATGCCGCGTCCCTGCCATTCCAGAAGCTTGAAGGCATCTTCCATTGCGTTCGTGAACAGTTTCGGAGAGATAACGTCTCCCTGTCTCACGCCTCTTCTCAATGGAATTGCCTCCGAATTCTGCTCCTGTACTCGGACCGACATGGTGGCGCTGTTGTACAAGCACTTCAGCACCTCGACATACCGATAGTCAATCCGGCAACGCTGGAGAGACTCGATTACTGCCCATGTCTCGATCGAATCGAAGGCTTTCTCATAGTCCACAAACGCTAAGCAGAATGGCAAATTATACTCCTCAGTCTTCTGTATAATTTGCCGCAGCGTATGGATGTGGTCTATGGTACTAAAGCCCTTTCGGAAACCGGCTTGTTCGGGAGGCTGGAAGTCATCAAACCTGCGTTCGAGACGATTCGTGAGGACCCTCGAAAACAGCTTATAAACATGGCTCAGAAGCGAGATGGGTCGGTAGTTCTTCAATAGAGAGTTATCCCCTTTCTTGAAGAACAGCGTCACCACGCTTCTGTTCCATGCTTCTGGCGTTTTTCCTTCGACCACGACGGAATTGAAGAGCTTCTGAAGGACTTTAAGTACTGGTGTTCCACCCGCTTTCAGGAGCTCTGATGTGATTCCGTCCTCTCCTGGTGCCTTGTTATTCTTGAGCTGTTTCAGGGCCATCCTAATCTCGTACAGGCTGATGTCCGGGATGTCTTCGGTATAATGTCGGGTCAGTTTGGCTCTCGGATCTTTGTTCAAACTGCTAACAGGTTTTGCGACTGAGGTGTATAGCTGTCCGTAGAAACTCTCAATCTCCCTCAGCACCTCTGACCTGGTCGACGCTATACTGCCGTCCTCTCTCTTCAGCTTCGTCAGCTGGCTTTGCCCAATAGACAAGTCTTTTGCGAACACTTTGGAGCCCTTGTTCCGCTCTATAGTCTCTTTAATACGTTCGGTATTAAAGGACCGAATATCGTGCCGCATAGACTTTGAGATATGTCTATTGAGCTGCCTATATGACTTAGCATCCTCGGAGGACTGCAGTTGCAACGCGCGACGTTTAGCCATGAGGTCGAGAGTATAGTTTGAGAGCTTTTGTGGTCTACTCGTACGGTTGGGTCTATAGAACCTCGAGCCCACTGAACGGACAGTTTCTACAAACCTGTTATTGATCTCGTCCACCGATGCGGCGCTCTCCAGGCACTCAAAGCGATTTGACAATTCGAGTTGAAAGTTCTCGGGGTTCTGGATATGGGCACGAGTAGGTCGGAGCGTGGACTTCATGAGACGAGACCTCTCAAGTTTGACATTAATATTCAATGTGCCTCTTACTATTCGGTGATCGCTTCCGGTTTTCACCATGTTGATCACAGAGACGTCATTGAATATTTGTCTCTTGGAGGTCAGGATGAAGTCTATCTCGTTTCTCGTGGAACCATCGGGACTCAACCAGGTCCATTTCCTGTGAGGTGGCTTCTGAAAGAAAGAGTTCATCATAAAGAGTCCCTCTTTCTCCAGGAAGTCTGCCAACCTTTGTCCTCTCGGGTTCCGTTGCCCATAACCAAATTGCCCCACTCTCATCTCACCCTCGCTTCTTGTGCCCAGCTTCGCATTGAAGTCCCCCATAACCACATTAAAATAGGTCTCCGAGGTATGTATGGCCCTACTAATGTCCTCATACATCGCCTCTACCTCCTCATCGGAGTGTGACGAGGTCGGTGCGTATACCTGAATGACCTTCAGCGAATATCTCTTAGATATTCTGAGTATTAGGTACACCACCCTGCTCGACACACTGTTGATGGCCAAAATGTTATTTACGAGGGACTTGTGGACGAGAAACCCGACACCACCCTGGGACTGTTGCTCGCCCTCCCGGTAGTAGAGCAGGTTACCGGATTTCAGGGTTATCGTGTCCTCGCCCTCTCGACGGACTTCAGATAACCCTAGGATATCCCAGTGTAACCTACCCATTTCCTCTTCCAGCTCAATTAGCTTTTCGTCTGTCCTCAATGTGCGAATGTTGTGTGTTACCAGGGCCAGTCGTTTTCGTTTTTGGGGGTGGTAGCCAGATCTCTGCCGGAGATTCTTAGCACCCCCTGCTCCGCCGTTACCGTGGCCGCTACCGTAGCCGGGAATAGCGGAGCCGCCGGGGACTGGGGGCCTGGTTTTTTTGTGTATTGCCATGAGGGTATTTGCCTTACTCGCCACGCTTGGCATGCGGGTTGGCGAGCGCAGTATATCGCATTTTCGCAGAAGGCGCTGCTGCCCACCTTCTGGTAATGTGTCCCTTAGCCGGTTTTTACGGCACCCGCGGGAAGGGATGGGGGGGTACTATTCTAGAGCCGGCACCCCACGGCAACCTCCTTGTACATAGCCTTTATTCTAATGCAACAAAAACTGGTCCAATTCTATCCAAAAAAATATCGGATGTCTCTAATTCAAAAACCATTTCGAGGAATAAGGTTTGTTAGCAGATTAAAAAAATTAATGTATTTTTAAGAGTCGTATTTTGTTACATATACGAAAAAAAACCCTATAACCTTCTTTGATCTTTATGACGTCACAGAAATCGACAGTTCCATGCTAAAACCATGTATAGTAAAATTTATTATCGTGAAATTAACGCAATAAAATGCGTGAAATAAAATTTATTTATCAGGCCAATGATCTACTATAACTTTAGAGTGTGCTTTAGTGTGTAAAGTTACGTATTATAGTTATTTTATAACTTGACCTTAGAGTAGCTTAATCGTATTTTTACACTTCTGTCTTTTGAATATGTCAAAATGCCGAACTTGTGTTGCCAGATTTGTTAAAAATCCTATATTATTTCATAGAAATGCAATTATTATCACTTATAAATCATTAGTACAATCTAGGTATTAAAACAAGAATAACCGAGAAAAAGAAACTTATACAAAATATAAAAAAATTGCGGCAAGATCATCGGTGCCCCTGAGGTAAGTTCTAATGAAGAATCATGACAAACAAAAATTATATTACTAATTAAAAAAATTGTGATGGCCACACCACACCGATGCATCTGTCTGTCACAGATTGTCACAATGTTTCGTTGAACTATGAAGACTTTTTTTTTTTTTATTTGGACTTTGCCCCGTGCTTGTAGGGTGCACAGGGATTTTGCCAGTGTCTCGTTGTTGTCAAGTATCCCTGCGTTGTTGTTGTACAGATTTGACATTTACAAAACTGACAGCTTTTTTTTTTATTCTGGTGGGTATGGATTTGCTACTATTCAACCTGGGATGGTGACGTCACTTCCGGTAAATACGAAAATATTAATATAATATTAACAAAAGCAAGGAAAAATATGTTACTGAAATAGTATTTCTGAAATGGCCTATATTTTCTAAATAATTTATAAAATTAAACACTTTTTTATTTTTACCTACCCCATTATTGGACTGGATTGTATACGGCAAAATTTAGACATGTAAGCCTTTTAATGTAGGTATTTTGTTTTCTGGTGTGTACAATAAAATGTTCTAATCTAATCTAAGCTAAACTATAATTATTCACCAAACAACATAAAATTAAGTAGGTAGGCGTAGGTGAAACTAAATAGTAAACTAAACTAATCAAAAATACCGCCCCGGGACACACCCGATCCAAAAGTTCCCATGACGCTAGCAGCGTTCCCCGCTGCACCGCCAGCACATCCTCTGCATCAGGTATGCCCCGGTACAATGGTCGCTTGATGCTAAAAAGCACACTATAATGAGTTACGTGTTTGATTTGTGTCGCATGTGAAACGTGCATGACGCATTTTTGAACCGACTTCAAAAAAGGAGGAGGTTATCAATTCGACGCGTATATATATATATATATATATATATATATAAATCTTTTTTATTTGGCTATGTTCCTCCATAACTCCGTCAAATCTTAACCGATTTCGACAATTATTTTTTTGTTCGAACGGGTATAACGTCCCATTGGTCCCATTTTAATTTGGTGAAGATCTGATGGAAACTTTCAGAGATGGAGAACGGAACTCTTCAATGGACAACAGTAAATAAGCCCTATTGGGGCCCATCCTTTAGTAATATCCGTATATTTCATAAAATAGCGTAAAAGTAGTCCCAAGTTAATTTGGTGATGTTCTGGTGAAGACTTTCTTTATAAGCGACTTATTTATTTTTCTCCCGCTCGCTCCCCCACTAAAAATTGAAAAATCTAAATCAAAACCGACTTCGAAAAACTACAGCACTAAAAAGTAAGAAATAATTTAAGTAATTAGAAGTATTTATTGTAGGTATTGTACATGTAGGTATTGTAGAAGTATAATTTGTAGTCGGTGTCCAGTTTCAAGACCAGCACATATATTTTGGGCACCGGCTCCAAATTATACTTCTACAATACCTACATGTATAAATACTTCTACTTCTAATTATTTAAATTATTTCTAACTTTTTAGTGTAGTGTTTTGATGTCGGTTTTTATTTTTTATTTATTTGCAGATTCTGGAGCGTCTACTTGAAATTTTATATCGTAGCAGTCTTCGTACAAGCTCACGTGATATCGAACATCGAACGACTTCTGTGATGTGTGTGATCGCCAAATGACAGCTGCTGACTGACGCTGAGCAAACGTCAAACAAAAATATGCAAGTGACACGTAACTGAACGCAAATTATTAGCCTTTTGTGACCTCAAAATGCGGAAATAAGCGTCAAATTACCTTTGATTCCGAAAGGAAATTTCATACAAAATGTCTGACAAAAGTTTCGGTGACCACACGAGCAGGAATGTGGTGAAAAACCCGCTGCTTTCCACCTCTGTTGTGGGGCTGTCGCTCCACGATTTGTCATCCAACGCCGTGTTACTTCCCGTGGCGCAGACCCCGGTCCTGGTTTCGAGCCAAGGTAAGTGCTTATTTATTTCCATCTAATTTTGACGCAAAATTTCACTTCCCGCCGACCTTGGTAGTAAAATATCCGCTGTAATCGGCCGCTGTTCGTGTTTTTGTTTTGACTGTAATTTCCCCCGTTTGCGGGTATTTTTCAGCAATCTGAAGCGGATTCGACCCTTTCTTTGCTTCTTGCATCGTGATACAAGTGCTTTCTCGCGTTTTTCAGTGATAGAAAACATATACGTCGTGATTTAGTGCTTTTTAGAAGTACAACTAAAGATGTCTTCGTTTTTGTACAAATCGTGTAAGAATACGCCCTTCGACTACGGCTACATACCGGATTTCGACGCGTCATTCCGCAAAAAGTTTAAAAAAGTAGAAAAATTTGTTGATGTACTCTTAAATGTAAGTAGGCATCAACAAAAGAGGTCTTTTTGGATCCAAATACAATATCTATAGTCGATGGGGTACAAAGGTCCTCAAGGTGAGCCCACGTACTGGGAAACACAGCGTAGAATGCCCATCGGAATGAATGGTTCGACAATCTGAGGCATGTTGCTGGTGGCGGCTAGATGAGGATGGCTTAGGACAGAAAGAGGGGGGGAGATAAGATAATCACTTCAGATAAATATGACATGACCGAAACTTTGTAGGAAAACACAGACGAAAAATATTATCGATAACTGATGATTGAACCAAATGAATGAATGAGGGAAATGGAAATTCGATCTGTAATAAATAAGCAGTTTGAAGGCAATAAAAAATATCAAATAAGTAGTTATTTAGATGTATTTATTTCTGTAAAGATAAAGATACATTTATTTGCTAAGAACACGTGTCAAACAAGTTACATAAAATAAAAACATGCAACTTTTGATAGAAATATACACTACATTAGACCCAACATGTTCTGCTGATAGCAGCGCACAAATATGAGTGGACGGAAAAGTCTGGGCGCGGTTTTGTTTATAGTTTTAAAATAATTTAAAAAACATTAAAATGTGGACATTACATAAAACAGTTTGCTTTCCATTATTTCCATTTTATTTTATTAATTTTTACAGGCCATTTGTCAGTAATTTGCCAGTCGGTTAACCGGACTGCGAATGTAAAGAAGAGTTGAGTTTATTTGGTGTACAAATCACCTCATAACTATCACATATTATGAAATAATAAGTATGACTATGACACAAAAACTAAATTGTGGTCTAAAGCACACACACACACACACACACACATACACACACACACATACACAACACATACACAACACATACATAACCTCCGCAGTCCTAACCTTGAAAATGTCAATGGTTTTTAGTTATTATTTTCAAGGTTAGGACTGAGGAGCAAATGTTACGAAAAAATAATTTTTTTTTAAAGATAATTTCTGCAAAATGTTTCTTCTTATTCTCGCAATCATTTTATTAAAGGTTTTTACTGTTTTATTAGTGTTGTTAAACTGACCACCGAGAACTTAGTAAATCTGATGGAATCCCTGACCTTATTTTTTTACTGAAAACTGGAAAATTGTATGGATAACCTACATAAATAAAAACGTTTCTTTGGTTTAAATAATTAAACTACTTCTAATAAGCAAAAGCTTGAAAAATGACCGTTCTCGCCTAAAGATTGTAGGAATGTATGGTTTATTACCGATACCTACTGATGAAATAGTTATCAGGTTACCAATTGTTTTCACAGGCTGTATCTGACGAAACTAATGAACTGATTTTGAAGATTTTTTTTACACACCACATAATTTCTGTCTCTTCCTTTGTAATTTGAATTCAATGCCACTTATGCAATGCGACTGAAATATTAAAATATGATAGTCTTATTATGGTATCCTTGGTCCGTGTACTTCCAGGGGAGCATAACAGTAGTACAATAAATCCGAATGCAGCAAATGCTGTATTGGAAAAGAAGAGTTATTGTCAATAAAATTAATACCCGATATATGTTAATAATAGTTTGTTACAAAAAAAACATTTGCTCTACGGCTTGATTTCTTTGTACTTTTTTTTTATGATACACTAGTTGACGCGTATCACTTTTTTTGTTCTCACCTTGACTTTCACCAATAAAAAAAATTGCTACATCCGTCCAGCCGTTCTCAAGTTTTAGAGCGACTAACGAACGGCAATTCATTTTTATACATATGATAAATAGAATGCATATACATACTTCTGTTTAAAACAATGATTCACAGGAAGCTGCGACATTAGTACTATACTATAAGAGCAAATTTAATAAGTGAAATTATGTTAACCCTGACATTTGGTACAATTAAATTTGAAATCATAGAACAAAAGTTGTTGTAAAACAAACACTAATTTCCGTTAAAACGCATTTCCTTCTATACATTTTAGAAGAAACTGCATTTTGTAAATATTCGGTTTGAAACCATTTTTTTACTTTTCTTGACAGCGTGATCAACTGGTAATCTATAAAACGTTTTAAATAAAACACCGAACGAATATTTTATGGACATTTAAGTAAGATAATAATGATTTCTACGTCATGTTTAGAAGTCAATTAAAATATCGAAAGATTTTATCGACTGTGTCAAACCCTATCGCAAGAAAAAAAAAAACCCAAAAAGAACAGAATGAGGTCTGAATGAACAATATTACACCACTAATTACTGCTAATGTCAAAGTGGCATAAATAGCCTTAAGCAGGAACCATTTTTATTTCGGCGTATTACGTGTGGTTTACGATGCACATTTTATTAATTTACCAAAGAAATACCGCTTACAGATGAATAAAATCAAAGTTACGAATTATAAGAAGCATTAACTGTTTTGTTGCTTAAATTTTTACAGAATAATAGGACGCATTTCGTATTTTTAATCAGGACCGTGTTCATTTAACACGGTAAGTGGCAAGCGGGGAAACTAGGAAAACGTCAACAGAGTCGTGTCTATTGGGTTAAACGTTCTTGATCCAAACCTCAGTACACTAGTTGACTCACAAGTGGGCTAGACGAAATTTATTGTGTTTAAGAAGAAGAAGGATATAGCACACATAAAACAACAATAAAAGCATACAAGAAAGCAATATATCTTGAATTGAAATTAAACATATCATCTGGGAAGCCTTGTCCAGACAAGGTGTGGAGAAGAAATATATCAGACTCATCTTGCTGCATTTACAAAAGTAGTTGTGCTAAAATCCAGCTAGAGAGAGAAGGTGAACTATTCAAAATCGAAAAAGGAGCCATGTAAAGGAGGAAAAGGAGCAATTTACCAGTAAATAAAATAAACAGGTGTTGTTAATTAGAAATTCTTTAATTCTCATAATCTTATAATATGTTTTGTAACTGAAAATTTTATTAAGAAAAACTCTCACAATACTCTGGCAATAAAAATAAAACATTAAATTAAGTTATAAAATACCTATTTGTAATTTAAATAACATCACGTACTACCCGTTTTTTTATATAAAATTAATCAAGAAAGTTAAAACTTATAAAATCAAATGTTTGCATCAAAAACACTTAGCAACCCAAATGTTTCAAAAGATACATAAATACATAAACTCACGCCTGTATCCCAGAGGTGTAGGCAGAGACCAGAGACTGCCACTTGCCACAATCCTGACAGGTCACTTTAAAGATAGAAAGTCACAAAAACGCTCTAAGCTAACTAACATTGGACAACAAAATTAAACATTATTTAGTAGGTCAATACGAAAAATACCGGCTTGGAAAATACCGGCGAGTCGGACTCGCTCACCGAGGGTTCTATACAAATTTGTGGGTACGTACTTACGTATTATACATAGTTAAGGAATCAAGTCACGTAGTTTTTTCCGAGCTTTTCCCGAACTTCAGACTAATCTTTTTGTGATTTAATTACAAATGTATAGTTATCAGATTTTTTCCTCTACTTGTAGTATGATGCGATATTACTTTTAAAATTTCATAGTTCTAGGTCAACGGAAATTACCCTATAAATTTTGATTGAATTGAGTGTAGAAGTATACTAATACTAAGTATATTTTTTACATTTTTTATATAAAATACAAATTTAAATATAATAAAAAATATTTTAAAAAAATTGCGGCATAAACGGCCGTATCTATTTTTACGTTAACTTAGAAGTTTTTTCACAGCTTCGAGGGACTGTAGACCTGAGCATATATGGTTTTAATTTCAACTCGACACCTCTGTGCGTTCCTGAGATATAGGGTCTTCATAGACAGATGGACGGACAGACCAACAACAAAGTGATCCTATAAGGGTTCCGTACCCAAAGGGTAAGGTACCCTATTACTAAGACTCCGCTGTCCGTCCGTCTGTCTGTCACCAGGCTGTATCTCTTGAACCGTGATAGTTCGCCTACGTGCAAAACTGCCTGTTTTAAATGCAATAAAGGATTTAATAATAATAATAATAGACAGTTGAAATTTTCACAGATTATATGTCTGTTGCCGCTATAACAACAAATACTACAAACAGAATAAAATAGATATTTATATAAAATAAATGTTTTTTGCTCGATATTGAGGTAGACGCTTGAAATATTCAAATCTTGTATAGATAATGGTAAGGAACCCTTCGTGCGCGAGTCCGACTCGCACTTTGCCGGGTTTTTCCTTTTGAGGTACGGAACCATAAAAATAGAGCAACCCTTAAATAATTGACAAAAATTATGACGTAGGACAGGAAATTATTACTTATTTCAATTTTAGTTTTTTTTTTCTTTTAATTACTTAATTATGGCGTTATCTATAACTACATGTTTCGTCTAAAACTCTTCTCAAATGCAGTTTAATTAGTGTTGCGCAAAGGGGAAGACCAATTTGAACTGCATCTGAGGAGTGTTTTAAGGAAATGCTGGTTTATAAATAAGGCTGTTGGTCCTCATATGACTAAAGAGAAGTAAGTTTTTAATTTAGTCACGTAAAATTTTATTTCGATATGATACATTTGGTGTATAAAAAAAAAAACTAGAATGATTTTTGTCATAAATTGTGTACATTCAGAGAAATCCTTTCTGTTATGGAGTATAGCTTTTAAAAAACAACCTTGTATATAACAAGACTACTAACTAATATAATTAGTCATTAACAGGTATATTGATAATAATGAATAAACAATGGACATATGTATTTAGTGACCACTACAACACCTGTTCAATTTATTAGCCAAGTCATTTTTATTCAACGCTATGAAGTCACAATGGAGAATATTACCCACGTACTTCACAAAGGGCTTTGATGCAGAGTCTATAAAACAAAAATTTGTACTCGTCTTAATTACAAACAAATTTTTTAATTATAATTCCGGCACAGTCTTTGGGCACTCGTATAAATTTGGGAAACATGCCATCTGATGCCGGGTTTTCTGACGGAGGCTCCTCACCAGATGGTCTGACAAGTCACTGGATGGGGGGGGGGATGTTTATGCAATTTATTTGCATAATTGACACATGTTTATGCAATTTATTTGCATAATTGACACATGTTTATGCAATTTATTTGCATAATTGACACATGTTTATGCAATTTATTTGCATAGTACAATAACATGCATTATTAAGTTGTTAAATAAATATACGACTACTCCATCTGAAACATTTTCCCAGGCTCTCTAGCGTTTGTGTGGTTGAGAGTTGCCAGGTTGACAAACTTACACGTAAAGATCGATACTGGACCAGGGATTCCCAAAATGTGCTCACAGTCAAACTTCACGGCTTTTATTTGCTCTCCCCCGCTGTTTTTTTTTAACACTCCAACATTTTTCCAAGCTGGCTGGAAGAAATTTCCGTTCTTTTGCACGTCATTTTTATCGCATGCTTGTTATTTAGGTTTTTATTTAATTTATATTAACGATCTTTTCTTTGTGCAATAAAGTGTAACAAGCAAACAACAGTATATTCATGGCATTATAGGCGCAACAACTATACCGCGATAAAGAGTACCGTCAGCGCTATCTAGTGTTAAAATTAGCGCACTATAGTTCATGTTTAGTGTGCATTTTGAAGGCGATTTTTGGTCCTTCATCATCATCACCAGCCCACCTCTGCCCACTGCTGAGTATAGGCATTTTCCCCGTCGCGCCATCTTTCGCAGTCTCTCGCCATTCGCATCCACGGGCCCTCTGCCGACCTGACTGCTCGGATCACGGCCGCCATTCCCGCACTGCCCTGGTCCGCCTGCCATCCTGCCAATCATTTTCGCTTCCTCAACGTTAGTCGTTGCATGCACGCACGCCGGTTTCGGCTACTTTTTATCTTGCCCTTTGCTAATACATCCTCTTTTTGTCACTTCAACATAATAAAAATCGATTATCATAAACAATCGAATTGGTAACTACATAGAACGTCACTAAATCGAGGTGTCAAAAGTTAAAGAAACGTTTGGACCGAACTGTATGTATGAACTATTTAAATCTATTTTAACTAATATCCCTTCTCGAGCTCGTAGCATACGACGGCATATCTCTGGATTCCTTCCTGCGTTTCGCGCACCAGTATATGAGGAGAACAAGTACGGCTATAAGCGCTATCAAGAGGAACACGCCCAATACGATAGCAGCCACTGAAGCGGGCGTGAAGTAATCTGAAATATAGAAGGACACAATCAATTCTCACTTTTGAAAGAGCGATTGGAACAGCAGGCTAAGAGTGAAGCGAGTATTCCACCTCGTAATATCCAATTTAATTAAGTGGTTTTTTTACCGACTTCAAAAAAGAAGGGGAATATCAATTCGACGCGTATATTATTTTTTTAATATTTTTTTTTGCTATGTTCTCGCATAACTCCGTCATATCTTAACCGATTTCGACAATTCTTTTTAGGGTTCCGTATCCGAAGAGTGCCAAACGGGACCCTATTACTAAGACTTCACTGTCCATCTGTCTGTCTGGTCTGTCACCAGGCTGTATCTCATGAACCGTGATAGCTAGGCAGTTGAAATTTTCACAGATGATGTAGTTCCTAGTTAGTTCTATATTCGCTTCAGAAATAAATAATTCAATTTGTAATAAAATAAATATTTAAGTGGGGCACACATACGACAAACGTGATTTTTTGCCGTTTTTTCTCGATCTTTGTGTCTAATGTTGTATAGATAATGGTACGGAACCCTTCGTGCGCGAGTCCGACTCGCACTTGGCCGGTTTTTTATGTATCCTACTAATATTATAAATGTGAAAGTTTGTGAAGATATTTTGTGAAGGTTTGTTATTCAATCACGCAAACGGCTGAACGGATTTACATGACACTTGGCGTACAGATAGTCAAAGACCTCAATTGAGACATAGCATACTTGATATCCCGGTAATGCGTTCCCGCGGGATGATGTTTATTTTAAGTTTAAAATAGATTGCATTGTGCGAGCGAACGTTGTGTTTTAAAAATAGATGGCGTTGTGCGAGAGAACGTTGTGTTTTAAAAATAGATGGCGTTGTGCGAGAGAACGTTGTGTTTTAAAAATAGATGGCGTTGTGCGAGAGAACGTTGTGTTTTAAAAATAGATGGCGTTGTGCAAGAATCGTATAAACGGATTCTGTGGCGGTACGAATTTCGCGCGGGACAGCTAGTAGTACAATAAATAAATATCACTTCTATACTTACTAGAAATGTCGACGACGTAGCTATTGGCATTCCCGTAAGCGTCCACAGCAGTCACGAGGACTCTGGGAGCGCAGCAGGTAGCCCTGTAGGTAGCTGTGACCTCTTCCCGGGTACCAGATATGAAGTTGCTATTGTACAAAAGTCCTATAGGGGTCGATGAGAGCCGGAGTAGACCTGGGGGGTTGTAAAAGGGTTTTTAGGAGTTATATTCTCTCGAAGTAGGTATGTCTGGTGTTACTTTCCATGACAGGATACGCAATAGTTTGATTAGAGAACGTCGTGGACTGAAAGAGGATGTAGTGACTAGAATTGAGAAAGGAATGTCGCGTTGGTTTGGACATGTGGAGAGGATGAAGGAAGAAAGATTGACAAAACAAATATATCGAGCGAACGTGGGTGGAAGGGCCGGTAAGGGATGACCCGGGCGGACATACTTCATTCATCAAATAGGGGATGTATTAGCAAAGGGCAAGATAAAAAGTACCCGAAACCGGCGTGCGTGCATGCAACGACTAATGAATGTTGAGGAAGCGACCGTGATCTGTCAGGATCGTGGCAAGTGGCAGTGCCTGGTCTGTCTACCCCTGTGGGATACAGGCGTGAGTTTATGTATGTATGTATTCTCTCGTGAAAGCTTCAAATTGAGGCTAGCTTTTAGTAGAGTGATTTTTGGTTAAGTTAGGTTTGGTTATGAGATATCGAAGTGATGTTAGGTTAGGTTCTCGTTTTAAGTGGGTGTGATGTAAGGGTGACCTATGAAGAAAATGCAAGAGACAAGTGTTGACGACCTCGTGGCGCAGCGGTAGTGCATCTGCATAGCATGCGAGGGGTCCCGGGTTCGAATCCCGGCTGGGGACAAAAAAAAACCCCAGTTCTTGGATGTTTACATGTTTGTGATGTCGTTGTTTCTGGTTCCCACGGCACGGGGTATCCTAGTGTGGGGCCAGAAGCAATGTATGTGCCCGTATGTAATAGTAGATTGTTAACCAAGGGCTGTATGACATCAATTGCATACGAGGTTTTTGGCGCCCGAGCGCAGCGAGGGCGCTAATTAGCCCGAGTATGCAACTGATGCTTACACCCGAGGTAAACACTCTGCTTTACATATCGATTGTGAGGTAAGTAAAAAAAACAAGAAAGCAGGACTTTTGAGAAAGAACTCCAAAACACGAAAAAAAATTACTTTCGCGCCTAGCTAGTCGACTGACTTTTTTACTCTTCACGATTTTATGGCACGCAAGCGCGTCAAATCGTTTCGATATTTAAAATAAAATCTTCATAAATTGTCTCGATTCCGATTCGAGTAAATAATCGATAGGTACCGAGAAAAAAAATATTAACTTTTAAAAAATATTCTTCTTGCAGTACAATGGGTATGACAGTTCTTTTTTCAAATTACAAAACCTATGCTGTAATGCTAACATTACATGGTATGTTTTGAAACCTATGCCGTAATAATATCCATGCACCCCGGCATTCAGGGAAGTAAGCTTACTCGTATGCAATTGATGTCATACAGCCCTTGGTTAACAATCTACTAATGTTTATGTTACCGACGGTGGTTTTAAGATAAGATAAAGTAAAAAAAGTCTTTGTTACAACGGCTTAACGAACTCTAGATTGTACAAAGCGTGTGGAGGTTAACGACTTGTCGAACTAAGGTTAGGTTAGTTTTTTTCTGTGCTCAAGTTAGGAATTTACCTCCAACGGCATCCCTGGCCACCACAGTCGCCGCCCAAGCGTTCTGTGCGCAATCATCGCCCATCCTGCCTATGCAGGTCCCTTGGAAGTCATGCCGAATGCTCGGTGCCCAGATGTCTGAGACAACGCTGTCGGAGTTTACCACGTAGACGTAGGAGGGTATCGAGACGGTTTCCAGACCTGCGGATTAGGTTTGCTGTTGAAGATTGCCTCTTGGAATGTGATTACTAACTAGGTTATGCCTCTCGGGGGCGCAAAATATCGGCTGAAATATGAGTACTCATTATATGATCATCAAACTAAATCAGCAAAAAAAAAAAACGGGCGGTGCTGTGTCGGGTTACACGACCGTTGGTCTATAAGTAATCGGTTAACTTTTTGCTCAAACTGCTCAATGTGTTATGCCTGTGGCGCTATCTAGCGACATGAGCCAAGAGAATCTGAGCAATGGCTACCTTGCTCTACTCAACGATATATATGTTACAGCCAAAGTAATAAATCTGGATATTATACTTAATGACTGGTCATTATATATAATGTCTACTCAGTTTAGATTAAGTGATAATTAACACAAAATTAATCACATTTACTAGCAATTTTATTTAATATCATATTAATATCATAATGTAGGGTACCTATGACTTTTCCATGCACCAACCTTGTTTAAGTTTGACACAAAACTAAGTTTTTTAGTGAAATATTTTTTTTCGCTTTTATATAAAAAAAAAGAACTAACACCCGAAGTTTCAGGATGGAGCGGAGCGCAGCGAAATAGGAACTTCGAACCTATTTTTGCTTATGTGTACTGACCTAACAAACAAAATGCGAAATATAAATTTAATCAAACAATTATTTGCTATATAACACTTGCCAAAATAAAACGTTAGCATAATAATTTATTACTTTGTCTAGTGAATTTGGCTTTTATATATAATGACCAGTCATTATGTATAATAGCTATTTAATCACTTTGGCTGTAACATATACATGAATTGCACACGACACGTAGTTACAGAGTTACATCCCTCGCCAAGGCGACATGTTTTCGTTGCATGCGGTTTTAGCAAGTGAACGCCTACTACCGAACTGAAAGACTACTACAGATAAAGTCGATCTGTGAACAACTTGGCCAGTACCATTACTATAGTACTCACCGTAGGCAGTGAACGTGATCAGGTCCCTGGCGCCAGGTTGAGCGGAGGCTGTTATACCGACAGTAACGATCACGTTGGCCGTCTGTCCAGAGGCTACCGTTTGCCTGGAAAGAGAAAAAAATACTCAAACAGAGCGCACTGTTGGGCATAGGCCAGTGGCGTAGCATGGGGGGGGGCGGAGGGTACGGTCCGCACCGGGCGGCACTTTGCCGGGGGCGGCGCTGCGGAGGTGGCAGTTAGAAAAAAAAAATTAAAATAATTAAAAAAAAAATTCTTTCAGTGTTTTTTTTGTCTTTTTTGTGTGATCAAAAACTTTGCTGAAAGGAAGAGTAGAAAAGTTAAATTTTAATCTTTCAGTTGAGGAGTTGAGCTTAGAATGATACTCGTGCGCAAAAGAGCGTTCGTGAAGTAGGCGATTTCTCCGGATTACTAATGGTTGACCAAAAAATTATTGACAAATGGTCATTCGACAAACAACGTTTAACCAAATGTTCATTTGGCAAACGAGACATTTGACAAAAGTATCATCTTACAAAAACTCACTTAGCAAATGATCCATTAGCAAACACTGTATTTGTTAAATGTTTTGAATATTAAAATGTCAATTGACCTTTTTTAATTTCACCAAATAATATGTTTCGCAAATGAAGCATTTGTCCAAATGTCATTTAACAAAATGTTATTTTATAAAATTGCACTTCTTTTTTCAACATTACGATTTAGTCTGTTGGGTAAATTATTCCGCTACCCGCGTATCGCCGTGAGCATGAATTTGTTGCACTGACATTTGAGGATAAATGCATTATTTGGTATCATTTTATATTTACAGGTAAGCTACAAGATTAGATACTTAGGCATTCAATTAATTTTTAATTGAATCGTCATCATCATGAATTTAAATGAATGTTCATCATTAATAATCTAAAAATATTGGCCATACATAAATCAACAGTAGTATTTTCTGGCGCTTCGCCGGCCGCTGCCGCGGCACGCTCGCTTCGCTCGCTCGGCTCGCGCGTTTTGTGGTCACTGTTCTAACCTAACCTAACCAAAATTTGTCTAAGTTTTTTGGTACCTATGTTTTTTCCATTCTGTCTAGATAAAATATATCAACTAATACTTATTTACTTTTTTTTATTTATTTTCCTCAATTTCTTTATTCGTCTACAAAAATTGGCCATACATAAATCCACAGTAGTATTTTCTGGCGCTTCGCCGGCCGCTGCCGCGGCACGCTCGCTTCGCTCGCTCGGCTCGCGCGTTTTGTGGTCACTGTTCTAACCTAACCTAACCTAACCAAATTTACCTATTTTTTAATAAACGAAACATTTGTCAAATAATACATTTTATCAAACGTTTTTAGACCAATAGTAGTTTTGTCTGATAACTCAGTTGTTAAATGTTCATTAAGTAAAATAATTATTTGTAAAATGTAAATTTAAGTGTTGATCATTTGGATAAGTGAGTCATTTGTAAAATGATTAGTAGTAAAATGATCAATTGGCGAAAGCATTTTTTGGCAAACATTGTTTGTCAAGTGTAATTTTGACAAATGACTTTTGGTCAAACAGCAGGACCCCGATTTCTCCATTATTCTATTACGTTTTCTCTGTAATTTTTCTGTGATATTCTACATATTATGTCAAAAAATGTTAATTTCACTTTTCAATTCAATAAATCATTCAATAAAACTAATAAAAGTACTCTTTTTACCATGCCCAAATTTTTTATAATGGATTACAAAAATAAGAAGGCGGCAAATTTGGAATCCGCACCGGGTATTAGTGACCTATGCTACGCCACTGGCATAGGCCTATTTTCTTTCAATTCCCGCTGTTCCCTTTCAATTAATGTTCTATTTGGTAAAATTATAACGCTGGTTCTGCATAAGAAACTATGTCGGTAAGACTTACGAAGCTGGGCTGATTCCTCTCAGAAAGCGTAGCTCACCGATCGCCTCGAATCTGAAGTAGACAGCTTGTTCCCTGTGAAAAGAAATTCCTTTAATTATTCATCATCAATTTGTCATCATCAACAAACCACCTCCGCTGGGTATTTCCTCATCTTTGACGAAAACTTGGGTCTTTGTATCAATTATGTTGTTTCATTACGTTATGACCGGCTGGCACTTGGCCACTTTCTCGTCTGGGCCTACAGTGTAATACACTCATAGTTGTTCAATAGAATTATAGTAGCACGACAATAGCTGTTATTTGTCGCTATTTATTTTTTTTACCAAGCAATAGAATTACAATGGTATAACCTGCGTAAATTAAATAGGCATCTCCGCGAAGCAGATCGAAACACGCGAGGCGCCGAGTTAAGCACGGGTTGGATACCATTGGAATGGGATTGGTTGATAGACTACCACTAGTGTCAATGAAATCACCATTACCACACTAATATAGCTCTATTAACTTAGAAAACCAAGTCATAGGTACATGCCCGCACCGGGGATCGAACCTGGGTCTTCCCGAGTCCAATGTTCTACCCACTAGGCTACCACCTACCAGTAATCCTACCATGCACCTCGTCTGGCACCGTTTTAAAAGCTTCAATCAACAGCCAGTACTCGTATAGCCCCCCCCCCCGCTTTGATCAGCTGAAATGTGGTTAAATGTTGCGTACTATACATGATATATTGTGTGGATACCGAATCATTCCATTACCTATAGTTAGTGACTTCGAAGTGCAGTTGGAGGCGGTCGCCAGGCGCTCCGTACAGACGAGAGGACAGACCGATCTGCACTGTCGTCATGAGAGTACCCCGCGTGTTTACCACCTGAAATTTAAAGATCGATCACATAATCAGCTTATCACGTCATACTGCTGGGGATATGTCTTCTCACAGAGAGAGTATGGGCTTAATAACGCGGGGTCATACTACCTCTGTTTGAATACTTAAGCCATCCAAGATTATTAACGCAGAAGAAGGGAAAGAGAGGTAGGGAGACAGACGATACGAATTACGGACTGTGGAATTTTAGTCTCTTGGGGTTTCGCCTTTGGACCAGTTCAGTTTCTGCTGGCGGTGTTTTATGTCTCGCTTCTTGTGTGCAATAATAGTAGTTTATGCAACTGTCATATAATGAAGGGTATTAAAACACGAGTGTGAGTTTATGAAACGAGCGCAGTGAGTTTCATAATAGTAACGAGTGTTTTAATACCCGTGTTATATGCAGTTGCATACACTACTTTATCTTCACTAATGCAATTAATCAAACAACAAATTTATTAAATTAAATTCACGCGTACGTGTATAATCACAGTGATTTTGCCGCCATTAAAATTTAACCAATGAGAGCGCAGCTGCGCGCTTCAATAAAACGCGACCAACCTGATTGGCCCTGCAATCAAGTTGGTCGCGTTTTATTGATGTTATAATGAGATTTTACGATATCGATGTGAATATTATACCATCATGTGAAATTGCTTAAATTGAGTGTTTTGTTGTCTGCGCTATAACAGTAGTAATTATAAGTCAAGTATTGAAAACATAAGTAGAATGTTACAACATTAGTGTAGATAAAGAATATTCTTATCTTATCTTATCATGTCTGAGTTTGGCCTGCCCTAGAATCTGAAACTTTAAGAACAGTGTCGGAAACGTAAGAATCGAAACCTTTGCTAGCATTTCAAGTGCAATACATCTTTCTCACCTGAGAAGCAGCCCTATTATTCGGCAACACCTGAGTCTCATTATAACGCCCTCTAGCGTCGTACTGCTTCTGACTGAACACTTCAGCCATCTCAAGGTCATTGACGGTCTCCGGGAAGGCTATGGACGCGGAGCGCCCCGTTCGGACCTCTGCCGTCTTCTTGTTCAGAGGTCCTGATAGACGGACGAAGGATTCACCTGGAATTGACGATGGTTTAGAGCTAATTATTGCTGCCGAGATCTTCCGCCTTGCGAGCTGACTGCCAACCTTCGCTAGTCGGAGAGGCACCATAAGAAGAGTTGTTTAGACCTGAGATTTCCGCACCTATGCGCCGTATTTGGGCCATTGTACGTAGCAGGGCGGCGAGATCACTCCAGCCATCTTATGAAATTATTATTCTTTCTAAAGGCCGAAGGGATCTCATCTTCCCAATGATGGCAGTCCGTTGCATTTCCTCGCTCCTACAGTGAATGGTCACGTGGATGGGTGTATGCTTTTTTTGACAGTGGGATGGATGATAGAGCATTTAATGTATAGCGGCTTATTTCTACGTTCTCGCTCTCTCTGAGAGAAGGATTGTACTCTGCAGCTCTCTCCTTATTTTCGTACAAAACCGGCGTGCGTGCATGCAACGACTAATGAATATTTTATTTTAATTTTCTTTATTAAAGCACACCAAAAGCACAAACACATTGAAGGTTAACTTAAAGTGAAGCGGTGGTAGCCTAGTGGGTAGAACATTGGACTCGGAAGCGGGAGACCCAGGTTCGAGTCCCAGTGCGGGCATGTATCTGTGACTTGGTTTTCTAAGTTGTGTACATTTGTGAAGTTATCGTAGCAATACCACTCGCTAACGGTGAAGGAAAACGTCGTAAACAAGTAAACCTGAGTGTCTGAGCTATTCACATATCCCAGCGCTTAAAATCGCGCCAATCCGCGGTGGGCACGCGTGGTGATTAAGCCCATACTCTCTCCCTGAGAGAAGGCCTGTGCCCTACAGTGGGACGTATATAGGCTGCTTATGTTTAAGTAAATAAGAGAGGGAATATTGATGAAGCGAAAGAGGTTAGTCAGGATTGTGGCAAGTGGCAAACCCTGGACTCTGCCTAGCTCTCCGGGATACAGCCGTGTAGTTTATATAATGTAGTGTTTACCGTGGAGATCTCTTCCTACGATCTTGACGTAGACCTTGGGTTCCTTGACCTCGGGCAATTGTACCTCGGCTACCAGCTCCTGGTCGCCGTCACCGATGCGAGCGTCGTCCTCGCCGGCTGCTGGCTGGTAGCTGGGGAAGGTTTGGGCAGAGATAAGAAAGGGTTGATTAGAGACAATATAGAATATCAATCAATCAATCCATCAGCCAGTGTTCGTCCATTGATAGATTGATAACTATTGCACACCAGTAATTTACAGAGTTAAGGTACTTGATATCTAGTTTCGAGTACATGCGTGCCATGGGGAAAGCGTTGGATACAGATTGTGGTGAGACTCGTCAGCGATAGATAACTTACCTAAAAGCCAGCTTGCTGAGCTCCGTGCCATATTCGTCCACCAATGTTGACTCCCTTACCGTCGCCACTGGTCCCAGCACTCGGATACTGAGCATATCTGTGAACGAAACAATGATTAGTGACAGCGGAACAAGAGCTTAGTGTGTAAATGACTGCCTCTTTGGTCTAGCGGTATCACGTCTGATTACCATGCCGGAGGTCGTGGGTTCGATTCCCAAATACACCCTCGGTCTGGATGTATTTCCATGTTTGTGATGACCTTGCCTGGTTACCATAGCACAGGGTTTCCCACGGGTTTCCTAAAATGGGACCAGGACAAGTGATGGTGTTGTGTGGAAGTTATTATTATTTTTATTATTAAATTTAAAAAAAAACCTCCCAAGTGCCAGACGGACTCGCACACCTAGGACTTCGTACCGCAAAGAATATAATACGTGTGGCGGTTTGTTTTTCTTTATCAACTTGTTTATGACACTGCGTCATTTTTTTTACACTACAGGGTGAATTTGAAATCGTTCGCAATATTGCAATGGAACATGCTTTTCGTCTTACAGAACAATACAATAATTTTTTTAAAAACAATTTTATCACCATGATGATGATGATGATTTTTTTTTTTAAATAAAACATAAAAACCGACCTCAAACCACTGCAGCACTAAAAAGTTATAATAATTTAAAAGAATACATTTAAATTAAAAGTATGTAGAAGTATAATTTGTAGTTTTGTAGAAGTATAATTTGTAGTCGGTGCCCAAAATATACAATGTGCTGGTCATGAAACTGGGCACCGACTACAAATTATAATTCTGCAATACCTGCACGTAATATTTTTATAACTTTTTATGATGGTATGGTTTCTATATATCTATCTTCAGCCCATAAAAGACGCTCACTGTTGGGCATAGTCCTCTTCTCTTCATATGGTTTGCTTACGATAAAGTAATAATAATAACTTCCACACAACACAATCACTTGTCAATAAACAAAATAAAATAAAATAGATATTATAAAACGGGCCTACTCGCGATTATTTCATCATCGTCAGCCATTTGAGGCCCACTGCAGGACACAGGCCTCCTTCGTGGTTTTCATAACCATGAGGGGTTTTGTCATAATCGCTACGCTTGGCAGGCGGGTTGGCGATCGCAGTATGCGGTTGGAATCTCAGGTAGTACAGGAGCAGAATTCGGAGGCTATTCCATTGAAAGGGGGCGTGAGACAGGGAGACGTTATCTCTCCGAAACTGTTCACGAACGGACTGGAAGATGCCTTCAAGCTTCTGGAATGGCAGGGACGCGGCATCAATATCAATGGCGAGTACATCACTCACCTTCGATTTGCCGACGATATAGTAGTCATGGCAGAAACGATGGAAGACCTCGGCATAATGCTCGAAGACCTCAGTCGAGTTTCCCAACGTGTGGGCCTTAAAATGAACATGGACAAAACGAAGGTCATGTCGAACGCTGTGTTGTGTTGTTGTTGTTGTTGTAGTTGTGTTGTGCCCACCCCAATAACATTGGGGAACTCGACTCTCGAAGTTGTAGACGAATACGTCTACTTAGGACAAACAGTCCAACTGGGCCGGTCCAACTTCGTGAGAGAGGTCAATCGTCGAATCCAACTCGGCTGGGCAGCATTCGGGAAACTTAGAAAAATCTTTTCGTCTAATATACCTCAATCGCTCAAGACAAAATTATACAACCAGTGTGTGTTACCAGTTATGACTTATGGCACTGAAACGTGATCTCTCACTATGGGCCTCATAAGAAAGCTCAAGGTCACGCAACGAGCTATGGAAAGGGCTATGCTCGGGATTTCTCTACGAGATCGAATCAGAAATGATGAGATCCGCAGACGAACGAAAGTCGTCGGCATAGCCCAGCGGATTAGTAAGTTGAAGTGGCAGTGGGCGGGGCACATAGCACGCAGAACCGATGGCCGATGGAGCCGAAAAGTTCTCGAATGGAGACCACATATCGGCAAGCGCAGCGTAGGACGACCATCAGCCACAAGATGGACAGATGACCTCATCCAAGTGGCTGGAAGACGCTGGATGCAGGCCGCTTCCAACCGGTCTTTTTGGAAATCCATGGAGGAGGCCTATGTCCAGCAGTGGACTTCTTGTGGCTGAATGATGATTTCCTTTTGAGGTTTGGAGCCCTAAAAGCGGGTGGGACTGTGTTACACGCCCGTTGGTTTAACGTGAAGCGTCAATTTTTAGCTCAAACTGCGCAATCTAGCGGCACGAGTCAAGAGGATCTGAGTAATGGCTACTTTGCTCTACTCGGTTGACACTAGACCCCAGTCACGCCTGATGGCACGGAGACGGGGTCTAGTGTTTACCCGCCGAGGCGACATGTTTTCGTTACATGCGGGTTTAGCAAGTGACCCTACTACCGAACTGAAAGAGGTTTCACGCCATAACGAATCCGATACCTAATTGCTATGCGCTTTATCATCAATCCTACACGCTAAGTGGGCCACGCAGATAACCCCGCGACTCGCTCTCAGCGCGTTATCATTTCCTTATTGACTGCGCGCCAGCTGTGAAGGAAAACATGGTGAGTGAGTCCGCGGTTTAATTGACTGATTGTTTCTCCTGTGATAATGGTATAGGTGCTGCACAAGCATCCCTGCATACGTGCCATTGCAGGGTCAGGTCTTCTCTTATAGAGTATGGGCTTAATCACCACGCGTGCCCACCGCGGATTGGTGATTTCGAGGGTTGAGTTATGTGAACATGAACACCTCAGAATTAGGTTTGCTCACGATGTAATTCCTTTGGCTATTATCTAATTTTAAGTACTGGCTAGTTTGTGTTCTTACTGCTATTTCGTCCATGCTTAGACAAAACAAAAATACAATGTAGACAAGGCCTTTTATAGGGTCACTATAAACTAAATTGTGAGCTAATTACAATATTTATCAGATGAAATGTGGGTGGAAGGGTCGGTGAGGGACGTCCCAGGCTGACAATTCGACCAAATAGGGGAAGTATTACCAAAGGGCAAGATAAAAAGTACCCGAAACGTGTGCATGCAACGTATGCATGCAACGAATAATGGATGTTGAGGAAGTGGAAGTGATCCCTCAGGATCGTGGCAAGTGGCAGTCCCTGGTCTCTGCCTACCCCTCTGCGATATAGGCGTGAGTTTATGTATACATATACCAAATTACAGCTTTCTAGTACCACCGGCCTTTGCGCTAGGCCGCGGACGGACAGACAGACGGCCAAGGCGAAACTATAAGGGTTCCTTGTCGTGCAACGGAACCCTAAAAAAGGAATATACGCTTTGAATTGAGAAACTCCTCCTTTTTTGAAGTCGGTTAAAAATACAATTTCTCCAAAACACTTCTCAGAAGCAGTTTAAATAATCTGTGGTTACGTCTTTCCATTTGCCTCAGACTATTTAAACTGACGCTGAGGAGTGTTACAAGGAATCGTCTATTTATAAATAAGACCGTTTTAGTATTTTAAATTTTTTAACCAGTTTAAATTATTCCAAGCCGTAAATTCGAAAAGTAATTACAAACATTGTTACAAAGGCGAACTTATATTATTCGAAATGGAACCTTTATCGGGAACGGAGTATATTTCTATCTCGGTCTTTCATCGAAGTATCTATCATTATCTTTACATTATTATGAATTGAATGGATGTGGTGTTTATCTGTCTAACAAACTGAAGAAATTATTGGAATTTATTTATGTTTTAGTACATGATTACACTCTGTAGTGGGTAACCGTGAAGTGTTGTGATTTTGCGCTTACTTTTTTGACAGTTAGACGTTCCTCTTTTGCTTTTTCTTCGTCTGGAAAAGTGTTTGCTATTGAAATTGGCGTCCTTCGGTTTTGGTTTAGCAGCCAGTCTTTCTTTGCCGTGTCTTTTTTTTTTCGATTAAGTAATAAGTTTAGCGTAACGGCACTACGCAATTTGAAGCCTTACGTATTATTATGTTGCAGCAGCATTATTTGTTTTTTTTTTATTAGTTTCCGGCTTTTTAAAATAACAAATAAACGGAGTTTCCTCTCGGCGTTTTTTTAAGCACGCAAGGTGCGTTTTTTCTAAGTTAATTAGGATCGTTATGGTGATTTTGTACTATTAGAAAAAAACTCTGTTCGTGATGTCATTAGCCTTGGATGGCGGTTCACGCGAGAAAGCAAACCCATACACACTTACATACCTAAATAGCTGACAAAAAAAGTGTAAAAAATGTGGGGTGAATACTGGCGACCTTGACATAGAAAATGTGCGTCGCCATTTTGGAAAGTCAACCCGTCATCGTGACGTCACGAGGTAATTTTTAATTTCTTTTTCTTTTTTGGCACCGCATGCTCAGTGCCAATTCCGTGTTGGGTGATTGATGTTCTTCGAATGGGATTTCCGTTAATCATTTCGTGATTGACACGTTGAGTTTAAAGATACTTTTTTTCACGGCGTATGTTTTGTGTGGCATAATGTGATTCATTCCAATCAACTTTTTGGGAGGTTTGTGTAGCATAACGAGAAAAAAACATCAACGGTTTTTTTTTTTTGTTGACCGCCATCTTGCTTGGCGCAATTTTTTCGTTGGTTTGTTTTTTAGTCTTCCGCACCCAAAGGGCAAGAGACCCTAATACTAAGACTCCAATGTCCATCCGTCAATCTGTCCGTCTGTCATCAGGCT
This sequence comes from Yponomeuta malinellus, assembly GCA_947308005.1. Lineage (NCBI taxonomy): Eukaryota > Metazoa > Arthropoda > Insecta > Lepidoptera > Yponomeutidae > Yponomeuta > Yponomeuta malinellus. The sequence continues at coordinate 2,476,610 of OX371023.1, forward strand.
GTATCTCATGAACCGTGATAGTTAGACAGTTGAAGTTTTCACAGATGATGTATCTCTGTTGCCGCTATAACAACAATTAAAACAGAATAAAAAAAAATATTTAAGAGGGGCTCCCATACAACAAACGTGATTTTTGCCGTTTTTTTGCTCAATACTAGTAACGGCAACAGATAGACACTTGAAATATTCAAATGTTGTATAGATCATCATCATCATCATCATCAGCCGTTCGACGCCCACTGCAGGACATAGACCTCCTTCGTGGTTTTCATAACCATGAAGGGTTTTGCCATAATCGCCACGCTTGGCAGACGGGTTGGCGATCGCAGTATGTGGTTGGAATCTTAGGAAGACGCTGCTGCCCGTCTCCTGGTAATTGATTTCCTTAGTTGTCTTCTACGACATCCATGGAAGGAAATGGAGTGACGCTATTCTTAATCCGGCGCCACACGGAACGTGTATAGATAACGGTACGGAACCTTTCGTGCGCGAGTCCGACTCGCACTTGGCCGGTTTTTTTAAAAAAGAGATCCGTTCGTTTGTTCCTCAACCTCATTAGTGTCGTACAGATTTGTATTCAGACTGTCCGGCATAAAAAAGTTTAGCATTTAGTCGTGAATTTAATTGTGCATGAAAGTTTATGGTTCTATAAACTAGCATAATAGTAATAAGAATAATAGTGTTGTATGCCCTATGACGGCTTCTGTATAATAAATAATAATGCAGTCAATGACTTTTGAAGATCACAAATGACGTTCAGTCCATGATTAGAACAACATTAATTTTCTTTACGGAGGATTATTAAAATTTATTGACTAATCCTAAAGTCTGAAGTTCAGACTCACTGCTGATTGCAAATGACTCGGTTTTCGTTCAATTATATTTATTTAGTCGCTTAGCAAAATCGTGGAGTTTTTTCTTCCGCTCAATTCAGTAATTTGACATAGTCCAGTCATGGCTAATTATTAGGTGTTTACCATTGGCAATTTTCATTAGAGGCTCTTTTGTAACAAAGCCACTTTTTATGTGGTTGTTAGACTATTAATGGGAAACTTGCGTCAAACTTAGATTGAAGTGGCATTGCTTCTATATCATAGTCGAAAAACTCAAGAAAAAAAATCAACAATTTTTTTCGGAGTTTTAGAAAATACGAAAAATCAAGTTACTTTTAGGTATAATAAAAACATATTAGGTTTTTTATTTCGTTTTTACATTGAATTCTAAACTTTTTCTACAAAAGGGTATAGATGCATAAAAACATTATTTTACGAGATAATTCGAATATTAATAAACGCTTCGTACAGTATTTTTAATGACTCGCTTTGCTCAAACATCATCATCATCATTCAGCCACAAGAAGTCCACTGCTGGACATAGGCCTCCTCCATGGATTTCCAAAAAGACCGGTTGGAAGCGGCCTGCATCCAGCGCCTTCCTGCCACTTGGATGAGGTCATCTGTCGTCCTACGCTGCGCTTGCCGATATGTGGTGTCCATTCGAGAACTTTTCGGCCCCATCGGCCATCAGTTCTGCGTGCTATGTGCCCCGCCCACTGCCACTTCAACTTACTAATCCGCTGGGCTATGTCGACGACTTTCGTTCGTCTACGGATCTCATTATTTCTGATTTCTGATTCGATCTCGTAGAGAAATTCCGAGCATAGCCCTTTAAATAGCTCGTTGCGTGACCTTGACGCCTTCTTATGAGGCCCATAGTGAGCCAATGCTCAAACATAGTTATACATAATATATTATGCGGGTCTAATCGCGATTATGTATTCGCGATTAGACCCGTTATATTCGGCAACGGTTGTAGACGGAAGTGGCGAGTACAGACAATTATTGTAGTGAGCGTAGGTGAGGGCCTACCCTCAAGTCAGTCTTAGTTTTTCGCTGCGGGCCGACACACAACACTCACAACGTCCGCGGACAGGTCCGGTGATAAGGCGCGAGATTTTTTTTTGCTTAGCACTGGATTCCACGGGCTGGAAAGCTTGAAGCCATAATCTCTGTTCAAAATTGTTATTAGGATTCCGTTCCCAAAGGGTAAGGGACCCTTTTAATAAGACTCCACTGTCCGTCTGTCTGTCTGTCTGTCTGTCTGTCTGTCTGTCTGTCATCAAGCTTTATCTCATGAACCGTGATAGCTAGACAGTTGAACTTTTCACAGATAATGTATTTCTGTTGCCGCTATAACAACAAATGCTAAAACACAATAAAATTATTTAAGGGTGGCCCCCATACAAAAATACGTTATTTTTTGCCGTTTTTTCTCTATATTTGTGTCTAATGTTGTATAATGGTACGGAACCCTTCGTACGCGTGCACACCGCGGACTGGCGTATGTGAACACCTCGACACTCAGAGTTAGCGAGTGCTATTGCTGCTATAAATTCACAAATGTATGTAACTCAGGAAACAAAGTCATTGGAACCCACGACCTCCCGAATGAGAAGCCGGCGTTCTACCCCCCGTTACCGCTACCACCGCTGAATTGGGCATGAGTAATCCAAACTGAGCAAAGGCTGTAACTTAGTAATTTTAACCCATTCTTTACACCAAATTAAATAAAAAACATTTTTTTTTTTTCACTTTTCTAAAGTACAAATTTAAAAATACATATAAACGATTCCTTCATGAAACTCTCTTATGATAGCACCGAGAGACTTGTAACATTCAATTAAAAAAAAGAGATTTTAACATATTTTATAATAAATTAAGGCAAACCCACCTTGTTTATTTACATAATTGTTGTTAATTTATGTTGCTTTTCCGTAGTTTATGTGGTATATTAACATAATAAGTTAGTTTATGCAGTGTATTATAATTTTTATAATAATAAATCTAAACTTAATTTCAACGTAAATAATTTATATTGTTTCGTGAATGCCAATGTACAATATTAGAATATTAAAATTAAAACATTGTCACTTTTGAGCGGAAGTCTGGTTACCCATAATACAGAGTATTCTAGTTTGGGGACCGAGCATTGTCTATGTACACTTTTATGACAATAAAGTGTTTTTTTGTATTTTTTAGGGTTCCGTACCTCAAAGGGAAAAAACGGAACCCTATAGGATCACTTTGTTGTCCGTCCGTCCGCCCGTCTGTCTGTCTGTCAAGACCCTTTATCTCGGGAACGCGTAGAGGTATTGAGTTGAAATTAAAACCATAATACTCAAGTCTATAATCCCTTGAGGCTGTGAATAAATCAAACTTCTAAGTAAACGTAAAAAAAGATACGGACGTTTACCTATGCCGTAAAAAACCTTATATTTCGACAATCTGAAGGGAACCAAAATTTATAGGGTAAGTACCCGTAAGTACAGTAAATTTCGCAAATAATATCGTCTTGTACTACAAGTACAGGAAAAAAAAACGAAAACTATACATTTGTAATTAAATCATAAAAAAAAATTGTCTTTGGAGTTCGGGAAAAGCTCGGAAATAACTGGAGACTCGATTCCCGTATGGAACCCTCGGTGGGCGAGTCTGACTCGCACTTGTCCGGTTTTTTTTAACCAGGCAGAGGTAGTTACCGTCAGCCGGTGTCGAAGCGCATGCGTGAGTGCAACCAGATCGTGAGCCGGTAGACGCAAGTGTCACAGCTTAACCTTCAGTTGGGCATATGAGTAATCTAAACTGGGCGAAGGCAGTCACTGAGTAATTTAAACTGGGCACTTTTAGTTACGTTTCGAAGCGTAGTCGCAAGCGTCCTTGCTTAACCTTCAATTGGGCTTACCGTCAGCCAGTTGCTCCGTGTCGAATCGGATGCGTGCGTGCGCGCAGATCGTGAGACGGTAGTCGCAGGTGTCGCAGCGCATGCTCAGATGCCAGACGCCTGCGGTCGAGACGGCGCCCTCGTCCGGCCTCGAGGTCTGGACCGGCACAACTGAGAGCCTGTGAAGAGAAGAAGATTTTGTTGTTATATGTACATTGTACACACTCAACCAGCCAACCACACACCCACAGTGACCCACACCCACACGCAGAGCCACACCCACACCCACACTCACACTCACACCCACACGCAGACCCACACCCCACATACGTTTATTTATGACCACGCTGACGCTAAACGGACAGAGAATAAATAGTATAGATAGACAGAGAACGCTTCAAAACGCCATAACTACTCCTACAAAATCTTGCTGAGTGGTTTAACAAGATAAATGTAGGACTCTTCCGAGTCGCAACACCACGGGATAAAATAGCCACAAGCAACTGACCTCCTATAAGAGATGGCATCAACAAAAACAACATTATGAAAATAAACTAAACCACAAAAATAATAGTAATACAATCGTGCGAACACAAGTGCTGCAAGACAAAAAACCGGCCAAGTGCGAATCGGACTCGCGCACGAAGTGTTCCGTACCATTATCTATACAACATTAGAAACAAAGATCGAGAAAAAACCGGCCAAGTGCATGTCGGGCCACGCGCAATGTAGGGTTCCGTAGAAAGAAGATTTTTTCTGCTTTACTGAACAACTTTATCGAAGTCATTTTCAGTGGATTTTGTACGATTATTTTTTAATAAGTTTGTTGCCTATTACTCGTTAACTAGTTAAGCCGACTTGGCCATGATACTTTTCCTTTCAAGTGCATTATATTATTATGTGCTACTATTCTGAATTTTTTCACGTTTCCAAAATCAACCGTTTAGCCAGGAGACGGGAGGGGGACACCCTACTCGGACAAAAATTTGCGCTATAAAGCTTAATATTTCGCAAATGGAACCCTAAATTGAAAAATGGTTTGTCAACACCCACAATATTTTTCAACGACCAATCCAACGATACCCCTCGTGATGGGGTAAACGAGACAAAAAATATCATCCCTACCACTTTTCATGTTAGGGGAGGTACAGTAAAAAAAAAACCAACATTTTATTGTTTAACTTTTTCGGCGTGATAAATATGTATACACACACCAAATTACAGCTTTCTAGTGCCACCGGTCTTTGCGCTTGACCGCAGACGGACGGACAGATAGACAGACAGACAGACGGACAAACGGACGGACGGACGGACGGACGGACAGACAGACAGACAGACAGACAGACAGACAGACAGACAGACGGACAGACAGCAAAGTCTTAGTAATAGGGTCTCGTTTGGCATCCTTCGGGTACGGAACCCTAAAAAGTCTGCAGCTCAGCAAAATGCTGGCCACAGGTGACCAGTGGCCTAATTATACAGGCAGCGCTGGTTTTCTGCTGCGCCTCATTGCTCTATTGATTGATTGATTGAATAATAATTTGAAGAAGAAGAAGAAAGACATTTATTATACCAACAAGATACATCACACAACAGACAAAATGAATAAATAAAACAGGACCATAGATTTCATACAACTCACATGTCACTGTCACTCCTGGCACTGGGGAAGACCAGGTAGACGTCCCTCGGGGACACGCTGTCTGTCCGGGACCCCGGGAAGAAGGACTCCACGGAGGTCTGGTTGTAGAGGTCGATTTGTGGGCCTGGGGGAGGAAAATAAAAAATTAGGAACACAGAATAAATTGTATGGTATAGAACGGCAGTAGGAATGTTCGTTGGTATGGACATATGGAGAGGATGAAGGAAGAAAGATAGACGAAAGAAGCTAAGAATGCGGTTGAAACGTCTATAAGTAAACGTTAATTTTTAAACTTAGACTGAGCAATGTGTTACGCGGCTCTGGCGCTATCTAGCGGCACGAGTCAAGAAGATCTGAGTAATGGGTACCTTGCTCTACTCAACGATATGTGAATGAATTACACACGACACGTAGTTACAGAGTTACAGCCCCAGCAAAATGTGGGCGGAAGGGCCGGCAAGGGAATATATTTGCAAATGGCAGGATAAGAAGTACTGGAACCGGCGTGCGTGCATGCAACGACTAATGAATCTTGATGAAGCAAAGGAGGTCTGTCAGGATCGTGGCAAGTGGCAAACGCGCTTCAAAATAAAACCAAAACAAAACCGTTCAGAATTCCCACAGCAGCGCCGCAAACTTTTCAGCTGTATTTTAACCAGTTGACACCATCCGTGACAGACGCGCCGCGTCACGCTATAATAATTGGAATAATTTATGATAATGATAATGGCCGTCCCATTATCTGGTGCATTTGCGTGTACCATAATATGCCGCCGAGGTCGGGCATTTGAGTGACTGGAGTCTCGCGCTGAAATGCTTGTGTGCCCTTTTTACAACCCAACTGCGAAAGATGACGATCTTCGCGCGTATGTAATGCAATGCAATACAGTACAAAAAGTACATATACAAAATACAAAGCGATCTCCAGCTGTCATATCCAGAGGATAGACAGAGAAGCATGTATACATAACATAATATAAACTCACGTCCGTATCCCGGACGGGTAGGCAGAGACCGGGTTATGTCTGGGTATGGGTCTGTCTGTATGTATGTATACATGTTTCTTTACAAATACTTTGCCTGCCTCGTTGATCTAGCGATAACGCGCTTGACTACTAAGCCAAGTGTCGTGGATCCGATTCCCGTTGGAACGGTGTAGGTCTGGGCTGGGTAAGTGGTGGTAGCCCAGTGGGTAGAACAATGGACTCGCAAGCGAGAGACCCAGGTTCGATACCCGGTGCGGGCATGTACCTATGGCTGTTTATTTTCAAAGTTACGTACATCTGTGAATTTGTAGTAGCAATACCACACGCTAACGGTGAAGGAAAACATCGTGAGGATACCCGCGGCTTGGTTGGCTCCGCACGTATTGACTTGTATTTCCTGTGGACTAAGCCGTCAGGATGGTATAGGTGCTGGACAAGCCTATTTTATCTCAAACACCATGTCCCAGGCAGCTTCACCTATCTAGTGTGAGTGAAGGTGTCACTGGATGCTGTATACATAAGCAGCCTATATACGTCTTACTGTAGGGCACAGGCCTTCTCTCAGGGAGAGAGTATGGGCTTAATCACCACGCGTGCCCACCGCGGATTGGCGATTTCAAGCGCTGAGGTATGTGAATAGCTCGGACACTCAGGTTTCCTCACGATGTTTTCCTCCCCCGTAAGCGAGTGGTATAGCTACTATAACTTCACAAATGTACATAACTTAGAAAGAAAAGTCATAGGTACATTCACGCACTGGGAATCGAACCTGGGTCTCCCGCTTCCGTGTCCAATGTTCTACCCATGAGGCTACCACCGCTCTCTCTTTTTTTTATTTGTGAGTCATAAGATGGTATAAAAAATTACAGTTATATGTGCTCTACCTTAATTATAATTAATTTGGCATACAAATCATGTCCAAATTAATTAAAATTCAATTGAAAACATAAAATTAAATTAAAAATGTCAATATAAAATTAAATTACACCCAAAACAATTGAAAATAGATTAGAAAACTTAATTATATAAAGACTTTAAGCTAAAATAAAATAGAAAAACGTCAACTAATTACAAATGTCAATAAAATTAAGATAAATAGTGCAAATACAGGATTACATGTCGATTAGATTACAAAATTATGGTTGAATTTTGTCATTAAAGAAATTTAGACTCTGTACCTACCTTCGTTGGGAGGGTAAATCACGGCGTGCTCTACAGCACCCTCGATGTAGACCCTCAGTCCCGTCACACCGGTCTCTACTGGCACACCCAGGGAGATGGCGTCACCGCCACCCCTCTTCACCAGGAGGGTCTGAAAAGAAATACGAAAACTGAACAAGTGGCCCTGATATTCAATAAGCCTAACATGCCTATTTTTGGAATAACAGTCTCACTGGTTCTGTGATGGTGCGAGTGAAATACTGGTACTCTCAAAATGGGCCTGTTCCCAGTCACACACAGTCAGTGTCCCAGCCCAGTATACAATTAATTCCCATTGGCGTCTCTGGAATTATTTTCCGAAGGGGACCGGTCCTGAAAAGCCTAACCGAGTCCCAATGCAGGTATTCGCCTTCCTACGCCAATGCAGTGTTACCTGGTGTATAATCTGAAATATCCTTATCCCACCTCAAGTTTGTCCTCAACCAATGCACTGAGCTTGGCAGTTCTTGGCTGCGGAGCCTCGAGAGGTGCCCAGCGATCCCTCTCCGTTGTTAAGTTGTCCACGTTATCCATCTCCTGAAATATTAAAGAAATAAAAACTATTAGCTGCAGTGATTATTTAGAAAATTTACTACTGCCACTTACTAGCCGAAGCTACAGTAGAATAACCTGTAGCGAAAAGGCAGGACATGGCCCTCAGTGTGTGTGGATATGTGGTAATACTGGTAACTTAATAAAGCAACAGTGATCACTTACCAAAGCAGCAGTGATCACTCACCATAACCTGCAGCGAGTAAAGCAGGTCATGGCCCTCAGTATGAGCGGATATGTGGTAACACTGGTCACTTACTAAAGCAACAGTGGTCACTTACCACAGCAACAGTGATCACTCGCCATCACTTTTAGTGAGTAAGGTAATATTTCGCCCTCGGTGTGCGCGGATATGAGCTAACACTGGTCACTTACTAAACAACAGTGTTCACTTAACAAAGCAGCAGTGGTCACTCACCATAACCTGTAGCGAGTAAGGCAAGATGTCGCCCTCAGTGTGAGCTGATATGTTCCTCATTTCTTGGAGCGCCACGTCAGATTCCGTTGAAGGATAGTGAGGGTCCGTCCATACAGTGTAAACCTGAAACGTAACAAGGTTAGCCTTGAGTATGATAGATACAATGACGCGCAAAGTCGAGAGGAAGAGAGCTCGAAGCAGAGCACCCACTAAATGGAGAGACCAGATCTCCACCGTCCACGCACCGAGCGACCGGTCCAGATGGAGAGCACTCTAAACCCACACCCGTCATAGCGGTCACGATCCTCAGCATTGAGGAACCGACTGATGTTGTATTAGATCGGTTACGGAATAGTACTTGAGTTGGTCAGTGTAACTAAACCTACACACATTCACACTCACTCGTCAATTTGTGCAAGACAGATTTTGTGTGACCGTGGGTGTGTGCGTATACTATTGAGATGGCATAATATAACAGGCGCTCCAGGGCATAGAATGAAAAGAGAGCGTGTATGAGTTGGTGGGTGTGTGAATAGGTCTGTGAGACGGGGTGTATATAGGTTTGGTTAGTGTGTTTTGTGTCCAACGCTGTGTTTTGTATGTATTACCTTGAGTCGTTTCTGTACCAGCGCGTGCGGCAATCTGAGCGTCTGCGAGTGCCTTATCTGACATCACTAATAGCGCGCTGCCTTACGGTACTGGCTTTGCTGCCAAAGCCGGTAGACACAGAAAGAGAGAGTTTGTATGTTTGACGTATGTATCAGACAGAGAATGGCTGTAGATTTTAATGAGGGTGTGAGTTGGTGTGTATGAAAGAGTGAGCTCCCAATGTGAGGTTGTGTATATCGCAGTGTATCTCTGAAGGTGTGAGGACGGGGTGTGTTTGTGTTTATTTGCGTCATATGGCACATTTAATGTATTACCTTGAGTCGTTTCTCTACCAAGGCCCGCAGCGCAAGCGGCAGTCTCTGAGCGTCGCCGGGTGCCTTGTCTGTTACCACGAACAACGCGCTGTCGTACGGTACCAGCTTGGCAGCCGAAGTTAGGGCGCGCATTGTGGCGTCGCCGGCCGCCTGGTTTGTGTTCACGTCCTGAAACAAAACAAACAATTTAGAAGAAAGAAAGACATTTATTATAGTAACGAGACACATCATCATCATCATCAGACATTTGACGCCCACTGCAGGACTTATTTATTCTTAACACGAAGTTCTTAAGGGTCAATATCCTTTGCCGAAACGCTACATCTTTCAATGGCAACAGGTGCAAAAAATTCGACTAAAACGAGAAATGTTAACATACCTAAATGCCAGTAAAGACGTTCATTTCTTGTGATCCTCATTTCCTAAGTATTGCTATGAAACCAGGGTTGACCAGTTCTGATGAGTTTTGTGATCTCTTTTCTCTCAGTAATACTTTGAAAGTACAGCTCACGTTAAAACGGACTTCAAGGTATATTAAGTTGTCGTACTGAAGGATTAGTCCCGCTTATAATTCGTTATTGAGTTTTCTGACAATTGTCTTGTAGATGTCAGTAAGTGATACGACGTCACGCTTCGTCTTTCAAAAGGTAAACAGAAACATCGATTTCATATTCTATTAATTTCATTGATTTTTTTTGTTAGAAAGGGGGTAGGTACCTCAGATGTGGTTCCATACAAATTTGGTCAAGATCTGTCGACAAGATCCATGAGAAAATCAGTCAATCAGTCTATCTGTCTGTCCGTCCGTCCGTCCGTGGCCTAGCGCAAAGACCGGTGGTACTAGAAAGCTGTAATTTAGTGTGTGTATACATATTTATCACGCCGACAAAGTTATTAAACAATATAATGAAGGAAATAATTTTTATACTACACCTGCTTGGAAAGTACCTTGATACTTTATCAAATTTACGGTAGAAAGTACGTCATTGCATATCGAACAAATATGCGGGGAGAAAACGCATCTGAGCGGGAGAGAAAAGTGTATGAAAATCCATTTCTTACGTGGTTTTTCTTTTTTAATTTTGGGTAAGACTATGCGCCGGTAACCTAAATATCAAAAGCCATAAAGTTTTTACAGTGAGTTTTTATCTCCAAGTTCGCAAAATGACACTGGCCACTAGCTGTGTGTTGGATGGTGTCGGGCTGGCAGTGCGACCCTGCGGCGGCAGGATAAACAATTTGAAAAAAGAACATGTGAAAATTGCAGACGCCATTGGCGCCATTTCCAATTTGTGTGTTGTTTGAGGATTCAGTTTTCGTAGAAAGTAAAATAAAACTATCAAAATGATAAGTAGTGATAGTGATGTTTAAGCAGGTGTAGTATAAAGCACTATGTATCACTCGAGAGAAACTGCGATTCCCGATCTCGGGTGTTTTAAAGCCCTCGCCTACGGCTCGGGCTTCAAACGACACCCTCGACGGTAATCGGTCACTTTCTCCTCTCGGTGAACAATGTACTATTTTTTTACTGTACCTCCCCTGACATGAAAAGTGGGGTGATTTTTGTTTCTCGTCTACCCCATCATGTTGGGTGGGTATCGTTGGATTGGTCGTTGAAAAATATTGTGGATGTAAAGCAGCAAAAAACCCTCTTTCTACGGAACCCTACATTGCGCGTGGCCCGACACAAACTTGGCCGGTTTTTTACAGATCGAATTTGCAAAATCTCTCAATCCTGAAATTTTTAGGACCCACGACGTAGAACCTAGGACTAGATAGCATTCAAAATAGTCCCAGTTCGCGATCCTAGATTATTTGTCGTGGGTCCTAAAAATCACTTTTAACATGATCGAGAGAATGTACAGACACTTTTTGCAAATATGTTCTGTAAAAAATTATATGATTTTTTCCCTTTGTCGCGCTAGTGTGACTCTATGGTGCCCCTTGACGGCATTTTTATGGGACTACAGGTAGACAGGAAATACGATATTCACCTTTTCTCGATCAAAAACTTTCGTAAGCACTGCACAAGCAACTTAAACTTTCGTAAGCATTGCACATTTTATATGTTGGTTTAACGGTTTCACTTACTTTTATTAAGTGAAATCGTTAAACCAATATATAAAACTACACAAGCAAGTGAATCCGGTTTTTTTCTATGTAGTCTATATACGTCTGCAGGGCACTACACTGCAGGGCACAGGCCCTCTCTCAGAGAGTATGGGCTTCATTACCACGCGTGCCCACCGCGGATTGGCAATTTCAAGCGCTGAGGTATGTGAACACCTCAGACACTCAGGTTTCCTCACGATGTTTTCCTACACCGTAAGCGAGTGATATTGCTACTATAACTTCACAAATGTACGTAACTTAGAAAACAAAGTCTTGATACATGCCGGGATTCGAACCCACGACCTCCCGAATGAGAAGCCGGTGGAATCTTTTTTTAGGATTCCGTACCATAAGGGTGACAAACGGGACCCTATTACTAAGACTTCACTGTCCGTCTGTCTGTCTGTCTGTCACCAGGCTGTATCTCATGAACCGTGGTAGCTAGACAGTTGAAATTTTCACAGATGATGTATTTTTGTTGCCGCTATAACAAAAAACACTAAAAACAGAATAAAATAAATATTAAATATTATATTCGCTTGAAAATAAATAATTAAATTAAAATAAAAGAAATATTTAAGTGGGCTCTTATTGAACAAACGTGATTTTTTGCCGTTTTACGAGATAAATCTTTGTGCCTAATGATCTATGGAATATGGTATGGAACCCTCCGTGCGCGAGTCCGCCTCGCAATTGGCCGTTTTTTTTAAATCCGTAATTAAGTGCATAATATTCACCTTGTATTTGAACAAGAGCTTCGATAGGGCTCCGGAGACGGTCCTGGTGCCTTCGGAGTGGCTCCTGAGCAGGTTATGTCGGGATCTCCAGTTTACTCCTAGAAATTAGGAAGATGTTAGTATTAATCATTCATTAGATATTTCTCTCTCCTGATAGAAGGTCTGGGTAGGCAGAGGCCATTTATACCTGTCTAGCATAAATCATCTGGCATAGGCTTACAATAACTAACTGAAACCCGCGTACTCTCGTACACTAACATCTGTTTATCTGCTGTTAAGAGCTATAAATTGATTTTTAGGGTTCCGTACCCGAAAAGTGCCAAACGGGACCCTCTTACTAAGACTTCACTGTCCGTCTGTCTGTCTGTCTGTCTGTCTGTCACCAGGCTATATCTCATGTACCGTGATAGCTAGGCAGTTGAAATTTTCACAGATTAATTTATTTAGATTTGTAACTTACAGCTAATGCCAAATCGCTAAAAACTTAATAGCTTGTATGATTATGATTAGATGATGTATTTCTATTGCCGGTATAACAACAAACTAAAAACAGAATAAAATAAATATTAAAGAGGAGCCTCCCATACAACAAACGTATTTTTTTGCTGTTTTTTGCTTGATATTAATAACGGTGACAGGGAGAGGCTTAAAATATTCACAGAATATTTAGTTCTATATTCGCTTCAAAATTTAAATAATTACATTAATATAAAATAAATATTTAACGGGGCTCCCATACAACAAACGTGATTGTTTGGCGTTTTTTCTCGATCTTTATGTCAAATGTTGTATAGATAATGGTAGGGAACCCTTCGTGCGCGAGTCCGACTCGCACTTGGCCGGTTTTTTGTATGCGTATTGGCCAACTGTCCGCTGTTAACAGTAAATTAACAGATTGTTAGCGTACGAGAAACCGTGGATAAGCCTCGTACGCGATTAACTTCACAAAGGTCGTGCCCGACAGTTTTCATCTAATTATCATAGTAATACAATAATTTACACACTGTGATTTAATACAACGGCTTACCACTTAAACTAACTATGTGTTTGGCTCTTAACTCGAGACGAATAAGGTCTAAACTGCCGTGGCTCCTACGGTACTAAAAGTTTGTTAGAAGGTTGCTTAAAGCCTTCACCTCCGCAAGAAAAAGAACCGGTTTGTAGTAAAAAAATATTAAGGCACGTCTCATTTAGCTTCGCTTCGCATCATAGTTTGGCCGCTGTACAGTTGGCGGCACATCGACCCTTACATACGTGCGCTCTAATCAGTTACGTTAAGGGCGACTTTGCAAGAAACATGTTATGGTTGACCTGCAGCTGTCGACTGTAGGAAACGCTTAGTAGTCCTAGCGTGTCCAAAAGGAGCTTCAACCAGCCTGTACTCGTCCACTGCTAGACTTAGGCCTTCCTAATTTGCTCAAAACCTGGAGGGCGAGTCCCTGAAATAAATAGTTGTTCATTACAGTCATATTAGGACGGTAATGGTTGGTTTATTGACACAATTTGTAGTACTAGACTATTAGACTACCAATCGCATTCCAATGGTACCTATATCCCGTGCATCCTAACTCGGCGCCTCGCGCGATTCGATCTTCCTCGGAGATGCGTATTTAATTTGCGCGATTTATACCATTGGAATGATATTGAATTGATATTGCTTAGTAGACTACCATATAGAGGCCAATAACAGCTACATAAGCAGCCTATATACATTCCACTGCAGGGCATATGCTTTCTGTCAGGGAGAGAGTATGGGCTTAATCGCCACGCGTGCCCACCGCGGATTGGCGATTTCAAGCGCTGAGATATGTGAATAGCTCAAATACTCGGGTTTCCTTACGATGTTTTTCTTCACAGTTAGCGAGTGGTATTGCTACTATATCTTCACAAATGTAGGTACATAACTTAGAAAACAAAGTTCTAGGTACACGCCCACACTGGGAATCGAACCTGGGTCTCTCGCTTCCGAATCCAATGTTCTACCCACTAGGGCGTATGTCATTCTATTGAAACATTCTATCGAATCGAAGGTAGCGGCTAGCATTGTTCAAACATTCAACAAACAGAATGTATTTTTTTACGTTGAAATAAATTTTTGACTTCTGAAAAACTGTATGTGCTGAAAACATCGTGAGGTCACCCGAGTGTCTGAGGTGCTCGCATACCTCAAGGCTTGACATTGCCAGTCCGCGGTGGGCACGCGTGGTAATTAAGCCTATACGCTCTCTCTGAGAGAAGGCCTGTGTCCTTCAGTGGGACGTATACAGGCTACATAAAAAAAAAAAAGATTTTTCCCTGTATTTGTAGTAAGTATAAGACGATATTACTTGCTAAATTTCATAGTTCTAGGTCAACGGAGATTAGCTTGTTAATTTTGATTCCTTTGAGTGTCGAAATATACATTTTTGCGGCATAAACAGCCGGATATTTTTTTAAGTTAACTAAGAAGTTTGATTTTTTCACAGCTTCAAGGGACTGTAGGGACGGCGTGCCCGAGATAAAAAGTCTTGACAGACAGACGGACGGGTGATCGACAAAGTGATCGTATAAAGGTTCCGTTATTTCCTTTTGAGGTACGAAACCCTGAAAACGTGTTAATTAGACTCTAGGGTCAGGGTTTGCCACTTGCCACGATCCTGGCAAACCTCTTTCGCTTCATCAACATCCATTAGTCGTTGCAGGCACGAATCCCATCAGTCGTATGGATTAAGCGGAAGTTACACGAGTAGAGTTTCTCGCACGCGAGCGGCGAATAATCGTATGCGATTATCCCATGGCAAAACTCGCCATTCGATTCTCGCCTGCGGTTGTTTACATTTTGACCAAAACTCGTATTAATCAAGCGATTCTCGAATGCGAATATCATAGGTGAGACTCTTCTCTTCAGTATTTACACTGCAGGCGAGTAATCGTAGGTCTATAGATGCATACGTGTCTCGACTTGTATAAACAATGCTCGGGCGAGAATCGCAAGTGTCGATGCGAGCCTCGCGCTAGTCACTCTGTGCTGATTTTGACACGAGTCCCGCCATTCGTGACCTATATTGTTCATAGGCATATAAATATGGTATATCTCATTAGAGCTGCAATTACAAGTACACCTTGGGCTACCTCCGAAGACATTATCACCACTCACTACGAGACTAAACAAAAGTTGTGTTTTTTAATGGCGAAACTCGTTTGTTTACACAGGCTCTCGGCCTAGGAGAGTTTAAGTGGCGATAATTGTATTCGAGAGGCGAAGCTCGGGGCATTTGTTTACACTAGGCGATCGTATTATTGCCAAGAAGATATCGTCGCTCGCGTGCGAAAAGTCCTAGTGTAACAGCCCCTTTATTATTCAAAATGAACAACTTTAAGGCTGTTTTGAAGCTTATATTCGACTAATACGTAGGTTTGTCTGTCTGATACCAGCTAATTGGAGCATGACGGTATTTGCTTACATAACCTCTCACTCGCCTACATTCTCTTAGGCAAGGTCGGTTAAACGTTAATTTAAACCTTTTTTGTTTTTTTAGAAAAACTGAGTGTGTTGTGTTTAGCATTCTTCACGTTTCGTGGAGATTGATTTCTTTAAAAGCCTAAATCACTCCTCAAATGCGTTTAAAACAGTCTGTCGTGAAGGGAATGACCAATTTATTTATATGCAGCCTATTTTTTATTTTTCATGTACTTTTGTAATGTATGGTGTGTAATAAAAAGTACTAATCTAACCTATAAACGTCACACTGCAGGGCACAGGCCTTCTCTCAGGGAAAAAGAGTATGGGCTTAACCTCCTCAGTCCTGACCTTGAAAATAGCAATGGTTTTCAATTGTTATTTTCAAGGTCAGGACTGAAGAGGTTAATCACCGCCCGTGCCCACAGCGCATTAGAAATTTCAAGCGCTGAGGTATGTGAACTCCTCACACCGTCAAGTTTCCTCATGACGTTTTCCTTCACCGTTAGCAAGTGCTATTGATAGTAGCAATACCACTCGCTTTTATTGAGCATTTTGTAAATAACCCTGTTTATATAAGTGAACCCTATATAAGCGCAAAACTTAGCCTCTTTAACCGACTTGAAAAAAGGAGGAGGTTATCAATTCGACGCTTCCTCCGTCAAATCTTAACCGATTTCGACTTAAACAAATAGAAGTATTTATACATGAAGTATAATTTGTAGTCGGTGCCCAGTTTCATGACCAACACATATATTTTGGGCACCGACTCCAAATTATACTTCTACAATACCTACATGTATAAATACTTCTATTTGTTTAAATTATTTCTAACTTTTTAGTGCTGTAGTATTTCGAAGTCGGTTTTTATTTTTTATTTAAAATTTTTTTTGCTTTCCCAGGCGGAAAAAACATCGGCCCATTTGTTACATTTTTCTCGTTAAATAGGCCATTGTTCAAAGTTCACAACTTTTTTCTGCCAATTAGTAATGATTTGTAATCGCGTCTATCTAAACACGTTGTAGCGTGTTAAAGTTAATGCTCAGCAGTCGGGCTGTTGTTTTTTATAATTTTTGTCTTTCAAGTATTTTTTTAAAATTTTTTGTTTTTGTTATGCTTACTTCATATAACCTGTGACACCCGCGCAAACACGATGAATCGATTGAGATATGATTTATCAAAATCTGACCATTGGTTAAGGAGTCATGAGGGCACATAGAATCGGACATATATACATACATACATACATACGAGCAAACAAAACACATTACCCTCCTTTTGGGCCTCGCCGCAGTCGGGTAAATAGCATAGCCTATTTCACCTTATCACCTCACCTAAACGATGTGTTTTGTCACATGAACCTTTACGAGCTACTTTTGACTCCCCATAACTCAAAATGCTAGGCCTGCGAAGTCACAATATATCGTCATTTCGGGTGCCACCATTTAAATCTAAAATAATCCTTAAATACTCACAAAGTTAGAGAGTTACCAGTGCAAAAAACAAAAAGCCGGACAAATGCGAGTCGGACACGCCCACCGCGGGCTCCGTACAAATGTGTAGGTAGGTACCGAGCTATTCCCGAACTTCAGACTATTTATAATTTAATTACAAATGTATAGTTTTCAGATATTTCTCTGTACTTGTGTAGAACACCATATTACTTGCCAAATTTCATAGTTCTAGGTCAACGGAAAGTACCCTATAAATTTTGATTCCCTTGAGTGTCGAAATATACGTTTTTTGGTCATTCCATACGGCCAGCGCTCTGCTAAGAGGCCTAATTATGCGGACCAAATCTCGAGCGATTCCATAATTTGACAGACTGAGTGATATAGGAGCTGAGCTTCAACCCACAGTAGTGTCAAAATGGGATCGCAACTTGTTTCGGAAGCATCAATAAAGTACTAGGCGATCAGAAGACCTGAGTATCTCTCACTTACCCTTGGAATCGTAGCCAACTATGATGATATCCGATACGTTCAGCCCGCCAATGCTCATCAGGTCGTTCCAGACGGCCAGCGCTCTGCTCAGAGCTTCGGGCCTCAGCGGTACAAGGATGGCAGAGGGGGATCGGAGCCAGGGGTCCTCGATCCAGGCCCTCAGAATGCTGGATTTTGACGCCTCTGGTTGGTCCGCGGGGAGCTTCGGGTAGTCGAAGTTGCGCTTGTCGATCTGAGGCTTTTGGTCCGCTGAACAATAAAAAAGATTGTTTCTCTTTCTGAGGGTTTTCACGAAAAACGAATGACGACAGTCAAGTTCGTCTGTCGATGTGTGTTTATGTGTGTGCGTGTTCTGATGTGGAATTTTAGTAACTTACAGTTTTCGGTCTTCGGGCTACGCTGTCCGAAGACCTCATGGTCTTCCGGGTCGTCCAGCAGGGTTCTCGGTACGAAGTCCTTGGGTTCGGTCGCTGACGTCGTCGTTAGCGTTTGTTCCGTCTGAAAGTTGAAAGATTGAAGCAGTTATGCAGTGGTGGCCAAGGGTGGACTATCAGATGGACCATCGACTCGCAGTTCTAAAGCAGTGGAAAAACTATGGGATAGGAAGGAAGTAATGTTTTCTTAAACAGTTTAAACTGTGCGTAACAAAACTTCCTATGGGAAGCTTAAATGATTCGCTGGTCCAGCGCTATCACGTCGGATCACCATGCCGGAGGTCGTGACTCGTTAAAAGTAATCAATTATTACTATTTTACTGTTATTTACTTTGCTGGAAGAAATATTGCCGTAAACCCTGTTACATAATTTTTGAATTAACACTTTTTCGTTGTAATTAATTCTTACTTATTTTCTGTTACAGGTAAGTTTCAGGTCGTCTTGAATAACAAAACTACTATAGAGCATCAACCCGATGGTAAGTATTTCATAGGGAATCTCCGTAAATGTCACACAAACTTACGCCTGTATCCCTGAGGGGTAGGCAGGGACCAGGGTTTGCCACTTGCCACCATCATGATAGACCTCTTATGTTTCATCGATATTTATTAGTCGCTGCATGCACTCACGTCGGCTTAGGGTACTACTATGTATTATGTAATCAATCTTAGTTCATGAATGGTAATAGTAAACATGTTAAGATATTTCTTACATGTTTGCTATTGTTACTATAAGCAGACATTCAGACAATACCCTTTTTGAGCAGATATAAACAGACACACAGTGAATATGCCCTACTAAAGCTCTTACTAAGTAGCCTATACATCTTGTTATTTAAATAGCTTTGTTCGCGTTGGATTAGAATATGATGTGCCCTTACCCCTTAATCAAGGTCATAGTCTATCTCCATTCTAAATTTCGTCCCTTGAGACCTTTTCGCGATTTATTAAATTTACTGTTCTATTCTACCACACCACGCAGTCAACTGTCGGCGCAGCTTGTCGCTCGCTCAAACTCATTCCAGGTGTAATAGAATACTCAATGTAATACAGTGATGTCTCATTTAAATCTGTTTGCGAAATATCGACAAACGCATCATAGGACGCCCGTCAGCTCACTGGACCGACGATTTAAAGCAAATTGCTGGTAGCAGCTAGATGAGGATGGCTGAGAGCAGACAGATGTGGCGTGCTTTGGGGAGGCTTATGCCCAACACGAATATTCGGGCTAAAACGATAGATTAGATTGGACTCAGCCACCCAAACATATTAGGTAATTAAAACTTCGTACGAAATCTCATTTGTACGCACAATCATACATAGTCTTGTTCAAAGTGACACCAAAAAAAACTAGATGCATTCAGTGTTTTTCCAACCTTCAGACAATGCTAGGACAACCCAAAACGAACCTTACCCTTTCAGTAGTTGTTTCTTTGTCTACAGCAACATTATTACCGTCGACCTCCTTATGTTTTGTATAAACATCCATTCTATCCGTGATCTGTTGAATATCCTCTGGGCTCGTCGTATCTGTGACCTCAGCTGGTGTTGTCAACTCCTCCGCTTTCTTATCTGCATATTCTTCTTCATCTTCGTTAGCTACGCTCTCCGGGTATTCCATGGTCGCTTGTGGTGACACTGTGGTTGTGTAGGGAGGTGTCTGCTCCGAGTCTTCGTAAGATATAGACTCCTTTGTCTTGACTGTTATCTCTTCTTCCTCTGCAGATTTCCCTGAGCGGTCCTCTCCGCTCCTCAGGAGATGTTCGTCTAATAGTGGCATTGTATGTTTTTGAGGTCGAGCGATCTCGTTCTCGCATTTTATTTGGCTTATTGAGTTAACTAGGATAAAGAGCGTCACTAGGAGGTATGTCCTTAGAATTAGGGAAGCCATTTTTTATGGGAGATTGTCACTTGTTTTCGTTTGTTTTGGCACTGTTTGGGACTTATTTTGAGGGAGATTCAGGTCATGTTTTGCACTGCACTGCACTGATGTGTTCGTTGGCTCTACCTGCGGAAGAAATGTTTGTGTTTTAGTACTTTGTCATAAAGGTCTAAGACAGTATGAAGTTTCAATAGACTTATTGAAGTAGTAGCTGTTGCCCGCGACTTCGTTCGCGTGGAAATTTTCATGTGTATTGCTCCGGCGTAAAAAGTAGCCTAAGTGCTGTTTCAGACTACAGTATGAATTTTTGGTGGTTTGAAAGCCATAGCAAATTGAACCTGCCTTAAAAATAGTTATTTAATACGCTAGATCGTTTTTTAGACGTGATACCGCTCGCTAGACCAACGAGGCAGTATTCAAAGGCAGTAGGTATAGTTTGTAATGACTTGTTTTTTTTTTATTTTTTTTGGTCGTGCAATAAAGTTTCAACTATATACAGCCCATGAAAGACGCCCACTGTTGGGCAAAGGCCTCTTCACCGTCACCCCAACCTCCCCAATCTCCCGCCAATCTCCTCCATTGCCCGCCTGCCCCCTATCGTCTATAGTATGGTTTGCGTGACATGTAAATTAATTATTTAGTTATTATCTTTGCGACATCCGCTCATTTACGACTTGAGCTTAATTCACGTAAACGTCATGCTTACCTTTGCTCGTAGACGTAATGTTACTCCCTTAATCCAACTGTATGGGCGCGCGTGCCTACCGCGGATTGGCAATTTCAAGCACTGGGGTATATGAACACCTCGGACACTCAGGTTTCCTCACGATTTAGCCTATACTCTCTCTCTCTCTCTTAGAGAAGGCCTGTGCCCTGCAGTGTGACGTATAGAGGCAACGTAAACAAATCCTACTTTATTGTGTTTTGTTACCCGAATACGGGTACTTCTTTTCGAGTTTTTTTTTGTTCTCTATCTTATATCACAACTCACATCACTGTCTGTCGCTGAGTGTACAAAAACACCGGGCTGGAATGCACGGCATCCGACAGTGAGCACGTGCCGTGATTAGGGGAGCTGCGAGATAGTGGCGAAGTCTGAGCGCTGGGTGGCGGGTTCCGTGCGAACGAAATGGTTAAAAATTATAATTGTGTAAACTGTAATATTTCCATAAACATAAATATGAGAAAAAAAACATAGAACAATGTTATGGTTTAACATTTTTTAAACACAGCCCCACCCGCTTTTTCAACAAATTTAGTTGTAAACACACGCATTTAAAATATTAGTAGACAAGTTAGAGACTGCTTTGACTTTTTACTCCCATTTCAAAACGTCGTCTTTGATCGATTGCGCTAAGTAAAACAGATTACAAAGGCATTCCCATTGTTATGTGAACAAAAGCAACATTGCTAAGTCACCTGCCTATCTCAATTGTACTATGTCATAACCATTAGGAAATTGCATCAAGGATTAATTTACTTTAGCGTTTCCCTAAAGACATCCCCTCCTAGTCATTCATAAAACGTACCACTCGCCAAGGCGGAAGGAAATCATGGTGGGGAAACCTGAGTGTCTGTGGTGTTCACATACCTCAGCGATTGAAATTGCCAATCCGCAGTGGGTTCGTGGGTTGGGTGGGTTTAAATTATTTCTAACATTTTAGTGCTGTAGTGTTTCGAAGTAGGTTTTAATTTTTTATTTTATATTTTCATTTTTCAATTTTTAGTGGGGGAGCGAGAGAAAAATATGCGAGTCTCTTATAACCATAATTTACCCTACTTAATTCGTTGCTTTAAAATTTGACGTTCTCTATTTCCATCTCCAAAAGTCTTCACCAGAACATCACCAAATTACCTTGGGACTACTTTTACGCTATTTTATGAAACATACGGATATTACCAAAGGATGTGCCCCATTAACTGCTGTCCATTGAAGAGTTCCGTTCTCCATCTCTGAAAGTCTTCACCAAAATAAAATGAGACCAATGGGACGTTATATCTATTCGAACAAGAAAATAATTGTGGAAATCGCTTAAGATTTGACGGAGTTACGCGAGAACATAGCAAAATATATATATATATATACATATACATACGCTTCGAACTGATAACCTCCTCCTTTTTTGAAGCCGGTTAAAAATGCATACGGCCTTATTTATAAAAAGACACGATTCCACTTCTCAGAGGCAGTTTATTTATTCTGTGATTACGTCTTTTCCTTGTAAAATCTCCGCCACAGACTATTTTAACCACTCGTCTGCCGCGACACAGATCTGTGTCCAACTTAGTATGGGCCACCTATACGTTCCATTCCGCGAGGGCAGTTCAGGAGTTAATCGGCCTTTGTCGAGTGTTTTAAGGAATCGTGTTTGTATAAATAAGACCAATAGATGTAATCGTTCTGCTACGGGTCTTTGGGAACCCCAAAATTCGAGGAATCCAAAAAAACTCATTCGAACCCGAGATAATGAGCGAGTGAGTCACCGCGTAAGGCGTAAGTCTCTGGATCATGATTGCTTGGACCGCTCGTGATTCGAGGACAGTACAACTATTTTTATTAATCCTCCGAGAATTACTCCGTTTTTGGAGAGAATTTGCATTTGTAGGTACGTGAACTATTTGTACGGGGATTTTGACGTGAAACGTCTTTCAGTTCAGTAGTAGGGGGTCACTTGCTAAAGGTCACGGTCACTTGTGTAAAGCAAGTAAAAAAACCGGCCAAGTGCGAGTCGGAATTGCGCACGAAGGGTTCCGTACCATTATCTATACAGCATTCGACACAAAGATAAAAAAAACAGCAAAAAAATAACGTTTATTGTATGGGAGCCCCCATTAAATAATTAATTTATTTTGTTTTTAGTATTTGTTGTTATAGCGGCAACAGAAAAACATAATCTGTGAAAATTTCAACTCTCTAGCTATCACGGTTCTGGAGATGGTGACAGACGGACGGACGGACGGACGGACAGACAGACAGCGAAGTCTTAGTAATAGGGTCCCGTTTTTACCCTTTGGGTACGGAACACTAAAAAAAAACCGTCCTTCTACGGAACCCTACACTGCGCGTGGTTCGACTCGCTTCACGTTCACTTGGCCAGTTTTTCTAAGATAGGTTTCTCGCCTTCAGGCTTATGAGAGTAGATATAGCTCTGCAGTGGGATATACGAGTATCATCATCATCATCATCAACCCATTATGTCCCCACCGAGAGGCACGGGTCTCTTCCCTGAGGAAGGTATAGGCCATACTCCACCACGGGGGCCAAGTCCAGATTGGTGGAGGCTTGTAGACTAGTGGCTCGTCTACTGTCAGAAATTGTCAAGCCGCCCTCTATCGACGGCAGCCGGCACCAACAGCGTAACGTGCCTTGCGAAGCACGGAAGTGCTCGGAAAAATGCCACTAGCGATAGGCATAGACGGCGACCCATCCATGCACTGAACGCGCCCTGTGTTGCTTAACAGATCACTCAGGCAGCCGGGGTTACGAGCGATTCGAGTATAAAGGCTGCTTATACTGCTTCCTCGTTGGTCTAGCGGTATCACGTCTGATTACCATGCCGGAGCCCGTGGGTTCGATTCCCACTAGGGGCCGCCCTACATTTCTACAAATGGCCTCAGTCTGGGTGTATTTCCACGTTTGTGACGTACTTGCCTAGGTACCATAGCACAGGCTAGCCTAGTTTGGGACCAGGACAAGTGACTGTGTTGTGTAGAAGTTATTGTACTATGACTTACGAGGTCGCCATTTCATTGCTTCACAGCCAATTTGTTTATTTACTGTCGCGTTCCTAATTACACTTTCTCTTGTTCCATCAGGGGTCTAAATATCAGTGCCATAAGGCGCAAAATGCGAGTGCAAGGTGTGTCAGATGTTACCTAGACCTATTGACTTGATAAGAATTATTTGGTTGTTTTTTTAGGGGCATTGTGTGTTTAATGCCAAATGAATTTGTTTTGTTATTATAAGAAAACCGTGACATATATTAATCGCAATTAAAGTTGAATTAAGTGGCATGAGTTTGTTTAAAGCGTGTTCTTGACACCTCAGAACCGTTTCTTTAGTATAAATAAATTAAACCGTTTTCAATAATTATGCATAATACTCTTATTTATGAAATTGTATTAGAATTGAATTAGTGATCTGTCAGGATCATGGCAAGTGGCAGTCCCTGGTCTCTGCCTACCCTTCTGGGTTACAGGCGTGCGGTTATGCGTGTATGTATGTATTAGAATTAACAAGAAACATGTGTGATATCAAAATAATATTTAAATAGTAATGTTTGTGAGGAAACCTGAGTGTCTGAGGTGTTCGCGTACCAACGCTTGAAATAGCCAATCCGCGGTGGGTACGCGTGGTAATTAAGCCCATACTCTCTCTCTGAGAGAAGGCCTGTGCCCTACAGTAGGGCGTCATATTACGCTACATAAAAAACTGAAATAAAAAGTAACCAACAATATGAACGCTGAGCATTAACTACTAAGCAGACTGGAGTCAATCGTACTGATATAAAAAATCACAATGTTTATATCGAGCTGGTTCGAAACGGCTTCACCGATTTTCATGATTTTTTTTTGTATATATTTGGTAGGACTGAGAATAGGTCGTTGGCTAATTAATATGTTTAAAATAACGTTTGCCGGGTCAGCTAGTATTCTTATAAAATCTCGTGTCAGTGTTTGTTATCGAACTCCTCCGAGACGGCCTCACCGATTTTTGTGATTTTTTTGTGTATATTTGGTAGGTCTGAGAATATGTCGTAGGCTAATTAATATGTTAAAATAACGTTTGCCGGGTCAGCTGGTACATTATATATGTGTAGTGCTTGCTTACAATAGTTTTAGTTCCGAAATCGGACGCTATTATTTTCGTATGGATAAATTATTTTTCACTTCTCATGCTCTAAAAGTTCGTCTTTATGTCGTGCGTAGGCGACATAAAGTCGCTTTTTATGCTCTAGAGCATAAAGTAAAATCTTCGTCGAAGACCAAGGCAATCGCTGCAACAGCCACACGAACATCTTTAACTTCATACAACAACCTCTTTATTTTATTTCGTTTCGTTCGTATTCTAAGACCAAGGCAAAGATACCAACAGCCAAAGTACACAATAAAACTTCATGAAATAAACTTATAATTTGTATTTGTTGCTGTTTCATTTCCTCGCAATCGAAGTGAAAAGTAGAGTGTACAACTCGTCCATAAAACCCATTTTACACTCGACTTTATATCTATCCTCGCTCGCAAGCTCGCTCGGATAGATAAACGTCTCGAGTAAAATGGTGCGTTTTATGCACTTGTTGTACAATCTACTATTTTCTAGCAATCGGTCGTCGCTAGTCAAACCGACAGACTAACAGACTTTCATGCATAATACATCTCAGCTACATTGTCAAGGACGGCTGTTATGCCTACGGTAAGTACATCGATGCGTGCAGAATAACTATTAGTTTGAATGCTTTTTCCGGGATTATTATAATACGAAACTGTGGCCGCGCTATGACATGGTATATTACAGTATAAGGCCGGTTTGTGACACGCTTTTCCAATAAAAGCGTGTTGTTACATTTTTTAAACTATAATTTGTAGTCGGTGCCCAGTTTCATGACCAGCACATATATTTTGGGCACCGACTCCAAATTATGCTTCTGCAATACCTACATGTATACATACTTCTAATTATTTAAATTTTTTCGGGCAGGACCTTTAGCAAAATTTTTTGTTGGTCCCGTTTGCTTAGGTTTCAAATTCAATGGACTCATTAAGGTCCTGCTTAAGATTATTTAGCAGTAGGCTCGGCTGTTCCAAACACTTTTTTGCAGCATGCTCACGTAACAACAGCCTTAAGAGAAACATTTTTTTTAATTTGTTAATTTGACTAAACTCAATTCCGCAGTATTTCTACGAGTAAGTGGCTTTTGTGTAAATTTTTTGATGCCACTACAAAGTCATCAACTTAATGATATCAAACTACAACTTTATTTAATTGTGTAAATAACAGTCTCTACCTCATACCAATGTATTTTCATATGTACAGTCGACAGCGCATCAACCTTCACATGCACTCTACTCAGTTACGTTACGGGTGATTTTACAACAAAAATGTAAACACGTTGGTATGAAGTGGAGACTGTTATTCATATAATTTAATAAACGATGCAGTTGGGTTAAACGTTTATTAAATTGTACGAATAACAGTCTCCACCTCATACCAATGTGTTTCATATTTACAGTGTAAGAAATTGAATTTAAACTTGTAATGTTTACTACGCCTTTCGATTGATAAACACTTTTGATATCACAAAATTCAACTTCTTGATGAGCGTGAAGTGCCATATAAAAATTAAATCAAATTGCATTTGTATTTAACTGTAAAAATAACATTGTTTACCTCATACCAAAGTATTCTCATGCGTTGTGTACAATTGTACACACACGATGTACACACTCAAATAAACGCGCAAAAGATAAACCATTTTTGTTTGATAAATATTTCTTAATTTTAATTTGAACTCGGCCTTCTAAAAACATCAACAAAACCCACCTGACCCACCAAAAATCGAGCGGAACGAACAACACAGCACCACACTTAGCAGCCGGTCCACTAATTTGTCAATAGTCACGCACGACCTTTTTGCTTAAACTGTCTGAACCTCATTCACAAAGTGCGGGAGGCCCTAAAAAAACACAAACTTTTATTTTCGTAATTCGAACGCGTTCGAAATTTGAGCTCGCGTTTCAAATCAGAACGGCGACCGTCAACGCCCGCTCTGCGTGTTCGACTGACGGCCGCCGGGTCGAGGTGGTCTTTATGGCAGACATGAATGGTGGACGGCGATGTGCCGCCGATTAGGCTCGGAAGAGTGGTTTCCTCTTTAGAAGGTGACACTTTGGCGACTGTGGTGGAATTATAAAATTTATTTCAACGTTAAGAATTTACATTCTGTTTGTTGAATGTCGACGGGTTCAGGTGGGACTTTTATGGCAGACATGAATGGTGGACGGCGATGTGCCACTGCTGAGTAGCGAAGGAGTGGTGTTCTCTTTAGAAGGTGACACTTTGGTAGCTGGAGAGAAATGGTGAAATATGTATAAGATAAGAATATTTATTTCAACTCATTTATTTCGAATGTAAAAAAATTATATAAAGTTGTTGGTGATCTTATTCTAGTTTTAGTACATATTCTTATACTTTTAGTAAAATATTTCCATTGCTAAGAATTACCATTCGGTTGAATGACAAAAACAGTGTTTTTTTCCACCTTGCCTCCAAAAGATTTAGATTTTGAAATTGACAACTAGTTTAACTTATAACGTTCACTAAGCCAAAGTTTCTGTGCTACTTTGAATAAAAATATTTTGATTTTAACTGATGGTAGCAGAAACAAGTTATCCGTGTGGCGCCGGATTAAAAATGGCATCACTCCATTTCCTTCCGTGGATGTCGTAGAAGGCGACTAAAGAAATGAATTACCAGGAGACGGGTAGCAGCGTCTTCCTGAGATTCCAACCCCATACTGCGATCGTCAACCCGCCTGCTAAGCGTGGCAAGTATCGCAAATCTCCTCATGGTTATGAAAACCATTACTAAGGCCTATGTCCTGCAGTGGGCGAAAAATGGCAGATGATGAAAGAAAATCCACTGTTATCATATTTTCTCAAATAATCGTAAGTTGTTGGCTGATAAGATTCCGTGAGTATCATTCAGAAACGGTTCAACGGTAGCAACGGTTCAGAAAAGCTTGTAAAGCGCCTAAAAAACTTTTCACTTCAAAAATTTGACGTCAATCATCTATCTTGACGACCTCGTGGCGCAGCGGTAGTGCATCTGCACACCATGCGAGATTCGAACCCGGGACGGGTTCGAATCCCGGCTGGGAATTAAAAAAAAAACCCCAGGTCTTGGATGTTTACATGTTTGTGATGTCGTTGTTTCTGGTTCCCACGACACAGGGTATCCTAGCGTGGGGCCAGAAGCAATGTATGTGCCTGTATGTAAATGTTCATGTCCATGTTCATCTATCTAATCAGCCCCTAAACATAGCCCAATGTTGGGCATCGGCCTCTTCTCTTTCACGCCAATGTTTCCCAGCCTCTTTCACGATGCCGTCGGCCCACCGTGCTAGTGGTATGCCCACCGACCGTCGACCCGATCTTGGCCATTCAGTGGCTACCTTAGGCCACCGTCAGCCAGGAAGGTAGTCATAAGTGTCACATTACCAATTTCTCGCAGGAAATAACCTGTGTTACGGTACCACCTTAATGAGTAATGTCTTTACCCTTTTCGGAATCAGGTGAGGTGTCCCTTGATTACAGTTTCCGTTCTGATTCTTTAGCTGTTATCATTGCTTGAGCGGGCAAGCCTAAATACGTCTATGCGCAAGGTCACCTGTTCAAGTTATTTGCAGAACATTGTACTTGCGCCTTGAGTTCTGCCGGACCGTCCTGCAACGTCCACAGGGGCTGTAATTTAAATATTATTTATTTAGAAATCTATGATAAACCAACAGCTGTTATAATAACATAGAATCTGATATCTAATGCCCGACAAATAACTTGATACCAAACTAGAGCTTTGCAAATAACTATTTTCAAGGGAGTTTTACTGCAATCGTGTTTCTATAAAATCAAATTTTAATCTAAACTAGCAGTGCCCGTTCGCGTAGTAAATGGATCGATTATTATTTTATACTTTTATTGCACTTAGCCTATTGTACAATACGGCGGGCTTAATGCTATAAGCATTTTCTATCAGTCAACCGCAGGAGGTTGGAGAAATATTGGTAGGCGTGCAAAGAGGAGAGCGGGAAACAGTAGAAATGCAATTTACATACATATAAGGTAAGATTGAATAGACCTACATATTAATATAAATATACTTTTAAAAACTATACACACTACTGGAGAGGAAGGCAATGATACTTAAAGTTTACCATACATAATGATGAGAACGAAGTATGTAAATGTGGCCTATGTTCTCCCTGAAGGTTCATTCTAGATACTGCTGAAAGAATTTTTGAAATCGGATAAGTACCTATTTTCGGTGTTTACTCCCTACATACAAACTTACATAGATATAAACTTTACTCCTTTATAATATTAGTAATAGATACTCGTATATTTGCAGCATTTTCGAAGTTTCACGGCCTTATTTATTAAAACACGACTCCTCTTAAAGCACTCCTCATCTGTGGTTACGTGTTTTCCTTGTGACATCTCAGACTATTTCAATCGGCGTTTATTGAGTGTCTTAAGGAATCGTGTTTTTATAAATAAGAAGGTTCTTAAAGGCTCAAAATGTGGAGTTCCAATACAGAGTATTGAATTTCATTTGCATATTCATCATCATCATCATTCAGCCACAAGAAGTCCACTGCTGAACATAGACCTCCTCCATGGATTTTCACAAAGACCGGTTGGAAGCGGCTTGCATCCATCTGTCCATCTTGTGGCTGGTCGATATGTGGTCTCCATTCGATGACTCTTCGGCCCCATCGTCTATCAGTTCTACGTGCTATGTGCCCCGCCCACTGCCACTTCAACTTACTAATCCGCTGGGCTATGTCGACGACTTTCGTTCGTCTACGGATCTCATCATTTCTGATTCGATCTCGTATATATTATATACTTATGAAGTGACATTCTCACGGCGAATCAGACGAAGTCGAGGGCACAGCTCGTTTACAATAATCGTAATGTTTGGGCATCCTGTATGTCGACATGTCAAACTGTTTTATGGCTATACTAACAGTGACTAAGTAACACTATCTAAAGGTATTTCACAGCATAGCAGGATCGCCTGTCACCTATCTGTTAGATAAAATTCCTCAAGATATATTAGAGTTACCTCCAACGCGATTTAAAAAATGTGTTAAGCACATTTTGTGCAAAAAGGCTTACTATAACATCAAGGATTATTTAGAAGACAAAGATGTTTGGCATTAAACAGTAGATTAATATTATTTAAAGGACGATTGTGACTAGTGTTCAACACATTCATGACTAATATTTTAAGTTGAAAACTCTGTTAATTAAGTTAAAACGTGTTTTGAAAAGAATAAATGTGGAGTTTCTTTGTTAGCTTCTTCTCCACATAATCCATTAATTGTGAAACTAACAACTTTGACGTTCATTAAGTAAACATTCTGTTTTTACAATGAATAAAAATATTTGAATTGAATTGAATTGAATTGATACGCAGATAATCACATTTTAGTTAAACTAAAACTGGTAAACTGGATCCCTGGTCTCTGCCGACCCCTTTATAGATACATGCGTGGGTTTATTTAATGCGAATGAATGAATAAATGATTTATTGACACAAACATGCTTACTTAACAATAATAGTAGTTATCGACAGTGTGCGTGCGACAATGATGCCATTTCAGCGTTTGCTGTTTCTATTCGAAACAGCACTGGTTTTCGAATAGCACCTCTGCTCTTCGAAGCTTATGGCAAAAAAAAAACATAAAACTACAAATAAAACGTAATAAATCAATACAATGTGAATGAATTAACGAATGTAGTTGAACTAAAACGTTGGGGTACAAAAAGATCACGAGTGGAGACCGTGCACTGGCAATGACGCTCACCAGGGTTTACAGACCAATACACGCTACTAATTCAATAGAATTATATTAGCAGCACAATAGCGGTCATTTGCCTGTATTTTGTAGTCTACTAAGTAGTAACAATACAATGACATTTCAGTGGCATAAGTTCGCGAAGAGGTCTCTCGCGAAGAAGATCGAATCACGCGAGGCGCTGCTGGGTTAAGTTGCACGGGTTTCCATTGGCATGCGATTGATTCATCGTCATCATCATCAGCCATTTGACGCCCACTGCAGGACATAGGCCTCCTTCGTGGTTTTTGGGTTTTGCCATAATCGCCACGCTTGGCAGGTGGGTTGGCGATCGCAGTATGCGGTTGGAATCTCAGGAAGACGCTGCTGCCCGTCTCCTGGTAATTGATTTCCTTAGTCGCCTTCTACGACATCCACGGAAGGAAATGGAAATGCGATTGATCACACTACCAATAGTCAATTAAGAAGTATAATTTGTAGTCGGTGCCCAAAATACATGTCCTGGTCATGAAACTGGGCACCGACTACAAATTACACTTCTACAATACCTATATGAATACATACAATTTATAGGAATTCTTTTAAATTATTTCAAACTTTTTAGTGCTGTAGCGTTTTAAAGTCGGTTTTCATTTTTAATTAAAAAAATATATTTCATATAACACCTGCTCGTCAATGGCATATTATGTGTCATGCAAACTCAACTTAAAGCAAGTCATTTGTGTCCTATGGTCTAGCCGGGTCATTATAAATGTACTGAATTTCATAATCCCCTAGGGAATTATGACATTTGAATTTGGAATGCAATCAACATTGAATATACGAGCTCCTTGCAATCCATGACCAAACGTCAAAATTAGAATATAAACTTTTCCTAGAGCCCTACACCAAGAAGAATTTATTCAAAATTAGAATGAAAACTTTTCATAGAGCCCTAAATCAAGGAGAATGTATTCAAAATTAGAATGAAACTTTTCATAGAAACCTGCATGAAGAAGATATTGCCACTACAAAAAAAAAAACAAATAGAACGAAAAGGCGCTAAACTGCAAATCTTTGTGTTATTTTGTAACAAAATAGCGTATTTTAACAAAAATGTCAACTGACAGTGACGAAAGTGATGTGATACCGGAATGCATACAATCTGTTAATTTTCTATATTTGTCTTCTTTCATTATTGTAAAATTAATAAAGTATTTAATTGTATTATGTTTTATTGCCTCGCAGTGTTTATATAAAGTAGAGTATGCATTTTGGGGATAAAGCAGTGTATTTGTCTCGGGCGATATTTTGAACCCCAAGGACGACGGATCCTAGGGTCAATTCACGAGCGAAGCGAGGGAGTTAAAGCTGAGTTATTTCTGTTTAGTGGGGGAGCGGGAGAAAAAAAGTGAAGTCCCTTTCAGCTATAATTTACCCTACTTAATTCTTTGCTTTAAAGTTTGAAGTTCTCAATTTCCATCTCCGAAAGTCTTAACCAGAACATCACTAAGTTACCTTTGGAACTACTTTTACGCTATAATATGAAACATAATGCATATTACTAAAGGATGGGCCCCATTAGGCCATAAGTACTGCAGTCCATTGAAGAGTTCCGTTCTCCATCTCTAAAAGTCTTCATCAGATCTTCACCAAATTAAAATGGGACCAGTGGGACGTTATATCTATTCGAACAAAAATCGTCGAATTGTCGAAATCGGTTAAGATTTGACATAGTTATGAAAGAACATAGCAAAAAAAATATATTTTTAAATATGTACACGTGGAATCGAGAACCTCCTCCTTTTTTGAAGTCGTTTAAAAAGGTAGTATCCCCCGGTTTCTCGTACACTAACAAGCTGTTAATGTACTGTTAACAGCTGTCAGTGTTTTTTTTATGCACTTTGGTCAATTGACAGCTGTTAACAGTACATTAACAGCGTGTTAGTGTACGAGAAACTGGGGGTAAGTCTTGCATGTATTGAACTCTGAACGCAATCGTCGCCGTAAAAGTTATTTTAATATCAGACATCGTTATCTTCTAAATTGTCCTTAACGTTATAGTAGGCTTTATTGTATCTCACGGAACCTCGTTATAGAACCTTATAATACAGTGGCCCATAAAGGATTATATTGATTTTTGCAAGTCTAAGGGTCAATTTTTCAATAGTCAGATAAAACTTAACTGGAGAATAAATTGCATGCTATCACTGTCTAAATCATACGACAAGACAGTGACTACATCAGTTTTATTCTCCAGTTAAGTTTTATCTGACTTTTGAAAAATCCGGTCTAAATCGTGCAAATGACAATTTAGTTTGCCCAGCATTGGGACATACTCATAGAGGCGTACAAAACAGTTTCAAACCACCCTACGTAGTTTATTTAACGGATAACCTCCCAGACTTGAGTTTTCCTTCAATGACAAGCTGAGTTTTCGTAGAAATATTGTTAGAAGCGGATGTCATTAATGATTAGAATAATGCTACGACTATGTCGCCTTAGATTAGCGAAAATGACAGCATACAGTCGTGTTGGTGTGAATTGACCAATATGTGTTCCTGTGAGTCAAGCGGTGTTCTGGTATCCATTTTTTATGCGACTGACAAACAATTGTTTTTCTTCTTCTCCTGTAAGTGCCGTCTCCTATCGGAGGTTGTCAACAAATTCGGCTATCTGGCTTTTCGAGGCTCCCAACACAAACAAGGAACTGGTACTCTGTTGAAACCACTGTCGTAAGTTGTGTAGCCATGATATCTTTGGTCTCCCAGGTCTTCCTCTTCCTGGAATCTTGAAGGAGACTGTACTTGGTGTTACGCGTTATATGTCCGAAATACTCTAGCTTTTTTTCTAGTTTCTTTATGGTGGTAAGTACCTCTGTCTTCTTCTTCATTCTATGCAGAACGGTAGAGTTGCGGACCTTTTGAACCCAAGAAATTCCCAAGTAATTTTTATTACACTTGATATATATAACGGAGTGGTGGTGGCGGTAGAACGCCAGCTTCTGATTCGGCAGGTCGTAGGTTCGAAACCCGGCATGTACCGATGACTTGGTTTTCTAAGTTACGTACATTTGTGAGGTTATAGTAGCAATAGCACTCGCTAACCGTGAAGGAAAACATCGTGAGGAAACCCTAGTGTGTGAGGTATTTACATACCTCAGCACTTGCTATGAGTCTAAGTGCGGAAGTCTCAGGTCTAACTAGAACTACGCTTGATATTAGTAACAAGGTATTTTCAATCATATTTGTACCTTAAACTTAAGGGAAAACGCGGGTAATTTTTTGCTCAAACTGAGCAATGTGATACGCGGCTCTGATGCCATCTAGTGGCACGAGTTAAAGAGATCTGAGTAATGGCTACCTTGCTCTACTCAACGATATATAAATGAATTGCACATGACACGTAGTTACAGAGTTACATCCCTCGCCGAGGCGACATGTTTTCGTTGCATGCGGTTTTAGCAAGTGACCCCCTACTACCGAACTGAAAGACGTTTAACATCAAAACTATGTAAAGGGTTTTTGTGTGCCAATAAATTTCATTTCAATTTAGAAGTGTGTTGTGATGCTCGCAAACACGCAAAGTACGTTATCCGTCCGCTTTAAAAAAAACCGGACAAGTGCAAGTCGGAGTCGCCCATCGAGGGTTCCGTACAAATTTGTAGGTACTTATATTATAAATAGTTCAGGAATCGAGTCTCGCATTTTTTTCCGAGCTTTTCCCGAACTTTAAAAACATTTTTTTATGTTTTAATTACAAATGTATAGTTTTCAGATTTTTCCCTGTACTTTTAATATATGACGATATTACTTGACAAGTTTCAGAGTTCTAGGTCAACGGAAAGTACCCTATAGATTTTGATTCCCTTGAGCGTCGAAATACACGTTTTTTGGGGCATAAACGGCCTAGTTTATCTTTTTTCTACGTTAGCTTAGAAATTTGGTATTTGACAGCTTCAAGGGACTGTAGACTTGAGTATATGGTTTTAATTTCAACTCGATACCTCCCCACGTTCCCGAGATAATGGGTCTTGACGGACGGACGACAAAGTGATCCTATAAGGGTTCTGTTTTTCCTTTTGAGGTACGGAACCCTATAAACAACCGACTAAAATCTCCGATAGCCGATTAGCAGTGAAGTATGTAGATAACTTATAGTCTATTTCGAAATAAAACGTGACATGTTAATAGATTTATAGCAGATTCGTGTTGGATAAAAAAAAACCATTACCACACGACAACGAAGTTATAATCTATGTGTATTCGTTATGTCATATGTAATCAGCCGAGTCCGTTCCCGGAGGTCGTATGTTCGATTCCCGGCCGTACATTTGTACAAATGGCCTCAGTCTGGGCCTCAGTCTGGGTGTAGATAGGGGACACTATATTGTACATAAAAATGGAAATATACACAAAATTCATAAAAATCGTTGAAGACGTTTCGGACGAGTTCGATAACAAACACTGTGACACGAGATTTTATATATTAGATATTTCTACTCAATTGCACTTACTTTACGGGTGATTTTTCAATGAAATTGTAAGTATTGATCCGCGCTTGATATTACCGGTCCCAACATATATAAATATGCAACAAACTTCTTTTTATTGTTATTATTGCTTGTCGTTTCCATTATATTCTTCGTAATCTTACGTAAGCAGAGTTTTATGTGCGATATTGTACACTTCGAAAAACGGCGCAATTCTCTCAATAAGTACTGAACAGATGCGGATGAAATCGTCGATGGCTAATAGGAAATTTAATCAGCTTTCTAGTGATGTAAAAATCATCACGCTACATGCTCTAGGGGCTTAGTAGCGAGCGTCAAAGCGAGTGAGCCCTTTGCTCTACATTTCGCGTGTTACGTAAAAGTGTTGGGTAACAATCCCTCGTAAAGATCTGGTTAAAAGATTGTTCAAATATGTACCGAGACGTGAGTACTGTGAAAGTGTAGTGTAATCGTCATGCTGATGGTATAATGCCCGGCAAGTAACTTGAACAAAAATCCGCGCAGTCGGGATGAGCTTGCGATGAACACGTTAGAGCAAAATTCCTTTAATTTGCTTGATAATCTGACTAAGTTTGTGAAGTTGTAGCAGTACCACTCGCTAACGGTGAAGGAACACATAGTGAGAATATTTTAGTGGGCACGCGTGGTAATACTCCCTGAGAGAAGGCCTGTGCCCTGCAGTGCGACGTATGTAGGCTGCGTAAATAAAAACTAGCTGAACTAAAATCTAAGTTTTTAAACTAAAGTAGTCATTGACGACCTTGTGGCGCAGCGGTAGTGCATCTGCATACCATGCGAGAGGTCCCGGGTTCAAATCCCGGCTGGGGAGAAAAAAAAAACCCCAGGTCTTGGATGTTTACATGTTTCTGATGTCGTTGTTTCTGGTTCCCACGACACAGGGTATCCTAGTGTGGGGCCAGAAGCAAAGTATGT
Source organism: Yponomeuta malinellus (assembly GCA_947308005.1). Classification (NCBI taxonomy): domain Eukaryota; kingdom Metazoa; phylum Arthropoda; class Insecta; order Lepidoptera; family Yponomeutidae; genus Yponomeuta; species Yponomeuta malinellus. The sequence goes on from OX371023.1 coordinate 2,512,603, forward strand.
GCCTGTATGTAAATGTTATGTTGTGTTATGTCATTTCGATTTCTAATAATGATGGGAAAAATGATGGACTGTAATCGCAAGTGCAGCCGAGCTCTTCCGCCTTGCGAGAGACAGAGATAAATATGCGGAGCTGACTGCCAACCTTCGCTAGTCGGAGAGGCTCCATAAGAAGAAGAAACATTTCGCGTCCCCCGCCAGCAAGATCCGAAATACGTCAATGCGAAGTCAAGTTTAATCAGTTAACATGCCGTGCTCGATTACATTGAGATGATACCATGTCGAGTTGTATTCGTATTTCAGGAGGCAATAATGCAAATTTGCGTAACCAGACAATTCGCATCCAAATTAGACAACCGAAAAAGTACGGCCAAAATTCGTGCACATGGGACATAAATCCTAGGGTCGTCGAAATAAAGCACAGAAGTCAAATTGTCATTAAATTATTGTTGTTTATAACATTACTAATTAAAGTAGCAGTTTCCTTAATTTTTAGGGTTCCGTACCCGAAGGGTGCCAAACGGGTACCTATTACTAAGACTTCACTGTCCGTCTGTCTGTCTGTCTGTCCGTCTGTCTGTCTGTCTGTCTGTCTGTCTGTCTGTCTGTCTGTCTGTCTGTCTGTCTGTCTGTCTGTCTGTCTGTCTGTCTGTCTGTCTGTCTGTCTGTCTGTCTGTCTGCCTGTCTGCCTGTCTATCTGTCACCGGGCTGTATCTCATAAACCGTGATAGCTAGGCAGCTGATATTGGATGATGTATTTCTGTTTAACAACAAATTCTAAAAACAGAATAAAATAAATATTTAAGGGGGGCTCCCATACAATTTTTCCGTTTTTCGCTTGATATGAATAACGGCAACAGGTAGACGCATGAAATAATTTCAGAATATTTAGTTCTATATTCGCTTCAAAAATAAATAATTAAATTAAAATAAATATTTAAGGCTCCCATACAACAAACGTGATTTTTTGGCGTTTTTTCTCAATCTTTGTGTCTAATGTTGTAAAGATTATGGTACGGAACCCTTCGTGCGCGAGTCCGACTCGCACTTGACCGGTTTTGTAAAAAAACGTGCACGTTCAATTCATTTTTCGTTACATGTCTTAATGTAATAAATATAACAAAAATTTTATAGAGTAATTTAGTGCTTTAGTCCGCCGACCCTAGGATTAGTATATCCGTACGCGTGATACGCGGCTAAACATACGAGAGGTCGTAGGTTCGAATCACGGTATGTTCTCGGTCGTTGTGAGTTTTTTAAATCACTACGTACGTGATTGAGAGTATAGATAGATATCTATGAGAATATTATGTACGTCAGGAAAAATATAAGTAATTTTAAAACCGTGTTGGCTACACGATGTAAATACTAGAAGTAAACATAAACTTTCTTTCCCAAGATTTAGGCTGACAAAGGTTAATACATCCTTTATGGGGCATTGTATACGTTTTTACAATAAGATCCCTGAAGATATAATAAGCTTGCCTGAAATGCGGTTCAAAAAATGTGTAAAGCGCACTTTAAGCCAAAAGGGCTACTATAGCATTAAGGATTATTTAGATGACAAAGATGTGTGGAATTAAAGCCAGTTCAATGCATCCTAGTACTAGGTTTTTAGAAGATATGACACGTAAACTCTGTTAATTAAGGAATATGTTTGAAAAGACTAAGTTTGGAGTTTTTTTGTCCGTTTTTTCTCCAAATGATCTAGATTTTGAAACGGACACCTAGTTTTTCTTGTAATGTTCAATAAGTCACAGTTTCTGTGTTACTTTGAATAAAAAAATTTTGACTTTGACTTTTGACTTAGAAAGATACTTTTTTGCTAGAAAAATCTGTATAAATAATAAATAACTACTTAAAAAAACCATTTCAAGGAAAACACCCCCTAAAAATTTTAAGAGCTCCCTTGACTTCCCCAGGATCCCATCACCGGATCTGGACCTGATGACCATGGCACCATCTTTTCAAACAAAAAATCAATTTTCCACATCGGTCCGGGCGTCTTCTTCGAGTAATCAGGGAAGATACATCAAAAATAAAAAGATTCCGACGACGACCTCCTCTTTTTTTGAAATTCTTTTAAAAAGATATGATTTTGTTCTACTGGTGTCTGTTGATTTTTATAGTACCCCTTAAGGCCTAAGACCATCATGTCATTGTGTAGAGCACAAAATAGCGTAATGATCGTGACAAAAACTCGGTGAACTTGAATCTAATGCTAACAGCTTAGCAAGTTGACGCCCGTGAACCGATGAACGCATAAATAACATAAGGTCTGTCAACTAGATAACAGGGTCTAATGAGCACATCGAAACAAAGATTGACGAAACAAGTATATCGAGCGAATGTGGGCGGAAGGGCTGCTAAGGGACGTCCCAGGCGGACATACTTCGACCAAATAGGGGATGCATTAGCAAAGGGCAAGATAAAAAGTACCCGAAACCCGGCGTGCGTGCATGCAACGACTAATGAATGTTGAGGAAGTAAAAGTAATCTGTCCGGATCGTGGCAAGCGGCAGTCCGTGGTCTCTGCCTACCCCTCTGGGATGCAGGCGTGAGTGCATGTATGTAAGCACACCGATCAAGTGGCCTGTCCATGACAACGGAGCCCAGAGTCTAATAAACCCATAGCACAGGGTATCCTAATTTGGAACTGCTCTCTGCCTACCCCTTAGGGCATAGGTGTGTTAAGACGAAGTTAGAGCAGCGGTTCGTAAACTTTTAAGCCTAAACACTATTGACACACTAACAAACGTCTCTTATTTTACGGAACACGATGTTCTAGTTAGACCTGAGATTTCCCCACTTAGCCTCATAGTTGGGCCATTGTACGTAGCAAGCGCTAGGGTATGTAAATACCTCAGACACTAGGGTTTCCTCACGATGATTTCCTTCACAGTTAGCGAACATCAACGAACCTCTTTCGCTCCATCCAATGAATCCCTACTTAAATAAATGCATGCCAAAATACATTTATTTATTCACCAATCTTGATAAATAGTTTTTTTTACAAATTATAAAAATAACAGCTTCTTCACGACACAGTCACTCACCCAAACCAAACCTAGTCCCAAACCAGGATTTCCTGTGCTGTGTTAACCGGGTAAGGACATCACAAACTTCATTCAATAAACACTGAGGCTATTTGTACAAAATCGCGGCGGCGTTCAGTGGGAATCGAACCCAAAACTTCTGTTTTGGCGGTCAAGCGTGTTAACCCCTACAACAACAAGCATAATCAGCCTATATGCGTCCCACTGTAGGGCACAGGCCTTCTCTCAAGGAGAGAGTATGGGCTTAATCACGACGCGTGCCCACCGCGGATTAGCGGTTTCAAGCGCTGAGGTATGTGAATAGCTCAGACACTCGGGTTTCCTCACGATGTTTTCCTTCACAGTTAGCGTGTGGTATTGCTACTATAACTTCACAAATGTACATAACTTAGAAAACCAAGTCATAGGTACATGCCCGCACTTGGGATCGAACCTGGCTCTCTCGCTTCCGAGTCTGATGTTCTACCCACTGGGCTACCAACGCTCTGAAACAACAACAACAAGACAGAAACACAATTTCGTAAGAATTTACGAGTTCCGGTAAAGAATCCCATTTCATCTATTGTTTAGCAGGACGACCTACTGAAAAAAGGGTGGGCCTATTCCCCTCATAGATTAGGTGCTCAATTGAGCAACTGACAAATGGTGTAAAGAAAACCTAAAGGTGCGGTCATACTGATAAGTGTTGTGGAACGTACGCTCCGCTACGTAAAGTGTGGGGAATATTTTAACCTCTCTTAGGCTGGCTGGAAGAAATTTCTCTTGAAACAAGTCCGCCTTTGTACATCTACACTTACCTGTTATTTATGTTTTATTTTTATTTTTATTTTTGTGCAACAAAGCGTAAAAAACAAACACACAATAATATGCTGCTTAAGAAGAATAAAGCTGACTGCGCGTAACTTCAAACAACTACTTCACATGTACGGACGAATTAAGAACCTGCTCCTTTCTAAGTCGTTTAATAAATTGATCTTATGAGTGTTATTACAAACTTTAAAATCACAAAATTTGAAGCTGCATATTTATTTTTAATTCTCAATTTGCCAATGGACAAATTAAGTTCGACTCCAAATGGATTGACTCATTTTACACCTAAACTGTTTAATAATACTTAGTCGGCCTAGCCCACTCGAAAGACAGGTCAATACGTGCGGAGCCAACCAAGCCGCGGATTCCCTCACGATGATTTCCTTCACTGATAGCTTGTGGTATTGCTACTACAAATTCGCAGATATAGGTACGTAATTTTGAAATTAAACAAAGTCATAGATGTTATATGTGCTGGGCAAGCCTACTCCATCTAAACAACCATGTCCCAGAAACTGCATTGTCCGAGTGGTCCCTTCATCCATCTAATGTGAGTGAGGGTGCCACTGGACGCTGTATAAATCATCTCATTACGTAGACGCAAAGGCGAAAGTTAGTAATATAATTAGAATTATAATTACATAAGCTTTCTTCATAAAAGCCTCCTATAATTATAATGTTGCGTGCCCTACAGGGTCCACAAAGATCCATATTATCGTATGATCAGTATGTGTATAATTGTGGAATGCAATGAATATCGAGAATTGAGTATTGAAAATGAGTTCATACGTCGATCTACTTACATATTGCGGAATGTACAAAGTGACTCAGGTCAATGTGTGTTACCGTAATACGGCAGTGGAACGTTATCAGTGTGACTCCACCTTTATTGTTTCCGTTCGGGTATTTTTCTTTCGTTTTCTGTGGATTACGCCAATAAGGTGTGATTTCTTGTACTGTATCCGCGAATTTTAAAAAGTAGAATGTTGTGGCTCTATTCCGGATAGGTTTACTTTTAGTTCTGACATAGCCTATAAGATTAGCAAGCTGAAGTGGCAGGGGGCTGGTCACATATGCCGAAGAACCGATGGTCGATGGGGTGCAAAGGTTCTCGAGCCGAGACCACGAACTGGCACACGCAGCGTTGGACGCCCACCAGCTCGCCGGACCGACGATCTCAGGCAGATTGCTGGCGGTGGCTGGATGTGGATGTCCGAGGACAGAAGGTCCACTGACTCGCTTTAAGCTTTGTTTGCATAGATGGCTTTTAGATGAATGTTTTTATACTGTCGCCGAATTTTTTACCTTAAAAATATTAATATTGACATTTAATAAAAAAATATGATGTAATATAATAATAGTGTAAATAATATTAAATTGTAAATATGTCTTATTTGTAAATTAGGTAATTATGATATGTTGTAATCGGACGTTATAATATTTAGAATGTTAGAATATAATAATTTTTGCATGCCTAGAAAGGTCAAATGTGTAGAGCCATATACTCAAACTTATCCGACCACCATATGTACGACGTTTCATGCAAATAAACTCATTTCATTTCATTTCAAGGAAGTGGCCTGCCCTGGGGGAGGCCTATGTCCAGCTGTGGACGAGCACGGGCTGATTGATTGATTGTCAGACATCATTTCGGTTTCCTTTCTGATGAGTGAACGTTGTTGTAATGTTGTGTTATGGCAGTAGTGAATTTTCTTTTTTAGGGTTCCGTAGTCTGACGAGGAACCCTTATAGTGTCGCCATGTCCGTCTGTCTGTATGTTTGTCTATCTGTCTGTCTGTCTGTCTGTCTGTCCGTCCCAGGCCTAGCGCAAAGACCGGTCGTACTAGAAAGCTGTAATTTGGTGTGTGTACATATTTATCACGTCGACAAAGTTAAACAATAAAATTTTGGAAATTATTAAATGTTTGGTATGATTTTTTCCCTCGTCTACCCCATCATGTGGGATATCGTTGGATTGGTCGTTAAAAATATTGTGTTGTAATTTTAAGCTTTAAAGCGCAAATTTTTGTCCGAGTGGGGCGTCCCCCCACTCCCGGCTAAACGCTTGATTGTAGAGACGTGAAAAAATTCAGAGCAGTAGCACATATAATGAACTTAAAAGGAAAACTATCACGGCTAAGTAGGCCTTACAAGTTAACGAGTAATATGCGACCAACTTATAAAAAGAAAACTTCGTACAAAATCCATCGAAAATTACGTTGATGAAGTTGTTAGTTCTGTAAAGCTGATAAAACCCCCCCCTTTCTAAGGAACCCTACACTGCGCGTGGCCCGATACGCACTTGGCCGGTTTTTATTTAAGAAAAAAGGTATTCTTTTATGGATCACATCAGAAATGAAACAATTCGCCAAAGAACTTAGGGGTACATCTGCTGAAGAACCTATGGGGTACTAAGGTTTTTTTTAAATATTGCCTATATACGTCCCACTGCATGGCTCAGGCATTCTCTCAGAGAGAGAGAGTATGGGCTTAATTAACACGCGTGCCCGCCGCGGATTTGCAATTTTAAGCGCTGAAGTATGTGAACATCTCAGACACTCAGGTTTCCTCACGATGTTTTCTTTCACGGTTAACGAAGTACAAATTTCTTAGAGTGGAATAAGTTCTCAGGGAATACGGATTAAAATTTCCTAATAGTGGACGTAAGGAGTTGTGGTAGGTGTGCCGTATCGGTTAAACGCTGGTCTCACAAATCAACAGGCCCTGTGTTCGATACCGGCATGTACCAATGACTCACCCCTGATTTCTTGTACATAATCTGTTAATCTAATGTCAACATTCCCTTGGCCAACATGCATACAAAAAATACAATTGATAGCTGTTAGAGCTCGTAAAATTGTTGAAACTGTAAATAAGAGTATTCTGGAACAGCTGGAATGAGCTTGGGTGAGCGACCAACCGCGCCAACCGGCGCGGTGCGTCGTGAGCTCAAGCGAATGGAAGCTGGTCCAGAATGCCCAATAACATCCTACTCTTATACACGAGCGGCACGTGTGCCAACTGCAGCCGTCGACACTCGTCGACAGCAGCCCTCGATGTGTGTCGAGGGCTGCCGTCGACGTGTGCCGACGGCAGCCGTTGACGTGTGCCGACGGCAGCCGTTGACGTGTGCCGACGGCAGCCGTTGACGCGACGACGGCAGTCGCCGACATGTCAGCGTCGAATTTGAAATATTACGTCGAGAACTAACTAACGGACAACTAACCAATAGCGTCTCTTGTTTCAGACCCTCAACCGCCCCAGGCCACGCCCCAACCGAGACAATCAGGCGACAACCCGACAACCCCACACAAACTGCCACACATTCCTCAAACAACACACCAGACCTCAAAAGCTGACGACTTCGACGTCTCAGAATACTTTGCCCGCCTCCAGGGCACACGCTACGTGAGTGCCCCTCTGAACGTGAACACGGAACTGGAGAAATCCGCTCTGGAAAGCGCTGAGGAGAACTTGGAAGAGATTAACCTGAACGAGCAGACAGTACAGCAGAGTTTGACGTCGGATATAGCTCAGAACTTCTCACAACTGCCTCAGGTTTTGCCTCAAGTGGCCAGCGCCGTATTTTCGTCGTTCTCCAATATGCTGAGTTATAAGTCCAGGGAGGTGACGCCTGAGGTGGAGACCAGGGCGGACGGGTATAGGGAGGTGGATTTCCAGAGTCCAGGGTTCGGGTTGAGGCAGGAGGCGAAGAGTGAGCCCGCGCCGCCGCCACCCAAGGATGGGGCTGGAAGTAAGTTCATTTGTTTGTACGTATTCATCATCATCATCAGCCCACCTCTACCCACTGGTGGGTACAGGCCTTTTCCCCACTACGCCATCTTTCGCGGTCTCTCGCCATTCGCATCCACGGGCCCTTTGACGACTTGCTCACAAGGGTCTAACCACTGACCTCCGTCCGATTCTTGGCCGCCACTCGGCTACTGCCCTGGGCCTCGATTCTGTTAGTGCATTGTAGTATAATGACAGGTACACTGTCGTGTAACGAGACGTGTTTTTTCGTACCATTGACGCCTAGAAGGTATGATGGGTGTGCCCGCGTAGACTTAAAGCAGCCATGAAATGAAAACCGCCATGTTCATGCAGTTGTCATGTTACTACAATGCATTAACAGAATCCACTTTGAATCGACACTGGTCCACTTGCCATCTTTGCGCCAAGCCACGGGGCCCGCCCAACGCCACTTCAGACTCGAGATTCGGCCAGCAATATCGTCGCCCTTCGTTCGGCGTCGTGTGACGACATTTGATGCTCTATCTGCTAGGCTGAGGCTCGCTCCACAGCACTCTCTGCGACTCTCACTCGGTGCTTATTCTGCTTCGTAAGCGTCCGCATGTCTCGGTCCCATGGGATACCGCCGTTTAGCCAAAGTATTTTTCGCCAAATTTTACTTCCCAATAAACTTATGGCATCAGTTTCATTTCCCAAATGAAACTTTAGCAAGTTTTCATTTCGCATTTTATTCATTTGGTCAAATTATCATTTCGCATAATTTTACTGCGTCAAGTTTTACTAAGACAAAAAAGTGGGTTAGGTTAGGTTAGAACTGTGACCCCCCACAGACACCAACTGTTACCAGAAAAGTGGGTTAGGTTAGGTTAGAACTGCGACCCCCACAGACACGAACTGTTACCAGAAAAGTGGGTTAGGTTAGGTTAGAACTGTGACCCCCCACAGACACCAACTGTTACCAGAAAAGTGGGTTAAGTTAGATTAGAACTGCGACCCCACAAAAACGAACTGCGACAAAAACCGAAAGTAGGTTAAGTAAGAAAATTTTGACCAAGTATTTATTTGGTAAACAATAACTTGCCATAATAACTTTTGCTAACTGTTTATTTGCTTTAAGTTGTTTTGAGAAATGTTTTTTTGCCAAGTGATAATTTGCGGAAAATAGTTTGGGAAGTAATACTTTGGGAAACGATTTTTGGCAATACATTAGTAAACCCGGTCCCATACGTGAGGATGGGCAGAACCGAAGATTTGGTCTTCAGACGTTTCGGGATATTCGATTTAAAGACGCCAGCAAGTTTTCTAAGTTGGTACTATTAATTTGTTAATTGATTTCATTATTTGTTTGTTTATTAATTTAATTAGTCAGTCATTGATGAATTAATAATTTTTTTTGTTACTTATTTACTTGGAACAACGACAGAGAAAAACCCCTTATAGGTACTAATTAACATAACATATAAACAGCAGATGTTATTTACTAACGTCCTGCCCGAAGACAAACTGTTTTGCCTACTCGTAAACAAAACGATTTGTTTACATGTGCACAAAAGCTAAATGAAACGAAATATAAGTGACTAGCTGTTGCCCGCGACTTCGTTCGCGGTTGGTAATTTTGATGTGTATTATAAAAATAGCCTATATGCTAATCCAGGCTATAATCTATCTTTGTGCAAAATTTCATCCGGATCCGTTCAGCCGTTTTTGCATGAAAGAGTAACAAACATCCATCCATACATACAAACTTTCGCGTTTAGTAAGGATTGGACGACTGTAGGAAATTTTTCCATCAATCGACTTGCATAATTACACCCTAATAATAGGGGTTAAAGTATGAAATTGCCGTTTTATTGCAATAGGTTCTTTGAATTGACATAGAATCTTCATGGTTTGAGGTTTTCGAATGAAACTTTTTTCAAATGGTTTCTATGATGTTCTTTTTTTTAAAAAATGTGAAACATTTGAATATCGACTTTCAATTGTTTTTGTTATTCAATTTAGACAAGAAAGATGGATACTGCGAAAATTCGAGTGATTATGAGGCACCCATTGTTCGTATTTTTTTATTTTATTGATTTGACGCAAGTGAGTCAATATTGTGGGTAAGGTAACGTTAAACCATGCCGCTAATTCCTGGGTAGTTTGACTAGGGGCGACTTCCACTATCTCTCTTAATTCATCGTTATTCACCTGTGTGGGCGGTATTCCTCGTGGCTCGTTCTTTAAGTCGAAATTTCCATCACGAAAGCGTTTAAACCAAAATCGCACGGTGCGTTCATTAGTAGACCCCTCTCCAAACGCAGCATTGATATTGCGGGCTGTTTCTGCCGCGTTAGTTCCGCGTCGGAACTCGTATTCAAAAATCACTCGAATTTTCGCAGTATCCATCTTTCTTGTCTAAATTGAATAACAAAAACAATTGAAAGTCGATATTCAAATGTTTCACATTTTTTAAAAAAAGAACATCATAGAAACCATTTGAAAAAAGTTTCATTCGAAAACCTCAAACCATGAAGATTCTATGTCAATTTAAAGAACCTATTGCAATAAAACGGCAATTTCATACTTTAACCCCTAATAATTATTTTAGAGTTAAATCCGTTTCTTTAAACTTTTTCACTTGGGTGGGGAACACTAAGTGGTGTCAATCAATCTATTAACCAACTAGCGTGGTTAACGGATTAGTCTATAGCCTATGTCCACCCTGAAGGTTCATTCTGAATACTGGTGGAAGATTTTTTTAAATCGGTTTTGTACTTTCGGAGACTACCCCATACATACAAACTTACAAACATATAGACTTACAAACTTTTCCTCTGTATAATATTAGTGTAGAACAGTCCTTACTCTTCCACTGCTGACCATAGGCCTCCCCAAGGCACGCCACTTCTTTCTGTCCTCCTCGACCATCCTCATCCAGCCGCCGCCAGCAATCTGCCTCAGATCGTCGGTCCAGCGAGCGGGTGGGCGTCCTACATTGCGTTTGCCACTTCGTGGTCTCCACTCGAGGAAAGAGCTGACTCCACCTCCCGTACGCAAGTGTGAACTTTCTTTTGGGACACCGTGTATTGGCGCAGATATCTAATCCGCACGTAGTGTTTATTATTAGCTATTTTCTGCGGTCACTCTCGATAATTAGCAAGTCAAATGACACCACAGCTACTTGGTTATAATTTATAAAGTATATACAAGGTATTCAACTTCGCTTCGGATACAACTAGTGTTGCCAGATGTCCGGATTTGGCCGGACGCGTCCTCCTTTTTAACCGACTGCGGCGGAGCCAAAAGGAGGGTAATTTTTATTTGAAAATGCTTCATTGCACAAGAGATACATTATCTGTCGTAGATTTTTGGCTATGTTCCTCCATAGCTCCGTCAAATCTTAACCGATTTCGACAATTCTTTTTTTGTTCGAACAGGTATAACGTCCCATTGGTCCCATTTTAATTAAGCCTACACTCGCGCAGGCATTGTTTGTCAAAATCTGTCCATTGGTTAAGGAGTTATGAGGGACCATAGAATCGGGCATACTTACATACATACATACATACGAGCTAAACAGCTTCGCTCCGCCGCAGTCGGAAAAATCGAAATGGGCGGCGCATTTGGTAAGGTGGCGAAAATACCGAAAAAAATGGCAAAAAAGTAATCCCAAACCAGTTGTTTTGCACGTGCGACGTAAGACAATAGACCGGGCTATCTACCTGCGCCGGAGTCGGCCGACATCCCTGTCCCTCGCTTGTCATATCTCAGTCCAAAGTTTGACTTGTCGACGGCGGATGCGTTTTGTGTTTTTGCAACGTGAAATTAAAAGTTCTTTTTCTTAGTGTTTTCCTGCAAATTCTGTAACCAACTGTTATGGATTCCATTTCTGGAGGTAAGATATAGTTAAGTTTGCCTCTAGACTGTAAGATTTATACCACATTTTTGGTTTATAGGGTCTCAAAAGTCATACTGTAAAATTCACAATTCATTTTTACGTTCATGTTATGAAAGTATGATTTCTTGCCATATCCATCGATAAAAATGGTCATAATAGAAGCGTTATACATCTGTTTTCTTAACTTCGTTAATTTTGAATGCGACCAAACGATACACTAGAACAAAATAACTTATATTCTAAGGAAGGTTTATATTTGAGCAATACTTATTTGATGGTTTATGTACAGTTTTCAATAACATTTCTCTGTTTTTGATAAAATAAGGTACTCTGCTTCCTTTGTATCGTTATTTGAAGCAATTTTAAATGCACATTTTCAGGTTCAACAAGCAGACGAGACGAAGATGAAGCAATGTCTTCGGGGAGCGATTTTGCTTCTGGAGGTTCTACCGAAACCGAAATTTCTCTGAGTAGACGAGTTCTTGTTAACTACTACAGACAATGTACGTCGAACAAGGATTCGGATGCCAACAACTATGCATAAAATCTTGATACATGGACCGGAAATAATTGATTTCATGAATGTTGCGATCGGACTGCTTGGTGAAGATGCTCAGGAGAGTAGGAACAAAGACATAAGAAATTTCCGAGAACATTTCACGCGAAAATTTTCGCGCACAATATGCATGACGGACACGTTTCAACGGCTGATGGTGTCTTCCGATCCATATATTACTAGCTTGAGAAAGTTGACGCCTCAAAAGGGATCTATTTTAACGACTTTAGACTTAAGCTTATTAGATGAAGAAACAGAAATATAAAACTTATTAATTTGTTATTTTTTTTGTTTTTTTTTACTTAAGATAATTAATTTTTTTTTCGTTAAAGCATGGCTTTTGATAGTTTAGATAACAGAAAATATCAATTATATAAAAACACAATAATTTGGATTAAAAATTATGTCACCGAAATAATTAATCACGTTTTTTTCTAATATTATCTTAATAATCGACAGCCGTGCTCAGAAAACTGATGACATTAGGCTATAAACTATTTATTCTTATTAGATTTAACGTTTGCGTAAAAAAATAACACCATTTAGGTTTTTGCCATTTTTTTCGGTATTTTCGCCACTGTGAGGCGGGAAGAGGGCGGACTAAGGTAGCCACTGAATGGTGGCCAAGAACGGGTCGACGGTCGGCGGGGGCGGACCACCAGCCCGTTGGGTCGGCGACATTGTGAAAGTCGGTGGGAAACATTGGACGACACCAGCAAGGGATCGGACGGGTTGGCGTGAAGAAGAAGAGGCCTATGCCCAACAGTGGGCTCTGTTTATGGGCTCATTAGATACATAGACAGATACAGTGTAGTACCTAAGCAGCTGGATCTTAACTTCTAAAGCTAATAGCTATGATACAAACCAGTTGGCAAATGGAAAAGCAAAATAGTATAATTATTACGCGCCGGTCTAAGACAGCTTGTCAATGTTAGGCATCAATTATTGCGTTACGTGTTTGTGGTCCCGACTGGTAATAGGGTTATACAGGCTGGTTTTAGAAAAGGCGCAATACGCTATTGGACCTTTTTAGGGCTCCGTAGTCCGACAAGGAACCCTTATAGTTTCGCCATGTCCGTCCGTCTGTCTGTCCGCCCGCGGCCTAGCGCAAAGACCGGTGGTACTAGAAAGCTGTAAATTGGTATGTGTATACAAAGTGTTAAAATTTTACTGTACGTCCCCTAACATGACAAGTGGGGATGATTTTTTTTCCCGCCTATCCCATCACGTGGGGCATCGTTGGATTGGTCGTTAATAGTAGATTGTTCACCAAGGGCGCAAACAAAATTTTTGCGTCGAGGTTGTGAAATTGAATCCAGAACGAACTGAGGCGATTCTTGCATTAACTAAGAATCGCTGCAGGAGCGAGGGATTCAACACTACCGAGACCAAAAATGATTTGCGCCCGTGTAGAACACTCTGCTTTTCACTACCATCTGAGAGGAATTAAATAAAAGATAACACTTACGTACCACTCAAATGTAACTTCTGGCAGGAAGTTTTGAATTGCTTGTGTTGCCTGTTTTTAATTTATATATTCTGGTGTTAAGAAGACACTATCATCATCGCTTGACGACATTTTTCCGAGAAAATAAGTGGAAATAAACAAAAAAAGTGCGCCAATGTTATTGATTTTTTGCATAGAAAAAAAAACTTGCGTTCCAATTTCAAATATTTGACAATTAGATACTTAAAAGTTTTGCAGCAAAGAGTTTGGTAGTTCAGTAAGTGGTTCCAAACTCGGTTTTAAAACTTATTGCTTGGGTTGGAGTAAAATAGATATAGGACGAATCGTCAAGAGTGAAAGAGAAGTCCGACTTCTTAGTAAACGAGTGCATTAGTATATAAATTGAAACTTGGATTTTGAGTCTATTTACTTAAAGGTAGGTACCTAAAGGTAAATAGATTTAAAACCCAATTTTGAGTCTATTTACTTTGATGCATCTTAGCTTGAACAACAGTAGCGTGTTTTGGGTCCCAAATTTGGGCATCAAAATGCATCATTTCGAGTAGATGGAGTAAAAAATATTGTGAGTGTAGAAAGACCATTTTTTGATTCAGTGTTTTGTTTGCGAAATATTAAGCTTTAAAGCGCAAATTTTTGTCCGAGTAGGGCGTCCCCCCCTTCCTCTCCTGGCTAAACGTTTGATTGTAGAAACGTAAAAAAATCAGGGTAGTAGTACATATAATGAACTTAAAAGGACAAGTTACTAGTTTATTTACTAGTTAACGAGTGATAGGCAACCAACTTATAAAAGTAAAATTTTTTAGAAAATCCATTGAAAATTACTTAGATGAAGTTGTTAGTTTTGTAAAGCAGATAAAAAAAACCCTCTTTCTACGGAACCCTACATTGCGCGTGGCCTGACACGCACTTGGCCGGTTTTTTTAATACAGAGAGAGAGAGAGAGAGAGAAACAAGGTCATAGGTTGTTTATAATGCATCATTAATGTTTTCATCTACTTTTGTAAGGAAATTAACTAATGTTTGGATTTTCAAAGTTATTGATGGCAGTAATGGAATCTTATCATACATATAGGCAACAACTGATGTATTAGGTTTAAGATGATTTGAGAAAAGATTGTCGGAGTGGCGTCTTTTTGTCCACTACAAAAATGGCCCGAAGGCAGCGGCTAACATAGCGCATTGACATTCAGCAAACAGAATGTAAATTCTTTACGTTGAAATAAATTTCTGATTTCTTTTTTTTTTATAAAGAGGAAAAGTTTCTAAGTTTATTTGTTTGTATCTCATTTGCATCTGCATTTTGGTGAGCATGGTTTTAAACTTTACTCTTATTATTTATTTGGTACGAAACAACGAAATACGAAAGGAAAGTACTATACTGTACTACTTTACTGTAGAAAGTGAAAAATCTCAACCTGACTATGCCTAACCTAACCGCAACATGTCTCTTTGTTACAGGTACACAGCACACATTCCGAATAGCTTCCAAGAAGAAATACGCGCAAATACCGGGTCTTAGCTCTGGGGAGACGCTCCCAATGAACCAATACAGCCAACCACCTCAAACACAAACGTCTACCCCCTTTTACGTACCGAGTTTTGAGCCTGGACAGCCAAATCCTCCTGCACAAATTCCGGGCTACGATTTAAGACAACCACCGCCCCCGACCTCGTTTGCGGTACCAGGTTTTCAATTTGGACAGACATCACAAACAATTAGTCAAGTGCGTAGTTTCATTCCTGGGCAATCGGCACAACCTGGTTTTGGATCGGGACAATTTCAGCAGCCTCCGCCGATGAGCCAAACCGGTCATTTTACCCAAGGCGATAGAGTTGTTACTGCTGCAACGGGTCAAATTGAAGTTGATTTCAATAGAACAGCACAAGAAAACCTTCTAGGAAAAGTGATTTCTGAAAAATCTTGTACCACTATTGGAACTGTTCCAGATAGTGCAGAAATTATAGCCTCAAATACACAAAACACTATTAAAGAAATAGACAGCAAAAACTCTGTGTCTAATGCATTTCAATTTACACAAACCACGGGAAACGCACCAGTCGAAAATATACTCACTTTAAACCCACAAAATTTCCCACCAGCTAATCCGTCACTAACTATACCGGCACTCACACCATCGCACCAAATTTCAAACCCTAATGTAGCTTTGGTCACTAGCAAAAACCAGCCGCAACATTCCTCCAGTTTTTCGAACGTTCCCGGCGCGCAGGGCACGCCAGTCATACCGCCGCCGACCATGTTTTCAAACCAAAGGAAAGACAGCAAAACAGACGTTGGCAAGACCATATTGCCTCCCTCTGTAGCCAGAAGATTGGCCGGAAATCAGCCTTTGATCAAACAGCCTGTTAATCAAACAACGTTCCAAGCTAACATACTTGTACCGGTACCTATTAGTGATCAAGCTACTCAAGATAGTTTTGCTGCTGTTTCTAATTCGTCAGTTTTGGGACAGAACTCAGTACCGACAGGATTTTGTGCTCCGCCAATGTCAGGAGCTAACGTATTGACGCAAGTGCGGCCAATTGGGGTACCACTTGCGTCAAACACACCAATATTTGGACAAAGTATTCCATCAAACTTTGCTCCTCCGTCTAGCGCATTGGCAAACCCACCGCCAACGTTTGCTGCTACGTCAACACTTTTGACCCAAAACGTCTCGTCAGTGCCACCACCGCCAATGTTTCTAAATCCAACATCGTTAGCCACAGAACCAGTGAAATCTACACCGATGGAAAATATGTTCGCACCACCAAATGCAGCAGTTAGTCTACCCTCCTCCGCATCAAACGTCACAGCGCCTCCAACACAAATGTTTAACCCAGCGACATTCGCCACCAACCAGCCTTACCAGAAGACTGTACAAAATGTCTTAGAGCCACCAAAATTGACTTTCGATCCCATCGCATTCACTACAAACTTACCCGAACCACCAAAAGTAGTACCAGAACCACCAAAAATATCCACAGGGAACACCAACTTCAGGCTATCCAAGAAACGCCCACAGTACTATTCGGGACCTATAGAAGGAGTTGGCTCTATCAGTAACAATGTCAAGCCAATTATACCTCAAGCTGAAATGCCCGGAACCTACCAAGGTGCTTTATTTGAACCTGCGAAACCACCTGAAGTACCCACTTTGGATACGAACCAAGCTTTTATACCACCGGCTGCGTCTTTGGAAGTTAACACAGTACCTTTTAATTTGAATAAACCTGTGGAAACTAATATGGCATCAAATTGCGGCTATAGCATCAGTGATCCACAACAAAATGTCATCGGTGATCAGATAAATACGGTATTTGACTTTAGTAGACAAACGACAGAGAGTTTCGACGAACCAAAGCAGGAGAGCAAAGGCTTCGGGCTGATCGGCTCGTTGAAATCCAAACTTTCTGCCTTAGATATAAATAAGATACAAAATACCGTGACGACATTCTTCGATCCGGCTTACAACGATGCTGTGAAAGCAGAGCCGGATAGCTGTAGTCAAAACAGTCTAATTTGTGGACAAACGGGGCAGAATTATGGGCCACCGGGTCAAGAATATGGGCAGACTGGTCAAGATAATAAGTTTGGGCAATCCAGCCATTCAAATTACCGGCAGCATGATCAGCAGACCAACTTGGAGATTTTCATACCAAATATCCAGCAAATGCCTGAGCAAGCGTTCAACCAACAATGCTACGATAGTACTTATAACCAGTGTCAGAGCTCTAACACAAGTGTCCACGGATTATCGACGAACAACCAGTATTTCCCTGATCATTACAACTATTACCAATATCCAGCACAAAATCCAACTGACCAACAAAGTTACTACACCGTTCACCCAACGAATCCCTACGTTCACCAGCAATCTGCGCAAAATCCTCTAACTGCGGAGCAAATTCAAGAAAACAACACAGCTAACGTGTACAACTCGAATGTGTACAACTTCAATCAAATGAGTGAGGATCAAACGTCGAAAGATTTCTTCAACAATCAACATCAGAGTAACGTAAACCAGTATGGAGCCGATCAGGTAAAAAATATGACCAAAGTGCAGGCTGACGCCCAAGTGGTCACAGACAAGCTACTGCAGAGTCAGACTGTCGGTTATCAGGGGTCAGTGCCTCAAGCGGTTCGTGAAAGTGATACAGCTAGTTTGCGAGTTGGTGAAAATATGCCTTCTGAGTCTCAAATTAAAGAATGTTTTGCAAGTAAGTCTCAGTCTGCTGATACTGGACCTTCTGCGTTCACACAAGAAAGTACTAACGTTTCTAATGTAACTGGTGATTTTGGGAGCGGGCAGGAAGATGATGAATGTAATAAGATCATTCTAAGAGACAGCCCGAAGCATAAAGCAGAAGTTTTTCCAACCGAAAACGAAGAAAGTAATTCATACACACCGACTGTTTCTAAGGAAGACGAACCTAAAATAGATATTTCCAAAGCAAATCTGTTTGGTCTTTCAAGTTCTCTAGCTGATAACTACAAAGACGTTGAAGAAAAACTCGATGATTTAACTTCAAAAGGCCCATCAGCTATGAAACTTGACGAAAAAAATGTCAGCTTCTTTTTTGATAATGTTGATAGAAAAGAACCTAATGAAAGAAAGAGCGAAGAGGATATGACTGATTTGAAAATGTGCGAGACTTGTAGAGAAGTCAACAGTCCAGACCTGAGCCAAACTGATTTGACATCCCAACTAATTCAGAATATTACAGCTCCAATACAGTTATCGAATCCCGTAGAAGTCCCTTTAACAGAAAGTCAACCACCATTGTTAGGCAACATACAATTTTCAACGAACCCTAGCACAGAAATTCAACTCGTTACAGAAGAAAGTATAAAAGCGATCCAGGTGCATCTTGCTACGGACTTACTGGATAGAAAAGACATTGAAAAATTCGACCAGAGACATGAAATTCCAGAGATTTCTAATTACGGATGGTGCGATAGTCAAACTGCAGCTGTAGACCATGAAAATACCCTGAAAGATCCTAACATTCAAAACTTGAATGCTATTGAAGATTTCACGTTCCATACAGATCCAAATGCTATAGGTTTCATGAGCAACAATTCGTTGTTTTTCGATGACATTCCAAATAATGCTAGCGACGAAATCAAAGCAGAATTCAAGAATGCCCACGAGGAACCAATTCTGCTATCACGACAAATGAGCATACCTTCAGCACCAGCTGAAGAAGACCTGGATTATCCCAGATTTGATCTCTCTGGAGGTTTAGACGTTCAACTTATCGAACAGGATGCTAAAAGAGACTTTCCCGTCTTTGAAGAGTTTGTCATAGAACCTTCAGAGACTGACGATGATAAGGTTAAAGAAAAAGAACGTTCTGGGTCGGAGGAAGAAGTGAACGAGACAGATACATTCACCAACAGAGTGGAAAGGTTCAAAAAATTGGAAGATTCAGTGGAACCCGCCGGGTCTAACGTCTTATTTGAAATGCAGACATCTACCAGTCCAAGTATAACCATAGCTTCATATTTCGATACTGGAAACTACGCAGCTGAGACGCATTATAGAAATTCCTTAACATCACCATCAAGCATAAACGCTATGAACTTGGGAGCTCAAAATCAGAATGTATCTATTCTACCACCAATAATACCACCTACTAAAGTTGATAACCCGCAAGACGTTTATAGACCCTTAAAACCACTCGTGGATGACGGTATTTATAAAATCCCCGATGTCGGTACTCAAACTACTATAGTAACAACTACTGCTACGACTGATGTATGCAGCTACACCACCACGGAAAGTGCATTTAAACCGGGTTTCTGTCTCCCAGAGAGAAGTTTTATTCCCCAACCGTCTACAAAAGAAACTCCACCTTCTGTAGATCCATTTACGAAGCAGTCTGCACCACAAGAAAATTTGTTCGAACCTGCCAAACCTGCACAAACTTCAGCAGAGGTTATACAAGTTAACACACATCAAGAGATTCCCCAAAGGAGTAGCGTAGGTCCCAACCTACCGGACCCGATGAATTTCTTCGGTAAAGAAAATTCTGAGAAAAACAACGAAGATGCTAACACAAATCGATTAGCTAGCTACTTCGCTGCTCCGCCTAAAACTTCTGACAACACGAAGTCTTTTTTTGAGTTAAGCCAGGGACAAGATCACTTGAAAGATAAAATGCCTAATAAATGGGAAACCACGCAGAGCTACAAGAGCTTTTTTGAAGAAAACGCAGCTGGTGTAGAAGCTTACGAGCAGGATTTTACTGATACGGATTTGAGGCAAAAACAAGACAATCCCAGGCAGCAAAGACAGTCTTTAGGAAGAGACGAAAACGAGTCCTCGGACCAACACCAGAATTGGGAGTCGACGCAGAGTTTCAAAAGCTATTTCGATACAGAAGATGATGCAGCAACGGCAAATCGAGATGTAAATAAAAACAAAACGCTATACGCAATGACTCAAAGCCAAAACGTTACATACACACCCGAACAGTACAGAGCTAACCTCCAACTAATCAAAGACCTAACTTCCGCTAATAACTTTCAACCCACTGACGATCAAGTAGTCAAAACCGTCAATTACAACTCCGTTATTTATCCAAATAGACCGTACAATACTGATTTAAGCACCGGCGAGCCCAAACCAAAAAACAGCGACGACAAATTCCCCAATGAAAAGATCGACAGTGTATTCCTTAAAACAAACGCAGAGGAAACTACAGCCCCCGACGATAGTAAACTAGTAATGCTCGTTAACAAATGCAAATTATGCTGCAACGTAAATTCCGATAGGGTGGTCGTTCTAAAGGACGCTGATTTAACCGATACTAAAGTTAGGAAATCAATGGTCAACGAATCTAGTGAAGGGAAAAACGGCAATATGTCACCGGAGAAGAACTCGGAGGGCGTTCCGAGCGTACCGCTGCCGGAGCAATCGTCTTTTGGGTTGAAATACGAAGACAACAAGGATGACTCGGGCGCCACTCTGACCGATGTACGTATGCCTTTTATGTAACATAGCCAGTGATCAGAAAGAGATATTATTTTTGCGCTAATTTATGTCAAACGCTATGTTGAACCAGAGAGATTTTAGTCAAATCAAATACATACATTAATTGGTCCGAGATACAACACAACTTAAATCTAACTACACAAACTACTGATGAGTTATCACAACATGCAAATAATTGAGTGCCAAATGTACTTATAACATTATTTCTAACTCTTTAGTGCTGTAGTGTTTCGAAGTCAGCTTTTACTTTTTTTTTCAATTTTTAGTGGGGATACGGGAGAAAAATAAACAAGTCCCTTATAGCCATAATTAGTAGGGTACTACTTAATTCGTTGCTTTAAAATTTGATGCTCTCAATTTCCATCTTCGAAAGTCTTCACCAGAACATCACCAAAATAACTTGGGACTACTTTTACGCTATTTTAAGAAACCTTATTTACTGCTGTCTATTGAAGAGTTCCGTTCTCCATCTCTGAAAGTCTTCATCAGATCTTCACCAAATTAAAATTGGGCCAATGGGAAGTTAAATATATTCGAACAAAGAAAGAATTGTCGAAATTGGTTAAGATTTGACGGAGCTATGCGAAAAAGTAGCAAAATATATAATATACGCGTCGAATCGGTAACCTCCTTCTTTTTTTAAGTCTATTAAAAACAGCAATCCCAAGCACTCCTCCCCTTGCTCGCTGGACCGAAGCAGATTGCTCGTAGCGTCAGGATGAGGATGTTCGGGGGAGGAAAGAAGTGGCGTGCCTTAGGAAAGGCACCAGTAGAATGTGTGCTGATAGCTTGGACTCTCTCATTCCAGAACCGCACCTCAACGGAGTATATACCGGTTAAGCACCACTGGTTCTACCGCGTGGACGCTGAGGGCAAGTCCATCTGGCGCGGGTTCTCGGTCACGGATAACACTGCGCTGGAAGAGGCTTTCGCGAGCCGTAAGTATATGTACTGTACGGTGGAGATTGTAGTAGGTATATGTTTATTTTAATTCGCTGATTTTATTGACATTAGACCTTTTTTCAAGATTTAAGGTTGAACCACACTGATGCTACGTACACGACGTACACGTTCTGAGTGTTGTTATATATTGAGTATTTCCTCTCAGGGGGATATAAGTACTGAGTAGAAATTCTATCTCTAGTTTCTACGTATGCCGCTAGAAATGGAGTTAAGGTCGATTCTCTTGGAGCAGAGTGACAGCTCGGGATACTTGGATTTCAGTCGATCATCATTATCATCAGCCATTAGACGCCCACTCCAGGACATAGGCCACCTTCGTGGTTTTCATAACCATGAGGGATTTCGCCATAATCGCCACACTTCGCAGGCGGGTTGGCGATCGCAGTATGCGGTTGGAATCTCAGGAAGACGCTGCTGCCCGTCTCCTGGTAATTGATTTCCTTAGTCGCCTACTACGACATCCATGGAAGGAAATGGAGTGACGCTATTCTTATTCCGGCGCCACGCGGAAAGTCACTTCAATCAGTAACAATACTGAACAATAGAAGACTGAAAGCCCACATAAAATAAGAGAATTTATCTGTAGGTAATCATTTTATTTTTAAGCGGAGACCAAGTACGCGTCACATCGCCTAATATGACTAGTGTCCACACCATTATCTGTTTAATCAGGTTCCCGCGAGACAGTATGAAAATTTTTACCAGACTTCCTAAAAGGAGGCGTTTCTCAATTCGTCGTAATCTTTTTAGGGTTCCGTACCTTAAAAGGAAAAACGGAACCCTTATAAGATAACTTTGTTCTCCATCCGTCCGTCCGTCTGTCTGTCAAGACCCTTTATCTCGGGAACACGTGGAGGTATCGAGTTTAAACCATATTCTCAGGTCTACAGTCCCTTGAAGCTGTGAAAAGAATCAAACTTCTAAGTTACGTCGTACGCAAGTAATATCGTCGTGTACTACAAGTACATGGAAAAATCTGGAAACTATACATTTGTAATTAAATCATAAAAAAAATACTCTGAAATTCGGGAAAAGCTCGGAAAAACTGCGAGACTCGATTCCTGAACTATTTATAATATGTGCGTACCTACAAATTTGTACGGAACCCTCGGTGGGCGAGTCCGACTCGCCCTTGTCCGATATTTCTTAGCTTTAAAGATCAGCATGCTTCCTATTCACCGCTACGCTACACAATACACATTCAATGCATTTGTACAAAATGGCCTCAGTCTGGGTGTATTTTCATGTTTGTGACGTCCTTGCCTGCTTACCATAGCACAGGGTATCCTAGTTTGAGACCAGGTCAAGTGATTGTGTTGTGTGGAAGTTATTATTGTTATTATTGCAAATAAATGTTACTTTTGCTTTCAATTACAGCTGACCTGGACGAGAGCACGGTAGTTCCCACGGACGGTGGCAGGTTCGACGTGAACGTGGTGGGAAGACTCCGTGTAGCTGTCTACTGGGCTGACAGGCCTACCAACGTGCGAAGGTATACCTTCCAAAGTCAGTCGTTGGCTATCGTGATAGCCGTACCTATCGTACTCTAGGGCGTGTCCTAAAGTCTAATGCACACATAGCTTTTGAACTAAAACTGTCGTAAGCACTGCACATTGTTAGCTTAACTCCGGATTCACTTACTAGATTTTCACTTCCACTTTTTCAATTTTAGGGCTCCGTACCCGAAGGGTGCCAAACGGGACCCTATTACTAAGACTTCACTGTCCGTCTGTCTGCCTGTCTGTCACCAGGCTGTATATCATGAACCGTGATAGCTAGGCAGTTGAAATTTTCACATATGATGTATTTCTGTTGCCGCTATGACAACAAATACTAAAAATAGAATAAAATAAATATTTAAGGGGGGCTCCGATACAACAAACGTAATTTTTTTGCTCGATATTAATAACGGCAACAGGTAGACGCTTAAAATATTCACATGTTTAATTCTATATTTGCTTCAATCATAAATAATTAAATTAAAATAAATTAAATATTTAAGGGGGGCTCCCATACAACAAACGGGATCTTTGTGTCTAATGTTGTATAGATAATAAGAAGAAGGAAAAGAAAGACATTTATTATACCAACAAGATACATCACAGAAACAAAATAATGGTACGGAACCCTTCGTGCGCTAGTCGAAGTCGCACTTGGTCGGTTTTTATTTTTTCACTTCTTGAAAAATCAAGTAAGGGAATCCGGAATCAAGCTAATAACATAAGCAGCCTATAGACGTCCCACTGTTGGGCACAGGCCATCTCTCAGGGAGAGAGTATGGGCTTAATCACCACGCGTGCCCACTGCGGATTGGCGATTTCATGCGCTGAGAGGTATGTGAATAGCTCAGACGCCCTCACCATGTTTTCCTTTACCGCTACCGAGTGGCATTGCCACTATAACTTCACAATACTACATTGTTCACCGAGAGGAGAAAGTGACCGATTACCGTCGAGGGTGTCGTTTGAAGCCCGAGCCGTAGGCGAGGGCTTTAAAACACCCGAGATCGGGAATCGCAGTTTCTCTCGAGTGATACATAGTGCTTTATACTACACCTGCTTGATAGTTTTATTTTACTTTCTACGAAAACTGAATCCTCAAACAACACACAAATTGGAAATGGCGCCAATGGCGTCTGCAATTTTCACATGTTCTCTTTTCAAATTGTTTATCCTGCCGCCGCAGGGTCGCACTGCCAGCCCGACACCATCCAACACACAGCTAGTGGCCAGTGTCATTTTGCGAACTTGGAGATAAAAACTCACTGTAAAAACTTTTTGGCTTTTGATATTTAGGTTACCGGCGCATAGTCTTACCCAAAATTAAAAAAGAAAAACCACGTAAGAAATGGATTTTCATACACTTTTCTCTCCCGCTCAGATGCGTTTTCTCCCCGCATATTTGTTCGATATGCAATGACGTACTTTCTACCGTAAATTTGATGAAGTATCAAGGTACTTTCCAAGCAGGTGTAGTATAAATGTACATAACTTCAAAGAACTAAGTCACTGGTACATGCCCGCACCTGGATCTTTCGCTTCCGAGTCTAATATTCTACCCACTGGGCTATCACCGCTTCTGTTATGATGTTATACGATTGCTCAAACAAAAAAATTGTGTAATGTTTTGTTTTTAAGGGTAAACGTACGTTTAACGTTATGTTACTGTAACTTATAAATGTTTTAGTCACAAGCGATACAAGAATTTCAACCAAACGCCACGCAAACAAAATAAAAATTAATCCAATACAAAATAATATAGTGTGTGGTGTTGTCAATATCCTTACAATATTCCAAGTAAAATAGCCACGTAAAAGGGCGGTTTTCTTTTTGTCAATAATATGCTCTATCTACTCGTATAAGCATCTGGGCCCTATCTCATAGAACTACAATTCATGGTTTACTATGACAATTCGATGTACACTGCAAAGATATTAATGCACCGACTAACAAGGAGGAAAACTCGGCTACGGACATCGAAGTGGCTAGACCCCGGCGTGATTTTTGTGTAAAATCATGTAGGGGTTTTATCAAGAACCTAGTGGCTAGACCCCGGCGTGATTTTTGTGTAAAATCATGTAGGGGTTCTATCAAGAACCCAGTCGGTAGACCCAAGCGTGATTTTTGTGTAAAATCATGATGTCTAACTAATAATGTCATGAAGACAAGAAAGCCCGAGAAATGGATTTCTATGAGACGCAATTATGCAATGCGACTAGGACTTACAGAATCCCAAACCGATATTTTAGCTACAAACGTATTTCTAATTGACAGATGTAGCTGGTTCTACAAAGGCAACATGGACGCTAGATACGTTCCGTACACGGAAGGCGTTGCCGAGAAACTGGAGGTAAGTTTGTGACCAATAGAGCCTGGCGGTCTTATTTATAGAAACCGGACAAGTGCGAGTCGGACTCGCCCACCGAGGGTCCGTATTGTAGGTACTTAAATAATAGGGGTTAAAGTATGAAATTGCCGTTTTATTGCAATAGGTTCTTTGAATTGACATAGAATCTTCATGGTTTGAGGTTTTCGAATGAAACTTTTTTCAAATGGTTTCTATGATGTTCTTTTTTTAAAAAATGTGAAACATTTGAATATCGACTTTCAATTGTTTTTGTTATTCAATATAGAAAAGGAAGATGGATACTGCGAAAATTCGAGTGATTATGAGGCACCCATTTTTCGTATTTTTTTATTTTATTGATTTGACGCAAGTGAGTCAATATTGTGGGTAAGGTAACGTTAAACCATGCCGCTAATTCCTGGGTAGTTTGACTAGGGTCGGCTTCCACTATCTCTCTTAATTCATCGTTATTCACCTGTGTGGGCGGTCTTCCTCGTGGCTCGTTCTTTAAGTCGAAATTTCCATCACCAAAGTGTTTAAACCAAAATCGCACGGTGAGTTCATTAGTAGACCCCTCTCCAAACGCAGCATTGATATTGCGGGCTGTTTCTGCCGCGTCGGAACTCGTATTCAAAAATCACTCGAATTTTCGCAGTATCCATCTTTCTTGTCTAAATTGAATAACAAAAACAATTGAAAGTCGATATTCAAATGTTTCACATTTTTTAAAAAAAGAACATCATAGAAACCATTTGAAAAAAGTTTCATTCGAAAACCTCAAACCATGAAGATTCTATGTCAATTCAAAGAACCTATTGCAATAAAACGGCAATTTCATACTTTAACCCCTAATATTATAAATAGTTCAGGAATCGAGTCTCGCAGTGTCTCCCGAGTTTTTTCCGAACTTCAAAGACACATTTTTTTATTATTTAATTACAAATGCATAGTTATTTTCATTTTTTTCTGTTTTTTTCTTTTGAGGTACGGAACCCTAACAACACAATTCCTCTAGAGCACTCCTTAGAGGCAGTTTTTTAATCTGCGGTTACGTCTTTCCATTTAGATTAGACTATTTAAAATGCACCTGAGGAGTTTTTTAAGGAATCGTGTTTTTAAATAAGGCCGTAAGAATATAGATTATTCTTTATTATACATATTATACATACCTTCCTCAGGGAAGAGACCCGTGCCCCTCGGTGGGGACATAATGGGTTGATGATGATGATGATACATATTCTTTTTCTCAAACATGCTTGGAAATTTGACCATTATTTCGACAACCTTCATCGAGATAAATCGAAATTGCTGTACTGGCCAATTACACGCGAGCAGCGGCCGGAAAAAGTTACATACTTTTTTATTACGTACTAAACTCATATCTGTCGTGTTATTTAAAACTGGAACGATCTTTTACTCGGAACAATGACAACCAAGGAGGTAACTTATCAGAGGTTTTATTTAAATTTCGAACTGGCTTGCGATAGAAAGAACACTTTAACGCGGCAAAAATTATTGTTTTTCGTTCGTGGTTCGTCTGATTTTGAAAGTTTATTTAATTTAACAGAATGAGTTCAAGTGTTGAAAATGACTGCGACAAACTTATTTTAACGCCACCTGAAATTCAAGAGGCGGCAAGAGCCGTAATAGAAAACTTGTTACCGCCAAAATCGAAAGAAAAATATTTTTCAAATAAAAAGTTCTGCCTTAGTACATACTACTTAGTTTTAATTTCCGCGCATTATTTGAGAAATAGTACATTACTTCAGAGGGAAGAAAGTGACAGTTCCATACCGAGATTATGGCATTTGCGCCACGAGCTTGCGAGGGGCGCAAACCATTTGAGGTATGGAACTGTACTTTATCCTGAGGTATGTATAGTGCTTTTTATTACACCTACGAGGAAAATTATAGACATAAATGCATAGAAATGTTTATATTTAGTTAAAAGATAAATGCTAAATCAATCGAAGTTTTTACGAAAATGCGCGGGCTTTTCCTTTTTTTATTCGCCCGTTTCTGGAGTAGGCTAAGATCATAAGGTCATGCAGCCACTTCTTCCGTGATTCCGCGCGTTTTATATACAAAAATAATTTCGTTTTTAATTTTCTGTATGCACCAAGGAGGTTGGTAACTGGTAAAAAAAAAAAACTGTATGTGGCCAGTAACAATTTACTTGAAACTTAATTAGTAGACAGTTAAAGTCTCTTTGCAGTATGACTGCTGACAAATAAAAAAAAAAACCGGGTATGTAATGGAATTTCATACATACTTCCCACCCTTGGGTCGGAAGGATTTTCATACAAACTTCCATACCTTGGGATGAAAGGATTTGAAGGGCGGGATAAAGGCGTTTCTTCCCTCTAATTGGTATAATTAGTATGTATTTTCAGAGCAGGTGTGATAAAAAATCATATACAAGCCTTGGCCACAACTAGGCATTGATGGACTCGCGTATGTGTAGCTCGGCATCGCCTCGGCCCACATTTCCACGTTCGTCCGTCAATGCCTCTTTTGCTGGCCGCTGCAGTAATGTACTATTTGTTGCACTAACCCGTGCTGAGGTAAATTTTAAAAACCTATTTACAATTAATACAGTGAAGTTGGTAAAGAGGCTCGAAGTTTCGCCGACGCCTGCACTTGCCCATTAGCTCAGTTGGGAGAGCGCTGGCATGGTTAGCTAGAGGTCGCGGGTTCAAGTCCCGGCACGGGTCGGATTTTTAGTCTCTAAATAGGTTGTTAAAATTATTCTTTATTGTCAAGTTGATCACCTTTAATCCTCGCAACTGTATAGTACCGGTACCGGGCGAGCGTGCGTACAGCAACTACTGAATGTTGGTGAAGCGTATGTCAGGAATCTGGATCGTGGCAAATGGAAAACCATGTTCTTGGGTACAAGCGATTTTTTATTATGTAACACAACAACTTATGTAAGCGCCGGAATATATATATATTTTTTTTTGCGTTCGCGGAATAATCACTAGAAAAATCCGACCCAGACTCATTAAATCTGCCACTGATCGCTCAAAACCGATCCTCAACCGGTTTCCAGGAGGAGTACCGCCACGGCGTTACAACGGGCGAATGGCACAGGCGTCTGGTTCTTCCTAACAATGAGGCTGTGGTCATGCACGGCCCGGCTGTGATGGTCCACTTCTTGCAGTCCACGGCGGCAGACGCGTGGAGCGGCGGCGCGGTAAGTTTCTGCATCGCGCAAGCGAAAGATTTTCCACGAGGGTATATAGGCTGGCGTAGTGCGTGCGACGTTTGGGTGTCTGGATCGGATACTCTTGGAAACTGAGTGGGATAAAGGGTAAGGGGTTGCTGCTTACGTGATGAGTAACCAGCATTTTTCTCGATTTCGACTTCTCGGTTCAGGATGTTACCAATTCAACGAGAGGATCGCTTTTCTCTTCTCTTCTCCGTTTGGAGACTGAACATGTCTTTTACCTTACCCATCTTCTATCCTAATCATTTCCCCTTCCATCCAAAGTTCTTCCAGTTTGGCAAGTGCGTGTACCGAAACCTGCCCAATATAAGGGTCCCGAAGGACCAAGACCAGAAGATCGACCACCTGATACTGTTGGTGCACGGAGCTGGCGAGTGGAAAAATCAGAGAGAGAAAATCGTTAGTCGGTAAAATTATTCTAAGTAGTTGGTAATAAAATAAATATAATTAAAGCAATCATTTCATGGTTGAAAAGAATATTTGAAGCGTTTTAAACATTCGCGCTTAAGTTTGTCAAAGAGTTTGCAGCTGTGAGGATTATTTTCTGGAGTTTTTCAAAGTTTAAGGTTTCTTATATTTTATTGGCACTAATATTTGAAAGAAAGAAAGAAGACAATTTTTAAAATGTTTATTTCGTTTCTACTCCGAACAGCAATCTACAATGCGCCCGCGCGTGGTTCGTCGCGGCTACGACGAGTCTGAGATTGAAGACCCGGAGCCATCCAGCATCGATCATCTGCTGATATTCTGCCACGGAGTTGGCTCGGCATGTGACATGCGATTCAGGTCCGTGGAGGAAGTAGGTGAGTGCGAAATCCTGCATCGCGCAAGCAAAATTCTTTTCCGAGCTGATATTACAGATTTGTATCGTCGGTTCTTCGGGTGTCTGGATAGGATGCTCTTGCTAAAGGAGTTCTTGCTTTAACTACTCTTGATCAAAGATTATAGTAGTAATCTTGCAGAGTTAGATATGGGAGAGCTTTATGAATCATTCACAACCCAATGCATCATTCACAACACTGAAGTTTAATCTCAGAATAAGCGCTTGTTCGGTTTCAGTGGACGACTTCAGAGCTACAAGTCTACAGCTGATTCAGGGTCACTACCGGAGTTCCTACGACGAAGGCATCGTTGGACGCGTGGAGGTAATACATTACATGCCACAGATTTTAACTTTAGTATGGAACAGCTGCAATTTATTCCGAATTTGAAGCTTTACAGTTGAAGCTTTATACCCTGTTCGTCAATCATAGATCGTGTAAAACCTAAAGAGTCACCTGTGTAGATCGCTGAGCCAGCCCGAACACGTACTTTGTTCTTTCCCCAGGTCCTCCCAATTTCCTGGCACTCTACTCTCCATTCGGGAGAGGGCGGCGTGGACCGGCGACTGGCTCGCATCACTCTCGACAGCATCCCGCGTCTGCGCTCTTTCACCAACGATACCGTGTTAGATGTACTCTTCTATACCAGCCCTGTCTTCTGCCAGGTAAATTGCTATTATCTGTTCCATACAGCAGTTTTTAAGACATAAAATGCTTTCTCTAGAAGTTAGGGTGGAGAATAGAAAAAAAAACAAGACGGTGACGCCAATATGGCTGCCGAAAATTCAATATGGCCGCCGGAATTTCAAAATGGCGGCGCCAATATGATTATTTTTAGGGAAATTCGTTGCACTTGACCTGGTCCTAAACTAGAACACCCTGTGCTATGGTAACCAGTCAAGGACATCACAAACATGGAAATACACCCAGACTGAGGCCATTTGTACAAATGTACGGTGCCCCCCAGTGGGAATTGAACTCACGACCTAATAGGGGTTGTATTAGCAAAGGGCAAGATAAAAAGTACCCGAAACCGGGGTGCTTTTAATGAATGTTGCGGAAGCGAAAGTGATCTCTCAGGATCGTGGCAAGTGGCAGTCCCTGGTCCTCTCTGCCTGGTATCCTCTGCCTACCCATCTGGGATACAGGTGTGAGTTTATGTATGTATGTAAATAAAAAAAAAAAGTTATATAGCATTGTTACAAGGGCGAACTTCTGCCAGGTACGTACTAAGATAAGATATTGTGTAAGTTGTCATTATTGACTGTGTTCTATGAATTTATTCGTCTTCTGTACATAAGGGTACCGACAGTTTAGATTTCACGGAAGCTGTTTGAAAGAAAGGACAAATTTAACTGCCAATAGGCTAATCTATCGACGGATCATTTATAGAAAACATCCTGAAGGGACAATCGGCAAAAAAAATGTTCTTAAAATATATTTATTGAAGTAGTTACCTACCTCTCTTGCTAACGGCTGTACGCCATTGGTACTGTACCTTTGTAAATGTGTTAAGTTTGTTGGTTCCAGCGGGGGGAGCATGAGTTTCTTATCCTATCTAGATAGATAGGTTAAAATTTTAAAACATTACGATATTATATCCCACCCGCGAACATGACTTCTCTTCGATATACATATCTTCCTTAGATAGGAGATAAGATTTTATCTACTTATTGGTATGACAACACTGAATCGGCAAATAGGGATGTCACGAAAATCACTATTTCATTCGTTCAATTTGCGTTTTTTGACAGATTGAAATCTGATCTGTCTGTGATCTTTCCTTTACTTAGTCTGTGCTAGTTATCAAATAAAATGTAAATAAACAAACAAATAACGGACAATAGATGCTTAGATGCCGAAAATGAAGTAAGTACAAACTTTATAGCCATTGCAGTTAATTTATACAATACTACAATCACATCATATACAAGTCACTCATCGGCAAGAACTATAATATTTTTCTGTTTTAGAGGGCGCAGTAAACAAAATCAACTGGGGTTCGTTCGAGTATATGACGCTCCACAATAATTTAGCCAACAATGAGTTTTCTGGCCCCATGGGAAGCGAAAGGTTGTTGAAAGAGTGGGGCGCGTTGAGCCTTGTCGAAGGAGCATGGTCCCGACACGACTGGAGCAGTGGCGAAATGTAAGTGTTGATAGTACTTATTATCTAGTGATATATTAAATTAAGTTCAATACTTGACTCACCATCACCAACCGAGTACAATAGGTAAATAATATGCTTGTCAAACTAATGCAATTGTGTACTTAGGCAATGCTCAGTGAATACCTACAGTATTTGGATAGATAGACCATAGAGGTCTATCCAGTATAGCGTCAATTTTTGCTCTTAGGGGCATCTAAAATCATTTTCGTAACATGTCTTACCTTTTTTCTTTTCGTTTTAAGCTATTACATCATATTGGAATGTTTTGGACTCCTTTTTAATTATGCTCTTTATTTGTTACAGGATATTTTGAACGCGCTGACTACAATAATATTTGGTCTATGCTACAATCAATCAAATCTTACAAATAAATCAAATATTAAAACGTAGGAATATGTATGTACGAATTGTATTTTTTCAAAATAGTAACTCAAAATTAGATGCTTAATTACCCAAGTTCCACTATAGTTTTTTTATATTACATGCACAGGGGCATTCACTCAAGGGTTAAATATAATTAGGGAATGTTCCATTGAGCTGGCCATTCCTCCTCTACTGGGTTTCAGGCTCCACAATGGCAATGTGTGTACAGAGCCTCGGGAGTCTACTCGGCCTCTCCTCTGATGGGCGTCATCAGCCAAGGCAGGCTCAAAGGCATATCCAGAGTCTCCTAGGAAATGCATTACATTTTTTTTTACTTCTTATTTTTTTGTTACAGATTACATCAAAGGTGATGAACATATTAATTTGTTTGGTAACAATTTCCCGTTTTCAGAAGAAAACATAATAATATCATGCTTCTTTTCTCCATTGGGTACCCAGTTATGTAGTAAACCACCTATTTCATTGTTTAAAGTTACAAAATAAATATTAGATTTACTTATAACCAAAAGCATTTTATTATTAACGGACTTAAAAAATGGAGGAGTCTGTGTCAAGCTTTTTCCAGAAAACTTCCTAGAAACCATACATTTGTAGTAAATACACCATACATACTTAGGTACTTAGTAGAAGTTAGGTATGATTTGTGGGGTGAGTAAATGGCTTGGGATGCAAGTTCATTAGAAAGAAATAATTATTGCCTTTTTAGTGTGTCGGTTTAAATCTTTGTTTTAAAGTTTCTTATTTTAAAATTTTTTGTTGACTGGTACATTTTACCTACTATTATTTTAATTGAGATAGGCACTGGACGACGGTCTGAGCAGGACGGCAGAGGGTGCTTGGTTGCGTGGAGTAGGGCTGAACGGAGGTCAGTGAGCGGGTCCTTAAATCCCTGGAGACGGCCACTGGACGTCGGTCAGTGAGCAGAAACAGAGGAAGGGCACGAATGGGATGCGTAGGTGGCGCGAAGAGGCACCAGTGGACAAATCATGACAAATGTGATGATTTTATTCGTAGAATGACTGACAGAAACGCTAGATATAAGTTTATATGCCCCTCTCAAAAGTGGGATAAATTTAAATGAAACATCTGTCAAAAGTCGATAATATATCTTTTTATGTTGTCATCATGCTCGCATTTGCGATAGGGTTTATCTTATAGTGACAGATGTTTTTTTATCTCACGGCACTGGTATAAAAACGATGCATTGTGCTCGCGACGATAAGTTAACCTACTATAGACGTCAAAACTCGTTAAAACGGCCATTTTTTGTAGATAAACCGCCTCGATAAAATCTCATGCTCCCTCCGCTGGTGTACAAACAATATCTTATCTTACCTTCTTTTCAGACCATAATCGACGAAGTGTGCAAGGAGCTCAATCGCGTCTACTCGCTATTCAAGCAACGGAACCCGAGCTTCGAGGGCGGCGTGTCTTTAGGTGGACATTCGCTTGGCAGCGTGATACTTTACGATCTGCTCTGCCATCAGCCGGCTAAGGTCATTTTTATTATTTTATGTAGTTTATTTAATTTTTATTTTATGTAGCCTCTATACGTCTCACTGCAGGGCACAGGCCTTCTCTCGAAGAGAGAGTACGGGCTTAATTGCCACGCGTGCCCACCGCGGATAAAAAAGGACCCGCCAAAGTGCGAGTTGGACTCGCGCACGAAGAGTTCCGTACAATTGTCTATACAACGTACATGTCCGCGTGGTGCCGGATTAAGAATGGAGTGATCCATTTCGTTCTGCGGATGTCGTAGAAGGCTTCTAAGGAAATAAATTACCAGGAGACGGGGAGCAGCGTCTTCCTGAGATTCCAACCGCATACTGCGATCGCCGACGCGCCTGCCAAGCGTGGCGATTATGGCAAAGCTCTTTATGGTTATGGAAAACCATTAGGGAGGCCTATGTCCTGCAGTGGGCGTAAAAATGATCGACCGCCATCTTGCGAGGTACTTCTTATTTATGTTGCCGCTGTAACAAACAGACTAAAAATAGAATAAAATAAATATTTAAGGATACAACAAACGTGATTTTTTCCCGTTTTTTGCTCAATTGCAATAACGGCAAAATGTAGACGCTTGAAAGATTCAAATGCTGTATAGATAATTGTACGGAACCCTTGGTGCGCGAGTCCGACTCGCACTTGGCCACTTTTCTAGCGCTAGTTAGACATCTACTCGTATGTTTTGAACAATTTTTTAAAGATGAACAATTTTTTAAAGATGAAAAAGTATATAATTTCACTATGTATTCATATTAATTTATTCAGTTTAGGTAACAAGATCGTCAAATAGTTTTAAGAAATACAAGACTTTAGCAGAAGCTTCGCTTAAATAACATTATAGTAGAATTACAATCACATAATAAATAAATTTCCGTGTGACGCCGGATTTTCCGTGTGGCGCCGGATTAAGAATAGCGTCACTCCATTTCCTTCCGTGGATGTCGTAGAAGGCGAATAAGGAAATCAATTACCAGGTGACGGGCAGCAGCGTCTTCCTGAGATTCCGACCGCATACTGCGATCGCCAACCCGCCTCCCGAGCGTGGCGATTATGGCAAAACCCCTCATGGTTATGCAAACCACGAAGGAGGCCTGTGTCCTGCAGTGGGCGTCAAATGGCTGATGATGATGATGAATAAATAAATTCAAATCAGTAATAATGCATGAACAATGCATGAACAATACATTAGAGATAATGAATTAATGTCGGTTGTTCGGCGAGGGCATAAAACTATTATTTTTATTATTTCTTGTTGAAATGGCAACCAGCCGATGTCGACAAATTCTGCCGTCTTGACACGAAGTGGGCAATTTTTTTATTTATTTCAATTTTCATTTCTTTGTGAGTACTTTGAGCTAGTGTGAACGAAATGGAGTTTCTATCTACAGCAATTCGGAAACAATATACAAACAACAATGATAGTCAAGTAACAGTACGTCAACTGAAATAATACACATTTTTATAATTAAGTAGGTACTTAATGCTACTATACAACACACAAAACTCTAGCTATCTATAACTTAATATCATTTTGCCCGATGAACTTGATAAATATTACATAAAGGTCCATGGACGATGATAAGTGAGCCAGTAAACATGTGAAGTTAATTGGTAGTGGAATACCTATAGATGGAATAGTCATAAAACTAGAATTCATAGTTTATTTTATTCTATTCTATTCTATTCTTCTATTCTATTTTATTTTATTTTATTTTATTTTATTTTATTTTATTTTATTTTATTTTATTTTATTTTATTTTATTTTATTTTATTTTATTTTATTTTATTTTATTTTATTTTATTTTATTTTATTTTATTTTATTTTATTTTATTTTATTTTATTTTATTTTATTTTATTTTATTTTATTTTATTTTATTTTATTTTATTTTATTTTATTTTATTTTATTTTATTTTATTTTATTTTATTTTATTTTATTTTATTTTATTTTATTTTATTTTATTTTATTTTATTTTATTTTATTTTATTTTATTTTATTTTATTTTATTTTATTTTATTTTATTTTATTTTATTAAGGAGGAAAAACAAAATTAACAAAAAATACTTAAATAGAGAAAATGATTTAACTTAATAAATATTGTTCGAGGTACTTGTCAATCTGTGGGTTAATCGACTTTGCAACGTACATCGAATTGTATGTAACAGGCCCCATATATTCATCAACAGCACTGCTCCGTTTTTCCTCATTTCACATATTTTTTTTATTAAAAAAAGCTTACTCTTTCACACAGTTCATATAGGAGCCGCACAGCTGATTGGGTTGTGTGGAAGATTCGTATTTAATCATTAAAGTCGTCCACAAAGTCCTATCACCAGAGCCGGATTTGGACGTCTGGAGGCCCTGGGGCAACAAAGAAGTGGATGTCTCTAATTTTTTTCTGTATAAAAACTACGACACATAAAAACAAAAATAATTTGACGACGACGAAGTTGATATTCTTATAAAATATTGGTGTACTGGTGGTATTGCTCTATTGTGGGCATTCGCTATACAATAGCCTCGCCGGCCCTGCCCTAAATCCGGCCCTGCCTGCCACGTTCACAGGCCCCAGAAGCTGCCGGGACGACGAACAAGGCAGAGAAAATGGTGACAGGCTCAGCAGGTACCGGTCAGCCCACCGTGCGGTATCCCGTGCTGAACTTCACACCGCAAGCTTTATACGCGCTGGGGAGTCCCATAGGTAAGTGGTGACTCTTATGTTGGAGGGATTTGGGAGGGGGGGGGGGGGAATAGAAATTTCTGACATCAAGAACCTACGCCAAACTCCGCAAATGGATAGGTATGTTTATATTCTTTTTTGTTGCACTAATCCGTGCTGAGCACAATTTTAAAAACCTATTTAGAGGCTAAAATTTCCACCCATGGCGGGACTTGAACCCGCGACCTCTGGCTAACCGTGCCAGCGCTCTGCCAAGTGGGCCAATGGGCAAGTGCAGGCATCGGCGAAATTTTAATTAAACGTTTATATGCGCTGGGGAGTCCCGTACGTAAATGGTGACTCTTTTGCAAGAGGGACGAGGAGGGGGGAAGAGAGATAAGAGATTTCTGAACTAGTAATACCCATGCTGTGTTCATCGGAGGCAAACAAACCATGTTTGACGACCGACAACCTGAGGCCAAAATCCGGACTGGATGGCGGGTACGCTAAAAAAAAATAAAAATAAAAATTAACCAACAACCCGACTGATTGGCATTAACTACTAATCAGGCGGGACCAACCTAGGTGCCTCGCAATGAGTTACATCATTGAATTTGGGCACCGCCTTTTTAGTACTTAATGCTCAACATACTCTCTCTTCTGTGCTGCATACTATTTAATCCAGACATCATCATCATCATCAGCCATTTGACATAGGCCTCCGTCATGGTTTTACAAAACATGAAGGGTTTTGCCATAATCGCCACGCTCGGGAGGCGGGTTGGCGATCGCAGTATGCGGTTGGAATCTCAGGAATACGCTGCTGCCCGTCTCCTGGTAATTGATTTCCTTATTCGCCTTCTACGACATCCGCGGAAGGAAATGGAGTGACGCTATTCTTAATCCGGCGCCACACGGATAATCCAGACAACTTCTTCCTTCTCCCATCCTTCCCATCTAAAAGAGCGCTTTGAGTTTCTTCACTCTTCTCATATCTTTTACCCTTCGCCGTCTGTACACTAAGGTTAAGAAACATCTGTGCAATGTCCTTTTTTATGTACAATAAAGTGTTATCTATCTATCTATGATCTATCTCAACAGCCGAGTTGCACGAAGCTCCTAGATTCTCGGTCGCGGGCTCCAAAAATCACTATTTTCATGATTAGGAGAATTGAAAGACACTTGTTGTAAATCTTATAAAATATTTTATACGGTGTATTCTTTTAATTTTTTACTCGGGTGTGTGTGATAAGAATATATTCCATTAGTGGCGTCCGTGAAGCACACGTCTTGTGCTACGCAGCAAAAGATACCAGATGCTGCAGACGGACAATGTATGATGATGATGATGATGATGGGCAAGGTGAAGAAAAGAGAAGATTGGGAAGAAGAACGATGTCATGGTAGTGCAACATCACGGAGTGGACCGGCGTTATTGAAACTCGTAAACGCACACGCACGCACGCACGCACGCACGCACGCACGCACGCACGCACGCACACACGCACACAATCAACAAATGTGTTAATAGTTTTTGTAATTGATTGTAAATTTTTTTTGGAAATAAACATCTTCACTTTCATTTTTTTCACTCCCACTGCCTGTCAATGATGAAGAGGCACTTTAAAAGACAGAGCAATATGCCTGTCGTGGGGCTTTCCTTGCTCATCAATTCGCTGAAGTGAGAAGTAGTCTATAAGAGTTAGTTATTTGTTCAAGTAGTTATTGGTCGTTTCAGCCATATTCGAGTGCATTCGCGGCGTGGACTGCCTCGGGGAGCAGTTTGCGTTGCCCAACTGCAAGAACTTCTTCAACATATTCCATCCCTACGACCCTATCGCTTACCGGTGAGTTTTTGATGGATGGATATTTGATTTTCGCATTTACAATAGTACCTAGTAAGGTATTGTCTTGCGGTATGTGACAGCTGTTTTCGGTGACACTTTTCACAAATTTAATAAATGTCAAAATGAAAAATAGCTTAGGGGAGTACTCTAACATATTCACGATGAATGGGGTTGGCACTGTGAAAGCCTTTGCACACATCTCTCCTCATCTTTTCTACATCATATAGTTACTAGGATGTACCGTTCGGAAATATATAAAAAATACATTTAAATTACTATCCTACTAATATTATAAACGTGAAAGTTTGTGAAGATGTTTGGAAGAAATGTTTCTTACTCAATCACGCAATAACGGCTGAATGGATTTACATGAAACTTGGCGTACAGATAGACAAAGACCTGAATAGAGACATAGCATACATTTTCATAGCATTGATGTCCCAGTATTGCGTTCCTGCGGGATAATATTTTAAGTTTAAAATAGATGGCGTTGTGCGAGCGAACGTTGTGTTTTAAAAGTAGATGGCGTTGTGCAAGATAAGATAAGTATAAACAGATTCTGTGGCGGTACGAAGTTCGCCGGGACAGCTAGTACTTTCATAAATAAACAATTATTATGTAAAAATCGCTCGTTAATTTCCAAGCCAAGCAAATATTGACCAAGTATTTATTTGGTAGCTCGCTCGTAGCCCCGGCTGCCTGAGTGATCTTAAACGATCACGAAGGTTAAGCAGCACAGGGCGCGTTCAGTGCATAGATGGGTCGCCGTCTATGCCTAACGCTAGTGGCATTTTTCCGAGCGGTTCCGTGCTTCGCAAGGCACGTTAAGCTGTTGGTGCCGGCTGCCGTCGATAGATGGCAGTCGTTAAGCCAAGTCAGAGGCCTTAGGGCGGCTTGACAACTTCTGACAGTGGACGAGCTACTAGTCTACAAGCCTCCACCAATCCGGACTTGGCCCCCGTGGTGGAGTATGGCCTATACCTTCCTCAGGAAAGAGACCCGTGCCCCTCGGTGGGGACATAATGGGATGATGATGATGTAAAAAATGTCCTATGTTAAAAGACCCAAAACCGACCTAATATTACGTTACAATGGTCCTGTTTATCAATTGCAGGATCGAACCTCTTATAAACCCTCAGTTGAAGAACGTTTCGCCGTTCCTGATACCTCACCACAAGGGCCGGAAAAGGATGCATTTAGGTATGTTAAATCTGTAAGCAGACTCTTGTATAATATGCAAACGGGAATGAAGAGTTCTATTCGTCAGTACAAACTATTTCTGCATCGGGAACCTATATACGTCCCACTTTAGGGCACAAGCCTTCTCTCAGGGAGATTTAATCACCACGCGTGCCCGCCGCAGATTGGCGCTGAGGTATGTGAATAGCTCAGACACACAGGTTTCCTCACGATGTTTTCCTTCACGGTTAGCGAGTGGTAATACTACTGTAACTTCACAAATGTACAGAACTTAAAAAAACAATTTCAAATTTACATGCCCGCACTGGGATTCGAACCTGGGTCTCTCGCTTCCGAGTCCATTGTTCTACCCACTATGCTACCACCGCTTCTATTATACTGTTATGTATACGATTGCTCAAACAATTTTTTCTACGGTACTTCGAAATATCATAATCACCCCACTGCGGCGAAGCCCAATAGGAGGGTAATGTGTTTGGCTCGTACGTATGTATGTAGGTATGTCCGTGCCTCAGAACACAAAAAGAAGGAGAAGTGCCATATGGGCGTGGCACTGTCGACCAACGTTAGCCCGGTTGGGCTAACCTCGGCGAAACTTTTAAATATGGCCGTCAATCGCCTCGCGCCCGCTATCGCCGTAACATATGTGAAAAATGCCTGATTACCTACAGAAATCGCAGTGATACATGCTATTCAAATAACAGTGCAGTGTTTTTTCACCGGTAAGCCTATTTTACTCACTATATCCATCTTTAAACTACGAAAAATCATAATTATAATAATTTTCCTGTGCAATATGCATTCCAGTACTAAGAACATAAATGAGACGTATTTATATCGTCGGGTTTACTCCACTGCTGTTTTTATGTAGAATTTTCGTGGAGGTTTTCTAACATGGAAAAGCAAGCCCGCAATGGACCGTCTCGCGAAACTGACTATTGTTCTATGCGATGAATTGCGATGTTTCGTGGTATGGCCGCATGTATTTGCCGTGAACTGTCAAAGTCACCAGTAGGTGTCAGCGGGAGTCATAGTGATGGGGTAGTTGCTTTCTTTCCAGACTGATTAAGTATCGATACTTCGTCGCATTTACACTCGTTCGTCCAGACTTCCAAAATTACTAGAACCAATTGTATTGTACGACTAGGTAGCTATTGTCCGCGACTCCGTCCACGTGGACCTCAGTTGCTAAGGAAGCTTCTACTTTAGTGGCAGATTTTGTCGTAATATAAACAGGCTTACTTTTCACCACGTATTTCAAAAAGTTTTTAATAAAGATTTAATTTCAGGTTTCCCAAAGACCCTAATAGGAAAGATAAATGAATTGAAACTACAGGGAGATTGCTTAACTGGCTTCCTCTCAAATCAAATACCGGTTGCTCCATCCATTTTACGGAGAAATGTTTCCAGATGCTGCAGAGTGGAAAAAATATTAACGTGGGCAGGTCCTGCTTTGAAAATACCAGTAATAAGGAGTTCCATAAATGTTGAGGTACCAATATATCTAAAATTACGGCATAATTATATTTTACATGGTGTGGAATATTCGATTGTTACTTTATTCTGATTCTCTATTTCAGGTGACAATGGACGCAACGACGCATAACTCTGCATAAGAAAGTATTTCTAAAGAAACAAGTCAGGTGATGTGGTTATGGTGCTAAATAATATTCTTATAATTTTTTATGAGCCTAATCTTATAAATGAAATTCGATTAATTTAAAATAAAGTAAATGAAGTGTTTTCAATAATTTAATAATTTATTTACTATTTTAGATCCGTATTAGAAGGTTTCGGATATTGTTACTGTTGAAACATGCGTTCCTGAAGAAATAACAGGTGACCAGGTAATGTTTTTAATATTTTCATAATTTATTTAATATTTTAGATCCCCTTGGAAGTAAGGGATATTTTTTTGTCGAAAAATGCTGCGAATGTCAAAGCCCCCTGTAAATAATTGTCAGACATAGAGGAATGTCCATTCGATTGAACACATAATTTATCGGTCATATAGCGCCGCCACAGACTAGAAAATCGAAAAATCATATGAACAAAGTTGAAAATATAACATCGAGTTTTCAAAAGTCGTAAAACAAAGTTGTTGTAAATGACTTACTTTAATTGACGTGTTTCAGGAATTGTGTTAACTTAAAAATGGCCCTGTATAAATAAAAAAATATTAGATTTTTTACAAATGCATACTTTTTGTATTTTAGATACAGCAACGAGTTGCCGAAGGCCCAGAAACTGGTAGATTTATGTCGATTGAACAAAAAACCTCGAAAAAAAAAATCACGCAAAACATTGAACAATGTCAACAAATGCTAAATAAATATTTACCTTTTAAGGGAACAGTAAAATATTCTCTGCAGGATCTCAGTCGGATGATGATGTTATCTTTTTAATGTAAATGTGTTTCGAAAGTTTCTTTAAGTTTATGTTTCACAAGTTTCTTTTGGCCAGTTTCTGAATTGAGAATTTCGCTAAGTAAATGGTTAACTGTAGTGCTGTCTCTTCGATTTTTTCACAAAAGAGCGTGACAGAACGTTACTTATGTTTTTACTTAGTGAAATTCTCAATTCAGAAACCGGCCCTTTGAGTTCTTACTACCTAATGTATTTTTCACAAGTTAATAAAAATATTATTTATGTGATATTATTGAGAATGTTTTTTATGTACCCATCACAGTTGTCACCCACCAAGGCAATGAAAATTTTAATCCAAGCTCAGAAACATCTACAGTCACTGCTAATTAATTCACGAGTTAAAATAAGTAGTTCTAGATTTTTTAAGGTGTGCGCTATACAAAAACGCGCATAAGGTGAAGGCAAGGCGCAGGCATCTTGCCGCTTCAAACAAAAATTACGCAGGCGATATGTTTTAAATTATATTCAAGCGGCGCGGCAC
This sequence comes from Yponomeuta malinellus, assembly GCA_947308005.1. Taxonomy (NCBI): domain Eukaryota; kingdom Metazoa; phylum Arthropoda; class Insecta; order Lepidoptera; family Yponomeutidae; genus Yponomeuta; species Yponomeuta malinellus. Next base: position 2,554,652 of record OX371023.1, read on the forward strand.
AGCCAACGTCGTTTCGTCGCCTATGTAGGTTTTCATACCTACATTTTGTAGGTAAATCAGCAAATGTTCTCTAAACTTTGTCATTTAGAATATTTGTATGATTAGAATTTACGATGAAACGGAATTCACGAATTATACGATAGGTAGGTATGAACAAAACTGACATATTTAGGAATTAACACATTGGTAGGCAAAGCCTGTAAAAATAAAAGCTTAGGCAGCCTTTTGCAAAGGATTACTACAACGAAATAAAGAATTTACAGACTACGCGACGTAGAGAAATATATAGTTACTATTTAGGTATAGACGGTATAGATGGCAAGAAAAAAATCGACATAATGTACAAAAAAGTTTTTGTACGATGTACGATTTTTTTTAAGTATAATCGATAATGTACTTTTTTGTCCCCATCACTAACGTTGTGCTGCTCTTCTCATTGGCTGTTTCATTTGTGTAAACAGCGAATAGTGAGCCGGTTGTTTATGTTGTAATCAAATAGAGATTATGAGGACAATGTAGCTGTGTGAGTAAGTGGCGACATCGGTTTTCTAGCAAACGGGCCATTATAACACTTCTCCTTCTTTTTGTGTTCTGAGGTCCGTGCCAACCAAGCCGCGGGTTACCTCACGATGTTTTCCTTCACCGTTACCGTGTGGCGTTGCTACTACAAACTTTGAAAGTAAACAAATCATAGGTACATGCCCGCACTGGGTGTCGAACCTGGGCCACCCGCTTCCGGGTCCATTGTTCTACCCACTGGGCTACCGCAGCGCCAACCTTAATGTATCACCCGCAGAGCTGAAAGAAACAGTGGCCCGCGTTGGTGCCGACCTAAAGCAGAAACTCCTGGAGTCCATCCGAACGACCTGGTCCTCAATGTGGCGCGCGCAGCCGCCCGCCGCTGAGCTGGAGAAGGTCGTGGAAGAGGAGTTGGAGAAGGGCGCGCTGGCTGATGATGCGGAGCCAAAGGAGGAACAGCACCTGGACCTGGTGAGTTTACTTTTTATTTTTATTTATTAAGGAAAACAAAGGTCTCTACATAGCGTTCGTAGACTATTCGAAAGCGTTCGACACAATATCACACGAAGCTTTATGGAACGCACTGAAAGAACAAGGAATAGAGACAACCTATATATCCCTACTGAAGCATACATACAAGCCTACATCAAAACAGAGAGCGCAGGAGAACCGTTTGAAGTTAAACGTGGAGTGAGACAGGGGGATCCCATATCCCCAAACCTATTTACAGCCCTACTTGAGACGATATTTAGAAAACTTACATGGTCTGGACTTGGCTTAAATATAAATGGACTCTACATAAACCATCTCCGTTTCGCCGACGATATCGTAATTATGAGCGATGATCCCAAAAACATAGAATTTATGTTACAAACTTTAGACATAGAGAGCAGAAAGTGCGGCCTAGAGATGAATCCGGACAAAACGTGCGTTATGACAAATAAATCGAAAGTGAAGATCGAGGTCCAACAAAAAGAAATGTCTTACACTGAAGAGTATTGTATATCTCGGAAGAAACTTATCATTCACACAAACAACGGCACATGAGGTAGAGCGACGGATCAATAAGGCATGGGGCGCGTTTTGGTCCATGAAATACATTTTCAAATCCAAAATGAAAACAAGCGTCAAGAAAAAAGCGATGGACACGGTGGTAACACCTACTCTCATATACGGAAGTCAGACTTGGGCTTTGACAAAAGAAATCATGAAAAAAAGTACAAGTTTTCCAGAGAGCTACGGAAAGATGTATGCTGGGCATAAGAATAAAAGACAGAGTAAGAAATGAGCACGTACGAAAAAGAACCAAAATTATAGACGCCGCTAGCCTAGTATGTCGTTTGAAGGGTTTACTAATGTATTGCCAAAAATCGTTTCCCAAAGTATTACTTCCCAAACTATTTTCCGCAAATTATCACTTGGCAAAAAAACATTTCTCAAAACAACTTAAAGCAAATAAACAGTTAGCAAAAGTTATTATGGCAAGTTATTGTTTACCAAATAAATACTTGGTCAATATTTGCTTGGCTTGGAAATTAACCTACACTAATAATTTCGGTTAGTTTTCGGTCTTACATGTTCAACCTAACACGCTCCTACGCGCTCCGCTACGCTACGCGCTTTGTCGCACCTATATTTTTAGCATAATAAACGTTTGTCTTAATAAAACTTGACGCAGTAAAATTATGCGAAATGATAATTTGACCAAATGAATAAAATGCGAAATGAAAACTTGCTAAAGTTTCATTTGGGAAATGAAACTGATGCCATAAGTTTATTGGGAAGTAAAATTTGGCGAAAAATACTTTGGCTAAACGGCGGTATCCCCGTTTGAAGTGGCGATGGGCAGGTCACATCGCCCGCATCACAGATGGACACTGGAGTGAGAGGGTGCTGCACTGGCACCCCCACGACGCGCGCCGTCCCCGCGGCAGACCGCCTCGGCGTTGGAGAGACGACATAGAGGCTATCGCGGGTAAAACCTGGACTAGACAGGCCAAAGATAGAGAAGCTTGTCACCAGATGGAGGAGGCCTTCGTCCTAAAGTGGACATCACAATAATTTTAGTTAAATATTAAACAAATAAAATAAAGCTATAAATATAATAACATAAATACCTAGATAATTTTATCGATTGAATGAATTTTTAATATGGACATTTTAATTTTTAATTTTAATTTTAATTTGAATATTAATTTTTAATTGCTACTAATCATGAATTTTGTTGATAATATTGATATAAAGTTTGATTAATACATGCATGAAACTTAAATAGATTTATTGATTGTATAAGAACCTAATCGAATTTTCTCGAATTTAAACCATATTATTATCATCAATGCACGAAATGTAACATTTATTGAAACGAAAATTAATTTAAATGTAATTTCTTCTACAATTATTATGAGTTAAAACATGCACACAAATGGATAGTAATACTTAGTAGATATTTTATGAAATGTAAAATAATTTATGAAATAAAAGGCTATATTATATTATTATTATTAAGGAAAACAAACAGTATGAATGTTGAGGAAGCGAAAGTGATCTGTCAGGGTCGTGGCAAGTGGCAGTCCCTGGTCTCTGCCTGCCCTTCTGGGATAAAGACGTGAGTTTATGTATGTATGTAAGTAGTACAATGAGAACTAAACATAATTAGTAAACATATTTAATTTTCTTTCTGTTGTTTTGCATATTATGTTACTTATCTGCTTATTTTGTTTCTGTGATGTATCTTGTTGGTATAATAAATGTCTTTCTTCTTCTTCTTCTAATTATTTGATTATTTAAACTGTTACGTAATTGTACCTCCAGCACCGTTAGCCACGGATTTATTTATTTTTTATTTTTTTTTTATTTAATTAGGACCACCAACAAGATACACACCAATACATTCACAACAGACAACAAAACCAAAAATAAGCTAAGTGTTATCTCACTTACAGGCAGCCACAACATGCGCCGTCAGTATTATGTTACATGAGGAACTAAAGCTAAAGATTAAATCTAAATAACACCGGTTTGTGCCTCTGAGCTTCAACAATGAATGCTACATATCAAGTTTAACATTATACATTCAGAAATGGGTCCAACCTCAGAGGGACGACGATTATAGTAGTTTATGATACTGTTGCAACGAGCGGTGATAGCCTAGTGGGTAGAACCTCGGACTCTGAAGTGGGAGACCCAGGTTCGATTCCCGGTGCGGGCATGTACCTATGACTTGGTTTTCTAAGTTATGTAAGTACATTTGTGAAGTTATAGTAGCAATACCACTCGCTAAGAGTGAAGGAAAACATCGTGAGGAAACCTGAGTGTCTAAGCTATTCACATACCTCAGTGCTTGAAATCGCCAATCCGCGGTGGGCACGCATGGTGATAAAGCCCAGACTCTCTCCCTGAGAGAAGGCCTGTTCACTACAGTGGGACATATATAGGCTGCTTATGTATGATACTTTTGCATAATAAGGGTTCTTATAACACGAGTCTCATCATCAATCATCATCATCATCATCATCAGCCATCCGACGCCCACTGCAGGACACAGGCCTCCTTCGTGGTTTTCATAACCATGAGGGGTCTTTTTGGCTATTTTCACCTATTTTCTCAAAAAAATGTCGTCAAGCGATAACGATAGTGTCTTCTTAACACCAGAATATATAAATTAAAAACAGGCAACACAAGCAATTCAAAACCTCCTGCCAGAAGTTACATTTGAGTGGTATGTAAGTGTTATCTTTTATTTCATTCCTCTCAGATGGTAGTGAAAAGCAGAGTGTTCTACACGGGCGCAAATCATTTTTGGTCTCGGTAGTGTTGAATCACTCGCCCCTTCAGGGATTAAGTTAATGCAAGAATCGCCTCAGTTCGCTCTGGATTCAATTTCACAACCTCGACGCAAAAATGTTGTTTGCGCCCTTGTTGAACAATCTACTATAGTCGTTTCAATGCCATTGAAGCAATAAAATTGCAAGCAATATTGCACCGAAATTGAACCATATTGCCTTAAGTTTAATATAAAAGTAATAGTTACTATAGCTATAAATAGATACGTATTATATACACACTCATTGTACAAATATCTACTTGCGTAGTAAATGAAATATAATTGATTACTAAAATTTTTGGCGCCATTTTGTCAGCGCCATTTTGTACGCCATTTTCATCAATCATCAATGATCACCGTGTTCCTTCTTGTTCCAGGACACTAAGGAACTGCTCGGTCAACTGAACGCCGGACGTCGCGTCGACTACGTACTGCAGGAAGCCCCGTTCGAGATGATAAATGAATATCTCTTCGCTATGAGCAGCCATGTTTGTTACTGGTAAATCTAATAATACCTTTAAACGAGCAATATTGGGAAAAGTTGTCACCCTAATATTAATGCATGACGTTATGTGGATTTGACATTCTGCGTGTCTCATATTCTGAGTATCTGACAATATGCGTTTCCGATGTTTTGCGATTTTGGCATTTTGCGTATCTGGCATTATGCCCTCAAATCCAATTCTTGTATATATAATCTGAATCTCGGAAACGGCTCAAACGATTTTCGTGAAGTTTAATATGCAGGGGGTCAACATTGTGAGCCGGAAGGGTTTCGGGGGCGATAAATCGGTCTAGCTTCAGTTTCATTTTTAGAAAACGTCGTTTTGTCCGTGTTTTCAGGCAATAAAAACTGCTACAATATCATTAAAATACGAAGGTAAATTTCGCTATTACAACCCTGTAGATGGTGATCTACAGGGTTGTAATAGCTCAGGTGGGAATTCGGGCTGTCCCGAAACCAGAAGACTTCGGTTCGAGTCCAGATGTCTCCAGTTCGATAGCTTTTTCCTTTTTTAGGGTTTCGTAGTCCGACAAGGAACCCTTATAGTTTCGCCGTGTCCGTCTGTCTGTCTGTCCGTCCGCGGCCTACCGCAAAGACCGGCGGTACTAGAAAGCTATAATTTGGTATGTGTTATATATTACACGCTGATTAAGTTGAAGAATAAAATGTTGGAGAACTTTTTTTTTTACTGTAACATGAAAAGTGGGCATGATTTTTGTTTCTCGTCTACCCCATCATGTGGGGTATCTACTGTATTGTCTACTTTCTCTCCTTCCATTAAATGTCTTATCGGGACCAAGACAAGTGATTGTATTGTGTGGAAGTTATATATATTTTTAGGGTTTCGTGCCTCAAAAGGAAAAAACGGAACCGTTATGGAATCACTTGTTGTCCGTCCGTCTGTCTGTCAAGACCCTTTATCTCGGGAACGCGAGGAGCTATCGAGTTGAAATTAAAACTATATATTCGGGTCTACAGTCCCTTGAAGCTGTGAAAAAATCAAACTTCTAAGTTAACGTAAAAAAAAGCTGTTTATGCCGCAGTAAACGTATATTTTGACGCTCAAGGTAATCAAAATTTATATTTTTCCTTTGACCTACAACTAAACAATTTTGGCGAGTAATATCGTCTTACACTACAAGTATAGGGTAAATTTTTAAAACCAGGCATATCAGAAGCAGCCTATATACGTCCCACTGTAGGGCACAGGCCTTCTCTCAGAGAGAGAGAGTATGGGCTTAATCACCACGCGTGCCCACCGCGGATTGGAGATTTCAAGCGCTGAGGTATGGCACCCAGGTTTCCTCACGATGTTTTCCTTCACCGTTAGCGAGTGGTATTGCTACTATAACTTCACAAATGTACATAACTTAAAAAGAATATTGCCCGCACTGGGAATCGAACCTGGGTCTCCCGCTTCCGAGTAGTGTCATTAAATCATAAAAAAATAGTCCTTGAAGTTCGGGAAAAGCTCCGAAAAAACTGCGAGTCTGGATTCCTGAACTATTTATAATATGTAAAGTACCTACAAATTTGTACGGAACCCTCGGTGGGCGAGTCCGACTTGCACTTGTCAGTTTTTCTGCCATTGCCGTTTTCTGTCACGCAGGGAATCCGAGGACACGATGTTACTGATGCTCCGAGAGATATACGACGGTCTCGGCGTTCAGCCCGACTGCTGCCTTCCTCAGCAGACTTTGGCGGTGCAGAGGACCAGGACCCTCGGGAACAATGTGAGTGTACGGCTTCTGAACCGAAAGGTGACCCGGCAAACGTTGTATTGCCATACTCATTAGCCTACGACCTATTCTCGGAATCGCTCGTAGCCCCGGCTGCGATCTTAAACGATCACGAAGGTTAAGCAACACAGGGCGCGTTCAGTGCATGGATGGGTCGCCGTCTAATGCCTAACGCGAGCGGTTCCGTGCTTCGCAAGGCACGTTAAGCTGTTGGTGCCGGCTGCCGTCGATAGATGGCAGTCGTTAAGCCAAGTCAGAGGCCTTAGGGCGGCTTGACAACTTCTGACAGTAGACGAGCCACTAGTCTACAAGCCTCCACCAATCCGGACTTGGCCCTCGTGGTGGAGTATGGCCTATACCTTCCTCAGGGAAGAGACCCGTGCCCCTCGGTGGGGACATAATGGGTTGATGATGATGATGATGATCAACTATTCTCGGAACTACCAAGTAATAAAAAGTAGTCATAGAAATTGTTGAAGCCGTTTCAGAGGAGTTCGATAACTAACACTGTGACAGGAGAATTTTATATTAGATGTACGCAACTACGTTCGCGTGGTAAACGGATTGGTCTATAGCCTATGTCAACTCTGAAGGCCCATTCTAAATGCTGGTGAAAGAATTTTTGAAATCCGATAAGTAGATAAATGAATAGATATATTATTTACACACACACTGGTTTTGGTACTGGTTTTGTACACGTGGCCACAGTCTGGGTGTATTTCCGTGTTTGTGATGTCCTTGCCGGCTTACCATAGCACGGGGTATCCTAGTTTGGGGCCGGGTCAAGTGATTGTGTTGCGTGGAACTTATTATTGTTGTTACTATAAAGATGTTTATAAATTTATAGCGACAGAAATTATTTTACAGAGTCAATTTCTTTTTACTATAGAAGGTTTATTTGATTGAATTGACAATATTGTAGCATTATTTACATCAGAGCCATTTTTTATAGTGGCCTCTATTATTAACCGACTGCGGCGGAGCCCAAAAGGAGGGTAATATGTTTGGCTCGTATGTATGTATGTCGAATTCTATGTTCCTCCATAACTCCTTAACCAATGGTCAGATTTTGACAAATAAAACGGTCGGTAGTTGAGTCGGTAGATTGGTGGTAGGTAGGACCATTATTTAATAATTTTCTTTCGCTTTTTTGATTATTTTTTTTTTCTTTTTCAGGAAGACATATTGGCAAACGCAGGTAAATATTAGAGGTACTTAGATTCTTTCTTTTATGGCATATTTTTTACTAAGTGTTTGCAGAAACTTTAGTGTCTGATGTGTTCACATACAACAGCGCTTGACATTGCCAATCAGCGGTGGGCAGGCGTGATGATTAAGCGCTCTCTCTCTCTCTCTCTGAGAAAAGGCCTGTTGAAAATGCTATCCCAGACTTTAATCCGTCTTTGTTCCAAATTTTATCCAGATCTGCCCTGCCGTGCCGTCCGTTGCGTGATTGAGTAACGAACATGCATCCATCCAAACTTTCGCATGAACATGCATCCATCCAAACTTTCGCATTTGTTAATTAGTGTTTTTCTTCTTTGTTTATTTATTGTTTTGTATTGTTTCAGAAATGGCGTCGACCAGCGGGATTCGCTTAGAAAAATCGTAATAGAAAAAAAATTGGAAAAAATAAATCTTGGCCTTATGATTGGTTGTATTAAAATAAAATAAAATATAAAAAAAAAATAAGGAACTAGTTCTTAAACGTGATTATCTTTAATATTAAAACTGGCTGTAAATGTATTGTGAGATTTACCTCCTGTCTCTCGAACACTAGCAATCTGGGCGAGTTTCATAACACTACAAATCGTCGTTTGTTATGTCAATTCGAGGGTACATTGCGTAGCAGAGTCGCTTCGATAATATGTGGGTTAATCGACTCTGCAATGTGCATCGAATTGTCTAAACCATGAATTGTAGTTGTATGAGACAGGCCCCTGTTGTATACTGTTAAGGGGATGGATTGGGCTAGCTAGCGCCACTGATGAAAAAGAAAAATCACATCTTTTTTCACAGATTGTATTTGCAAAAAGTGTCTGTACAATCTCTCAATCATGTTAACAGTGATTTTGGGACCCGCGACCTTTGTCGACAAGGTTCTTTAACCTAGGATCACGAACCTGGGACTAGATAGCATTCGGTCATGGGTACTAAAGATCACTATTAACATGATCGACAGATTCAATTCATCATCGTCATCATCATCATCATCATCATCAGCAGCATTTAACGCCCACTGCGGGACAAAGGCCTCCTTCGTGGTTTTTATAACCATGAGGGGTTTTGCCATAATTCAATTCCATAAATTCATAAATATAATAACATAAATATAATTACAGATCATAAAACATATTATGGAAAGCACATTCTGTCAGTCTTGACATGCAACATTTGTAGACATACAGAAAGTGAATTCACATATTCTGACACTCTTCGCAAAAACATATAGATCTGTTTCATCGCTAATTAGACTCGTGGATCTCTTCAAACTTACCACATGCGGTACTGAAATGTATGGAAGAGCTGATATTTTTTTTGTGATTTCGAACTTTTCCCCATAGTAAAAGTACTTCGTATTGAGCAGTAGAAAACGCCCCGATTTCAAATTTATATGGGGATTTCGGATCATGTATAACACGCTGACATCTGGGTGGTTTGAAAGCCACGGTTATGTAATAGGTAATTCAATAATGGCACCTATTTAGACAATTACTTTTAAGTGCAGACGTAAATTAAAAAAAAAACAACGGCCAAGTGCGAGTCGGACTCGCGCACGAAGGGTTCCGTACCGTTACCTATTCAGCATTAGACACAATATTGTAATATGGGAGCCCCCCTTAAGTAATTATTTTATTTTGTTTTTAGTATTTGTTGTTGAAATACATAATCTGTGAAAATTTCAACTATTTAGCTATCACGGTTCTTATGATACAGCCCGGTGACAGACAGACGGACGGACAGACAGACAGCGAAGTCTTAGTAATAGGGTCCCGTTTTTACCCTTTGGGTACGGAACCCTAATAACAGTTGAAAAATTTTGTTTCGAGTTGAAATATCTTGTTTGAAATTGAAAAACGTTTATTTAACACACTTATAAATTTTAAAACATATTCATAATGTAGCGAAAATTGTTATGTGATAAAAATGGGCGAATAATTTAGTACCGCGTCTCTGTCTATCAGAACAATCGGCGCGCACGCACCGCCCTGGCTGGCTACTAATGTTGCTAATAGATACCAGTTTGGGTCGAGATATTTTTGCGACGAGCGTTTTTGCGTTTTTTAGGGTTCCGTAGTCCGGCAAGGAAAAAATTCAGGGTAGTAGCACATATTACAACTTGAAAGGAAAAGTATTACGGCGAAGAAGGCGTCACTAGTTAACGAGTAATAGACAACCAACTTATAAATGTAAAATTTCGTACAGAATCCATTAAAAAGGACTTCGATGACGTTGTTAGTTCTGTAAGGCAGAAAAAAACCGCTCTTTCTACGGAACCCTACATTGCGCGTGGCCCGACACGCACTTGGCCGGTTTTTTTTTTTTTAAACAAACTAGCGTATTCGATAGCTTTTGCTAAGACTCGTTTGCTATGGCTTTCAAGCCAGCCAAAATTAATGGTGTATAGGTAAACACAGAGGCAATTGTAACTTATTTGATACAGTTTACTGTATTGTATTTTTTTTTTCCAGTAGTGGAAGATATCTTTTTGAAAATGTTGATTAGTTGACAACAGCACAGCAACCTTTTACATTTTAGTTGCAAATTCACCCGTAACGGAACTGAGCAGAGTGCGCGAGTGTAAAGGTTGAGGTGCTGTCGTCTGTACAGTAGGTGCAATGCCCGGCAAACAACTTGAACAAATGACTGACTTCGCCTAGACGTGTTTCCATTGGCGGGGGGCGCGGGATGTGAGTTAGAACTCTTCGGACTTTAGTCAAATTTGTCAAGAACTTTAATGAAATTTTGCTCTTATGTGTCCATCACAGACTAGTCCCGACTGTGCGGATTTTTGTTTAAGTTATCTGTCCGGCATCATACCGCTCCACTGTAAATTAACCCTACATTATCTGTTGAAGTAGCTTTGTAACATACTTGTTAAGTACCAACATAATTTACTTTGTGTAAAGTATTTATTGCCTACTCATAGTTTAAATTATTCCGATAGAAGACGCACGAAAACTTACTGAAAATAGTTGTAATACTTAAAACTATTGTTGAACATAAACCTTTATACAAATTATATTTTGCTAAAATAAGGTGACTTAATTTTTTTAGCTCCCGGTAGTTTTTCTCACCGGTAGAACTCCCCCTTTCGGATCTTACACTTTGCGGTGATTTAATTACACTCTGTATATTGGCGCAGGCCGGTGGAACATGCATTCGTCGACCTAGGCCACTTAAGGAAAAGCAGACAATGTTTTTAGGGTTCCGTACCCGAAGAGTGCCAAACGGGACCCTATTACTAAGACTTCACTGTCCGTCCGTCTGGCTGTATCTCATGAACCGTGACACCTAGACACTTGAAGTTTTCACACATGTTGTATTTCTGTTGCCACTATAACAACAAGTACTAAAAACAGAATAAAATAAATATTTAAGGGGGGCTTCCATATAGCTCTCATATGTCGTTTTTTCTCGATCTTTGTGTCTAATGTTGTATATGGTACGGAACCCGTCGTGCGCGAGTCCGACTCGCACTTGCCCTTTTTTTTTTATTAGCACACAAGTAGATTATTAAATGGATCCCTCGCTAGGAATTCAGAAAATTCATAACGTCGTCATTAGCCATACTAATCTGTTAAATTGTGATGATACTACTCTACAAGAGCGGTGGTAGCCTAGTGGGTAGAACATTGGACTCAGAAGCGAGAGACCCAGGTTCGATTCCCAGTGTGGGCATGTACCTATGACTTTGTTTTCTAAGTTATGTACATTTGTGAAGGTATAGTAGCATAAAACATAGTAGAAAACATCGTGAGGAAACCTGAGTGTCTGAGCTTTTCACATACCTCAGCGCTTGAAGTCGCCAATCCGTGGTGAGCACGCGTGGTGATTAAGGCCATATCTCTCCCTGAGAGAAGGCCTGTGCCCTACAGTGGGGCGTATATAGGCTGCTTATGATACTACTTATGCTTCAAATGCGAGCATCCATTGTCATTTAGACACTGAAATATCATTCAATACAATGAAATACGGCCTACGAATAAAATATCACTAAATACGGCACAGACAAGTTTGGACTGAAAGAGGATATAGGTAGTGACTATAATTGAGAAACGAATGTTGCGTTGATTTGGACGTTTGGAGAGGATGAAGGAAGAAGGATTGACGAAACAAATATATCGAGCTAATGTCGGTGGAAGGGATGGCCTAGGCGGACGTATTTCGAATTTTCGACCGAACAGGGGATGTATTAGAAAAGGGCAAGATAAAATATATCCGAAACCGGCGTGCGTGCATGCAACGACTAATGAATGTCGAGGAAGCGAAGGTGATCTATCAGCATCGTGGCAAGTGGCAGTCCCTGGTCTCTGCCTACGCCTCTGGGATACAGGCGTGAGTTTATATATGTATGTACAAGTCCGGAAACATTGGGAAAGTTCCCGGAAGTGGCACATCAGTGGTCTTAATACAGCGTATGGAATTAACTGTCTGCTTTCTGGGCGAAAATCGGTGAGCTACTGACGGTCATCATTCCTTGTACGTCATTGGCAAACCTCTGTTGCCAAATTGTCACCGATACGCTAATAACCAGTGGACTGTAATTATTCGTAACTAATAATCCTTTGAATGGCATTCATTCTATCCCGCAGTAGGGACCTATCAGATGTTTCATTTGGTAACAGAGTAAAAGAAGGGCGGGAAAAATTCAACGTAGTGGTGGTCTTCCAAATAACATATTCCACGCAAGACCCACTGACCAACATAGAGCGAGTGACCATTCCAGACCACAAAGTGGAGGCATTCTTCAGTAGTAATGTCACTTGACGTTACTTACCCTCGATTTCTCGTCCACTAACCCTATGTTTTAACAGAAGATTAACTGATTATTGGTGTACGGGAAACCGGGGGGTAAAACTACAACTAGGTAAATTATTTATTCAACATTTACTGCAATCTAGTGTTTATAAACTAAAATTACGAGTGCACCAATCTCGTTTTTTAACCGACTTCACATCTGAGTGAATTCACAAGAATAGCATTACAAGTGCTATCTTACAAAGATTAGAAAGTTAAGTTTATTTTTATTAATTTTTATTGTAGATGCGTTCGACGGCGGATCAGCCTTTACATTTCTGTTACAAGGTCACGCCTAACGCAACTGAACAAAACGCACGTATTTGAGAGCTGCCCCTATATTACGCGCACCAAATCCTGAGCGATTCCAATCGTCTAACTGTCAAATTAGTATGGAATTTGACAGTTAGACGATTGGAATTGCTCAGGATTTGGTGCGCGTAATTAGGCCACTGATGTGCTGTCGACTGTTACACCAGACAGGCGAGCATCACAGGGGTGGACTCGGCTCTTGTCTGCCTTTATGGCCTGGTTTATCTTTCTACCCTACAGAAATTTAGCATACCATCTCGCTTAGGCAAGGGACTGTGGTCTACCTCTGCCATGTTGTTATGATAGTATTATGATAGATGATCCGCCCCTATATTACGCTCACCAAATCCTGAGCGATTCCAATCGTTTAACTGTCAAATTAGTATGGAATTTGACAGTTAGACGATTGGAATCGCTCAGGATTTGGTGAGCGTAATTAGGCCACAGATGTTAAGTTTTACGCTACATTTATGAAAATACTGTGAAATTGTTGTTTTTTTCTATCGCATTAGGCTTAAGCCTGTAATGATAGATGAAAACTTGTAGAAATAAATAAATAAAAATAAGGAGGTGGTTATCAATTCGACGCGTATATACTCTTTCTTTTTTGGCTATGTTCTCGCATAACTCCGTCAAATCTTAAACGATTTCGACAATTCTTTTTTTGTTTGAATATATGTTATATCTATCCCATTTTGATGTGGTGAAGATCTGATGAAGACTTTCAGAGATGGAGAACGGAACTCTTCAATGGACAGCAGTAAATAAGGCCAAATGGAGCCCGTCCTTTAGTAATATACGTATATTTCATAAAATAGCGTAAAAGCAGTCCCAAAGTAATTTGGTGATGTTCTGATGAAGATTTTCGGATATGGAAATTGAAAACTTCAAATTCTTCGAAAAAGTTGCTTTAAAGCAACGAATTAAGTAGGGTCAATACGTTTATAAGGAACTTGTTTATTTTTCTCCCTCTCCCCACTAAAAAATGAAAAATAAAAAAATAAAAACCGACTTCAAAACACTACAGCACTAAAAATTTACAAATAAGTTTCATGTTCCAGTTTCATGACCAGGATATATATTTTGGGCACAAACTCCAAATTATACTTCTACAATACCAAAATGAATACATACTTTAAAGGTATTCTTTTAAATTATTTCTAACTTTTTAGTGCTGTAGTGTTTTGAAGTCGGTTTTTATTTTTTACTCCATTTTTTTTTTACCTTAGATGGCGGTAAATCTGCCTTGCGTAATAGTTTTGCTTTCTGTCGCCAGATGGCAGTAAATCCTTCAAAGCTTTATTTTTTCCGTCTCTACCTGGGGCCTGTTTCATAAAACTACAATTCATGGTTGACTATGACAATTCGATGCAAATTACAATAGCACATTACTTCAGAGGGAAGAAAGTGACAGTTCCATACCGAGATTATGGCATTTGCGCCACGAGCTTGCGAGGGGCGCAAACCATTTGAGGTATGGAACTGTACTTTATCCTGAGGTATGTATAGTGCTTTTTATTACACCTACGAGGAAAATTATAGACATAAATGCATAGAAATGTTTATATTTAGTTAAAAATAATTTCGTTTTTAATTTTCTGTATGCAACAAGGAGGTTGGTAACTGATAAAAAAAAACTGTATGTGGCCAGTAACAATTTACTTGAAATTTAATTAGTAGACAGTTAATAGTACATTACTTCAGAGGGAAGAAAGTGACAGTTCCATACCGAGATTATGGCATTTGCGCCACGAGCTTGCGAGGGGCACAAACCATTTGAGGTATGGAACTGTACTTTATCCTGAGGTATGTATAGTGCTTTTTATTACACCTACGAGGAAAATTATAGACATAAATGCATAGAAATGTTTATATTTAGTTAAAAGTATATTCGCCCGTTTCTGGAGTAGGCTAAGATCATAAGGTCATGCAGCCACTTCTTCCGTGATTCCGCGCGTTTTATATACAAAAATAATTTCGTTTTTAATTTTCTGTATGCACCAAGGAGGTTGGTAACTGGTAAAAAAAAAACTGTATGTGGCCAGTAACAATTTACTTGAAATTTAATTAGTAGACAGTTAAAGTCTCTTTGCAGTATGACTGCTGACAAATTAAAAAAAAACCGGGTATGTAATGGAATTTCATACATACTTCCCACCCTTGGGTCGGAAGGATTTTCATACAAACTTCCATACCTTGGGATGACAGGATTTGAAGGGCGGGATAAAGGCGTTTCTTCCCTCTAATTGGTATAATTAGTATGTATTTTCAGAGCAGGTGTGATAAAAAGTCTCTTTGCAGTATGACTGCTGACAAATTAAAAAAAAAAAACCGGGTATGTAATGGAATTTCATACATACTTCCCACCCTTGGGTCGGAAGGATTTTCATACAAACTTCCATACCTTGGGATGAAAGGATTTGAAGGGCGGGATAAAGGCGTTTCTTCCCTCTAATTGGTATAATTAGTATGTATTTTCAGAGCAGGTGTGATAAAAAATCTATTAACTCACAGATTAAAAAAACGGCTCTGCTACGCAATGTACCTCGAAATGTCATAATAAACTACGAATTTATAGTACCACTCGCTAACGGTGAAGGAAAACTTCGTGAGGAAACCTGAGTGTCTGAGCTATTCACACACATCAGCACTTGAAATCGCCAATCCGCGGTGGGCACGCGTGGTGATTAAGCCCATACTCTCTCCCTGAGAGAAGGCCTATGCCCTACAGTGGGACGTATATAGGCTGCTTATGTATGTAGTTTTATGAAACTCGCCCCTGGTGATAAATAGCAGAATTATTTCTTGTAGTCTTGCTACTTATTGACCCCAGTCACTACGCGTCGCCGTCAACACAAGGCGTCATGCGTCTAAGATGTTTTGTGTTTACCTGTTAAATGCCTGTTTATTTTATTTTTTTATTTTAGCTACAGAGAGAGTGCTAGATAGTTTAGTAAATCTAAATAATTAGTCGATCGCTACTGATGCAAATTATTTGTGCCACGTCTAGGCGAATAGCAGAGTTTTTAATTTATCTCCTTCGTCACTAGGTGGTGGTATTGCCGTGTGGTTTTACCTTGGGTTTTACTGTTGTCTAGTGGCGAGTAGCTAAATTATGGTGCTTGTCACTTGCCACCAGATGGCAGTAAAGTCGCCCGTAGCGTGGCAGTGCTCCCAAATAATGTCTTAGTTAAAAAAATACAAAATGTTAAATAGCATTACAAGTAAGGTTTGCGTTGAATACCAGTACCTATCTGACAAGTAATTACTATACTTGTAAGAAAATACCCCGACAGTCTATACCGCTGTTTGTACCTACCATTACGCAATACCATCATTTGGCATGCCTGCAGCGTCTCCTATTGCTTAGCGTATCGAAAGTAATAGGCCACTTTATTCATAGCACTAGTTTATTCGACATCGCACAGCGTGTTTTCACCTCAGTAACAATAAGCACATTCGACAGCAATCAGCTTTTACACGCGTGCACTTTAATCAGTTACGTTAAGGACGACTTTACAAAAATGTAAAGGTTAATCACGCCGATAAAACGGTAGAATAAAATGTTAAAAAAAATTTTTTGGGTGCCTCGCCTACACTTAAATTAGGGATGCAATTGTTTTCTCGCTTACACCATAGTGATATTGTTGGATTGGTCGTTTAAAAATATTGTGGGCTCAGGAAGACCGTTTTTCGTTTTAGGGTCAGTTTGCGAAATATTAAGCTTTAAAGCGCAAATTATTGTCTGAGTAGGGCGTCCCCACCCTATCCCGCCTAAGCGGTTGATTGTAGAAACGTAAAACAATATTATAATGAACTTAAAAGGAAAAGCATCATGGCTAAGTAGGCATTACAAGTTAACAAGTAATAGGCGACCAACTTATAAAAGGAAAATTTCGTACGAAATCCATTGAAAATTACTTTGATGAAGTTGTTAGACTGTTACGTAAAAGAGATAAAAAAACCCCTCTTTTTACGGAACCCTACAGTGCGCGGGGCCCGACACGCACTTGGCCGGTTTTTCGTATGGGTTTGAATTGCATTTAGGGGGCGCCCCGTAGAAATCTCGCCCAGAGCGCTAGTAGTGCAAAAATCGGCACTGGACTGACTATTTATATGAATGGCCCCCTACATTCTGGCCGTGGTACAATTCACGGGTTACTGTGACCATTCAATGTAAATACATTGCAAATTCGATTAATCTACTGAACTGATTAACAAGTAGGAAGACTGGGCTATGTAAAGTACGTCGGATTATCATAATAAACTATGAATTGTAGTTTTATGAAACGCGGCCCAGCAGCTCATTGGTATTAAACTATTGGGCAATAGCCCAAATAAGGTTCCAAATTAAAATTAAAATCAAATCCCTGTTCTAGATTTAGTACCTACGTAAGTGAAGCAATTAATAGTAGATTATGCATTAAGGGGATAAAGCAGTGTATTATGTCTCGGGGGATATTTTGAACCCCAAGGACGAGGGATCCTAGGGTTAACTCACGAGCGAAGCGAGGAAAAGCTAGAATCCCGAGGCCGAGGGGTTCAAAAACGCCCGAGACAAATACACTGCTTTATCCCCAAAATGCATACTCTACTTTATATAAACACTGCGAGGCAATAAAACATAATAAAATTAAATAGTACATTACTTCAGAGGGAAGAAAGTGACAGTTCCATACCGAGATTATGGCATTTGCGCCACAAGCTTGCGAGGGGCGCAAACCATTTGAGGTATGGAACTGTACTTTATCCTGAGGTATGTATAGTGCTTTTTATTACACCTACGAGGAAAATTATAGACATAAATGCATAGAAATGTTTTATATACAAAAATAATTTCGTTTTTAATTTTCTGTATGCACCAAGGAGGTTGGTAACTGGTAAAAAAAAACTGTATGTGGCCAGTAACAATTTACTTGAAATTTAATTAGTAGACAGTTAAAGTCTCTTTGCAGTATGACTGCTGACAAATTAAAAAAAAAACCGGGTATGTAATGGAATTTCATACATACTTCCCACCCTTGGGTCGGAAGGTTTCTTCCCTCTAATTGGTATAATTAGTATGTATTTTCAGAGCAGGTGTGATAAAAAAGAATTCTCCTTGATTTAGGGCTCTATGAAAAGTTTTCATTCTAATTTTGAATAAACTCTTCTTGGTTATGAAAAGTTTATATTCTAATTTTGACGTTTGGTCACGGATTGCAAGGAGCTCGTATATTCAATGTTGATTGCATTCCAAATTCAAATGTCATAATTCCCTAGGGGATTATGAAATTCAGTACATTTATAATGACCCGGCTAGACCATAGGACACAAATGACTTGCTTTACGTTGAGTTTGCATGACACATAATATGCCATTGACGAGGAGGTGTTATATAAAAACTTTTACGTGGTCAAATAATATTTATTTACGGGCCTAACAGAATATGTTACGAGTCCCTTTTTTAACGAATATTCCTAAAAGCTAATCTTAGGTATAGATAGACGTTTTTGCACTACCTACCAAACACTCGATCTCTGCTCCAAGCACAGAACAGAACATGGCTCCAAGTCTGTAAAAAAAACTTTAATAAAATGGACTACAAGAAAGTGGCCACACTGAAAGACCCAAAACCAGCTGTTCAAAACGTCAAAGAACCGCTTTGTTCGTTCTCTGTTAACAGCCCGTTTTCGCCCGTTCATTCACTCCGTTCACTCAATCAATCAGCAGTGACCTCTCGAAGTTGCTGGTTTGCGAACGTGCGTTCCGTAAAAAAGAAAAATAAACAATGCGTCTGGCGAAAAGATCTGTTCTATGTTTGAATTTTTAGTGAAACTCGAAGTACAATGGCCCGTGAAAACTCTTTTGTTAGTGCGAAGCGTATCGGTTTAGCTGGTGTCTTGTTTCTGCTGTGCCCAAGTTATATTTTGTGTCACAAGGAGCAGTTGTCAGTGGCGGAACATAAACATGTGCATTGTTCCCACGAGCATCCCAAAGCAGATGATGTAAGTAGTTTTGCTAATTCAATTTGCGAACTGAATTCTAATTCGATTTCAGAAAATTCGTTTTGAGGTTATGTTGGTATTTCCTATCAATCGATGGTTTTATTTCTTTTTTTTTCATATTGAGCAGATTTTGTTTTGATTTGGAATCGTAATATTATTGTAAACTGTAATTTTAAATAAAATGCCTACTTTTAACTATAGTCCAAATAATACTAGGACCGGCGGACTTAACGAAAACGGAACTAAAATCTACAACCACACTGCTTGGGAAAATAACGTAACCACCTAATTTTATTTAATGAAATGTCTTTACCTTCTTATTTGTATAACTCTTGCAAGTTTGTATACTAATAATTAATATAGTAGCTACAGATACTTTCATAAAAAAAAATACCGCCGCGTAAAAAGGTTTTGGAAGTTGTTTTTATTTAGAACTTTATGAGTGTTTCATTGAAGGTCACTAAAATAAATAAAAATTACCTACCTACTCTATGATTGCAACTTTTTTTTGTCAAGTTGTACCTAGCAATTTATCAGATACTTGCTGTTGCCCGCGACTTCGTTCGCGTGGTAATTTTGATGTATATTTTTCCGGGATAAAAAATAACCTATGTGCTAATCCAGACTATAATCTATCTCTGTGCAAAATTTCATCCGGATCCGTTCAGCCGTTTTTGCATGAAAGAGTAACAAACATCTATCCATACATTATACAAACTTTCGCGTTTATAATATTAGTAAGGATTTCTATTAATTTTCCGTGCATTACATGTTTGAGAATTATCTCTTGTGAGTTATTATAATTAATTATAATACTTAAAGAGTCAATTATAGACAACAACCTATAATTCTTAGTTGACGCAATCTTAAAGATACACCTAAAACCGATACCACACGAACGGTTCATCCGCGGCGGCAAACCGCCGTGCACAATTTTATATGGGAACATGGGCCTTTTATTTTGACGCATGTTCAAAGGCAAAATCTGAATTTTTATTAATTATAAAAAACAGGTGATCTTATAAAAACACGATTCCCTTAAAACACTCCAAACGCAGTATAAATTAGGCTGTGGTAAAGTCTTTCCTTCTAAAGTCTCTGACCACATTTGATGCGGCGTTTATTTTACGAAGTATTTAAAGCAATCGTGTTTTATAAGACCGTAAATGTTGACTCAATAAACGTCAAAGTGAGTATGCGATCTCCCGCACGTGAAAGTTGATACAGAAATAGGTCGCGCGGAATGCGCTCTGAAAAAACATACATAAAACACAAAATATTCGGTTTTCATTGCTCAAATTACTTTTTCAAGCGAGTGTTTTGCACATTAACAACATGAGGCCTAAAACGAACAAAATGAGATCAGAAACCAAAAAGTCATTTACATAAGATAAAGATAGATAAAACCATTTACAGATACAGAACATATAAAGAAAATCACAAAGCAAAATCGTACAGCAAGTAAGCACACAAAAAGAGTAACAGAAATAAGCAAACACAAATCAATGAACATTTCAACGTAAAGTAAAGAATTTACAATCGGTTGGTTGAATGTCGGTGTTCAATGTTAGCGGCTGCCGGGTTGTAGTGGAATAAAGGTGATGACAGTGGTTCGAACGAGTCCTCGTTTGTGTTCGCAGCCTCGAAAAGCAAGATAGCCGCATTGTGGCAGCCGATGGGCGACCGCACAACAAGATGTTTTTAGCAGGCGACCCACCTTTATGTAGGCATACTTCGCGACAAATTATTTGAACCATACTTTGACTTCGCACAGACGTATTTCGGGTCTCATTGGCGGGGCACGCGGGATGTAAGCTTAAAATTCTTCGTACTTTCGCTGGGCCATTTAAAAAATGCTCTTTCCACGCAAATTCGCGAGCTCAGCCCAACGGATTTTCGTTCAAATTATTATTCTATATTCTTATAACTTTCATATTCAATGTTTTTTCGCAGCGGTTAACGAGCGGTATCCGGCGGCGGGAGAACCGCTCGTGTGAACGCAGCCTAACTGTACATTTAAATTATTTCCTCGTTTTACCTGATAGTCGATATCTACTCGGATCGGAAGTAAACTTAACTACGTACCTACGCTGTTGCAATTTGCGTCCGGCAGTCCAACAACCTTTAAAGAATTGTTAATTTAAAAAAGGGACCTTTTATGGTTTTCGCCTGCTGGTGGATTTAATCGTTTAAGTTTATGTATGTAAATTCTCCGATATGAGGTTGCCAATTGTATCTTTTCTTTTGTCATTGCTGTTTCTGTAACATTTTTTCCGGTATACAATAAAGAATATTCTTATCTTATGTTATGTACTTTGGAAAAAATAAAATAACTTCCACACAACACAATCACTTGTCCTGGTCCCAAACTAGGATACCCTGGGATGGTAAGCTGGCAAGCACATGACTAACATGGAAATACACAGGCCATATTGTGTACTAAAATGTACGGCCCCGAGTGGGAGAGAAGTTATAGTAGCAATACCACTCGCTAACTGTGAAGGAAAACATCGTGAGGAAACCTGGGTGTCTGAGCTATTCACATGGTTAAGCACATACTCTCTCTCTGAGAGAAGGCCTGTGCCCTGCAGTGGGACGTATATAGGCTGCTTATGACAGAACCCTTCGTGCGCGAGTCCGACTCGCACTTGGCCGGTTTTTTTTTTTATCTTTGTGGCTAATGTTGTATAGATAATGGTACGGAACCCTTCGTGCGCGAGTCCGACTCGCACTTGGCCGGTTTTTTCAAACCTTGTCTTCTTTGAGAGGCCACTTTATAAAACTCAGCTGCATCCAAGACGCCAGCTTGTGCTAGTTCCCTGGAGAATTAACTGAACGCACTAAACACGAAATACTTCGTAGGTGGCATCTAAATAAAAAGTGGCTACGAATTATTTCGTAGCTGGCATTCAATGTGTCAGCTGTCAGTGGTTTTTTTTTTGTATGCACTTTGGTCAATTGACAGCAGATTAACAGCGTGTTAGTGTATGAAAAACTGGGGGTAAGTCAGGTGTTTTAAAATACATTACTCTTTAATGGTTAGTATTTCAAATCTGAAAAAAAAAATATTTTTCAATGTCAATAATATTACTTTTTCTAGGGCCGTCGTCGGTCATTGTTTTAATGATTTTTTAAACTTTATAGCATCAAAAAAAATCGCGAGCATGAATCTGTAGATATGGTTTTATATGAGCTGTACTGTTTTGGTTACTAAAAATGTACCAAAATGACTATCACTGAATGAATGTGTTAGTGACGTTGGTCGTCAAAATTCTATTAATAGGATTTGTATGTCCGTAATTTAAAAATTTCCCCAGCTATTCGCTCGCGCAGCGCAATAAGTCCCATACGAATCCGAGCGCTCGGAGGACCCAGCCTTCGGGCTGAATGTTTGTCTAGGATGAGCTAACAACTTGATAAACATTATTGCTTGTTTATACCGTATTTTAACGAGTTCCATCGCAACGGTTTGTTTGCATGCAACTAGATCAAAGTAATGAAACATACTCACTACTCAGTTACTTACTGACTTGGCCTTGGAACCTACCTACTCCACATTCTAAAGGGGGAAGCCCCCTTAAAATTTTGCTCTATCAAGAAATGCCTAAAGGCTGTTTTTACGCGGAGCATGCTATCCCGTCGCACAATTTTTTTTTGTGTTTGCGATAAAATGAGTTTACTAGGTTTTTGAAATTAATAGTTTTGGCAACAACTTTAGTTTAAAAACTACGTATAGAAAAAGAAAAATACGTTCAAAATGTCCGTAATTTAATTGTACATCAAACCCTCGGACCACTTTATCAAAAGTTTACTCATATAATTACAATATTAAAAAATGTTAACATGTGCGAGCGAGAGTAAGTGCAGCCTTAAATCCCGTAATTATGCGTGACCGAATTATTTCAGTTCAATTATTTCGCGTGCTAACAAAGCAAAGGTTCTCGAGTGGAGACCACCAGCTCGCCGGACCGACTATCCGAAGAAGAAGAAGAGGAAGAAATACATTTATTTAACGTCAATACAATGCAATGCAATGCAATGGAATGCAATGCAATACAATACAATATAATAAAATTTATTGGTAATTTTCATTACACGTCAATAATATAAAATAATGGTTATAAAATAGTACATTACTTCAGAGGGAAGAAAGTGACAGTTCCATACCGAGATTATGGCATTTGCGCCACGAGCTTGCGAGGGGCGCAAACCATTTGAGGTATGGAACTGTACTTTATCCTGAGGTATGTATAGTGCTTTTTATTACACCTACGAGGAAAATTATAGACATAAATGCATAGAAATGTTTACAAAAAACACAAAGATAAATGCTAATCAATCGAAGTTTTTGCGAAAATGCGCGGGCTTTTCCTTTTTTTGTTCGCCCGTTTCTGGAGTAGGCTAAGATCATAAGGCCATGCAGCCACTTCTTCCGTGATTCCGCGCGTTTTATATACAAAAATAATTTCGTTTTTAATTTTCTGTATGCACCAAGGAGGTTGGTAACTGGTAAAAAAAAAACTGTATGTGGCCAGTAACAATTTACTTGAAATTTAATTAGTAGACAGTTAAGTCTCTTTGCAGTATGACTGCTGACAAATTAAAAAAAAAACCGGGTATGTAAATGGAATTTCATACATACTTCCCACCCTTGGGTCGGAAGGATTTTCATACAAACTTCCATACCTTGGGATGAAAGGATTTGAAGGGCGGGATAAAGGCGTTTCTTCCCTCTAATTGGTATAATTAATATGTATTTTCAGAGCAGGTGTGATAAAAATAAAATTACACATTAGACAATTATTAAACAATATACAATTATTTAAATTTATTAAGCATTTCATTATAATACTTTGATAAGTCTAAAAATTCATCGTCACATAGACATATAAACAAAGAAAAAATGAAATAAAAAAACACGGTAGAGCAACAATTAGGGAACACGAGCTATGTCGATGCGGCGGTAAAACGGCCTCAGGCTCAGTAATTGCTGCAGGTCTGAGGCAGACTGCTGGCAGCGGCTAGATGAGGACGGCCTGGCCAAGGACGGAAGGAAGTGGCGTCCAGCAGTGGACGAGTATGGCCTGATGGATTGTTCCATCAATGGCACCACCATTTCGACCCTAGTGGTGTCACATACATTCATCATCATCATCATCATCATCATCATCAGCCATTTGGCGCCCACTGCAGGCCTCCTTCGTGGTTTTAATAGCCATGAGGGGTTTTGTCATAATCGCCACGCTTAGCAGGCGGGTTGGCGATCGCAGTATGCGGTTGGAATCTCAGGCAGACGCTGCTGCCCGTCTCCTGGTAATTGATTTTCTTAGTCGCCTTCTACGACATCCACGGTAGGAAATGGAGTGACGCAATTCTTTGTCCGACATTTACATTGCATAAACTCGCGCCTGTGTCTCGGAGGGGTTGGCAGAAACCAGGTTTGCCACTTGCCACGATCCTCGCTTCGTCGACATTCATTAGTCGCTCATGCACGCACGCCGGTTTCGGATACTTTTAGGGTTCCTTACCCGAAGGGTGCCGAACGGACCCTACTACTAAGACTTCACTGTCTGTCTGTCTGTCCGTCTGTCAAATGGTCTGTCTTTGACCAGGCTGTATCTCATGAACCGTGATAGCTAGGCAGTTGAAATTTTCACAGATGATGTATTTCTGTTGCCGCTATAACAACAAATACTACAACAGAATAAAATAAATATTTAAGGGGGGCTCCCATACAACAAACATGATTTTTTGCCGTTTTTTCTGAATGGTTGTGTCTGATGTGATCGTAGTGATGATAGATAATGGTTCACGGAACCCTTCGTGCGCGAGTCCGACTCGCACTTGGCCGGTTTTTTTTATCTTGCCCTTTGCTAATACATGCTCTATTTGGTCGAATGTAAGTAACATTAATTAGTATAAGTATGCAAATTGCGATTTCAATTGTTGCACAAGGATGTCATGTCACACTTGTAAGCAAATCGGTTAAAACTGTTAAAAGAAAGGCCCGAGCCGATTAATTTATCGCTCGCACGTTTGCAAGGCGATGCCCTATCGCGAACTTGACGATAGGGAAACTAAAGTTACCTTTAAACCAACGCGGCACTGCGAATCCAAAAAACAAACGATTTTAATTAAATGTTCTAGTTAATGAGCGGTGGGAGCGGAGGCGCCCGCTTCTCATTCTGGAGGTCGTGGGTTCGAATCCCGGCATATACCAATGACTTTGTTTCTTTTAATTACTTATATTTGTGAAGTTATAGTAGCAGTACCACTCGCCAAAACGTCGTGAGGAAACCCTAGTGTCTGAGTTATTTACATACCTCAGCGCTTGCTCCGTACAATGGCCCAACTAGGTATGAAGCTAAGTGCGGAAATTCTGGTCCAACTAACTTCGACGTTTCAATTCGCGATAGGACTCAATAAGCCACATATCTACCGGCCACCGAACCGTGGACTGATGTTTGATGTTCCAGCTTGTGGCTTAATTGATTGAATGGTTGGTTGCGATTTCCAATTGCTTTTGACGCCTGGTATGCTCTATTATGAAGTCTTTCTAAGGCCCCGTACAGTAATAATATACTTTATACTTTATTGCACACATAAAATCACATGAATAAAACAAAACATTTACGGAAAAATTAAAAAGTGTACATGGCTTATTTCAGCAGAAATCTCTTCCAGCCAACCCTTGATGTGGTGATACGAACATTATAAACAAGGGAGGAAAGTGTACAATCATTATTAAGTACTATATGTGAACCCAATACAATCACACTCCGAAAAACATTTTTTTATTGTTTTATTTTCAAATGTTTCCTAGATTTTTATATGATTTCTATGGTATAAAAGCAATGTCACTCCAATCTGAGTTAGACGCAAGTCCCAAACTTTTAACTCTATGTTTAATCGCAGTGTACGCTGAAAAACAGCGCTGTCAGGTTAGGTGTATCCTGCAACATTCGCTGAGTGTTCCGTGTGGCGGCGGATTAAGAATAGCGTCACTCCATTACCTCCCGTGGATGTGGTAGAAGGCGACTAAGGAAATCAATTACCAGGAGACGGGCAGCAGCGTCTTCTTGAGATTCCCACCACATACTGTATCGCAGTACGCCAACCCGCCTGCCAAGCGTGGCGATTATGACAAAACCCCTCATGATTATGAAAACCGCGAGGGAGGCCAGTGTCCTGCAGTGGGCGTCAAGGGGCTGATGTCTAGTCCTAGGTTTTGACATTGGAAATGTTTATTGGTTCGCTCCAGTGTAGGCTCCGATTTCATGAAAAAGTGCGATCCCCTTATATCTCAGAGAGTTGTAAAGATATGATATTAAAAAAAGGCTCGAAAGACGCGTATTTACGAGAGCTGTAAGGTGCTATGTGCTTATGGCTGAAATAAGTAGGAAATATTTTTTTTCCGAATTTTTGATTTTCACCCTATATATTTTGAAAACGAAGTGTATAAAAAAATTGAAAAAGTCTCCTCTGGACAATTTAGTCAGCTACAATTTGAGCCTGAAACAAAGACGATCGCGTTAAGGGATTGCCCTGTAGCCTAACCTTTTTGAAAAAAGTCAAAAAGTCAGAACGACATTTTTCACATGACATTTATGACTCGATCCATTTCCAATGTGTTCGATAGTCGTGTGAGGCACGAAATCTGAATTTTTCAGTGCAAGTTCTCCATTGCCTCTTGCATATTTTCGCAGTAACGTACATTGCAGTTTCGCACTTCGCAGGTACGTAGTTAATCTATATTCATCAGTCTGTTAATGTACTGATAACACTGTCGGTTGTTTTGTTAGGGTTCCGCACCTCAAAAGGAAAAAGGGAACCCTTATTGGATCACTTTGTTGTCCGTATTTACGTCCGTCCGTCCGTTCGTCTGTCTGTCAAGACCCTTTATCTCGGTATCCAGTTGAAATTAAAACCATATACTGAGGTCTACAGTCCCTTAAAGATAAAAGCTCGGTACCTACAAATTTGTACGGAAACCTCGGTGGGCGAGTCCGACTCGCACTTGTCCGGTATTTTTGTATGCAATTTGGTCAAAATTAACAGATGGTTATCGTATATTGTAAAATCGTCTCTAGCGGGTCATTCCACCAGTTTCTGTCCATAATATTGTAATGAAGTGCCATGCGGTACGTCACGTCGTGACTTTGCTTAGGGAGTACAGTCGGCAACACAATCATAATCATCAGCCATTTGGTGCCCACTGCAAAACAATTCAATCCGAAATCAATAATTTCAACGTAAAGAATTTACATTCTGTTTGTTGAATGTCAATGAACGATGTTAGCAATACACGCCGTGTCCGGACTTTCGGGCTTCTGTCCGGACTTTCGGTCTTCAGTGAGAAAGAAGAAAGAAAGAATTAACGTTTATTCACCGCCGCAGAAGGGGTCGCATAATCAGAAATAAAAACATATTTCAAAACACACATTTGAGTAAGGACTTTAGGTCTTCATTATGGTCTTTTGGGCTTCAGTCCGGACTTTCGGTCTTCAGCACGATCTTCCAGGGTTCTGTTGGGACATTCGAGATCTACTAAGGACTTTTGGGCTTTAGTCCGGACTTCTGTATGATTTATAATTTTAATATCGCGACTAAAATGTCCGGATTTTTGTTCGGTCCGGACATTACTAATTAACTGTTAACTCTAGCAGCACATATATTTTCACACGCGTGCACTCGACTCAGAAACGTCACGGGTGAGTTTTCATTAAAAATGTATATTATTAATAAGCCGTCAACTTAACATTAAATAGCATGAACTCACACCCTGTAACCTGGAGGGGTAGGCAGAGACCAGGGTGTGCCACTTGCCATCCTGACATACGTCTTTCGCTTCATTAACTTTTCGACTTGACTGTACCTATGAACGAATATTATTCTTGTGGTTAGAATTTGTCTTCAGTCGCCGGCGAGCCGAGCGTTGAAGGTATAGTTCTTAACGTAAAGTTATTAGAGTCGAATATTGCCAGTTATCTAAACTATGATCTTGCAAGTAGGCACAGAGTCTGTGACTTCATCTTCGATTTATTATTCTTCGAAGGACTTCGTTTGGCCTCAAGTTTGTGTGTCTCTGAAGCTAGCTATATTACCACTGCAAGGCACAGGGCCTTCTCTCGGATTCCTCCGAGATACCTCTCTCGGGTATAGGCTGAATCATCAAGCGTGCCCACCGCGGCTGGCTATTGCAAATATTCTATAAACTCACGTTTCCTCAAAACGTTTTAACACGGAAATCTTATAGTTTCGCCATGTCCGTCCGTCTGACTGTATGTCTGTCTGTCCGCTTGTAAAAGAATAACTTTGTACAAATTCCATTGAAAATTAGTGAAGGAAAAAAACCCATCCTTCTACAGAACCCTACACTGCGCGTGGTCCGAACCGCACTTGCCGGTTTTTATTGCAAAAAAAATATGATGCAAACTATCATAAAACCGCTTAATGCGACGGTAATAACTCCTTCCTTCCGCGATCTTTCGCCGACAAATCAACGTGTTTTAAAACCAGTTCTCGCCGAAACAAAGTAGGACAGTGACATAACCCACGCGCTGACCGGTTGGTCAGCCATATTGTATGTTATTCAGAACATTACAGAGTAATTTGTAAAATGCGTAATTCCTGCGACACCCCTACTATTAGAGTTTGTTTGGCAAAAAGTTTTGTTCCAAATATAAACACACACACACTCATACGCACGCACGCACGCACGCAAGCACGCACGCACGCACGCACGCAAGCACGGATGCACGCACGCACGCATGCACGGATGCACGCACGCACGCACTCACAAACATACACACACACACACGCACACACACACACACGCACATTTTTACACATGGATACCCGGTTAAGGTCTTATTTTTGAATGCGCCGTTCCTTAAAACACTTTATAAACGCCGTATAAAATAGTCTGCCGTGAGATTTTACAAGGACAAGACGTAAACTGCCTCTGAGGAGTGTTTTGGAGGAATCCTGTTTTTATAAAAGGGACCGTTAGTGTTTAGTGTCTTTTTATTTTTATATTTTTATTTTTTCAGGCCTTTTATGTTTTAATTTCGCCCAAGTGTGTAAATGTGTGTTTTGGTGTGTAAATAAAACATTATCTTATGTTATCTAATAATCACGCATCTAAAATCCTTATTTAATTTTCATACTTTTATTTCATCATCATTCAGCCACAAGAAGTCCACTGCTGGACATAGGCCTCCTCCATGGATTACCAAAAAGACCGGTCAGAAGCGGCCTGCATCCAGCGCCTTCCTGCCACTTGGATGAGGTCATCTGTCCATCTTGTGGCTGGATTTTTATTTAATCTTTGCTAAAAACATAATTTCATTAATTAGATAATTAGCTGTTAAATTGTATTGTTTCATCCACTATTTTTAACCGACTTCAAAAAAGGAGGAGCTTATCATTCCGACGCGTATGTATTTTTTGCTATGTTCTCGCATAATTCCGTCAAATCTTAACCGATTTCGACAATTCTTTTTTTGTTTGAATAGATCAAACCTATTTTGATTTGGTGAAGATCTGATGAAGCCTTTGAGAGATGGAGAATGGAACTCTTCAATGGGCAGCAGTAAATAAGGCCTAATGGAGCCCATCCTTTAGTAATATCCGTATGTTTAATAAAATACCGTAAAAGTAGTCCCAAGTTAATTTGGTGATATTCTGGTGAAGACTTTCGAATCTTCAAATTTTAAAGCAACGAATTAAGTAGGGTAAATTATGGTTATAAGGGACATCTTTATTTTTCTCCGACTCCCCACAAAAATTGAGAAATAAAAAATTTTTAATAAATAATAAAACCAACTTAAAAACACTACAGCACTAAAGGGCACCGACTACAAATTATACTTCTACAATACCTACATGTATACATACTTCTGATTTAAAGGTATCCTTTTAAATTATTTCTAACTTTTTAGTGCTGTAGTGTGTCGAAGTCGGTTTTTGTTTTTTATTTAAAATTGTTTTTGCAGATCAAATTTGCAAAAAGTGTCAGTACAGTCTCTCAATCATGTTAATTTAATTGTGAATTTCAGAACCATGGCCCTGAACCTCGGGCAAATAACCTGGGACTAGATAGCGTTAACGCCAGAAACGGCCGTTTCTGGCATAAATGCTATCTAGTCCGAGGTTCGTGGGTCCTAAAAATCACTGTTAACATGATTGAGAGATTGTACTGACACATTTTGCAAATTCGATCTGTAAAAAAAGATATGATTTTTGTTCCTCGTTGGAGCTAGTGTTACTCCTTGGAACACCCCCCCCCCGACCCCTTTCTAACATAACATAACATAAACTCACGCCTGTATCCCAGAGGGGTAGGCAGAGACCAGGGACTGCCACTTGCTACGATCCTGACAGATCACTTTCGCTTCCTCAACATTCATTAGTCGTTGCATGCACGCACGCCGGTTTCGGGATGTATGCTAGCGAGACTTGGGTATGGCAAAAGAAGCAAGAAAGTAGGATTAATGCAGTAGAAATCTCTCTCCCTTGAGAAGTATGTTTGGTGTTACTTTGAATGACAGGATACGCAATAGTGTGATTAGAGAACGTTGTGGACTGAAAGAGGATGTAGTGACAAGAATTGAGAAAGGAATGTTGCGTTGGTTTGGACATGTGGAGAGGATGAAGGAAGAAAGATTGACAAAACAAATATATCGAGCGAATGTGGATGGAAGGGCCGGTAAGTGACGACCCAGACGGACATACTTCGACCCCTTCCTACATAGAAGAATGTCCTTTCTTTTTAACACATATATATTTTGACTGCCTCGTTGGTCTAGCGGTATCACGTCTGATTACCATGCTGGAGGTCGTGGGTTTGATTCCCACTGGGGCTACCGTACATTTGTACAAATGGCCGCAGTCTGGGTGTATATTTATGTTTGTGACGACCTGGTTACCGTAACACAGGGTATCCTAGTTTGGGACCAGGACAAGTGATGAAATACCCAGAGTGAGGGTGGAAGGACGGACATATTATATTGTAAAAACAGAAAAAAAATACAGGGATGTGTCCAACAAAAATGTATTTTTTTCCGTTTAAAAAAAAATATTCCGTACTTTTCTTTAACTTTTTTGGGAGCTTTTTGATTATTTTTTTGCAAGTAACATAATGATTTATTTTGTCAATTCATATCTGTGGGTACATAACAAGATAGATAAATTAACTCAATTTATTTCTCTCGTGTCTTTATATTACTTGTCTTAATATTTACGTATCTACATTTTATTAAATTGTTTTCATATTATAGAATATGGGTCTTATTTAGAAAAAACAACATTAAAGAAATCCTAAAAAGGTACAAGCTGCTCCTACTGCGAACTCTTTGTGATCGATTCATTAATGTCTACAAGTGTCCGATTGAAAATCACTTCCTTGTTCTACATGGCCATTTATATCTACGTATAAGCTGTATTGCTAAGGTCATGCGAGCCGTAGTCGCGTGGCAAAATTCGTGATCTCTTAGATATCTGGGTCAGATCGTAACGTTTATTGTATACAAAGAAAGACTCGGACAAAGTCACAGACTTACCCCCAGTTTCTCGTACACTAACACGCTGTTAATCTACTGTTAACAGCTGTCAATTGACCAAAGTGCGTACAAAAAAGAGCCCTGACGGCTGTTAACAGCAGATTAAAAGCTTGTTAGCGTACCAGAAACGCAGGAGCTGCGGCGTTTCACCGCTGAGCCAGCGACACCGCGGCACCAGCGTTGCCAACCTTACGATTTAAATCGTATTTATATGACCTTTTTAAGTTTTTTTAAGACCTTTTCACCACCTTTTATCTGTATCTCATGAACCGTGATAATTAGACAGGTGAAATTTTCACAGATGATGTAGATCTGTTGCCGCTATAGCAACAAAGCCAACAAATACTAAAAACAGAATAAAGTAAATATTTAAAGGGGACACCCAAACAACAAACGTGATTTTTGCCGTTATTTGCATGATATTAATAACGGCAACTGGTAGACGCTAGACTGGTACGGAACCCTTCGTGCGCGAGTCCGACTCGCACTTGGCTGGTTTTTTTATTCTTATTTCAGTTTATTGGTGTGTATAACAGGTAACAAACAATCAATAATATACACAATAAGTTTAACAGTGTAGATCTAGAATGTCACCCAAAGCATACACACACAGGAAAATGTAAACAAGCTTACAAAACAAGACTGGTACTTAAACTAAACGGTGTGTGTTATTATAATACACATTTTTTTGATGTCCATTTTTCCTAAAACTAAAAATAAAAACGTTTAAAAATGTAATTTTACATAAGAAACAGGAATTACGCTAGGCTAGGCCTGTAACTTTGGGAACCAGTTCTAATTAAAATGTTTAACAAAATTGGGAGTATCACACAGTAAAACAGAAATAATTTTCTAGCGTCGTATGATTTAAAACCGTGGTTAAAAATGTGAACGAAATCGAAGTCACCTGTATATAGACGGAATAACGCTGGAAAATCCTATCACATAACAGTAATTCGAATACGCGAATCCTCTCCGGAATAAGGCCATGATTTTATGTATGGATGGAATTCAAATACTCGTAGGGATTCTACTTTGTACAAATAAAATACGGGGGAGATAAGAAAATATTCGTTCGTATACGTCGAAATATACGGCCGTTGGTTTAACGTGAAACATCTTTAAGTAAGCGTTCATTTTTAGCTCAAACTGCGCAGTCTCACGCGGCACTGCCGCCATCTAGCGACGTGAGTCAAGAAGATCTCAGTAATGGCTACTTTGCTTTAATATAAATATAATAACGATATATAAATGAATTGTACACGACACCTAGTTACAGAGTTACAGTCCTCGTCGAAGCGACATGTTTTCGTTGCATGCGGTTTTAGCAAGTGACCCCCTATTACCGAACTGAAAGACGTTTCACGTCAAAAGAGTTCGCTTCTCTATTCTTCTTCGTAGCCGGCTTAGAGCGAGCTTTCTCAGTCGAGACGAATTATTCAATGTTCACGCAAGTAAGATACTAATTTTATGCAAAGCAGGGAGTCACAGTTCGCCGCTTCTCTTTGCTTAAACACGTCAATACAATTACCATATCATAGCGCATCTTGAATACAACATAACCTTTTGCGTAACTCCTACATACAATTCATAGGAAACGTAATCATAATTACTTCTACTGGCCTGGTCCCAAACTAGGTTACCCTGTGCTACGGTAACCAGGCAAGGACATCACAAACATGGAAATACACTCTGAGGCCATGTGTATAAATTACGGCGTCAACTTACCACTCATGTGATAACTCAGATGCTGTGGTGCCTAGAACGTTTTGCTTAGATGGCGTAGGCTGGCTAGTACCACTTTCTTAATTTTAACTTAAGGGGATCCAGTGGGCTGACTAGCGGCACCAATGAAAAATATTTAAATAAAAAATAAAAACCGACTTCGAAACACTACAGCACTAATAAAAAGTTAGAAATGTAGGTATTGTAGAAGTATCATTTGGAGCCGGTGCCCAAAATATATGTGCTGGTCTTGAAACTGGGCACCGACTCCAAATTATACTTCTACAATACCTACATGTATAGATACTACTAATTATTTAAATTATTTCTAAATTTTTATTAGTGCTGTAGTGTTTCGAAGCCGGTTTTTATTTTTTATTTAAAAAATTTTATTTTTCAATTTTTAGTGGGGGAGCTTGAGAAAAAAAAATAAGTCCCTTATAACCATAATTTACCCTACTTAATTCGTTGCTTTAAAATTTGATGTTCTAAATTTCCATCTCTGAAAGTCTCCATCAGATCTTCACCAAATTAAAATGGGACCAATGGGACGTTATACCTGTTTGAACAAAAAAAGAATTGTCGAAATCCGTTAAGATTTGATGGAGTTATGGAGGAACATAGCCAATATATATACGCGTCGAATTGATAACCTCCTCCATTTTTGAAGTCGGTTAAAAAAAATCATATCTTCTTTCGTTTCGAATGTGTGAACTAATTCGAATTTAATTTAACCCAAAAAATGTTTATTTGCGTGTTGTACTCAATATCAATATTAATCAAAATTACTTTATGATGTTTTGTTAATTTAATTTGTAATTTAAATTTTAATTGTACTTGTATTTTAATTCCAACAATTATTATACTTCTCCAATACCCAGTTGGACACTGTACATACAATAAAATCTGCACAATTTCGTGTAGCAAATTGTCCTGCGATCTCCACGTTACAGGCTATGCCTAGTGTGGAGATCTCAAGCTATCTTACAAAGTACAAATAAGTTTTAAAAAGTGCAGTGAACATGTCTCCAAAAAATGTTGTACATTTTTATTGTTGAAATAGGCAAATAAATTCAATTTTTTTTTTTTTTATTTTTATTTCTCAGATCGTGTTTGGAAAAAGTGTTTACAAAATCTTAATCATGTTAACAGTGATTATTAGGACCCACGACAAATAACCTAGGATCACGAACCCGGGACTAGATATCATTTATGACAAAACGGCCGTTTTTGCCGTTAATGCTATGCATTGCATTTATGACAAAAACGGCCGTTTTTGGCATTTATGCTATCTAGTCCTAGGTTTTTGCCTTGGGTTCACGGCCATGGGTTCCAAAAATCACTATTAACATTATTGAGATATTGTAGACACTTTTTGCAAATTCGATCTGTAAAACAGATATGTTTTTTTTTCTGGTGGCGCTAGGTTGCCGAAAAATCGATAGTTTTGCAATCGATTGTAAAACGCTAAAATCATCTACACGTTCGATAGGACAATCGATAGTATCGATACCATCGATAGTATCGATAGTATCGATGTCTCTTCTACTGCAATACTATCGGTAAACAGCAATACTATTGATAGTATCGATAGTTTCGTCACTGCCAACCAATGAACTATCAATACTATCGATACTATCGATAGTATTGCTCTTTAATATCGAATAGACTATCGATAGTATTGATAGTATCGATACTATCGATAGTTTTGTATTATCGATAGAGATCTCTAATTCAATAGTATTGGATGAAGAATGCATGCAGGTAAGGTAGGAGTAAGGCGGAGAACAGAATTTAGTGCGCTTAAAAAAGTCAATACACTAGTTGATTTGGTTTGGTTGAATATACCACATTAGTTTTTCTACCACTCATTATGCTTGCATACTGAATGCAATACTATTGAAATAAATATCACTATCGATAGCACAAAAGTATCGATAGTATCGATACTATTGATACTATCGATAGTCTATTCGATATTAAAGAGCAATACTATCGATAGTATCGATACTATCGATAGTTCATTGGTTGGCAGCGACGAATCTATCGATACTATCGATAGTATTGCAGTTTACCGATAGTATTGCAGTAGAAGAGACGTCGATACTATCGATAGTATCGATACTATCGATTGACTATCGATATTATCGTGTTTTCTTTAACTATTGATAGGCTATCGATAGACAATCGATATTGGCCTATCGAGCGGCAACACTAGGTGGCGCCGCTGGTGTTACTCCCCGGAGCCTCTTAAGTAGTTCTTAACTTAAATTCCTTTAATCAATAAATCAGCTCCTACACGTCCACTGCTGGACATAGGCCTCCCTCAAGGCACGGCCTCTTCTTTCTGACCTCGGCAATTCTCATCCAGCCATTGCATTGTAGACTATGAAATAGCCACAGTCTGGGTAAATTTCCATGTGTTTGAGGTATCCTCCTGGATGAGTGATTGTGTTGTGTGTAAGTTTATTATTTATTATTAAAGTTTATTTATTATATAATTTGCTTATGTGCAGAGAAAGTTTTGTCTGGCGCATAGTAAATCCCACCTCTTGCGCAAGAGTGCATAGCTACTCACTTTTGGTGTGAACTGTGATGTGAACAATATATCAGCGAGATTCGCGTGTGAAATATTCCGGGGAACCATAACTAAAGATGATTACATACTGTGCATTTGGCGGTTTTACATTGGACGACAACGGTGAGGGGACGATATTATTTAACCCTTTACCAAGATAAAGATGAGGTTTATTTATTTGTGAGAACGGTGGTAGCGAAGCGGTAGAGCGCCGGCTTCTCATTCGGGAGGTCGAATCCCGGCATGTAACAATGACTTTGTTTTCTAAGTTAAGTACATTTGTAAAGTTATAGTAGCAATACCACTCGTTAACGGTGAAGGAAACCATCGTGAGGAAACCTGAGTGTCGGAGGTGTTCACTCTCAGCGCTTGAAATTGCCAAACAAACATAAAAAAAGCCGGCTGAGTGCGAGTCGGACTCGGGCACGAAGGGTTCCATACCATTATCTATACAAAATTAGAAAAACGACTGGCAAAAAAACACGTCTGTTGTATGGGAGCCCCCCTTAAATATTTATTTTAATTTAATTTAATTGTTTATTTTTGAAGCGAATATAGAACTAAATATTCTGTGAATATTTCAAGCGTCTACCTGTTGCCGTTGTTAATATCGAGCAAAAAACGGAAAAAATATACTTTTATTGTATGGGAGCCCCTCTAAAATATTTAGTTTATTCTGTTTTTAGTATTTGTTGTTATAGCGGCAACAGAAATACATCGTTTGTGAGAATTCCAACTGCCTAGCTATAACGGTTCATGAGATGCAGCCTGGTGACTAACATACAGACAGACGGATAGTGAAGTCTTAGTAATAGGGTCCCGTTTGGCACCCTTCGGGTACGGAACTATGCCCTATGCTCATCTATGCTCCCCTAGGAGTTAAAGGACCGAAGAAAAAGACGAACCTACTATATGTAATATAATTTATGACCCCCCCTCTCCCTGTTTTGTGTGTTTAAGTAATTTAGGTACTTATAGTATGTTTCGTGCATTGCCCAAGCCACACTATCCACAAACCAAGGGAAGAAAATGCTATTTAGCATTAAGTACGCATTTGTATGAAAACTGTTTGTTAAGAATTTAATAATGAAAATAATAACATGAAGTCATCACCGTCTTAGATTCGACCCTCGAGTCTTTCGAGAGCCAAGGTCGAAACAAGAACCTGATCGGTACACGTTCTCTACCTGTATACTTAATTCGCATCCATTCGACCGTAAAAAGATTTCCAACCTATAAAAGTCTACGATACTCGAATTTCTAAATCGCCCCTTTGATGACCGGAAAATAAAGCACGCATGAGCGGACACAGCTGTTCCTTTTTGATACTCTGAAATTAATAATACACAAATCTTCGCAGTTGGCGTGAGATATTACTACAACAAATTCACAAATGTACGTAACTTAGAAAACAAAGTAATTGGTACACGATTCGAACCCACGACCTCTCGGATGTGAGGCCAGCTTACCGACGCGCTTCCACCGCTCGACTCTCAGTCCCATGATGTGAAAACTTCGCGAGGTTAAAAATGCCATAATGTCACGTCACGGGCCTACGATAATGCCCATAAATCCTACACAGTTAAGATGTTTAATTGCATAATAACACTTGTCGCCACGTAACAGCCCACGCCCGAACAGGCGTTCTCAAACTTCGGGAGATCACTCTCGATTTTACTTTAGAAGCCATCGCATGATCGTGATCTGTAATAAACGTCCACAAATAACGTAGAGCAAAATCTTTAAATTTCGCACTTGACCAGCATGGTAGTATGATGGCGTGAGTCACGTTTTGTGTCGCTAAGATGTCAGAATTTGACAATTAATGGAGGTACTGGAAAGTCGCGACTTTTGATATTTAGATCGCACGGCCTGCGTCGTCTTACTGCCTATGGAGAGTCTAGATTTTTTCAATGTATTGTAGTACAATAAAAATTTGCACGAACGCGGTGATTTTATTTCATTGTACGCGTATCGAACTATTTAAGCGTCAATAGTATGAAAAAACACTTCACAAGACACCACCGTGTATCTATCATTTGTACTATAATGCACTGACAGAATCGAGATACTGGAAATAATCATGGCGTGGCGGGTGATTTGTAGGAAAATCTGTAACTCTGTCGTCTCGAGCAGCGCACGCGCGGGACGCGGGGCGGGGGAAACCATTGGTCACCGACCGCCGCGGAGTAAAGACGTATGTGCTTGCTGCGAGCTGATATTGTCATTTCAATAGGTTTCAGTGTTGGTGTACACTACATGGTAGTAGACTACTTTTCAAAAACGCCCAGCTTCTTAGTCAAATCTCTTTATCAAGACTTACTGGTTATGATTATTCATTTTCAACCAACAATACAATACAAATCATTTAGTAGGTTACTGTTAGTAGGAATACTGTTTACATTCAAACACTTATCCTTAAACAGACACGAAACTCCGCATGGTTTTCAAGGCCACGAGCCACACATTGAGAGCCACTGAGTCTAAGACAAACAGTTTTATCCGTTGCGGTTTTCTAGCGTTCAGCCCGGTTCAACGCCTGGCAGTGAAAGTGGCTCCTCAGCACGAGTTTATCAGCTACAGGTGACCGGAGGGAGGGGCAGAAGGACTACTCGCCCCTTTGACATTGAGGAGTGTCAAGAGGAATATTGTATATCTTTGACATTGAGGAGTTTCCCGACATTGTATTCCTTTGACATTGAGGAGCTTCCCGATATTGTTAAGGATATTGGTCCCTTTGACAGTGAGGAATTTTACAATATTATGTTAC
The DNA here is from genome assembly GCA_947308005.1 of Yponomeuta malinellus. NCBI lineage: Eukaryota > Metazoa > Arthropoda > Insecta > Lepidoptera > Yponomeutidae > Yponomeuta > Yponomeuta malinellus. The sequence goes on from OX371023.1 coordinate 2,593,197, forward strand.
TTTTTAAGTGAGATCGATATTGTGTTCTTATTAAAATCCTTTATTGCTCTTAAACATACAGTTTTGCACATAGGCGAGCTTTATGCTACTTAGCATTATCTACCAGCTAACCTAACATTGAAGAGTTTCCCGATGTTGTTGAGGATATTAGACCCTTTACCATTGAGGAGTTTCATGATATTATATCTTTGACATTGAGTAGTTTCACGATATTGTCAAGGATATTGTTCCCTTTGACATTGAGTAGTTTCACGATATTGTCGAGAATATTGGTCTCTTGACACTGAGGAGTTTTACGAAATTGTGTTACTTTTTAATTAAGATATAACTATATTGTGTTCTTTTGACATTGATGTGTTTCACGAAATAGTGTCGCTTTTTAAAAACCCATTTATACGTAGAGGCTAAAAGTGGGGTACTCGGGGCTGCAAGTGATGTAAATTGCTTCGGCCAGATGCCGCTGCCTGTACGTAATACAGAGAAGTTTGTAAAGAGGCTCGAAATTTCGCTGATGCTCAGTTGGGAGAGCGCTGGCACGGTTAGCCAGAGGTCGTGGGTTCAAGTCCCGGCATGGGCGGAATTTTTAGCCTCTAAATAGGTTTTTAAAATTGTCCTCAGCACGGGTTAGTGCAACAAAAAGAATATAATAGTGTCCTTTTGACATTGAGCAGTTTCACGGTATTGCGACAGTGAAAATCGCTCCTCAGTACGAGGTGAGCATCTACCAGTATCAAGGCAGAACAACCACTGGACCATGTCTCCATATTATGTCCCTTTTGCATTGTGGAGTTTTACGATCTTGTTGAGAGAATTGGTCTCCCATTGACATTGAGGAGTTATATCGCGTTCCTTTGACATTGAGTAGTTTTACGATATTGTATCGCTTTGAAATTGAGGAGTTTCCGATGCGCAATGTATTCAAAAGTATCGGGGCTGGTCATTGGCTGTTTCTATATGAAAACGGCCGATGGATCTTCTGTAACATCCTATTTTATATCAAGTTTGTTTCCACGAATTGTGCGTCGCTTTAGATCGGGCTCAACGCAAATGGTTGAAATAAACTGGTATTGTCTTCTTAGAGTTCCTTTGTGATGTTTGTGAACCAGCCTACCAGTAGCCATCGAGTTAATTTCTACTCTAAGCGAGTAGCCTGACTAATTGACTCGTTTTTCTAGCGGTAAGACGTTTGACTGCCAAGACGTAGGTCGTGGCTTCGATTCCCGCTGGGGGCCACCGTCTTCTGTTTGGACAAATGGCCTCAGTCTGGGTGTTATCAAGGTGTATCCATGTTTGTGACGTCCTTGCCTGGTTACCACAGCGCAGGGTATCCTTGCTTGGGACCAGAATAAATTATTCTGTTGTATTGACATTTCTATGAAGTTCAATGAGCTCATTTCAATCTAGACCTTGTTTAGCAGTCGGATTATCTGTTTCATGATAAGTTTTATTCAATGAAATAAAATAAATTAAATCCGGCAATAGTTCTTTTGGCATTCATTCATCTCCCCTGCTCAACCACTGATATTGTATACTTACTGCGCTTTCATTCATCTGAAAATGAACTATGCAATAACATTTTACGTATTCACGTCCATATTTTAGTACCAATCAAGCGTTATTTCAGCCCGCCGTGTTTGTTGATGCGTTGATTGCAAATGAAAATGCAAGCTTACTACTCGCAATCTGCTGTGCTTTATTCCGCATTTTATCCGTCCGTCCGTCCGTCCGTCTGTCAAGACCCTTAATCTCGGAAATTCGTGGAGGTATTGAGTTGAAATGAAAACTATATACTCAGGTCTACAGTCCCTTGAAGCTGAAAAATCAAACTTCTAAGTCAACGTAAAAAAAAAATTACGGCCGTTTGTGCCTCAAAATGTATAAAAATGTATGTAACTACTCCCTAGTTTCCGGTGACCTAGAACGATGTTAATTTCATGTTTGTGTTTTTCCTGGTACAATAAAGAATATTCTTATTCTTAAAGGAGATCCAAAAAATGTATGAGAGCTGGTTCTAGGAGTACGACTCGAACCAAGTTTTCACGACCGTAGAGACGATAATCTTGCTCAATTATGAGATGTATAATCAGATTTTTAACTATTGCCCTATAATTTATAAAATATAATAAAGTGGAACATAAATAATTGAGCTTGCAACCCGCATTACGAGCTGTCACTTTAAAAATAATATAGGGTTGCCCAACGTACGATAGGTATGCCACTCAGATATTTCTCCTTAGTCTGTGATTAGATTTTTTCTAATACGAGACCTCTATATCTTGTATAATATTCTCTTATTACATCTTGTACATCCGTTTTTAGTTAAAAACGATAAAATTCTCATATTATTAACCCAACAAAAATAGCTATAACCATTATTGTGATTAATGATGTTCAGTTTTTGCAAGAACGTATAAGAAAATACTCAGTTAAGATTTAATCCATCATTTGCGCTAGTTAGCTCTAGGGATGTGATATTGCACGTAAAAATCGATTTTCTAAGCAAAATAAAGATTTTTTTGCAAAAATCGATGTTTGTGTCACAAAAACTAAAAACTGAAAGAGTAAAAAGTGAAACGATTTATTAAAACGATTTTTAATAAATCATTTCTCTTTTTCTTATTCTTTTTAAAAATATTTTTCACAATTATTTTTTTTAATTAATCGATTTTTTTAAAAGCGATTACTTGTTCACAGCCCTAGTTAGCTCCAGGTCCCCCATTCGTCGAATCAACAGTCATCTGAGGTTTGTACGCTATCATCTGGTACTTTATTTAACTTGTCATTACTTGTTATACTGTGTCAATGTAGTAAGTATTATGTGTGTAAATGTAACTTACGACGGCATTAAACTTCTTGGCGGTCAGGTTAAATTAAATGTTACGTTTTCATACAATTATTTACGCGATTCCCTCATTCTCCCTAATTCTCTCATAACTTTTGGGGGAAGGAAAAGCGCCACATGCTGTGTTAACTACAAAATCCGCTTACGCAACGTATTCGTTGCCCAAAAGCGCTACATAATCAAGCAATTGATAAGGATAAGTGATTGTGTTGTTTGGAAGTTATTTGTTCGTTTCGCCGATTAATATTGCCGGGCTCAGTGGTAATGACCACTTTGCCAGACATTTAAAAACGACTGCAAGCGAATGCTCAAAATCAAGACACATCAGTACTGTAATGTTATGCTGAATCTGCTACATAAAAGGCGAATGCTCTCGGTGACGCACTAACTTAATACTATAAGGTCTGTAGGTAATAATTGTTTTTGTACAATAAAAAGTTGTTTTAACTTGGTCGTTTCTTTTCCCTGTTGTGTAATTCTATTACTTATCCTATGATGTGAAGCGGGTGGAAAGTAGATGCTTAGTTGGGCGTTTTGATGTGAAGTGGTAGCCCAGAGGATACATGTTGTTTCACATGCGTGCGAGGTATTAGTAGTGCAGTGTTTACATCAGTTTGTTTCACATCATAAGGTCCTAAGGTCGTATCCCAGCATGTATGAAAGATAGTGTGGAAGCCCGTGGCTTAGTTATCCAATGGATTTCCTAAGGATTAAGTCCCGTTTGAATTGAGTTTGTCTATTATGGTACAAAAGCAATGTCACTCCAATATAAGGTTGGCGAACGCAGCACAGGACTCCCGGGACAGGACCGAGAATCTGAAGCAGATTGCTGGCAGCGACTGGATGAAGATAGCCGAGGACAAATAGAACTTGTCAGCTTTAGGAGAGGTCTAGGTCCAGCAGTGGACGAATAAAGGGCTAATTTATTGATTCTGCTTTGGTATTAAGTCCCGTTTAATGGAGGGTAACCCCCTGTTTGTCGTGAACATGTCTGTCTACTGCTAACCGCTCTTAGTTGGCCAAAGTATACGCAGAAAACCAAAAACATCTTGTTACCTACTGTACAAGAAACCGGGAGTCCAGTAAGCTCAGACAATGCGTATGTAAGCCAGCCAAGAGATCACTGGCTGTATAAATCATTCCATATTCAAAAACGTTTCACTAAGACTTATTTTCACAGATATTATTATTATAATCACACAATTAGTCCTTCAATCAGCATTTTGAAGGTTATGTTTCATTTATGACATGACATTGACATTTGAAGTTTTTATTCCTCTGGGTGGTAACAGTAAGAAAAAAAAGAAAAAAATCATTTTATTTAGAATTTTTGGGCAGTATTCTAAAAATTATAAATTATTATATGAAGTTACATATTAAATAAGCTTTCCAGTGACATAAATTTCATAGCAGTCGTTGTACGTAGGCCACGATGCATCTCCTTTGGCAAGTAATATCGTCTTATACTACAAGTACAGGGAAAAAGATCTATATAAAACTATACATTTATTTGTAATGACATCATAAAAAAATTTGTCTTTGGAGTTTGGGAAAACCTCGGTATCTACAAATTTGTATGGAAGCCTCGGTGGGCGAGTCCGATTCCCACTTCTCCGGTTTTTTTTTCAAAGAACTTAATGTAGTTTTTTCCTAAATCTATATCATAAAAGGTAAAGGTGATTGACTGACTGATCTATAAATTTTAATACACAGCTCAAACCACTGAACGGATTGTGCACGCAAATAGTTATTATGACGTAGGCATCAGCTAAGAAAGGATTTTCCAAAAGAAGTGTTCCATAAAACTAAAACGGTTCTTGCAGTTCTGTTTGTCTTTAGTTCTAGACTAGACCAGGGTATTACTTCAAATTACTAAACGTCCAATTTAATTAATTACACTTTCACAGAATCAACTTACGGTTTCATGTAAATGAAACTGAACGAGCCAGTTTTTCCGTCCACAATTTGGTCTTGCACCTTTGCTTAGGAGAGGCAGGCCATTTATTTAATACAGCAAGGCATTGTAGGTATTCGAATTCTTTAGTCTTTAAATTGCGGCTTATATTGCCTTGATTTGATTAATGCATTTGCTGTAAGTTAATTAACATAGTAACTCTTTCTTTAGGGTGAAAGGTGTTATTCACTTGTGAAGGAAAATATCGTGAAGGAACCCGCACCGGCATACAGGGCTATTGCAGAGACATTCCAGTTAGGTACAGTTTCTGTTTAGCAGCAACTTTTGTTCTTATAGATTTTTATTGTTTTTTGACTTTTAATCTTCGAAATTCAAGGCGTAATTTCCATGTTTGTGATGACCTGGCCTGGTTACCATAGCACAGGGTATGCTAGCTTGTGACCAGGACAAGTGATTGTGTTGTGTGGAAGTTATTATTATGGGTACTGCAGAAACAGTTTCCATGTTTATTTTAATTACATACGTTTCTCCCTGGTTAGAATTCTGTTCGCAAAAATCTACTCGTTCAGTTTCATTTACATCCTCTTGGGGGATTATTTCTACTCACAATGTACATTGATAAAAGTTACTGGTTTAAACTTTAAGTCATAGAATTAAAGTCGACATTCGCTTGTGTCAGCAAAGATAAAGATTTGCAGGAAGCTGCGCTCTTCCGCAGTATTAAAACGTGCATGCAAACCTAGGAAGAATTGTCATAGGTCAAGTTATGATGGTTTATTAGGTTTTAAGTGGTGAGACCGATTAAACTTGATCTCCCACAGTCGCAAATGAGATTTGTGCACGAGATAGCAACAGTTTCTAGTGAAAATTAACAATTAATTGTGTTTTTGCGCGTTTTAATTACATTTGCACGGATTTTATGCTTTCAGCTAAGCTGTAAGGGTAATTTAATGTGAAAGTTTCTAAAAGGGCCGTCCGTACATTCATATTAGAAATTTCTTTTCTCTTTATCGATCTGTCTTTATTGTAACAGAACGTAACATAAACTCATGCCTGTATACCGGTGGGGTAGGCAGAGACCAGGGTCTGCCGCTTACCACGTCCACGATCCTGACAGATCTCTTTCGCTTCACCAACATCCATTACGCACACTTAAAGACGATTTCGGGGAGGATGGGGGTTCCACTGTGTATCAGTTTTTCTTACAGAGGGTGAGAGGGAGTCTTGACAGTTCTTACGTGAGCTCACAAAAATGCGCAACGTTAAAATTATAATTTGTAAATGACCCGCGCTATTTTTGTTTTCCTTTAGATTCTTACGATAAATTTATATAACCCGGGGGGTCGGCGTACTCTTATTTTTTGTTCTAAAAGTGAAAGTGAAAGACATTTATTTCATTTGTAACACCAATGAATATAAAATAAAACAAAACAAAATTATGAGGTCAAGAACACAAAAGTTATTTTATGATTTCATTACAAATGTATAACTTTTCAGATTCTTCCCTGTACTTGTTGTATGCGACGATATTAAGTACTGGCCAAATTTCATAGTTCTAGGTCAACGGAAATTAACCTATAAATTTTGACACCCTTGCGTGTGTCCAAATATATGTTTTTGGAGGCATAAACGGCCGTATCTTTTTTTTTTACGTTAACTTAGAAGTTAGATTTTTTACACAGATTCAAGGGACTGGTACAATTGAGTACAGATAGTTTTAATTTCAACTCGATGCCTCCCGTTCCCGAGATAAAGGGTCTTCACAGACAGACGGACAGACGGACGGACGGACGGACAACAAAGTGATCCTATTGGTTCCGTTTTTCCCTAAAATGTAGCAAACATAGTCCTTCCAAACGAATAATCTCAGAACTTATAAAGTTATCACATCTGAAATACAATCACTGTGGCGAAATTCTCGTGAATTTTTTTCTCATTAGTCCATCCAATTCACTTCATTAGATAGAACTGAACTGAGTTTTATACGCGAAGGTCGAGTTGCTAAACCTTTGTGCTGAATGGACGAACGAACAACAAACTATCCTAGAACAGATGTTCTTTCAATAAAAACCGGCAAAGTGCGTGTCGGGCCACGCGCAATGTGGGGTTCTGTAGAAAGAGGGTTCTTAGGGTTCTTTTTATCTGCTTTACAGAACGAATAACTTCGTCGAACTCATTTTCAATGGATTTTTTGTACGAAATTTTACTTTTATAAGTTGGCTGCCTGTTACTCGTTAACTAGTTCCTATAAGGGTTCCGTTTTTTCTTTTGAGGTACGGAACCCTAAAAACAAATGAACACTTAACACGGGAAAAAATATTGTTGTTCGTTGTTCGTCATTGATTTTGAAAAGTAATAGTACCTATATTTACATATAAAAAGTTCTGCCTAGGCACTGCTTAGTTTTAATTTCCGCGAATTATGTGAGAAAAGTAATATACAAGCCTTGACCGCAACTAGGCTTTGATGAACTTACGCATGTGTGCCTGGGCTTCGCCTCGGATGGTCCAGCAAAGTGATCCTATAAGGTTTCCGTTGTTTCCTGTTGAGCTACGGAACCCTAAAAAACTGACTGACAGCTGTTGACTCACACCCTCAGCGCAGTGCTGAGTCAGATGCCCTTTGTGGCAACTTTGACACACCACGGGATGCACTCTAACGCTCTGACTTTGCCTGGTATAATAATCATTAGATAGTTCGTGATATCCTTCTGTATAATAAGATTTCGCAGAACGGCTGATGGTGTGGAAAATACTTTGCGTAACGTCGACCGCGGCACTGAAATAATGGCGGTAAAATTTTGCCCAAGTTAGCATTTATGCGCGCGCTTTCTAAACAATAAAACAGACCAGCGGAGGGAGCATGAGATTTTATCGAGGCGGTTTATCTACAAAAAATGGCCGTTTTAACGAGTTTTGACGTCTATAGTAGGTTAACTTATCGTCGCGAGCACAATGCATCGTTTTTATACCAGTGCCGTGAGATAAAAAAACATCTGTCACTATAAGATAAACCCTATCGCAAATGCGAGCATGATGACAACATAAAAAGATATATTATCGACTTTTGACAGATGTTTCATTTAAATTTATCCCACTTTTGAGAGGGGCATATAAACTTATATCTAGCGTTTCTGTCAGTCATTCTACGAATAAAATCATCACATTTGTCATGATTTGTCCACTGGTGCCTCTTCGCGCCACCTACGCATCCCATTCGTGCCCTTCCTCTGTTTCTGCTCACTGACCGACGTCCAGTGGCCGTCTCCAGGGATTTAAGGACCCGCTCACTGACCTCCGTTCAGCCCTACTCCACGCAACCAAGCACCCTCTGCCGTCCTGCTCAGACCGTCGTCCAGTGCCTATCTCAATTAAAATAATAGTAGGTAAAATGTACCAGTCAACAAAAAATTTTAAAATAAGAAACTTTCGAAATCTTTAAAAAAGATTTAAACCGACGCACTAAAAAGGCAAAAATTATTTCTTTCTAATGAACTTGCATCCCAAGCCATTTACTCACCCCACAAATCATACCTAACTTCTACTAAGTACCTAAGTATGTATGGTGTATTTACTACAAATGTATGGTTTCTAGGAAGTTTTCTGGAAAAAGCTTGACACAGACTCCTCCATTTTTTAAGTCCGTTAATAATAAAATGCTTTTGGTTATAAGTAAATCTAATATTTATTTTGTAACTTTAAACAATGAAGTAGGTGGTTTACTACATAACTGGGTACCCAATGGAGAAAAGAAGCATGATATGTTTTCTTCTGAAAACGGGAAATTGTTACCAAACAAATTAATATGTTCTTCACCTTTGATGTAATCTGTAACAAAAAAATAAGAAGTAATAAAAAATGTAATGCATTCCCTAGGAGACTCTGGATATGCCTTTGAGCCTGCCTTGGCTGATGACGCCCATCAGAGGAGAGGCCGAGTAGACTCCCGAGGCTCGGTACACACATTGCCATTGTGGAGCCTGAAACCCAGTAGAGGAGGAATGGCCAGCTCAATGGAACATTCCCTAATTATATTTAACCCTTGAATGAATGCCCCTGTGCATGTAATATAAAAAAACTATAGTGGAACTTGGGTAATTAAGCATTCAATTTTGAGTTACTATTTTGAAAAAATACAATTCGTACATACATATTCCTTCGTTTTAATATTTGATTTATTTGTAAGATTTGATTGATTGTAGCATAGACCAAATATTATTGTAGTCAGCGCGTTCAAAATATCCTGTAACAAATAAAGAGCATAATTAAAAAGGAGTCCAAAACATTCCAATATGATGTAATAGCTTAAGACGAAAAGAAAAAAGGTATGTAAGACATGTTACGAAAATGATTTTAGATGCCCCTAAGAGCAAAAATTGACGCTATACTGGATAGACCTCTATGGTCTATCTATCCAAATACTGTAGGTATTCACTGAGCATTGCCTAAGTACACATTTGCATTAGTTTGACAAGCATATTATTTACCTATTGTACTCGGTTGGTGATGGTGAGTCAAGTATTGAACTTAATTTATCACTAGATAATAAGTACTATCAACACTTACATTCCGCCACTGCTCCAGTCGTGTCGGGACCATGCTCCTTCGACAAGGCTCAATGCGCCCCACTCTTTCAACAACCTTTCGCTTCCCATGGGGCCAGAAAACTCATTGTTGGATAAATTACTGTGGAGCGTCATATACTCGAACGAACCCCAGTTGATTTTGTTTACTGCGCCCTCTAAAACAGAAAAATATTATAGTTCTTGCCGATGAGTGACTTGTATATGATATGATGTCCGTATGAGCTTGTAGGAAGGATCTCCAACTATTGTAGTATTGTATAAATTAACTGCAATGGCTATAAAGTTTGTACTTACTTCATTTTCGGCATCTAAGCATCTATTGTCCGTTATTTGTTTGTTTATTTACATTTTATTTGATACCTAGCACAGACTAAGTAAAGGAAAGATCACAGACAGATCAGATTTCAATCTGTCAAAAAACGCAAATTGAACGAATGAAATAGTGATTTTCGTCACATCCCTATTTGCCGATTCAGTGTTGTCATACCAATAAGTAGATAAAATCTTATCTCCTATCTAAGGAAGATATGTATATCGAAGAGAAGTCATGCTCGCGGGTGGGATATAATATCGTAATGTTTTAAAATTTTAACCTATCTATCTAGATAGGATAAGAAACTCATGCTCCCCCCGCAGGAAAATAAAATATGACACATTACACGTTACCGAGCGAACAGAAAAATAAACGGTCTCCCTGATTTTTTGGTGGAACGCAAAAAAATTGGAACCATAAATGAAATTTTTCGTTTATTCTGTGCTACAAACATAACTAGCGACTATATTAGGTCTTTCACAAAAACAATCGGAGAACCATCCTGGTCATTTTGTTGTGAAACAAAACGGAATGAAAATCGAATAGGGTCAGGTCGGACACATTACCGAGCGAACAGAATAAATAAACGGTCTCCCTGATTGTTTGGTGGAACGCAATAAAATTGGAACCATAAATGTAATTTTTCGTTTATTCTGTGCTACCAACATAACAAGCGACTATATTAGGTCTTTCACTATTAGGTCTTTCACAAAAACAATCGGAGAACCATCCTGCCCCTATATTACGCTCACCAAATCCTGAGCGATTCCAATCGTTTAACTGTCAAATTAGTATGGAATTTGACAGTTAGACGATTGGAATCGCTCAGGATTTGGTGAGCGTAATTAGGCCACTGGTCATTTTGTTGTGAAACAAAACAGAAAGAAAATCGACTAGGGTCAGGTCTCTGCTTTTAGTCCTCTTACAAACTTGTTAAGGCTGCTCTTACGTGGAGCACGCTGTCTCGCTCGCACCATTTTGCATTGTACAATAATAGCTAACCGGCCACAGAACAAACAAATAGGCGGGAATCCGATCTTTATTTGTTCTTCGAGTTGTAGAGTTTTTTTTTACTTTTCTTACATACGTAATGAAAAGCACAGTCTTTACCTCGGGTTAAATAAAGACTCATTTAGTCACTCGAACTATTTGAACCCCGTCTCGGGACTAAATAAGTTACTTTCACCCCTATTGTAACAATGTACTCTTAACCGTTCCAAGACGAAACCTTCCAAAAAAACTCAAACATAAACAAAGTTATTCAGCATCAATCAACCTACACGAGTGCACGGCACAATAGAACAAATGAACGGCATTCAATTGAAGTGTGAAAAGCGAAACGTCCATAAAATCGCGCTCCGAGTAAAATCGGTCGATTTGATCGGGTTCTATCGATCGTGACAATGTCATTGCCAGATGGCCATTGCCAAGTTACAAAATGGAAAAGCGAGACTAATAAACTCGACACTGGCTCAGGGCCTTACCTCCGGTTCCTCGTACACAAATCTGTTAATCTTCTCGATTTCTTGGCCAGCTTCTCATTCTGGAGGTCATTGATTCGATTGAACCCGGCATGTACTTTGTTTTCTTTAATGACTTTGATTTTTAAGTTACTTATATTTGTGAAATTATAGTAACAATACCACTCGCTAACGGTAAAGGAAAACGTCGTGAGGAAACCTGACATGTTCATAACCTCAGCGGTTGAAATTGCCTATCTGCGGTGGGCACGCGTGGTAATCAAGCCAATACTATCTCTCTGAGAGAAGTCTGTGCCCTACAGTGGGACGTATGCAGGCTGCATTCATCATCATCAGCCATTTGACGTCCACTGCAGGACATAGGCCTCCCTCATGGTTTTCCAAGCTTGCCGGTTTTGTGCCGCCCGCATCCAGCGACTCCCCGCCGCCGTAACCAGGTCGTCAGACCATCTGGTGGGGGGCCTTCCCACGCTGCGTCTTCTGGTCGCAGTCGCCAGGTCAGAACTTTTCCGCCCCAACGGCCATCAGTTCTCCGAGCTATTTGCCCCGCCCACTGCCACTTCAACTGAGCAATTCTTCGAGCTATATCTGCTTATCTATCTATATTTATCTATATCTATATGTATTATCTATATATAACTTATCTGCTTATTTTGTTTCTGTGATGTATCTTGTTGGTATAATAAATGTCTTTCTTCTTCTTCTTATAAGGGTCTTCTTTATTTTTCTCCCACTCACCCACTAAAATTGAAAAATGAAATAATTTAAATAATTTGAAGTACATATGTGTACATTTAGGTATTGTAGAAGTATAATTTGCAGTCGGTGTCCAGTTTCATGACCAGCACATGTATTTTGGGCACCGATTCCAATTTATACTTCTACAATACCTACATGTATAAATACTTCTAATTATTTAAATTATTTATAACCTTTTAGTGCTGTAGTGTTTCGAAGTCGGTTTTTATTTTTGATTTAAAAATTTTTATTGTCTCGAATGTCGCTGTAAAAGCTCTGCCAGCCAGCCAGCACGTGACAATGACCTCTCCTTGCATTTCAGAGAGAAAATAATATTGCCTCACGAAGAGTAAAAAGAACTCAAATGTCCATTCTATAATGTCTACAGCGTGATATTTAAACAACCTGAAAACGCCTTGATTTAATTTGAATAATGCGTTTGCTGTAAGGTTATTAACGATAGTAAATACGAAACTACACACAGTTTATGGCGAAAGGTGTTGTTCAAAATGAAGGAAAATATCCTGAGAAAACCAGCGGTTTCTAGTTGACTCTGCACGTATTGACAATGTATTTTCTATGGATTAAGCTGACTAAGCTGAGGTAACAGGTAGAATCCTCGGCTCTATCTAAAAACAAAATGGCCAAGTGCGAGTCGGTCTTGCGCACGAAGGGTTCCTTACCATTATCTATACAGCATTAGACACAAAAATCGGGAAAAAGCGGCAAAAACTCACGTTTGTGGTATGGGAGCCCCCCTTAAATATCTATTTTATTTTAATTTAATTGTTTATTTTTTAAGCGAATATAGAACTAAATATTCTGTGAATATTTCATGCGTCTACCTGATGCCGTTATTAATATAGAGCAAAAAACGGCAAAAAAAATTCGTTTGTTGTATAGGAGCCCCCCTTAAATATTTATTTTTGTTTTTATGTTCTTATATTCTACTTGTTATTATAGCCGAAACAGAAATACATCATCTGTGAAAATTTCATTTGACTAACTATCACGGTTCATGAGATACAGCCTGGTGACAGACAGACAGACAGACAGACAGATGGACAGACAATGTGTTACGTGGCACAGGTGCCATCTAGCGCCAAGAATTAAGAGGATCTCAGTAGTAATAAGCCTTACTTTGTTTTAAGTTTTTTTATTGTGATAAATACTTTTTTATCTTATCTTTTTATCTTAATGGCTACTTTGTTCTACATGATGTAAACATTCACAGAACAATATGTAAACATTAATTGCACCCGAGACGTAGTCACACAGTTACATCCCTCGCCGAGGCGGCATGTTTTCGTTGCATGCGGTTTTAGCAAGTGACGTAGGGGTCACTTATTTCTAAATCGGTATGTATTGTCATCTTAACGCGCAAACATTACACTTCGGTGTAGATAGAAACTCAAACGAAATCAACCTTTCGCGCGTTAGTCTTTTATTACAAATTGATTATGTAAGGGTACCTACCAGCTCTGTTGGATTTAATGGATTGTCAGTCTGAAATCTGTCTAAGCATCGTAGTAAATGTTGTTTGTGTGACAAGTATAACCTCTCATTTTTGGATGTATATTGTTAGAATCACTACCTATGTTTACCTTGTATTTATCTGCAGGTGATAATTTAGTTTTGACGTGAAACGTTTTTCAGTTCGGTAGTAGGGGGTCACTTGCTAGAACCGCATGCAACGAAAACATGTAGCCTCGGCGAGGCCTGTAACTCTGTAACTACGTGTCGTGTGCATCTCATTTATATATCGTTGAGTAGAGCAAAGTAGCCATTACTTAGATCCTTTTGATTCGTGCCGCTAGATGGCGCCAGTTCCGCGCAGTTTGAGCTAAAAATTAACGCTTAAAGACGTTTCACCTTAAACGAACTGCCGTGTAACCAGACAGCGCCACCCGCTTTTATACCAAACGTCATTGTGTTGTTGACCATCTGCGTTTCGTTATTTATCGTAGAAAGTTATTAGAAATGTCAGTTTTGTAGGTTTGAATGTGTGACACGAAACAGTAAGATATAACCAAACGTAGGGATGACAGAGTTGTCAACGGATCGAGCGATGCGAAAGCTGTTCAGAATTACAGTAAACAGAGACTGTTGTGAAGAGAGGCATTTTAAGACGAAGAATAAAAATGTGAAATATATCTATTTATTCAAAGGCAATCTCTCTCTATCTCTACGATTTCAGAGTTAAGTCCATTGTACCTGAATGACCGAGCTTTGCTCGGTATTTTTTTTTTGTTTATCGTGTTTTTTTGGAAATTACAGTTAGATACGATGAAAAAATAATCGGAGTGGAGACAGGCTCGAACCTGCGGCGTCTTCTGGTTTTGGGACCGCCCGATTTCCCAGCGAAATAAAAATGTCACATAAAAATTTTAGTCAATTAACGTAGACAATTATAATATGGGGATTTTGTTACACTATGTATAACCGTGAAGGAGAATATTGCGAGGAAACTTGACTGTTTTAGGTGGTCACCCGTACTCTCTCTCTCTCTCTCTCTCTCTCTCTCTGAGAGAAGGCCTGTGCCTTACAGTGGGACGTAGGTATATAGGAATAAAAAAAATTATAACGAAACTGTCTGAGAAACACAATCTCGACCCTGCACTAGAATCTAGGGTCTGAGTTCAAAAATAGAACAGGAAGAAAATAAAAAGTAAAATAAAATTTCAAGATGGCGGCGGGCGACGTGCCGCGCATTTTGCATATCAGCTTTCAACGCGCTTTTAAACCGTGGACAATAATGTACTTCGATTTATGTAGTTAATTAGGTACCTGTAATGCCCGACAAATAACTTGGACAAATGACTGACTTCGCGTGAGACTTATTTCGAGTCTCATTGGGGACGAGGGATGTTAGTTAAAATTCTTCGGTCCATCGCAAACTCGTCCCGACCGCGCGGATTTTTGTTCAAGATCTGTCGGATATAAGAGCGGTGGTAGCCCAGTGGGTAGAACATTGGACTCGGAAGCGGAAGGTGAATCCCAGTGCGGGCATGTACCTATGACATTGTTTTCTGCGTTATGTACATTTGTGAAGTTATAGTAGCAACACCACTCGCTATCTGTGAAGGAAAACATCGTGAGGAAACCTCAGTGCCCTCAGGCTCACTATTCATATACCTCAGCGCTTGAAATCGCCAATCCGCCGTGGGCACGGTTGGTGATTAGAATAGAATAGAATAGAATAACCTTTATTTGGCACATAAAAATACAATAGAATAAATTAAACTTAAAATTATTACAGTCAGCCCATACTCTCTCCCTGAGAGAAGGCCTGTGCCCTACAGTGGGACGTATATAGGCTGCTTATGATGTCGGGTATTATACTAGAAGTAACAAGTCGATTAAGACGAAAAACACCGGACAAGTGCGAGTCTGACTCGCCCACCGAGAGTTCCATGAATTTCTCATGGATCAAAAAAAAAACTTGACGAAATTTATATGGTGACCACTTCTTAGGTGTCACCTGCCCAACAAAAAGATGAAAACAATTATGTCGGACAACGTGGTAAGGAGTTATAGCTGAACATACAAAACAAAACCGCCAAGTGCGAGTCAGACTCGCGCACGTAGGGCTCCGTACCATTATTTATACAGCATTTAAATATTTCAAGCGTCTACCTGTTGCCGTTATTAATATCGAGCAAAAAACGGCAATAGTTATAGCTGAACATACAAAACAAAACCGCCAAGTGCGAGTCGGACTCGCGCACGTAGGGCTCCGTACCATTATCTATACGGCATTTAAATATTTCAAGCGTCTACCTGTTGCCGTTATTAATATCGAGCAAAAAACGGCAAAAAAATCATGTTTATTGTATGGGAGCCCTCCTTAAATATTTATTTTATTCTGTTTTTAGTATTTTTTGTTATAGCGGCAACAGAAATACATCATCTGTGAAAGTTTCAACTGTCTAACTATCACGGTTGATGAGATACAGCCTGGTTACAGACGAACGGACGGACGGGCAGCGGAGTCTTAGTAACACCCTTTGGGTACGAAACCACAAAAAGACATGTAAACGAACTCAGTACCTCCTTCCCTTTTTGAAGTCAGTAAAAAAAATTCAATAAAGAAGGCGCATACTAAAATCCTCGGATCGACATCAAGAAACGCGTAACGCGATGAAATGCGCGATAAAATATAATTGCTTTTAATTCGCAGCAGAAATGTTAGTGAGTATGCTTTGTTATGCTAAATAGTGGTTGAGAACTGAGCAGTGTCAAATAGTTCAAAATAGCAAGCAAAAAAGTTTTTTGTTTAAGTTTTTTTTTTCACAGATTATTTCCTTCCTTGTACCAATGACTATGTTTTCTAAGTTACGTATATTTATTTTGTTTTAGTACCGATACCTCTGGCTAACCGTGAAGAAAAACGTCGTGAGGAAACCTGAGTTTCTGAGGTGTTCACATACGTCAGCGCTTGAAATTGCGAATCACACGCGTGGTAATTAAGAAGGCCCGTGCCCTGCAATGGTACATAGAGGTGTTCACATACATCAGCGCTTGGAATTGCCAATCCGCGGTGGGCACGCGTGGTAATTAAGGCCGCATTCTCTTGTTGAGATAGGGGCCTGAGCCCTGCAATGGGACGTATACGAAGCTACTTAAAAAATCCTTCGTAGAAAAGAGACCCTACAATTAGCTGTATTTCTCCGTATATCTTTCTCTTTCTCTCTCTGGAACAGAGTTGAACAGTTTTTACATTCTTGAAATGGTATTTTACAACCCGAAAGTCTGTAATCTAGGATGTTTTGTGTAACTTTTGGCACTTAAAAATAAAAATAATATCTTGAACAAAATAAAAAAAACCAAGCAATGATTTACTTTCGAAAAATAACTTTCCCGTTTATATTTAGGTACCTTGTTAAATAATTTAAATTGTAGGTTACGTTAGTTTGTATTAGATAACATAGTTAGGTAAACTCTAGGTTAGTTCATATATTTATTGTTTCTTAATATCATTTGTCTTAATAAATTACTTTTACATACTACAATTATAAATTACTGCATAAACTAAATGCCTGCCCAAAATATTTATCAAATGCATTTAAAAACAAAACACGAATACATAGCGCACTCTTTCAATTTCAACAGCTTTCTTCCCTTCAGATTTGTACCTCCACAAAAAATAAAGTAAAAACAATTTTTGTTTAAAAACTTGCGACTGTGTTGACGTGGAGCATGCTGTCTCGCTTTAATTATTGTTATAAAATTAGTAAACTTTTGATAAATGTGGTCTGAGGGTTTGACGCTTAATTAAATTACGGACATTTTACATATATTTTTGTTACGTAGTTTTTAACTAAGAACATTTTAAAATCTTTGATTTTGGGATCGAATTTTCTCAATGAAACACTTATTACAGGATAAGAAAAATATGTCTTCAATATTCGCAATTTAATTATCCATCAAGTTCTCCGACCACATTTGTGAAAAGTTTACTCATAATTATTAAAAATGTTAAATTGTGCGAGCGAGACAGCACGCTCCACGAAACAGCAGCCTTAAAATAAAGGCTTCAGGGCAGGCAAAATACTTTTTACTAAAGAAATAGTAATAATAGTAACAAATTAATAAATAAAGAGACTCGTCACCTCGCGCTTGACTCATTTACAACATCGCCCGATAACATGCTAAATTTCTCCGCGAATTATCGAACAATCTCGGTGCAGACTGGTTACACCATTTCACTTGTTTTGTAGAGCAATAAAAACAGCTTTCGCTGATGCAGTAGTCTGTAAACTAGTTGATGGTTCTTGTCTAGAGTCAGTGACATTGGCCATTTAGAATTATAATTTAAGAATGAAACCAATGTGTCACATTCACCTTTTGTTTTTTTTTATTATTTTCAAACCGGAATGATAACACTCATTATGCAGACAGATATTACAGGCCAAAACCACTTAAATTTAGTAAAAAAAAAAAAATGGTGAATTAAGGAGGTCCGTCAAGCGCCAAGTTAAGTTGTTAGCATGTTTTCACTGTTTTTGTAGAGAAATAAAAACAGCTTTCGCTGATGCAGTAGTCTGTAAAGTAGTTGATGGTTCTTGTCTAGAGTCAGTGACATTGGCCATTTAAAATTATAATTTAAGAACGAAACCAATTAATGACATTTCCATTTTTGTTTTTTTTTATTATTTTCAGACCGGAATGATAACACTCATAATGAGGCCGTATTTTACAAGCCAAAACCACATAAATTCAGTAAAGTTTTAGTAATAGGGTCCCATCCCAAGCGCCATGTTAAGTTGTTAGCATGTTTAAAAGGCTTTTTGTAAATTTGTAAAAAGTGAAATTTGTGGAACGCGCATTTCTGAAATTTAGGATTTATAATATACTGGGCTATTACTAAGATACGCAATACCCGGATCACTAGTGTTTTTGTTTTACAACGACTTTTGTTCCATTAGTTTTATTTCGCAGATTTATAATTTTGTTACAAATTGAAAAGTTCGACGGCTCCGTTCAATTAATTGCGCTCAGATATTTACTGTAATCCATGAACATACCTACTAAGTTTGCTGTTAAGTATTTTAAATTAACACTTTTTTTCACACCGCGGTAGCGCGGCGGTAGAACGTCGGTCTCGTCGTGGGTTCGAATCCCCTCATGCACCAATGACTTTGTTATTTAAGCTACGTACATTTGTGAAGTTGTAGTAGCAATACCACTCGCTAAATGTGAAGGAAAACATCGCGAGGAAACCGGATACCCATCGTCAGAAACGCTTTTTTCAAAATTTTATTTATCTTGTGGTGTTGCAGTAACTCGAACCTAATTGAGGCGTGAAGGAACGAGAGCAACTAAAGGCCCTAACAGAGCTACATATGACATGTGGGGGTGCCAGGGTATGACCTTTTAAAAACTGGCTAACTGCGTTTCACGCCACGGTAGGGTTTCGAAGAAGGCGGGATGGTTTTACCTGACTAAAAAAAATTTTGTCTAAAATTTTATCATACCGTTTCGCTGGCGTAATCAATAGGTATATCTATGAAAAATTTCAAATTTATAGTGCTAAGTCTTTGAACTAAACCGGGGACAGACAGACAGACGGATGGACATGGCGACTGATGGATGCCTTGTTGACTACGGAACGCTAAAATTATTATTTTCTGAGTCTTCTATTGAATAAGATCAATTTCACTTGAATCTGATTTTGTGGCATATCTCCGATGCACACACCTGTCCGACAAAATTACGAAGCGTAAACGAAAAACGTTTTCTATGTCAATGTCAGCGCAAAACAATCAATTTCATATGTCATTCAAGACTCGTGTGACACACTGAATGTGCATTATGAGCTGAATTGATGGTTGTTGTTTATGACTGTGTTAATTAGTTGTGGTGATAGATACAGATCTACCACTTCTCTGCAGCGTCATCGGGGTAGTGAATACGAACATAAATTTATAGTAGTTTATGATACTGTTGCATAATAATAAAGGTTCTTATAACACGAGTGTGTTTTAAAAAAACGAGCCGTAGGCGAGTTTTTTTATAGTATCACACGAGTGTTATAAGACCAAGTTATGTACAGTGTCATACACTACTTTATCTACTCTCATACTATAATATCTATCTTTATCTACTCTCATACTATAATACATAAAATAATATTGCAAATAAAACGCTGAATATCAACAAATTTATTTTTACTTAATCTTTGATCTTCTGAATATTACAATTATGAAATTGAATTTGAACCGGGCATTTTTTTTACCAATTTGTTTTACAAACAGACCCAAACTTTATTTAAATATTGAAAAGTTTTTTTAAATGTAAAATGTTGGCGCCAAGGCGCAAAAATCGATTGCGCATGCGTGTTGCGTCGCCGTGGACTCGTTCATTAAAACCTTTTTTTTTTAAAGTAGAGGTTCAACCTTCTTGGTCCAGCTGGAGGTAGTATCTAATAGGTGTATCGTTATGATTAAAATAGTAGTTTATGTGACTCACATAATGAGGGTTATTAAAACACGAGCGAGATTTTAAAAAACGAGCCTTGGCGAGTTTTTTAATAGCATTCGCGAGTGTTTTAATACCAAGTTATGTGCAGTCTCATACACTACTTTATCTACACTCATGTCTTAATCTTCAAAGTAAGGAATCAAAGGAAAACACGTTTGACAAGCTTTGTACTATACATAAATTTACGATTATTTTTGAAACAAAATGGCGCAATTTCGACAAAAGTATCTTGACATTCAATCGTCTGCACTCAGTTTTGCGCGCGCAATTTTAGGTATTTTTAGTTGCACTTTTGGTACCACGAAAATGAAATTACGTTATTTACAGAGTCAACTTTTGACATTAAAAAAAAACTTGAGTTTTGTTCCGTGATCACAGCAACACTTAAAAAAAAAAACTGTAACATAAAGTGAAAAATCTGACCTTTAATGTAACTTTATATTACACTTTTTTTTTTAATTTTCTTTAAAGTTATGTATTGTTTAAAGCCTGTCAATATGTGTTTACCTTTGAATTCTTAATTTGAAGATTATGATATGAGTGTAGATAAAGTTATATTATGATACAGGTGTCCATATCTGTATCGTAATAAAACTTTTTATTTTTGTTTTGGCCTATACGTAATGTTTGTCATAAGAGTTTTGTTTTCAGTTTTATAATCTTTGTATTATAGTATCAGAGTAAATAAAATTTGTTACTTTACAATTAGAATTACACTTTATTGCACTACAACATACCTTCACGTTTCTTTTCAAACAGTTTTCAACAAAATAATCGGTTTAGTGGTCCGTTTCCGAAATATTACGCTTTAAAGCGCAAATTTTTGTTAGAGTAGGGTGACGCCACCACCTGCTAGTATTAAGCGACCAATTTATAAAAAGAAAAGTCCTTACCTACAAATTCCATTGTAAATTACTTTTGTGAAATTACTAGTTATGTGAAGCAGGTACATCATCATCAGCCATTTGACGCCCACAGCTGGACATAGGTATCCCTTATGGTATTCATAACGATGAGGGGTTTTGCCATAATCACCACACTTGGCAGGCGGGTTGACGACCGCAGTATGCGGTTGGCATCTCAGGAAGACGCTGCTGCCCGTCTCCTGGTAATTTTAGTGATTTAAGCAGGTACCTTGTTAAGTAAAATAAAATCCTAATGTCGATCAATAACACCACCTTTTAGGTTCGTATATTTTGATGACACGGAACCCTCCTAACAATGTGCGTGGCCCGATACCCACTTATTATGTCTTATTTAGGGGTGGGAGGAAGTCAAAAACTAGCAAAAATAGTCTTACGTAATGAATGAATGGCGGCCAAGCGCAGTCAAAGGGATTCGGTCAAGTTATTTGCCGCGCATTATACCTAAGTGTAATCTTCCTTACGGCTTAACGTGAACCACCAATGTCGGACAGAGTTGACACATCGAGTTGACAAAATGACAATGGCGATTTCGAAATGTCAAACGTGACGCGCAATGCATTGTTTGTGGGAGCGCAATTTTTATAATTATCCTGCAAGGACGTCTGGTTTAAGACGCAATCTTGAATTGTGAGGAAATCTGAGTGTCTGAGGTGTCTTTAAGAACTATTAAGTAATTAATTATTATTAACTATTATTTATTCTTTTTTTTTAGAAGCTTGGAAAACCATGAGTTAGGCATATGTCCTGCAGTGGGTGTCAAATGGCTGATGATGATGATGATGATGAACTATTTATTTGCAAAGGGCAAGATAAAAAGTACCCGAAACCGGCGTGTGTACATGCGCACGAATGAATGTTGATGATGCGAAAGAGGTTTGCCAGGACGTGGCGAGTGGCAAACCCTGGCCTCTGCCTACCCTACGGAATACAAACCTTCATGTACGTGTATGTTAATTTTTATTGACGCAGAGCTTACGATAGAAACGTTCCAATAAAGGAACAATAGGTAACTTGATATGCTGTCGTGTGTAGGAAAATGGGTTATTGGAAAAAGTTTTCTGCCTCGTGGTTTCCGAGAAGTATCTTATTACTTAAAGGTTTGTTCTCCACGTGCAACTCTACATAGGAAACGTCTTTTGGTCGAGGTAGAGTAAAGGAATTAATGTCAGTTCAATGCATGAGTTTCTAGGTCTTAGAATAATTGTTCCTTCAGTTTGGAAAGTCTAAGTTTGCAAACTTTTGTCCATTTTTTCTCCAAAATGATCTAGGCTTTGAAATAAAAACCTAGTTTTAACGTACCTATACATAAGCAGACTATATACGTCCCACTGCAGGGCTCAGGCATTCTCTCAGGGAGAGAGTACGGGCTTAATCACCACGCGTGCCCACCGCGGATTGGCGATTTCAAACGCTGAGTTATGTGAATACCTCAGACACTCAGGTTCCTCACGACATTTTCCTTCATAGTTAGCGAGTGGTATTGCTACTATAACTTCACAAATGTACGTAACTTAGAAAATAAAGTCATAGGTACATGCCCGCGCTGGGAATCGAAACTGGGTCTTTCACTTCCGAGTCCAATGTTCTACCCATTAGGCTACCACGCGGTAGCTATAGGTATATAATTAAATTAAATTACACAAATTCTGTCAGCAGCAATTAATAAAAAATGAAGCAGCCTATATCAGCAGCACAACGCTGAGTCAGCTTCCTTTTGTGGCAATGTAGATACACCACAGGCTACATCTATAGTCCTGTTTTATTTATTCGTTTTGTCTGTTGTGTATTTAGTTTTCCTTCTGTGTTGTGCATATTATGTTACTTATGTGCTTATTTTGTTTCTGTGATGTATCTTGTTGGTATAATAAATGTCTTTCTTCTTCTTCTTCATATACGTCCTTCAGGTAGCGCACAGGTCTTCTCTCAGAGAGAGGGATGTGTACACCTCAGACACTAAGGTTTTCTCGCGATGTTTACCTTCACAGTTAGCGAGTGGTATTGCAGTAACAAATAACACCTTAAAAAAGCGTCTTTCCCTGATGGTTATTTGTACATAAGTCTTCTCAACCCAGCCAATCAGGCACCGATACACGCACAAAAAGCCCAACAACTGTAGCTAATTCAGAAAACAGGTCCAAGTCTCAGCGATCACGGACATAACGACTCCTCATTACATGACATAATGCGCGTTGCGCAAGTTTAAATAAAAACTCTACTTCACCTATTGCTTTCGATTAATCCGATGAGTGAAAGTAAACTTTGCCCGCCATTTTGTTCTCTTTGGCAACCTCACTGGCCAGTTTGACCTTTGACATCGATGAAGGCTGGTTTTAAGAAGAAAAATGTTCGGCGATCGGTACATAGGTATAGTCTGTTCGCCTAACATTTTAAAAACAATCCTGAAACCGCAATAAAAAAAAACTCTAGGTACTGAAAATTATGACTTTTGTGTTGCCAAGGTTGAAAATTTTAATTGACTTTAAAATTAATATTATAGTAATTATATTATTTATCGCACCATAAGAGATCCGTACAATTACAGGCCTATTACACTAGCGATTTGCAAGCGATTTGAATGCAATGAGATTGCGTAGCGATTGCGTGGCGAGCACGCCGCGACGACGCAATCCCATCGCGTTCAAATCGCTCGCAAATTGCTAGTGTGATTAAATATACAACCAAAAAAAGATATTTTTCGGGTTTTTAACTGGTCTCAAAAAATGCGAAATACCGAGTTACAAAACTTTTCTAAAGGTAAAAGTATTCTAATAGGGGCATAGAGGCAAAAAACATTGTTACAAAGAGATGACTCAAATATTGATAAACGCTTCATCATAAATTTTAAGACGTTATCTTCAAGGTGTGGCGTCAAACTTAGGGCCCGATTTGTGTGGCGCGTTTTTTAGTGAATTTTTAAGGAAAGCTTTCCTTTGTTTTCGAATGTAAGTATTGGAGATAAATTTCTACCTACGTTGCAAGAGTTTACGAAGAACTTCGTTTAGGCTACGAAATTTCTTCGGTCTGTTCTTTTGAATGATAAACAGATTGTCAGGAGTTAATTAAATAAATAATAATATTAATCACTGCAATTATTTCTGTTGACGAGTTATGATTATAAACATATAAACAAGATATAATTTTGTTGAATCAGTCTGTTTACATTTATTACTCTTTCGGAGTAAACAAACTATACTTCCTCTAAATCTATGTTAACGAGCTGTATTAATGTCTCGACTTGTTATGTAACGAATGCTATTGTATGAATGAATCGATTCGAATCGAATTACGAAGAATCTTGCAACGTAGGTAGACATTTATTTCTTTGACTCTTGACCTTTCCTGAATGTTATAATTAGATTATACGTTTCCATTAAAACTAATGTATATTTTCTGTCATATTGTAACATGTCCTCAGTAAAATTAGGTTTGCCGTAAATTAGATGTGACATTTACATAGTTAAAGAACAGCGTATTAGCCTGGCCATCCAGAGGGGTAATGCTGCCAGTATCTTGGGAACTCTCCCCAACGGCAGCAGTCTAGAGACAATCTTTTATAGATAGATAACATTTATTGTAAATAAATATGTAAATATGAATTTTGTTATTTCGTATTTTGTAAAGATAATTAAAATATTTAGAAATTCATAGAACACTTTATGAAGAGAAAAAAGAAACAGAACAGAAAAAAAAGAAACTGTTATCTTGGCGGTCTTATCCCTAAAAGTTATCTCTTCCAGACAACTTACAAACTTATTTACACAGTAGTTGATTTGCACTGTGGTAGTTGTGTGATAACACATGTGTACATCTACAGACTTACCTAATTAGCCGACTGCGGTGGAGCCCAAAAGGAGGTTAATGTGTTTAGCTCGTATGTATGTATGCCCGATTTTATGTATGGTCAGATTTTAACAAATGAGGTCTCAATTGATTCGTCACTCCTGTTGGAGTGTCATAAGCTATATAAAATCGGTATTAATAGAACAGAAAAGTCACAAAAAATAAAATTCGCTATTAAGTTACGTTAAAGTACCACATTGAGTCACTAGATGGCGCTGCTACATTTAATTTATTGTATTCAGATCCTTAGAATACTTTAGATGTAGACGCTATGAAGTAACGTTATAGTTAACAGATGGCGCTGTTATATTTTATTTTTATACTCTTATCTTTGTCACCTGCATCACGTGTATGTATGTAAAACATCAGTACGCGGGTGTCATAGACTATATATAAATCAGCATTAAAAAATCAATAAAAAGACAAAAATAAAAAATAACCAACAACCCGACTGCTAAGCATTAACTACTAAGCATGCGGGACCAACCTAAGGAGTGACATTGCTGAATTTGGGTCCCGTCTGCTTAGTAGTCAATGCTCAGCGCTCGGGTTGTTGGTTATTTTTTATTTCAGTTTCTTTTAACATCTTGTGCTGCGGAACTCCTTGTGTTTATATTCAAAACTGTGCAAACATTAAACTGGGCTCTAACAAAAAGAGTATATTCAATAACCTAGTGATGTGTGTGACTAATAAGCAAACGTTAAGTAAGAAACAATAGGACGTACACGTCGTTTTGAATTTTTGGTTGGCAGCCATTATGCCGGATGAATTACAAATTAGTGACTTTTCAGGGTTTTAAATTAGTTTCGGCGATTTATCGCGTCAAGTTTATTTTTGTATGATAAATAAAAAACCGGCCAAGTGCGTGTCGGGCCATGTGCAATGTAGGGTTCCGTAGAAAGAGGGGGTTTTATCTGCTCACAGAACTAACAACTTCATCAACGTATTATACTTTATTGTACACAAGAAAGAAATATTTTACGCATAAAAACAAAGTAATAAGAACGGGTACATAGGCGAGCTTATTTCTATAGAGATTTCTTCCAGCGAATCAGATGAACGTAATTTTCAATGGAGTTTGTACGAAGTTTTCCTTTTATAACTTGGTCGCCTATTGCTCGTTAACTTGTAAAGCTTACATAGCCGTGATAGTTTTTCTTTTAAGTTCATTATATGTGCTACTACGCTGAATTTTTTCAAGTTTCTACAATGCACCGTCTAGCCAGGAGGGGGGGGGGGGGGGGCTACTCGGACAGGATAAATTACATGATCAATATGTTTTTTTAATTATCTAGTTATACTTAATGAATAGGTTTGTTGATTCAACGCAGTCATCATAGATTACAGGTAAAAAAAATCGGAAAATTAACGACTGCGTAGGTACCTATGTATGTTCAAATTTATTTTCGTCCCCCCATCTCAAGAGTATTTTTGCTATTCGATATCTGAGTGCAAAAGCCGTTTTTATCCGCTAGAGGATAAAGTAAATTGAATTTAGAACATCGAGTGCACCAAGTTTGTAAATTCAAAACATCATTAAACCTATTTACTTCTACCTCCATGGTGCCGAATTTATAATACTACTTTTTTTTATTTGTTATAAACTCAGACTCGGAACCTCCTTTGTATTTTTTTGAATTTAGTCATTTCCTCGCTGAGGTGGGATGAAAAGTTACGTGTTGCACACGAGTGCAAAGATTTTTCACCTCGTGCTCTTTTGATTCCCTCGCTGACGCTCAGGATTCTAATTTTTGAATCCTTCGCTTGCTCTGTCATCAAAATTGAGCACGCGGTTAAAAAGCAACTTTGCACTCTTGTATAACAAATAACTATTAACAAGTTAACATAATAACGACAAGGTTTTATTTGTGACAGTCTAGTCTTTGAAGCCTTTGGATACACGAAGACCGTTAAAATTGCCTATACAAGTGTGTACGCGGCATCGATTTTCTATGAATAAGACAGCATTTTGAAGTCAATAAAATGATGTGACGTATTACATTTGCTACCTTGATCATGTCGGGAATCCCGCGACTACTCCGCTCCTTAAGAATGATCAGCGATAGATTTTCCGTTATGTTCCTGGCCATCTTTATAAATTCGCCGTCTAGTATGGAAAAAGGGTTCACTGTTGAGAATTATTTCGCAGCGGCGTTTCTCCCGCGGTGGCAGCTGGAAGATACGGCAGCGTATCTCGTCACGGACAGTCGTAAGAGGTCTTAACATCACGAAAGACAAGAAATATATGCCCACTATTGAATAGTCACCTAACAACTACTACCTCAAAAGGGTGTATTTGTTTAACGGCACTTCAATTGTGTCAAATCAGTGTTTCGATCACAGATTAAAAAGAAAAAAATTTTTGATAAAAAAGTGAGTGAGTGCTGTAGCGTTTCGAAGTCGGTTTTTATTTTTTATTTATTTATTTTTTTAATTTTTAATGGGGGATCGGGAGAAAAATGAATAAGTCCCTTATAACCATAATTTACCCTTCTTAATTCGTTGCTTTAAAATTTGATGTTCTAAATTTCCATCTCCGAAAGTCCTCACCAGAACATCACCAAATTAACTTGGGTAGTCCCAAGGCTATTTCCGCTATTTTATGAAACATACGGATATTACTAAAGGATGGGCCCCAACAGGGCTTATTTACTGCTGTCCATTGAAGAGTTCCGTTCTCCATCTCTGAAAGTCTCCATCAGATCTTCACCAAATTAAAATGGGACCAATGGGACGTTATACCTGTTCGAACAAAAAAAGAATTGTCGAAATCGGTTAAGATTTGACGGAGTTATGAAGGAACATAGCCAAATAAAAAAATAAAAATATATATGCGTCGAATTGATAACCTCCACCTTTTTTGAAGTCGGTTAAAAAGACAAGTCTTGTGTCGATTATTTGAAAAATTAAATGGGAAGTTAGTGATAGCTCCAGCGGTACGCAATCGTGAGGCATTCGTGTTTACGACTAGAAATAGTGTCAAAAACAGCAGTGATCGTTACACTTTCGTTCTATTCAAATATGCGACTTCAGCCCCTGGTCTCTGTCTAACCCTCCGGGCTACAGGCGTGAGTTTATGTGATATAATGTTATGTAAAACAAGAAACCCAGCTATTTTTGTCTCTAAGGCTCTTTCAATACCTCTTGTAATTACTTTTTAGGGTTCCGTACCTCAAAAAGAAAAACGGAACCCTAATAGGATCACTTTTGTTGTCCGTCTATTCGTCTGTTCGTCTGTTCGTCCGTCCGTCCGTTCGTCTGTCCGTTCGTCCGTCCGTCCGTCCGTCCGTCCGTCCGTCCGTCCGTCCGTCTATCTGTCATCATGACCCTTTATCTCGGGAACGCGTGGAGGTATCGAGTTGTAATTATAACATAAACTCAAGTCTACAGTCCCTTGAAGCTGTGAAAAATCGTCTAATATCGTCTTATGGTACTGCAAGTACAGGGAACAATCTGAAAACTATTTGTTATTCATTTTTTATTAAATCATAAAAAGTAAGTCTTTAAAGTTCGAGAAAAGCTTGGAAAAAACTGCGAGACTCGATTCCTGAATTATTTACAACATGTAGTAAGTACCTACAAATTTGTAGGGAACCCTCGGTGGGCGAGTCTGACTCGCACTTGTCCGGTTTTTTGTTTGTAAGTTTAATTTTAACATCGTTATCGGTGAAGTTGGACGGAGAGCTTATAAATAAGTGTCAACGTAAAGAACTTTTTAATTGGCTGCTTTTTTTAGAATTGCCACTTTTTATCGTATCTGAGAGGACGTATCGTATAAAGGAACTGAAAAAATTTAAGTCGCAATTGAATGGAGAACTTGCTAAAAATACATAATATATCATCGTGAGAAAAGATTTTTATTTACAACTAAAACTTTTCATAATAGAATATACGCCTGTCGACTTGTTATTCTAGTTTTTATTAGAAAAAAAAATTTAATTGCATTCAAAAACTAAATATATGTCAGCTTTTTAGGGTTCCGTAGCCGACAAGGAGCCTATATGCATATGCCAAAGAGCATTTTAACCGACTTCCGATGGGGCCCATCCTTTAGTAATATCCGTATGTTTCATAAAATAGCGTAAAAGTAGTGCCAAGTTAATTTGGTGATGTTCTGGTGAAGACTTTCGGAGATGGAAATTTAGAACATTTGAAAGCAACGAATTAAGTAGGGTAAATTATGGTTATAAGGGACTTATTTATTTTTCTCCCGCTCCCTCACTAAAAATTTAAAATTCGAAACACTACAGCACTAAAAAGTTAGAAATAATTTAAATAATAAATAATAAAAGTATTTATACATGTAGGTATTGTAGAAGTATAATTTGTGTTCGGTGCCCAGTTTCAAGGCCAGCACATATATTTTGGGCACCGGCTCCCAGGTCTGTGAACCTAGGTTCTCGGTCGTAGGAATTGCGTATTTAAGAGATAACCCTGTACCTACCTATATATTCTTGTTCGGTTCTGTTCAATAAACATTTTAACTTTAATCAATCCGTCCGTACTCGTCCACTGCTGGACGTTGGCCACCCAAAGCCACTCCACTTCTGTCTTCGGCCATTCTCGTTCAGACGCTGCTAGCCATCTGCCTCAGAGCGTCGGTCTTATTATTATATTTAGTTCTTTATCAGAATGGTAAATCCTGGAGAAGAATTAAAATGGGATTCCAGGATATATTAAAAGTCTTGCTGGTCGCTGGTTCTAAGATCTCCAAACTGTTTGCTATGCAGACCTCAAGTTATCTAAGACGCGAGACACACAGACACTCTATGCATCTTACCGCGCCCTCGCCCACGTCCCATCTGTGTGTCTCGCGCCTTAGCGGGCGTGGTTGTAGTTTGAACTTATTTCCTGACCTTTTTGCTTTGGCCTTTGTGGGGTAGAGGCTTGGTTGGGTCATTGTTGGATGAATTTACAATTGCATTGCAATCGCTCTAATTTTCCGTGACTAGCTAAGTCAGATTTATGCTCGAAGCAGTGATGGCCAAATGAATAGAACAGATGTTTTCGATTCGAATCAGCTTTTTAAAATTTTCTGAACCCTGCCTGTAGATAAAAACAAATATTAAATTGCGATTAAAACTGTCGGCAACATTACATTACATAAACTCACGCCTTGGCCCTTATTATGAAGTAGCGATATGTTCGGAAGGGTCGCAACGTCGCGCTTGAGCCCGACAATTCACTCGAATTTAGCGACAAATACGGTTCTTTTTTTTAATAGTTTCAATTAAAACTATTAACTTACATAATTAAAATATTAAAAAAAAACTGGCAAAGTGCGTGTGTCGGGCCTTGCGCAATGTAGGGTTCCGTAGAAAGAGGGTTTTTTATCTGCTTTGCAGAACTAACAACTTTATCGAAGTCATTTTACTTTTATAAGTTGGTCGCCTATTACTCGTTAACTAGTAAAGCCTACTTAGCCGTGATACTTTTCCTTTCAAGTTCATTATATGTGCTACTACTACCCTGAATTTTTCACGTTTCTACAATCAACCGTTTAGCCAGGAGAGAGAGGGGGACACCCTACTCGGACAAAAACTTCCGCTTAAAGCTTAATATTTCGCAAACGGAACCCTAAATCGAAAAATGGTCTTCCTACACCCACAATATTTTTCAACGACCAATCCAACGATGCCCCACATGGTGGGGTACACGAGAATAAAAAATCATCCCCACTTTCCATGTTAGGGGAGGTACAGTAAAAAAAAAAAATCCAACATTAATTTTGAATAGCATACTGGTGGGTCTGAAAATAAGTGTATTGTATTTTGACGGGATCTTTCACTTATCGTGTATAGAGATATCTAAGAAGACCTTTCTTGCGTGCTGACATCTCACTTTGGATCCGTTTCAAGTTGTCAGACGTCTAGTTTCGCTAATTAACAAAGTTGGCTGCAGAGTACTATTTCTAGAGAAGTTAGGTGCGGTGTGTGACGTTACAAAGATTAATTTTAACCCGCATACAAGCAAGAATGGAACCTGGTTCTTCAGACTCGATTCTCGATGCGATTCTGGAGTTGAGACATGTAAGCAAGAACGAAACACGGTTCTTCAGACTCGATTCTCGATTCGATTGTCTCGTTCCTCCAAATACTGCCTGTGTAATAAACATTTTTCATTTTAATTTTTTTCATTAGCCATTTAGGATAAAATAAAAAGTTGTTTTATTTTTTTACGGGAATATGGCTCATGTGGCCAGAGTTCAGCCGCTGTTTGTAAGAAAGTCAGCAAGAAGTTTTGAACTTTCATTGAACGCACAGTTTTAAACTATGCGACAAGGTGAAGAGTTACTTGATATTAAAAAGAAAACTTTGGCTTGGGATAATATGGCAATGTTTATCAAAAAAAGAAAAAACCAAACACTATTTACTTAAAATTTCGTACAAAATCCATTGAACATGACTTCGATGGAGTTGTTAGTTCCTCTTTCCACGGAACCCTACATTGCGCATGGCCGGCACGTACTTGGCCGGTTTTTTTTTTACACATTTCTTAGTTTTATTCTCCTAACCTCAACCACCATTCATGCGCCGCTTATAGTCGCCAGTATCCGTAATAAGGTACAAAATATGTCCTTTGTCCCTTTTTTTTTAAGCCTACCAACTCTTTCCCTTACCTCCTGCGGTTGACTGGTAGAAAATGCTTGTGGCATTAAGTCCGCCGCATTGTACGATTTTTTTAAGTGCAATAAAAGTATCAATAAATAAATAAATATTGTATTTTTTCATTCTTGTATTTTTCAACACCGCCGACACCGCTTCTATTAGTTACAGCTTCCGTAATAAGGTTCAATAATTATTTTCATTTCATAATTTTTTTTTTTGGATTATGTTTTATTTTTTTATTTTTCTAATTTTCAATACCGCTCACACGCCGCTTGTAGTCGGCCATCTTCATGAAGTACAGCTTCCGTAGCCGCTGCATGTAAGGGTCATTTTGAAGGGCGCGCCTCACGGCTGTCTCGTCGAGAACATGCTTGTACCAGTGCCTTGAAGGAATTCCCGTGCTGGTGGTGGTCCTTGGTGGGCCCATGGTTATGTTGACTGAGAAAAAAAACAACTTTCTTAAGGGTGCGTCGAGCGTGCTGTCTCGCTCGGACTATCGTAACATTTTCGGTGATTGTAGTAAAATACCCTTGCTAACAGTGAAGGAAAACATCGTGAGAAAACCTGAGTGTCTGAGCGCCTCAGCGCTTGAAATCGCCAATCCGCGGTGGGCACGTGTGGTAATTCAGCCCATCTCTCTCCCTGAGAGAAGGCCTATGCCCTACAGTGAGACGTATATAGGCTGCTTATGTGTTATATGAGTATGCTTTTGATAAAGGTGGTCTAAGTGTTTTATAGATGATAAAGTTACGTACATTCAAGTCATATTTAAAACAATACAAAGAAGAAAGAAAGAAAGAGGATATTGATTTAAATTGTGGCTTAGAATCAGTTGCTGAAGACACCGAGTCATTCGACAAGGTTCTTCAGCAATTCCTTTACTTAAGATTTTCACCGTCCCTGTCAGTATTTAAGTGCAAAAACATTATTTTCTGGTTTACTTTTGGTGAAATCTCTTTCTAGTAGTAGGTATGTAGGTATATTTTTCGTTCATCTCCTCCCTCCATATGACAATTTTTATTTATGTGTGTTAATTCTATATTTGTTTCATATTTATGTAGCGTTTATGTATGTGTATTAAATATAGAAATATCTTGCTTAGTATTGTTTAGTTGCACCGACTACCCGTCATTTAGCTTCTCAAATTGTTTTCCGTCAATGGCGGTCTGGAAGAAATTACTTTGAGTAACAAGGCCGCCAATTGTACTGCACTGTATTATCGGGGGGCACGGCAGTGCCCCCGCCAAGTCGAGCGCGAAGCAAAACTGCCGTACCATCCTTTACTGGAACCATTTCGCCGCATTTTCAAGCCCCTATTGGAGAACCTCTGGATAAGACCAGAACACAGAAATTAATTTTCGTCATCCAGTAAGCTATAATCGTATACTTAAAATCCAAAATTTCAAGTCTGTAGGTCATTTAGTTCCGAAGTTAAGCGATATATTAGGGGCCCCGACTCCAAAATATAATTATTTATTTGGGAAAGTTTCAGATTACATTATAAATGGACAGAATAGATAAACTTCGAGAATACCGATATCTACCGTGTTATAATGTAACACACTAACAGAATATAGGCCGTGTTCCCTACCTACGTCACTCATTTTTGCATGTTCTTACCCCCCCAAAACGTCGGTGACTGTCAGTTTTTAAATCAGCTAGGGCCTGCATTCATTACAACTGCAGTTCATGGTTTATATGGCCATGCAAAGTTGATTAAACACAGATCCACAGATTGACAAGTAGACTCTGTTACGCAATGTACCTCGAGTTGTCATAATAAACTACGAATTATAGTTTCATAAAACTCGGCCCTGGCGTTCTGGCATATTATTGTGTGCTGGGACCTGTGAGTGTAAAGCGCTGAACGCTGCGCGTCGCAATTCGGTATTTGACACGATCAACAATAAATTATTTCATATGCTCGATTAAAACAAAAATTACAAAATATCTCGGAAAATGTATCGCTTTTAGTCAATTACTAGTTATTACAATTTTTAAATAGATTAAACATAAAAAGAGTGCTCTGAAATGTGACGTCATAAGCAAGTATTTTAATAGAAAATTCCGTTTTAAAAGTAACTCATTTGATATTTTGTCAAATACCCAATTAGAATGTAGCTCGAGAAACCGCTAGATTTCCCTAGAATAATTCCCTTCACAGGGACTTGGGCTTAGGTAGGTCTTGGTCACATTGTAGGTAGAGAATATCTGTGACCCAGGGTGGTATTTTGAAGATCCCCCCCCCCCCCCCTAAACGGGTCACCTGGCTCCCTGGTTTCCTTACAATGAGCTACGAAGTCCACCACCTCCTGAAAGTCCTCGCCTGCTTCACTTTCTTCTTCTGCAGCTGGTTCCTTCCCGGATTTGGATTTGGATGCACCAAGCTGTAACAGGGCCGTAATCAGAAATCCAATAATTTTTAACGTAAAGAATTCGCGTACTGTTTACGTAAACAACCTATATACGTCCCACTGTTGGGCACAGGCCTTCTCTCAGAGAGAGAGTATGGGCTTGATCACCACGCGTGCCCACCGCGGATTGGCGATTTTAAGCGCTGAGATATGTGAATAGCGCAGACACTGCCGTGTCATGACAAAACACTGTAATTTGAAAACAGACATTTTCCAGAAAACGCGAAAAACATTTTGTTACGAAATTTACGCATAAATACTTATGTGTGTTTAATAATAGTACACATAATTATGCCGTAACAAGAAATAAAAAAAGTATGTTATTCATTGAATTTACAGCCTAAAACGTGTTATGTTATGACGTAAAGGCTACTAAATAATTAAAAAAGGCTAAGCTGAATAATTGATTTCACAAAACTGTTAGCGAGTGTTAGTGCTATTATATCTTCACAAATGTACGCAACTTAGAAAACAAACGCATAGGTACATGCCCGCACTGGGAATCGAACCTGGGTGTCTCGCTTTCGACTCCAATGTTCTACCCAATAGGCTACCACCGCTCTTCTGCCAAATTTTAATGCCAGAAATCTGTTGACTTTATTAGTATTTTTTTATTTTAAATGCATTGTCACCACACAATGTCAGCATTTTACGACATTTTAGCGGATAATTGGGGCCTCTTTCGCATCCATTAAACGTTAACAATACTTTTACACGACCAGCTTGTACGCCGAAAAACGTCTTCGTAACTATTATTCGACACAGAATTGTTTGTCGCGAATCTATCTACGGCCCGTTAAAAATTCCCACTGTTGGGTATTTTTAATGGGCTGTAGGTTCCATCGTCATGCCAACCACGTCCACTGCCAATCTCATCCATTGCCCTCCTGCCGGCTTCGTAAGTTGTCGACCCATCGGGCAGGCTTTGTAGAATTAAGCGGCAAGTAATAATAATAACTTCCACACAATACAATCACTACAGAGGCGTGAGACAGGGAGACGTTATCTCTCCGAAACTGTTCACGAACGTACTGGAAGATGCCTTCAAGCTTCTGGAATGGCAGGGACGCGGCATCAATATCAATGGCGAGTACATCACGCACCTTCGATTTGCCGACGATATAGTAGTCATGGCAGAAACGATGGAAGACCTCGGCATAATGCTCGAAGACCTCAGTCGAGTTTCCCAACGTGTGGGCCTTAAAATGAACATGGACAAAACGAAGGTCATGTCGAACGCCCGTGTTGTGCCCACCCCAATAACATTGGGGAACACGACTCTCGAAGTTGTAGACGAATACGTCTACTTAGGACAAACAGTCCAACTAGGCCGGTCCAACTTCGTGAAAGAGGTCAATCGTCGAATCCAACTCGGCTGGGCAGCATTCGGGAAACTTAGAAAAGTCTTTTCGTCCAACATACCTCAATCGCTCAAGACAAAATTATACAACCAGTGTGTGTTACCAGTGATGACTTATGGCACTGAAACGTGGTCTCTAACTATGGGCCTCATAAGAAAGCTCAAGGTCACGCAACGAGCTATGGAAAGGGCTATGCTCGGAATTTCTCTACGAGATCGAATCAGAAATGATGAGATTCGTAGACGAACGAAAGTCGTCGACATAGCCCAGCGGATTAGTAAGTTGAAGTGGCAGTGGGCGGGGCACATAGCACGCAGAACTGATGGCCGATGGGGCCGAAGGGTTCTCGAATGGAGACCGCATATCGGCAAGCGCAGCGTAGGACGACCAGCCACAAGATGGACAGATGACCTCATCCAAGTGGCAGGAAGACGCTGGATGCAGGCCGCTTCCAACCGGTCTTTTTGGAAATCCATGGAGGAGGCCTATGTCCAGCAGTGGACTTCTTGTGGCTGAATGATGATGATGAATACAATCACTTGACCTGGTCCCAAACTAGGATACCCTGTGCTATGGTAACCAGGCAAGGACGTCATAAACACAATAACACATCCAGACTGAGTTCAATTGTACAAATATACGGCGGCCCCCGGTGGGAATCGAACCCACAACCTCTGTAAGCGCCTTAACGGCTAGACGAGGCAGTCATAAAGGTAAAAAAATATATATGTCTATGTTAGCGGTGTACCGTGCCTACGTCATAGCCTTAGTACATGTAATTTCTTATGTAATATCCTGTTAAGATTTTTCCCTGTGCCGATGACCTTGAGCGTTTGACACAGGTGTGCAGCACTTCAACATTTCGCCGCTAGATGACACGACTGAATTAATTCCTAGTAGTAATCTCCATAGAAAGACGCTCGCGCTGCCGCACACACACAGTCTCATTCCCTTCGCGTAAGCACACGCCGCCAAACGCACACATATATAGCCGAATTTCGAACGCGTCGAGCGAGCCCAGCGGTTTCTACTTTTCTAGGCAGCTCGCCAGCCCGCCCGCGTACGCGTAGATTGAATAGACTTCAATCTAATGCCTTCTTGTATAGCATGCGTCATTACAAACAAAAAAGATAAAGGTAGGTACATCTCTTCAAAACTTATCTATGCTTTGTAGAAAGAATAGCTTTCAAACAAAAATCACATGTTTAGTAAGTGCGTATTTATTTACCTACCTACTTATGAAATAGTACATGTTTTTGCACAACAACAGTTTTTTATGTCAAAAAGTGAAAAAAAATCATCTTATCTTTTTTCAATAAAGTGAATTTGACTTTGATTTCACATGGATGTATTTCGGGACTCAGTGGCAGAATTGGAACGTAGGAAGCGACTTCCCCATATGAAATAAAAAATATATTTCTAATGCCAATTCCATGGAAAGTAGAAATTACGACCATTTTAATTGTTATCCGGATTTTACGTCGTTAGGGTTGTCACGCTCTCAGATAGTAATTTATAATCCGGATCTGATTTGATTTTGAAAAAAATATGTAAATACCTGGTGCCGTTATTATTGATATTAATTAAAATAGTAACATGATATACATCGCATATAACAACTTTATGTACACGGTGTGACGTGAAGAATGTATATAGGTACATAAAGTTGATCAGCGAAAAACACCTAGATAAAATTGTTGTCCCATTTTGATATTACTAACTTGAAATTTTCTATACGATTAGTTTTTTTGCTAAAACCGACGGAGAAAATCGAAAACTTGGAGAAGCTGGTCTCCATGAGTTTCTTTTTTTTCAACGGCTTGGGATAATGGTAACACTTAGGGGTGGTCTTTTAAAACAACATAAACTCGGTGCATAAACCCTAGATAGGACGGTGACGTAAATTAATTTTTATGGCAAATTTAATAGTGCCGATTGAAAAGTAAAATTGCTTAAATTTTCAACCAACACCTAATGCAGGTTTTGCCACCGGGCCCCGCTGGTCTAGCGGCTGGACTAATATGGTATCAACTTTATAGTCACACAGCGTTTGAATGCTAAAATAACTAGACGTGTGAAAATTCTTGAATTTTTGGTTGTTCTAATTTCGGTCTTATCAGGTGCTAAAAGATTTCCAAGTTCCACATATGGTGTAAACTTGGAATTTTCCATCCTTACAGGGTGATCCCTCAAACCGATAAGAAAAATCTGACTTGGAAAATCCGGTCTCTACAGCTTTTTTGTCAAAGCCTGAGAAAACGGTAACATTACGGGGTAGTCTTGTCGAACAAATGTTGAATAAGACCTTGGGTTGGATGACAACGTTAACTTACTTTTTACAAAATGGCGTAAGTCAAATTTCAAGCTGGCTCCTAAAAATTTCTCAAAAATCTCTGGCTCCGTTTTTCTATGAAAATTAGTATTGGAGGTTTTTGTGGTCGCTGATGACTACTCTGCGCCATGTATTGAACGCAGGTTTGATGACTTCCAGCCTCCCGAACAAGCCGGTTTCCGAAAGGGCTTTAGTACCATTAGACCACATCCACACGTTGCGGCAAATTATACAGAAGACTGAGGAGTATAATTTGCCATTATGCTTTGCGTTTGTGGACTTTGAGAAAGCCTTCGATTCGATCGAGTTATGGACAGTGCTCGAGTCTCTCCAGCGTTGCCGTATTGACTATCGGTATATCGAGGTGCTGAAATGCTTGTACAACAGTCCACTATGACCACAGAACCACTATGTCGGTCCGAGTACAGGAACAGAATTCGGACGCAATTCCATTAAAAAAGGGCGTAAGACAGGGAGACGTTATATCTCCAAAAATGTTCACAAACGGACTGGAAGATACCTTCAAGCTTCTGGAATGTCAGGGACGCGGCATCAATATCAATGGCGAGTACATCACTCACCTTCGATTTGCCGACGATATAGTAGTCATGGCAGAAACGATGGAAGACCTCGGCATAATGCTCAAAGACTTCAGTCGAGTTTCCCAACGGGTGGGCCTTGAAATGAACATGGACAAAACGAAGGTCATATCGAATGCTCGTTTTGTGCCCACCCCAATAACATTGGGGAACTCGACTCTCGAAGTTGTAGACGAATACGTCTACTCAGGACAAACAGTCCAACTAGGCCGGTCCAACTTTGTGAAAGAGGTCGAATCCAACTTGGCTGGGCAGCATTCGGGAAACTTAGAAAAGTCCTTTCGTGTAATATACATCAATCACTCAAGACAAAATTATACAACCAGTGATGACTTAAGGCACTGAAACGTGGCCTCTCACTATGGGCCTCCTAAGAAAGCTCAAGGTCACGCAAATAGCTATGGAAAGGCCTATGCTTTCTCTACGATATCGAATCAGAAATGATGAGATTCGTAGAGGAACGAAAGTCACCTTAGCCCAGCGGATTACTAAGTTGAAGTGACAGTGGGCGGGGCACATAGCAAGCAGAACTAATGGCCGATGGGGCCGAAAAGTTCTCGAATGGAGACCACATATCGGCAAGCGCTGCGTAGGACGACCAGCCGACAGATGACCTCATCCAAGTTCCAGGAAGACGCTGGATGAAATCCGCTTCCAACTGGTCTTTTTGGAAATGCATGGAGGAGGCCTATATCCAGCAGTGGACTTCTTGTGTTTCCATGACTCGAGAGGTTTCTTTACAAAAGCTGCTGAAAACTTAAAATATAGTGTAAAAATACAGAGGTTTTTATAAACATTTTAAAATAGTGGAAATTTTGATAAATGTGAAGCTTGGATTAAGATTTTGGCTCAAAATCTTTGAATTTAAATCATCGACTTTACGCATTTTTTTATTTTATTTTACACTACGCGCATTCACTAAAGCGGTTTCAAAAGGGTGAATATAGTCCATTGAGCAAATCTGACTCGATAATTTTTTTTCTATGGTATAACACAAACAAAATTATAAAAATTTTAAGAACAAAAGCAAAATAATTAATTTTTTACAGAAGAAAAAAAAACATTTCAAAATGGATATTGACCAAAGAAATAAAACAAAAATTATGAAAATGGAAAAAGACTTCGTTGCTAAGGATGTTGGTAAAAGAGCTACAAATGGATTTGAGTGCTTATTTGGCCTGCATCCTTGTTTCAGCACAAAGACTGATAAATATAATTATTAATCAACAGTGCCTCCTCGTCTTAACTTATATTGGTATATTATAACAGATTAATCTGTTGATAATCGTATTAATAGTGTAATTCATACCATTTCTATTATTTCATTTCAATAGCACAGGAAACATACAGCATTTAAGTAATTTTTGGCGTTAAAGCTGATAGTTAAAAACTATCTATACTATAGTGCAGGGAATTCTAGTTTGATTGCGTTGTGTGGACGTTATTATTATTATAATTTTGGAACTCCCCACCGACGAATATTTTCAAGATACATTACACTATTCATTGTGACACTTAAATAAAAATATGTAATATCGGTAAACCAGGAACGCAGATTTTTGTTTAATCTACTGTGTGATACAGTACTTCTATTTCTATTTGGTTACTTTTTGTTACACTTTTCCTTTTTGTTAAGGTTTCAGTTGTTTTTTTTTTGTTACGTGTACAAAAAATTACCTACTTTCTTTTGTTGTCATTATAATTACGGAACCCAAAAAATATTATGCGCGTTAAATTATATATTTAAATTACGTTGTACCTAAAAATGAGCACCGAATAAATCTTGAATAAAAAAAACCCGGATTTTGTGCCAACCCTAGCAAAAACAATTGAATAGGATCAACTTATACATGTCATGGAAGTGTGATTTATATTACATGTAGGGAAGGTAAAGAGCATAATTATTGCAGTGTAGATAACTTATCCCAATACAGCGGAATTTCGAGAAAATAAAAAAACTAAAAACAAGTACCTACACACGTATATAAAATATAATTCCTACAAAATTTTTAGCATTACGCCATTGATTCTTCTAACAATACTTCCGCATGTACAATAAAATGCGTGATAAAAATATACAGCGTTTTATTTTATTTAAAACAGAAAAACATGTCAGGCAGATAGAAAAAAAATTCAGAGACGAAATCTACACAGATTCGTTTTGTATGTTTAGAAAAGGTTCTAAACAACATTATTGACACAATTCATATAACTATGTAAAATATTTTTCTATATATCCGGATGGGAACGACCGAGCCGAGTTCGATAGCGCTATCTTCTTCTGTCGCTACGGAAGTGAGCGGTGCGGAAATACTAAGTACTGTAATTCGGCTTGGTTCACTCAAAGGTTATGAATCAAGTATTATTCGTAACGCCCCAATCGAAATTATTATTTACCAACACATTATTTACCGCCTATGTACCCTACAATCTAACGAGGAGGCGAAGTGCGAGCGCAAGGAGTGAAACAAAACTCAATCAAACTAAAATGAACCTTAAATGCTAGTAATTAGAGACTACAAGGCTCGAGCAACAAGTCTGGCCGCGTGCGGCCGACCTAATCGCGACAATAAATGGATTATAATACATAGGTACCGTGATTTAGGCACAAATAGTAAAACGATGTTTCGCTTAGATTGGTAATGTTACAATAGCTCGGATGGGAAGAGGCGTCCCTTGAACGGCAGAGAGCTCTTGGTTCGAATACTAGTAAATGATCGGTTTCCTTTTTACTTTTCTTTTTTAGTTATTTACTTAAATAAAAAAATACAAGAATTGGGATTTTATATTGTATGTTTTTCTAACGATTGAAGCTCGATCACTACTACAAAAATCAGTTGCCGTGCGTTGGTCTTGCAAACACTCGAAAATGTCTCCACCGATTGGACTAATAGCTATATAATATTTTTTTGTTTTGTTCGGACATGGGACGTGGGGCGAGGGCGCGGAAAAGACCCATCCCTTCAGGAGCCTGTTTCATAGAACTACAATTCATTGTGACTATGACAATTCGATGTACATTGCAAAGCCGATTAACCCACAGATTAACAAATAGACTCTGCTGCGCAGTGTACTTCGAATTGTCATAATAAACTACGAAATTACCTATAGTTTTATGAAACTTGACCCAGTACATTTTGTACGAAAGTGAATTGGAAAGATGCGGCGTCTTTTTCGGTCCCTCGCCTCACGTCCTTGGCCTACAATCGGTAATTTTGTATGAGAATTGCTACTTTGAATTAATTTCACTATATGGCGCTCGAGGTGAACTTTGGAAGGTTGATTTATGATTGATAAATCGCTTATGAAAAGTTACAATGAAATCAATGGTGATGCGAAGAGCGCCTGGTCGCAGACAACAGGCAACGAGTAGGCTGGGCGTTCCTCGTAAGGCGTAATGTGATAAATTGGTGAAAACGTTTTTTCTGAATGAGTAACTATTGTTCCTGTTAGTTTTAAACATTAACATACAAGATTTTTATATTGCCCGTAAGACTGTATAAGCTTAAACGTAATCCACTGCGCATTTAAAATGGTATATAAATTCTTAGCTTTTTTTTAAGCATTCTTACGGAATATATTTACTCATAGAAGGCGTAAGGTTATGACAGTTGTCAAACATCCAATAGGGAATCAAGGAGTTAAATTATATCATATATTAATTTCAACGGTCTGCCATATTCCTAGAGGATGTCACAAGCGATTCAAAAACGTTTGCTAGCCAGTTCCAGCACACTGTAGCCCCTTAAATGTCTTGTGTGCAATAAAGTGTGACAAAAATAATAGTAGTTCAAAACTCACATTCAGTGGTTTTCTCGCCGTAGTGTTAGTTTTCGCAGTAACGTGTGTCTTTTTCGTGGTCGCCGCACTTTTCTTCGTCTGAAATGAGGAATTTTCATTAAAACTAAACAAAAGTCTTTAGGGATTGTATTTTAATATTTAAAATAAAAAAATTAAACCGACTCCAAAACACTACAGCACTAAAAAGTTAGAAATGACCTTTCAATTAGAAGTATGTATAAGTACATGTAGGATTGTAGAAGTATAATTTGTAGTCGGTGCCCAAAATATATGTCCTGATCATGAAACTGGACACAGACTGCAAATTATACTTCTACAATACCTACATTTACTTAGGCTTTATTTACTGCTGTCCATTTAAATTACATTTAAAATGGGACCATTTAATGGTGATATTTTTTCGAACAAAAAAATAATTTCCGAAATCGTTTTAGATTTGACGGAGCTATGCGAGAGCATAGCCAAAATAATAATAATAATAAAAAAAAACATCTAATTGATAACCTAATCCTTTTTTGAAGTCGGTTAAAAACATAAGCTCTTTTTAAAAGCGTCTACGCTAACTATTCTTAAAACGTAATGTTCCTCGTAGTTTCAAAGCCTGCACGGGTTCTTGACCTTTTCGTGGTAAGGGACCATTTGGTTATTTGTTTCTGTGATGTATCTTGTTGGTATAATAAATGTATTTCTTCTTCTTCAACTGTTTGGTGGTCACGGTTCTTATCAGAGTTGTACAGGGGTGTACCTGTAGAACAACTGCTAATTATAAGAATTAAAAATCCCCTAAAAACCGGCCAAGTGCGAGTCGGACTCGCGCACGAAGGGTTCCGTACCATTATCTACACACTTTAGGGACACCCTACTCGGACAAAAATTTACGAAACTCTAAATAGTAAAATGGTCTGCCTACACCCACAATATTTTTCAACGACCAATCCAAAGATACCCCACATGATGGGGTAGGTAAGAGAAAAAAATCATCCCCACTTATCATGTTAGGGCAGGTACAGTAAAAAAAAAAGTTATTTCCAACATTTTATTGTTGACTTGTCGGTGTGATAAATATGTATGCACACACCAAATTACAGCTTTCTAGTACCACCGGCCTTTGCGCTAGGCCGCAGACGGACAGACAGACAGACGGACGGACAGACAGACAGACAGACAGACAGACAGACAGACAGACAGACAGACAGACAGACAGACAGACATGGCGAAACTATAAGGGTTCCTTGTCGGAATACGGAACCCTAAAAACAGCTGTTATTACACATATTATTTTAATTCCGCAAGTGGTAAATTTTAATAGTATGGAACAGTTGATATTTCATATCGCGATTTCGAGGTTTTTCCACAAAGTCAAAGTTGTTTCTGATGTTTATTGGGATTTTTGTTACACCCTGTATAAACGAAACACGTATAAAATATTCGAAACCAATAGTATTAAATTATTTTCGATAATTTAATACTCAATAGTATTTAAGAACAAAAAGAAGAAAGACATTTATTATACGAACAAGATACATCACAGAAACAAAATAAGCAGATAAGTAACATAATATGCACAACAAGAGAAAGAAAATTAAATACACAACAGACAAAACGAATAAATAAAACAGGACCATAGATGTAGCCTGTGGTGTATCTACGTTGCCACAAAAGGCAGCTGACTCAGCGTTGCCTTGTTGTTATAGCGGCAACAGAAATACATCATCTGTGAAAATTTCAACTGCATAGCTATCACGGTTCATGAGCTACAGCCTAGTGAAAGACAGAGGGACAGAAAGACAGACGGACGGACGGACAGTGAAGTCTTAGTAATAGGGTCCCGTTTGGCACCCTTCGGGTACATCCCTAGAAAAGAAACGGATTGAATATGTGTGCATAAAAATAGTAGCAAAACTATATTTTTGTTGTAAAAGTTATGTGTATTCACTAGTGTATTCGCCTGAGTGATCTTAAACGATCACGAAGGTTAAGCAACACTGGGCGCGTTCAGTGCATGGATGGGTCGCCGTCTATGCCTAACGCTAGTGGCATTTTTCCGAGCGGTTCCGTGCTTCGCAAGGCACGTTAAGCTGTTGGTGC
Source organism: Yponomeuta malinellus (assembly GCA_947308005.1). Lineage (NCBI taxonomy): Eukaryota > Metazoa > Arthropoda > Insecta > Lepidoptera > Yponomeutidae > Yponomeuta > Yponomeuta malinellus. Next base: position 2,637,024 of record OX371023.1, read on the forward strand.
CGGCTGCCGTCGATAGATGGCAGTCGTTAAGCCAAGTCAGAGGCCTTAGGGCGGCTTGACAACTTCTGACAGTAGACGAGCCACTAGTCTACAAGCCTCCACCAATCCGGACTCGGCCCCCGTGGTGGAGTATGGCCAATACCTTCCTCAGGGAAGAGACCCGTGCCCCTCGGTGGGGACATAATGGGTTGATGATGATTCACTAGTAAAACCGCTTACTAATGGGGATTTTATTGAACCCGGTATAAAAAACTTACCATACCTTTTGCAGCTCTCCCTTTGTTAGCTTTGCCATCTCTTTCAATGCGTTTAGTTTCCTCTACCCTTAAAACCTCATTCCATTCCTCAATGAGCTCTTCATATTTCTGCAAATTCCTGATGAATCTATCACTGAACGTGTACAAATGATAATCTTTCTGCCCATTATTATCAAACCCGTCATGTTCATGACCATTAATTTCATTACCAACATCATTTTGTCTTTTTTGCTGATATCTCGTAATATTTGGACCAATTCTGTGGTAGCTGTTGTAAATATTACTAAATCTGTCGTCCGGATATTGGCGTGTGTTCCTGACGTTGTTAATGAGTCTGTCATTTGGCTGATTAATGTAAGTGATTCTGTCATTGTCATAAGCGTTGGTCTTATCGTTGTTGTTACTAATTCGGTCGTTGTTGTAACCTTCATTATTTTGATTATGAGTTGCATGTCTAATTTTGTTATTTGGCTGATTGATGTAACTGATTCTGTCATTGTCATAAGCGTTATGCTTACCGATATTCGTTATTTCATTATTTTGATTATGAGTTGCATGTCTAATTTTGTAATTGGGCTGATAGATATTACTGATTCTGTCATTGTTATAAGCGTTAGTCTTACCGTTGTTGTTACTAATTCGGTCGTTGTGGTAACCTTCATTATTTTGATTATGAGTTGCATGTCTAATTTTGTTATTTGGCTGATTGATGTTATTGATTCTGAGGTCGTAGTAACCGTTATCGTATTGATTACCAGTAGCTTGTCTAATTTTGTTATTTGGCTGACTGAGGTTATTACTTTGGTCGCTGTAGTAACTGTTATTATTTTTATTATGAGTAGTTTCTCTAATGTTTTGGCGGCTAAGATTATTTTGATCAATTCTATCGCTATAACGCTTCTGTAAGTTTTGTACGTTACCAACGTTCATCTTATTAGATCCATTCACTGTTGGATTAGCAAAGAAGTTATGAAAATTGATTGGTGAAGACCAGAGTTCACTGTTGATGTCCATTTTTGGATTAATTTGGTAGTGGTATATGTTGAATCCAGTTTCCCTCTTCAAGAGTGTCATATTCGATAGTCTATCTTTGATCTGAAATGAATATTGAATAAAAAGGCTTGTTTGTGAGTGTACCAAAAATGTACCTATTGAATTAAAAACCGGCCAAGTGCGAGTCAGACTTGCGCACGAAGGGTTGCGTACCATTATCTATACAACATTTGAATATTTCAGGTGTCTACCTGTTGCCGTTATTAATATCGAGCAAAAAACGGCAAAAAATCACATTTGTTGTATGGGAGCCCCCCTTAAATATTTATTTTATTCTGTTTTTGGTATTTGATGTTACAGCGGCAACAGAAATAAGTGCGGTGTCACGAGTTCAATCCAAAACAATCCTTAAATACTTAAGTTAGAGACTACAATACAAGGGCACAAAGCCCGTCCCCGTATCGTGGCCGTCGCGTCCCCGTCACGCTCACCCGCCTTTGGTCCGTATTGCCACGGTAGTATGGGTATTTTTGCACTGATTTCGGGCCACTCTTGGAGCTATTCACGTTGACATTAAATGGTAGCTTCTTTTCAATAATCTCAATGGTTTTCGGTGCCACAGATGAGTCTGTCTTGCCATTTTCGCCCTTTAGTTCTGCATGAGAACACAAAATAAGTACCCTATACATAATAAAAATTAAAATCTAATATAATAAAAATCTCTTGTCACAGTGTTTTTTATCGAACTCTTCCGAAACGGCTTCACCGATTTTTACCAAATTTTTTGTATATATTTGGTAGGTCTGAGAATAGGTCGTAGGCTAATTAATATGGCATATTTTTTTTATATATAATCAAAACTGACTTCAAAACACTACAGCACTAAAAAGTTAGAAATCATTTAAAAGACTACCATTAAATTAGAAGTACGTATACATGTAGGTATTGTAGAATTATAATTTGGAGTCGGTGCCCAAAATATATGGGTCATGAAACTGCCAAACACAAACTTTAATTAGGGTGTTTCAAGAATACAAAACAAAAGGCACAGTAGAGGTATGTTTTAAAAAGGTCACTGTTAAGTCGGCTGCTTATTGGTCTAGCGTTTGCCTGGTTCCCATAGCATTATTATTATTATTATTAACTAAAAAAAAAAAGAAGTTTTTCTCACCGACAAATGCAAAAAATATTACGTAAACACACGACGCACGGAAATGATGGAAAACCATTTTATTTTCTACATTCTGTGTAATCTTGTTTTCATTGGTATTGTATTACTGACTATGGTAGTTGGAAGCAATAAAAAATAAAAATAAAGAAACGTTCACAACACATTCAATATTGCCTTTGGCAGTTTTCACACGACACCGCGGCGGCAGTGGCACCGTCGCCGCCGTGGCGCTGCTGCGTTTATCACCCTAGGGTTTATGGCGCCGCTTACACAATAGCGCCGCGACGCGGCGGCGAGTCTGTGTCCGCATGCCGCGGCGCACTCTCAACAATGTAAGAGTTTACTTGGTCGTTTACATACTAGAGGGACGACGTCACCGCGGCGTAGTGTCGAAGGTATCTTTCAGAATGGACATACCTGAATTTATTAAGAACATAGATATGGAAATATTAGGGGTTAAAGTATGAAATTGCCGTTTTATTGCAATAGGTTCTTTGAATTGACATAGAATCTTCATGGTTTGAGGTTTTCGAATGAAACTTTTTTCAAATGGTTTCTATGATGTTCTTTTTTTAAAAAATGTGAAACATTTGAATATCGACTTTCAATTGTTTTTGTTATTCAATTTAGACAAGAAAGATGGATACTGCGAAAATTCGAGTGATTTTTGAATACGAGTTCCGACGCGGAACTAACGCGGCAGAAACAGCCCGCAATATCAATGCTGCGTTTGGAGAGGGGTCTACTAATGAACGCACCGTGCGATTTTGGTTTAAACGCTTTCGTGATGGAAATTTCGACTTAAAGAACGAGCCACGAGGAAGACCGCCCACACAGGTGAATAACGATGAATTAAGAGAGATAGTGGAAGCCGACCCTAGTCAAACTACCCAGGAATTAGCGGCATGGTTTAACGTTACCTTACCCACAATATTGACTCACTTGCGTCAAATCAATAAAATAAAAAAATACGAAAAATGGGTGCCTCATAATCACTCGAATTTTCGCAGTATCCATCTTTCTTGTCTAAATTGAATAAAAAAAACAATTGAACGTCGATATTCAAATGTTTCACATTTTTTAAAAAAAGAACATCATAGAAACCACTTGAAAAACGTTTCATTCGAAAACCTCAAACCATGAAGATTCTATGTCAATTCAAAGAACCTATTGCAATAAAACGGCAATTTCATACTTTAACCCCTATTATTAATCTCACGGTTCGCGAAAAACCAGTCTTGTGGGACAAATCTTTAGAGGAGTTTAAATATAAGAACATTACCAGTGCAGCTTGGAAATATATTTGTTTAATATTATATTCAGATTTCGACGCGCTCAGTGAAAAAGGCAAGGATATTTTTTGGGAAGATTTATCTATTTATTGTTTGTACAAAAGACAACTCATCAAATGTAATCGTTGCATTGTAAAACAGCTGATATTGCGTACGGCATAATTACTCTGGAGTTGTTGTTGTTCGGTTACACAGTCCGTGTGGCGCCGGATTAAGAATAGCGTCGCTCCATTTCTCCCGTGGACGTCATAGAAGGCGACTAAGGAAATCGATTACCAGGAGACGGGCAGCAGCGTCTTCCTGAGATTCTAACCGCATACTGCGCTCGCCAACCCATCTGCCAAGCGTGGCGATTATGGCAAAACCCCTCATGGTTAGAGGGAGGCCTATGTCCTGCAGTGGGCGTCAAATGGCTGATGATGATGATGATGATGATGATGTTACAAAGAAGCGTCGCAATAACCTCGGTGCTGACCATTCTCTCCAAATGATCGAGCGAGGCTGGTCTGTAATTGTGCTAATTTTTGTCCGGATAGGTCGTCCCCCCCCTTCTCCTTGCTAAACGGTTGATTGTAGAAACGTGAAAAAATTCGGTAGCACAAATAATGAACTTAAAAGGAAAATTAGCCGTGAGGCTAAGTAGGCTTTACCAGTTAACGAGTACTCGTAATAGGCAACCAACTTATAAAAGTGAAATTTCGTACAAAATCCATTGAAAATGACTTCATCGAAGTTGTTAGGTCTGTAAAGCAGATAAAAAGAACACTAAGAACCCTCTTTCTACCGAACCCTACATTGCGCATGGCCCGACACGCACTTGGCCTTTTTCTTGTCTCAAAACGTATCGAGTTACCTACCTGAAGGTCGACGATGGAGTGAACATAAATAACGCCTGCAGGAAAGTTGCAAGCAAAGAACAGCAAAGGTGTTTGTTTGCTAATGTAATATGTCCACGCGTTTATTTTGTCTCGCAATATTGTGTTATTTTGTAAGTAAGAGTATTTATTTGCTAAAGCATGGTAATTACAAATTATGTAGGTGGTAACTTAAAATTATGGCACAAGCATGCTCTACCCGTCAGGGTGTGCAAATATTATTTTTGTTTTAAAAAAAACAAAGTTTGTTGAGCTAAATTAGTAGGTACAAAAATATGTAATAAATCTTTGCATAGTAATAACAATAAAAGAAAAAAAAAATGCTTAAAATTAAACTGAGATCAATGGACCATTTAAGAAGTCCTTTACACTATAATACATTTTGTCTATGAGAATTGTATATAATACCGTTTTAAATTTTGTGAGAGGTAGCTCCGAAATGTTTTGTGGCAAATGATTGAATAATTTTATTGCCATACAATATCAGTTACGCGAGTGTAGAGCTAATGATTGTGCTGGCACATGTAGTTTATTTCCATTCCTGCCTCTTCCGTCATATATTTCGTTATTCTTTTTAAAGATTTGTGGGTATTTTTTTACAAACATACATATCTCATAAATGTAAAGACTAGGAAGTGGTAATATATTCAGCGTTTTGAAGAGTGGTTTACAACTATCTAGGCAACTTGCCCCAGTAAGAGACCTGATACATTTTTTTTGCACTTTGAACGCTCTTTCAATATCAACAGAGTTACCCCATAGAATCAGACAGTATCTGAGGATTGACGATACATAGCCGTGATACGCATTCAAGGCTGCCTCGTTTGTTGCTATCTTGGAAAGTCGTTTTAAAACATATACAAACCTATCTAATTTTAAGCAGACTCTGTTAATGTGTGGTTTCCAGTTGCAGTATTTGTCTATCTCTAGGCCTAGGAATATTGTCGTATCAACTTCTTCTATACTATTATTATTATGGTTTATATCTAGGTTTACTGCTGGTGAGCTATATGTTTGGAACCGCATTAGTTTTGTTTTGCTTATATTTATATTTAAATCGTTTTTAGTTAGCCAATCAGTTACATCCTTTACTGCTGTATTTATTTCACGTTCTAGTATATCTTTTTTGTTTTTTATAAGAAGAGTGGTGTCGTCTGCAAAAAGAATGCAGTCATAGTCAGTTACGTTTGGGAGGTCATTAATGTATAATAAGAAAAGTAAAGGACCCAAAACGCTTCATTGTGGGACACCATGGTTGTTATTTTTATATTTGGATCGAAAAGATTTCTTATGATTGTCAATTATTCTATTAATTTCGACACATTGTTGTCTATTACTAAGGTAACTCTCTATCCATTCTAGACATTTACCCCTTATTCCATATTGAGAAAGCTTGCTTATTAGTTTCTTATGACAGACAGAGTCGAAAGCTTTGCTCATGTCCAGAAAGACTCCTGCAATCGTATCTTTCTTGTCTAGGCTTTCTGTTATATTTTTAATTAAATGAAAGCATGCCAGTGTAGTAGAGCGGCTTTTTCGGAAGCCAAATTGTTCTTGCTTAAGTATTTTGTAATGAATTAGAAAAGTATAAATTTTATTGTACATAGCCTTTTCCAGTACCTTTGAGAGAATGGGTATTAATGTTATAGGTCTATAGTCGTTTGTACGCTTTTTATCGCCTTTTTTAAATATTGGTTTGACAATCGAGAGTTTGAGATTGGAGGGAAATTTCCCATCACTTATGGACAAGTTTATTATGTGCGTTAGTGGTTTTTTTATTATATCTACTACTACTTTAAGCATCTTTGTACTTAAGTTATCATACCCCGTTGAATTTGTATTATTTAGAGATTTAATTATTTTTACTGTGTCTTCTTCATCAATTGGTGTGATATAAATTGTGTGAATATTATTTTGAATTGTATTATTTTCAGTAATTTTGTGTGATTCAATATTGTCCGTAATATTAATAAAGAAATCATTAAAAATTTCACATATTTTAAGGGGGTCTTCGTAAACTTCATTTTCTATTTGTATTTCTTGTATTTCAACTTTATTTGTTTTTATATCCTGCTCTGATCTGATTGTTTCCCATGCGGCTTTGCAAGTATTTTTTGATTGTTTTATATAGTTGGTATTTATATTTTTTTGTGCTTGTATTATACATTTATTCAGGACTTTAGCATACTTCGTATAATTTATTCGATTATTTTCCTTATTTTCTGAGCATAGATGATACTTAAGGTACAACTTTCTTTTCATATTACAACTTCGTTTTAGACCCTTTGTTAACCATTTATTTTTTATTGGTTTCTTAAGAATTTTCACTTTTATTTCTGGAAAACAAAGGTCATAGAATGTAAGGAGAAGGTCTGGTAGACAACTAGGAGATAAACTTTATTTTTGTAAAGCCATGTAGATAAGAGGTGGAAGGTTAAGAAGCTTATTTATTCAAGTAAAACGAAGTAAATAATGTAGTTTATCCTTTTATTTCTTAATTTAAATTACTTTATAAGGCATTTATTAAAGGAATTTTAGGAATACTTTTGAAAGAAATAAAGTACTTGCTAAATTAGGTTTATTTACCTTATTATCTAACTTACAGAGATTTTCTACATTTTAGAGTATTTCCTTTGTTATGGAATGGTTTTTAGCCATTGTCTGCAATTGTCATTTAGCCATTGCCAACTGTATGTTCGGAAATAAATATTGGATCAGCAGAAACTTCCCTCCGGCTGCAATAACCTCTACAAATTTTGATAAGAAAGTAAAACTGATGACGTCTGGATTTCGGATTGTGAAATTCTGTTTATAAGCGTAATTTGAAATTTAATTAATTATAATTTGGATTGAACGTTCTTTCAATATAAGAATTTGGATTTTTATTTAGGATCCTTTTATTTATTTTTTTGATTTCTTTTCATCTACAAAAAATCTACGTTGCTGATTTTAACCGCTAGTCGTTTTAAGTTTTTTACTATTACAAAATTAAATCACAAGCGCTCAACTATGCACTGGGGGCAAACTGAAAGCCAGCGCTGTGCGTTCGTCATCATCACGTGGTCTTCTCACACTTCCCCTTGAGGAAGTGGAGGGTCGAGGTCAGGGCGTGGCTCACTTCCCGACGAATCTGCCGCTGTCCGCAGCTACGGACAGGTCTTTGGGTGGCCTACCAGGCGGTGGTCTTCACTGGGGGTCACAGGTGGTCTTCTTGTTGCTGTCTTTGTCAAGACAAACGAGCCGCTATTTCCAAAAGCACACGAAAATAGCTACAGAACTATACGGGCTCCACACAAACTCAAAATTGAAGCCTGCAAAACAGCCGTCAAACAAAAAAGCATTGTTGTGATGGCACCAAAAATATATAACAAGTTGCCAGTTAATTTAAAAACACTAAATACTATTCAATTTAAAAGAAAATTGTACGATATGCTGACTAATAAATGTTATTATGACATAAAAGAGTTCTTCGAAGATAAATTGTAATTTAAATATTTCTTAAGTAATTTACTTTGTAATAATTGACATGCTGACATAATTCTATATTTTTATTATTGACATTTTGTATTTTTTAAATTTATTCCTTAATAATTTAGTTTTTTATTTATTTTTCATTTTAAAATCTTTGACATTTTGTATTTAATTGTTATTGCATGAGATTATTTAAATGTTTTAATACTTCCGACTTAAGATTTGTATGCCTATTCAGGTAGAGCACAAAAGAAACTGTATTTTTTAACTATAACACCTGATGTACTTGTGTCTCACGAATCGATGAATGAATTATGAATTCAATCCGTGTTGGCCGTGGAATCGACCAGGAGCTCTATTTTTGAATCACTCGTATCGCGTCGAGCGCTCGATTTCTACTGATTTTCGTTCGATATCTGAAATTCCGTATTTTTTTATCACTCGAACTGCAACGAATGGTCCTTACCACTCGTCTCGCATGGCGATCGGTAGATTAATTGTCAAAAAACGATTTCGACATTTCGTTAGAACACAAACCAAAATGACAGTAGTAGTGTTTTGTTTGTATCAAAAGACAAAGATTTTTTATTTAAACAGCCAATAAAACAGTGTTTTACGTTCCGTTTCTGTTACGGTTGTTTCCGGTTTTTTTAATTTCTGCGTGGAATGGATAAAATACAATACTTCAAATTGTACTGGCAACACTTCAGGCGAACGATTCAAAAATACGGAAAAACGACATCATGCGACTTAGAAGACGAGTGTGACTTAAGTCGCATTCGACGATACAATTTCATACGAGTGATTCAAAAATAGAGCTCCAGGCCTCGGGGGACGGGCTTGGCGCGGCTGTCGGGCGGTCGCGCGAGCAGTGGCGCCAGCCCGCGCCGGTGCTGCAGCTGCGACCGGTCCGCACGCGCGAACTTGTCGGTCGCCAGCCGGACTGTGCGTGCGTGCAGCTTACGCTGAATGTTGTCACCCATTAGTATTTTGGGGGCTTTAGCTACGTACATATATTTTTAGTGTGCCTTTTGATAATAATAAGTTTAAGGCAAAATGTTTGTATAAAGCTGCTTTGTGGTAAGAAACGCTTTCAATTTCCGTTGAGGCTACTTGTTTCAAATTTCTTTTGCATGTTTTGTTGCAGGTGGTAACCGGCGTCCACTTGGGCCCGGCGCACGTTGTGAGAAAACGAAGCATAGACCAACCGCTTAGGATAAGCATATTTTACGACCACTCCGTTTATAGGTAAGGTTCTTTTATTATATATTTTTTTATAATTTAATTTAACTAAGGAGACCAATCAGAATTGAGGGATTTATATAATGTGTGACATGTGCGAATGTTGACGTGTTTGACTCACCGTGTACAATAAATTGTTCCAACATCATCATCATCGTCATCACCCATTTGGCGCCCACTACAGACAATCAATCACTACAGGACAATCAGACTCCAAAATCAATTAATATTAGGTTATGTTAATTTTCTGGATAAAAAGTAGCCTATATGCTATTCCAGACTATAATCCGATTCTGTGCCAAATTTCAGCCAGATTCGTTTAGCCGTTCTGACGTGATCAAGTAACAAAGATCCATCAAATTTTTAACTAACAAAAATCCATCCACCTTTTTGCTTTTAAAATAGTACTAAAGATTCATTCAAATTCGATTAAGTAATCCCTTCATTTGCTGAAATATTCGCACTACTAAACCGGAGGTCGTGAGTTCGATTCCTATTGGAGGCCAGCGTACTTGATTTGTACAAATTGCCTCAGTCTGGGTGTATTTCCCTGTTTGTGTTGTCCTTGCCTGGTTACCATAGCACAGGGTATCCTTGTTTGGGACCGGGGCCTAGATTCTGTTAATGCATTGTAGTAACATGACAACTGCATGAACATGGCGGTTTTAATTTCATGGCTACTTTGAAGTCTACGCGGGCACGCCCATCAAACCTTCTAGGCGTCAATGGTACGAAAAAACACGTCACGTGACCCGACAGTGTACCTGTCATTATACTACAATGCACTAACAGAATCGAGGCCCAGGTCAAGTTATGTATTGTATTGTGTGGACGTTATCATTTCGTTATTCGCGCTGGTCGTAAGAAAATATACTGTGCTAAACTGTAAACGTAAATAGTATATCGAATAAAACCGTAAGGTTTTTTTTTTCAGTCAAGTGAAAAAAAAGCAATTATTTGTTTACCGTTTCAGATTGGAGCCAACCAAGTTCGACTTAATTAACGTAAGTACTTTTGTGACTAACTAAGGTTCAACTTACGCGTTCCGAGCTTCGAAGTTTGACGTTTGATGGCTTTCGACACAGTTTGATTGGACGACGTAATTACATCACATAATTTGTTGCCAACTTACAGCCCTATCACAGTGGCGAATTGCGAGCGATTTGAAAGCGATGCGATTGCGCAGCGAGCTCGCCGCGACGTGAAGCGAACTTAAGTTATTACTTAATCGAAGAAACGGTCAACTTATTAAAGTTAATATTTTTCTTTTTGTCCTACCACTCGAACTAGTCATTTAGTGCAATATTTTGTTTACAGAATACGATCCTACCAGAGGCCGTCAAGTTCTGGGAGCAAGCACTGAAAGTCCGCAAAACCAGCGGTCCTATAAGACTGAATAGGTAAGTTTGCCACTCTTTCACATAAACTCACACGTATACACACACACGCACACGCACACGCACACGCACACGCACACGCACACGCACACCCACACCCACACGCACACGCACACGCACACGCACACGCACACGCACACGCACACGCACACGCACACGCACACGCACACGCACACGCACACGCACACGCACACACACACACACACACACACACACACACACACACACACACACACACACACACACAGAGAAGCACACGCACACGCACGCACGCACGCACAAATGAGTATTAAACAAATCGCTGTCTGATATCGCATATCTATTGATTGTCATTAATTATGGATATAACCACAGAGCAATGATATAACAGATTTTTATCAACCACAAGCATCACGGACCATTCAAATGATGTAATTTTACTGTATTTGCACCGACTACCCGTCTTTGTTTTCCTTCAGCCACTTTCCTATCATAGGGTTGTCTGGAAGAAATTGCTTTCAGCAATAAGGCCGTCTGTCATGTCGGCTGTCCCAAAAATAAACACAGTAAAGAAACTTTGTTTTTTCAAAACCGAGATATTTCCAATATTAGTTATTGGTTAGTTCGATAGTGGTAATATCTCGGTTTTGAAAAAAAAATTTACCCTACTGTGTTTATTTTTGGGGCAGCCGATGTGTGCTGGTGTACAATAAAGAATGTTCATCTTATATTGAAATTCATGAATAATAATTTATTTAATACTTTATTTTTATTTATTTATATTATAACTAACTGATCGGGCGAACTTTGTTTCGCCATATTAATTATTAGCCTACGACCTATTCTTGGAGTTACCAATAGACACAAAAAAATTTCATAAAAATCGGTGAAGCCGTTTCGGGGGAGTTCGATAACAAACACTGTGACATGAGATTTTTATATATTAGGTTTATGTTATGATATTACGATCTGCCCCTATATTACGCTCACCAAATCCTGAGCGATTCCAATCGTCTAACTGTCAAATTAGTATGGAATTTGACAGTTAGACGATTGGAATCGCTCAGGATTTGGTGCGCGTAATTAGGCCACTGAACGTTAGTCCATTTCAATTTCAACATTGGAGCCAACCCGTGGCCTATCTTGGCGACACATGGACCAACTGACGACCCGACATTGGGACTCTGTAGCCAATCATGTTGGAGCAGGTCGGGCAGTAGTGGTTCTCATATTTGAGACATCCCCCGCAGTAGATTAGAATTGTTACCGGGAACAAACTGAAAAGAGATGAAAGGTATTTATTACGTTTTTTTTATCTATACTTATTAATAACGTAAATCTTTCTTCTCTTCAGGAAGAAAGATTGACGAAACAAACTTATCGAGCAAATGTGGGCGGAAGGGCCGGTAATGGACGACCCAGGCGGACATACTTCGACCAAATAGTATTAGCAAAGGGCACGATAAAAAGTACCCGAAACCCGCATGCAACGGCTAATGAATGTCGAGGAAGCGAAAGTGATCTGTCAGGATCGTGGCAATTGGCAATGCCTGGTCTCTGCCTACCCCTCCGCGATACAGGCGTGAGTTTATGTATGTATGTGTGGATGTTTTTCTCCGTCCGGTGGTAGCGGAGCGGTGGAACGCCGTCCTCACATTCTGGAGGTCGTGGCTTATAAGTTTATAACCCTGGCATGTACCGATGGCTTTATTTTCTAAGTTATACTCCATTCTACGAAACGAGCTCCCAAAGAACAAAGACAAATCCAAAATAATCATAATAACAAATTCTTTTTATATCAATTCTCTGAGTATTTGAAATAAATGAATTTGATTGATTCCGTGTGGCGCCGGATTAAGAATAGCGTCACTCCATTTCCTTCCATGGATGTCGTAGAAGGCGACTAAGGAAATCAATTACTAGGAGACGGGCAGCAGCATCTTCCTGAGATTCCACCCGCATACTGCCAACCCGCCTGCCAAGCGTGGCGATTATGGCAAAACCCCTCATGGTTATGAAAATCACGAAGGAGGCCTATGTACTGCAGTGGACGTCAAATGGCTGATGATGATGATGAATGAATTGTCATGGCGATGGTAGAGCCGTACTCACCAGAGGAACAGAAATATCATCGCGATGACGTGCGTGACGAATCCGCTCTGCTTCACCACGACCGTGGCGACCCTGGTGTTGCAGTGCTGGCAGTTCAGAATCTTCCTGGTCCCCGCGAGAGGTGGTTGCTGGTCTGGAAGCGGGAGCAGCGATTAGGAAGACTACTTTTAGGAATTCCATGCCCGAAGGGTGCCTTTGGGACCCAATTCCTATCATCACCTACAGCCCACCGCTGCCCACTGTTGGGTATAGGCCGTTTCCTCCAAATGCCATCTCTCATCATCATCTCTGTTTCTATGCCTGAGATTATTTATCATTTCACATGGCCTCTCCAACAATATCACAAATCAGAAATTTATTTCAAAATTTGAAGAGTTTCCTCAATTTCCCCAGGATTCCATAATCAGATCCTGACTTGATGACTATGGGACCACCTGTGAAGTCTACCCTTTCAAACGAAAACAGAATTTTCCAAATCGGTCCACGCGTCTTCGAGTAATACACATAAAATAATGAACGTATATAAAAAAAAGATTCCGACGAATTGAGAACCTCCTCCTTTTTTAAAGTCGGTTAAGAAGATATTCTTTGACTAGTATTAAACGAATTCAATTTCGAATAGAACAGCGAACGGACGGTCAAACAGCACCCGTGCCCGAGCATGACGCAGGAGTCAGCCATCATCAGTCTCAACCATTTTAGAGGGAGATAGGCGACCCGGCCACGTCACATAACCTTCTGTCAACTAAAACCTAAAGGGTTGGTCACTTCTCATGGCTTTTGGCTATGATCTTTCATTAACTATAGCCCAAAAAGGTTGGTCACACCAAGCGAAGTTGACAATACTTACCGTTGCTCCGTATCAAATCCTGTCTGTTCGCCGTACTCCCAAATCCCGATATCGGTTGTTGAGTCATTGCATTATGGTACTTTAAATTGGAACTGTTGTTCCTCTGCTGCGTCGCCAGAATCACATCTTGATACGACGGCGGAGGCTCGTACTCTTTAACTGGTAGAGGAGATAAAGTAAAATCGTCAGGGGTTAGTGGAGAATAGGTGGTCGGGTTAAGTCGTACCATTTGCATTTCAGTGACTCTGTTCAGTTCAGGAGGCATTTGGGAGTTGAGTTCTGGAGAAACTCCGTGAAACTCTCGAAGAGTTGTTGCAAAATCGGATGGTCGTTGAGTTATTTGGTGAGTTAAGTTTCTTGAATGCCCTGCTGGCCTCGTAAGTTCTGTAGGTCTGTTAGAAGTTGTGTTCCGTTCTGTAGGAGATTGTACATTATGGTCTAGTTCTTCGATGTTTATTTGGTGATCCTGGTGGTTGATTGGAGGTGAAGGCGCAATTCTCATTGGTCTAGGGCTGGTCTGATCGTTCCTGGATATGACTATTCGTCTGTCCTCGAATGGATCGTAGAAAATGGTCTGCTCAACATGATTTGGTGTTGGAGGCTGACGTTGTATTGTGTGCTGTGCGTTTTGCTCTCTGTTTTGTTCATTGATTCTAGTCTGGGCGTATTCGTTAGCTGTTTCCACATCGATAGTCGTTTGACCGCCATTTTGTCTGCGGTTTTGAGCTACGAAGTGTAGATTTTCTATTCTATTCTCTGTGTAAATTATTGGTGGTATTTCTTCATTTCTGATTGTTCTTTGTACGCTTTGATGATTGTCGTTCGCAATAACGTTTGTTGTATCGCTATTTTGATTCTTGATGTCATTTTGACAGTTTCTACTAATAGATTCTTCAACTATTATAGGATTGTAGTATCCCTCTTGCAATGGCATATTTCTATATTAGTTTTGTTCTGAAATTAAGGAAAGATGATTAAAAATGTGGTGTCAATTTGATTGATATTTTTTGTGATACAATAATATAAACTCACGCATGTTCACGGTAGGCAGAGACCAGAGTTTGCCATTTGCCACGATCCTGACAAGACTATTTCGCTTCATCAAGATTCATTAGTCGCTTCGGGTACGTTTTATCTTGCCCTTTGCTAATACATCCCCTATTTGGTCGATGTGTATACGGCTTTGACATCGCTTTCCAGTGCCTGCACCCGTATTTGCTCGATATATTTCTTTCGTCAATCTTTCTTCCTTCATCCTCCATACGTCCAAGCTAACGCAACATTCCTTTCGAAGAACAAGGCGACCTTGATAAATCCTCTATGTCACAGCTAATAGCTATTATTATTAATCAGATTACCTATGGAGACAAATATAAAAGGTACAGCTGGCGGCCTTATTGCTAATGATAATTCCTTCCAAGCTACAAATATGAATATTAATATTTTCCTTACTTTTCCACGTTCATAACGACTGAAGTAATTTTTTAGCTGGATGGGATAAATTTTTTATACATAACTTAATTCCATTATGTAGGCAGTTACTTGGAAGCTTCCAAGAAGCTTCATAATGGATTGAGAATTCACTGAGAAGAATGGAAGATTAAATTATTTGAAGGAGTAGCTTCAGGCGTGGGTTTCTTACGACATTTAAATTAGAGGTTCTGTTGCATCTGGCATGTTGTCTCGGTCGCACAATCTAATATTTTTAGTAAGTGTAAAAAAATATACTTATTAATTTTGATCAATGGGGTCTGATGCTTTTTTTTTTTTTTTTATTTTATTTATTTGGGACAACAAACAACTACATATTAAAATATTACTAAAAACAAACAGGTTGAAAGATTTATAAACATGTAGTCCACTACGTTATCCACAGTTTACTAAGCAAGTTGTGAACTAAATGTGACTCACTAAAAGAGCATCTTTAAGTATGTAATCAACGCTTAAATCATAGCATTAAAAATTAAAAATTACATAATTATACTGTATTAGCCGATGTGGGTCGACGCCCAGTAGACGCACCTACTGACTTTATTTTAGCTGTAAGTGTCTTATTATATATGTATTATGTTTGTTACTTGACTTGCTTATCTAGATATGTAATATAACTTGGGGGCAAGCCGCCGTGCGGCCTAGAGCCTCGATCGGTCACATGTGTGGTCTCGGTCTTCGGCCTCGATCTGAACGGAGCTCGGCCTTCGGCCTCGCCGCGGTGGGTTTCCGCGTGCCTGTTTCGCGGGGCTCGCCGAAGGTCGCAACTTTGTACCATCTGGCTTTTGCGCTGATATTATGCGTGGGAACACGTATGGTCTTGGCTTTCGGCCTGCAAGTTGGTCTCACCTGGCTGTTGAAGGATTTTTAGTACTAACATTTCGTTACAAACTTGGTCATTCGTCAAGAACTGGGTAGTTTATGTTTGTGAAAAAGAAACATAACTTGACATTACTATGGCAACGTAAAACAGTCACACAATGTGCATAAGTTGTCTTTGTTTCAGTCATTTAAAATAAATGTTTTAAAATGTAAATCAAGGTGTTTTTACTGATTACAGCATCTAAAAAGATGCCAAAACAATCATTATAGAATACTATATATATATATAATGATATCTGACAGGTTGTTTGTTTGTAAATTAAAACCAAATTACCTTCTATATGGGATTTACCGCTTAGGCGCCCCCAACATCGTGGTATTATTTTATAGCACGGTTACTTTAAGAAAGGGACTGAATAAATAAGCAATTCACACAATTAAGTGTTATATCAAAAAACTGTAATGAATGTTGACGAAGCGAAAATAATAATAATAATAATAATAATAATAATAATAATAATAATAATAATAATAATAATAATAATAAAATCATTTATTTCAGGCTTTACCCATATAAAAGTTAGTACATACATTTACACTAAAAATATGAATAAAAATATATCACAAGAGTTAGATACATAAAACTTAACTAATCACTTAAAATTAATGTGAAGGGTGCGAGAGACAGCGACGGTTACCTATCTTACGGCGGGGCTGGGAGCCACAACGTGCAGCCCCACCCAGTGCCTCAGTATAAGACCGTCTACACGGTTGGCAATGACCTTCAGGGGACCACTGGTGCTGCCCCGCACTCTACGCATTAAGGATGCCACTCTATTGCGCATTATGGCGTGGAAGCCATCTGTTCGAGCTTCTGCGAACATTCCCGACGCACTACAAAAACGTGGCAGCCCCAGTAGCACCTTAAAGCCATTGTTATATTGGACGCGCAGAGCGCCGTAGGCCCTCTGCGTATACTTGACCCACAGGCTGCTGGTGTAAAAAGATTGGCAATATGCCTTAAATAATGTAATTTTTGCTTCTCGCGAGCATCGAGCAAACCTGCGGGCCAGCATATTGCAACGAACGGCCAGCGCCCTGCGCTCCCTCTCTATGTCTAAATCATCAGACAGGTCCTCCGTGACCCAGTGGCCCAGATATTTAAACTCTGTGACTCTCCTTAGCGGTGAACCACCAAGCAGAACTGGTGGTGATTTAGGACTTGGCCGTCCCTTTGCTTTGAATACCATCAGCTCGCTTTTTTTGACGTTATATCTGAGCCCATGGGCCACGGCATAGGACTCACAAATAGCAATAAGCTTTTTCAAACCACTGACCGACGGGCTCAGCAGAACCATATCGTCAGCGTAACTTATATTATTTACAAACTCACCATCTACTGAGCAGCCGACACCTGCGTTGCTGAGCTCGCCGATCAGTCTATCTATATACAGATTAAATAGCTTGGGTGATGATATTCCCCCTTGCCTAACCCCACACTCCATATGATACTCGTTAGAAAACGAACCGCCCCATCGTACTTGGTTAGTTTGGTTTCTGTACCAGAAGCCAAACATACTAACCAGTTCCGCGGGAAGATCCGTATCGCTCTGTAGCTTATCCCACAATATATCATAAGATACCAAGTCGAAGGCCTTCGATAGGTCCAGGAAGCACGCATATACAGGTGTTCTCCTATCCACATAGTACTGAACAGTGTGCTTGAGACACAATATTGCCGATTCGGTGGACAATCCTGGCCTAAAACCGAACTGTCCATCGTTCAAATTTAAGTGCTTGGTCAGATGACGGTCAAGCACACTGTCCAGCACCTTAGCTATTATTGTAGCCAAAGATATCGGCCGGTAATTACTCCTGTCAGAGGCATCTCCTGTCCTATCTTTAATAATTGGTACCACTATAGTTTTCATTAGCTCCTTCGGTAGGTAGGAGTGCCTAATACAAAAAGTGAGTAGCATGGCCAGTACCCGGGGCAGGTGTACCCCTGCATGCTGAAGGTGCTCGACGCTGAGGCCGTCATGTCCCGGCGACTTGCCTCTGGTCATATGTTTTATAATATGAGCAACGATTTTCGCCTCTACTCGAACCGGGCCATTGACTGTCCCCGCAGCGGGCATCTCCAGCGTCGCGCCCCCTGGACCCAGCGAAGACTCAACTCTAAAGTGCTCTTGAAAGAGCTTACATATTTCCCCGGGGTCACTAATTCCATCAACAGTAACCGGGGCACCTAGCCTAGGGTTAAGCTTGTTGGTCGACTTCCAGAACTGACTAAAATTCTTTGCTGCTCGATGAGCCGCAATAATGTCCATTTTAATTTGACTTTCATTATCCTGACACCATTTTAATTTTGATTTAAATATCTTTCTTTTATCTTTCATTTCCTTGTAATATTTCCCAGAACTAGGTTTTCCATAAAATAACCATGTCTGAAAGCTCATACGTGCCTCAGTATGTGCCTCCTGAACATGTTTATTCCATCCTGTGACATACTTGCCCTTTCTATACGTTCGTACGTTACATGACGACACTGCAGCTTCGGACAAAATATTATCAATTTTAGTGTATAATGAATCTATAATTAATCTATGGTTTTCTTTATTACACATACCATCACAACACTGTCTTAATTCTACAGGAAAGTCAAGACATCTCAGTTTATTATTACACAACTCTGTATATTTATTTATCATAGCTGGTTCTCTCTCACCCCAGATAACACAATTTTTAACTATATTTATTGGCCCAATTTTGGGTTTTATAGTTCCTAGGTTACATGTTATTTCTATTGGAAAATGGTCTGACCATACGGTATCATACATAACCTTAATATTTACAACACACTGCTTTGCCGCACTTGTAACCACACAATGGTCTAACCAGCGTCTACACCCATGAGCATCGCTGATAAAAGTGTAGGTATCCACGGCTAAAAGACCTAAGTCCAAACAGGACCACCTCTGGTCATCACAAAAACTAATAAGTTCGTTACAAAATAACTCACCAGGGTGGGCATTATAGTCACCGAGCATAAAAACTGCCTCGACATTACTACTTTCAACAATAGCAGCCATCTCACTTAAGCACTGGGTAAATTCTATTAAGTTTATTCTATCATTTATCGGCATATAAACAGAAAATACCAGAAACGAACGCTCATCGCTGTCCACCCTGATTGCCGCAAGCCGCACACTATTACACTTGACTATAGAAACACACGGAAACATACTCTTCCTCCATAGTATAGCAACTCCATCGTGAGGTCTGCCCACAAGGGTAGTTGATGAGTCGACCGCCGAGGTCCCCGTAAAGCCAAAAGCACTGTCCATGGTTCCCAGTTGTGGTATTTCATGACTCATGATCCATGTCTCTTGAAGAGCAACTAAATCTGCAGTTTTGCATATATTTCGAACACATTCCTGTGATCGCTTAACAGACTTGCAATTAAATGATACAAATTTACTCGTATATGCAGCGGATGTAACAGCAGAGCTTTCAGATAAGCTTTTCACTGCATTGGTGAGGGTTTTGCTAGCTTGATACGGGAGGTCTGTCAGGATCATGACAAGTGGCGAACCCTGGTCTCTGCCTACCCCTCCAGGATACGGGTGTGAGTTTATGTAATGTAATATAGCACACGCTTACCTTAATTAAAACTGTGTATAAACTGTTTCACTTCACATATTTCTCTTATTTCCCGCATAAAAACACAATACACCCGCGCAATATCTGCAACATTTTAATCGTCCGAAATTTTCTTATGACATTTTCAAAATGGCCGCCGTCAAACGCGTATTGCGAAGGACCCATACATCAGGTGATTTCTCTAAGCCTAGTGTCACGGTTTGTTGACGTATGGACTGAAGCCGAATGAATTTAAATACCTATACGTGGTTTATGTATAAGAATAGGTATAATATAAGTAATATATAGAGTTACAGCGCTTCGCCAACGCTGCTTTGCAGTGTGGCGAAAATTGTATAATAATATTAAGTTTTATTTTTATTTTGAATTAGTACCTGGATGACCGAGCTTTGCTCGGTATTGCTCTTTTTGTGAATTGTGTTTTTTGGAAATTATATTTAGATAGAATGAAAAAAAAAGGGGAAAAAAGGGAAAAGAATAATCAGACTGGAGACAGGCTCGAACCGGCGCGCCGGCATCTTCTGGTTCCGGGACCACCCGATTTCCCACCTAAGCTTATGGTGGCGAAATTTACCTTCGTATTGTAATGACATTTTAGCAGTTTTTCATTGCCTAAAAACACGGATAAAACGATGGTTTCTGTACGGGCCAACCCGAACAGTTTCATAGCATACACGAATTGCTTGTCAGCAATTCTGCGAGGCCGCGGACCTTTGCCGTCACCCGCTACCTATCGGTAGCAATCTAAGTTAGTTCACGATATAGAGCCGATCCGTTCAGTCAGACGGACACTCGTCGCGTCCTCATTATCAGTACAATAGCAGGGCCTAGGTTCTGTTAATGCATTGTAGTATCATGACAACTGCATGAACATGGCGATTTCATTTTCATGGCTGCTTTAAGTCTACGCGGGCACGCGTGTCAAACCTTCTAGGCGTTAATGGTATGAAAAAACACGTCACGTGACCCGACAGCGTATCTGTCATTATACTACAATACACTAACAGAATCGAGGCCCAGTTCATCTCACCCCTCATCTTAGTCCTAGTACTATTGACAATATATCAGTTATAAGTTCCCAAAGTCAGCTCGTATCATTTATCAGAACTTAGTGTAAACCCGTACAGTTTCTAAAAATGAAACCTAGCTAGATCGATTTATCGCCCCCGACACCCTCTGCATAGTATTTCATGAAAATCGTTGGAGCCGTTTCCGAGATTCAGATCATATTAGATTTACGTATAAAAAATCTTTTCTAGTGCTGATGTTTAGTGGTTTATTCAGAATAAAAAGTGTGTGGGGTTATGTCGTGTAACACGGCCATTATAAGTAAGCGTTAATTTTTAGCTCAAACTGCGCAACGTGTTACGCGGCACTGGCGCCATCTAGCGGCACGAGTCGAGAGTATCTGAGTAATGGCTACTTTGCTCTACTCAACGACATATAAATGAATAGCACACGACACGTACCTGGTTACAGAGTTACAGCCCTCGTCGAGGCGACATGTTTTCGTTGGATACGGTTTTAGCAAGTGACCCCCTACTACCGAACTGAAAGAGGTTTCAAGTCGAAACATTTTAATAGCAGCTCGAGGAACCCTCTTAAAAATCACGTTTTTTTTAAGTCGGTTAAGAAGATCATCATAAGCAGCCTATATACGTCCCACTGTAGGGCACAGGCCTTCTCACAGAGAGAGAGTATGGGCTTAATAACCACGCGTGCCCACCGCGGATTGGCGATTTCAAGCGCTGAGGTATGTGAATAGCTCAGACACCCAGGTTTCCTCACGATGTTTTCCTTCGCCGTTAGCGAGTGGTATTGCTACTATAACTTCACAAATGTACATACCTAACTTAGAAAGAAAAGTCATAGGTACATGCCCGCACTGGGTATCGAACCTGGGTCTTAAGAAGATATTACCGTAAGAGGTTAAGAAGATATTATCGTAAATTCGTATCAGGGAGGTTTCCTTTAAGGGACAAAGGGATTATTATGTACTCTGTATAATAATGTCATTTTCTCTGGAAACAGGCCATTAGGTACAAATCGTCGGAATTTGCCGGATCGTAAGAAGAAACTCTGTTTAGATTCTCTTTCCTATCATATCAAAAGATTAGCAATCCGCTCGACTGAATGATAAAAACTTAGTGATAACTGCTGCAAAAGTACGTCAACGATAAAAACAAAGTACTTATTTCATTGCTGTCGGCTTTTATCTGGGTGCAAACAAAGAAAATGTGAAAAATTCATAGACTTTAACTCGGCAACTGATGAACGAAACAAACGAAACAAAAAGTTGTTTTGCCAAATTAATTAGCCTACGACCTATCTCACACCTAACAAATATACTCAAATAATTTTATAAAACTCGGTGAAGCCGTTTCGGAGGAGTTAGATAAGATAATATAAGATAATGTTTTACTTACACTCCAAAGCACACATTTATACATTTGGGTTAACTGAACACAAAAAACATCAAAAAGGTACAGTAAACAGCGTCCATTGGCACCTTCCTTCAGTCACACTAGATGGGTGAACTCGGACGCTGCAGTGCCTGGGACACATTTTATAATAACACGATTCCTCCAATACACTCCTCAAAGGCAGTTTACGTCTTTTATGTGTAAAATCTCTACCACAGACTATTTTAAACGGCGTTTATCGAGTGTTGTAAGGTACGGAGCATTCACAAATATAAGACCAGAAATCAGAGTTCGAGGACAGACACAGTGACACGATTTCGATTCCCACTAGAGGCCGCCGCAGTTAATTTGTACAAATGACCTCAGTCTGGATGTATTTCCATGTTTGTGATGTCCTTGCCTGGTTACGATAGCACAAGGTATTGAGGCCAGGACAAGTGATTAATATAATATAGTATAATATAATATAATAATTTCCACACAATACAATCACTTTTCCCGGTCGCAAACTAGGATACCCTGTGCTATGGTAACTAGGCAAGGACGTCACAAACATGGAAACACACCCAGACTGAGGCCATTTGTACAAATGTGCGCCGGCTCGCGGTGGGAATCGAACCCACGACCTCTATCTTGGTAGTAAGCGCCTTAACGGCTACTCCAACGAGGCAGTCAATGTTTGTGATGTGTGGAAGTTGTTATTATTATCAAGTCTTTTTCAAACCGTAGCAAACGTGCAGGTCTCTCCAACGTGCGTTTCTGCTTACAGGAAATGCCCCACGCGTCAAGTTTTCATCCGAGGCGGGGTTTCCCACTGCATTGACAGCTGCCGGGCCGAAACGCTGTGTGGGGAAGTCCGGGTTCCAGAGCATCATCTCAATGTGAGTGCAGGCCTTAATTTTTTTTATGTAGCATATATACGTCCCACTGCAGGACACGGGCCTTCAAAGAGAGAGAGAGAGAGTACGGGCTTAATCACCACGCGTGCCCACCGCGGATTGTCGATAACAAATAAGGCTCAGTTGGCTGTTATCAGCGCCATATACAAATGATTATTTCCAAATACCTATGTTAAAAAAATACATAATTATACACTGGGTTTATGTCTGTTTGCATTAATTAAGATGTTTATTTGCGCCAATATACAGTTTCTTAAAAAAAAAACACTGGTTTAATACTTTAAATGAGTTCGACAATTTAGTCCATACAAACATTATCGATCTTATTTAACCTATTAAACTACAGTTTCATTCAAGGAAATATGTATTGGCGCAAATTATAGTAGTTTATGCAACTGTCATATAATGAAGGGTATTAAAACACGAGTGTGAGTTTATGAAACGAGCGCAGCGAGTTTCATAATAGTAACGAGTGTTTTAATACCCGTGTTATATGCAGTTGCATACACTACTTTATCTTCACTAATGCAATTAAAAATTAAATTCACGCGTACGTGTATAATCACAGTGATTTTGCCGCCATTAAAATTTAACCAATGAGAGCGCAGCTGTGCGCTTCAATAAAACGCGACCAACCTGATTGGCCCTGCAATCAAGTTGGTCGCGTTTTATTGATGTTATAATGAGATTTTACGATATCGATGTGAATATTATACCATCATGTGAAATTGCTTAAATTGAGTGTTTTGTTGTCTGCGCTATAACAGTAGTAATTATAAGTCAAGTATTGAAAACATAAGTAGAATATTACAACATTAGTGTAGATAAAAATCTTAATTTATGCAGACAGACATAATTCCAGTGCATAATTATGTAGTTTTTTAATAAATTTGGAAATAATCATCTGTATGGGAAACGTTCCAGCTTAAGTGGAAGTGGCTGGTCACATCTACCCAAGAATGGACAGCCGATGGAGTAAAGGTTCTCGAGTGGAAACGCAACGTAGGACGCCCATCGGCTCGCTGGACCGACGATCTGAGGCAGATTGCTGGCAGTGGATGGATGAGGATGGCCGACGACAGATAGCAGTGGCGTGCCTCGGATTGGTTGAGATCAGGGCAAAATCAGGCTCTTAAGCGGTTGTTCAATGGATTTTTTGTAACAATGGAAGTGGACCCATGGCTACAATCTATTGATCTTGGCCGTACTCCAAGACGTATAAATTCAAATGCACTTTTTATTTCTTGGGAAGAGTCCGACCAAATCTTGTCAAGATCGTTTGTGCCCGACCGCGGCAAAAACCCAAAAGAAGGGTTTGGAATGTGTTTGGCCCGTACGTGAGTATGTAAGTATGTCCGATTCTATCATCATCATCATCATCAACCTATTATGTCCCCACCGAGGGGCACGGGTCTCTTCCCTGAGGAAGGTATAGGCCATACTCCACCACGGGGGCCAAGTCCGGATTGGTGGAGGCTTGTAGACTAGTGGCTCGTCTACTGTCAGAAGTTATCAAGCCGCCCTAAGGCCTCTGACTTGGCTTAACGACTGCCATCTATCGACGGCAGCCGGCACCCAACAGCTTAACGTGCCTTGCGAAGCACGGAACCGCTCGGAAAAATGCCACTAGCGTTAGGCATAGACGGCGACCCATCCATGCACTGAAAGCGCCCTGTGTTGCTTAACCTTTGTGATCGTTTAAGATCACTCAGGCAGCCGGGGCTACGAGCAATGTCCGATTCTATGTTACCTCATAACTCCTTAACCGATGATAACATCTCAATCAATTTGACGTATTTGCTCGAGTGTCATATGCCTATATGAAATCAACATTAAGTCAACAAAAAAAAAAAAACACTAAAAAGACAAAAACAAAAATTAAACTAAAAAATTGTCAACAACCCGACTGATGAGCATTGACTTCTAAGCAGGCGGACCAAAATTCAAAATCGTGAGGTACGTAGGTTTGTCCCGCCCCTGCTTAGTAGTTCATACTAGCAGTCAGGTTGTTGGTTATTTTTCGGGCTGTATCTCATGAACCGTGATAGTTAGACGGTTGAAATTTTCACAGATGATGTATTTCTGTTGCCGCTATAACAAAAATACTAAAACCCCAATAAAATAAATATTTAAGGGGGGCTCCCATACAACAAATGTGACTTTTTTGCCGTTTTTTGCTCGATATTAATAACAGCCACAGGCAGACACTTGAAATATTCAAATGTTGTATAGATAATGGTACGGAACCCTTCGTGTGCGAGTCCGACTCGCACTTGGCCGGTTCTTTTTTATTTCAGAGTTTAATACACAGTAAATGTCTATCTAGCAGGGCCACTTAGACGCTTCCAAGCATCCATCAAGAGAACATCCATCAAGAATTTTCCATGTGCCTTCTTCACACTAGGCTCTATCCAGAGGTCAGTGCACTCAAAACTAAAAGAGAAAAAAAAAGTTAAAATGCACTTACCTTATTCTACTATCGCATATATCATTTGTATCTATATAAACTGCCCTAGATTTGTAGATTGAGAAAATAAACATATTTGTACCTTTTTGAATAACACGGGCAGTTGAAGCCATATTTTTATTGGCTTTTAAAAGAAGAAGAAGACGAACTCGATTGAAGTAGAGTAATCGCGTGTGTATTCTGCGACGCTTCCAAAACTTGGATTTTCCGAAAAATCGATTAGTTTTTGTTTTGTCACTAGATATTTTCTTCTTAATTTGTTCTAATGTCGTTTTGTAGATTTTTTCACAACTTTATGCCATGACTAATTTCGAAAGAAGGTTGAAACTTACGTTGCTGATACTTTTTGGTCAGTGTTCCTCAATATTTCAACGATCAAAACTAGCAATAAAATATGTTTTATTGTATTTCGTAACTATAATATTGTTGAAATGTATACCTACACACGTGAGTGAATAAATAAAAAGAAATTTTGATATTGCAGAAATGCATTTTTTACGGAGTTTTGCTTTGATATGTGAGTACAGTTTTTAGAATAGATGTCCTGCATAATCTGATTCACCAGGAAATGTGTCGTTACTAAAATTTTCCAAGGAAGTGTTTTGCCGATTAATTATCATTATTGATTGGACTCCAGTAAAAAGGTCGTCAAAGTTTTAAAACAAGCCCATGTGCATATTACGTAACGATATCAATTTTAAACTTATTTTCGATTGTTTTTCAATATCTTAATCGAAATCGCTCTTGAGTGCACATTTCAGTAAATTTATTATGGTGTTTGAAATAAAACATCAACTTCACAGCGCACTCAAGAGCGATCTCAAAGGTAAGAACGCTTTATTATACTTCCCTAAAATAACGTCAAAACGTTCTATTTTTAAGACAAATCCTACCACGGAGCTCAGTCTGAAATGTGACCTCCATGGAGCCACCAAGGTCGGTGGAAAAATGACCTCCATGGTGCTACCGAGGTCAGCATGGTGCCACAGAGGTCAGCATGGTGCCACAGAGGTCACTGTAAAATGTGACCTCCATTGTTGCCAAAAATAAAACCTTTTGACGTTGTTTTGGGGCCGTGATATTTAAGTATACCTACATAGATAGAAAGATAAAAACATTTGCATCTACACACACACACACACACACACACACACACACACACACACACACACACACACACACACACACACACACACACACCCACCCACCCACCCACCCACCCACCCACCCAAAATTTTGACATCTGTGACCTACATATTTCTTATGTGAACTTTATTCCAGGCACCTACACCATCCTCAGCTGTCACGATTGCCAGGCGATGGTGCTACTCACGGCAAATGTTGAGGACATACGACAGATAGCACGCCAATTTCTACCGGGCCCCCTAGCAGACAAACTGGCAGAATTCGTTGCTCGAGCTGTAGGGCCCAGTGGAAAAGCAGATTCAGATGTACTGGAGACTCAAAACTACAAAGTGATTTTGAAATCTTTAGCAATACTTTAAGGGGATTTTCTTTTCATCGTTCCCATTTTAGGGCACAAGCGTTCTCCCAGAGAGAAAGAGTAGAGTGCATGCGTGTAAAGGTCGATGTGCTGTCGATACTATAGTACAATGCCAACTGCATGAATGCGTAGATATGAACTCATTGTAAAGTTAGGTATCCAGTAAAGATAGCTATCATTATTAGAAAGTGAGAGTAATGCTCAAACTTATTTCCAGAGCACAGCAGATCCTTACACGAGGCTCCCGATAAAAAAATACCGGTACGATCCTGCCGAGAAGCCGAAGAAAATAAACCCGTTCAGAAATATCGCGAAATTAAATAAGGCTCCGCCAAAGCAACATGTCGCTGCCGATCTGAACAAGATCAGAGACCACAACAAACCAAAACTACCGAGGAGCCATGAAGACGACGTTCCAATCAAAGAGGCGTACGACGACTATGCCGACAAGACTACAGAGGAGAAACACGACGACGGCAAAGAGATAAGGAAAAAGAATCTAGAAAAATACTACGATGAAATTGAAGAAGGCAAAGAACTCAAACGATTTGAAGTAAAAAAGAACGAAAGATATGACGCGAAAAAGAACGAACAGAGCGCAAAAGACTCTGGTTACGATACGCAGAAGTTTCGACGTTTTTCAACTATTAAACGACCAGCCTACGATAGAAATTACGGATACAGAAAAGGAAAAGCCTGGAAGAGTACCGAACCGCAAGCTGGAAGTAATAATGGGAACACACAGGAACTCGTGAGGGATCAAAAACATCTGTTATTAGCTAGAGCCAGCGGTGAGGCTGAATTTAGTAGAACGATCACAACAGCCAAAGAACGCAACGAATTCGACCAGTACGACAATTTTAGACAGCAACCCACCGAGAACTTCTATCTCACTAAAAAAGAAGCGAACACAGCGCCCGAAACTACTCAAACGATAGACACCGTCAATACAACACCGAAACAGAACGAAAACGAAAAGCTGAAAGTTTTAGAAGAATACACAGAACCGCCGGTGGTCAACGTTAGCGCTGAGAATAGTAAATTCTCCAGACAACAGGAGAGCATTGAGTCGGACACTAACTATGACGCGTTTAATGAAGCGAAACAGCCAATTTTAGAAAGTGTGCTATCGCAGAAACTGCACGGTAAGGCGATAGCTACGAGTGGCGATATGTTGTTAGTGGACCCGAACTCTGAGACGCCGTGGTGGGAAAAGGATCTAGTGACAAAGCCTGATGTTGAGACTTCATAAAAATACGAGTTGGAAATTAATAGTTTTATTTCACATTCGGTATTTGACACGATCAACCATAAATTATTTTATATGCTCGATTAAAACAAAAATTACAAAATATCTCGGAAAATGTATCGCTTTTAGTCAATTACTAGTTATTACAATTTTGCAATAGATTAAACATAAAAAGAGTGTTCAGATATGTGACGTTATAAACCAGTATTTTCATACAAAATTCCCAATACCCATAATACCCAATTCTAACCCCCTGATATTTCGTATACTAATAATCCGTTGAAGTAATGTTTAACAGGTGTCACTTTTTTGTGTGATCTTCGGACATCTGTTATAAGTTGATTAATAGATTGTTAGTGTACGAGAAACTGGCGGTTACTCCGCCCACCGCCCCCTTCAAGGATAAAACAATCGGGGTTATTTCCAAAATGCGCAAATTCTGGAACGCCGCAATTAGAGTCGGTATTTTACAACGACTTTACTCATATGGATAGAATGGAGTCGTATCTCGAATAGGACTTTTTGGTCACGAGCGTAAATGCTACTAGAAAATTACAAAATATTTAGCAAGTTTAAAGACAAAAAAAAAACGCCTTCAAAATACGCACTAAACAGAAACTATACTGTGGTTATTTTAAAGGCTACCATTCACAGGCGCGCCCATCCGCCGGACTTGTCGCTGGCGACAAGTCCGCAGACAAATCTGCACGTGAATGTATTGGTTCTCGGTTCGGTGCGCGGCTCACGGCTCGGCGCGGCGCTCGCCGTCTGGGGACGCGAGCGCCGCGCCGCACCCCAGCCGCGCCGGACAAGTCCGTACATGTGTGTGCTTGCACGGATTTATCGGTGAACTTGTCAGTCATTCGCTTTGTTCAACTTGAGCATAATAACATGTCGTTTGACAATCATAGAGTTTTCGCAAGAATTTATCCTGCTGTTTAAAGAGAAAACTTGCTTGTGGGTAGTAAAAAGTAAAGGGTACCATAATAAGCAACTTAAACAAACGGCGTACGTATATTTTGCTCGTTGTTTCAGCCATTCCTTCGCCCAAACGCGCTTCTTCTTTTTTTTCTCCGTTAAAAGTATTGCACCGACTACTAAAGCAGCTTTTGTGCGTTTTGAAAGCACCGGTGCCATGGTAGGCAACCAACAACGATACGTGCTAGGCTCACCAAAGTACACAAGTGACTGGACTGCAGCTCTGCGCTTGTGTAGTGTGTGGACGACGACGGATTTGTCCACGAATGGGTACGGCTTGGGGCTCGGCTCGCGGTGCGTGTAGTGAATGGTGGGCTTAACACTAAGTGCCGCTGAGGGTATTCTCTATCACGGTATGTTTGTGTCAAGGATGCCGTGAAGATGCCTTTGCAAATAGAAGAGTTTAATAATAAAAATAAAATGTTTACTTAATGAACGCCAAAGCTGTTAGTTTCACAATTCAAAGATTTATCACCATTCTGCACGTGTGTTCTTTATCGTCATAATAGCAGTAGTATAATTATACCCAGGTAGGTATAACTTAGTTTAAGGAAAGGCCTTGCCTGAAAATCGGCAGCTAATTGCACACTGGTGCACATTAGTTACTAGCCGAGGTACAGACCTTTTTGTCTTCATACCTAATTAAAATGCTTTTAAATAAATTACTCACTAAACTGTCATCATTGCTTTATAGTATAAGTGATTATTGTGCCTTACTATATTGAAGACAAATAAACATTTTCTATTTCTATAGTTTGATGTTATGCTCGTGAACGGCTGCTGTGAATGTCTGGCCGCAGCGTTAATGTTTTTTTCCACAGAACAATAAAAACAATAGAAGTGTAAAGTAGGCGTGTCGCGTGTGCCGCTATTATGCGGAGTTCCGCGCAACCTAGCCCAGTTCGCCGCAGAGTGTTGTTTAAGCTGGTTGTGTCAACCATAACGGAAAAAAAAGGATTGCGCTGTAAATATGCCTTATTGCTCCATTTTGGAGTGCAAAAACGATAGCCGCACCAAAAACATCACCCATGGTGGCATTTATTTAGATAGTGTGAGTACTGGCGACAGCGGTTCCGATTGTAAATCAGGCGTATGCCACTTCCACTGTTTTTCTCTGTTCCGTGGTTTTTTCTACTTTTGTAAGAAAATTAGCTTATGTTTTGGCTTTTAAAGTTATTGATGGCAATCATGGAATCTTATCATTTAAACTCTGATGCATTAAGCATAAGAAGATTTGAGAAAATATGGTCAGAGTGGATTTTTCTTCCCGCTGCCTTTCCTCCACTACAAATACGGCTCGAAGGCAGCGGCTAACACAGTACATGGCCATTCAGCAAACAGAATGTAAGTTCTTTACGTTGACATTAATTGTTGATTTCCGATTGATGATATTCTCACGGATTTCGTCAACAGATCTTGACCAAATTTATATGGGACCCCCTCTGAGGTACCCTGTCTCTGACAAAATATTAAAATTGGACAACGTGGTAATTTAAGGAATTATCGCTAAACTTAAAAATATATATAGGCGAAGGGTAAGGGACGTCCCGGGCGGACATACTTCGACCAAATAGGCGATGTAGTAGCAAAGGGCAAGATAAAACGTACCCGAAACCGACGTGCGTGCATGCAATGTTGGTGAAGCGAAATAGGATCGTGGCAAGTGGCAAGCCCTGGTTTCTGCCTACCCCTCCAGGATACAGGCGTGAGTTTGTGTAATGTAATGTATATTATCCGGACTTGGCCCCCGTGGTGGAGTATGGCCTATACCTTCCTCAGGGAAGAGACCCGTGCCCCTTGGTGGGGACATAATGGGTTGATGATGATGATGATGATGATGATGAATGTATATTTTTCTCTTTGGCAGCCATGCTACGTCTGTAACAGTACGGGGCACAACTGCCGAGCGCTGCATCTGCAGGATCTGGCTCCGCCCGCTGATGATGACCAGCTCACACCCTGGCAGGACCAGAGGAACCTGGTGTTGGATGCCCCGGAATTATCAGGTACAGGAGACAGATTTATTCTATTTCTTGTTGAAATACACATCATCACCATCATCACCATTTGACGCCCACTGCAGGATATAGGCCTCCGTCGTGGTTTTCCCAGCTTCCCGATGTTCTGCCGCCCGCATCGTCAGACCATCTTTTGAGGGGCCTGCCCACGCTGCGTCTTCCGGTCCGCGGTCGTCAGGTCAGAACTTCGGCCATCAGTTCTCCGAGTTATGTGCCCCGTCCACTGCCACTTCAACTGAGCAATTCTTCGAGCTACATTAATAACTCGGGTTCTTCTGCGGATTTCCTCATTCCTGGTTCGATCACGCAGTGAAACTCCTAATATAGCTCTCTCCATTGCTCGTTGGGCGACCTTGAACAGCGACCAGGTCTCACATCCCTAAGCCATCACTGGCAACACACATTGGTTATACAATACACCCTTGTCTTGATACACTGAGATATTTTGGACGCGAAAATGTGTTTTAGTTTCCCGAACGCTGCCCATCCGAGTTGGATTCGACGAGCGACCTCTTTCTCGAAGTGGACTTACCTAACTGGACTGTTTGTCCCAGGCATACATAGTGGTCGACAACTTAGAGGTCAGAGCCGCGAAGGTTGATAGGAGTGGGTGCTACATGGGAGTTATCTTTACATTATCGACATTATCTTAGTCTTGTCCATGGTCATTTTAGGACAGACTCTGTTAGAAGCTCTGTTCAGGCCGTTGAGCATTGAACTCTAATCTTCCAGGGTCTCAGCCATAACCACTATGTCATCGGTGTATCGAAATATACATACGATAAAATAATAATAGACGATTGGTTCAGGATTTGGTGCGCGTGATATAGGGGCTGGCTTCATCTCTCTCCAGTCAGTATCAGTATTCGGTTCGGGGAAATGTTAAAGCTCTCCTACTGTTTGAAATCCGGGCCTTAATAGACGCCTACATCTGGTTGGGGAAGTGGAATATTTATTTACCTCTACACCGAGTTGATATCTGAGGCGCGACATTGATATTCAGCCGTATAAGAAATAAAAATCAAATAAAATCGGTATAGGTATATTGCGCTGGTAGCGGATTGGTAGAACGCCGGCCTCACATTAGGGAGGCCGTGGGTTCAAACCCCTGCGCATGTACCAATGACTTCGTTTTCTAAGTTAAGTACATTTGTGAATTTTTAGTAGCAATACCACTCGTTAAAATGCAGGAAAACGGAAACCTGAGTGCCTGAGCTGTTTACAACTACTTCAGCGCTTGAAAATGCCAATCCGCGGTGGGCACGCGTGGTAACTAAGCCCGTACTCTCTCTCTCTCTCTGTCTCTCTCTGAGAGAATTCCTGTGCCCTGCAGTGGGACGTATATAGGCTACATAAATATAAAAAAATAAAAACCGACTTCAAAACACTACAGCACTAAAAAGTTAGAAATAATTTAAATAATCAGAAGTATGTATACATGTAGGTATTGTAGAAGTATAATTTGTAGTCGGTGCCCAGTTTCATGACCAGCACATATATTTTGGGCACCGGCTTCAAATTGTACTTCTACAATACCTACATGTATACATACTTCTGGTTATTTAAATTATTTGTAACTTTTTAGTGGTATAGTGTTCCGAAGTCGGTTTTTATTTTTTATTTTTCAATTTTTAGTGGGGACCGCGAGAAAAATAAGCAAATTTGATGTTCTCAATTTCCATCTCTGAAAGATTTGTTAAGATTTGACGGAGTTATGCGAGAACATAGCCAAAAAAAAATTTTAAAAAAGTATACGCGTCGAATTGATAACCTCCTCCTGTTTTTGAAGTCGGTTAAATAGGTATATTATGTATGCGTTAAAAGGTACATAATAAATAGGCATGCCCTCCTTTTTAGACGAGACTTTTTGGCTGCCAATTTGAACCACAGACCCGCCGATATCATCCTCATTGTCATCATTCTGGCAAGATCGCCACGTAATATTAGGGGTTAAAGTATGAAATTGCCGTTTTATTCCAATAGGTTCTTTGAATTGACATAGAATCTTCATGGTTTGAGGTTTTCGAATGAAACTTTTTTCAAATGGTTTCTATGATGTTCTTTTTTTAAAAAATGTGAAACATTTGAATATCGAATATTGAATATCAACAGATCTTTCTGCAGATCAGTCAAATCATGAGGCACCCATTTTTCGTATTTTTTTATTTTATTGATTTGACGCAAGTGAGTCAGTATTGTGGGTAAGGTAACGTTAAACCATGCCGCTAATTCCTGGGTAGTTTGACTAGGGTCGGTCCCGTTTGGCACCCTTCGGGTACGGAACCCTAAAAAAATTGCAACAGGCGAAACCGGCGTGCGTGCATGCAACGACTAATGAATGTTGAGAAAGCGAAAGTGATCTGTCAGGATCGTGGCAAGTGGCAGTCCCTGGTCTCTGCCTACCCCTCTGGGCTACAGCCGTGAGTGTATGTATGTATGTAATAACAGGCTGTCTTTTACATTTCAGCATTTCCTGACGAGACTGAAGAGCCACCAGGAGTCGAAGACAGCGACTTCGTCCTCTACGTGAGCGCCGTGGAGACTGAGAGGTGTCGGCGTGGCCTCACCGTGGCATACGCCTCACATTGCCAGCAGGAGTCGGCCCTGGACAGGTAATGAAGTTGAAATTAATGGGTTTGAAAGCCTTAGCAAAATGAACGTGCCTTAACAATAGATATAGATAGATGCGCTAGTTTTGACATTGGAAATATCTTTTCGTTCGCTCCAGTTTAGGCTCCGATTTCACGAAAAAGTGCGATCCCGTTGTATCTCGGAGAATTGTGAAGGTATGATATTAAAAAAAACTCAAAAGACGCGTATTCACGAGAGCTGTGAAGAGCAAAGAGAATTATTCGAGAAAGTCAAAAAGGAAAAAAGCTACTTCCGAAATAGTGAAAAAAAAAGACCTTTTTTCCGAATTTTTGATTTTGGCGCTCGATATTTTGGAAACGAAGAATGATATCAAAAATTGGAGAAAAAACTCATCTGGACAATATAGGCAGCTACAATTTGAGCCTAAAACAAAGACGATCGGGTTAAGGGTTTGCCCTGTAGCCTCATCTTTTTGCAAAAAGTCAGAACGTCATTTTTCACACGACTTTTGTGACTCGATTCGTTTCCAATGTGCTCGATAGTCGTGTGAGGCACGAAATCTGAGATTTATTTCTAATATCTACACTCTCTTAAAATAAACTTCGAATCTGTGAGAACCACTGGCCAGAGTGCTAGCCGACCTCGTTCCTCCGACCTCGTTTCTCAGCCTCGTTTCTCCCGCAGGCCAGTGGCGGGGCACGCCAACTTCTGCCCCGGCGAGCTGTCGACCAAATACCGTGATCTGCCCTCGGTAATGTCAACGGTAAAGCATGAAATGCTACACGCGCTCGGGTTCAGTCTGTCCCTCTTCGCGTTTTATAGGTAAGCTGCACCTCATGGTTTTTAATTAATGGGAAACTTTCACAAAAAAATGTTTTTCATTGCTCATACTCGGAAAGTAGGTCTGAAGTTGCCTTAAGAGTGGGTTGAAAGTAATACTTTTCAGCCCTAGGGAGAATCGTTTTCAACTGACAGCTGTCAAATTATAAACAAGAAAAAAACCGGCCAAGTGCGCGTCGGACTCGCGCAGGAAGGGTTCCGTACCATTATTTTCCATTATTCAACATGAGACACAATATAGTAACCTTTTTTTTAGTTATTTTTTTATATTTCAAGCGTCTCACAATAGTTTTTGTTAATATCGTGCAAAAACTGCAAAAAAATCACGTTTGTTGTATGGGAGCCCTCCTTAAATAATTATTTTATTTTGTTTTTAGTATTTGTTGTTGCGGCAACAGAAATACATAATCTGTGAAAATTTCAACTCTCTAGCTATCACGGTTCTTGAGATACAGCCTGGTGACAGACGGACGGACGGACGGACGGACAGACAGACAGACAGCGAAGTCTTAGTAATAGGGTCCCGTTTTTACCCTTTGGGTACGGAACCCTAAAAACTAGTTCTATTTTCACATTTCTGTTGAAACATGTTGAAGAATATATTTTTTTACGACTTTATTATGATTTCTTTAAAATAACATAGATTTGGGCAAAATATTTACCATTTTTTCAATTAGAAAAATAAACAAGTAAACAGCTGGCCGGCCACAGAAAAAAAAAATAGACGGGGAGGCGGCAATCCGATCTTCATTATTGTTTTTTCGAGTCTATCTCGAGTATACTTTCCTTATATTCGTAATGAAAAGCACAGTGTTTACCTCGGGTTAAAGACTTATTTAGTCCTCGTCTCGGGACTAAATGAGTTACTTTCACTCCTAGGGTAACAATGTACAACTCCCTACTACACATATCCGCTTATCTGCCGCGTCACAGATCTGTGTCCAAGTTTGTATAGACCACCTATACACATCCCATTAGCGAGGGTAGTTGTTAGGATATATCATCATCATCATCATCATCATCAGCCATTTGACGCCCACTGCAGGACATAGACCTCCCTCATGGTTTTCGAACCATGAAGGGTTTTGCCATAATCGCCACGCTTGGCAGGCGGGTTGGCGATCGCAGTATGCGGTTGGAATCTCAGGCAGATGCTGCTGCCCGTCTCCTGGTAATCGATTTCCTTAGTCGCCTTCTACGACATCCACGGAAGGAAATGGAGTGACGCTATAACTTCACAAATGTACATAATTTAGAAAACAAAGTCATAGGTACATGCCCGCACTGGGAATCGAACCTGGGTCTCTCGCTTCCGAGTCCAATGTTCTACCCACTAGGCTACCACCGCTCTACTCTACCACACATAATCATGTCCATTTTAAAGTTATCGCGAGGTAGGGAATTTTAGATGATGCCAATTTCATAGCAGTGATGTTTAATTATGAGGCCTTGTTAGTTTTTTCTGGTGTCCAAGAATTTTCTTTTTATGTTATCTGATTTGTGATTCGATTAATTTCAGAGACGACAACGGCGAACCACTCACGAAGAGAAGGCCGGATACGGGGAACCCGCCGTTAGACGAAGAGTAAATAAAACATTTTTTTTCTACGTTTTCAACGTGACCGTACTTCCATAATATCAACTTGATCATATATGTATATTTTCAACGTGACCATATTTACTTTCTCTTCAACTTGACCGTGTGACTGCCACGTTCATCTAGCGGCTATTACAACTGCAAAATACGACTACAAAATTAGATAAGATAATGTTTTATTTACACACCAAAAAAAGACTATAAAAATATATTAAAAACCGGCCAAGCGCGTGTCAGGCCACGCGCAATGTAGTGTTCCGTAGAAAAAGGGTTTTTTTTTCTGCTTTGCAGAACTAACAACTTCATCGAAGTCATTTTCAATGGATAGTGTAACGACCGGTGGGACTAGAAAGCTGTAATTTGGTCTGTGTATATGTCGTAGCCATATCATAGAATTGACCATATCATGATGTGGTTAGCCATATCACGAAATGTATCCTTTTCATGAAAAGGCCAAGTCAAACTGGCCGTATCATGAAATGGCTTAGCCAGATCAATGAGCGACCGACGTTTGACGATTTGAATAGCGAAATGCATGACTATTTCATGATGCGGCCAAACGTTAGCGGCCATATCGTAAAATACTTCCATTATCCACCGTTAGAGGCGCTGATGTTAGTTTATTGTGTATTCCTACCATGGAGGCGACAGAAAATATGGGTTGGTATTTGAAACGATGTCCCCGAATTTGGAAAAACAAAAAATATGCCCGTGTTCAGGGAGCTTTACTGAAACGGAATTTATAAATTTTAATCTGCGAAAATGTGTGATAAAATTTTTATTTCTTTAGCAGAACAAAACTCGAAAAAATAAAAAAATGCAACGTTTTTACTCAACGCGACACAAAGCAGGTATCTACTTACGTCATTTACATTTTTGCTTTTTTTTTAGAAGCTACATAACTGAAGTTTTACTAAGAATTAAATTAAAATTTTGGGTTGGTTGTTAGGTCAGTACACATAAGCAAAAATAGGTTCGAAGTTCCTGCGCTCCGCTCCATCCTGAAACTTCGGGTGTTAGTTCTTTTTTTATATAAAAGCGAAAAAAAATATTTCACTAAAAAACTTAGTTTTGAGTCAAACTCAAATAAGGTTGGTGCATGGAAAAGTCATAGGTACCCTACATTATGATATGGCAAAATGTAGATTGCCATATCGTCAAACGTTGATGCTTAAACGATACGGCCAGTTTGACTTGGCCTTTTCATGAAAAGGACACATTTCGTGATATGGCTAACCACATCATGATATGGCACAATCTACGATGTGGCTACATATACATATTTATCACGTCGACAAAGTTAAACAATAAAATGTTGGTTTTTTTTTTTTTTTTTCACTCCATCTGCTCGAAATGATGCATTTTGATGACCAAATTTAGGACCCAAAACACGCTATTGTTGTTCAAGCTAAGATGCATCAAAGTAAATAGACTCAAAATTGGGTTTTAAATCTATTTACCTTTAGGTACCTTTAAGTAAATAGACTCAAAATCCAATTTTGAATTTATATACTAATGCACTCATTTACTAAGAAGTCAGACTTCTCTTTCACTCTTGAGGATTCGTCCTATATCTGTTTCGCTCCAACCCAAGCAACAAGTTTTAAAACCGAGTTTGCAACTACTTACTGAACTACCAAACTCTGCTGCAAAACTTTTAAGTACCTAATTGTCAAATATTTGAAATTGGAACGCAAGTTTTCTTTTTCTATGCAAAAAATCAATAACATTGGCGCGCTTTTTTGTCTATTTTCACTTATTTTCTCGGAAAAATGTCGTCAAGCGATGACGATAGCGTCTTCTTAACACCAGAATATATAAATTAAAAACAGGCAACACAAGCAATTGAAAACTTCCTGCCAGAAGTTACATTTGAGTGGTATGTAAGTGTTATCTTTTATTTCATTCCTCTCAGATACTAGTGAAAAGCAGAGTGTACTACACGGGCGCAAATAATTTTTGGTCTCGGTAGTGTTGAATCCCTTGCTCCTTCAGTGATTCTTAGTTAAATTTCACAACCTCGACACAAAAATTTTGTTTGCGCCCTTGGTGAACAATCTACTATTACTGTACCTCCCCTAACATGAAAAGTGGGGATCATTTCTTTTCTCGTCTACGCAATCATGTGGGTTATCGTTGGATTGGTCGTTGAAAAATAATGTGGGTGTAGGAAGACCATTTTTCGATTTAGGGTTCCGTTTGCGAAATATTAAGCTTTAAAGCGCAAATTTTGTCCGAGTAGAGTGTCCCCCCTCTTGGCTAAACGGTTGATTGTAGAAACGTGAAAATTTTTTGTGTAGTAGCACATATAATGAACTTGAAAGGAAAAGTATCACGGCTAAGTAGGCTTTACCATTTAACGAGTAACAGGCAACCAACTTATAAAAGTAAAATATCGTTTCGTACAAAATCCATTGAAAATGACTTCGATGAAGTTGTTAGTTCTGTAAAGCAGAAAAAAAACCCTCTTTCTACAGAACCCTACATTACGCCTGGCCCGATACGCACTTGGCCGGTTTTAGTTATGTGTATTTAAATAGGTCTTGTATCGAGTCATTTTTTCACTAGAAACTGACAGCTCGTCGGATCTCAGTTGATGACGTACGTCCGGTTTCGTAGACTGTAATTAATTTTTTCGCTTTAAAAATTAATTAAGCAGCTCAAATCGAAATATTCTGCCCAGGCTCTCAAAATTGTCAATTTTCTCAAAAATATATACTTAATTGCAGAACTTAATTTTTTTAGGACACTGTCCTTTTTGCCTGTTACCCTCGCAGAATAATAATTTTACCCAGCGGGGGTAATTACCCCCAGGTTCGAAACTCAGGCTTTAAAGTCCTTCCTTGGCGACTCCGCAGGCTGCAGATCCACAAGTGGTCGTCCAACGTAGTAAGGAACATCACCCGGAAGAAGTGGATGGTCAGGGGTGGTCTGATAGAGCGGACCTTCAACATAGTCGTCACTCCAAGAGTCGTGAGAGAGGTATGTCAATAAATAAGTTCTTATAGGAGAAGTATGTCGTCAATCTATCTGTCCAGGCAGGCCTTAGTATC
Source organism: Yponomeuta malinellus (assembly GCA_947308005.1). Lineage (NCBI taxonomy): Eukaryota > Metazoa > Arthropoda > Insecta > Lepidoptera > Yponomeutidae > Yponomeuta > Yponomeuta malinellus. The sequence continues at coordinate 2,676,259 of OX371023.1, forward strand.
TGATACTTGGGATGTTACGGAGGTGGTTTTATCGGAACCGAATCCGAAATCGGAGTATTCTAAATGACCCGATCGGACCACTCTAACAATGGTATTTAATTTTTCTTTTCAAGGTCATAACTTAACAGGTTGAAATAAAACAAAATAAAAGGTCTGTACTAATATTTTACATATATAAACCGCTCGTAGCCCCGGCTGCCTGAGTGATCTTAAAAACGATCACGAAGGTTAAGCAACACAGGGCGCGTTCAGTGCATGGATGGGTCGCCGTCTAATGCCTAACGCTAGTGGCATTTGTCCGAGCGGTTCCGTGCTTCGCAAGGCACGTTAAGCTGTTGGTGCCGGCTGCCGTCGATAGATGGCAGTCGTTAAGCCAAGTCAGAGGCCTTAGGGCGGCTTGACAACTTCTGACAGTAGACGAGCCACTAGTCTACAAGCCTCCACCAATCCGGACTTGGCCCCCGTGGTGGAGTATGGCCTATACCTTCCTCAGAGAAGAGACCCGTGCCCCTCGGTGGGGACATAATGGGTTGATGATGAAAAGGTCTGTATGGCAGACGCGCGACCAAAAAATTACCACAGTGGCTTTTTCATTTAAAGCCGGGTTTTGACGGTCCGTACAAAACGCTCGGACCGTGTGTGTACAGTTTTAAGTTGATTATGACGACGGTCAGTGCGCTCGGACCGAATGCGTCGTAATACTTAATCAATAAAACTGTACGCACACGGTCCGAGCGTACTAAGACCGTCAAAACCCGGCTTTAGTTTATGTTTATGGTTTGCCAGAACCGGAATCGGAAGTGGAGACGGAGACAGAAGAGAGATGAGTTAAGTGCAGGCCCGATAAAAAAGCAGATGACACAAAATACGTAATGCAAATACAAATAGAGTTATTATTACTTGATAATACATAAGCAGCCTTCACAGGCCTTCTCTCACGGACAGAGTACGGGCTTAATCACCACGCGCGCCCACCGCGGATTGGCGATTTCAAGCGCTGAGGTATGGGAATAGCTCAGACACTCAGGTTTCCGCACGATGTTTTCCTTCACAGTTAGCTAGTGGTATTGCTACTATTGTAAATTCACAAATGTACATAACTCAGAAAACCAAGTCATAGGTACATGCCCGCACTGGGGATCGAGACCCAGCTCTCGCTTCCGAGTCCGATGTTCTACCCACTAGGCTACCACCGCTTTTTACTTGATAATAAAAAAACTGAAATAAAAAGTAACCAACAACCCGACTGTTGAGCTTTAGATACTAAGCAGGTGGGACCGACCTAAGGATCCCGTCTGCTTAGTAATTAATGCTCAACAGTCGCGTTGCTGGTTGGTTTTATTTCAGTTTTGAGTTTTTGTCTTTTTTCTGCTTTTTAATGGTGATTTATATATAGCCTATGACACCCGCGTACTGATGTTTTACATACATCACACGTGATTGGCGTAGTTAAATAAAATTAGGATCCGAGTATAATAAATTTTATCTACACTAATGTTGTAACATTCTACTTATGTTTTCAATACTTGACTTATAATTACTACTGTTATAGCGCAGACAACAAAACACTCAATTTAAGCAATTTCACATGATGGTATAATATTCACATCGATATCGTAAAATCTCATTATAACATCAATAAAACGCGACCAACTTGATTGCAGGGCCAATCAGGTTGGTCGCGTTTTATTGAAGCGCGCAGCTGCGCTCTCATTGGTTAAATTTTAATGGCGGCAAAATCACTGTGATTATACACGTACTCGTGAATTTAATTCAATAACTTAAAAGTTAAAAATGGATAGCGACGATGATATTTGTACGCCTCCGGATATTCTAGAAGTGGCAACAAAATTAACTCACCATCTTTTGCCAGAAAAATCTAGAAAATTATATGAAAAAGAATATAATAACTTTTTGGCATGGAAGATCGAAAAGAAAACTACATCATTTTCTGAAAATGTCATTCTTGCGTATCTCAAAAACCTCTCCGACAAATTCATTAGTGAAGATTAAGTAGTGTATGCAACTGCATATAACACGGGTATTAAAACACTCGTTAATATTATGAAACTCGCTGCGCTCGTTTCATAAACTCACACTCGTGTTTTAATACCCTTCATTATATGACAGTTGCATAAACTACTATAATATAACAGCGCCATCTCGTGACTAATGGTTATACTATAATAGCGATTTTTTTTTTGTTATTTTTCTGTTCCATTAATGCTAATTTAATATGCCTATGACACTCGCGCAGGGATGACGAATCGATTGGGACATGTCAAAATCTGACCATTGGTTAAGGAGTTATGAGGGAACATAGAATCGGACATACTTACTTACATACATACAAGCTAAACACATTACCCTCCTTTTGGGCTGCGCCTGCGCCGCAGTCAGGTAAAAAATTTCATCCTTTTTATGTAAAGATAAAAAACACGGGGAAGGCGATCCCCGCGTGGTAAGTAGGTATACATTTGTTTGTAACACTTTTTTTTCAAAAAACCGGCCAAGTGCGTGTCGGCCTCGACCACCGAGGGTTCCGTACAAATTTGTAGTCTCGCAGTTTTTCCATGCTTTTCCTGAACTTCAGACAATTATTTTTACAATTTAATTACAAATCTACAATTATTAGATTTTTCTCCGTAGGTACTTGTAGTATACGACGATATAATTTGCCAAAATTCATAGTTCTAGGTCAACGGAAAGTACTCTATAAATTTTGATTCTCTCGAGAGAGTCGAAATATGCGTTTTTTGCGACACGTAACTGCGTAACTTTTTTTTACGTTGATTTTTTCACAGCTTCAAGAGACTGTAGACCTGAGTTTTTTTTTCTTTCACGTGTGAAACGAACTTTAGGAGGTGGAACGAAAGTACACGTATTCACAAAAATACAAGAAATCCGCATTATAGTAATTTTATTAAGTTACTGACGTTATGCCGTCAAAATGCCGTATCATTTGTAACTATTGTCTATATTTAGCACTATGCCCACTGTCTGAATTTGGCTTAACTATATCAGGTTCGCGAGCACTTCAACTGCTCGACGCTAGAGGGCGCTGAGTTGGAGGACCAAGGCGGCGACGGCACTGCGCTCACGCATTGGGAGAAGCGGATCTTTGAGGTAATTTCGCATATGTATATATTTTTGTGTACGTTCCAGTACTTATTATTTTTTAACAAATAAATATTTGATCAGCAAGTAACGAGACTCAGCAAAAAGAATAAATTTATGAGCGTCACGTGATCTCCATTATCTCCATTCTCCATAATTAATAAATTCGTCTTATTGGGTATTTGACAAAATATCAAATGAGTTGCTTTTAAAACGGAATTTTGTATGAAAATACTGGCTTATGATGACGTCAAATTTCAGAGCACTTCATCTTTGTATGTTTAATCTATTTAAAAATTGTAATAACTAGTATTTGACTAAAAGAGATACATTTTCCGAGATATTTTGTAATTTTTGTTTTAATCGAGCATATGAAATAATTTATTGTTGATCGTGTCAAATACCGCATTTCAATACAACAATTTGGAAGACGATCATCATAATCAGTCCACTGCTGGGCTTAGGCCTTTACCCCAATTGCCATCTCTCCCGGTACCTTGCCATCCGCATCCACGGACCTTCCGCCGACTCAGCTACATCGTCAGACCATCGGGCCCCTGGTCTGCCCGTTAATCGTCGTCCTGTCCTCGGCTGCCACTCTGTGATTGCCCCAAAAGATGATGAATATGGAATTTTCTGCTGTTCTATTTGTTTATCATAAATTCAAGAAGCTTACAAAACATTACCTACTGTCTCGTGGTTTTTACTCAATAAAAGAATATCTAGAATTTAAGATTTAGGTTAGTTGTAAACAAATATGTAAATAATGTAAATTTTAAATTTACGCGTATTATAGCATTAGATAAATGAAAATGTGCTTACTCCTGAAAAGGAAGAATTTGGACATGTACTTATTTATATAAAGCACCTGTAACTGCTAATGTTAACCCAAATTCATTTCATTTCATTTATTTACCCAAAGGGTAAGGGACCCTATTACTAAGACTCCGCTGTCCGTCCGTCTGTCACCAGGCTGTATCTCATGAACCGTGATAGTTAGATAGTTGAAATTTTTATAGATGATGTATTTCTGTCGCCGCTATAGCAACAAATACTGAAAACAGAATAAAATAAATATTTAAGGGGGCCTCCCATACAACAAACGTGATTTTTTTGCCGTTTTCTGCTCCATGATAACGGCAACGGGTAGACGCTTGAAATGTTCAAATGTTGTTTAGATAATGATACGGAACCCTTCTTGTGGGAATCAGACTCGCACTTGACCGGTTTCCACTACACTTTTGTTGGACCACTTTTATTGCAGACAGACAAGATTTTAATTAAACAATACTCGTTTAATTTGTGACGTGTATTAAGTGTCAGTTTCCGCACTACGCTGAGCAAACAAAAAATCTGCTTTGACTTTGCACACCCTGTATATTGACACCCTGTATTCCGCCCCCCCCCAGAACGAAGCAATGACGGGCAGCCACGCCCAGAACTCGGTCTTTAGCCGGATAACCTTCGCCATGATGGAAGACACGGGCTGGTACCGAGCTGACTACGAGCGCGCGACTCCGCTGCACTGGGGGAAGAACCTGGGATGCGTGTTCGCCCAGGAATCGTGCAAGCGGTGGATCAACCAGGGGAGGATCAAGTTAGTAGCTTAACGCCTTAACAATGTGGTCTATTATAGAAGCAGCCTAAATCGGCGATAGAAAACGACGGACGACGCCATTTTGTGAAAATTCAAGATGGCGGCCGAGCTAGGCAAGTTTTAAAGTGGCGTTGCTTGAGTACAAATTACTTGACAAACTAAGGCGCGACTGTCGAGAAGAAAGTAACTAAGCCTGATAGTGTGTGTGCGTGCGTGCGTTCGTGCATGCGTGCGTGGTATGTGTGTGTGTGTGGAATTTTGCTACATTCTTTATGCATGTCATATTTCAATTTATAAAATTATTACAAGTGTCTTTTCTCTTGTTTTTCAAGCACTACTTCGGAGTCGGATATCGCGACGACAGAGTGAGTTGTGTGTTTGTTTGGCCATTCGTTCGTTCGTTCGTCCGTTCTTCGTTCGTTCGTTCGTTCGTTTGTTCGTTCGTTCATTTGTTTGTTTGTTTGTTTGTTTGTGTGTGTTTATTTCGTTGCCTTTGTCTTGTTTGAATGCATGTCGTTTGTTTGATTTTAATTGCGTCGATTTGTTTCTATTGAATGTTTTTAAATTTTTATATGAAAAATTTATGTAACATAGTCCGAAGATTATATAAAATTTTGACAATTTTAGTAATCATCGTTTTTTCCTCCGCACGCTATCAAAGTTTTACGGAAAATGAGTAAGTATAGCCAGTCCCGTGGGTTTTAACAAGCTAGCTTTTGCCCGAGAGTCCATACACGTAAATGATGATTTCTTCATACAAACCTTTACCACCCTTTCTCATACCTTTAGGGGTGGAACCTCTAGGGTACTCAATGTAATGATGCACGATACGGGTAAAAAGCGGGTCGGCTTACACGGCCGTTGGTTTACCGTGAGACGTCTATTAGTAAGCGTTAATTTTTAGCTGAAACTGCGCAATGTGTTACGCGACACTGGCGCCATCTAGCGGCACGAATCACGAGGATCTGAGTAATGGCTACTTTGCTCTACTCAACGATATATAAATTAATTGCACACGATTCGTGGTTACAAAGTTACAGTCCTCGTCGAGGCGACATGTCTTCGTTGCATGCGGTTTTAGCAAGTGACCCCCTACTACCGAACTGAAAGACTTCACGTATGAGTGAGTCAGTTTTTCTAGGAGGGTATTCGATTATTAACCCTTAATTGGTATGGGTAGTAATTATAGAATAATTTTTCATTCATCATCATCAGCCATTTGACGCCCACTGCAGGACATAGGCCTCCTTCGTGGTTTTCATAACCATGAGGGGTTTTGCCATAATCGCCACGCTTGGCAGGCGGGTTGGCGATCGCAGTATGCGGTTGGAATCTCAGGAAGACGCTGCTGCCCGTCTCCTGGTAATTGGTTTCCTTAGTCGCCTTCTACGACATCCACGGAATGAAATGGAGTGAGCGATACCACTCGCTAACGGTGAAGGAAAACATCGTGAGGAAACCTGAGTGTCTGAGCTATTCATATACCTCAGCGCTTGAAATCGCCAATCCGCGGTGGGCACGCGTGGTGATTAAGCCCATACTCTCCCCCTGAGAGAATGCCTGCCTGACGTATATAGGCTTATGCATGCATGCATTTGTTTTTAAAAAATAAGATTAAACAATTATTAAAAAACAAGGCTTACTACACAATTAATGAATACCTCGCTGACAAGGACCTAGGGAATTAGGGGTTATTAGGTTGATAATATTTATAATCAGTTACTTTGTATAACATAATAGTACATTATGATACAAGTGTGGTATGTTGGTCATTACACTCGAGTCGGTTTTTAAGCCTGAGCCGAAGGCGAAGGCTTAATGGAGACGAGAAGTGTAATGACCAATGCTCACGTGTTTCATACGACGTTTTTCAACACACTTGCGAGGAAAAGTAAATAAAAGTTCACATTTATTTAAACTTAACAAACAGAAACCCATTTAAAAGATGGCGGCCGTAATTTTATTTTTTCGCGCGCTCAGCGCTGCATGCGCGCGCAAGTCTGAGATAAGGGCACCGGCAAAGTAGCTAATCAGCCACATATTTATAAATTTTGAAATTGGGTATTTATAGGTAAAAATACACCGTCAAAATATAAATACCAACAAGCTAACAAGCAGTTTCATGAAATTCTTTAACTATTTATCACATTTTGAATTGAATTTTATATTTACGCAAATAACTACTTAGCTGTTTTCGAAACATTAATACTTCTTGCTAATATTTAAAAAGATATGTAATGAAAAGGCACTAGTGCGATAATGTAATGTAAAAGGTACGGCATGGGTAATATTCTGCATTATCAGTGTAAATACGCTGTAATAAGACCTACTTTACGAGCAGGTGTGTTGAAAAGTTCATTATGTAGGGTAACATTATTTCTGTAAATAAATTATTGTAAATAGATGTCATTGTGTGCATGCCCACCGACCCACATAAAAATGTATCCATTTGCATACTGCTGTTAAGTGGTAGAATACACTGACTTATTGCAATCAAGACCTGTGCAAAAACGTGAAGTTATAGTAGAAATACCACTCGCTAACGGTGAATGAAAACATCGTGAGGAAACCTGAGTGTCTGAGCTATTCACATGCCTCAGCGCTTGAAATCGCCAATCCGCGGTGGGCACGCGTGGTGATTAAGCCCATACTCTCGCCCTGAGAGAAGGCCTGTGCCCTACAGTGGGACGTATATAGGCTAAAAACCTGTGTGTATTTGCAAATAAATATTTTGAAGTTTGAAGTTTGAACAGATATATCATCATGTGTTTTAAATAAACAAATATGATTTTCCAAGTTATCATCAGCTAGATACTCATTAACAGTGTAGTAGTAAGCCTCGTCTCTCAGTAGTTGTGTAATCATATTTTTGAACAAATATTTTTCATCAGTATTTCGAATCAGCAGAGATCCTAACCTACCATTTTTCTCGCAGACGCCGTAATCCGGCCCCGTTCTGCGAGCGTGTCAAGGGGGACCCGCTCAGAACTGAGTGCTCCCCGCGGCGCGACGCCGTGGTACTCTGCGACTTGATCAGGCATGAGACAGTGCTGCCTAGAGCCTATCAGGTAACATTTTCATTTACTTATTCCATCATATATATTTTATTCAAGTTTTAGGTTTCCGTACACCGTACAAAAAGACGGAACCCTTTTGCAAAGTTTTGCAAACCTTACTGTCATCATCTCATCATCAACCCATTATGTCCCCACCGAGGGGCACGGGTCTCTTCCCTGAGGAAGGTATAGGCCATACTCCACCACGGGGGCCAAGTCCGGATTGGTGGAGGCTTGTAGACTAGTGGCTCGTCTACTGTCAGAAGTTGTCAAGCCGCCCTAAGGCCTCTGACTTGGCTTAACGACTGCCATCTATCGACGGCAGCCGGCACCAACAGCTTAACGTGCCTTGCGAAGCACGGAACCGCTCGGAAAAATGCCACTAGCGTTAGGCATAGACGGCGACCCATCCATGCACTGAACGCGCCCTGTGTTGCTTAACCTTCGTGATCGTTTAAGATCACTCAGGCAGCCGGGGCTACGAGCGATTCGACAACCTTACTGTGTCATAATATCAAATGAAAGGGCTCGTTATTTGTTTTGTTACCACCCCCCACCCCCCCCACCCCCCGCCCTGATGTCCGAAACTACTGAGTCTAAAATAAAAATAAAATACAAAATATAGTTCATTGCTTGTAGGTTACATGAAAACCTATAAGAATTCTACCGATTGAAAATAAAGTGGTAAACTGAAGACTATAATTATTATTATTATTATTAATACGTTTATTGCACATAATATTATAAAGAGGAAAAGTTTGCATGTAGATGGTAATCTCCTTAAGTACCTATCAGGACTAACCCGTTGAGGCGAACGTATTCGCGGGCACAGCTACTTGATAATAAAATTACGCCATAATAGTATATTTCATTACAAGTGCGGAAAGGCTGTCATTGCAAAGAGTTCACAGTCGAACCGAATGACAGTCGGAACAAGTTGCAATGACGGTTCCGCACGTGTACTGAACGACTATTTTTAATACAGTTGCGAAAAAATGAAAAACTATTTGCTTTTTTCTCTTCTCTCCATGCGACATTTTGACTTTTCTGGTAAAATGTTCTCCGAAGCATTTTGTGCAAATTATAAATCATTATGTGATCCGATGGTGTTAATTCAAAAAAACTAGGGTCGAAATTACTCATCTTGTGCAACAAACAACTAAACTCGCAAAGAAAATTTCTGAAAAATGGCGCCAACCGTAGAATATAAGCAGAGTTTTTGTTTTTCTTCACTCATTCTGGTAGGCAAAGGAAACTATGCCCATACAGCCGAGTCTTCAGTAGAAGTTTTTTATTGATATGAAATGAAAATGAAATTTAATCAGATGAATAAATTAAATGAAACCTAACCAAACTCATTCAATCAAATAATGAAATCTGATATTGAAACAAATTAGTAGCTTCTTTTTAGAAATATACGTATTTGCATGAATCATAAAAACTTCTATGATTTTTTTTAGTAAAAACTTCATGGTTGGTTATTCTTTTTAATAGACATTATTTTGACAGTTGGGAAAGAGAACGCACGAGTGCGGGAAAGGTAAAAAAAGCACGAGTGTGTAATAGCCCACATCCCGAACGCTATACGTCCCTGCAATACGCCACTTTTTGAGCAACTGTATTAAAAATTTAATTTTGAATTTTCACACAATAGTGTTAAGTATTATTATCATGACCCAGGTACAATTCCCAGTGCGGGCATGTACCTATGACTTTTCTTTCTAAGTTATGTACATTTGTGAAGTTATAGTAGCAATACCACTCGCTAACGGTGAAGGAAAAGATCGTGAGGAAACCTGGGTGTCTGAGCTATTCGCATACCTCAGCGCTTGAAATCGCCAATCCGCGGCGGGCACGCGTGGTTAAGCCCATACTCTCTCTCTGAGAGAAGGTCTGTGCCCTGCAGTGGGACGTATATAGGCTGCTTATGATATCATGGCCATTCCCGTCCGTAGCACTTCGACAGCCTCCCCGGCGTCTCGCCCACCGACATGGCGCACTACGGCGGCTCAGTGATGCTCGCCGACTACTGTCCGTACCTCCAGCAGTTCACCTGGCGACACAAGGGCGAAATGGTCCGCGGCAGCCGCTGCTCCTATGAGGAGAACACGCCCAGTAAGTATTCAAGTGGGGCCAATGAAATACAGAAACATACTCTTCTGAATCCCGGAGGATCAGGGTTTGCCATTCCCGCGATCCCGACAAGGTTGAATTTATGTGTGTGTGCGTGTGCGTGCGTGCGTGCGTGCGTGCGTGCGTGTGTGTGTATAAATGATTTTAAATGTTTAAGACACTTATCGTCATTTAAAGAAGTCATTCATTCCTCTGTATTTGTTGCAGAGACTGACGTGAACTTTGCTCTGGAGAACTACGGTACCCATTCCAAGTGTTTCGACCACAGCGAACGCGTGTGGGAACAGAAATCCTGCCGTCAGGTACAAATACAACATCTTTATGTTAGCTTCCTTACTTTACGGTTTCAGTAAGGGGAGGTGCCCATACCACGTGAGCCATTTTTACAATGTTTTTCAACGCTCCGCCTCTCGGTGACCACCCGAACTATAATCCAAGACCCCAGCTCTAATAAATATTTTTTGCGAACAGAAAGTTACAAAAAAATGCTCACTAGAATTAAAAAACCTGACAAGTGCGAGTCGGACTCGCCCAGCGAGGGTTCCGTACAAATTTGTAGGTATCAATTTGTAGACATCGTACATGTTATAAATAGTTCAGGAATCGAGTCTCGCAGTTTTTTCCTAGCTTTTCCCGAACTTCAAAGACATTTTTTTTAATGATTTAATTACAGATGTATAGTTTTCCGACTTTTCCCTCTACTTTTATTATAAAACCATATTACTAGCTAAAAGGTCAACGGAAAGTATAAATTTTGATTCCCTTAAGAGTGTCGAAATATACGTTTTTTTCGGCATACTGCCGTTACTTTTTTTACGTGAACTTAGAAGTTTGATTTTTTTCACAGCTTCAAGGGACTGGAGATGTGAGTATATGGTTTTAATTTCAACTCGATACCTCCACGCGATCCCGAGATAAAGGGTCTTGACAGACGGACGGACGGACGGACGGACGGACAACTAAGTGATCCTATAAGGGTTCCGTTTTTCCTTTTGAGGTACGGAACCCCAAAAACTAAATTGAAGTTATCAATTTCTTGGACATTGACAGTTTTCCAAAATTTATTGTTTAAAAAAAAAGCGCTTTATGAGCAAAACATAGAGATAGAGGTCGTGGGCTAATTAATGTGGCAAAACAACGTTTGCCTAGTCAGCCAGTCATTGTAAATAAGGTGTTGCGTGGAACTATTACGATTAACAATTATCAAAAAAAAAATATGTATATACGCGTCTAATTGATAACCTCCTCCTTTTTTAAAGTGGGTTAAAAATATTATAAAGACAAAATATGACATCTAGAGAAAAAGACTAGGCCTATAAACCTGCGCAACTTAAGCGACTTGCCAATATTTAAATGCTTGGCCAAAGAACCTGGAATGTCGGCCTCCCCACATCCTTAACAAACTCCCAATAGCGATAGCAGATAAACTCGAAAGAAGGTCCATGAATGCATGTCGTTACATAAAAAATATATTTAAAAAAAATCCTAAGTGATAAGTTTATACATAAGGGGAAGGGCGACGTACTGCCTGCATACTGCCTAATATGAGGAGAAGGGAGTGCATCCCACTTCTCATATTAATATTAATATTTTTCTATGTACCTAACGTAAAATAGTACATTACTTCAGAGGGAAGAAAGTGACAGCTCCATACCGAGATTATGGCATTTGCGCCACGAGCTTGCGAGGGGCGCAAACCATTTGAGGTATGGAACTGTACTTTGTCCTGAGGTATGTATAGTGCTTTTTATTACACCTACGAGGAAAATTATCACAAAGATAAATGCTAAATCAATCGAAGTTTTTGCGAAAATGCGCGGGCTTTTCCTTTTTTTATTCGCCCGTTTCTGGAGTAGGCTAAGATCATAAGGTCATGCAGCCACTTCTTCCGTAATTCCGCGCGTTTTATATACAAAAATAATTTCGTTTTTAATTTTCTGTATGCACCAAGGAGGTTGGTAACTGGTAAAAAAAAAAACTGTATGTGGCCAGTAACAATTTACTTGAAATTTAATTAGTAGACAGTTAAAGTCTCTTTGCAGTATGACTGCTGACAAATTAAAAAAAAAACTGGGTATGTAATGGAATTTCATACATACTTCCCACCCTTGGGTCGGAAGGATTTTCATACAAACTTCCATACCTTGGGATGAAAGGATTTGAAGGGCGGGATAAAGGCGTTTCTTCCCTCTAATTGGTATAATTAGTATGTATTTTCAGAGCAGGTGTGATAAAATAATAATTTAGGTATGTAGTTTATTTATATCATTCATCTTTAATATAAAGGTACCTCTGGTAGCACTATAATCTCAAAATATGGACGATTCAGCTTCCAGAGCTAGATTAATAGTTTTATTTTTAAATAAACAGTTTAATTTTTTTTTTAACTAATCTGAAATTAATTGTTTTAGATTCGCGAATGGCAACATTGGGGCTCTGGATGCTACAAATATAAGTGCGAAAGTGGGCGACTTCATATTGTGGTAAGTTTTACGTTGAAGGGCTCCATGCAGTGACACAGAAATGATGAGATCCGTAGACGAACGAAAGTCGTCGACATAGCCCAGCGGATTAGTAAGTTGAAGTGGCAGTGGGCGGGGCACATAGCACGCAGAACTGATGGCCGATGGGGCCGAAGAGTTCTCGAATGGAGACCACATATCGGCAAGCGCAGCGTAGGACGACCAGCCACAAGATGGACAGATGACCTCATCCAAGTGGCAGGAAGACGCTGGATGCAGGCCGCTTCCAACCGGTCTTTTTGGAAATCCATGGAGGAGGCCTTTGTCCAGCAGTGGACTTCTTGTGGCTGAATGATGATGATGATGATGATGATGCAGTGACACTAGGGCCATCAATGGAAAGAAATGATATCTTGTTTAAGGTTCCGTACCGGAAGGGTGCCAAACGGGAACCTATTACTAAGACTTTACTGTCGATCTGTCTGCCTGTCTGTCTGTCACCAGGCTGTATCTCGTGAACCGTGATAGCTAGGTACAGATGATGTATTTCTGTTGCTGACAAAAAATACTAAAAACAGAATAAAATAAATGTTGAAGGGGGGCTCCCATACAACAAACGTATTTTTACGTTTTTTGCTTGATATTAATATATGTGCTAGATATTTTGGGCACCGACTCCAAATTATACTTCTGCAATACCTACATGTATATCGAAATAAATAAATATATCGAGCGATTGTAGGTGGAAGAGCCGGTAAGGGACGTCCCAGGCGGACATACTTCGATTAAATAGGGGATGTATTAGCAAAGGGCAAGATAAAAAGTACCCGAATCCGGCGTGCGCAGCGTGCGTGTATGCAAAGACTAATGAATGTTGAGGAAGCGAAAGCGATCTGTCAGGATCGTGGCAAGTGGCAGGCCCCGGTCTCTGCCCAACCCTCTGGGATACAGGCGTGAGTTTAGGGATGTATGTATTTTTTGTTCGTTAAAACACTTGAATCTTCCTTCCCAAGGTCGGCAACTACACTTACATGTGCGCGCACGCAGGGCAGGTGCTAATGATCCGCATCATCAGTAACGGGTGGCTGCACAAAGGGGGCGTGGTCTGTCCGCCTTGCAGGGAAATGTGCGCCGAGGAGTTCGCTGTGAGTACACAGCGCATTACAGGGGATCGACTCGCTTGGAACAGCTTATCATCGGTCGAATTCATTTTTGGACCATTTCAAAACATACTGTTTTGAGTAATTAACGTATAAAAATGCGTAAAATTTCAAAAATCCCGTGGATGTCGTAGAAGGCTACTAAGGAAATAAATTACCAGGAGACGGGCAGCAGCGTCTTCCTGAGATTCCAACCGCATACTGCGATCGCCAACCCGCCTGCCGAGCGTGGCGATTATGGCAAAATCCTTCGTGGTTAGGAAAACCATGAGGGAGGCCTGTGTCCTGCAGTGGGCGTCAAATGGCTGATGATTATTTTAACGGTACTTTATATTTCGTATGAGAACAAAGCACGGCATAAATTATTATCTGAGAACAGCAGAGCATTTCATAGCATAGCGCACCAAGTTTCGCATAGCATGAACCGGCATCATCCCTTGCTAAGAACGGCGTTCTGTATTTATGGCAGTATTTATATGTATAATATTTATATTATCGGTCCAACCGTTTATTTTACTTTTGACAGCTCAATATAGTGATGTTCTCCCCATATATCATTTGATTATTAGTATGTATGTATGTCTATTTGTTTAAATATTTATGTATGGTTTCAGTAAGTTTATATACTTTTCAACTCATATTTCTTAATTGGACCGACTACCCGTCTCTAACTTCTTTCTTGTCTCCGTCTATGGTTGCCTGGAAGAAATTGCTTGTAGTAATAAAGCCGCCAATTGTACTGCGATTTATTGAATTTCTGTTAATGTGTACAATAAAGAATATTCTATCTATCTATCTTCTATGAAGTTACCGTTTCGATTTTTTTATGATAGTTAATCGATTTAAATTATCTTGAAGTTTCAATCGATTGATGGCGTTGCAATTTTATTTTGATATTTTTGTAGTTTGTCTGTCCGAGCGTGATAAACTAAAAACTATCCAACGGGTTTTCATATTAATTTGTTACTTATAATATTTAAACCTAATTTCTTATAGTATCATAAGCAGCCTATATACGTCCCATTGTAAGGCACAGGCCTTCTCTCAGAGAGAGAGTTTCTTATATAAAGAGAAGTAAAATACTCCTAGCGCCATCTCTTGGTCACTTACTATCAATGATCATCTCATAGTATAGATCTTTGCAATAAGATAGGTTTAATAGTCTTCGTTACATAATCTACTTGTTATAATATTGTAGCGAAACACGTCGCATCACTATTGTGAAAGAAATAAAGGTGTCCATGAAGTGTTGCATTTTTCGCCTATGGGTTTCCTGTCAAATATTTATAAGGGACATCATGGGTGTGCATCTGTCAAAAGGTAAATAAACGATTGGACCGTTAATAGGATATCATAGCGTAGCCTATCAAAGTATAAATATATATAAAAAAAAGCATACCTGCACGGTTAGGAACAGGATGATCACTAATCTCCAATCTAATAATAATAACCTAATATTCTCCAATTTTCTCCCCGAGAGCAGGCCTGTGCCCTACAATGGGACGTATATAGGCTGCTTATCTTGATCAATAATAAATAAATAATAATAATATTATTAACTTCCACACAACACAATAGAGAAGAAGAAGAAGAAGAAGAAAAATCATTTATTATAAAAACAGTGCACACGCCACAATAACAAAACAAAAAAACGTCCAAGAAAATATTACAACAGAAATTTTATAAAAAAGGAGGGAAAACGAAAGGTCACGGCGGTGACACGCTGTGTGCTGCTATAAATGGCAACTGACTCAGCAGTCACTTGTTCTGGTCCCAAACTAGGATACCCTGTACTATGGTGACCAGGCAAGGGATCACAGACATGGAAATAAATACACACAGACTGAGGCCATTTGTACAAATCGAATATGGCGGCCTATTCTAGACTATCTTGTATTCTATGCCTATCATGTAGGGGAAAGATTGTGTGCAACTCTCGATCGGGTGCACAGTAGAGATGATGGCCTGTAGGTAGACGTTTATTTTTGCATGTTGTGTCTACTAGTATTAGTATGTGGCTCGAGCCGAATAACTTTACAATGTACAAGGTGGGCCAACTCAGCATTGCTTACGGGCTATGTCCGTAATACGGCGACCTACTAACTGTGCTTTGCTATTTCATGTAACTACATTGTGATATGATGATATGGGCTATGCTACGCTGTGATATTAAGATAAGATAAGATTAGATGCCCTTTATTGTGTACCGGAAAAAATGGTATAGAAACAGCAATGACAAAAGAAAAGATATGTGGTATTTTTCTAAGCTTTTCTATTGTAATCATGTGACTTCAATTGCCTCCATGACTGCACTTTAAATCATCCTCTGTTTTGTCACCAGTCAAGGGGGGAGTACTGCAAGGGCGGAGAAGAAGCTTTACCACCCAATCTATACCCAAACGACATTCAGACGTGCAGGGCTGGCAACACGACTCCCGCCGCCATCTTGACGGCGGCGACCATCTTGTTTGGCAGTGTTGCCAGTGGAATATTTCACTAACTCAATGGCCGGTTCACGGGAAAGTTGGAATGACTGAGCACCTATTCGTATATCGAATGGGTTTTAAATACCTAACGAGGGTGATGTGGTCATGTCTCGTAGCAAACTCTCCGTAAATGAATAAAAGATAATAAAATGTGCATGTAAAATGTAGATGGCGTTGTTAGTTTTTGAAATGCAGATTAATGAAACTCTTTAGATATCCTTTTAAGTCTATTGACCTCCTTAGAACTAATTACTAAGCTATGGTGCCTGCCTACCAGAGATCATGGAGGTTTCTACTCTAATCTCATTCATCTGTATTTTAAAAACCTTTCAACCTATTTTTTTAACTTAAAGAATACTTAGGAAGAAAAAAGCTTTTTCAGATAATGGGCAGATAACACGACAAACAGCAGTTATGTAACAGCATCGCGAGTCGGTGAAAAATACTATCGGTTATTGACATTTTGTTCCATACAGTTCATCTTCAATCAGTTGTTTTGCCTGACAGCTGTTAATTCGCTTTGGTTCGTTCGAGTTTGTGCTATACTTCTGTAGTCTTCATTTGTCTTTTATTTGCGTCATTCGGCACATTCATCATAAGCAGCCTATACACGTCCCACTGTAGGGCACGGGCCTTCTCTCAGAGAGAGAGTATGGGCTTAATCACCACGCGTGCCCACCGCGGATTGGCGATTTCAAGCGCTGAGGTATGTGAATAGCTCAGACACCCAGGTTTCCTCACGATATTTTCCTTCACCGTTAGCGAGTGGTATTGCTACTATAACTTCACAAATGTACATAACTTAGAAAGAAAAGTCATAGGTACATGCCCGCACTGGGAATCGAACCTGGGTCTCCCGCTTCCGAGTCCAATGTTCTACCCACTAGGCTACCACCGCTTTTTCGGCACATTGTATGGTCTTAAACATGAAATTCTAGCTCACAACATGAGGCCCTATAAGGGTATTGCAGCTGCGGTAGCGGAGCGGTAGAACGCCGGCTTCTCATTCGGGAGGTCGTGGGTTCGAATCCCGGCATGTACCAATGACTTTGTTTTCTGAGTTACGTAAATGTGTGAAGTTATAGTAGGAATACCACTCGCTAACGGCGAAGGAAAACATCGCGAGGAAACCCTAGCCTCTGAGGTGTTTACATATCTCAGCACTTGCTACGTACAATGGCCCAACTATGAGGCTAAGTGCGGAAATCTCCATTCGAACTAGGACTAGAAGGGTATTGCCACTTTAGTTTTCTAACGTCACACTCTGTCACTGTCCTGCTGATCCAACTGATCATGGCAGAACTTATTTATAATATGTTCGTTTCTAAGACACTGGTTGACAGATTATATTTATTGTTCTTAAAAAAAAACTGAAAGAACAAAAGTCTTACAAAATTAAAAGAATGTAATGTTTAGAACGTATTTTTAAGATTTCGACGAGGGAATCTCGTTACTGTTTCTGCAGACCAAATGAAAATAGGTTGTAAGTAAATTAATTATTTAATGTGCTATTAATTGCAATTTTAAGATATTTATTTTGGTGTGCCAAATGTTTTAATCACTAAAATTAGAAAAAGGGAAGTGGCACATTTTGTTATAGTATGTTAATAAACAACACAACACAACTCGCAAAATATTTGACACATATATTTGAATGGTAAAATAAGTATTATTTAAAAGTTTGTTTAAAGAAAAAACGAGGCTGAAATTCTTATTTGGTTTTAATTAATAATTTTGTAATCGTCGATTTTATGTTTAAGTTACTTACCATTTTATTGTACAGGGTGTAATAAAAGCACCTTACATAAACAACCGACAATAGAGAGTATGAGGGGGTGTATTTTGAAATCTACATGGTGGCAACATTATTCATATTTTTTTGTGATTTCAAATTTTTCCCTATATTGAAAACTCAAATAAAAAATTACCAACAACCCAACTGCTGAGCATTAAATGCAAAGCAGGCGGGATCCACATTCAACAATGTAAATTGTTGCCAGGTATCTAGGTTGGTCTCGCCCGCTTTGTAGTTAATTCTCAGCAGTCGGTTCCTTGTTTATAATAGGGGTTAAAGTATGAAATTGCCGTTTTATTGCAATAGGTTCTTTGAATTGACATAGAATCTTCATGGTTTGAGGTTTTCGAATGAAACTTTTTTCAAATGGTTTCTATGATGTTCTTTTTTTTAAAAAGTGTGAAACATTTGAATATTGAATATCAACAAGGCAACACAAGTTTCAACACGCGTTTCTTTCTGCAGATCAGTCAAATCATGAGGCACTCATTTTTCGTATTTTTTTATTTTATTGATTTGACGCAAGTAAGTCAATATTATGGGTAAGGTAACGTTAAACCATGCCGCTGATTCCTGGGTAGTTTGACTATCGTCGGCTTCCACTATCTCTCTTAATTCATCGTTATTCACCTGTGTGGGCGGTCTTCCTCGTGGCTCGTTCTTTAAGTCGAAATTTCCATCACGAAAGCGTTTAAACCAAAATCGCACGGTGCGTTCATTAGTAGACCCCTCTCCAAACGCAGCATTGATATTGCGGGCTGTTTCTGCCGCGTTAGTTCCGCGTCGGAACTCGTATTCAAAAATCACTCGAATTTTCGCAGTATCCATCTTTCTTGTCTAAATTGAATAACAAAAACAATTGAAAGTCGATATTCAAATGTTTCACATTTTTTAAAAAAAGAACACCATAGAAACCATTTGAAAGTTTCATTCGAAAACCTCAAACCATGAAGATTCTATGTCAATTCAAAGAACCTATTGCAATAAAACGGCAGTTTTCATACTTTAACCCCTAATATTTTATTTCAGCATTTTTCGGTTGTGTTTTTAGCGATAGCTGATTTCATATACCCTATGACACTCGCGCCAACACGACGAACCGATTGAGATCTTATTTGTCCAAATCTGACCGTTGGTTAAAGGGTTAGGAGGGAACATAGAATCCGACGTACATACGAGGCGACCACATTACCCTTCTTTTGGGCTCCGCCGCAGTCGGGTAAAAAGTGGTTCGTGTTGACGAGAAACTCCCCCCCTCCCCCTCCCTCCTATTTTCTGATGTCTTAGGATTTTTCTACACCCTGTATATAAACTTAGGTGCTAACCTTTAATTAGCTATTTAAGACTCACACGTTCCATCCATTTTGTAAACGTATGTTTTTCTTTGTGTTTGTAATGAATATTGTCAGTCATTTTAGTTTAATTAAGTATGTTATGTTATTTTTAGATTTATATTTATACACCTTAATTGAGGTCCCGTTTAAGGGTCTGATTATGCGCACCAAATACTGTCGGGATCCTGACGTTTGCGATAGGAATGGAATTTGACAGGTGACGTTTGGAATCGTTTAGGATTTTGTGAGCGTAATGTAGGCGCAGGTTTGTAATGAACAGGAACATTCACCTCCTGCGGTTGACTGGTAGAAAATGCTCGTAGCATTTAGTCCGCCGAATTGCTATTGTAATTTCTACTTATGTAATACATGATAGAGAGATTGGTCTGACACGTTTTGCAAAAAAGTTCTGTAAAAAAAGTTGTAATGATTTTTTACCATTGATGGCGCTGCTTGCATGGAGCCCCTTAGAATCAAAAGTCAAATCTAGTATTTACAGCATGATTTGTTATCACAATATAAATAACAATAAACTAAGGATTGAAAAAGAAAATAACTAATAATTTAAATAAAAAATCGAAGCCAAATCGCTGCCGTCGGCCGGTAAGGTCCCTAGAAGGCTGGCAGCATTACCTCGCTGAATAGCGAGACCCAGCCCTCGGGTCACCTGACGCATTGGCCAGTTGCGACGAAATCTCTATTTTGTTTTTGAAAGGCAACTTCGCATTCGTTGACAAATCTCAGGGGTCTGTTAATTAGACCCAACAAATCCTGTCGGAATCCTGACGTTTGCGTTAGCGATCAGTATGGAATTCGACGGACAGTTCGACGATTGGAATCGTTCGGTACTTGGTGCGCGTAGTAGGTATACACCGTGAATTTTGGGTGGTTTGAAAGCCATAGCAAAATGGACGTGCCGTAACAATAACAGCTATCGAAGACGCTAGATTGTTTTTCTATGAAAGCACTATTCAAAAATAACTCGACACAAACTCGAATCTATGAGAACCATTAGCAGCCAGCCAGAGCGGTGCGGGCGCGGGTCATTGTTTTGATAGGTGAAGAGGTGGCCCTAATTGAACGCGAATTTTGGAAACAATATTTCTCAACTCAAATTTCTTATTTTATTTCACGTCTATACTTGAAATAGTCCAAATAGGTGGCGTTTTTAATTACTAATTACGTAACCGCGGCTTTCAAACCACCCAGATTTCAGCGTGTGGGAGCTGAGTCTATTAGTTTCTTTGTACTTATTATTTCATGATGGTACCTTTGACAGTCAACGCACGTATCGCATGTCAAATCACGTTTGATCCAGCCTTCTGTACCCAGCAGTTACTCTCAACACACACAGATTGGTTAAGTGGGCGTTAATCTACACCGCGTTAACACTATAATTTGCCATACTTTAACCTATTTATAGAGCTAGTTTTTTATACTTAGTTACTTACGTTGTTTACACCCAGTTTCTTGTGCACAAACAATTTGTTAGTCTACTGTTAACAGCTGCCAATGGGGAACTTGCGTGAAACCTAAATTGGAGTGCCATTGCTTTTATACCGTAGATGGCATAGAAAATCTCAGAAAAAACTTAAAAAGAAAATATTTTTTCGGGGCTTTCGGGTTACCAAAAAAATGCGAAAAATCAAGCTACTCTAACAATAAAAAACTTAATAGATTTGTTTTTTCATTGAAAACAATTATTAATATTAGTTTCAGTTTAAAAAAAAAGCGGCCGGGTCCTAAATTCTAAACGTTTTTTTTTTAATAAGGGTGTAGGTGCATAAAAACATTGTTTTACGAGATAACTCGAATATTGATAAACACTACATTGTATACGTTCTAAGGCGTTACGTGCAAGGCATGACGTCATACTTTGAGCTCGTTTTGTGTGGCGCGTTTTTGTACCACGTGACTCGAATGAGTTTTTGACAGCTTATGCCATGAAAATTATTAGACGTAGAGAAAAAAAATACCTACCACATTTATTTTTCTTTTAACATAGCCTCTTCTCTAAGGGGTGGTAGCCTAGTGGTTAGAACATTGGACTCTGAAGCGAGAGACCCAGGTTCGATTCCCAGTGCGGGCATGTACCTATGACTTTGTTTTCTAAGTTATGTTGTGAAGTTATAGTAGCAATACCGCTTGCTAGCGGTGAAGAAAAACATCGTGAGGAAACCAGTGTGTGAGGTGTTCACATACCTCAGCGCTTGAAATCGCCAATCCGCGGTGGGCACGCGTGGTGATTAAGCCCATACTCTCTCCTTGAGAGAAGGCATGTGCCCTACAGTGGGACGTATAATATACGTCCTATATTATAGGCTGATTATTTTATAGCCTATTCGATTAAATCAAAACAATTTTTGTGCAAGTTCCCCATTGGGCAAAGTGCATCCAAAAAAAATTTACTGACAGCTGTTAAAGTAGATTGCTAGTTTGTAAGTACCTAGTTATTGTTTATATTGTTTACAAAACTACATAATGTTTTATTTATTTTCCGAAGCAACTCGGCTAGTTTTTTTGTGTTCAAAAGTTGGCGAATGCCTTAAGCCCGGTTTACATTACTAAAAAGCGAGTGCCGCAGCGCGAATAACTAAGGTTATTCGACATATGGTCATATGGACATATGTCGACATATGGACATATGGTCCGAAATAAAGTTTTTTATTTTATTTTTTTATTTTTTAAGGTACAGTGGAGATGGGCAGGCCCTAGAGTCAAACACACACATAGGTTTTCAATAGAATGATATAAGCACGACAACAGTAATTTTTCGCCTTTATTTGGTAGTCTACAAAGCAATATCATTCCAATGTAACCCGTGCAAATTAAATAGCCATCTCTCGCGAAGAAGATTGCATCGCGCGAGGCGCCGTAACTTGCACGGGTTATACCCTAATGCGGTTTGTTACTATACTAAAGACCATAAACCGAGAGACTAGTTTGATAGTTCATTTGCACAAGTGTTGCTATAGTCAGGCTAGTGCTGTTGTTATCGATATTTTAAAAATATGGCTTTTGTCGATGACCAAATTAAATTAATTTAAAAAGTGCCTTGTATGTACCATACTTCGGGGAGGCGTTTGGCTACTGCAGATGAAGTCTCTGGATTCTACAGACTAGAACTGGTAAGGGAGCAGGTGAGAAACTTGGATTGACGAAACTTACGTTCTATGGTTTCTTTATTCGTAGATTCGTACCGATTAATGTATTACACTCAATATGACTTGAGAAAAGATGGTCAGAATAGAGTGACCATTCCGACCATCTGAAATGGACGGCTTTGTAAACAAGTTAAAACTTGTAACGTTCGTTAAGTTTCTGCTCTACTTTGAAAACGTGTTATACAAAAACGTGGTTAGACCGATGGCCGAACGATGTGGTCGAGTCTTCAAAAGGGCGGTGGATGCGAGATGGCGAGAGACCGCGAAAGATGGCGTGATGGGGAAAGGGCCTATACCCAGCACCAGCAGTGGGCAGCGGTGGGCTGATGATGATAATAATAACAATCGTGCAAACACAAGTGTTACAAGAGAAAAAGCTGCAGCTCAGCAAAATGCAGTGTAATTTAACACTAGAATAGATGCCAACGGACTATCCTTATATTTAAATTTCACGGGTTTTTTCTTTTCTCTATGTACTTATCTATTATAATTATTCTGTAAAAAAAACCTTATCTTTTTACTAACAATAAAAAAAAAATCAAAAAAAATGCTGGCCACAGGTGACCAGCGCCGGTTTTCTGCTGCACTTGATTCGCTGAGGTATGACCAAATATGCATATTTGATTACAATGAAAAAAATAATAATAATTGAAAAATGCGCCCAGAAATACAATAGGATAAAAATCGATTTAAACATGATGACATTGACTTTTGAAGCGGTTTCCTCAAATTGAATTAAAAACACTATTTGGTATCTACATAATAAGATCCCAGGAGTGCCACCAACTGCTTAAGGGCCTGTTTTTGAATTGAGAATTTCGCTAAGTAAATAGTTAACTGTAGTGCTGTCTCTTCGAATTTCTCAGACAAGAGCGTGACAGAACGTTACTTCATTATTTACTTAGTGAAATTCTCAATTCAGATACCGGCCCTGAGTGACTGACATTCGCCGTTTTAGCTCAACTAACACTAAAGCGCACGCTTTTAAGTAATGTAAACTAGGGCTAAGAAATTGAAGGGAATGAAATTGTAAATAAGTAGTAGATATGAAAATAAAAACTATTTTGTTTCTACCTAATGTGTATAAATAAAAGATTAATATATTTTTTTTGTATTTTTCATTTATTGTGATTATTGTTATTTATTTCCGTTATGGTGCTTTTTTATTGTGATTTATTCATTCCTTACTTAATTTTTTTTAGTAATGTTAGGCCTCAAGTAGATTTTAAGTACTTTATGTTTAATTTAAATATTTGAATTATGGAATTAAAATAGGTAATTTGTGCTAATAGCTTGTACTTCGAGATATAAAACTGTGTCGTATCTCATATACAAAAATGAAATTATTACGAAATAAAGATATTTTCAACATGTATACGTGCATTATCAATAAGTACCTGGATGAGCTTGGCTCGGTATTTTTTTTAGTTAATCGTGTTTTTTGGAAATGTTATTTAGATACGATGAAAAAAGGAAAAAAAGCAATCGAACTGGAGACATCTGGACTCGACCCGGGGTCTTCTGGTTTCGGGACAGACCGGTTTCCCACTTGAGCTATACCAACCGTGGCGAAATATATCTTCTTATTCTAATGATATTGAGTTCATTGACTGAAAACACGGATAAAACGGCGTTTTCTAAAAATGAAACCTAGCTAGATCGATTTATCGCCCCCGAAACCCTCTGCATACAAAATTTCATGAAAATCCTTAGAGCCGTTTCAGAGATTCGGATTAAATATATGCACAAGAGTTGCTTGTTTGAAGGTATTATATAGATAAATAGATTTATTACCTATTTACCTATTTTTAGATTATTTCCATTTACATAATCAATAAAATGCAATAGACAGTTTATAACGTTTTATTACTTACATAAAAACACCTACTCTGTTGAATAAAACAACGTATCTATTGTGTTGATTAGTATTACACAAATTGCATTAGAATAAATTTACAGATGTAGTTAAACGATGAAAACTATGC
This sequence comes from Yponomeuta malinellus, assembly GCA_947308005.1. Taxonomy (NCBI): domain Eukaryota; kingdom Metazoa; phylum Arthropoda; class Insecta; order Lepidoptera; family Yponomeutidae; genus Yponomeuta; species Yponomeuta malinellus. Next base: position 2,700,548 of record OX371023.1, read on the forward strand.
CTACAGACAAAAATAATTAGGGTATTTTAAAACTGAAGTGAATGTAAAGGATCTTTGTTGCACACACCAGAACAAAAGCACCTTTACGATGTATATTTTTTTTTTATTATACTTATATAAAAAAAAAACGTTTTAATTATGTAAGCTTATATCTATATTTAGGCATAAAGTGTGTTTCTCGGCAATAAATGTAGTTCACTTTCACTTTGAAAACAAACAAATATCTATATCGAGCGGATATGGGTGGATGAGCCGGTAAGGGACGTTCCAGGCGGACTTACTTAGACCAAACAGGGGGTGTATTGGCAAAGGGCAAGTGAAAACACGTGAGACTAAAAATGTTCTAAAGTGAAAGTGAAAATATTTTATTTACTTACCACAAATTTTACAACAATAATAAATAACAAGTCTTTTTCATTCATAGGTATGTTTGTGGTAAAAAGGAACGCGCTCAGTTTTATTGCTATGACTGCAAGCGTAGTCGCAGCGCTGGTTTTCAGCCCGTCCCTAAAGGCTCTAAAAGCTCTTTGAAGGTTCTAAAAATATTGGGAATAGATGTAAAAATAATGGCTGAAACATAAATAATACCGAGATGAACAACCGGACGACGCGAGCTCCGTCTCTACTCGCCATGATTAAGCTCTTCGAATAAATTGAAATAAGAGTGAAACCTACCCCTAAATTACGCGCACCAAATCCTGAGCGATTCCAATATTGTAACTGTCAAATTAGTATGTGACAGTTAGACGATTGGAATCGCTCGGGATTTGGTGCGCCTGGTCGGAATCTGCCGACAAAAATTAAGGTGATTCCGGAGTTAAATTTATAATAAATAATGCTACCTCGCACGGTGAACTTTGTTAAAATTACCATAAAATAACGAGTGAAGATCACGAACTGGCCAACTTTGGTGCACGTAATATAGGACCAGGGGCTAATTACTCACGCGCGCCAGATCCTGAGCGATTCCAATGGTCCAACTGTCAAATTAGTATGGAATTTGACAGTTGGACCATTGGAATCGCTCAGGATTTGGTGAACGCTGTACGTCGAGTTGTCATAGTCATAGAATTGAATCTCTGAAAAGGGGCCCGAGGACGCTATTGTGTAACTTCTCCACCGTATGGAGCCGTCCGTTGAAGTACTCTTTTAACACTTCGTTAACGTCAAAATTGATAACCCAACACAGTGAACAGTTACATAATAGGAGGGCTGGTCTGAGGCCTAATTATGCGCACCAAATCCTGGGGATTTGAATCGTCTGTCAAATTCCATACTAATTTGACAGCTGGACCATTGGAATCGCTCAATATTTGGTGCACGTAATATAGGGGCAGGTCGATACCCACAGCACAAAAAAGCGTCTGGGGCTGTGTCGCTTAACGTAAGCGTTATTTTTTAGCTCAAACTGCGCAACGTGTAACGCGGCACTGGCGCCATCTAGCGGTACGAGACAAGAGGATCTCAGGTATGGGTACATTGTTATACTCAACGATATATAAATGAATTGCACACGACACGCAGTTACAGAGTAACGACCCTCGCCGGTTTTAGCAAGTGACAACCTACTAGCGAACGTTTGACGTCAAAAACTTAAGAATATGTAGTGTTTGTATCTATTAAATAGATATAATACATTGTCTCATGCACACAAGTGGTTGGGTAGTTGTCAATCTGTCAGTCGTATGAGCTTGGCAAGGTTAGACGTGTCCCGTGTTGTAGACCGACTTGGTGTGACAGTGAGCCAGTGTTACTAAATTGTGGACTAGGGTGTGAATAAGTACAAGGTCTACAAGTGGCGACGAGGTATAAGGTTAGTGCAGTGCATATTATTTTCGGAAAAAAAACGCAAAGGGTAGTGTGCGAACAATGCGTGCCAGTTCTGTGTTTGACGGTGGCGTAGATTCGTAACAATCCTATTCAAGGCGGTTTTCTAGCTAATTGCTACCGTGGAACACTTGGGAAAAGTCTGGGACGGTTGACGGCGGCATGACCTATATTATGTTTTGTTCCAAAGTCGCCCGTAATGTATTGGATTAGAGTGCGCGCATGTAGGGGGTGATGTGCTGTCAACTGTAAAATATTATTTCATTTCTTCGCTCATTTTAGTGGCTAACGAAGAAAAAACATAGGCCATACTCAATACCGATAGTCTTGTGATACTAAGGTACCAGGCTAGCGGATACATAGCGTTAAAACATGTAAAAAGATTATAGAAACTATGATCGCTACATTGTTATGTTTTTAAGGATAATTTGGTTGAGTTTAGGTCATTTATATATAGTCGAGTTACCTTAGTACCTAGTTGGGATGTTATTGTTGCTTGTCTACATTATTTCGTTCTTCTGATGAGGTTGTAAATAAACATGAGACCTACGTGTACGAAGTATGAAGAGACACATGTTTATAAAATGAAGTAATGATTCTACTTATAGTATTTGTGTTTTTATTGGTTTGTTAACGTGAACGAAAGAAGAAGTTGTAGTGAATAATATGTATTGATTTTATTAGTGAGCTGAATACTACAAGCTGGACATAGATAAAATTTATTACCTACCTACATTTTGTTAGTCTTACTTTACCTTGTCTATCGAGTTAGTACTGAAAATTTAGTAATCTATAATTTATCGCATTCATTCACAACCTACCTTTTGCTATAAAAAAGTAATGTGATATGAACTAATGAGTAGAAGAATGTTTGAGATAGGACTTATAAAAGGTATGAGTTTTGCGCTTAGTGTCAGCGGCACACCATTAAATTGGTGAGATCTTCATTACATTGAAGTATTACTTCACTGTTGTGTCAACGGCTTACCATTAAATTGGTTGAGACTTTAATTAAATTTAAAGTATTGTTTCCGTACTACGGTAACGGTCGACCATTAAATTGGTTGAAAACTAAACAAAACTGGAGTGTTTGCTTATGCGAGGCAAGAGTTAACCATTCAATTGGTTGAGATGTTCATTTAATTACAAGTTATTTAATTGAACACTGACTTCCATTAAATTGGAGTACTTTTATAGTTTTTTCCACTTAGGTACATTCATTTTTCAGGGCGCCCCAAAGATTCATCATGTCGACCCAACTACCACCGCCGGAGAAGCTGGATCTTGACGGAGACAGCGCTTCAGTAGGGCTACGATGGGAGAAATGGAAGAGATGCCTGCGAATTTATCTCGAAGCAGCCGACATTAAATGCCCATCCAAGAAGAGAGCAACATTGTTGCTATTGGGAGGATTAGGTCTGCAGGAAATATTTTACAACCTCCCGGGAGCGTTGTGTGAGGAAGCTGAAGGAGTCGATGTATTTAAAATAGCCTTAAAAAAGCTCGACGATTACTTCCTTCCGAAGCAGAACAAAACGTACGAAAGACACATTTTTCGACTAATCAAACAAGACGATGGAGAAAGTTTTGAAAAATTCCTCATAAAACTGAGAGATCAGGCTGCTAAATGCAAATTTGATAATCCAGATGATCACATCATTGACCAAGTAATTGAAAGATGTGTCTCGGCCGAGCTGCGTAAGAAGATTTTAACGATGGGTGAAGGTGTTACGTTGGACAAAGTGATAACGGAAGCGAACACATTAGAAGTCGTAAACCATCAACTGGAGAGCTACGAACAAAAGGAGAAAACTAAACTCAATGAGGTCAACGCGGTTACAGGAAAATATAAAGGTATTTCGAGGTGGGAGAATCGGAAAAATGGACCTAATGAGGAAACGACAATGACCAAATGTGGAAGATGCAGCAGTAGCATGCACAACGCTCAAGATATGAAGTGTCCGGCAAGAGGAAAAAAGTGTAACGGATGTGGAAAACTGGGACACTTTCAGAGATGCTGTAAGACGAAATTGACTCAGAACAAAAGGAAGATGGATGAGAAACAAGACAGGAATAATTACAAAAGACCAAGGAAGAATACTACGATTAACTCTTTGGAGGAGGAAGAAATCCAGTACATATTCAATGTGGATGACGATGCAACTATAGAATGTGACATAGGAGGAGTCAAACTTGACATGTTGATCGATTCTGGTTGCAAGGTGAATTTAGTCACGGATAAGACATGGGAACACCTTAAACAAAACAGAGTGGTGTGCTACAAACAAGTGAAAGAACCTAATAAAATTCTGCTAGCTTATGGCAGCAGCAATCCTTTGGATGTATTGGGGTCATTCGAAGCCATCATCAAGACTAATGGGAGATCATATCGTAGTATAATATACGTGATAAAAGATGGATCAAGAAACCTGCTTGGCAAGGATACAGCGATGCGTTTGGGTGTACTGAAGCTAGGTGTTGGCATCAATCAGATCAGTCATGGAACAAACAAGCCCTTTCCCAAGTTCAAAGATGTTTTAGTGGAGATTCCGATCGATGACACCATTAAACCAGTTATGCAGCCAAACAGAAGAATACCAATTCCACTTGAAGAAATGATCGAGGAAAAGATTAAGGATTTATTGGAATCCGATATAATTGAAGAGGTTCATGAGCCATCCAAATGGATTTCACCTATTGTACCCATACTGAAAGATGACGGTGAAGTTCGATTGTGTGTCGATATGAGACGTGCTAATGCAGCAATTTTGAGAGAGAATCACCCTTTGCCATGTATGGAACACTTACTACCCAAAATAAAAAAGGCTAAGTATTTCACAAAGCATGACATAAAAAACGCCTTTCACCAAATAGAACTGCACCTGAACTCACGGCATATAACTACTTTTATAACATCCGGCGGCCTCTACAGGTACAAAAGATTGATGTTTGGGGTAACATGCGCACCTGAACTTTTTCAAAAGATTTTGGAAAAAATGCTGATAAAATGTGAAGGAACTATAAACTTCATAGATGATATCCTGATTTGGGGAAGTAGTAAAGAAGAACATGATCCGCGAGTGGCCAAAGTGCTTGAAGCATTGAAAGAGAATAATGTTTTACTAAATGAAGAAAAATGCGTTTACAAAGCAGAAAAAGTTAACTTTTTGGGACACGAGCTATCATCGGAGGGAGTAAAGCCATTGCCAAAATATATCGAAAGTATATCAGAATTCAGAGTACCAAAAACGATTGAGGAGCTACAGAGTTTTCTCGGACTGGTCAACTACATCAATAAATGGATTCCTAACCTGGCTTCCACGACCGAACCCCTTAAAGAGCTATTGAGGAAAAAGTTGGGGAAAAAGACAAGCATTAAAGAATATTGGACAAAGACACAAGAAGAGGCATTCAAGAAACTGAAACATTCTCTCGCAGACATAGAGACACTGGGATATTATGACGTTAAAGACCCGACTCAAGTGATAGCAGACGCAAGTCCGGTGGGACTAGGTGCGGTACTGGTACAAATAGACAATAATGGGCCTCGAATAATTGCATACGGAAACCGGACACTCACCGAATGTGAGCGAAGTACAGCCAAACGGAAAAGGAGGCTCTAGCTCTAGTCTGGGCTATTGAGCATTTTAATACGTTCCTTTTTGGCAAAGAGTTTGATCTGATCACAGATCACAAACCACTGGAGTTTTTATTCAGTCCGAAATCAAAACCTTGCGCACGTGTGGAGAGATGGGTTTTAAGGTTACAGGCATACCGCTATAATGTGAAGTACAAGCCAGGAAAGAGTAATATTGCCGATCCTTTATCGCGGTTGTGCAAGAACCGTGAGGACCGAACTGGAAAAGTGGACCATGTCCACCAAATAGTGCAGCTGGCGAGACCCCATGCGATACCTATGCGAGAGATGGTCGCAGAATCTGAGAAGGATTTAGAAATCGCGAACGTAAAGAAAGGACTTTACAGTAGTCAGTGGGATGAGTCTGTAAAGAACTACAAAATATTCGAGGACGAGTTATGTTTTCATGAAAACGTCCTATTGAGAGGAAATAAACTTGTAGTTCCACAATATCTGAGGAAGCGGGTGCTGGATGCGGCCCACGAAGGGCACCCGGGAATCGTCGCTATGAAAGGTCGTCTGCGGTCGAAAGTTTGGTGGCCAAGGATTGACAAAGATGTGGAGTCAATCGTCAAGAGTTGCAAAGGGTGCACCTTGGTTGGTCTACCAAATCCTCCTGCTCCGATGAAGCGACGCGAACTCCCTGCAGCACCTTGGATTGACGTAGCAATGGATTTACTCGGGCCCCTACCTAACGGTGACTACCTATTGGTGATTATCGATTATTACAGCCGGTAAAAGGAGGTGAAAATAACTAAGATAATTACTAGCGGACAGATAATCAAAATTTTGAAAGAAATGTTCAGCCGCCTGGGTTACCCAGTATCTATTACTGCCGATAACGGCCGTCAGTTTGTGAGCGGAGAATTCAAAGCTTTTTGCCAGGAATGCAATATAAGGCTTTTCAATACGGTCCCTTATTGGCCACAGATGAACGGCGAGGTTGAACGCCAGAACAGAGACATTGTAAAACGGCTAAAGATAAGCCAAACTGAGAAAAAAGACTTAAAGGAATCCTTATACGACTACCTCATGATGTACAACTCCACTCCGCATTCGGTAACAGGAAAGACGCCATCGGAGCTTTTCTTCAAACGCCTGAACCGAGACAAAATTCCTATGTTTAAAGATATAGATGACAGAGAGGATGATACAGAAGTAAGGGACCGCGATAAACTACAAAAAGAGAAGGGAAAATAGTATGGTGATCGAAAAAGACGAGCAGGAGATCCAGAAATATCTACAGGAGACAAAGTGTACGTGAAGGAAATGGAGAGGACAAATAAATTGAGTGCAGGCTTCAATGCTGCTCCACATGTGGTGGAAAGTTCTGTAGGCGGAGACGTCACTGTGAGGAATGAAGAAACAGGACAACAACTCAGGAGGAACATAATTCATTTAAAGAAAGTGGAGGGCACATGGACGCCAGTAGCGAGAAATGACAATCATAGTGATGAATCACGAGAATTGATTGAAAATGAAACACAATGAAAATCATGCAGTTCCGAATTTGATTTTGATTTAGCTATTATAATGAATAATGAATCAGAAGTTGATTTTGTATAACTTGTAAATGATAATGTTAAGCAGTTGATTTTGTATGACTGTTGATGTAGAAGTTAATTAATTACAGAATTGAAGTTGATATCTTTTGAGTTATAATTATCATTTGAATAACTTTAATAAGAAAGGGATGTAGTGTTTGTATCTATTAAATAGATATAATACATTGTCTCATGCACACAAGTGGTTGGGTAGTTGTCAATCTGTCAGTCGTATGAGCTTGGCAAGGTTAGACGTGTCCCGTGTTGTAGACCGACTTGGTGTGACAGTGAGCCAGTGTTACTAAATTGTGGACTAGGGTGTGAATAAGTACAAGGTCTACAGAATACAAAGCTTGCGCCCTCTGAGACTCCCTTATGATGCCGTCCAACTTTTGTCGAGTCACCAGCAAATTCCTTCGCAGCCTGTACACGATTTCTTCAGCCGACTTCTCAGTTATTTGCGGGAACTCCACCCTTATTCTCGCCTTTATTTCATCGAATTGAGTGTCTGAGAGACCGTCTTTTACTGCCTTCTGATCTTCGTTTCCTCTCACATTTTCATCGTCTTTCTCTTCATTGTGGTGCTGAGTAGAGTTACGTTGTTCTTCTATAACATCGCGTAGGTCCTTAGCGAAGTTGGTTAGAAACTCCTCGATAGTTTCTTTCACTTTTTCAATCTCGTTAATAGTCAAATTGTTGTATTGGCTTCTGACGTACTCGGTCATCACATTCTTGAAGTTCTGTATGTAGGACAGGACTACGAGATCTTTCTGCAGGTTTTCTTCGGTTTGATCGATCTGTGTTGCAAGTTCCGTGGCTGTATGTTCGCTTTGGTCGATTGGGGAGGTTGATGCGGAGCTCAGCAGGACGGTGAGAAGTAGAAATGTCACTGGAAAAAGAAAAAAAATTGTGGGCTTAAATAAAACGTAAGTACGCGTCGAATTGAGAACCTCCTCCTTTTTACTCGACTGCGGCGAGGCCCAATGAGGCCCAATGTGTTTGGCTCGTATGTATGTAAGTTTGTCCGATTCTATGTTCCGTCATAAGAGTCATAACTCCTTAACCAATTGTCAGATTTTGACAAATAATATCTCAATCGATTCGTCGTGTTATAGCCTATATGAATTCTGTATAAAATCAACAAAAAAAAAAATTACAAATCACTAAAAAGACAAAAATAAAAAAAAAATTAGCAACCCGAACGCACAGCATTAACTTCTAAAGGTGAACTCAGACCTGGCCTTACCTCACCTCACGTTCACCTCAAGCAAGCGAGACCAACCTAGATACCTCGCAATGCTGCTTGATAGTAATGCTCAGCAGTCGGGTTTTTTTAAATTTTCTATTTGTTTTTTATGTCTGTTAAAAAGCGGCGCACAATGACATGAACATGAAATATAGATGAGCATAAAATATCGTAAGACATAGAGACAAGGTTTTCGAGATAATTCGCGTTAGAGATCCTAATAAGTTAGGATTTTTTAACAATGGCGTCTAAGGGACAGTTTCTGAATTGAGAATTTCGCTAAGTAAATAAGTAGTTAACTCTTAGAATTTCTCAGAAAAGAGCGTGACAGAACGTTTCTTAAGTACCTATTTGCTTAGTAAAATTCTCAATTCAGAAACCGGCCCTCATACTTTTCATAATATAATATACATATACGGAATTAAATTTTTGACTCCATAACTTATCGAAAAGTCAATACAGTCACGTGGTAAGTACAAAAAACCGGCCAAGTGTGTGCCGGGCGGGCCAGGCGAAGTGTAGGGTTCCGTAGAAAGAGGCCGTTTTACTAACTGGTTGGACTGGCCGTTAAGGCGCTTATTACCAAGATAGAGGTCGTCGGTTCAATTACCACTGGGTGCCACCGTACATTTGTACAAATGGCCTCAGTCTGGCTGTATTTCCATGTAAAGTAAAAAAAATATCTATTTCCAAAAAGATATACAAATGAAGGTCGCTTATAAATCGCTTAATTTATTATATTATAAGTATTTCACAATATCTTTCCTAAATCTGTAGGTTTATGTATTTATTTATTGTATCTAGTATTTATTTATTATTATGTTGTATTTGTGTAATATCTCCCCCCTATTATATTTTGTATATCTAGGTCTGAATAATAATTAGTAAGTATATTTAATAATAAGTAAGTTGCAATACCTGATAATGCTCTCATCAAAACTTAGGTTAGCTGGTAGATAATGCTAAGTAGCATTAAGCTCGCCTATGTGCAAAACTTTCTGTTTTATATGCAATAAAGGATTTAATAATAATAATAATAAAATATACTAATTGACGGGCATTACATAAAATGTATTTGCATTTACCGGCAGTCCCCAAACTAGGCTAGGCCTGTATCTTGGGGACTTTATTAGTGTGCACAGTAGTCGTTAACCAATTCTTAAACGCAACAGCCTATTTAAAATATTTATGTTTATGATGTTCTTGCCTAGTTACCATAGCGCAGGGTAATCTTAGTTTGGGAACAGGTCAAGCGATTGAGTTGTGTGCAAGTTATTATTATTATTATCTGCTTGCAAGCTTATAAGCAACTAGCAGCTTCATCAACGTTATTTTCAATAGGTTTTGTACGAAGTTTCCCTTTTAAAGGTTGGTCGCCTATTACTCGTTAACTTGTGAATTCTACTTAGTCGTGACTGTTTTCCTTTTAAGTTCATTATATGTGCTACTATCCCGATTTTTTTCACGTTCCTACAATCAACCGTTTAGCCAGGTGAAGGGGGGACGCCCTACTGGGACAAAAATGTTGGGCTTTAGAGCTTAATATTTCCCAAACGGAACACTAAATCAAAAAAATATCTTTATACTACACCTGCTTGGAAAGTACCTTGATACTTTATCAAATTTACGGTAGAAAGTACGTCATTGCATATCGAACAAATATGCGGGGAGAAAACGCATCTGAGCGGGAGAGAAAAGTGTATGAAAATCCATTTCTTACGTGGTTTTTCTTTTTTAATTTTGGGTAAGACTATGCGCCGGTAACCCAAATATCAAAAGCCAAAAAGTTTTTACAGTGAGTTTTTATCTCCAAGTTCGCAAAATGACACTGGCCACTAGTTGTGTGTTGGATGGTGTCGGGCTGGCAGTGCGACCCTGCGGCGGCAGGATAAACAATTTGAAAAAAGAACATGTGAAAATTGCAGACGCCATTGGCGCCATTTCCAATTTGTGTGTTGTTTGAGGATTCAGTTTTCGTAGAAAGTAAAATAAAACTATCAAGCAGGTGTAGTATAAAGCACTATGTATCACTCGAGAGAAACTGCGATTCCCGATCTCGGGTGTTTTAAAGCCCTCGCCTACGGCTCGGGCTTCAAACGACACCCTCGACGGTAATCGGTCACTTTCTCCTCTCGGTGAACAATGTACTAGTGTTGCCTGTTTTTAATTTATATATTCTGGTGTTAAGAAGACGCTATCGTCATCGCTTGAAGACATTTTTCCGAGAAAATAAGTGAAAATAGACAAAAAAAGCGCGCCAATGTTATTGATTTATTGCATAGAAAAAAAAACTTGCGTTCCAATTTCAAATATTTGACAATTAGGTGCTTAAAAGTTTTGCAGCAAAGAGTTTGATAGTTCAGTAAGTAGCTCCAAACTCGGTTTTAAAACTTATTGCTTGGGTTGGAGCGAAATAGATATAGGACAAATCCTCAAGAGTGAAAGAGAAGTCCGACTTCTTATAAATGAGTGCATTAGTATATAAATTCAAAATTGGATTACGAGTCTATTTACTTAAATGTACCTACCTAAAGGTAAATAGATTCAAAACCCAATTTTGAGTCTATTTACTTTGATGCATCTTAGCTTGAACAACAATAGCGTGTTTTGGGTTCTAAATTTGGGCATCAAAATGCATCATTTCGAGCAGATGGAGTGAAAAAAATTAATAATTTCCAACATTTTATTGTTTAACTTTGTCGGCGTGATAAATATGTATACACAGACCAAATTACAGCTTTCTAGTCCCACCGGTCGACGGTCGTTACACTATCCATTGAAAATGACTTCGATGAAGTTGTTAGTTCTGCAAAGCAGAAAAAAAACCGTTTTTCTACGGAACACTACATTGCGCGTGGCCTGACACGCACATGGCCGGTTTTTAATATATTTTTTATAGTCTTTTTTTTGGTGTGTAAAGAAAACATTATCTTATCTAATTTTGTAGTCGTATTTTGCAGTTGTAATAGCCGCTAGATGAACGAGGCAGTCACACGGTCAAGTTGAAGAGAAAGTAAATATGGTCACGTTGAAAATATACATATATGATCAACTTGAAATTATGGAAGTATGGTCACGTTGAAAATATATATATATATATGATGATCAAGTTGATATTATGGAAGTATGGTCACGTTGAAAACGTAGAAAACAAACGACACCCTCGACGGTAATCGGTAAGTAACAATGTACTATTCTACACCTACAATATTTTTAAACGGCCAATCTAACGATACCCCACACTATGGTGCGGGCGAGAAAAAATATTGCATCCTTAATTTGGGCGTAGGGTACATTAAAAAAACATATTTCTAAGATTCTACTGTTTTGTCTTCGTGATTAATTATGTATGTCTATGCCAAATTTCAGCTTCTCGTACTAATCGTCTCTGAGCTAGGCCGCGGACAGACAGACGGACGGACATGGTGAAACTATATGGGTTCCTTGCCGACTACGGAACCCAAGAACGCGCGATACAAATCGGGCTCAAAGTATGACCGCACAACTTGCACGTAACGCCTTATAATTATCTCGTAAAATTATGTTTTTATGCATGTACTGTACACTCTTACAAGAATTCAATAGAAAAAATTCTAATTATTTGATTTATCCTTTATCCACTTGCGGAAATCGACACAACGATCTAAACACCAATAATTTTCGCTCTAACCTAAGATCACTTCCAAGCCGATAAGCGAACGATATAGAAGAAGACGATGAAAATTAATTTATTTCACGACACAATACTCAAAGCACAAAAATAAACTCACACATTTTCCTGGCGTCTGGAGCCATAATCCTGCGCACAGCTGACTCGTCGAGTCGACAATACAATCAAACATTGTTGTCAATTCACTCCCACTCCACGGAATTCAGTCAAATAGATAATTGGCAGAGAGCAAAATGTACAGAAGGACTACACTGTGTAGAGAACAATTGCAGAGGCACCTTATTGTGTGGTTAATTTCAAGGGTTATTAAAGGCATTAGGACATTAAAATAATCCGTAGTGCTGTAACTTTATGATCGTAGATTTTTGCCGGCTGTATTCGATTGGAAAATAATAAGATACAATTTATTAAACATAATTTTTGTTATTATAAATAGTTCAGGAGTCGAGTCTCGCAGTTTTTTCGCGCTTTTCCCGAACTTCAGACTATTTTTTTATGATTTAATTACAGATGTATAGTTTTTAGCTTTTAACCTTTTTCCCTAGTATAAATACGACGATATTAAATGCCAAATTTCATAGTTCTAGGTCAACGGAAAGTACCCTATAAATTTTTATTGCCTTGAGTGTCGAAATATACGTTTCTTGTGGCATAAACGGCCATAACTTTTTTTACGTTAACTTGAAGTTTGATTTTTTTTCAGCTTCAAGGGACTGTAGAAGTGAATATACGGTTTTAATTTCAACTCGATAATTCCACGCGTTCCCGAGATAAAGGGTCTCTTGACAGACAAACGGACAGACGAACGGACGGACGCACGGACATACGGTCACCAAAGTGATCCTATAAGGCTTCCGTTTTTAATTTTGAGGTAAGGAACCCTAAAAACGGCCAAGGGCGAGTACGGAACCCTCGGCGCGCGAGTCTGACTCTGCACTTGGCCGGTTTTTGTAAGTTAGTATTTAAAAAACCGGTCAAGTGCGAGTCGGGCTCGGGCACGAAGGGTTCCTTACCATTATCTATGCAACATTAGACAGAAAGATCGAGAAAAAAACGGCCAAGGGTGTGTCGCGCCACGAGCAAAGTGGGGTTCCGTAGAAAGAAGGTTTTTTTCTGTTTTGCAGAACTAACAACTTCATCGAAGTCATTTTCAATGGATTTTATAAGTTGGTTGCCTATTACTCGTTAACTAGTAAAGCCTACTTAGCCGTGATACTATTCCTTTCAAGTTCATTAAATGTGCTACTTACCCTGAATTTTTTCACGTTTCTACAATCAACTAATAAAACTGAAAAATAAAAAAAAATCATGAAAAATAAAAACCGACTTCGAAACACTACAGCACTAAAAAGTTAGAAATAATTTAAATAACATAACATAACATAACATAACATTTACATACAGGCACATACATTGCTTCTGGCCCCACACTAGGATACCCTGTGTCGTGGGAACCAGAAACAACGACATTACGAACATGTAAACATCCAAGACCTGGGGTTTTTTTTTGTCCCCAGCCGGGATTCGAACCCGGGACCTCTCGTATGGTATGCAGATGCACTACCGCTGCGCCACGAGGTCGTCATTACATCAAATAATTAGACGGATGTGTACATAGGTATTGTAGAAGTATAAATTTGTAGTCGGTGCCCAGTTTCATGACCAGAACATATATTTTGGGCACCGACTACAAATTATACTTCTACAATGCCTGTATGTATACTGTATACATACTTCTAATTATTTAAATATTTCTAACTTTTTAGTGCTGTAGTGTTTGGAAGTCGGTTTTTTATTTTATTTTTTTTTATTCTGTGTATTTTTCTTGTGACTGGCTTTGTTTTTGGACAGTTCTGTTTGCGAAACGTTTACTTTGGCCCTTCTTTACTGGACTTTGGGCGTGTTTATTTGGACTTTAATTTGATAGTCTCATGTCGGATGTGTGGTGTTTACGGGTTCACTACGCAACTCCAAAACACGTTCCAACCTATCACTTCACCTATGATAACTCGTCGGCCCGGCCGTAGAAACGGCCTTTTGCAGAAGTATAGAAATACCGGAATTTATTATATGGAATGACATTACAGCGGTGATGGTTCATTTAACCTAAAATCAAAAAGATGAAATCAAAAACATAACTTGTAAAAAAAAACCAAGTATCGCAACTCAGTTCTTCTACCGTTAAAAGTTGTGAGAGCCATGTAATGCCATGCCAAGTGGGTTAATTTATTCAGTCCCTACTTAAGGCCCTTCTGTCTTCAGTTATTACGTAATTAGCTAACCGAGCAACATCTCATAGTGACCATATCAACATTAAAAATCTTTTATGTTTTAAATAAATAGATTGACTTGGCCATCGCATAAAAACACAATGTATCTCACAAGTAATACATATTGTATTAAATTTTATTATTATCTAGCAATGAATAAGAAATCAGTTCTTCTTTTATAGATCGTATTTGGAAAAGGTGTCTGTACAATCTCTCAATCATGTTAATCGTACAGTTACCATACATTTTTAACTTTCAAATTCAAACATACATTTAAGGTATGCCATGATAAAATTAAATATTTGAGAACGTTTAAACTTGTACAAAGGCACAGATAGAACTTGCAATCAACCAACTCGTGTAACCCATTTACGACATTTCGAAATAAATAACGTCGCCCCTGCGCGCTTTACGTATGCGATGGAAAGAGCCAGTTGCGATTGCGCGCTCACATCTCCCTATCATGTCCCAAAATGTATAACATTTTTAGGGTTCCGTACCCAAAGGGTAAAAACGGAACCCTATTACCAAGACTTCGCTGTCTGTCCGTCCGTCTGTCTGTTACCAGGCTGTATCTCAAGAACCGTGATAGCTAGAGAGTTGAAATTTTCACAGATTATGTATTTCTGTTGCCGCTATAACAACAAATACTAAAAACAAAATAAAATAATTATTTAAGGGGGGCTCCGATACAACAAACGTGATTTTTTTGCTGTTTTCTTATGTTTGTGTCTAATGTTGTATGGATAATGGTACGGAACCCTTCGTGCGCGAGTCCGACCCGCACTTGGCCGGTTTTTTAATAGAATTTAACAGTTTTTTCTTAAGTTAACATTAAACATAATAATTATTACCGTGGGCACTGACTGAAAATCAGCGCTGAGGGATCAGCACAACGCTGAGTCAGCTGCCTTTTGTGGCAACGTAGATACACCACAGGCTACATCTATGGTCCTGTTTTATATTTATTCGTTTTGTCTGTTGTGTAGAGTAAGTGCGCCAATTATGGACCACCATAAGGATTTTGTGTAATAAAACTCAGAATTATAAAGATTAATCAACCTTATATATTTTGAACGGTTCGATAATTATTTGGTATCAAAAACGATTGCTAGAATTCTTAAGGAACATGAACATCTTAGAAATAATCAACATTTTCTAAAATATGTGCATTAGCAAAAAGTGTACAAAATATGGACCACATGGTTTTAAATATGGACCATAGTCAATTTGGTTCAAAATTATTGAGAAAAAAGGACGTGTTGCCTAAAATTAAATCAGTCAATTATTAAGATTAAACTAATTGCTGGTACACAATTCACATACAAAAAAATCAAATGATTGGTCTTCCAATCCAACTATAAGCGTAGTTTTGGGTACTCCGTATGTTTTAGATGCTTTTAAAAAACCCATTTGCTAATCTCGTATAGCTTTAATTGCATTAGCCATTGCATCTTTAAATATCCCATGTTTGTCGGGTCTTTTCTTTGGTTGTAGAATTTGTAGATGCCATCCTAAAACAATCAAATTAAAATATAAGTGACTGTTTGTAATATGGAACACTCGTCCATATTCAAAACATGCCGGTGGTCCATATTATTATACACATACATTTTTAGGTTAATATTGTTGCTAAAAAAATTATTAAACTATTGGATATATCAACTTATTATGAATAATTGTAGAAGAGTGCGATTAATTCGCCAACAAACTGCCATGCAGTTTGGTAAAACTCTGCGATAACAAAGTAAGTCAATAAATTAAAAAAAAAAAAATAACTCACCTTTTCCTTAGTTTATTCCACTTTCCCAAACAGTAATATTTGCTGAAATTATGACCTTACGAAGTTAAGTAAAAAATTACATCGCCCGATGATAAAAACGAAATATGACTGTCGTGAATGCGTGAGCACTCTCTGCCGACCGGCAAGCGACTAACGAACCGCGCGGGAGGGGTGGAACTTAGTCTGCGGAGACCGATAGCTAAATACGACCGATGGTTTTTGAGAAATGTAGGTAGTCCATATTACGGAACTAGTCCATAATTGGCGCACTTACTCTATTTAGTTTTCTTTCTGTTGTTGTGCATATTATGTTACTTATGTGCTTATTTTGTTTCTGTGATGTATCATAAATGTCTTTCTTCTTCTTCTTCTTCATTCCCCAACCAAGTATGGCATCCGTGGTTAACGGAAACGCGACGCGAACCACGGGTGTAAAATCATAGAGGCTACTTGTCTGAGCGCCGCCGTTGGACGGTCCCCCTAGAGTGGTTTTTAGGACCCATCACAAAGAACCTAGGATCACTAACCTGGGACTAGATAGTATTTGTGCCAACAATGGCCGCTTTTCGCTTTAATGCTGGTTTTTCGCCGTAGGTTCACGGCCACCCGGCCATGGGTCCTAAAAAATCACTAACAATTACTTAGAAGTTTCTCGTCCATTTTTTCTCCAAAAGGCTTTGAAATGTACGCCAAGTTTAACTTGTGACGTTCATTAAGTTGCAGTTATGTGTTACTTTGAATTAAAAAATAATACCTGTATATTTTAGGCGTCGGTAGCCTAGTGGGTAGAACATCGGACTCGGAAGCGGGAGACCCAGGTTCGATCCCCAGTGCGGGCATGTACCCATGACTTGGTTTTCTAAGTTATGTACATTTGTGAAGTGATAGTAGCAATACCACACGCTAACCGTGAAGGAAAACATCGTGAGGAAACCTGAGTGTCTGAGCTATTCACATACCTCGGCGCTTGAAATCGCCAATCCGCGGTGGGCAGGCGTGGTGATTAAGTCCATACTCTCTCCCTGAGAGAAGGCCTGTGGGACGCATATAGGCTGATTATGCTTATATTATATACATATATATATTTTGATCGAACCCTAAAAAGCACAGAGCCTTGATTATGTAACTTTTAACGTAAACTTTGTCGCACAATTATGTGTCTGTATACGGCAGAGCTAAGTAAACATTCAGCTTTCGCACACAGATGTATAAGTTAAAATTTACAAAATCAAGGCACACTCGCTAACGGTCAAGAAAATAGTTTTGAGGAAAACTGAGTGTCCGAGGTGTTTCAGCGCTAGAAAATAACAAATCGGCGGTGGGCACGCGTGGTAATTAAGCCCATACTGTCCCTCTGAGAGAAGGCCTGTGCCCTGCAGTGGGACGTACGTACGCCACATTCATAAGCAGCCTATATACGTCCCACTGTAGGGCACAGGCCTTCTCTCAGAGAGAGAGAGTATGGGCTTAATCGCCACGCGTGCCCACCGCGGATTGATGATTTCAAGCGCTGAGGTATGTGAATAGCTCAGACACCCAGGTTTCCTCACGATGTTTTCCTTCACGGTTAGCGAGTGGTATTGATACTATACTCGTAACTTCACAAATGTACATAACTAAGAGAGAAAAGTCATAGGTACATGCTCGCACTGGGAATCGAACCTGGGTCTCCCGCTTCAGAGTCCAATGTTCTACCCACTAGGCTACCACCGCGTGTTCACATACAAATTAAAAATGGCGCGTAGGCCACAATACAAATTAAAAATCAAGGCGCAGGAACCTATTTTAAAAATAGTCTGCAAGGAAAACAAATCTATCCAAATTAAGTAAGGATAACCAAGTTCCACTTTATTCTTAATTAGTTACTGAAACGAAAAAGTCCGCACTTTATTGCCTGTATATTTATACCGCGAGAGGTAAGTATGTTATTGTACCTAACAATGCCACGGCTAGTAAAGAAAGGGACTGAACATTTACTTCTCGCTCACACAAAACAGACGGCAATATCGTATGAATTTAAAGTAAAGATCAGTGGTAGCCTAGTCGGTAAGACATTGGGCTCGGAAGCGAGAGACCCAGGTTCGAAACCCAGTGCGGGCATGTCACCTATGACTTTGTCTTCTGAGTTATGTACATTTGTAAAGTTATGGCAGCAATACCGTGAAGGAAAACATCGTGAGAAAACCTGACTGTCTGAGCTAATCACATACCTCAGCGAAATCGCTAATCCGCGGTGGGCAACTGGGCATGCGTGGTGATTAAGCCCACACTCTCTCTCTCTCTCTCTCTCTCTGAGGGAAGGCCTGTGCCCTACAGTGGGACGCATGTAGGCTGCTTATGATGAGAAGTTCTCCAGTTTCTTTATTTAATTAACAGTGTTGTTATATTTTATGTGTTTTCTGTCACCCGCGGCTTGGTTGGCTCTGCACGTACTGTGACTTGTCTTTCCTGTGAGCTAGGCCGACTAAGCTGTCAGGATGGTATAGGTGCTGGACAAGCCTACTCCTTCTAACAAAACAATGCCCCAGGCACTGCAGCGTCCGAGTGGTCCCTTCACCCATCTAGTGTGAGTGAAGGTGCCACCGGACGCTGCATAAATCATTACGTAGGCAGAGACCAGGCACTGCCCACTTGCCACGATCCTGACAGATCACTTTCATTAGTCGTTGCATGCACGCACGCCGGTTTCGGGTACTTTTTATCTAATAATTCTACAAATAACTTTTAAAACATGTGTTCCCGTGAAATCATGACTAAAACGGTAGTGAAAACCGGGTGCGAAGGGTTCCGTAACAATTTGAATATTTCAAGCGTCTACCTGTTGCCGTTATTAATAACGAGCAAAACACGGTAAAAAATAATGTTTGTCGTATGTTCTTAAACATGCACGGAAATATTGTCATTACTTTTGAATAGAACACGCGAAGTATTATATTTACGTAGACTGAAAAACCAAAATCATTTCCCGGCGCGTTCTTTGAATTTGGAACGAAGAGCGCGCCGGCAATGTTGTATGAAACGGTGTGCTGTTTGAACTTAGAACTCTTTCATCTATCGTACACATTGCGTTCTCGTGGCTGTACAGCCACAGATGCGTTTACCTTTCGGCACAAACTGTAAAATAAAAATAAAAATTGGCGGTAAAGCGGAGTTCGTTGTTATTTTGTTAATAAAATAATTTAAATGAGTTCCGATGATTCTGAAAGTGAAAATGAAATGAACATTGCCTGCACTCCACCAGATTTAAGATCGGAAGCTAAATTAGCGATGGAAAACCTGCTTCCAGCAGAATTAAAAGAAAATTTCTTATGTAAATGACCCTTTTAAGAAAAACACTATATATGCCTCGGCCGAAACGGCAATTGTCTGTCTCGTGTCATTGAAGTCCTCTCGGCCTTTAAACTCATACTCGACCTGCAATTGCCTATTTCGGTGCCTTTGCAACAATGTACTATTATTCTGTTTTTAGTATGTGTTCTTATAGCGGCAACTGAAATACATCATCTGTAAAAATTTCAACTGTCTAGCTATCACAGGTGCCTGGTGACAGACTGACAGACAGACGGACCGAGTCTTAGTAATAGCGAGCCTTTTTAGGGTTCCGTACCCAAAGGGTAAAAACGGGACCCTATTACTAAGACTTCGCTGTCTGTCTGTCCGTCCGTCCGTCCGTCCGTCAGTCACCAGGCTGTATCTCCAGAACCGTGATAGCTAGAGAGATGAAATATTCACAGATTATGTATTTCTGTTGCCGCTATAACAACAAATACTAAAAACAAAATAAAATAAATATTTAAGGGGGCTCCCATACAACAAACGTGATTTTTTGGCTGTTTTTTATATCTTTGTGTCTAATGTTGTATTGATAATGGTACGGAACCTTTCGTCCGCGAGTCCGACTCGCACTTGGCCGGTTTTTATTTATTTATTTATTTCTTCACAAAGTAAATGTTTTCGGATGCGGTATGGTGCCTGACCACTTCACTAGGCAAGCCCGTGCTGAAGTGATCAGATTTCATTAGTCCTTTTATGGGCCACTGGGTATTTACCCTTAAGATGTAAATTACTTTTTATTGATGTGTGTATTGTGTGTTTTTGTTGATGTATGTAAATATGGGTCAATCTTGTAACCTGACATAAATATATTTAATTTAATTATCGATTTATGTGTAGGTACGAAGAGGCAATGTCAAAGAATCATTTCATCATCATCATCATCAGTCAGTTGACGCCCACTGCAGGGCAGAGGCCTCCCTCGTGGTTTTCATAACCATGAGGGTTTTTGCCATAATCGCCACGCTTGGCAGGCGGGTTGGCGAACGCAGTATGTGGTTGGATTCTTAGCAAGACGCTGCTGCCCGTCTCCTGGTAATTTATTTCCTTAGTCGCCTTCTACGACATCCACGGAAGGAGATGAAGTGACGCTATTCTTAATCCGGCGAGATAATGATTAAAGAATCATTTTAACCACATTAATTTACATCATAAACTTACATAAAGAACACCTTTGGGTGCGGAACCCTAAAAAATAGTTTTTAGTCACTACCCGACTACAAAGAACCCGGAAAGAAGAAGTAATGTGTTTGGCTCGTAGGTATGTTTGTTTAAGTATGTGGATCCTAGGTTATAGTCAGATTAAGATACTATAGATACCACATTCAAGCGCTGAGGTATCTGAATACACAGGTTTCCTCACGTTGTTTTCCTTCACGATTAGCAAGTGGTATTGCTACTAAAACTTCACAAATGTCGGCAACTTAGAATCAAAGTTATTGGTACATGCCACGATACATTGGTACATGGGCTTCGAACCCACGACCTCCCGATTTAGAGGTCTACCGTTTTACAATCAACTTAGGATAAAAAAAGTATTTACTTACATAAATAAACACAAAGTGAATGTCCCTCTCTCTTTGAGAGAAGGCCAGTGCCCTACAATAGGACATATATAGGGTGCATTATACAGGGTTAGTTGGCTTAAACAACAGCGTCAACAGGTCGCTGCCTAATGGAAAGGCGGGTTGACGCCATCCGAAACATTTGTTTCAATTTGCGACTGATCCCTGACGACGGGGGGAGAGTCGGAAGAAACGGGACACACAGCAAAAGTCAAAAGTGAAAAACAAGATTCGGAAGTGAAAAATATTTTTAATGACGTCAAATGCTTTTTAGGGTTCCGTAGTCGACAAGGAACCCTTATAGTTTCGCCGTGTCCGTCCGCCCGTCCGTCCATCTGTCTGTCTGTCTGTCTGTCTGTCCGCGGCCTACCTCACATTTCTGAGCCCCCCCCCCCTCCTAGTGTGTCGTCACATAAAATTACATGCAGAAATTATTAAATTAAAACGGTAGTTAGTTTTATTATTTAAGTAGTGTTCTCGACATCATATCAAATATTTGAAAAAAACTGACAAAACCTATGTGTAAATATATTTCTTTACCTTTATAATCAGGCTAATATTAATCATTATATTAGTTTGAATCGGGCAAATGTGAAATGTGACGTCATGAAACTTAGGACCCCTCCCTCCCCATGTCACATAACGTCACACTTTGTCGACCCCCTCTCCCCCCCCTTAACGTGTGACGTACTTTACGGATAGTCACTAAGTAATGCAATAAACATAAGTAGGTAAGTAATCGTAAATGCAGAGAATTTTCCTTGTATTTAGTAAATTGGTTATAAATAATGCAAAAGACAAGCAACCAAATTGTGATTAAATGAATGGAAAACTAGAGTGGTAAACAAACTGGAGACGAATTGTTTACATTCTGCGAATGCGTTTTCGTCATCTTTTTGCCAGTAGAGCATTGATCAACAGCATAGATGGACGAAAAGGTTTCCAATCAAAATGGGCTGAGACCGGCCACATACAGACGGAAATCCGTTTCGGAATTTCGATTCGGGATTCCGAAAGCAGTTAATTCATACAAACCTATGGACCTACCACGTACATACAGTAGTTATCTGTTTGAAATTTTCCCCGATTCGGAATTCCGCATGGTAACCTGAGCGTTCGGAATTGTACGGAAAAAGGCGTTCCGAACGCAACTCGGAGACTTAGCAAGATACAGCAACAATGCAATCGTAATCTGAAAATCGACGTCCATATTATTCGCTGAAAAAAGATCTAAGATAAGAATATTCTTTATTGCACACAAGAAGCGAGACATAAAACATGAAAGTTAAAAACTCTAAACTCAATAGCTAGTGTTTCTTAACTGGGCCACAGTGCCTGAGCGTTGCTATTCCGAATGAAAATAAACGTAGGTATCATCATTCAGCCACAAGAAGTCCACTGCTGAACATAGGCCTCCTCCATGGATTCCCAGAAAGACCGGTTGGAAGCGGCTTGCATCCAGCGTCTTCCTGTCAATAAACGTATATGTGTGATTGATGTACGTCCGACAGTATGTGGCCGCCCTAAAGGCTCTGTTTTCAACCCTTGCTCTCAGCACACAACATTTTAATTATTTTACATTTTATAATTATGTAAAAAACTATGACATTAACAATTTTGTAATATATCAATTAATAGCATGCATTTTTCCATGTAAATATTTTGCAATATATAATGTTAGTTACACATTTAATAAGTAATATTTCAATATAATGCTTATTGTTTCTGAATAATTAAATGAAATTAAATATATTTATAACATTTCTAGCTGACTCAGCAGACGTTGTTTTGCCATATTGACAAGCCTACGACCTACTCTCTTCATCAGTTCTATCCATCCTAAGGTTGTCTGGAAGAGATCGCTTTTAGCGATAAGACCGCCAATTGTATACGGCGAAACTTAGACATTTAAGTCTTTTAATGTATTTTGTTTTCTGGTGTGTACAATAAAGCGTTCTAATCTAATCTCATCTTTTCTCAGACCTATCAAATATACACAAAAAAAATCATAGTAATCGCTGAAGCCGTTTCGGCGGAGTCCGATAACAAACACTGCGACACGAGATTTCTATATATAACTTAGATTTATACCTTATATATCTAATAAATCGGAGACAACCCCGCTCTCCCTTCCTCGATTAGCATTCTATTTCGATTTACAGACCTATAAAAGCCCATTCAGGACACATCCCCACTACAGTGAGCGAAAAACTATCAAAGGAAAACAAACGGAGAAAAGACTCACAAAAAGAACGAATATAAAAAAATCTATAATTCGCATGAAATAAAAAATATTCAATTTTAAAAGTACAGGGTTTTTTTTTGTGGTCGGTTTCTTAAGTGTCAGTATGCTGTCTTTTATTTTTGGAAAATATGTGATTTTGATGATTGCTCTCAATGTATGGGGGCGGGCGGTGATTTTGGCTGATGACGTGAAGGTAAGATAAAATAAATACATGCTTACCTACTATTCTAGCTGACTCTGCAAACGTTGTTTTAGTATATTAATCAGCGACCTACCTATAATCAGACATACCAAATTATACATCATAAAAATCAGCGAAGCCGTTGTGGAGGAGTTCGATAACAAAATACTGTGCGACGAGATTTTTAGTCAAAGTAAAAAATGTTCATCATTCAGCCACAAGAAGTCCACTGCTGAACATAGGCCTCCTCCATGGATTTCCAAAAAGACCGGTTGGAAGCGGCTTGCATCCAGCGTCTTCCAGCCACTTGGATGAGGTCATCTGTCCATCTTGTGGGTGGTCGTCCTACGCTGCGCTTGCCGATATCTGGTCTCCATTCGAGAACTTTTCGGCCCCATCGGCCATCAGTTCTGCGTGCTATGTGCCCCGCCCACTGCCACTTCAACTTACTAATTCGCTGGGCTATGTCGACGACTTTCGTTCGTCTACGGATCTCATCATTTCTGATTCGATCTCGTAGAGAAATTCCGAGCATAGCCCTTTCCATAGCTCGTTGCGTGACCTTGAGCTTTCTTATGAGGCCCATAGTGAGAGACCACGTTTCAGTGCCATAAGTCATCACTGGTAACACACACTGGTTGTATAATTTTGTCTTGAGCAATTGAGGTATATTAGACGAAAAGACTTTTCTAAGTTTCCCGAATGCTGCCCAGCCGAGTTGGATTCGAAAAAATGTTATTAACTACAAAAACAAAACGTTTACTTAATGAACGTCAAAGCTGTTAGTTTCAAAATTATTAGATTATGCGGAGAAGAACTTAATAAAAAACTGCACATTTATTCTTTTCAAAAGTTTTGCTTAATTAACAGAGTTTTCA
Organism: Yponomeuta malinellus; assembly: GCA_947308005.1. Classification (NCBI taxonomy): domain Eukaryota; kingdom Metazoa; phylum Arthropoda; class Insecta; order Lepidoptera; family Yponomeutidae; genus Yponomeuta; species Yponomeuta malinellus. Next base: position 2,724,727 of record OX371023.1, read on the forward strand.
ACTTACTAAAATAATGAAAGTACAAAGTGAAAGTGAAAATATTTTATTTACCACACAAAAATAATAAAAAAAATATAATAAATACTTACTAATTATTTAAATACCAGACATCTTTGTCTTCCAAATAATCCTTAATGTTATGCTAGGCTTTTGACATTGGAAATGTCTTTTCGTTCGCTCCAGTGTAGGGTCCGATTTAACGAAAAGGTGCATAAAGAATTATTTGAGAAAGTCAAAAACAAAAAAAGTTATGGCCGAAATAGTGAAAAAAAAAAAAACGAAGTATGCTATCAAAAATTTGAGAAAAAATACTCCGGACAATTTAGTCAGCTCCAATTTGAGCCAAAACAAAGACGATCAGGTTAACGCCCTGTAACCTAACCTTTTTGAAAAGAAGTCAGATCGATAATTTTTCACATGAAATTTATGACTCGAATTATTTCCAATGTGCTCGATAGTCGTGTGAGGCACGAAGCCTGTGAATTTTTGCACAGAGTATGCTTAACACATTTTTTAATCCGGTTCGGTGGTCTCTAAATATATCTTGAGGAATCTAACTGGCCCAAGGATCCATCTTGTGGCACTTACTCCAATTTTTATTTGTGAACCTGTGGATTTTATACGATTAAAATAATGTTATTATCTGGGCTAGCTACTAGTTTCTGAATTAAGTCAAGGCTCACAGTGCGCAGGCCAAGTTCTCAGCTGGCCCGCACAGTGCATAATATATTTTATCTACACTAATGTTGTAACATTCTACTTATGTTTTCAATACTTGACTTATAATTACTACTGTTATAGCGCAGACAACAAAACACTCAATTTAAGCAATTTCACATGATGGTATAATATTCACATCGATATCGTAAAATCTCATTATAACATCAATAAAACGCGACCAACTCATTGGTTAAATTTTAATGGCGGCAAAATCACTGTGATTATACACGTACGCGTGAATTTAATTTAATAAACTAAAAGTTAATTTTACTCTTGTTGTTTGATTAATTGCATTAGTGAAGATAAAGTAGTGTATGCAACTGCATATAACACGGGTATTAAAACACTCGTTTTTTTAAAACACACTCGTGTTATAAGAACCCTTATTATGCAACAGTATCATAAACTACTATACACGAACCCATTCGAGCCCTTTTCGACCCCCTCTAACTTCGAAGCCAGTTATGTCACACGACTGTGGCATTAAGGTTAATAAAAAAAACCATTATTTATACAAAATTAGACACAAAGATCGAGAAAAAACGCCTAAAAACCACGTTTGTTGTATTGGGACCCCACTTAAATATCTATTTTATTTTAATTTAATTATTTATTTTTAAAGCAAATATAGAACTAAATATTCTGTCAATATTTCAAGAGTCTGCCTGTTGCTGTTATTAATATCGAGTAATAAACAGCAAAAAAAAAAGTTTGTTGTATGGGAGCCCCCCCTTAAATATTTATTTTATTCTGTTTTTAGTATTTCATTTTATAGCGGCAATAGAAATAGATAATCTGTGTAAATTTCAACTGCCTAGCTATCACGGTTCATGAGATACAGCCTGGTGACAGACAGACAGACAACGAACGTATTTTTTTTGCCGTTTTTTGCTCGATATAATAACGGCAGAATATTTAGTTCTATATTCGCTTCAAAAATATACAATGAAATTACAATAAAATTAATATTTAAGCGGGGCTCCCATACAACAAACGTGATTTTTCCGATCTTTGTGTCTAATGTTAAGTAATATTAAGTAAGTTGCAATACCTGATAATGTTCTCTTCAAAACTTAGGTTAGCTGGTAGATAATGCTAAGTAGCATTAAGCTCGCCTATGTGCAAAACTGCCTGTTTTAAATGCAATAAAGTATTTAATAATAATAATAATAATATGTAATAATAAATAATGTTGTATAGATTGACCGGTTTTTTATCATTCGTGTCTCGGTCTTGGTTGGAACGAAAATTTTAGTATGGAAAACGTATTGTTTATTTTTACGACAGCCGAGCTATTGTCGTTTATTGTCATTTTGTTGAACAACTTTATGTTTATTAGAGTCTAGAACCAGATTCCCACACGTTATTTACCTTCACTTTACCTACCTTTCCTCTTTCTCACCCGCCAGGAGGACGACATAGTGCGCGGCACCCGGGACCATGCGGGCATGTGGTTTGGCCCCCGGCTCGGGAAGCGCTCGCTGCACGTCGGCGGCGAGGGAGACAGGTGACGTGCCTGACTCTTCTAAAAGGATCCCTTGCCCTAGTGGGCATTTTGCGAAGTGGACATTTTGCGGAATGGACATTCTACGGAAAACATTTTGAGAAATGGAAATTCCGTGAAAAAATTTTTGCGAAGTGGACATGTTCCGAAGTGGACATTTAGTGAAATGAACATTCGGCGGAAAACATTTTGGGAAATTTTGCGATATTAAGCAATCACGAGTTCAGTTTTGCTCACATAACATGTTTTTTCTAAGAGCATAATTTTTTTTTCTACGACCTTTAACTGACTGACTCTGAGCGGATTTTAATTGATATCATTGTTTTATAGATGATATTTAAAAGGGAATTGCACCGCGATTTATTTGAAATGTAAACTCTCGATATTTTTAGAGCCTTGTTCATGCACCACGTTCATGCAACGATCTTTAACGAACTGGCACTGACCGGAATTTTCTTGATATCTTGTTTTATAACTGATCTTTCAATCTGAATTGTACTGCGATTTAGGTATTTAAAATGTAAACTCTCGATATTTTCAACGCCTCGTCCCTGCATCACGGTCGCGGAAAGACTTCATACACCATGTATGATATTTGTCCTCGTTTCAGGCAAGCGGTATACAGGATGCTGGAGGCAGCCGATGCTCTGAAGTACTATTACGACCAGCTCCAACGTTATGGGGGACCAACCGATGAATCCTCGAGGGAGACCAAAGGTATCTTTAAAATAAATAGTTTCATCATTCAGCCACAAGAAGTCCACTGCTGGACATAGGCCTCCTCCATGGATTTCCAAAAAGACCGGTTGGAAGCGGCCTGCATCCAGCGTCTTCCTGCCACTTGGATGAGGTCATCTGTCCATCTTGTGGCTGGTCGTCCTACGCTGCGCTTGCCGATATGTGGTCTCCATTCGAGAACTTTTCGGCCCCATCGGCCATCAGTTCTGCGTGCTATGTGCCCCGCCCACTGCCACTTCAACTTACTAATCCGCTGGGCTATGTCGACGACTTTCGTTCGTCTACGAATCTCATCATTTCTGATTCGATCTCGTAGAGAAATTCCGAGCATAGCCCTTTCCATAGCTCGTTGCGTGACCTTGAGTTTTCTTATGAGGCCCATAGTTAGAGACCACGTTTCAGTGCCACAAGTCATCACTGGTAACACACACTGGTTGTATAATTTTGTCTTGAGCGATTGAGGTATGTTAGACGAAAAGACTTTTCTAAGTTTCCCGAATGCTGCCCAGCCGAGTTGGATTCGACGATTGACCTCTTTCACGAAGTTGGACCGGCCTAGTTGGACTGTTTGTCCTAAGTAGACGTATTCGTCTACAACTTCGAGAGTCGTGTTCCCCAATGTTATTGGGGTGGGCACAACACGGGCGTTCGACATGACCTTCGTTTTGTCCATGTTCATTCTAAGGCCCACACGTTGGGAAACTCGACTGAGGTCTTCGAGCATTATGCCGAGGTCTTCCATCGTTTCTGCCATGACTACTATATCGTCGGCAAATCGAAGGTGCGTGATGTACTCGCCATTGATATTGATGCCGCGTCCCTGCCATTCCAGAAGCTTGAAGGCATCTTCCAGTGCGTTCGTGAACAGTTTCGGAGAGATAACGTCTCCCTGTCTCACGCCTCTTCTCAATGGAATTGCCTCCGAATTCTGCTCCTGTACTCGGACCGACATGGTGGCGCTGTTGTACAAGCACTTCAGCACCTCGATATACCGATAGTCAATCCGGCAACGCTGGAGAGACTCGAGCACTGCCCATGTCTCGATCGAATCGAAGGCTTTCTCATAGTCCACAAACGCTAAGCAGAATGGCAAATTATACTCCTCAGTCTTCTGTATAATTTGCCGCAGCGTATGGATGTGGTCTATGGTACTAAAGCCCTTTCGGAAACCGGCTTGTTCGGGAGGCTGGAAGTCATCAAACCTGCGTTCGAGACGATTCGTGAGGACCCTCGAAAACAGCAAAAATAGTTTACTATAATATAATCTTAACAATAAATAACTTCCGCACAACACAATCACTTATCCTGATCGCAAACTGGGATACCCTATGCTATGGTAACCAGGCAAGGATATCACAAACATGGTAATATTTCCAGACAGGTCATTTGTACAAATGTCCGGCGGCCCCCAGTGGGAATCAAACACACGCCCCTCTGTTTTGGTAGCCTTAACGCCTAGACCAACGAGGCAGTCAAAATTAAGGACCAAATTTGAAAACACCAGCCTTGGAGTTATTTGTCCATTTTTCCTCATTACAGTTTATGTGTTATTTTGAATAACGACCACTTTGATTTTGATTTGATTTAAATGACGTTGATATTTTACAAATGTCTGTTTTGTGTGCGTAATAAATTAAATTTAATGAAAGATGTCGGATGTCGGAGGCAGCAGCTACTTCCTGAGATTCCAACCGCATACTGCGATCGCCAACCCTTCCTCACGATGTTTTCCTTCACCGTTAGCGAGTGGTATCGCTCACTCCATTTCATTCCGTGGATGTCGTAGAAGGCGACTAAGGAAACCAATTACCAGGAGACGGGCAGCACCGTCTTCCTGAGATTCCAACCGCATACTGCGATCGCCAACCCGCCTGCCAAGCGTGGCGATTATGGCAAAACCCCTCATGGTTATGAAAGCCACGAAGGAGGCCATGTCCTGCAGTAGGCGTCAAATAGCTGATAATGATGAATGAAAGATCAATTATATCTATGTCTCTTCTCCGCAGTGTCAAAGAAAGTAATCTTCACACCCAAGCTCGGCCGGGCGGTAGATGAAGAAAGTGGTTTGGAAGTGGACTTTACGCCCCGATTAGGCAGACGCCGTCTGACAGACGAGACCGCACCGCCTATGGACAGAGACATGTGAGTTATACATTATATAAAGTTTATGTGTACTGACTCCTCAGAACACAAAAACTGACTCAGACACAAGCACACAATACAATTATCTTTCTTAATATGAATGTACAGAAAATGGATCACAAAAGTCATAAACTAGGGTGAAGCTGTGCTATGGTTACGTGAAATAAAAAAACCCGTCAAGTGCGTGTCGGGCCACGTGCAATGTATGGTTCCGTAGAAAGAGTGTTTTTTTCTGCTTTACAGAACTAACAACTTCATCGAAGTTATTTTCAATGGATTTTGTACGAAATTTTACTTTTATAAGTTGGTTGCCTATTACTCTTTTATTAGTAAAGCCTACTCAGCCGTGACACTGAATTTTTTCACGTTTCTGGGCATTTCTCCACGGGGTCCGAACTTGACGGCCCGGCGCATAACATGTCCAGATTATCAAAATATACCCCTGCAAAAAATACTACAGTATCCTCTAGGTCCTCGTCTACCTGGAGAACATGCAAACTTTGCTGAAAACCGTTTGCAACTCACAGAAAAAAAATCTGAAATGGCTGAAAATGACCTTCGGTGGCTTGTCCCCAACCCAAAACTTGACAATTTATAATTATTTTTGTAAAACTCAGACTGTTTTCGGGGAATGTATTTATGTTCACATATTCTCAGATAGTTAAAGTACCTCTCATTTAAATACCATAAGAATCTAAACAATAGCTCGCCTACAATAGCAAGATGTTTGAGTGTCCCTTGCTTCTGCCTGAATCCGGTGGCACTTATGAACCAAGCGTTTCTTCGGTCGTAGATTACTCTAGGAATTCGCGGTGTGGATGAGCCATTTTGGCAGTCAAGCCGTAGCGCCCGAGGTCAACGAACGGGTGATTGAATGAAAGTCTTGGGAAATATCAGGGTAAGTAATTGATTCTTGAGATTTGGTCCAGGGCACACTTTGACTTCGGTGGAGGTGTTATTGGAAATAATACTTGTTGACTGTAAAATCTAGTGCTTACTGTATAATTTATCTCAGTGACTAATTTCTAGTGCCTTGAGCTGGGGTTGATACATGTTGTTGTTTAAGAGTGAACTTGAAAAAACGTATCTTTCCTGAATTCGGTGTGCCTGATTTCGGTGGCTTTTTGAGCACCGACGTCAGAAAAACTTCCACCAAAGTCAAATTTGCCTGATTTCAGTGTATTTCGTTCGACTTTAGAGAACCGAGGTTAGATTCCTTACATGTAAGTTTCAAGTAGGATATGCGCATTTGTTTCTTTTTTTCAAAACTAATCGCTAACTGTGAAAGAAAACATCATGTAGAAACCTATGAATAGTTTTACACGTGTAGATATTTTCTTTACTGTTAATAATAACGACAAAAATACATATGTTGTTTCTGTCATAATTGATTTCAGTTAGATTGTTAGTTAACTTGAAAATGTGAAACATGTGTACCTATTCGTGTGTACATTTTTTCATGTGTATGTGTGTGATTATTATGTCTGTATTTGTGAATTATGTGAATGTGTCAACAATGGCAAGTTTAAAGTACCTACAAGAAAGAGAGTGGGTGTACATTTCTTTAACATAGTTTTCCTATAGTTTGTGGTCAGTCGGTGTGTACGTTTATGTAGGTATGTACAGTAGGCTCTACATCAACCTACTCTACCTACCACTCTATTCTATTTCAGCTGACCATGGAGCAAATAAAGCAAAAACAAGCTGCGAAAAAAAAAACAGGAACAAAAAGAAAGAAAGAGATTGAAGGAGCGTGCTAGGAAAGTAAAAATCAAGAGTGATCCAGTCCTTTATGAACGACTTAAGGTAAAAGACATACAGCTTTACTTAAAAAGGAAGATGGAAGGGAAGATTGTAAAGCTATCTTTACCTGTACTTTGTATTACCTCATAAATTAAGTAAGACAATATTTTTAAGAAAGATATATTTTTCTTAGTAAGTTTTATCTTTATGTTAAATAAATATTTTCCGAAGACTGATTTAAGTCTGAAATTTTTTTATGGAAAGTTATGTTTGTCGATTTTTTAATTATCTCAATTACTATTATTGACAAGTACAAACCGTAGCATAAAAAATAATAATAAAAACATATCTTTGAATGTTTACATAACATTTTGTGTTGAATAAGTCCAAAAGACTATTTTGCTAAGTAAATTTTATAATAAGGTTATCGACATTGTTAAACAAATATGTTCATAAGACTGATTTAAGTTTAAGGAAAGTTTTGTTTGTAGAATTTTTATTTGATTATTATTAAAACACATTTTACCTACGTAGATTATTTTATTCCATTTTATGTAATTTGAAGTTGAGTAATGTTAAATTCGCTTTTCATGAAAAAAAAAACGTTAAAATGGAATAAAATAAAGTCCAGAAGTAAAATTCGCATAGTACCTATGTGTAATTTTGTTGAAATCATTTATCTCTTTCATAACTAATTATGCCATGTTAAAACCAAATAAAGGGTGTCTCGAAATGCTTTTTGTTTTTGGTGTAGTCACTTTATAAAAACAAGGCTATACTGAGACAAAAATTTATAGTTTGACTTTATTGCGAGTTTTGATAAAACTTTGCCACTTTTTTTTGGAAGGATTATTATTTTTCGTTCTAGAATAGTTAGCTAGAAATAGTTATCTACTCACGCAATTCGTGTTAGATTTTTAGCGCTTACATGACGAGCTGACAGACTGACAGATGAGAAAAACTGACTGAAAAAATGTGATTTTAGGTAAAAGAAGTAGGTACTTTAGAGCTTAATAATGTATGAGAATTACAATAAACAATTTGATTGATTATATCTGCCCGGTTTTTATTTATTATATCCTCTTCTAATTACTAGACAATGCCTAACATTTTATTTTATTTTATTTTATTTATTAGGTACACCAACAGCAAGCACGCAAACATAACAAAACTTATAATAAGTGTGACTTAGGGCTAGCGATTATGCCAATTAAAGGTATACACAGCATTTGTAAACATTTAGGACGGTACTTAGGTACATAGCTTTAAATTACATTCAAAATGTTGTAACATTACTGGTATCAAATTGTGACTTTGGCACGTTAAATGATTCTCTGGTCATTTTCTGATTCCAGTGAATTATTTCCTGATGTCGATGCTTACAATCTGATTTCGGTGCAGGTAGTCAGATTTCGGTGTTAGTTTTTCTGCTTTCGGTGCTGGTAGTCTGATTCCGGTGTACAGTTTTCTGATTTCGGTGTAGTCTGATTTCGGTGATTTAAATATTTCGTTTTATAACCGAAAATCTGGCTACCCAAAATATATCATGATTTATAGTTTTTAGCCCTTTATCCAAAACAATCGATAAAATTCCCGAAAGACGAAAAAAAAAAAACGACCACCGAAGTCAGCCATTTTTGCCTCTTCTGGAGAAATACCCTTCTACAATCAACCGTTTAGCCAGGAGAGGGAGGGGGGGACACCCTACTCGGACAAAAATTTGCGCTTTAGGGCTTTAATATTTCGCAACCCTAAATTAAAAAATGGTCTTCCTGCACCCACAATAATTTTTTAACGTCCCATCCAATGATATCCCACATGATGGGATAGACTTAAAAAAAATCATCTCCACTTTTCATGTTAATTAATTTAAAAAAAACCAACATTTTATTGTCGGTTTGATAAATATGTACACACACACCAAATTACGGCTTTCTAGTACCACCGGTCGGTGTGCTAGGCCGCGGACGGATAGACAGACAGTCAGACAGACGGATATGGCGAAACTATAAGGCTTCCTTGTCGGACTATGGAACCCTAAAAAACCGAAATCATATTGAAATACAATGTGGTGCAAAGCTTAGCATGCGCAATCTCAATTTATCTAGAGAGGAGTGTTACCGCCTGGGTAGAGAGAGGCTGTTAGAAGAGACCAAATAGCCTATGTGGGCCACACACACATTCATACTTTACTTCATACTTTATTGCACACAACACATACTTACCCACACACATATACACAATATCAGGAATTCCGTCAGACAAGACCACCAGCCTATGTGAGCCACACACTCGTGCATACTCGCATACAATCTAGACTGAATCACACACGGTACGTGTGTGTGAGACATATATTCCCTCACTCACATACAGATACGTAGTACATTGAGTGAGCCAGCATTTGCCCTGACCGACAACGCTCACACAAATGATGATGATAATGACTCCTCCTCAGCAGCGCTCGTAGCCCTCTTTCCAGAAAGCCAACAGTGCTCTGACGTCACTGCTGCCTTCCTGAAGGGATCCCAGCTTCTCAAATGACGCTAGCAATGCTCTGCTCTGATGTGACTTCTGGTCCCCTGAAGGGACAGCTTCCGAATGATGGTGTTCCGTTGCTTTTCCTGGCAGGTACCGTGCCGGAGTCAGTCGCAGCCTTGTATCTCTTTCCAGAAAGCCAACAGTGCTCTGATCTCACTGCTAGCTTTCTAAAGGGCTCCTAGCTTCCCAATGACGCCAGCAGAGCTCTGATGTCACTTTTGGTCCCCTAAAGGGTGCCCAGATCACCAATGATGGTGTCCCGATGCTTGTTCCGTCAGGTACTGTGGCAGTGAGCCGGAGCCAGTCGCAGCCCCGTATCTCTCTCCAGAAAGTCAACAGTGCTCTGATGCCACTGCTGCTAGACTGAAGGGTTTCCAGTTTCCTGATGATGCCAGTAGTACTCTGCTGGCGCCCTGAAGAGATCTCATCTTCCCAATAATACCAGCAGTGCTCTGCTGTTACTGCTAACCTCCTTCAGGGATCCCAGTTTCCCAATGATGCCAGCAGTGCGTTGATGTCTCTTCTGGTCCCCTGAATGTCTCCCAGCTCTGCAATGATTGTAGCCCGTTGCTTTTCCCGGCAGGTACCGTGGCGACGAGCCGGAACCCGTTGAGCAACGCTCGCAGTACTTCTCGCCACGCCTCGGACGCGGGCCCCCTGTGAACTTTTCGCCTCGCCTTGGCAGGAACCTCGTGTATGGTGAGTTATTCAATCAATTCTTAACTTCATTCTGAAATTGCTTACTTTAATTTTTGGCGGAAGAGTCCGACCAGGATTCGATCTTATTCGAAGAGCTTAATCATGGTGCGTAGAGACGGAGCTGGCGTCCATCCATCCGTGTGGCACCGGATTAAAAATAGCGTCACTCCCTTTCCTTCCGTGGATGTCGTAGAAGGCGACTAAGGAAATCAATTACCAGGAGACGGGCAGCAGCGTCTTCATGAGATTCCAACCCCATACTGCGATCGCCAACCCACCTGCCAAGCGTGGCGATTATGGCGAAACCCCCCATGGCTATGAAAACCACGAAGGAGGCCTATGCCCTGCAGTGGGTGTCGAATGGCTGATGATGATGATGATGGCGTCCAAAATTAATTAGTCCAATTTATTCGCTCAATTTAATTGAATATTACATACGAGCGATGGTAGTGCTTTGTTTTCTAAGTTATGTACATCTCGCTAACTGTGAAGGAAAACCTCGTGAGGAAATCTGAGTGCCTGAGCTATTTACATACCTCGGCGCTTGAAATGGCCAATCCGCGGTGGGCACGCGTGGTGATAAAGCCCATACTCTCTCTCTCTGAGAGAAGGCCTGTGCTCTACAGTAGAACGTATATAGGCTGCTTATTATCTTCTAAATAATCCTTAACCCTATAGTAGACTTTTTTGCATATTGAATTTCTTTTACTTTTTTGTATTCAACGTAATATTATATTTTTTTGCAGATATGTTTCCCGACGGCAAACTAAGAGTGGCACGGAGCGTGAACAAAACGAAATCTACCTAAAAAAGAAGAATATTATTACGAAATGAAACAAAAACTTATTAAATAAATAAGTAGATATTAAAAAAATGTTTTGGACGAAAATATTAACTAGTGTACTAAAGATGTAGGTTTGATATTTATCGTTATATTGTAATAATCATAGATTTTCTAGTCATTAATTAATAAATTGTCAATACAAAGAAAAACCTAATTAGTTATTTCACTCGTTTCATTAAAAAAATTAGTTCGATTTTTATCGAATTGAAAAGTTCTGTTCGATTCTTTTTTTTATTTTATCGAGTCAACCGTATGCCAAGGTTGAATATTAATTTTAAAAGCCTATTTAGAGGCTAGAAATTCCACCCATGCCGGGACTTGAACCCGGGACCTCTACTGGCTAACCCCGCCAGTAGAGGTCGCGGGTTCTAGTCCCGGCATGGGTGGAATATTTAGCCTCTAAATAGGTTTTTAACCGACTTCAAAAAAGGAGGAGGCTATCAATTCGACGCTTTTTTTTTTGCTATGTTCCTCCATAACTCCATCAAATCTTTCGCGCCTGGTCGATGCGTCAGGTGACCCGATGGCTGGTGCCTCTTTCGGGCAGCATGTGAGTCTCGCTATTCAGCGAGGCAATGCTGCCAGCCTTCTAGGGACCTTACCGGCCGACGGCAGCGATTTGGCTTCGATTTTCTATTTAAATTATTAGTTATTTTCTTTTTCAATTCTTAGTTTATTATTATTTATATTGTGATAACAAATCATGTTGTATTTATTTAAGTGAATAAAGTTTAATAATTTTAAGGCAACGAATTAAGTAGGGTAAATTATGGTTATAAGGGACTTGTTTATTTTTCTCCCGCTCCCCCACTAAAAATTGTAAAGTAAAAATTTTTAAATAAAAATTTAATGATATTTAATGATAACTTTTTAGTGCTGTAGTGTTTCGAAGTCGGTTTTTGCTTTTTATTTGAAAAATTTTAGCAGTCATTTTTTTCTCAAACCCGAAATACCCGAAACCGGCGTGCATGCATGCAACGACTAAGAATGTTGAGGAAGCGAAAGTGATCTCTCAGGATCCCTGCCCCTGGTCTCTGCCTACCCCTCTGGGACACAGTGGTGAATTGATGTATATATGTATGTATGTTTTTCTCGGTGTGGCGCCGGATTATGAATAGCGTCACTGCATTTCCTTCCGTGGATGTCGTAGAAGGCGACTAAGGAAATAAATTACCAGGAGACGGGCAGCAGCGTCTTCCTGAGATTCCAACCGCATACTGCAATCACCAACCCACCTGCCAAGCGTGGCGTTTATGGCAAAACAAGGCCTATGTCCTGCACTGGGCGTCAAAGGGTGATAATGATGATGATGTATGTTTCTCTCATATGTTTTATGCAGCCTATTTACGCCCCACTGCATGACACAGGCCTTCTCGCAGTAATTCTCGCACGAATTACCACGCGTGCCCACCGCGGATTGACAATTTCAAGCGCTAAGGTAGTAAGGTAAGCGCGAACACCTCTGAGTCTCAGGTTTCCTCACGATGTTTTCGTTCACCGTTAGCGAGTGCAGTACTTCTTAGTAAAAAACAAATTTTACTTGTGAAAGTTAGATTTCCTATTAGATTTTTTTCCTCAGTTTAGACAGTGGGTATTTTTTATTTCTCACCTTGAATCTCCCTCTTTGCAAAAAAGAAACGCATTTAACGAAAATTTAACTTTAATAGAGTCCTAACCTCTTTGCAGCAACCTCTTTATCTTCTTCCTATTGTTGATGGCCACGTCGGGAACGTCAGCCATTCCCACCTTTGGTCCGTGGTTCTCCGCCACCTATCGACAGAAAGAAGTATCCAATCCGAAAAGGTTTTATTCCAAGAAGCGCAGCAACTGCAACTTGCGAACTTTACAAGTTCTTCGCGAGAAATGCCTACCTCTTTTATTAGCTCGGGTTATACCATTCGATTAGAATGACATTGTAAGTACTGCTATTGTTTAGTTGTCTAACAAATGGAGGCGAATAATCGCTTTTATACCATTATATTGAAAAACTATGTCTGTATTGGAATCTAGGGCCTGCTCAGCCACCTTCATCAAAGTGGTTCTTCTTAACCACGGTTGGCTGACTGATGTTGTAGTTCGGCGGACGACCAGCAATGAATGCCTTTTTTCTTTCTTATATCCTTGATTTTAGCTCGAAGAATTGCTCAGTTGAAGTGGCAGGGAGCTCGGAGAACTGATGGCCGTTGGGGCGAAAAAGTTCTGACCTGGCGACCGCGGACCGGACGACGCAGCGTGGGCAGGCCCACCACTAGGATGGTCTGACGACCTGGTTACGGTGGCGGGGAGTCGCTGGATGCGGGCGGCACAAGACGGGGAAGCTTACAAAACCGTGAGGGAGGCCTATTTCCTGCAGTGGGCGCCAAATGGCTGATGATGATGATATATTTGAAAAGTGAATCTTATGGTAAATGATAAACTTTTCATCCCTCCATCATGTTAGGGCTAGGTAGGTATACTTGTTAGTCATTCATTCAACCACTCAATCACACATTTTCATTCTCGAACTAAAGCGAGTCACTAAAGATATCATTTTTTCCCATTGGTTGCTTAGATTTTTCTCTTACCGCCCCGAGGCTTTAAGTTTTCCCATTTTTCACGAGATATAGCACGGTCAAATGAAGAAAGAGACTGTAAAATTGTATTGTAAGAATGTCATTGTACAGCTGTGCTTAAGTGACATCGTACGTCAGTCATGGTCTTGGAAGCAATACGTTCTCTCTCCTTACTCCTTCACGCCGATAACAGCAGCTTAGGACAGACTACAGTCCTTTCTTTAAACCTTATAAGTGTGAGTGCTAACACCTCCTCATCCTTCCTCTTGATATACCTTCTATGGGGTCGTCCATTAATCGTCCACGTGATGTATTTAGCACCTTTTTAACCCTCCCTCCCTCTGCCCAAAATTCACGGGGACATCGTTGCCTAGCAACGACGAGTCAAGGCACCGCTTCCGCTTTTCGATTTAGAAATCGCGCGTTCAAAGAAAATATAAATACACTACATCCTCCCTCCCCCCTAGTGGTATTTCATGATTTCTTTGCGAACCCCCTCCCCCGCTTTCGAGCCTCACGTGATTAATGGACGACCCCTAAGTATGAACACTACCAACCTGTTCAGCCAAGGGTATCGGCTCATCAAAGTTGTATTTCTCAACAACAGTCGGCTGACTGATGTAGTAGTTTGGCGTCACTGATTTGAACTTCTTCCTCGTCGGCAACACAGTGCGGGCCATCGTCTGCTCCTTCTCACGGAGCGTCCCTTCGTCGTACTCCCATTTCATTACCTAACGGTTTAATTCAATAATGATCACAATAACTTCCACACAACACAATCACTTGTCCTGGTCCCCAACTAGGATACCCAGTGCTATGGTAACCAGACCAGGACATCACAAATATAGAAATACGCCCAGATTGAGGATACAGGCGAGTATCCTCAATCTGGGCGTATTTCTAAGTTTGTACGAGTACGGCGCGGTCCCCAGTAGAAATCTTAGCCACGACCTCCTGCACAGTGATCAGACAATTGATCAATCGATCAGCTGGCTGGACTTAGGCCACCCCCTTCATTCTGTACTCGGCCATCATCATCCAGCCGCTGCAAGCCATCTGAGGCAGATAATGCAGAGCAGGCAAATCCTGAACAATTCCAATCGCATAACTGTCAAATTCCATACTAATTGCTATCACAAGCGTCGGGATTCCGACAGGATTTGCTGCGCATAATTAGGCCTCACGAAAGGACAGGTCCAAGACGCGGCAGAGTAGAGTAGGACAGAATACGACAGAGCAGGGCAGAGCAGCACAGAACAGGACATGATGGTCTTTTACGGGTATTCAGAAAAAAGTTTCGATGTGTCAGTCATGGGTCAGTCCCGGAGACGTGTAGTCTACGCCGAGCTCTGTCGTGTTGATCATGCGCTTGGCCACACGCTGCGGGGTCGCGTGGCCTGAGCTCGCTCAATTGGATAGGATGGGATAAGACAGGATAGGACCCTGCTCTGTCCAGGACAGGACTGATCCAAACAGGGCAGTACAGAACGGAATAGGATATGATAGTCTTTAATTGTGTAGTCTAGGATGGGCTATGTTGTGGTGGTCACGCGCTTGGCCAAACGCTGCGGGGTCGCGTGTTCTGAGCCCGCTCCATACGATAGGATATAATAAGATAAGGTGGGACAGAGCAGAGGGGACAGGGCAGAACAGGACAGAACAGAACAGTGCAGAGCAGGGCTGATCATGACAGGACAGGACATGACAGCTTTTAATTGGTACTCATAAGAAAGAAGGAAT
Source organism: Yponomeuta malinellus (assembly GCA_947308005.1). NCBI lineage: Eukaryota > Metazoa > Arthropoda > Insecta > Lepidoptera > Yponomeutidae > Yponomeuta > Yponomeuta malinellus. Next base: position 2,739,947 of record OX371023.1, read on the forward strand.
CGAGGGCAGAGCATGACAGGACATGACTGAGTAGTTTTAATGTCTCTCATTTGAAAGATTCGACGCTAATAATTACCTCAGTAACAGCGTGCACTCCGAACCGTCTATCGGACATGGTCACCTCTGTGTAGTCTATAACGGGGGCCGTCGTGGTTGTCACGTGCTTGGCCAGACCCTGCGGGGTCGCGTGGCCTGAGCCGGGCGGGACAGGGTAGAACAGGACAGAAGAGGGCAGGACAGGCGAGGACGTGATAGTCTTTAATTAGTACTTATTACGTAAAAATCAGCGCGAATTACTTCAGTGACAGCGTGCACTCCGAACCGAGTATCGGCCATGGTCATCTCCGTGTAGTCTACGACGGGCTCCGTGGTCGTGGTCACGCGCTTGGCCAGACGCTGCAGGGTCGCAAACCCTGAATTGGCTCCTCGGTTCTTATTGACGCTCTTGTTGCGGTGTTCTTGGAAAGTAGAGTTAAGACAAGATAAGATGAGAATATAGTTACCTAGTTTACTGTGAAAACACACACACACACGCACGCACGCACGCACGCACGCACGCACGCACACACACACACACACACACACACACACACACACACACACACACACACACACACACACACACACACATTGGTCTGGTGCTAAAAAAATCAAATTATCTTCATATGTTTCGGAACGCAACCATCAGGTTTTTTTTATAGATTTATATATCTTTTATGTTATTAAATATGTTTTATCTAATTTTAAAAGTGTATAAAAATTTATTTGCATCGCATGTTATCAAGATAACTAACAGACATACTCAAAAGAAACTATAATATCATCTCGCTCGTCAGTGATAGGTTGCCATAGCAACCGCCTGACTCGGCTACTACCTGGCGCCTGTTTAATGAAACTGAAATTTATAATTACTATGAAAATTGTATGTACATTTCAAAGGCGATTGATACACGGATTAATAAAACAATGTACCTCGAATTGTCATAATAAACTACAAATTGCAGTGTCACGAAATTCGGCCTTAACAGCTCAGAGGCCAACGATTATTGGTGTTTGTGTATATTACTGATACAATTAACCGGTTTATGAAGATATTAATAGTGTTTTTCTCGCCCCCTGTAAACTTATGCGTGATATTATATAGCCTATATGTTACACGGGAATATGAGCTATAATCATGGTGGAGGACGAGAAAGTTCCTACTTCCTAAATTCCTAAAGTATTGATTTCTTAGAAGAAGACTGTGAAAGTAAAGCCGTATTTAAGTCTAAGCTGAAATAGTAGTTTATGTGACTGTCACATAATGAGGGTTATTAAAACACTAGCGAGATTTTAAAAACGAGCCTTGGCGAGTTTTTTAATAGAATTCGCGAGTGTTTTAATACCAAGTTATGTGCAGTCTCATACACTAGGTACTTTATCTACACTCATAATGAAATTTTTGAAACAAAATGGCGCAATTTCGACAAAAGTATCTTGACATTCAATCGTCTGCACTCAGTTTTGCGCGCGCAATTTTAGGTATTTTTAGTCGCACTTTTGGTACCACAAAAATGAAATTAGGTTTTTTATAGTCAACTTTTGACATTAAAAAAAAAAACTTAAGTTTTGTTCCGTGATCACAGCAACACTTTAAAAAAAATAACTGTAATATAAAGTGAAAAATCTGACCTTTAATGTAACTTTGTCTACACTAATGTTGTAACATTCTACTTATGTTTTCAATACTTGACTTATAATTACTACTGTTATAGCGCAGACAACAAGACACTCAATTTAAGCAATTTCACATGATGGTATAATATTCACATCGATATCGTAATAGTACATTATGATACAAGTGTGGTATTTTGGTCATTACACTCGAGTCGGTTTTTAAGCCTGAGCCGAAGGCGAAGGCTTAATGGAGACGAGAAGTGTAATGACCAATGCTCACGTGTTTCATACGACGTTTTTCAACACACTTGCGAGGAAAAGTAAATAAAAAAACAACACTAACGAAATGCAATACTGTGAATAAACTTAACAAACAGAAACCCATTTAAAAGATGGCGGCCGTAATTTTATTTTTTCGCGCGCTCAGCGCTGCATTCGCGCGCAAGTCTGAGATAAGGGCACCGGCAAAGTAGCTAATCAGCCACATATTTATAAATTTTGAAATTGGGTATTTATAGGTAAAAATACACCGTCAAAATATAAATACCAACAAGCTAACAAGCAGTTTCATGAAATTCTTTAATTATTTATCACATTTTGAATTGAATTTTATATTTACGCAAATAACTACTTAGCTGTTTTCGAAACATTAATACTTCTTGCTAATATTTAAAAAGATATGTAATGAAAAGGCACTAGTGCGATAATGTAATGTAAAAGGCACGGCATGGGTAATATTCTGCATTATCAGTGTAAATACGCTGTAATAAGACCTACTTTACGAGCAGGTGTGTTGAAATAGTACATTACGATACTAGTGCGAAAAGTAGGAAATTCGCACGTGTTACCTATTCGCACGTGTATCGTACAACGTTTTATAGTACCTACAATGGCCCTTTGAAGTTTCGACATAGGCACGTAAAGTGCTCATTATCGCACTAGTGCGGTAATGTAGCACCATATATACTATAAAAGTTCTCATTGGATAGGTTTGACTCAGAACTGTGAGCTGAAATTCTAAAAATTTCTTCATTATAAAAACAAATTGTTTCTTTAACGACCATCAAACCGGTGGGTAGCTGCTAATATGTTTCAGATAAAAGTTTTAAGTGAGGTACAGTGGACGGCGAATCGGCCTTTGCATTGTGTTGCATAGTCACTGGTAATATGACCGAATACAGAGTAAGCATGTATGCAGGGAATCCGCTGTCGACTGTACTTTAAAACTTTAAAATTTAGTTTATTGTTACCTAATACTATTTTTAAAATTTTTTAGAAGAGTTCGATTAATTCGCCAACAAGCTGCCACGCAGTTTGGCGAATAATTTTTAAAATTTACAACTCTGCGATACACACGTAAGTTTATTGACTTTAACAAATTAAAAAATATATTATATATTTCAGACAAAGGCATTTACAGATTTATCATATGTATAGATTACTCTTCGCACTAAACAATCTAATTTTATTATTATTATTATACTTTATTGCACACAAGACATTTAACAGGACATTACATAAGAAATTACATGTACAAAGGCGAGCTTATCTCTGTAAGAGATTTCTTCCAGCAAACCTTAGGGTATAGGAGAAGCAGCAGAATTTTTTTTATATATGTAATTACTTGTGAGACACATTGAGACACATGCGATGGCCAAGTCAATGTAATTATTTGAAACATAAAAGATTTCACTATAAGATGTTGTTAGGTTGGCTAAGCTAGTTGCGTTGCGTTGCGTTAGATTCTGTGACAAATAATAATTATTTTTAGATTTAAGTATACTGTAACACCACAAATAATCACACATATTTTATATTTGTATAAAGTATAAAAAATATGTCAATATTGTTTTTTATTTGTTAAAATGCATTGCTTTTTAATTTTGATTTTTTTAGCACCACACAAATCGGAGTCAAATCTTTACGTTTCGGAACTAAGTGACCGGATGTTTATATTTACTTATGTTGGCTATGTAATCTTCTTATTTCTGATACTTAAAAAAAAGTATAGGTCGAATGAGGCGGTACAACCTTTACGGAAAACCAATATAACTGCTGCAAGATGGCGAGCGATCACAAAGATTTTTATCGAATCATCGTTCTTTGTCATAAAAAACACAAAACGTAAAAACGTAGGCCAATTAATATGGCAAAACAACATTTGCCGGGTCACCTAGTCACGTAATAACTTTAGAGAGAAGGACCCTTAAGTAGGAGCTGAATAAATTGACAGACTTGGTATTACATGGATCTCACAACTTTTTACGGTGGAAGAACAGAGTTGCGAGACTTGTTTTTTTTTTACAAGTTGTGTTTTTGATGGCATTCTACTTACTATGTGCTCCCTCTTGTCGCTTACCTCTGTTCTGTTTGTGAGCCACCTCATAACTGGCGTAAATATTGGCTTCCTTTTCAGGTATCTGGTAGTCTTCGTAGCTGTCTTTGCCCTTTTTACCTAAAATATTGTCAGAATATATGGAGAGGATGAAGGAAGAAAAATTAACCTGGAAAGAAATCCTCCTCCTTTACGTAATCTCACTTCTATTGGAACTTTCAGACAAAAAATTAAAGAATATGTTGTCAGCGCGCAAATTAGCGGCGATTTCCCTTTTTAATGAAGTTTTTGTATTATCAAGCATTAACCTTAATTCACCTGCTTGCTCAAGGTCATTACGTATCAAGTGGGTAATTAAGTACTTAACTGAAATTAAAATGTACTCAGCTATAATAGAAACTTCAGAATTATATAGTTTAAACTCTATTGCACACCAGTAATTGCAAATTAAATATATTTGTAAAACAAGTCATCTTTTTCATTCATGGTTCGGTCTGAAAACCAGCGCCAAAGCCCTGCTTTGGCATCATGCTGAGACTGGCCCATTTTTGGCAACTTTGTGTGTCTAAGTTTCATGTAGGTACTTAGGTACAGGTATTTCGCCAAATGTGTCCTATGGTTTACTAACTTAATTATGCACCTATTGTTTGTAATTCTTTGTAAGGATATTGGCTTATGTGACTACTGTATGTAATTCTTTGTAATGTTGTCAAATAAAGTTTATTCTTATTCTTAAATACGGGCGAATGTGGGTATAAGGACCGGTAAGGGACGCCCCAGGCGGACATACTGCGACCAAGCAGGGGATGTGTCAGCATAGGATAAGATAAAAAGTAGGTACCCAGAAATTGATGACTAATGAAAGTTGATGAAGCGAAAGAGGTCTGTCAGGATCGTGGCAGTTGGCAGGGGCAAGGCCCTCTGGAAAGTAAACCCAGATATGTCCAAGACCCACAATCAAGACGCTTTTTTTAGAGGCCCTTTTGTAATGCAATAGGCTAAAGTAAGCTTGTAAGCGGAGACCCCGCTCGGTCACGGGGCTGAAGAGGCGGCGACAACAGGTGCCGTTAGCCAGGCTCAAGCCCGCAGTCTCGGGCGAAGAATTAAACTACGATATCCCCTGCCGGTCGTGGATTCGTGGCCTGCGAGAGTTAGGGCTCGATCCGTCCAACAAACGACTCCGGGAAGCTGGTAACATGGAGTGCCTCCTCGTTGCTATAGTGATGACACTAGGGATGGCTACAGCCTAGAGCAGGGTTGCAAGGGGAGCCCAAGAAAAGCTTTCGCTAGCACCCGGAGCTCCCCAAAAACACGGACGAATGCCACCGGGGGAGTTTCAGTGGGTAAAAATCCTATGTAACTCGGCTTTCCCCCCAGAAAGTCGGGTATCTTTAGGAGATTTCTCTGTCTTCAACAAAAAAAGGTTAGGTACTTGCCTAGAGATTTCTTTTTGTACAATTGAGAGTCCTTCATCTCCAGTCCTTCGGGAATGTCGACATCCTTTTTGAATACGAGGGCAGATCCTATAAAAAGTTAAAAAAAAAATACGTGTACTCCCATGATGAAGAGTTAGAATGAGAAAGAGCATCGACCATCGGTTCTTCGGCATATGAAACCAGCGCAATGCCACTTATAGGCTATAATCTTATAGGCTACATCTGTCGCCTTAGTTCTTTAGCGAATTGTCTTATCAAAGAGGCCCCGAGCCTAGCCCGTTCCATAGTACTCGTACGCTGAGCGACTTAGAATCGTTGGACTCGTCCTACCGTCCGTGACCACGTTTCAGCTCCATATATCATTACTCGTGACCCCGTCTTCGTTTACCATCAGGCATGCCAAAAACAAAACTGGCGGAGGCACTGGTTGGCTCGAGATTTACTCATATCTTCCTACTATTGTGTAGTACTCACCCTTAGTCGTAGCTCTAACTCGATCGACCTCTCTTGCCACGTCGTCGGCAACGTAGTTAAGTTTAGGATGGTCCAAAACTTGGAACCTCGAGTCTGGCCGCTCATTCTTCACGTTTTCCTGACTGATCACCTCTCTCTTTTCCTGATTGTTGTAGGGATAATGTACCTCGTCGTGTTTCGAATGGGAGTTCTGTTTTTTACTGCCGTAAGTGAGAACTTCTCCTTGGTCGCTGGGGTGACGCTCCTCGTGCTTAGGTGCGTAGTTATTTCGGTTCCGCGTGCTGCCTTCTATGTTATTACTTTTTTTTTTCACATCGCTCAAGAGGTAACCGTAGCCATGACGGTTGAAGTCTTCCCGAAGTCTTTCCCTGACTTTCTCGACGATTTCATCGATGTCGTATTTAGACACTCGATCGTTTGCGTCGTCGCTACCTCTCCAATGGGTTTCGACTCTTTTTATACGTGGTTGTTCGTCTTCGAATAGTGGTTCGTCGAGTTTGAACATGTCCGCGCTCAGTTGGCTTACCTGCTCCCGTAAGTAGTCGTTTGGCTCGTACGATTCGTCTCTGGGGCCTTGGCCTGGCGACTCTTGTGAGTCCTGTAGAGAAAAGTGGTTTAAACTTTGATAATGAGGGCGTGCTAACTTATTTACGGGCGCTGACCTATACTATCACGACCCTAACTGAATTAGACTTTATTATTATCAGATATATTTTTGTTTTATCTTTGTAACATCCTATCTCCATCCAAAATCAAACTGGTTGATTTGATTTTCATCCGAAAATTAAACTGGACGGCTGCACGGGCCAGCTATAAAACATGTACGAGTACAAAGAGATATAAAATTCGAATTAAAAATCATTATATGTACATTACAACAACAAAATGTTTAAAGTCTGTTCATCCTTACTGGTCCAATTTAGTAAACAATATTCTAACCTCAAAATTGACATTTGATGCCGAAACTAGATATTTTCTTGCAATTTCGTGCACTTTGCTTATAAACATAGCAGCGTGTTATCCAAGATGGTGTCCCAGGTTACTTCATTTATGGAAATATGGCAGTTTTCGACTAAAAAGTCATACTTTGCGGGTAGAATCTTGTTTACTAAATTGGACAAGTAAGGATAAATAGACTATACTTAGAGGACGTCAAAGGTGTTGAATTAACTATTACCGCTTCTTACCCACGGTCCACCTCCTGAGACCACCTGGGTGAACCATGGGAATTTTTGTTTTACAACGGGCCACCTTTTGTTCACCTGGGCGTTCGTTGCGAACTATTTTTTCCACCGTACACCTTGACATCGAAACTCTTCAAAGTCTGAGGTGGTCTGTCACCAATAAAAAATAAAAGCTTTTAATGTTTTATCAGAGTTCACCACTTTTGTAAAAAAAAATCCCACGATTCACCCAGGTGATCTCAGGAGGTGGACCATGGGTAAGGAGCGGCCAATACTTACCGCTTTCCTCGGAAATCGTTCCCTCGAATTCTCATCGTTGTTCATCCTACTGAACTGGTTGTTGTTAGCTCGCGGGTCCATTTGCCTATACTGCTCGTTGTTACGTTCCACTTTGCTGTACTGCCTATCCTGAAGTCTACCCTGGTCTTGGCTATCCTGGTATATTGGTCTGACCTGTTCTTCGTCTCTGTCTGATCTGTCCTGTGCTATTTCGAGGAACTGGAGCAGGAATTGGTATTTAGTCGTATATTTCAATCAACAAATCAGCTCGTACTCAATCACTGCTGGACGTAGGCCTACCACAAGGCACGCCACTTCCTTCTGTCCTCGCTCATCCTCGTTCAGCCGCTGCTGGCAATCTTGCTCAGATCTTCGGTCCACCTATCCGGTGTGCGTCCTACACTGCGTTGTACGTTTAACATGTCGAAACGCGCAGCTCTTTAAGACGGCGCCTTAAGCTGCAATTCCCATGTTCTTGTCCTTTCTGTGCCTCTCCACTGCTTACTCGTCCACTGCTGGACATAGGCCCCCTAAACCACGCTACTTCTTTCTGTCTTCATCCAGCCACTGTCAGCAATCTGCCTCGTGAGATCGTCGGTCCAGCAAGCCGGTGGGCGTCTTACGCTGCGTTTACCTGCGTAGGACAGGGCAGGGTTTGCTTCGTCTGTATTCCAATACAAAAACCGTACATAGTTTGGTTTTTAGGGTTCCGTACCCGAAGGGTGACCCTATTACTAAGACTTCACTGTCCGTCTGTCTGTCTGTCACGAACCGTGATAGCTAGGCAGTTAAAATTTTCTCTTGCCGCTATAACAACAAATACCTGTTTTAACAGAATAAAATAAATATTTAAGGGGGGCTCCCATACAACTAACGTAACTATTTTTTTGCCCTATTTTTTCTCGATATTATTAACGGCAACAGGTAGACGCTTGAAATATTCACAGAATATTTAGTTCTATAAATTCGCTTCAAAAATGGCGTGCCTTGGGTGAGACCTGTATCCAGCCATGGATGAGAACGGACTGACTTATTGATTAAATACCTCACCTCATCTCTCCTCTCATTCCTCCCCTTCGTCTCGTAGCTGTCCAGGATCTTCGAAAGGGTGTCAGGCAGAAATTGCCGCGTCAGCTCCCGGATTCGCTCCAGGTTGTTGGTTCCACGTACGCGCACATCGCTTTGCAGCGATAAAGCTAGGAGGGTGAGGAAACCTGCAAAAAACGCAACGTGGAAACGAAATGCATGGTAGGTATAATGTACAGTTTCCCTGTGTGTTTCCACCATATGATTAACTGCACATGAAAAATAGTAACCCACATCTAATGACTCGCATGATTTATGTATGTCACATGCTGTAGTATCATAAATTAATCAATCTATAGACCTCTTATAATTAAACTAAACTGCATCTTTAGTGTCTACCTCATACCAATGTCTCCTCATAAATAGACAGTGTAAGAAAGCGAATTTTAACTTGTAATAACGATAGGTACCTTATATACTATGTTTTTTTTTCGCACATAACATAAACATTTACATAAAGGCACATACATTGCTTCTGGCCCCACACTAGGATACCCTGTGTCGTGGGAACCAGAAACAACGACATCACAAACATGTAAACATCCAAGAACTGGGTTTTTTTTTGTCCCCAGCCGGGATTCGATCCCGGGAACTTTCTCTGTATTACGTACAGGCAGCGACATCTGGCAGAAGTAATTTACATCACTTGCAGCCCCGAGTTACCCACTTTGCAGTTAGGTTTGTAAAGAGGTTCGAAATTTCGCCGATGCCTGCACTTGCTCATTAGCTCAGTTGGGAGAGCGCTGGCACGGTTAAGCAGAGGTCGTGGGTCCAAGTCCCGGTGTGGGTGGAAATTTTACACTCTAAATAAGTTTTTAATATCAAATATTGTACTAAGAAATTAAAAACACCGGCCGGCCGTAAATAATTTTCCCAGTTCACAGCAGAAATACTTACTAATTGCACATCTTGCATTCAAATAAACTTATGATTTCTTTTGGTGCACTGAGTTCGATGAGCAATTACAATTTTTATACAATGTTTGTTCCCCGCCAAAGAAAATTAGGTACCAGTATTCAGTTAAGAGCGGTGGTAGCGGGGCGGTGGAACGACGGCTTCTCCTTCGAGAGGTCGTGGGTTCGAATCCCGGCATGTACTTACCAATTGTTTTCTAAGTTACGTACATTTGTGAAGTTATATTAGCAATACCAGTCCCACTCGCTAACTGTGAAGGAAAACATCGTGAGGAAACCTGAGTGTCTGAGGTGTTCACATACCTCGGCGCTTGAAATTGCCAATCCGCGGTGGGCACGCGTGGTAATTTAGCCCAAACTCTCTCTCTCTCTCTCTCTCTCTCTGCCTGTGCCCTACAGTGGCTGAATACAAAATACAAATTCAGTTATTAGGATAATCGCTGAGTTTGTTTCATTCGTTGTGCTTTTGATGCGTATTTTTTGTTTTTTATCTTTAGCAAATATATTTTTTTTCAAAGAAAATGAAAGACTAATGAATGTTGAGGAAGCGAAAGTGATCTGCCAGGATCGTGGCAAATGGCAGTCCCTCTGCCTACCCCTCTGGGATACAGGCGTGAGTTTATGTATGTATGTTTTCAAAGACAGGGATATTTTGATGTGCATTTAAATACTACACATAGTGCACGAGAATAAAATAACGTTTACTTACATACACGGATAAGTTTTCGAATGGCATTCCTCGTTATCGGCGGAATAAACATTTTTAATTAAAAATATCTGCGTACGGACTACCGGTGCCGTGTCATGGCTTTTGCATTATATTTTCGGGTTCCCTTGCTAACGCAGAGAAACCCTAAAAAAACTGTAATCAGTAATCGAAATAGGTAGTCTATATACCTACAGTTGGCAAGGGAACGTGACATGGAGTAGTCGAAACCACCAAATAGATGAAGTTGAATTCTGAAATCCTGGTACAGCGCCACAAACTTATCTGACCGGGTGGTGAAAACAGGAACTAAAGTCGCCATCTTGAATAGTTAAATACTTACTTCATTTTGTGTGTCACAGCAGAAGCAACGCCGTGTGTTTTTTAAAAGGATTACATACAAAAGATGGATATACCCAACTAAGGACAGTAATAGTTAAAAAAAAATCGAGATTTAAATGTGCCGCGAGAAAAGTTGTATGGAATTTCATTCCTGCCGGGCAGAAATATTGTATGGAAATCCATTCCTGCCCTGCTAGCGTTCTTTTGTTTTTTAGCAGCGAACATAAAAAAATACAAACGTCAAATGTCATAAAGGTCCGCTGCACGTCGGGCTTAAACATACTCTCGAGCAGAAATAGTTTTCTCCCCTCGGTGAACAATTATAATCATCATCATCATCCTTCAGCCACAAGAAGTCCACTGCTGGACATAGGCCTCCTCCATGGATTTCCAAAAAGACCGGTTGGACGCGGCCTGCATCCAGCGCCTTCCTGCCACTTGGATGAGGTCATCTGTCCATCTTTTCCATGATTATGATATTAAAATATAATTGCCTAAATTTTGTGTTTATTTTTTACTTCATGCCAAAGACAATCAATCTTGCCCCAAAACCGCCAACTTACAATTATTAGTGTCAATACTGGCTTCGACTTTAGCGACGCCGTCACCGCGTCAGATATCTTTGTGGGTCTGTAACTTGCTAGCTGGGTGTATTTCCATGTTTGTGATGTCCTTGCTTGGTTACTGGTCTTGGTTACCACAGCACAGGGTATCCTAGTTTCGGACCAGGACAATAATTCCACACAACACGTGTTAATTATGGCAGTATGGGTTCAAATCCCGGCATGTACCAATGACTTTGTTTTCTAAGTTACGTACATTTGTGAACTTATACCGCAGTCAATACCACAATACCGATTCCCAATACCGCACTCCTTTCCTCACGATGTTTTCCTCCACCACCATGAAGGAAAACATCGTGACGGAACCTGAGGCGTTCACTAAGCGCTTGAAATTGCCACCCTGCAGTGGGATGTACGAGTATATAGTTTACATAAAAATAGTTCATCTACTACAGAACCGAGCCATTTCGCCTGAATTTACGCTTGAGATAAATTCTTGATTAAGAACCAGACAACAGACAGTTATTTCTGATTAAGTACTTCTTTATGCAAGTATTTATAAGACTAGACTCTAGTCTAAGTTAGGCTAGGGTAGGTTCTATGCTTTATTAAAGGCTCTACGTTGTAGGTTCTAAGGCCGATATTCAGAAACACAGCGTTGAGCTACACTTAACGTGCACTAACGGTTGAGCAATCTCGACAAAGACTCAAGAATTTTGTATTCACAGTCAATATCTCGACTCGAACTCAGCTAAGCCACAGCTCAAGCTAAACTTACTCAAGCGTGTAATCTGTGGTACAGTTTTTGACTTTGCCGGTTTATATTGTCTGTTAACGCTACATGAAAGGCATACAAAAATCCACAGGAGTGAATGAGATGGCAACAAATGTCGAAACTTTTTACGCGTGGTTATACTTTATTTTGACTTCTCATTACTCTAAAAACACAATTTAACTTTTTGAAGGAAAATGAGCATGCAAAATGTCACCGAATTGCCTACAGGTGTCGCTACTTTCTTCGTCATTGCCACCTTGAGTCTTAGCTAAGTCGCCGAAATCCACTACTCAGTCTCAGCTTAGCTTGCGCTCAATTTTTGTTATCTCAAACTCAACTGTGAATACAAAATATCCCTGAGACTTTCATTTTGACAGTTGGAAGACCCGGACTCACATTGAGCTCACGCTCAAAACCGTTTCTGAATATCGGCCTAAAAGCGTGCGGTGCTGTGTCGGGTTACACGGCCGTTGGTTTAACGTGAAACGTCTATTGTTATTGTGTGTTATTTTTGTATTAGCTCAGTTGGGAGAGCGCTGGCACGGTTAGCCAGAGGTCGCGGGTTCAAGTCCCGGCATGGGTGGAGTTTTTAGCCTCTAAATAGGTTTTTAAACGTCTATAAGTAAGCGATAAAATTGAGCTCAAACTGCGCAATGTGTTCCGCGGCACTGGCGCCATCTAGCGGCACAAGTCGGGAAGATCTGAGTCATAGCTACTTTGCTCTGATCAACGATATATAAATGAATTGCACACGACGCGTAGTTTCAGAGTTACAACCCACGCCGAGGCGACATGTTTTCGTTGCATGCGGTTTTAGCAAGTGACCGCGTACTACCGAACTGAAAGATGTTTCACGTTTCACCTGGCTACCCATAGCACAGGGAATCCTTGTTTCGGAGCCAGTAACCACTCTTTTAACCCTTTTCTAAATAAAGTTTTTTTTCATTTTAATTTTTTCAAAATTTGATCATGTTAGTTACTCCCTTTACTAAGTATTTTTTCCTATTTGTGGGGAGGGATGATTGTAGTACTTAAGGGGGTTCTTCAAGCGGCAACTCTCACACCTACACATTTGTATGGGAAATCCCGCTTCAGCGCTTCTATTTTATAACTCTCTGAATCCCCGATTCCTAACTGTCAATGTATGCAAAAAAAAAGTCGTTATAATAAACACTAATAGAGGTGCAAGTCCATTTAATAGAGTAGGTGCCTCTTTTTTGGTAACACAAAAAAGCTAGAGAAGAGAAAAAAGTTTTATACTACACCTGCTTGGAAAGTACCTTGATACTTTATCAAATTTACGGTAGAAAGTACGTCATTGCATATCGAACAAATATGCGGGGAGAAAACGCATCTGAGCGGGAGAGAAAAGTGTATGAAAATCCATTTCTTACGTGGTTTTTCTTTTTTAATTTTGGGTAAGACTATGCGCCGGTAACCTAAATATCAAAAGCCAAAAAGTTTTTACAGTGAGTTTTTATCTCCAAGTTCGCAAAATGACACTGGCCACTAGCTGTGTGTAGGATGGTGTCGGGCTGGCAGTGCGACCCTGCGGCGGCAGGATAAACAATTTGAAAAAAGAACATGTGAAAATTGCAGACGCCATTGGCGCCATTTCCAATTTGTGTGTTGTTTGAGGATTCAGTTTTCGTAGAAAGTAAAATAAAACTATCAAGCAGGTGTAGTATAAAGCACTATGTATCACTCGAGAGAAACTGCGATTCCCGGTCACTTTCGCCTCTCGGTGAACAATGTACTATTCTCGGCGCGCAATTTAATTGTTATTTAATTTCTCGGCCTCAGTAAGCTGCCAGCTTTTCTAGCCAGTTCGTCAATGTAGCTCCGTACGTGTGACGAAGCCAGGAAGTTGTCAATTGACTTCAAGATGTCATCGGCGTCGAACGCGTATACCAGCGACGGTTTGCCAGCCCGGAACTCCACTATCTGGGGCTCTGGAAGGGAATAATACATTTTATCTAAATATACAGCGTGCAATTATAGTTTATTATTAAAATTCTTTGCGGTAGTAGCCTAGTGGGTAGGTTCGAGAGAGCCAGGTTCGATCCCCAGTGCGGCATATACCTACTTGGTTTTCCTAGTTATCTACATTTGTGAAATTATAGTAGCAATACCATTCGCTAACGGTGAAGGAAAACGTCGTGAGGAAACCTGAGTGTCTGAGCTATTCACACACCTCAGAGCTTGAAATTGTCAATCCGCGGTGGACATTTGGACAAGCGTGGTGATTAAGCCTGTACTCTCTCTCTCTCTCTCTCACCGAGAGAAGACATGTGCCCTGCAGTGGGACGTATAAGGACGACATAAAAAATATATATAATAATAATAATTGTTGTGTTTTTGGTATAGCAAATAAACTTTTTATCTATCTACCTATCTACCGAACTGAATGACATTTCACGTCAAAATCACTTACTAATTTCCTTCTTGCTATGTCTTATAAGCGGCCGTGGTAGCCTAGTGGGTAGAACATCGGACTCGGAAGCGAGAGACCCAGGTTCGATCCCCAGTGCGGGCATATACCTACTTGGTTTTCTAAGTTATCTACATTTGTGAAGTTATAGTAGCAATACCACTCGCTAACTGTGAAGAAAAACCTCTTGAGGAAACCTGTGTGTCTGAGATGTTCAAAATCACGTCAAAATGACTTACTAATTCCCTTCTCGCTTTGTTTACTAAAAGTCTTATAAGCGCCGGCTGCCTTTCTCGCGATCGCGTCAGCGTAATAGTTTAAGCTTCTGGAGCTCAGGAACGCGTTCACCACGCTCAGAACTGATTGCAGATTGACGTCGAGTTTCATGGAGGGAGGCTCACCGTGGGCCCTTAAGATCTGAGGGTCTGTAACATCAAAAATGTTTTAGAATTTGTGAAGTTCTAGTAGCATTACCACTGCTAGCCGTGAGAAAAACCACGTGAGGATACCTGAGTGTCTGAGGTGTTCAAATTATAACTCAGCGCTTGAAATTGCCAATCCGCGGTGGGCACGCGTGGTAATTAAGTCCAAACTCTTTCACAGAGAGAAGCCCTGTGCCCTGCAGTGGGCTATATTGGCTACATAAAAAAACTGGCCAAGTGCGAGTGGGACTCGCGCACGAAGGGTTCCTTACCATTATCTATGCAACATTGGACACAAAAATCGAGAAGAAATGGCAAAAAATCACGTTTGTTGTATGGGAGCCCCCTTAAATGTTTATTTTATTTTAATTAGATTATTTATTTTTGAAGCGAATATTGAACTAAATATTCTGTGAATATTTAAAGCGTCTACCTGTTACCGTTATTAATATCGAGCAAGAAGCGGCAAAAAAAATTACGTTTATTAAATATTTATTTTATTATTTTTTACTTATTTCTATTTTGGCAACAGACAGTCACAGTTTTGAAAATAGGTACAATGGAAATATACTTAATTAAAGGACTTACTCGTCTAGTTTCTCCTACACTAACGCGCTGTTAATCTACTGTTAACAGCTGTCAATTGACCAAAGTGCATACAAAGAAAACCACTGACAGCAGTTAACAGTAGATTAACAGCTTGTTAGTGTACGAGAAACCGGGGGTTAGAGTGCCAAGAATAACATTTAAGGCTTAGCCGTTAGTGGTAAGTATACACAATTCAACTCATGTTCCATTTTTTATTCCGTTATTAGTATTTGTTGTAATAGCGGCAACACGGTTCATGAGATACAGCCTGGTGACAGACAGACAGACAGACGGACAGTGAAGTCAGTAATAGGGTCCCGTTTGGCATCCTTCGGGGTACCCTAAAAAGGAAATTGCACAGATATTTCTTAACCTTAGAGTACAGATGGCGCCTTTATCACTAAAAGTGATCTCTTCCAGACAACCTATATTGTCTACATAAAAAAATGGTAGAATGCCGATGATGGCGAATGTCCCGTGTGTCGCTGCGTGTGACGCTGTGACCAGGTGGAGCGTCGACATTCGCAAAGCAGTGGGCAGTGACTGTCTTCAAGCAACCAGGATCTCGGTACACACCAGCTAAGGCTCTGCAGTCTTCTCAGCTAGAATAGTCATTAAATTGTTGGAAATACCTATAATAGTACATGTGGGTAGCTACCTAAAGTATATGAGGGTAGAAACAAATACACCGTCTCATGCGCACACCGTCAGTCGATCATTGGACGGGGAGCCGGACGGTCGCGTCAGGATTGTGTGTGAGCGAGCCAGTAAGTAAGTTCCATATTTAATTTCAACATTGACACACAAGTGGACATTATAAGCTTAATTCCGGGTTTACTTGCTTTGTCACTTAATTTGTCGGAAGAGTCCGACCGACGCAAGCTCCGTCTCTACTCACCATAATTAAGCTCTGCGAATGAGAGCGAAGTCTGGTCGGACTAGTCCGACAAAAAATCAAGTAAGTGAATCCGGAATTAGGCTAATAATGTGTAGTGCATACGAAAGTTTTAGTTCAACAACAAGTAGACAGTCAGACAGACGAACAAAAAAGTGATTCTATAAGGGTTTCGTTTTTTCCTTTTAGGATTCAAAAACCAGTTATATATCTGGCGCCACGGCATCTATTTATGTAAAACATAAAAGATTTTTAATATTGATATGGTCACTATAAGATGTTGTCAGGTTAGCTAATTACGTAATAACTTAAGACAGAAGGACCCTTAAATAGGGACTGAATAGATTAGCCGACTTGGTACTACATAGATCTCACAATTTTTTACGGCAGAAGAACTTAGTTGCGGGACTTGGTTTTTAGGGTTCCGTACCCGAAGGGTTCCAAACGGGACCCTATTACTAAGACTTCACTGTCCTTCTGTCTGTCTGTCCGTCTGTTTGTCTGTCACCAGGCTGTATCTCAGGAACCGTGATAGCTAGGCAGTTGATATTTTCACAGATGATGTATTTCTGTTGCCGCTATAACAACAAAAAAACAGAATAAAATAAATGTTTAAGGGGGCTCCCATACAACAAACTTTGTCTAAAGACAGCGCTCGCCATCTAGCGGCCATCTATGTAACCTTCCAAAATAGCCGATATCATGCCGTTAAATGTCAATTTTATACTCTTTTTGTTGGTTTCTATAGATGGCGCTGTTCTCAAATTCGATCTTTGTCTAACGTTGTATAGATAATTTTACGGAACCCTTCGTGCACGAGTCCAACTCACACTTGGCCGGTTTTTTTTAAAGTTATGTTTTAATGGCATACCTACCTATTACCTACGTAAAGAAATTACTTACTTAAAATATTTTGCAAGACGTCCCTCTCGTGTGCCTTGGCAAAGTTTTGTTCGCCAAATCTGCGGTTCGGTCTGGACGTCGTTGTTTCCTCCAAATTCAAATTAATTATAATGTCGGTAGGTTCCTCTTTTGCGCCGCTTTTTTCGTTTATTGTCTGCGCCTGGACTGGTTTTGTTGTTGTGAGCTTTTGAAAGGATAATTTATTTCAACGTAAAGAATTTACATTCTGTTTGCTGAATGTCTATGTTACTATGTTAGCCGCTGCCTTCGGGCCGTATTTATAAAAGAGAATAAGAGGGAGAGAGAAGGAGAGAGATATATTACATTTTAAATAAAAAATAAAAACCGACTTCCAAACACTACAGCCCAAAATATATGTGCTGGTCATGAAACTGGGCACCGACTACAAATTATACTTCTGCAATACCTACATGTATACATCATTTAAATGTAAAGGTATTATTTTAAATTATTTCTAACTTTTTAGTGTTGTCGTGTATGGAAGTTGGTTTTATTTTTATTTAAAAAAAATTATTTTTCAATTTTTATTGGGGAAACTATCCATTGAAGAGTTCCGTTCTGCATCTCTGAAATTCTTCATCAGATATTCACCAAATTAAAATGGGACCAATGGGACGCTATATCTACTCAAACAAAAAAAGAATTGTCGAAATCGATTAAGATTTGACGGAGTTATGAGAACATAGCCCAATATATATATATTTACCTACGCGTCGAATTTATATCCTCCTCCTTTTTTGAAGTCGGTTAATAAACAGCAATACTTCTGGCGGGTGGTTAAAATGCCGCAGTTATTAAATGTAGTTATTCTGTACAATATGGGGCCGCTGAATTGAGACTTGAAATTAATACTATAAATACAGCTCTTGATATTATCAGTAAAAATAAAATTTCCCGGAGGAGATTCAGAGAAAATTAAAAAAAAAACGGTTCCTCAGATTCGTACAAAAATTTGTTAAAAGAAAAAAATATGGTTCTGAAACAAACAGGGCGGTGGTGGGAGGAACTCACGCGATAATAACTTTTACAAACGTCTGTCGAAATCAATTTGGTTAGCTATATTTGTCATATTGACAGTCCCGCCCGCCGCTTTGGTTAAGTACCCGAACCGGGTTTGAGTCGAGATATTTTTGAAAATAAAAATAAAGTGCATTTTCAAAAAAAAAAAAGAAAACAGCGCATAGTGTCTATAAAGGGAGATATACCTACAAGCGAGTACGATTAGGAGATGCATAGTAAGAGTGTGCAAGAAAGTGAGATCGAGTGAGTTTTGTTTGCTACCGACTGAGTGAGTGACCGAGTGAGTGAGTGAATGACTGAACTTAGCTCAGGAGAGTGCACAAATCTGTACACCAACCAACCATGACAGTGACATCTTTTTCATTGTCCTTCCTCTTTGCTTCGGAGAGTCTGTTCTCAGCATCGGACTCCAGTGACCTAGCGTCTGCGTGGTCGCTGAGTAAATAGACTGAAATAAATAGAGACATTGAATTTTAATATATTTTCAATTATAGTACAATGATCATGCCTTGGGCCTAGTCTATGAAATGTATTTATTTTTAACCGACTTCAAAGAAAGGGAGGTTATCAATTCAACGGGTATATTTTTTTGGCTATGTTCCTCCATAACTCCTTCAAAACTTATATGATTTCGACATTTCTTTTTTTTTTCGACCAAGTATAACGACCCATTGGTCCCATTTTAATTTGGTGAAGATCTGATGGAGACTTTCAGAGATGGAGAACGGAACTCTTCAATGGACCGCAGTAAATAAGCCCTAATGAGGCCCATCCTTTAGTAATATCCGTATGTTTCATAAAATAGCGTAAAAATAGTCCCAAGTTAATTTGGTGATGTTCTGGTGAAGACTTTCGGAGATGGAAATTTAGAACATCAAACTTTAAAGCAATGAATTAAGTAGGGTAAATTATGGTTATAAGGGACTTATTGATTTTTCTCCCCCTCCCCCACTAAAAATTGAAAAATATGTTTTTTAAATATAAAATAAAAACCGACTTCAAACACTACAGCAATAAAAAGTTAGAAATAATTTAAATAATTAGAAGTATTTCTACATGTAGGTATTTTAGAAGTATAATTTTTAGTCGGTGTCCAGTTTCAAGACCAGCACATATATTTTGGGCACCGACTCCAAATTATACTTCTACAATACCTACATGTATACATACTTCTAATTATTTAAATTATTTCAAACTTTTTAGTGCTGTAGTGTTTCGAAGTCGGTTTTTAATTTTTATTTAAAATGTTTTTGATGGATTCCTTCAGAAATGAGACAATTCGCTAAAGAACTAAGGTGATTGACATAGCCCCGGTTTCTCGTACACTAACAAGCTGTTAATCTACTGTTAACAGCTGTCAGTAGTTTTTTTTTATATGCACTTTTGTCATTTGACAGCTGTTAACAGTAGATTAACAGCGTTTTAGTGTACGAGAAACTGGGGGATAGCAAATTGAAGTTACATTCAGCTGGTCACCAGGACGACCAGCCACAAGATGGACAGATGACCTCATCCAAGTGGCAGGAAGGCGCTGGATGCAGGCCGCTTCCAACCGGTCTTTTTGGAAATTTATGGAGGAGGCCTATGTCCAGCAGTGGACTTCTTGTGGCTGAATGATGATGATGATGATGAGCTGGCCACATCTGTTGAAGAACCGAGAACCGATGGGGTGCGAAGGTTCTCGAGTGGAGATCACGAACTGACAAACTCACCAGCTGCCCACCAGCTCGCTGGACGATCTGAAGCAGATTGCTGCCAGCGGCTGGATGAGGATAGATGAGGACAGAAAGATGTGGCGTGCTTTGGGGGAGGCCCATGTCCAGCAGTGGACGAATGTGGTTTTAAATCTGTTTATTTTACGTACCGCTGAGAAAAATGAGGGAGCACTTCATTTTAAATAACTTAAAGGGACTAAGTTTTATTACATTTTTATGTTCCTTTTTTCACAACGACTATAAAAATACAATAAAAACCGACCAAGTGCGAGTCAGACTCGTGCATGAAGGGTTCCGTACAATCTATTTATTTATTTTATTTATTTAGTTTTAGGAAAGCCATTGACATTATATAACTTAATAATATTTAAAAATATGAGACCAGAAAGTCATTAACAGGCTTCCACTGATAGCAACAAAATATTAAAACTAGTAGTTAAGAAGAACTAACAATTAAGTCACCGCAAAACGGATGGCTGATGATGATGATAAAAATATTTATTTTTATCATCATCATCAGCCATTTGACGCCCACTGCAGGACATAGGCCTCCCTCATGGTTTTCATAACGATGAAGGGTTTTGCCATAATCGCCACGCTTGGCACGCGGGTTGGCGATTGCAGTATGCGGTTGGAATCTCAGGAAGACGTCTCCTGGTAATCTATTTCCATATATTCCAATATTTATTTTATCTTAATTTAATTATTTTTGAAGCAAATATACAACTTGCCGTTGCCGTTATTAATATCGGGCAAGAAACGGCAAAAAAATTACGTTCGCTGTATGGGAGCCCCCCTAAATATTTATTTTCTTCTGTTTTTAGTATTTCCTTTTATAGCGGCAACAGAAATACATAATCTGTGTAAATTTCAACTGCCTAGCTATCACGGTTCATGAGATACATCCTGGTGACAGAAAGACGGACAGTTAAGTCACAGTGAGGTGCCAAATAGGGTCCCGTTTGGCACCCTTCGGATACGGAACCCTAAAAATTTATGGAGTATGTAAGCAAATAGGGGTGTCAGCGCATTGGTAGAACGATGGCTATTCGAGCGGTCGTGCGTGGGTCTGAATCCCGGTACGTACCATTGACTTCGTTTTCTAAATTATGTACATTTGTGAATTTGTAATAACAATACCACTCGCGTATTGTGCAGGAAAACATCGCGAGGAAACCGCAGCGTTACTAGGCCAGTTTTGTAATGGTTTCACATCACAGTATGTTTTGAATTCGCTTGAAAGATTTTAATTTCTCGTGTTTTTTTTTTTATTCACAGTGAAGTGATTGCGGAATGATTATCTTTTATTTTTCTATGGGTTCTAGTTACAAATGGATTTCTGTGAAAAGTAGACGCATTCTTTTCTGTGTCAAATATGCGTTGCTATATAGGCCTTTTGGTTTTTCTAGGTAAGTTTACCAGTCCAAGATAAAATAAATCGTTGGCCTAGCGGCATAACGTCTGATTACCATGCCGGAGGTCGTGGGTTCGATTCCCTGGGAGCCGCTGTACATTTGTACAAATGGCCTCAGTCTGGATGTATTTCCACGTTTGTGATGTCGTTGCGTTGCTATGGTAACATAGCATAAGGTACCCTAGCTTGGGACCAGGACAAATGATTGTGTTGCGTGGAAGGTATTATAATTCATTTAGGGATGATTTTTCAACCGTCAGATAGTAGGTAATTAATAAATAAGCTCAGAAATGTGAAAAGGGAATAATATTTAGTTCTCTATGACGTTATAATGTCCGGCAGATGGCTTTTATTAAAGAAAAAAGACGAGGTGAGTTTGCGATGGAAACGTATTTCGACGTGAAAGTGAAACAGTACAGGGAAAAATTCGAAAACTATACATTTGTTATTAAATCATAAAAAATCGGTGTTTGAAGCTCGAGAAAAGCTCGGAAAAACTGCTAGACTCCAAATTTACAACCCCCTCGGTGGGCGAGTCCGACTCGCACTTGTCCGGTTTTTCGGTTATCGAAACAAGGTCGCGAACATTGCTTTATAAAGTACTTATTCCTTTGCAGCAACCCTCAGATTCATCTCGGGGCTCACCGATGTCACACTGACCGTCCACGACCAGATTGTTGGGTTGAAACAGGAAATACGGAACAAAATCTATCTAAAAAGGTATTTTGACAACACAACACAATTTTTCACTCCGTCTGCTCGAAATGATGCATTTTGATGGCCAAATTTAGGACCCAAACACGCTATTGTTGTTCAAGCTAAGATGCATCAAAGTAAATAGACTCAAAATTGGGTTTTAAATCTATTTACCTTTAGGTACCTTTAAGTAAATAGACTCAAAATCCAATTTTGAATTTATATACTAATGCACTCATTTACTAAGAAGTCAGACTTCTCTTTTACTCTTGAGGATTCGTCCTATATCTGTTTCGCTCCAACCCAAGCAACAAGTTTTAAAACCGAGTTTGCAACTACTTACTGAACTACCAAACTCTTTGCTGCAAAACTTTTAAGTACCTAATTGTCAAATATTTGAAATTGGAGCGCAAGTTTTCTTTTTCTATGCAAAAAATCAATAACATTGGCGCGCTTTTTTGTCTATTTTCACTTATTTTCTCGGAAAAATGTCGTCAAGCGATGACGATAGCGTCTTCTTAACACCAGAATATATAAATTAAAAACAGGCAACACAAGCAATTCAAAACCTCCTGCCAGAAGTTACATTTGAGTGGTATGTGAGTGTTATCTTTTATTTCATTCCTCTCAGATAGTAGTGAAAAGGAGAGTGTTCTACACGGGCGCAAATCATTTTTGGTTTCGGTAGTGTTGAATCCCTCGCTCCTGCAGCGATTCTTAGTTAAAACCTTCGCTTCGCTCGGGCTTTAATGCAACAATCGCCTCAGTTCGCTCTGGATTCAATTTCACAACCTCGACGCAAAAAAATTGTTTGCGCACTTGGTGAACAATCTACTATTGTTGCACTTTACTATGCTAAAAACGTTCACCATACTCAGAACCGATTGTAGATTGACATTGAGTTTCATGGTGGGCCCTGGAGGGTCAGTAATCTTTACTATATGTATGAATGGATGTTTGTTACTCTTTCACGCAAAAACGGCTGAACAGATCCGGATGAAATTTTGCACAGAGATAGATTATAGACCGGATTAGCACATAAGCTATTTTTTATCCCGAAAAAATACACATCAAAATTACCACGCGAACGAAGTCGCGGGCCACAGCTAGTATATAATAAAACAGTTTCGCAGTTTAGTCTAAAGTATTGATATAATTTGTGAATTAGCAATATCAGTTGCTAATTGTAAAGGAAAACATCGTGAGGAAACCTGTGTCTGAGGTGTTGACATACCTCAGCGCTTAAAATTGCCAATCCGCAATGGGCACGCGTGGTAATTAATCCCATACTCTCTCTCTGGGAGAAGGCCTATGCCCTGCAGTGGGGCGTATATAAGCTACATAAATTTTGTATATACCTACGTACCTACTATATTTCCTGTATTGTGTTTTTATATGCAATAAAGTACTACTAAGCAGCTCGCTGGACCGACGGCCTGAGGCCGATTGCTGGCAGTATCTGGATGAGGATAGCCGAGGACAGAAGGAAGTGGCGTGCCTTGGGGCAGGCCTATGTCCAGCAGTGGACGAGCACGGACTGATTGATTGATAGTATATTAATAATATCCTCTTACCACAGAACTCCGGTAAACAACCATTATGGCATACACAAACATTCAGCGGAACGAGACAATGACCTAGAATATTACGAATATGTAGAGGAGAGGCTTGGGCCAAGTCTGCAGCCTGTTTTGGAAGCAGATGAGCACAGAAAAGAGAGTAAGGCGTTCATGCCACTGTTGAAGACTACAGCGGAGCCCGATCCAGAACGACAGATGCCGGTGTTGAGGCGTGAGATGCTCAATGATACAGGTTGATACGCGTTCTCTCTTCAAAGAATCTGATTCTGTAAAAAGAATTTGATTCTGAATAAGAATCAGATTCATTTAATTTTAGTTCAGATTTGTAAGGAATTTTTGAAGAATGCTGAGGCGATAGTTTAGACTAGATAAGATTAATACACGTTATTGTAGACACCAGGAAACTAAATACAGCTAGTCATAATACAGTACGTTGATTTAAAGAATCTGATTCTGTAAAAAGAACTGAATTATTGATTCAAATTTCGAATAAGAAAAATCTGATTCTGTAATCGAACTGGATTCTGAAATGTTGATTCAAATTTAAAATTTTAAGAAAAAAGAATTTTAACTTGAAGAATGTAATTTTTCACCTTAATATTCAATTATATTGCTAGTTTCAATGAGAATCAAAAGATCACTACGTTTCTTTGAGTCTAAAAGAACCAAAACTTCTGCCAAAAACCAGCCTTCATTTTACTGCATCAAACTTACGGTTCAAGGACAGCATCAGAAGAATAAGATTGCCAAGACAACAATTCTTATTTCCTAAACACGCATTGGTTTTAATTTGTTATTAATGAACTTACAATTTCTCCAGGTTACTCCGCGCACACTACAGTGTCTGCTGTGGACGCCAGACGAAACTTCTATTACTATTTCCCTGAGTTACGAGATCAGGAGCTGTATTGGGTGCATTCAAGGGTAAATCGTCATCAGAAAGTCATCATCATCAGAAAGTTGTCGTCATGGTTTCCCTGGGCTATGAGATCAAGAGCTGTATTGGGTGCATTGAAGAGCGATGGTAGCGGAACGTGTACAGGGCATGTACCAATGATTTGGTTTCGAAGTTACGTACATTTGTGAAGTTATAGTAGCAATCATCATCATCATCATCATCAGCCATTTGACGCCCACTGCAGGACATAGGCCTCCCCAATGGACAGCAGTTAATAAGGCCTAATGTGGCACATCCTTTAATAAAATCCGTATGTTTCATAAAATAGCGTAAAAGTAGTCCCAAGGTAATTTGGTGATGTTCTGGTAAAGACTTTCGGGGATGGAAATTGAGAACGTCACATTTTAAAGCAACGATTAAAGTATGGTAAATTATAGTTATAAGGGACTCGTATATTTTTCTCCCGCTCCCCCACTAAAAACTGAGAAATAAAAATTTTTAAATGAAAAATAAAACCCGACTTCGAAACACCACAGCACTAAAAAGTTAAAAATAATTTAAATAATTAGAAGTATGTATACATGTAGGTATTGTAGAAGTATAATTTGTAGTCGGTGCCCAGTTTCATGGCCAGCACATATATTTTGGGCACCGACTCCAAATTACACTTCTACAATACCTACATGTATAGGTACATACTTCTAATTATTTTTATTTAAAAAGGGTTTTATTTATAAAAGGGTTTTATTTTTTATTTAAAAATTTTTGAACCCTCCTATCTATTAACAGCTCTGCCTGTAATCGTTAATTTCACTCATCCAGGTCCTGATCACGCCGTTTCTCACGGGCAAGAAGACCGACCACAAATTGCAGGAGTACTTTCAGGTTGATCTGAAGGATCATACCTTTTTGAGGTTAGTTCTTGTGTGTGACTTTGGCGAGATTCACATCGAGCGATAACCATAACTGCACGATATCGTGGACCAGTATTCGTTAGACGTATGTATAGTGTATACGAATAGTGTGTAAGAATAGCGTCACTCCATTTCCTTCCGTGGATGTCGTAGAAGGCGACTAAGGAAATCAAATACCAGAAGACGGGCAGTAGCGTCTTCCTGAGAATCCAACCGCATACTGCGATCGCCAACCCGCCTGCCAAGCGTGGCGATTATGGCAAAACCCTTCATGGTTATGAAAACCACGAAGGAGGCCTATGTCGATGATGATGTATAGTGCATTTTCTGAAGCGAACGACTAAGGTGACACATGTCAAAAATTTGGTTTTTCAATATGTCACATTATAACACTGCATAATATCTAAAACTCGACATTGGCAGAATCCTTAGGGTAGCCATAATTAAGAATTGAATTGAATCTAGCAAACCTCCCAATGCTACCTTCTATGACTTACGGAGCCGAGACCTGGACTTGACTTTTACCAAGCACACCACTCGTCGGCTTCAGGTAGGCCAGAGAGCGTGGAGAGAGCGTTGCTCGGTATCTCCAACAAAGATCGCATGCGGAACACCGAGATCAGGAGGCGAACAAAAGTTACCGACATAGCAAGAAGGGTCGCTGCTGTGAAATGGAGATAGGCAGGTCATGTTTGTCGCAGAGAGGATGAAAGATGGACTCGCAAACTAGTGGAGTGGCAATCGAGGACCGGACGTAGAAGCGTAGGCCATCGGCGAGGCAGTAGGGAAGACCTGGAGAAGAAAGCGCAAAACAGAAGCGACAGGCGCTTGCATGAAGAGGCCCTTGTCCAACAGTGAATATCGACGGGCTGAAGATGATGACTACCCTGGCCACGCAGAAGAGACGTGGGGCGAGGGCGCGGAAAAGACGCGACGCGTTGTATAGAGTTCGCGCCCTCGCCCCGTCTCTTCTGTGTGGGCTTCGTCCCGTCCCTTCAGTAGATTTGTATGAAAGTGAATTGGAAAGACGACGCGTCTTTTCCGCACCCTCGCCCCACGTCCTTTCTGTGTGTCACAGGCCTATAGATCCGTCGTCCGATTTAATCTACTGAGAACTGTGAAATGCATATATTTTGACAGTTCGTAAACGTCAAATGGATAACTCGTTCGGAATCGCTCGTAGCCCCGGCTGCCTGAGTGATCTTAAACGATCACGAAGGTTAAGCAACACAGGGCGCGTTCAGTGCATGGATGGGTCGCCGTCTATGCCTAACGCTAGTGGCATTTTTCCGAGCGGTTCCGTGCTTCGCAAGGCACGTTAAGCTGTTGGTGCCGGCTGCCGTCGATAGATGGCAGTCGTTAAGCCAAGTCAGAGGCCTTAGGGCGGCTTGACAACTTCTGACAGTAGACGAGCCACTAGTCTACAAGCCTCCACCAATCCGGACTTGGCCCCCGTGGTGAAGTATGGCCTATACCTTCCTCAGGGAAGAGACCCGTGCCCCTCGGTGGGGACATAATGGGTTAATGATGATGAAATGGATAACCCTATACTAACAATGCACACCCAACCAACAATGTGCATTGTCCTAGATGTTGACAATAGTTACAGATGATACTTCATTGTAAAGGGTTAGAAACAATTATAAATATAAATTATTTTGATGCATAATTAAATTACGGACATTTTTATTACCATTTTCGTTATCCTGTAGTGTTTAACAAAGAAAAGTTGTTCCCAAAATTAGGTATTAATTTTGGAATCAAATTATCTCAATCAAGTACAGTATAAGAAAAATATGCCTCGATTTAATTATCAGACCCGATTTGTCAAAAGTTTACTTATTTTATTAAAATGATTAAAAATGCAAAATTGTACGAGCGAGACAGTCTGCTCCACGTAAGAGCATGCTGTATCGAGTAATGGTATCACTAGAAACTGGCAGCTCGTAAGATCTCAGTTGATTACGTATTTCCGTGCTCGTACTTCCGGTTTCTTAGACTGGTTCTTTTTTTTTTCACTTTAAAAATTAATTAAAGCAGCCCACATCGAAATATTCAGCCCAGGCCCCCGAGAGTATGTATGCCTTTTTTCTCGAAAAAAATATAAATACAGAACTTAATTTTTTTAGGACAATGCCCGTTCTGTCATATAATAGTTACAGAGACGTTTTCTTTTCACTGTCTATGATATATGTATGCTGGTCGTGTAAAAGTATTTATCTACACTAATGTTGTAACATTCTACTTATGTTTTCAATACTTGACTTATAATTACTACTGTTATAGCGCAGACAACAAAACACTCAATTTAAGCAATTTCACATGATGGTATAATATTCACATCGATATCGTAAAATCTCATTATAACATCAATAAAACGCGACCAACTTGATTGCAGGGCCAATCAGGTTGGTCGCGTTTTATTGAAGCGCGCAGCTGCGCTCTCATTGGTTAAATTTTAATGGCGGCAAAATCACTGTGATTATACACGTACGCGTGAATTTAATTTTTAATTGCATTAGTGAAGATAAAGTAGTGTATGTGTCGCAGTAAAGTAGTTAAATCAGAGTGTTAATTGAATCTCTAGACAGTTAATTAAAGATCGATATTCAATCAAGTCGCTAAAGTTCCGTCAGACAAGTGAGTGAACGAAACGTTTAACGAGTTTCCTAAACGTTTCTAGGCAAAAAGACGCATTTCAACTTTGGTAGGGTGACCAAGATATTTGATTGGAAAAAAATGGATAGTAAAAAGACATTGCTTGTCTTATTTTTATTCATAAGGCGTAATGCCCTCTTAGGTGGTGTATAAGTTTGTCGATCTGACAAAGGCCACATTTGCACGGCATGTTCTACCCAACCGAAATTGAAGAACATACCTTGCTAAACTGGCCTTTATCAGATCTATGTAACGCCACGTCCATCTTAGGCGTCGTCATGCCCACTTACTTGGTAAGAATTTAGCTTTTGAAGGGGACCAAGATAGGAAAATGAATAGCCACTAAAAATATATTTTTTTTGTTTTATGTTTCTTTATTAGAAAAAATACAACCTGCTCTGCTGCAGATATTTGGTACATTTGTTTGGTTCGTTTTACCTTTATTAATGGCATGTTAAGCATTATTGCTCAACCTAAGTATAAACTACATACTAGCTAGAACCTCATCATCATCAACCCATTATGTCCCCACCGAGGGGCACGGGTCTCTTCCCTGAGGAAGGTATAGGCCATACTCCACCACGGGGGCCAAGTCCGGATTGGTGGAGGCTTGTAGACTAGTAGCTCGTCTACTGTCAGAAGTTGTCAAGCCGCCCTAAGGCCTCTGACTTGGCTTAACGACTGCCATCTATCGACGGCAGCCGGCACCAACAGCTTAACGTGCCTTGCGAAGCACGGAACCGCTCGGAAAAATGCCACTAGCGTTAGGCATAGACGGCGACCCATCCATGCACTGAACGCGCCCAGTGTTGCTTAACCTTCGTGATCGTTTAAGATCACTCAGGCAGCCGGGGCTACGAGCTAGAACCTATTCCACAAAAATTGTATGGGCGAGACAAGGCATACAAAAAGAAACTATAAAATATCTTCAACGACAAAATTGAAATCAACAACAAATAAAAAATATGCTTACTAACACAATTAAAATAATTTCTGTGGGATGCATTTCTTGGCAAATGATGAATAACATATTATTAATCCTTTTAAGACATAAGATGACTTGAATGAGATCACAAGTAATATGTTAGATACTATAAAAACACGTTAGATAACTTGAATGATATCAAAAAAATATTTAAACTATAAAAATATAATGACACTTTGGTAAAATAATATTTTATCACGAGCAAATTGTGCAAAAATCTATAAAAATCGAATAAAAATTCACTGCATAAACTTATTTATTAATGCAAGATAAAATGGAGTGGCACTTGGAGCCGCAAAGCACTTTATTTTTATAACATGCACATTTGTTTGTGAAGCATTGCTTCGGTGCCGGTTTGCAGGTGCACTTTTGGAAGCCCTGTCCTCCAAACATGGACTCATTCCTAAGAGCTTCTCTTAATGAAATTGGGACATCCAATACATCATCATCGTCCCTACTCTATAAACACCATTGCGGAAACTATTATTATCCGATGGAATGATGAATTTTTTTGGTATTGAACATAATAGCACCCGACTGACCAATTAGTTGATTTATTATCTTTCATCCACATTCGCAGCATGTTTTCCACATCCTGGTTACTTCTCTCTACACTCCCTTACGTCCCTTACGTTTGAGGTCTTCTTGGGCTCCCGTGTTACACGCAAACATCATAGAAGAACTGACTGCAATGTGGCCTTAACTTAAAATTATACACGGGCCGTGTATAATTTTAAGTTAAGGCCACATTGCAGTCAGTTCTTCGATGATGTTTGCTGTAAACTCACGTCCATTGTCTGACTGTAAAATGTAGGTTGCCCCAAATGTCATAAATATTTTCATGAACTCCATGGCAACTTCTGATGCTCGTTTAGATTTCAGGGGGCGAAGAGTTGCAAATTTGGTGGCATTATCCTAATAATTTAATAACCACTTGAAGTCACCATCAGAGCACGATTGAAAGTCAATCAAATCGACTTATCCTCTTATATTGAAGTCCTGTGACACGATTGGTCGCGTTGCTATACTTTTTCTGGGAGCGTGTCTTTTTGCGTCACACGTAGGGCATAGAGCTACGAACAATAGAATTGCTCTTATGAGTATATACAATTTTGATTTCAGGGAGTATACTATTTTATCTTGCCCTCCGTGTCCACAGCTCTTGTGAGCACTCAGCAGGATGTCATGATGATAATTGGTTCTTCTGCCGCTTTTCTTTGGAAGATTAAATATTCTTCACCAACTGTCGTAATTATGTCATATTTGGCCAACCAGTAGTAGTTCATGGACGTTTTATTTCCCCGTTCAAGCATGGTCACCCTAACATTCTTCATATTGTTGATTACGTCATTGATTCTTTGCCGCGTCCAAGACTTTCTTGTAGATCCTACAAGAGAAAATACACACAAGCGTTAGTGTAGAAATGCATTGAGCTTATTTTAGTAACGTAACCAATAAAAAAACTAACGAAATAAACTCACAAACCTACCTTGATGTCGCTCATCATCTTCCAAAATCTTTTCGTAAAATGTTTCTTTGAACGAACGTGTCGAGTCTTCTAAAGCCATGTTTGCAACAAGAACTCACTACAAAAACAAGACTCGTCTTCTTAATTTTGCTGAGTAACGATATTTACGATAAAACAAAACACGGAATTTCCAAGCTCTCAGTTCTTCACGCTCACACCGAAATAACAATAACAAATGAAATAATCATGGCGGAGTCGACAACATGTTTACAATTTCACCAAATACCACAATTTGAAATAAAAAACCACTCACACAACAAACCAACGTTGCACAACGTTTGCCAAAAGAAAGACTCTAAAAGTAATCAGCTGTTGTCGTGACCGCCATCTTGTTTTACATTATTAATCAACACGCTGGCTTTCGGTCAGACAGATAGTTAAACGTTTTCGACGCTGCTTTATTTAAATCAAAATGCTAGCGACTTGATTGAATATCGATCTTTAATTAACTGTCTAGAGATTCAATTAACACTCTGATTTAACTACTTTACTGCGACATATGCAACTGCATATAACACGGGTATTAAAACACTCGTGACTATTATGAAACTCGCTGCGCTCGTTTCATAAACTCACACTCGTGTTTTAATACCCTTCATTATATGACAGTTGCATAAACTACTATTATAACGTTTACCGGATGCGTAAGTGGCCCAACTCTCCGACTAAACAGTCGTATAATGTTGACATAAAGGTCGTGTGGTGACCATTTTGCACAAAAGTGGTTACCTACAAGATGGCGGTCAGTGGTTAGACTAAGAACAGCCCGCCCTATCTAACGATGTGGTGTTCGGCAGAAAGCTCAAAATGTCAAGAGACCGCGAAAGATGGCTTGAGGGGGAAAAGGCATATAGGTACTCAGCAATAGACAGAGGGGCGCTGACGACGATTTATCATTTCATTTATTTCGTTTATTGCGATAAATTTAGTACTTAAATTATAATCAGATACAAGGCCAATACAGATTTGTACTTTTGTTTGTACTATAAAGAGAGCAAGTTAGACATCGAAAAAAAAATTGTTTTTAGGTAGTAGGTTACATTATTGTACATTGTTTCTGTAATTTATATAAACTTCAATGCACATACACCCACTCTTTTGGAAAACGGATTCTAAAAATGTGTATGTGAGTGTGCGTGCGTGCGTGCGTGCGTGTGTGTGTGTTGACGATGATAATTATGATGTTATCTGGCACTGGTTTCAGGTTCATGCAGCTCCTACACATCAACACGACTGGACATGATATCTCTGACGTCCGGACCATTCTCGTGCAGATTAGTAACCTGAAACTGCGATTATTCCTTTGGGGGACTGACGCCATTAAAATACTCCTCAATGAACTTATAGAAGGTATTTACGTATATCTGTGATTTGGAAATCTTCTTATTTATTGATCATAATCATAACTAATAACAAATGAAAAGGTACCTATAATCAAGTAACAAATCTGTGTCGTAAAGCTGTCACAAAGACGTTTTTTGTCGTATAAGAGTAACGTTTAACGCATTCGAAGGGTGCGTGAATTATCCGTCTAAACAGTCGTATATTCGGTTACACGATAAAAACGGTGACTATCATACGACACGAATTGTTTAGCTGGGAAGCTCAGTAAATATCATAAATTAATAATATTCACTGATTTCTTGTATTTTGTGGATAAGTGTCACCTATGTGACTTTCATACGATCTTCTAACGTTCGTTTTGCACGACAATGAAAGGAGGTTTAAGATTTTTAAATAAAAACGAATAAATGATGACATCTTGGTATTCTTTAAAAAATATACGTGTGCACAGATTAGGGTTATTTTTAGTTTCGTTGTTTTGGTGCGTCGTTTGTACTGGTACTAGATAAGATAAGATAATGTTTTATTTACACACCAAAACACACATATATACATTTGGGTGAAATGAACACTGTGAATGCTGTGGTAGCCTAGTGGGTAGAACATTGGACTCGGAAGCGGGAGACCCAGGTTCTATTCCCAGTGCGGGCATTTACCTATGACTTTTCTTTCTAAGTTATGTACATTTGTGAAGTTATAGTAGCAATACCACTCGCTAACTGTGAAGGACATGTACCTATGACTTGGTTTTCTAAGTTATGTACATTTGTGAAGTTATAGTAGCAATACCACTCGCTAACGGTGAAGGAAAACATCGTGAGGAAACCTGAGTGTCTGAGCTATTCACATACCTCAGCGCTTGAAATCGCCAATCCGCGGTGGGCACGCATGGTGATTAAGCCCATACTCTCTCCCCGAGAGAAGGCCTGTGCCTTATGAAGTGAACACATAAAACACGAAAGCCTGAAAAATATAAAAATACAGGTCCCGTACACACGTTCCTGGAATTGAAGAAAGGAATAAAGAAGCTGTTCAAGCAGTGGCACTTGGACACTAGCGCGGTCGAAGTCCTCCTCAAAGAGTCGAGGATTTTCCGCCCACCCTGTATAAATTGGAGACCCGGTGAGTGTCTTAGGCCGATATTCAGAAACACAGCGTTGAGCTATTGATATATGTTTAGACAAGACCAAATAGAATATTGGCTTTATTCAATAATAAAATAGGACATGGTAAAGAAACATAGTTGCTGATAGAATGACATAGCGACAGACAATGTCAAACACCATAGACAATAAGGACTACAAGTCTTCTTATAAAGACGCAAGGAGGCTATTATCACATTCACCCCCTCTACGAAGAGACGTAGTCCTGCATGAAGGCTGGAGGTCTGCGATCTCTGCCCGATCGCCGAAGTTGACTGATTCCTGCATCCGGATCGATGTTGGCAGGCGGGTCTTGAATGGCAGGGATTTCTTCGGATTGGCTGTCGTCAACTTCATCATCCGAAAGGTCATCGTCAACTTGTGATTAATATTAACTTAACGAGCACTAAGCTGAGCATCGGCTGAGCAATCTCAACAAAGACTCAAGAATTTTGTATTCACAGTCAATATCTCGACTCGAACTCAGCTAAGCCACAGCTCAAGCTAAACTTACGTGAGCGTGTAATCTGTGGTGCAGTTTTTGACGTTACCGGTTTATATTATCTGTTAAAGCTACATGAAAGGCATACAATAATCCACAGGAGTGAATGAGATGGCAACAAATGTCGAAACTTTTTACGCGCGGTTATACTTTATTTTGACTTCTCATTACTCTAAAAACACAATTTAACTTTTCGAAGGAAAATGAGCATGCAAAATGTCAAATTGTGAATAAAAAAAAGGTTACTTCACCACAGCCACAGGTTATTTAGAGTTCTCGAATTGCCTACAGGTGTCGCTACTTTCTTCGTCATTGCCACCTTGAGTCTGAGCTAAGTCGCCGAAATCCACTACTCAGTCTCAGCTTAGCTTGCGCTCAATTTTTGTTATCTCAAACTCAACTGTGAATACAAAATATCCCTGAGACTTTCATTTTGACAGTTGGAAGACCCGGACTCACATTGAGCTCACGCTCAAAATCGTTTCTGAATATCGGCCTTAGCTTCTGTTAAAGTATTGTATTGTACTTAAAGATTTTTAACCGACTACAAAAAAAGGACGTTATCAAAATTGTTAGTTCAGTGATCCATGTCCTAGCTTTGCCGTTAGCAAAAATTTTCAATAAATGTGTAGTTGAGGGAGTGTTTCCGGACCTCATGAAATATAGAAGACTAGTATCCTTATTTAAAAGCGGTGATAAACACGATCCAACCAATTTTAGGCCCATCTCAGTAGGTACTACCAGTATTAAGTAAAATATTTGAGAAGATCATCTTAGATCAATTACTTACGCATTTCAATAATTACCAACTCTTTCATAGCCAGCAATTCGGTTTTACTAAAGGGCGAAATACAGCAGACGGAGTTACGTTACTTTAACATATTTTCAGCACGTGGGAGGATCGCAAGGATGCTGTAGGCATATTTTGTGATTTATCAAAAGCATTTGATTGTGTACCTCTAGACCACGAAACGCTACTCCTAAAGTTAAAACACTACGGAATAAAGGATGCAGGTTTAGATCGTATTTAGAAGGAAGGGTCCAAAAAGCAAACGTAAATCGTATTAAATCCTCGGGTTCACTTGTAAAAATAGGAGTCCCGCAGAGATCTATCTTAGGGCCGTTCCTTTTCCTAGTCTATATAAATGATTTACCGTTTATGGTACAAAAAATGTCTGAGATAGTGTTATTTGCTGATGACACGTCACTTATTTTTAAAATAAGGAGACAAGAAAATAATCTTGACGCTGCAAATAATGCTCTCTCGCTAGTACTAGATTGGTTCACAGCAAATAATCTGGTGCTAAATTAAAAAAAAACAAAATGTATAACGGTAAGGAATACCTAACGTAAGAATAGTTGAGAACAACATAGTAATTGGACATGAATAAATATAATTTGTAGATGATACTGTATTTCTGGGCATGACAATCGATGCAAAACTACAATGGGGGACATATTGTAAAATTAGCACACAGACTTAGCTCTGCAGCATATGCAGTGAAAAGAATTAGGGAACTCACTGACGTTGCAACTGCGCTAGGCTTGTTTATTTTAGTTACTTCCATAGTATTATGTCCCACGGTATACTACTATGGAGCCGGGCCATTGAGACTATCTTCATCTTGCAGACGAGAGCCATCCGATTTATTTACAAGTTAGTAGGGATACGCTAAGAGATTTCTTTAAAGAAACCAACATCTTAACACTTGCATGTCAATACATTTATGAAAATATTACGTACATTAGAAAAAATATCAAAGACTTCAAAAATGTTGGTGGCCACCATAATGTCAATAGTAGAAATAAACTTAAATTGTCATTTCCATGATTTAGACTTGCAAAAGAAAGTTAATACATCCTTTATGCGGCACTGTATAAGGTTCTACAACAAAATTCCTAAAAAATAAAAAATCTGTTTGTGCTAAAAGGCTTACTATAACATCAAGGATTATTAGAAGATAAAGATGTTTGGCATTAAACAGTAGATTATTTTAAGTTGAAAACTCTGTTAATTAAGTTAAAACGTGTTTGGAAAAGAATAAATGTGGAGTTTCTTTGATAGCTTCTTCTCCACATAATCCATTAATTGTGAAGCTAAAAACTTTAACGTTCATTAAGTAAACATTCTGTTTTTATAATGAATAAAAATATTTGAATTGAATTGAATCAATTCGACGCGTATATTTTTCTTTTTTGGCTATGTTTTCGCATAACTCCGTCAAATTAACCGATTTTGTAATTCTTGTATCGACCTCGAAATCGCGAAAAAAAATCAGCTGTACCATACTAAAATTCGAACCTACTGAACAAAATGTATTGGATAGCAGATTTTTTTTTAAAGATTTTAGAGTTGGTCTCATAGTAAAAGTTATTCGTATTGGAGAAAGTACCCTGAGTCGGGCGTTACTTTACAAATCAACACCTTGTACGTGTGTTTAACTATTGACTCTAGGGCCTGGGCGCCGACGTGCGGGCGCCACGATTTCAATGTAAAATAATCCTTAATAAAACTGAATTTTAGCGGACATTTACTCGTTTACTTTTTCCATTTTACAATTTTCCGACGTTTCGGTACCGTGCCGTGCAAGTGCCGTGGTCTCGGTAGACTGAGGTGACAGGCGTCTTTTTGAAAGCATTAACTACCCTCGGCAAAATGAAGAACGAGTAAATATCCGTTAAAATTCAGTTTTGTTATGTCTAGTGACCTCAGAAAATACTAAAATAATCCTTAATTACTTTCAAAATTAGGGATTAAAATGCAATGGATGATGGATGGATGGATTTGTGTTTATAGCCTTTGTTGCCAACCTCCAATAGGAGACGGCACATAAGGAAAAAGAGTGTTTGTAATACATATACCTAACATATTTAAGTCGCCATCAACATGTTTCTAAGAAATTATTGTTTACAACAATGTCAATAACTGCCGATAAAGTGCTGCGCAGTTAGGCAATATTTTGTCGACCTGTCTGTTGTTTTCTTTTAATAAAAATTGTTAAATAAAAAATAAAAACCGTCTTTCAAAGACTACAGCACTAAAAAGTTAGAAATAATTTAAAAATTTAGAAGTATGTATGCATGTAGGTATTGTACAAATATAATTTGGAGTCAGTGCCCAAAATATATGTGCTGGTCGTGAAACTGGGCACCGACTCCCAATTAGTATACATACTTCTAATTATTTTAATTATTTGTTACTTTTTAGTGCTGTAGTGTTTCGAAGTCGGGTTTTATTTTTATTTAAAAATGTTATTTTTGAATTTTTTGGTGGGGGAGCAGGAGAAAAATAAACAAGTCCCTTACAACCATTATTTACCCTACTTAATTCAAGTGCTTTACGTTGCTTTAAGTTAATTTAGTGATCTTCACCAGAAGATCACCAAATTAAATTGGTACTACTTTCACGCTATTTTATGAAACATACGGATATTTCTAAAGGATGGGCCCCATGAGGGCTTATTTACTGCTGTCCATCGAAGAGTACCGTTCTCCATCTCTGAAAGTCTTCATCAGCTCGTCACCAAATTAAAATGGGACCAATGGGACGCTATATTTATTCGAAACGAAAAAAAGAAATGTGGAAATCGGTTGAGGTTTGACGGAGTTATGCGAGAACATAGTCAAAAAAAATAATATAGGTACTGTAATACGCTATTTTATTAATACGCGGATTACGGGCAATATATCTTTTTATTACTCTTTTTCATCGATTCCCTAGCCTAGCTGGGGATCGACTGACATCTAAAACAAAACGTAACGATTCCCTTCAAAATATTCAAAATAAGACGAGAAGGCTCTGCCAGGCAGCTACTATAAAGAGGAATCGTTACAGTACACGTCGAATTGATAAACTCCTCCTTTTTAAAGTCGGTTAAAGTACGGTGAACGAATTCAAATTCATTCTGTAAATAAGCCCAATAAGTGATATTTCATGTACTTATTATCGGCCATCTTAAAAAATGGCGTCTTATGCTTAAGCAAACAGCTTTTGTTTCTGTGAAACAGAAGTTTAATTAGAAAAAAACGCATTAAGTACAGAAACCCTGAAGGTATGCTCCAATTTTACCATTCGATCTATATACCCAGTTTGTTATTGAAATGAGTTCGACGGCTCTTAAATTGACCAGAACAGTGAAACCAAGTTTACCACAGAACGACGTAAAGTTCGAACCATGGAATTATAATCATTAAGTTACAAGAAAACATGAAAATTAACAATTACACAAAATTGCAACTGATAATGCATTTTATCGGAAAGATCTTGTCAGTTACCAGTTTGCCAGTTGCAAGTTACCTTTAAACGAGGAACTGTCTCTAAAGTCATCGTCACTAGATTCTTTCTTGACTCGCATCGGCGCGGGCTCGTCGTCAGTCGCACCACACCACGCTTTCACTTGGTCAAGCGCACGCGCCTTGCTGGTTCTTTGCAGGCGCCTAGAGTGAAGTTAAAACTAAAGTTAATTCAATTCAATTCAATTCAATTCAATTCAATTTATTGCGATAAATTACAGTAAATAGGTCTTAAGTAGGTATTATTCATACAAGTACAAGTGTAATTTTACCGGGCACGGCATGGCAATATCATAATAATATTTTTATTAAAAATAAAATACTTATGTCAATTCAGAATCATTTCGAGTCAATAGCATTTGACAAAAATATTTCCATTTCTATATAAATTTTATCTCACTCACAAAAATTATTATTATCACAATTTTCATAAAATTCATTTAAATTATATGGGGATATTTTTATTAGAAATTGCTTTAAAGCCTTCAGGAACTGATCACCTGCGAGAGCCTTGATTTTAATTGGGAGTTTGTTGTAAACAGTAACAGCCATATAGCTAGTGCTTTTACTGTAGGACGTAGTCCTACAAGGCTTTAATGCAAGGTTAAGCTTATAAAATTCTCTTAACCTAACACTTTTTCGTTCGGCACTAAGAGGGAATTTATCAGGATATCGTCTGACCAATTTGCACAATTCAATAATATATAAGGCAGTGACCGTGTGGATCTTTAATTTAGAAAATAACTCGCGACAAGAGACTCGATTTGATTTAATTCCACACAAAATACGAATGCATCTCTTTTGCAAAATAAATATTTTATTTACATCGACACTAGCACCCCAGAGCGCCAAGCCGTACAGAACTCTTGAATGAAAAAAAGCGTAATATGCCTGTATCGATGCATGACTTGTTGTTACTTTTGACAAGCATCTCAATGCATAGCAAAAACTACTTAGTTTTCCCTCTTGTGTTTCAATATGTTCGATAAACTTCGTTTTAGATGATAATGCAGTTTAAATAGACTATTTAAACGGTTGGGAGAGTGTTTTTATCAATCGTAAAATATTTCAGGCGGCTCGACTAAGCTGAAAACGCGGAAGACCTTCACGCCGCCCATGCCGCCCCGCACTCCGAAGATATGCGAGCATTCGGACGATGAGTCTTGCGAGTTTAGAGGTAAGTTTAGTTCCTAGCGATCGGTCGGCGGTTGGTCGGTCTGTTGGTAGGTCCGTCACGTCAGTCGATCGGCCGATCTGAAATGAAATTAAATGAAACAAAATTTCTAAATAAAAAATAAAAACCGACTTCGAAACACTACAGCAATAAAAAGTTGGAAATAATTTACTTAAATATTAGAAGTATCTATAAAAGTAGGTATAAGTAGGCAAAAGTCCCCATGATACTGGCCGCATTGCCGCGTTGCACAGCGAGGGAAATCCTTTGGCTCAGAAATGCCCCAGAGCGAACGTCCATTCCACGGTCCCTCAATCGGCGGCCCAGCTCCCGAATAAAAGATCTGCCCTGAGTGCCCCACACACCAGTGGTTTCGATTCTGAATTTGAACGGATATTTACTCGTCCATACTGACGTGACAGGCGTTTCAAAAATATTTTAGCAAATATTTAAATTTAAATTGGCACTACAATAATTTTGTATAAACTCAAAAATACTGATTTTTAGTTATTGAAATTAAAATTCCATCTACTCGTACAAAACTCAAAAATATTAGTTATTGAAATTAAAATTAAATCTACAGTCACACTTCTGGCAAGGGGGTCTCGCGTATCATTCTAGGAAAGAAAGAAACGGCCCTCTCGCGCTAGAACTTGAACTTTATCAAAATTAATGAAGTGGTTGGGTACGGCTGAGTGTATGTTCACTGACTGCAGATCTACCAGAGCGCTTATGTTTCACGTCCGCCGTATGTTCCTTCACCCGCTCATCTATGGATGGTACGCTTAGTTTGACGCATGTACGAGGAACCACATTCACAGTCAAGCTTACTCCAGCCTCTTGTAAGGGAATCCTGTGCTTGACACTTCGCATGAATTGGTGTATCTTTCTTGGCGGCTTGTAGATGGTTTTGATTGAAGCGCGTTTCAAAATACTCCCAATTTTGTCAGTCACTCTTCTCACAAAGGGCAGAAATGCCGGAAATCGATCGTGTCTGGTTTGACACGTCCTCTGCGACGGATGCGTGGAACTTGCTTGTTTGCAAGAAGTACTCGTTGTAATAAATATTTTAAATTATTAATATTTTTATAACAATAGTAGATTGTTAACCAAGGGCTGTATGACATCAATTGCATCGAGGGCGCTAATTAGCCCGAGTATGCAACTGATGCTTACACCCGAGGTAAACACTCTGCTTTACATATCGATTGTGAGGTAAGTAAAAAAAACAAGAAAGCAGGACTCTTGAGAAAGAACTCCAAAACACGAAAAAAATTTACTTTCGCGCCTAGCTAGTCGACTGACTTGTTACTCTTCACGATTTTATGGCACGCAAGCGCGTCAAATCGTGCTGGCCAGTTTGATTTTTAAATCGATTTCAATTAATATACCTACCTACTAAATAAATAGTTCGATATTTAAAATAAAATCTTCATAAATTCTAATATAAATTGTCTCGATTCCGATTCGAGTAAATAATCGATACCGAGAAAAAAAATATTAACTTTTAAAAAATATTCTTCTTGCAGTACATATGAGTATGACAGTTCTTTTTTCAAATTCCAAAACCTATGCTGTAATGTGAACATTACATGGTATGTTTTGAAACCTATGCTGTAATGATATCCATACACCCCGGCATTCAGGGAAGTAAGTGACTACTTACAGAGCAAGAGATATGTAAATATTTTTGTGTTTTAAAAGTACTGTGTTCAGTTATGGGCCTAGACTCTAATCGATACGGCGACTTAGTTATTAATATTCAATTAAACAAAGATAATAAAAAGTAATATAATTGCACTAAATCTGGGTTTTAATACTAAAGTAAATCGTTAAAGTAAACGTACACACACAGTTTGTCAATGGAATGATAT
This sequence comes from Yponomeuta malinellus, assembly GCA_947308005.1. Taxonomy (NCBI): domain Eukaryota; kingdom Metazoa; phylum Arthropoda; class Insecta; order Lepidoptera; family Yponomeutidae; genus Yponomeuta; species Yponomeuta malinellus. The sequence continues at coordinate 2,780,694 of OX371023.1, forward strand.
TAAACAATAGCTGCTATTGGTCACTATTTCGTAGCCTACTAAGCAATAGCGGTACAATGTCATTTCAATAGTATAACCCGCGGGAATTAAGTACGCATCCCTCGCGAGGGAGATCGAACCGCGCCAGGCGCAGAGTTAAGTTGCACGGGCTACTAGAATGCGACTGGTTACCACATTACCAATAGCGTCAATGAATCTACAATTACCGTGCCTGTATGACTCTTATTAACAAATGCATTTAAGATTTTCGACGTGCGATATGGTCTTTCAGGGGGCCAGAAACTTCACGTGGCACAGCAAAACCGTACAAAGTTCATAGCAAGGGAAGCAGTGGCGACCACGGATGCGCAGGCGCCGCCCGCCATACCCGACGATGCTGAGGAGACTAAGCCGGTACCTATTTAAAAAAAACCGGCCAAGTGCGAGTCGGACTCGAGCACGAAGGGTTCCGTATCATTATATATACAACATGAGATACAAGATCGAGAAAAAACGATAAAAAATCACGTTTGTTGTATGGGACCCCCACCTAAATATTTATTAATGTTTTTTGCTCGATATTGATAACGGCAATAGGTAGACGCTTGAAATATTCACATAATATTTAGTTCTATATTCGCTCCAAAAATAAATAATTAAATTTAAATACAATTAATATTTAAGGGGGGCGCCCATACAAAAAACGTGATTTTTTGCCGTTTTTTTTCGATCGTTGTGTCTAATGTTGTATAGATAATGGTACGGAACCCTTCGTGCGCGAGTCTGACTCGCACTTGGCCGGTTTTTACATTTTATAAACTCAAAAATTTATTCAATAGCAATACAGTAACTGTTACTTGCCTCTATTTCGTAGTAGCAATAGCGGTAGGTACATTGTCATTCCAATGGTATAACCCGCGCGAAGAAAATCAAATCGCTCGAGGCGCCGAGTTAGGTTAGTAAGTTGCACGGGTACCATTGGAATTGGATTGGTTAGTAGACTACCTATAGCGTCAATGAAACAACCTTTGCTGTAATAATATCACTCTATTTTTAACAACTATGCATTCCCTTAGACTCGCCGCCTTGGTCGGGTTTAGATTTCAAACATCATACAGTATACCTAAGTAGCACTTAATACAGTAATCACTTAGACAGAATAATCTTTATTATCCACAGAAATCACAATCAGGGGCCTGTTTCATAGAACTACAATTCATGGTTCACTGTGACAATTCGATGTACACCAATTCACAGATTAACGGGCAGGAAGACACCGCAATGTACTTCGAATTGTCATAATAAACTGTGTATTGTAGATTTATGACGTTTTCCTTTGACGTTCAACATCATCATCATCGTGAGCAAACCCGCGGCTTGGTTGGCTCCGCACGTAATGACTTTTCTGTGGGCTAGGCCAACTAAGCTGTCAGGATGGAATAGGTGCTGAGCAAACCTGCTCCATCTAAAAAACAATGTCCCAGGCACTGCAGCGGCCAAGTGGTCTCTTCACCCATCTAGTGTGAGTGAAGATCCCACTAGACACTGTATAAATCATCTCATTACGTAGATGTAAAGGCCAAAGTAGTTTTATGAAAGAGGCCCCAGAATTAGAATCAGAATTTCACCGAGTCATTATTGTATCTGAAACGAACAGAACAAAAGGGTATACTTTGTGGTGTTGCAGACCAGTGTCCGAGGAGATGAGGAGGACGCGTATGAAGGCGGCGAGCGAATAATGTTTGAGTGGGTAAGTAAGCGGTTTCTGAATTGAATGAAGGCGACGAGCGAACAATGATTGAGTGGGTAAGTAAGCGGTTTCTGAATTGAAGAAAGGTAGTGAGCCAATAATGACTGAGTGGGTAAGTTAACTATTTCCGAATTAAAGAAAGGCAAGGAGTGAAATATGATTGTTTGGGTAAGTTATCTGTTTCTGAATTGAATAAAGGTAGTGAGCGAATAATAATTGCGAGGGTGTTAACGGTTTCTGAATTGAATAAAGGCAGCGAGCGAATAATGATTGCGTGGGTAAGTTATCAGTTTCTGAATTGAATAAAGGTAGTGAGCGAATAATAATTGCGAGGGTGTTAACGGTTTCTGCATTGAAAAAAGGTTTCGTTCTGTTACTCAACTGCGAAAGCAAAGAAAGGTTACGTTTTATGTGTCATTATGACGACGCAGAAGCCAAACGGCTTGACCGCTTTTGACAAATGAGGTTTCAAATGAAAGTTACTAAAGACGCGATTGTCTCTGGCTCTATGAGTTCGAGAAAAAAACAAAGTGGCGGACTTCGTCTGCCTGTTAGAAAAATCAACAAAAGCCCGACAGTTAAAGGTCTTACTGCCGTACTCAGAGTCGTCAATTAAGATTTAATGTCAATTAAGTATCATGCCATCTCTTTCATTTCAATGACATATGAAAGGGATGGCACGACACTTAATGAACATTAAGTTTAATTGACGACTGTGAGTACGGCAGTTAAACAACGAGCTAATGACTTCCACACAACACAATCACGTGTCCTAGTCCCGGACTAGGATACCCCGTGCCATGCTAACCATTCAAGGACATCACAAACCTGAAAACTCACTCAGACTGAGGCCATTTGTACAAATCAACTACGGCAGCCGCCGACGGGAATCGAACCCACGTGCTCCGGTTTGGTAGTCAACTAACGAGGCCGTCGAAAAGTGGCGAAGATCGAGTATGTTACGAAGCTTCAACTCCGATTCCGAAAGGTCGGAACTTCCGATTGGTTTTGCACTTTCGATTCCGATTCCTTTAACATTTCGACATTTCTAATTACCTTTGATTAAAAGTCAAGGAACAGGTTCTAGTAACTGTTGGCATTTCGCTAACTGTGAAGGAATACATCGTGAGGGAACCTGAGTGCCTGAAGTGTTCACATAAATGTAGTCCGCACAGATCTTTTTGGCGGTAAAGTGGACATAATCACAGATCGTTTGCACATCGCTTACTGTCTTTAGAGTGTATGTGTGAGTAATGGACGTAGTGTAATACGTAGTGATGTGCATAGTAAAAAATATTTTATCGATCGATTAAAAAGTTCCGATTCGATGCAAGAATGAGGCATAAAATTTGTTACTTACCTACTTACATTATATCGACGGTAGAAAGGAAAAATACTTGAAGGGACACTTTGGTCAAAATTGAGTTATATACACATTCGGAATCAGTGTTTTTTTTATATAACAAAAATGTGTATAACTCAATTCCGACCAAAGTGTCGCTTCAAGTGTTTTTCCTTTCCACCGTATGTTATTATGTATTTAGGGTATTTACACGTCAATTAATTCGTAATGTTCACCCGATTTCGTTTGGCTCATTAAACATCTAAAAAAATGTTCGTTGTATAGGATGCCATGAGTATACAAAGTAGTAAATAATGTGGTACTGGTATAGATATTTTTAAATCGGGCAAATAAGACTTATTACTATGTAGAGGAGCTTACAAATTGATATAGTACTAACCTATGTCATATAGTTAGTAACAGAGAACTAAAATAATCGACATAGCTGAACGGATTAGCAAACTGAAGTGGCAGTGGGCTGGTCATATCTGCCGCAGGACCGATAACCGTTGGGGTAGTCTGGTTCTAGAGTGGAGACCGCGAATCCGCAAACGTAACGTAGGACGCCCTGTGACCAGGTGGAGCGACGACATTCGCAAAGCGGTGGGCAGTGACTGGAAACGAAGAGCCATAGATCGGGCTCAGTGGCGTGTCTTGGGAGAGGCCTATGTCCAGCAGTGGCCTGACACCGGCTGATTATGATGATGATGATGTCATATAGTAAAACTAATTAAAATACAAGGGATGGTCGCGGTTCTACGACTTCCATAAAAGTAGACGGTCCAGCTGAATAAATATCTCTTGCTTCAATTTTGTTAGTGTACTTTCGTTCCTTTTAACGATCTATCTCTCCAACCACATGACGAAGTGTGTGACGTGTGATAAGATTTGTCTCAACAGTGGTACATCCCTAGTGACCCCCCGCGCAACGCCCCTTTGACGCCTAAAATAAGTCATTGCGCAGGTATTGACGAACTTCACTTATTGTTTCTACAGCTCCACTCCGGGGTCCAGAAAAAGAAGGGAAGAAAAGACCACAAGAGGCAGGACAAGCGGCATCAGCATAAATCCCGGGGCTGAGCGGAGGTTTTACAATAAATATAAGGACAATATTGTAGTCTCATTTTCACGCCTTTATAAACAATTTGAATCACTTTGGCTCTTTTTATATTGAGTGGTAATTTACTGACGCCATTCCCGAAATAAACTGATCTTTACCAGAAATTATATTACCTACTTAATTCAAATGAAGGAAGTTAATTAACGACCATTATTATTACGATTATTATATTCGAGAATCATGACAGTGTTGAAGTTAGATTTTAGATTTAGATTTATTTATTGAGCTTCCTTGTTGTATAAAAGATGTTACTTAAAAAAACTAGAACTAAACAAGGACCCTGCAAGGGCGCCGCTAAAATTAAGTTATTTATAACTTAAATTAAACTTAACTCTATTTACAATGCACATATTCTATACATAAATATACATAATTATAACCATTTAATACAATGAAAATTTATTTACAATCTTATATTACTGTCATGCTCATCGATAAAATCTTTCAAGGTATAGTAACGTTTTTCGTTCAAGTATTGACTAAGAGCTTTTTTGAATACGTTAGGTTTTTCTATTATCTGGATATTTTTAGGTAAATAGTTGTAAATTTTCGCGGCCATTGACTGTGGGCCAGAATTAACCAAATGAAGTTTTGATGAGCATGCTGCTAATCTACTATTTGGCGTTAAGATTTTTGGGCGTGTATAGGTGGGGAATAAATTCATGTTAGTTTTTACGAATGAACAAGCTTAATGTAAGAATATTGAACTTAACGAAATATGGCCTGCAACTGGTCATAGTGTCAATATTTAAGTTCACCCTGAATGGACCACTGTGCCCCAAGATATTTAATTTAGTTTCGGGCTCAGAGTTACTTTATGTTGTTACTTCTTGTTCAGTTCATTAAACATTTGTTTATTATAAACATTTGTTTATTATTATTATTATTATTTGCAATTATTCGAATACATCTCTTTTGTAGTATAAATACTTATTTGGTTTGAATCCGTGCCTAGTACTTTTTGTCTTCAGAAGTATACTATTCCACTCCGACCAACTTCATAGTTGTTCCGTTGGGAACTCTTATATAAGCTTAATATGGTTGATTTGAGTAGTTGGTCCGATAGCAATAAAACCACGTACCTGAGTTCCGATCGGAACAACTAGTTGATCCGTTTAGTTGGTCGGTACGGAATAAGGGTATCTATGTACTCTACTCAGTTACGTTACTGGTGAGTTTACAACTGAAATGTAAAGGTTGATGTGCTGTCGAATAGACATGTACACGTACGTGTCGGTGAACGTCGTCATCATCATCGTCAGCCATTTCACGCCCACTGCAGGACATAGGCCTCCTCCGTGGTTTTCATAACCATGAGGGGTTTTGCCATAATCGCCACGCTTGGCAGGCGGGCTGGCGATCGCAGTAGGTATGCCGTTGGAATCTCAGGAAGACGCTCCTGCCCGTCTCCTGGTAACTGCTTTCCTTAGTCACCTTCTACGACATCCACGGAAGGAAATGGAGTGACGCTATTCTTAATCTGGCGCCACACAGAGCTGTAATGTATAATGATTTTTAATTCGAATTGTATATCTCTTTGTACTCGTACATGTTTTATAGCTTTATAGAGCCAACCAAGCCGCGGGTGTCCTCACGATGTTTTCCTTCACAGTTAGCGTGTGGTATTGCTATTATAAAGTCGCAGCTGCAAGTAACTTTGAAAATAAACAAAGTCATAGGTACATGCGCGCACTGGGAATCGAACCTGGGTGACCCCCATCCTAGTCTATTGTTCTACCCACTGGGCAACCGCCGCTTTTTGATAAATCTGTGTAATTTCCATTTTATGCACAATAAAGTGTTCTCTATCTCTCTATCTAAATGTGGTCTGAGGGTTTAATAGATAATAAAATTGCCAACATTCAAGGCATGTTTGCAGGATGGAACGCGTGGCGTGATTTTTTTCTTGATGTTCCACGCGCTCGCAGTCTTGTCACGGTCGCCAACTTGTTTGCAGGATGGATTAACGCGACAAACTATTTTTAATTAATAAGGCAGGCTCTGCTTTAAAGTATATAATGAACAGAAATTCAGTTACAATCAAGAGAATAAAATGCTAACGCACACGCGCTCGCGTTCATGAGTTGTTTCTGTCTGGCGCGCGGCCGTTTTATTGCAATAGGTTCTTTGAATTGACACAGAATCTTCATGGTTTGAGGTTTTCGAATGAAACTTTTTTCAAATGGTTTCTATGATGTTCTTTTTTTTTAAAAAATGTGAAACATTTGAATATCAACTTTCAATTGTTTTTGTTATTCAATTTAGACAAGAAAGATGGATACTGCGAAAATTCGAGTGATTATGAGGTAGGTACCCATTTTTCGTATTTTTTTATTTTATTGATTTGACGCAAGTGAGTCAATATTGTGGGTAAGGTAACGTATAACCATGCCGCTAATTCCTGGGTAGTTTGACTAGGGTCGGCTTCCACTATCTCTCTTAATTCATCGTTATTCACCTGTGTGGGCGGTCTTCCTCGTGGCTCGTTCTTTAAGTCGAAATTTCCATCACGAAAGCGTTTAAACCAAAATCGCACGGTGCGTTCATTAGTAGACCCCTCTCCAAACGCAGCATTGATATTGCGGGCTGTTTCTGCCGCCTTAGTTCCGCGTCGGATCTCATATTCAAAAATCACTCGAATTTTCGCAGTACCATCCATCTTTCTTGTCTAAATTGAATAACAAAAACAATTGAAAGTCGATATTCAAATGTTTCACATTTTTTAAAAAAAAGAACATTATAGAAACCATTTGAAAAAAGTTTCATTCGAAAACCTCAAACCATGAAGATTCTATGTCAATTCAAAGAACCTATTGCAATAAAACGGCAGTTTCATACTTTAACCCCTATTATATAGAGTCACAGACCAAGAGCGACCGCAGATCACGGACTGTGGTCAGTGAGTCTATAAATCTTACGGCGCCCTCAGCCCACGTCCCATCTCTATGTGTCTCGCGCCCTATTTCAGAGCACTACATTCATGGCTTGCTATGACAATTCGATGTACGTTGGAAAAGCGCAAATTACCCACAAATTAACAAGTAGGAAAACTCGGCTACGCAATGTAGATCGAATTGTCACAATAAACTGTTAATTGAGGTTAAAGAGCTAACTAGCGCCACCAATGGAATAAATAGTACATTGTTCACCGATAGGAGAAAGTGACCGATTACCGTCGAGGGTGTCGTTTGAAGCCCGAGCCGTAGGCGAAGGCTTTAAAACACCCGAGATCGGGAATCGCAGTTTCTCTCGAGTGATACATAGTGCTTTATACTACACCTGCTTGGAAAGTACTATCACTACTTATCATTTTGATAGTTTAATTTTAGTTTCTACGAAAACTGAATCCTCAAACAACACACAAATTGGAAATGGCGCCAATGGCGTCTGCAATTTTCACATGTTCTTTTTTCAAATTGTTTATCCTGCCGCCGCAGGGTCGCACTGCCAGCCCGACACCATCCAATACACAGCTAGTGGCCAGTGTCATTTTGCGAACTTGGAGATAAAAACTCACTGTAAAAACTTTTTGGCTTTTTTTGAACTGCGAACTTTTTTTTGGGAGTGAGTGAGTAGGCTCTCTTCTCATTACTTATGTATAAATCTCAGCTATATATATTTCCTTTTGAAATGCTTCAATCTAAAATTTTTCTATGCAGACACCCGTTTTTGCGGTGACTTAATTGTTAGTTCTTCTTAACTACTAGTTTTAATATTCTGTTGCTATCAGTGGAAGCCTGTTAATGACTTTCTATTCTCATATTTTTAAATAGTATTAAGTTATATAATGTCAATGGCTTTCCTAAAACTAAATTAATAAATAAATAAATGATATTTAGGTTACCGGCGCATAGTCTTACCCAAAATTAAAAAAGAAAAACCACGTAAGAAATGGATTTTCATACACTTTTCTCTCCCGATCAGATGCGTTTTCTCCCCGCATATTTGTTCGATATGCAATGACGTACTTTCTACCGTAAATTTGATAAAGTATCAAGGTACTTTCCAAGCAGGTGTAGTATAAACATATTTTTCATTACTCATACTCTGAAAGGGGGTCATTGTTCATCCAGGCACCGTGCTGAAAGTGGTACATGCCTGCTCTAAAGCAGAAAAGTATTAAAAAAAATATATGAATCGTAGTTTATATTGAACAACGCAATGGTAGTAACCTATACAGTCATAAAACGATTAATTCTTCATTTATTAGTTTTGTTGACATTTAAATTCTTTTTAATGTTTATAATTAATATAATGTACTTTATGTATTTATTAGTCACTTTCAAGGCGAGATGTGATTTGCGAAATAAATTAAAATATTGTTTAAGACACATAAAACCACCAAATACGCAAATTCAAAATGGCCGTCTTTCGCGGACGGCTAGCACAAGTCGGCGCGCGAGCTATCTCGCCGCGAGCTAGACCATCCGTCTGTTTTGGCGTGATTTCCTTAAGTTTTATATTTTGATTTTAACTGGCTTGTGTTTACTTTCCTCGTATTCGTAATGAAAAGTAGAGTGTTTTACTCGGGTGATAGCACCCATTTCTGCCTCGAACTATTGGCGCTCTCACTTCGTTCGAGCGCCAAAACATCTCGTCAGGAATGGGTGCCTTTCAGCCCTCGGTTAACAATCTACTATTGTTTAACAGATCCGATTTGAAAGAACTGACTTTCAAATCAAGAAAAACTGTTTTCTGTACTTTTTGCTCTGCCCGTTGTCCGTCCGTCCGACATTTAAAGTGGACCTATCTTTGGAACCGTAATAGGTAGCCAGTTGAGACTTTCACAGAATATGTTTGTATTATTGCGACGGATTACCTACAAAATAACAATAATTTGTAAAATAACAATAATCTTTCTTGTAACTAAGGAAACTCCAGGTCTGTTTAAATGTGTTATTGTCTCATTTGATTATTGTTTGTGATTGTTTGTTTCTTATAAATAAAGTAAAATAATAAAAATAAAATTTCAAGAACAATGGAAATTAATGGGGGGGGGAGAGAGCATAAACAAAAAAAACACGTAAAAACGGGAATACATACAGGCATCAAACTTGGCGTGATTGTGGGAGTTATTATACATAGGTATATTCTAACGACAAATAATAAAAAAGGGTCATGCGCGAGTACGGAACCCTCGGTGCGCAAGTCCGACTCGCACTAGGCCGTATTTTTTTTAGGTTCTAATACAGAGGATTCGGATTCGTTCGTTTAAATTTATTATAACACGTACCAAAATTTATAAGACTTGAATGAAAAAGTATTGTAGCATAATAAACGATACAAAGTACGCAATTTCACTGTTTGCTCCGAAAATACGTCCTAAAATCTAATAATCGCACCTACCTATGTCTATTCGCTATTCAAGTATTGTTTTCCACAAGCCAATATTTGTCGGTGTGTTTCGTTAAACATCTGGTTTTGAAGCAGTGTTCGTGGCGTGAAAAGGCGCGCAAGGCGTGCCCGCATCCATTTTTAAAAAGGTTTTTTTTTTCTTAAAACTTTAAAAATGAAGGGCGCGTTCCTGCTGATGTGGTTTTCGATTTCTGTGAGTAGTTTTCTCTTCTTTATTAGCGTGGTGAATTTAGTTTATTTATAAAATTACGGTTTAAACAGTCTGTGACGGAGATTATACAAGGAAAAGACGAAACCACAGATTAAATAAACAACCTATCAGGAATGCTTTAGAGGAATCGTGTTGTTATGGATGAGGTTATTAGACTTTGAGGCGTTTTTGCCAAAAAGGCCGTTTTTACCGGAAATACTAGGTTATTGATCTTTAAATGTGCGATTACATTTATTTTTCGTTATCAATTTTGAAATTGTGCTCGAGTTTTCTTTATTTTCAGCCTTATTTAAAATCAATGTTTGTTACAGATTATCGCGGGCACCTTCGCACATCCACTTTCAAGTAGGTGTTTTCAATATTTATTATTCAATTTACTTCAATAACAATTTCATAAATTATTGATGGATTTTTTTTTTTATTTAAAATTTGCAATTAAAATCGTCGTGTGTAAGGCATTGTTGCTAAATATCCACTGGGTGAGACCCCAGTACACTTGTGTGAAGAAGAGTTTTATTTACCATAAGTAATAGCCCAGGGTCACCTCCTGACATTGTGTTTCGTCGTAATTATTTTTAGGGTTCCGTACCTCAAAAGGAAAAACGGAACCCTTATGGGATCACTTTGTTGTCCATCCGTCCGTCTGTTTGTCAAGACCCTTTATCTCCGGAACGCGTCGAGGCATCGAGTTGAAATTAAAACCATATACTCAAGTTTACAGTACCTTGAAGCTGTGAAGAAATCAACTTCTAAGTTAACGTAAAAAAAAAGATACGGCCGTTTATTCCGCAAAAAACTTATATTTCGACACTCAAGGGAATCAAAATTTATATGTTTCTTTCCGTTGACGTAGAACTATGAAATTTGGCAAGTAATATTGTCGTATACTACAAATACAGGGAACAATCTTCTTCTTTGTGTGCCGTCTCCTATCGGAGGTTGGCAACCAATTCAGCTATTTTGCTTGATTGCTCATCTTGCAAAGATATCATGGCTACATAACTTACGACAGTGGTTCCAACAGAGTACCATCAGTTCCTTGTTTGTATTGGCAGCCTTGAAAACTATGCATTTGTAATGAAATCAGAAAAAGAAATGTCTTTGAAGTTCGGGAAAAGCTCGGAAAAAAACTGCGAGACTTGATTCCTGTACGATTTATAAGTGTGCTCTTATCAATAATTTCGATGAAATCACTCAAAATAAAGGGTTAATGTACTTACCGGTGAAAAGAAGTCCCTCCATTAGTCAGACTAACGTCTCTGCTTCGAGCTCTGCAGGTGATGATTGCGCACGATACCATTTTTACCCTTTTTTAGCAATTTTTCGTCAGTAACGTACTGGGTAAAGGTTTTTACTTGTGGCACGCACGCCCCGCCCACATGCGCTTTCTACCTTATTCCTATGTTCTGTGATTTATAATATATGTGCCTACCTACAAATTTGTACGGAACCCTCGATGCGCGAGTCCGACTCGCACTTGGCCTATTTTTTTTTTGTTTAGCAGAGCAGACTGGACTGCACTGGGATATTTAATTATAATCTTTAAATGCAGGATGTAATCCATCACCCGTATAGGTACATCCGAAAATGGGGAGTTCCCATCCGAAAATGGGGAATACCCATCCGAAAATGGGGCATTCCCACCCAAAAATGGGAACAACCGTTTTTGGACGTTTGATTAAAGTGATTCCGTACGGATCTCGAACCTAGCCAATAGCGAGGGAGACAAGTCCTCACGCTATGCGAACGAGACAATGGTAGCAACTGTGAACCGAGCCCATGTTTAGACAAGTGCTCATTATCAATTGTTTGAGCTTCGATGAGAATAATACCTAGTTTTTGGAATTGTTTTAAGAAATAAAATAATCATAATAACAAATTCTTTTTATATCAATTCTGTGAGTATTTTAAATAAATGAATTGGATTGATTCCGTGTGGCGCCGGATTAAGAATAACGTCACTCCATTTCCTTCCGTGGATGTCGTAGAAGGCGACTAAGGAAATAAATTACCAGGAGACGGGCAGCAGCGTCTTCCTGAGATTCCAACCACATACTGCGATCGCCAACCCGCCTGCCAAGCGTGGCGATTATGGCAAAACCCCTCATGGTCAGGAAAACCATGAGGGAGGCCTGTGTCCTGCAGTGGGCGTCAAGTGGCTGATGATGAATTGGATTGAATTGAATTCAATAAATAGACACTTTCTTTACCTTTATGATTTTTTTAATAAAACAACCGGACAAGTGCCAGTCGTACTTGCCCACCGAGTGTTCCGTACAAATTGGTAAGTACATATTATAAATAGATCAGAAATCGAGTCTCGTAGTTTTTCCGAGTTTATCCGAACTTCAATGACAATGTTTTTATGATTTAATTACAAATGTATAAATTTCCGATTTTTCTCTGTACTTCTAGTATACGACGATATTACTTGCCAAATTTCATAGTTCTAGGTCAACGGAAAGTATCCTATAAGTTTTGATTCTCTTGAGAGTGTCGAAATACACGTTTTTGCGGCATAAACGGCCGTAACTTTTTTTACGTTAACTTAGAAGTTTGATTTTAAAAACCTATTTAGAGGCTAAAATTCCACCCATGCCGGGAGTTGAACCCGCGGCCTCTGGCTAACCATGCCAGCGCTCTCCCGACTGAGCTAATGGGCAAGTGCAGGCATCGGCGAAATTTCGAACCTCTTTACAAACTTCTCTGTATTACGTACAGGCAGCGACATCTGGCTGAAGTAATTTACATCACTTGCAGCCCCGAGTACCCACTTTTATGCAGTTAGATTTTAGAAGTTTGATGTTTGTACAGCTTCAAGGGACTGTATGCCCGATTATATGGTTTTATTTTCAACTCGATTGACCTCCACACATTCCCGAGACCAAGGGCCTTGACAGAGTGTGATCCTAGTGATCCTAAAAGGGTTCCGCTTTTACTTTTGAGGCGCGGTACCCTAAAAATGGATGACAATCTACTTCTTTATCAATTCCAAATTCCTATTGGCAAAAAAAAAAGGTTAGTGGGTGTCAGTGCGCAGACCAGCGGCCCGATGGTCTGACGATATCGTTGAGTTGGCGGAGGGTCCATGGATGAGGATGGCAAGAAACCGTGAGAGATGGCGTTTAGGGGAAAAAGCCTATACCCAGCAGTTGCAGCAATGGGCTGATGATGATGACGATGATCTTCCCTTAGCACGAGTCAAGATATTAAATAGTGTATTTATTTCGTTGTGTATTTCGTTGTATAAGTATTTACTTAAAAATTTGTAGTGTTATTCACGTGCCATCATCAGCCCACCGCTGTCCACTGCTGGATATAGGCGTTTTCCCCCAAATGTCATTATATATCTCACGGCCCCCTGCCATCAAATTAATAAATAACTTCCACACGACACAGTCACTTATCCTGGTCTCAAACGAGGATGCCCTGTGCCATGGTAACCAGGCAAGGCGCCACAAACATGGAAATACACACAGACTGAAGCCATTTGTACAAATCAAGGACTCGTCACGAACTCTGTTTTGATAGTCAATCGCGTTACCCGCTAGATCTACGAGACCACCACGGAGCGGCAATTTCAAGCGCTGGGGTATGTGAACACCTCAGACACTTAGGTTTCCCAACGATATTCATCAACATTCATCAGTCGTTGCATGCACGCACGCCGGTTTCGGGTACTTTTTATCTTGCCCCTGGCAAGCTAAAGAGTTGCAGTTAGTTAGTACAACTTCACAAATGTATGTAAATTAATTATGGTCGAACCCGCGACCGGCCAATTGTGAGGCCGGCGTTAGACCACTGCGCTACGCAAGTGGTATTCATATGTAATTACTGGTGTATGTGCAATGAAGAATATGTTATATATCTATCTCTATTTTCTAATATGTTACCAATGAAATTCTCTCAACAGGTACGACTACGCCCCGACCGCACTGCCTGCGACTTACCGAAACTAAGGAGAAGCAAATAAGCATAGTCATCGAAAAACTGACACAATTCCTAAAAGATCTCGAAGAGGAAATCGATGATATTGATCTAAAGGTCCTCAATCTGGAGATAGACGAGCACTATGAAGATGAAGAAGAGGACAAGGAGATGATACTACAGCTGACTGTGAATAACTGTCCAAGGAAGCAGCCAAATAAAGAGGGCAGTGATGCTAATAATGGAACTTGCACAACCGGTACTTGCAGCGCTGGAGGAACTGATTCTGAGTCGCAAAGTCAAGCTCAAAGAGAGTCTGAAAGAAGTGATGATGGAGAACATTCAGAAGAAACAAGTAGCGAGAAAGCTAACACACATGCTGATAATGAAAACGAGAAGCAAAGTCAGGAATCAAAATCTAATATAGATGAAAAAGGGGAAAATAGTGAGGAAGACGGAAATAAAGACGAAGAATCAAAGTCGAGTGAAGATGATGAAAAAGAACCTCATGAGTCTAAGTCTGGTGATGATAATGAAGAGCAATCTAAGGAATCAAAGTCCAGCGAGGATGACGAGGATCAAAAGGAATCGCAAACTGAAGATGATAGTGACAGCAACCATTCTAATTCAACCACCGAAGCCAATTCTCAACTGGAAGAGAAATCTAACCCAGAGGTAGAAAAAAGTAACGATGAAAAGACAAATGAAAATGATCCCTCTCAAAATAAAAAAGGAGAATTATCGAAAACAAATCAAGAATCAGAAAATTCTGAAGGATACAGTCACGAAACTAAATCTGAAACTGATTCTATCAAAACCAATACGAATTCCAGTTTAGATTCTAGTAGTACTACACCAAAATCAGATGCTGAACCAGAGCAGAGTGCTACTTCTACAACAGAAGCTTATACTACAAAATCTCAAGTAGAAAGTTCTAGTTCAAATAAAGAGCAATCTGAGACTAGCACTAAATCAGAATCCCATGAAAAATATTTAAATGGTACAGAGAGCAGTAATAAAAACCAAGAAAGCAACTCCGAAAAACCTGTCAAATCTGATGACTCAAACTCGAACTCCACTGACGTTAACTCTGAAAATGGACCAAAATCACAAAAGGAAAGGAACAAAATAGAAATATACTTAGAAGACGACGAAGATACCAACATGGTGGAACCAGACCTGATGTTTTTGAAGTTCATGGACGATGACAAGAATCAAAGAACGAATGAAACTAATCCTGTGCTAGTTTACGTTCAAGAGATGGGTGGAAATAGGGTATCTGTTAATTTTTTAAATTAAATAATTTTACGCTCAACGTCAGACGATCGTCTCTTTAATTTAAAATCCTTATTTGTAAAAATATCACATATATTCGATAATCATTTTACCTACACAACGTCAATACATACTTCTTATTTTGAAGTTGTTTTTACGTGGAGCACGCTGTCTTGCTCGCACAACTTAGTTTTTTTTATATACATAATATACTAATATGAGTAAACTTTTCATAAATGTGGTCTGAGGGTTTGATGCATAATTAATTACAGACATTTTAAATATATTTCTGTTTTCCTGTACGTAGTTTTTAATAAAGAAAAATTGTTTCCAATTATGTATACAAAGTATGTATACATGTAGGTATTGTAAAAGCGTAATTTGGAGTCGGTGCCCAAAATACAGGGCGTCCCAAAGTTATGGGACATGAAGGGAAAGTACCTTAAATATCGTAGATAGGGTATTTTGCTGAAAGAAGACTTTATGTTATTTTTAAAAGTTAGTAATTCTGCATTCACAGATTTTCTAAAAATTACTTGCTTCGTCTGGGAATCGAACCGACTTAAATGTAAAAAAAACACCCCTACTTTTTATGATTCCAATCGAAAGAATGGCCAAAAACTAATAATGCTTCTCAAGATTTTCTAAATGAATGTTTTCCTACTTGGATTGGTACGAATGGACCGATTAGATGGCCGGCCAGATCCCCGGACCTTACACCATTAGATTTCTTCTTTTGGGGATACGTGAAAGATATGCTATACAAAAAGCGATACGAGAACGTAGGCGAGTTACAAATAGAATTGTGCCATATCATATCGAGTATTCACCATAAAAAGATAAGAAAATCAACAGGCAGCGGACTTATTAAAAGATTGGCAATTTGCGTAAGACAAGAGGGATCACATTTTGAGCTAAATGCTTAAAAAAAATTAATTTAAAAAAAATACCCACTACGGCAGTTTCATGTATGTTTTTAATTTGATTAAAATGATTAATTTCACACTGTTCCTTTCTTTTAAAATACTATGTTACTTAAGAAGAGTTATTGGTTTTTGGCCATTCTTTCGATTGGCATCATAAAAGTAGGGGTGTTTTTTTTTTACATTTAAATCGGTTCGATTCCCAGACGAGGCAAGTAATTTTTAGAAAATCTTTGAATGCAGAATTACTAGCTTTTAAAAATAACATAAAGTCTTCTTTCAGCAAAATACCCTATCTACGATATTTAAGGTACTTTCCTTTCATGGCCCATAATTTTCCGACGCCCTGTATATGTGGTGGTCATGAAACCTCCTCCTTTTCTGAAGACGGTTAAAAAACTGAGAACGGGATAAAAATATCTGCCTCGAATGTTCGCAATTTTATTGTAAACCCTCAGACCACATTTATGAACAGTATACAAAGGAGAATGATCAAAAACAGTCTATGTTGCGCTTTAAGCATTTATACCTCAAAATGTTTCTTTTGAAAAATGATTTCATAGTTCTATTTGATAAATTAAAAGAATCAGGGGTTTAAAAGTAATAATTAAAAAATATCTGTATTGATTGTATAACTAAAAAACTTCAATCAGGCAATACAGATTACAAACACTGATTAGATTACATTATTGCAAAAATCGCAAATCATGTACATACATAAAATGCGAAAGTGCAAACTGCAAACGGGGAGTTTTTGACGGGAATTCAAACGAGCGGTTTTATTACGCTTTTATTTTTGCAAATTGATTCCAGTGGATTTTATACTGTTTAATTAGTGTAGTTTATTGTTAAAATGACCTTGTGTATGAACAATCCAACCGGCCCTTCTGGAAATCGTTGGGGGAGGCTTTTGTCCAGCAGTGGACGTCCAATGGCTGAAATGATGATGATGATGATGATGAAAAATATGTGGAATAAGTAACTAAAATAAACCGCCATTGTGGGCTTAGGATAGTCTTGTCTCAATTGTGCGCAGGACCTAAGACTGTTTGTGCTTATTTATCAGAAATTATCTCTTTGTCCCCCATTAGGCTCCTTAAACACTGCGACTTTTTGCAGCGATATAGTCATATATATTTTGTATTTTATATAGAATTATTATTTAGCACTAACTAACCATACCTACTTAATAATGACCTATGTTTATAATTCAAACTGACTAGGTGCCAATGCCAACCCAAAATAACACCAAACCACCAAAGTTATAACCTCAAAACATGGCATGCAAACAAACAGTACCAAAAGATGGCTTGACCAAATGCATTGGCGACGTCATTTGTCCTGAACTATGGACTTTAGTGGACTTTTACATCTACGAACTTTGCTCTTGCGCGTACATTGCAAGCTCATCCTGACTGCGCAAATTCCACTCAAGCTATCTGCCGAGCATAATACTAGTAACTAGTGCCAAATGTTTGTCAAGCTAGCGACTAACAAACGAACCCAATCCACGGATAAACCTTGTCGGTTTCGGCGGATTGGAGGTAGATATATGTACGTATAGTGTATATTTTCTTTTTTTATCTTAAATAAACGATTAAAAAAATTACTTTCGGCCCTGAAAGACGTTTCACGTAAAAATACAGCGCGGAGTGCACGTCTCCTGTCCCGCGCCACATTCAGTACGCCGAACAGCCCCAAAAATCTACTACGCATTGTTCAAAATGTTTGCTGGCAGCTGCCCAACTTTCATAAATAAAACTGTTGACTCAAATGGACGGTAATCGATTATTTGCATTGAGTTAATTTAGCAAACAATAACCGAAATGAAATATTGGCGTTGGACTGCATGGCATTTTGTGATACAACGCATCCCTACGTTCATTTGTGGGAAAGCGGCCGGGGCTTGTCAATTGTGTTACCAATCAGAGCGAGTTCAGTATTACCCGGCAAAATATCTATTCACCTGTCACCGTCAGACCACTATCTTGCGAAGTACCTAGATTTCGACAGGTTACCTATACATAAACGAACTCAATGGTTTCATCATCATCAGTCATTTGACGCCCACTGCAGGACATAGGCCTCCCTCATGGTTTTCATAACCATGAGGGGTTATGCCATAATCGCCACGCTTGGCAGGCGGGTTGGCGATCGCATTATGCGGTTGGAATTCCAGGAAGACGCTGCTGCCCGTCTCCTGGCAATTGATTTCCTTAGTCGCCTTCTACGACATCCACGGAAGGAAATGAAGTGACGCCACACGGAACTGTGGCGCCGGATGGTTTGACCTTCTCAAAAAAATCTTACTATGGGAATGGCGCTATGCAAGCATGCTTGAACTCCAAAGAAGTTATGAGTAAAATTGATCGTGTAAACAATATAACTATAGACCCCCTCGTCTTTATAAAGGGTATCCAGTTTTATACATGTCCAGTGTACATAAGTACACTTCGTTTTTCATACGAAGCGTTATTACGAATGTTATTGTTAAAATCAAGCTTCGTGATTTAGACACAATCCACTGCATTGTGTCTAAAAAATGGAACGCCGGCGATTTTAACAATCACGTTTCGTGATTTGTGGTAACGCTTCGTAAGAAAAACCGGCCAAGTGCGAGTCGGACTCGCGCACCGAGGGTTCCGTACAAACCTGCAAGGTTTACAAAGTTCGTTCATTACGACAATCGAGTCATAACTATGGTATTTTTATTGCAAAACATGAGGAAAAAAGTAATAAGTTTATATTTATTGAAAAATATATATTTTGTAATGTAACTAAAAATTTAAGGTTTTCGGAATTTTTCCTTTATGTGTGCTATAAAACGTTGCTTCATGCCAAATTTCAAGATTCTAGGTCGACTGGAAGTACCCTTTAGGTTTTGATTCCCTTGCGAGTACTTGCGAGTTTCAAAATATGCAGCTTAAATTGCTGTTTCTTTTGATTGCGTTGACATAGAAGTTAGATTTTGTTACAGCTTAAAGGTATTATAGACTTGAGTATTTGGTATGAATTTCAATTTAATACCTCTACGCGTTTATGAGGAAATGGGTAGTAAGTTTAAAATTATTAAAAAAAAATATGTTATGTGATGTAACTAAAAATTTATGGTTTTCGTAATTTTTCCTTTATCTATGCTATAAGACGTTGCTTCGTACCAAATTTCAAGATTCTGAGTTCACGGGAAGCACCCTGTAGGTTTTGATTCCCTTGCAAGTGTCGAAAATTTGCGGCATAAACGGCTGTATCTTTTGATTGCGTTGGCTTAGAAGTTTGATTTTTTCACAGCTTCAAGGGACAGTAGACTTGAGTAATTGATATAAATTTCAGCTTCATACCTCCACGCGTTCCTGAGAAAAAGGGTCTTGACAGACGGACGGACGGACGGACAGACGGACAACAAAGTGATCCTATAAGGGTTCCGTTTTTTCCTTTTGAGGTACGGAACCCTAAAAATGAAGTGTGCTTAGGTGCATTACTTCTATTATTATTACTAATTACTAAACTAATATAATATATAGCTACAACCCGATGTACAGACTAACTGTTTGATTGATTGTCTACATGATATCTCGGAAACTATCACTCCTACGTAGAAGGGATGTTTGAGGATAGTAATTCAGCATCATCATCATCAGCCATTTGACGCCCACTGCAGGACATAGGCCTCATGGTTTTCCAAGATTCCCAGTCTTGTGCCGCCCGCATCCAGAGACTCTCTGCCACCGTAACCAGATCGTCAGACCATCTGGTGGGGGGCCTGCCCACGCTGCGTCGTCCGGTATAATATTTATTACCCTGAATTATTTCAATGACAGCCATACAAATGTAGGAACCACGACCGAAACCATTGCTTTTGTTTTCAGATGTATTGGGGTATCTAACTTAAATATTTCGTTCAGTGCACAATATTCTTAATTCGACGTTCGACTTCCCGGTTTGTTTGTTGTACAAATGATATATTTTGGCCTAAGTACACATTCTATCCGCTACGTATCATCTACGTAGCATATACAATTTGATTCAGTATTTAAAGGTATTTTGTCACTATTTTGCAAAGTGAAAGTGAAAAACATTTATTTCCATTGTACCACAAAATAAAACAATACGGAGAGAAGTACCCAAAATGTTCCTTGAATAAATTATCTTATCTTATACAATCATACCGAACACAAGTGCTACAATAGAATTAAATAAAAAATAAAAACCGACTTCGAAACACTACAGCACTAAAAAGTTAGAAATAATTAGATAGATAGATAAAACCATTTATTTGCATTTCCACACACACATAGATACAGAACATATAAAGAAAATCACAAAGCAAAATCTTACAGCAAGTAAGCACACAAAAAGAGTAACAGAAATAAGCAAACACAAATCAATAGACAATACGAGAGAGCATTTTGTGGGTGTGGTAAAAGCAAAGGGGCTCTGACTCAGCATATGCTGGAGAGGCAGACCACTCCAGCGCTGGTCTTCCGTCAGTACCCGGTAGTGTACGGACGTGCAGCACTCGGAAAACCGAATAAATTGGCAGTAATTTGGTATTTCAATGTCAAAATAAGCATAAATTAAATTATTATTGCATTATATTACTATGTGTACATTGTGTAATATTATATTGAGTAAATACATAGATTGGATTGTAATCAAATAAATGTCATTGTAAAGATAATTATAATAATTTAAATTGTTGCATAATATTTAAGTGTCTTGCTTCGTGATAACGAAGTAAAATAAAATAATAATAATAATTGTGATAATAATGTAATCGGAATAATAAAAATAATAAGGCTGCAGCTCAGCAAAATGCTAATCAATGGTGACTAGCGTTTCAAGACTGGCACATATATTTTGGGCACCGGCTCCAAATTATACTTCTACAATACCTACATGTATAAATACTTCTAATTGTTTAAATTATTTCTAACTTTTTAGTGCTGTAGTTTTTCGAAGTCGGTTTTTATTTATTATTTATTGTTTGTTCATTTGTAGACCACATTTCTTCCTTTCTTTGTCTAGCGTATCCAACATAAATTCCAAGTCCACAGAGACTCTGTGGACTTGGAATTGTGGCTTCTAATCTCGGATATTAGGACAATATCGTCTGCGAAGCGTAGGTTATTGAGATATTCACCGTTTATGTTTATGCCTATAATTTTCCAGTTTAATTGTCTGAAAACATGTTCTAGTAGAGCAGTAAATAGTTTTGGCGAAATCGGGTCACCTTGTTGTACACCCCTTCTGTTATCAAAGGGCTCTCTTTTCCTTTCTAATTTCATCATAGGCTTGCTGTTTTTGTAGATTTCTTTTAATATTTCTATGTATCTATTTTACACTCCCTGTTCCCTTAGCGCTCTCCATAGAGGCTAGTGTTTTATGGAATCGAATGCTTTGACGTATTTTGTACAAAGGCTGTGTAGAGCTTTCGGTCATTGGTCGATGGTTGAGTAATTTCCTCTTCTAAAAAAAATATTATTTATTTATTTAAATCACAAAAAATTACAGTCTAGACTATTGCGTTTTACAATTAGTAACTATGATAACGATTGAATTGCAATAGAAAATCACAATCACTTAAAAAATGAGACACAGTAAGATGAAACGTACAATAAAATTATGATACAATGATTTATAATATAATGTAGGACATACTTTCAATACATGTAATACAGAGAAATTTGTAAACAGGCTCGAAATTTCACTGATGCCTGCACTTGCCCATTAGCTCAGTTGGGAGAGCGCTGGCACGGTTAGCCAGAGGTCGCGGGTTCAAGCCCCGACATGGGTGGAATTTTTAGCCTCTAAATAGGTTTTAAAATTGTCCTCAGCACGGGTTAGTGCAACAAAAAGAATATAATCATAATTGTTAATTTTCTTTCATACCTAAGTTAAGATTAATAATGATTTATAATGATTAATCCTCATGCTTCAAAAGCATGTAGCATGTAACGTAACGTAGATTTGGTAATAAATCATTGTTACTTGTTAGTTTACATACATAATAATATGGTGATAGTTATAAAAAAACCCAAAATTACTTCACGTAAGCATAAACAAACAACATCAGGACTACGTTTTGAGCATCTTATGGTCAGCGCCGGCCAACTTGTTTACACGTATCGGATTATGGACGTCAGACTCTTAAGCAGTTAACTTAGACATTTTTTTTTTCAACTTTACGATACTTCCTACCAGTTTGAATTTTGATTCACAGTTTGGAGTCAACGGTCGGAAACCACGAATATTTACAAATATATTGTAAATATTCTTACTGAAAAATCATTAATAATACTGTTTTTAACAATGAAAAGAACATTCCCTCAAAAAACGGCGTACGAATTCAGAGTCACCCTGAATCGTAGCCACTGTGCTAAGCCGCGGACTCAGACAGACAGACAGACAGAAAGACCGATGGACGGACCGACATGGCGAAACTGTAAGGGTTCCTTGTGGACTACGGAACCCCAAAAATCTATAAAAAAAGTTTCTGTTTCCAATGGTGGCGCCCTCATGGAATCCCATGGCATGCAGGATAGAAGAGTGCATATGTGCAGGGTGCGTATGTGTTTTATGTACTTAGGTACTAGGCAAGTTTTCCGCGCAGCGTTTTCACCTGGAAAATAATTCTAAGAACAGCGCAAACCACGAGGCACCCCTCCTTTTGTTACAGAGTCAATATTTGCCGAATGATTATTATTTATTGCCATTTATTAAAACCGATCAAGAACAAAGCGCAACTTTACACAAGTGCACGCAAGAAAAGAAATATGGCCTACCGATTTGTTTCAGATCGATATTTATGTACTGTTTGCTCAATTTCATGCGTGCTTTTCTTGTATAAAAGGGGCAATTGAAGTTTTTGTGAGCATAGACAAGTTTTACTTGGCCTACCAGCAGTCACCACAGCCAGAAACAAAAGATGCGCTTGCTCATTATTCTGGGGCTGTTCGCCCTTACTGTAAGTGCACCTTTCTTTTTTCCCCAGAGCCCGGTTCATAGAACTACAATTCACGGTTTACAATGAGTATTCGATGTATATTGCGAAGCTGACTAAGCCACAGATCAACAAGTAGTAAGCCTCTGCTACGCAATGTACATCGAATGGTCATGATAAACTATGAGTGGCAGTTTTATGGGAGGCGGCCCTGAGGGCTTTTTCACATACTGGAGTTTCCGTTTGATTACAAATGACGTTCTAATAAGTGCTAAAACAAGTTCGTTTGAAATAATTTGTGTAGCTAAGGAAACGTACCCATACTGCGTGACCTGTTTAGGTAGGAGGGGGGGTCTTCGTCAAGCGGTCAATATTTTGCCTTATTTTATGTCATCACTAGTTAAGCCTTACTTTGTTTTAAGTTTTTTTTTTCTGATGAGGTAATAAATACTTTTTATCTTTATCTTATCTTATCTTATCAATATTCTCTCGGGAAATCTCGCGGTGTTTCGAGCTATATTTAAATTACGGCGCGCAGCGTTGGGCGCTTTGTACTCACAGGTGGCACTGCACATATACCGGGACGCCAGCTGATTTAAAACTGAGTTTTTATACTTTTTTTTAATTATAGTGACCCAAATTTTTATTCAAGTTTTTAATAAATGGGTCACGTAGCATGGGTACGTTCCCTAAGTAGAGTAAGATGACCGCCAAAGAATCCGGACCTCAGCGTATGTGAATAAGCCCACGTTTTAAATACAGGGTTATTTTTAAAGCGCTGAAAAACTGAAAAACGTCACTTAATGTTCCTTTTAAACAAAACAACTACAACAACATTTTATATACTTCGTACGTGGCCTCTAACGAATGGGCATTGTCCTAAATAATGACAATAGTTACAAATGATACGGCAATTTAAAGGTATAAAGTCAGTAAATATAATAATTTATAGTTAGTAAAATTAAATTATTTCTTTTATATTTTGTGAATAAGTTTAAGTAGGTACTTTCAATCCACTTTCGTTTTACACGTGAAATGGGTTTTAATATTTTTGAGTTACGTGAAATTGTTTTATTGGCTGTTTTTTTGCAATTATGCACTACAATAATTCTACACCTTTTTCTACCCCAAAATTAAATATAATTAAATAGTGTATTCCACTCGGTTACGTTACGGCCGATTTGACAACACTAATTCAAAAATTAAGCTTCTATCAACTGTACAATCGTTGCTAAACAAAACCGAAAATAAAAATTTGAATGCAAAACCTTAAACAACGTAGTACACAACTTTGAGACAAATGCTTATTGATGTGCTTAAGCTTCTCAGTATTCATGTTCAGTAAAAATAACCTTGTATAGTGTCTTTAAATAAAGCCTGCCACGCACTAGCACTGCGCAGTAACGCACCTCGCAGCATGCATGAAGTAGCATAACGATGCGAGTAGCTAGTTCTAACGCGCTTAAATGTCAAAAGATTCCAATATGGTAGTTGACAAAATGTTTTTTTATTCTTGCCTGACAGGCACTATTAAATGATAAAAAAGCCTTATGAAGGTTTTTTTCTACGATTAATAATTTTAATATTACGGAACGACGACAGGTTACTGTGGAACAGTAAGTCTAGTAACGTGGTACAAAAACGCTCCATACGAATCGGATGCAAACTATGACGTCAGCTGCGAGTGCAAGTTCTCATTCTTTGAATTATCTCGTAAAATTATGTTCTTTTTACGTATCTTATTAGAAAACGTTCATAATTTCATGGAAAATGCAACAAAGTTTTTATTATTAAAGTAATCATGATTATTCACATTATTTATGGTAAACATACAAATCCATCCCAATCTAATTTTGAGTCAACTAAGGTCTTGTCAAATTCTGACGTTTACCGCATCTCAATGCGTGGCTCTCGCCGTCATTCTACCTGTACTACAGATGTTTTTAAATGTTTTTATGGTCGCGCTTAACTGTGACATGCTTTATTCGCGATTTATTGACGTTAAGGGCAACTGCAACAAATATGTAAAGGTTGACCTGCTGCAAACTGTACAGTCAACAGAACATCGACATTTACAAGCGAGCATTCCACTCAAACGATACAAACACGTCGTACTTCTGAGAAAAGTGACGTTTGAAAGATGACAGTACTACATTTTTAAGTGTAGAACAGAAGTGTACACGGTTCGAAAATATTAAACTTGCAACATAAAATGTTGCTATGTTTCAAGAACAAAATCGGAGATTACGTAATTTAGGTAATCTCTATTTTACGTACGTAAAGTAGATAGATATGTGTAACGTACGCTAAGTGTAATTTACTACCGATCTTTCCGGGCAGCCCTAAACTATCGATTAAAAAATACTAAACCTTAGAAAATCGATAGTTCAAACTGTAATTTATATTACGGGCCTAAGTAAACTTTAAAGAAAAAACAGACATTTCTTATATATATATATTTATGTGTTTAATAATTAATACTTTCATTGCACTCACGTAAAAAAGGGGTACAATGCGACAAACTCTATGCCATAAGCAAAACTTCCATAACAAAAACGGTTTTCTTGCCAACCTTTCGATGTTTAAAATAGTATAAAGTTTTCGCCCAAAAACGTGCTAACGCGGTTCTTATGGGCCCCAGTCTGGTCCTTCGCCAGGGATGGGTATGCTGTCCAAGGATTGGCTCGACGGCCACTGGCCTGCGGCCCACAAACATAAACTTGCCACGATGAAGCATCTTGACCATTCCGAGTTCAAAAAGTCGCGTCACAGTAAAGTGAGTAGAAAACTTTGGCCTTTGCATCTACTTAGTGATGATTTATGCAGCGTCCAGTGGCACCATCACCCACACTAGATGGTTAAAGGGACCACGGAAGTGAGTAGAACCGTTTTTGTAAACACGCAAAATTTACGATGAAAGCTGTCAGCGAAAGCAGCTAGGGTCTGCCAACCGTACCTACTATACTATAATATAATATATAGTATTGTACTATATTTCGAGTCTGCCGCGTACTATGGTTTAGTACTATAATACCGCTTTTTTTTTTAACGTACAAGTTTTTTCGAACTTTATTCTGGAAAATAGTATAATTGACCGAAAAAATGTTGGCAACCCTATCCTATAAGCCCACTACAGCGCCGCTAGCATGATCATCTCTCTCGCACGCGAGAAATAGTCAAAAAGTCACCGCATCCCGCCTTCACTTAACAGGTGAACGGGATAGCGCGAATCTTCGCTGCTACCGTTATGCTATCGGAGCTGCATAGGTAATAGGCATTCTCTGAGAGTAATCAAAGTGTAATGACCGGTTCCTATATTTAAAGAATCGTTATTGGTAGGTAATCGGCAACTTATCCTTAACAAGCGTCCCGTAACTTGAATGGCTGTTTGATGTTTAAAAAATTGTATAGGCACTTTACAAATTGTTATATGCATACATTTGTCGTACGGCACGTTATTCGAAATTCTTGAGAAGACATTTTAACCATCCGTAAGCAAAACGAGTCGTGTTTGAACATAGGAACCGGGCATTAATCACCACGCGTGCCCACCGGAGAATAGCGATATGATTATTCTCAGCCGCTATGTCGCCTTAAAACGAGAGACAAGCGAAGTCGCGTTATATTTTATTAACAAATATCCCTAACAGTATTTTTTCTTTCTTTCAGGTGCTAACCGCAGAAGCCACTCGTAAGTTTATTTTTGGTCTAATCTAATGTGTCTCATCATCAACCCATTATGTCCCCACCGAGGGGCACGGGTCTCTTCCCTGAGGAAGGTATAGGCCATACTCCACCACGGGGGCCAAGTCCGGATGGGTGGAGGCTTGTAGGCTTGTGGAGTATTTTTTTCTGCTTTACAGAATTAACAACGTCATCGAAGTCATTTTATTTTATTTTTATTTTATTAATTTTACGAAGTCCACAGCACAAAGTTACAAAAGATAGGCAATTAATGTAGACCAAACATAGGCCAATTACGGACTAGTATTTTTTAAACTTATCTTATTTACAAAGCACAGTTAGAAACTATACAGCCAAGCATACAAAATAAAGCAAAACTAACGTAAATCTTGCAAAGTTTGGCGCGTGTGTGTGTGAGTGTGTGTGTGTGTGTGTGTGTGTGTGTGTGTGTGTGTGTGTGTGTGTGTGTGTGTGTGTGTATGTGTATATGTATGTGTGTGTATGTGTAAGAATGAAGAGAAAGACTAGACTTCAAGTTTTACCCTTTAAAGTTTCTAATAACCTGCTGTTTGAAAGTTTCTTGAGACACATGAAATATATCAATGTCTGAGAAAAATTTATTGTATGTTTCAGGCAAGCGACAGCTTATAGAATTTTGAGCATAGTTCGTGTGGACAAAAGGAATGTGGAAGATACTATGCATGTCATGTCGAGTGCGAGTAGATGGGGCTCGTAAGTTTAGTAAAGTATTAACTAGTTCAAGGCTGTCAATAGTGCCGCTGCAGATTTTATATAGAAATTGCATGTCTAAGATTTTACGCCGATCCACAAGAGTCATTATATTATGTCTCTGGCAAGAAGTCAGGTAGTCATCGTTGGGGTAGCCAGATCTGTAGTTGAGATGGCGTAAAAATTTCTTCTGAAGGCGCTCAATTAGATCTTGATAAATCATTCAGTCGTTCGAGTCATTTTCAATGGTTTTTTTTATGAAATTTTACTATAAAAGTAAGTTGGTTGCCTATTACTCGTTAACTAGTAAAGCCTACTTAGCCGTGATACTTTTCCTTTTAAGTTCATTATATGTGCTTCTACCCTGAATTTTTTCTCGTTTCTACAATCAACCTTTTAGCCAGGAGAGGGGGGGACACTCTACTCGCACAAAAAAGCTTAATATTTCGCAAACAGAACCCTAAATCAAAAAATTGACTTCCTACACCCACAATATTTTTCGATGTCCCTCATGACATGGTAGACGAGAAAAAAAAATCTTCCCCACTTTTCATGGGAGGTTGGTTGGTCGCCTGTTACTCGTTAACTTGTTAACTTGTAGCCTGCTAAGCCATGATAGTTTTCCCTTTATGTTAATTATAATAATATTAATAATATGAGCTACGTTTCACGTATCTACAATCAACCGTTTAGCCGGGAGATGGCTGGGACGCCCTCTAATCGTACAAAAATTTGCACTTTAAAGCTTAATAGTTCTCAAACAGAACCCTAAATCGATCTTCCTACAATATTTTTAGACGACCAATCCAATCCTAGTTTGGGTGCCAGTAACCACTTGTTTAACCCTTTTCTAAATAAAGTATTTTTTTCATTTTTTTTTTTCATACGACACACTAAGCGTCAAAAAAAATGCATCCCCAATTTAGGTGTTGTGGTGACCCTAAAAAAATTTTTAGATTTTATTCTACGGTTTTGCCGGCGTGATTTCTATACATGTCTGCAAAATTTCAGATTTCTAGTATTAATCGTCTCTGAGCTACGCCGCGGACAGACAGGCAGTCAGACAGACAGACAGACGGACGGACATGGCGAAACTATAAGGTTTCCTTGTGGACTGCGGAACCCTAAAAATAACATCTATAAATTTAGACTATTACTTTTAAGTAGAGACGTAAATAAAAAATAAAAATAGTTGAGAAGTCTTGTTTCGAGTTGAGAAATCTTGTTTAAAGAATGTGCCAACAATTATTACCGCCTCTCCGTCTAACAGAACAATGACACGCGGACCCGCGGCGCGCGCGCACCGCTCTGGCTGGCTACTAATGTTTCTAATAGACTAGAGTTTGTGTAGAGATATTTTTGAAGTGCGTTTTTAGGGTTCCGTACCCGAAGGGTGCCAAACGGGTTCCTATTACTAAGACTTCACTGTCCGTCTGTCCGTCTGTCTGTCTGGCTGCCTGTCTCTCTGTCACCAGGCTGTGTCTCATAAACCGTGATAGGCAGTTGAAATTTTCAGAGATGATGTATTTTTTTTGCCGCTGTAACAAACAGGATAAAATAAATATTCAAGAGCCCCCATACAACAAAAGTAATTTTGCCGTTTTTTGCTCGATATTAATAACGGCAACAGGTAGACGCTTGAAATATTCACAGAATATTTCGTTCTATATTCGCTTCAAAAATAAATAATTCAATTATGTAATATATAAGCAGCCTATATACGTCCGACTGTAGGGCACAGGCCTTCTCTCAGGGAGAGAGTATGGGCTTAATCACCACGCGTGCCCACTGCGGATGGGCGATTTCAAGCGCTGGGGTGTGTGATACACAGGTTTCCTCACGATGCTACTATAATTTCACAAATGTACATAACTTAGAAAACAAAGTCATAGGTACATGCCCGCACCGAGAATCGAACCTGCGTCTCTCGTTTCCGAGTCCAATGTTCTACCCACTAGGCTACCACCACTCTTAAATTAAATTAAAATAAAATAAATATTTAAGAGGGGCTCCCATACAACAAACGTTGTCTAAAGACAGCGCTCGCCATCTAGTGGCCATTTATGTAACCTTCACAACGCCGATGTCATTTCGTTAAATGTCAAATTTAAACGCTTATTATTGGTTTCTATTCTGTTCTCAAATTCGGTCTATGTCTAATGTTGTATAGATAATGATACGGAACCCTTTGTCCGCGAGTCCGACTCGCACTTGGCCGGTTTTTTATTTTATTGTTATTTTCAGTTGGTGCTGTTCCGAAGCCCTCTCCTCCGGGCCAAAAGGACTCACAGGTAACCAACAATTTGTTTAATGTGGTGAAAATAATTAAAAAAAAAAATAAAAAAATAATTGCGGGAATTGGTTATTTTTTTATGTAAGAACATAAAAGTGAAAGATCACTGCACGACGATTTTATTATCCGAAGTTTTCCTCGCAATCGAAGTGAAAAGCAGAGTGTGTAACTCAGGCCTAAACGTCCATTTTTTATCTTTGACTATATTATATTGGTCCTCGCTGCGCTCAGACCAATAAATTGCCTCGGATAAAAATGGATCGCTTTAAGCCCTTGTTGTACAATCTACCTACTATTACTCACTCTCAGAAAGTAGGCCTATTCTATGCTATTTTAAAGAAATACTTAAAAGTAAATTATAATAGTCATTTAAAAAAATATATTCATTTCACTTCTCATGCTCTGAAAGTGCTTATTTGTGCAGGATATAGACTGCACAAATCGAATTTTGTGCATAAGTGCATTAACGTATCTACTCATAAATGTATCTGTATTAAGGCAAAGAAAATGAGCCACACAGCCAAACACAATAAGAAGTTCATAGATTAGAATTTGTTACTTTATAATATTTACTTTAATTTACTTGCCTTATGTTTTTTTAAGACATAAAAGTTATTAAAATTTAAATTCAAGTCCGGTAGGTTATTTAATTAATTTAAGAAAATTATTACTGCAAAATTAATTTATTAGTAGGCTGTATAGGTCTGCGGTCCAAGCCTAATATCAATGTCGTAAGATAAAAAAAATATAGCGGCGGGAAACAGGTCTTGTTTTTTCGTGCGTTTATTAATTTCTTCAATTTGCTAAATTGTACTACTATTTTATAACTCGTCCACAAAACCATTTTATCCTCGACATTACTATCAGTCCTCGCTTTCGGCTCGGGTTGCTAAAAGTCTCGGATAAAAATGGTTCGTTTTGTGCACTTGTCTACTATTCTACTATTCTTTTCTACTATTCTACTATCTACTATTTTAAACGCCTTTGAAAAAACTCTCAAACTTAAGTTTTTTTTTACTTGCTTGTTTTCTTTGCATAGCTTGTGGTACATACTTCGTTTTTACGTTAACTAGTACTACCTATACTCAGCTGACTTAGAAAAAATCATGTTTTTTCACATTAGAATATTCGTAAAAATTGTATAACAACAGTACCTACGCCTCAGCTACGAAAACATAAGTCGGGATGATTTGAACAGCCCAGAGGTTCTCTACCTCCTGGCCTTTGGCCCTGTATGCATAATACAAGTCCCCTGTAATGAAATTATCCTTTCCACGAAACGAGCTCCCAAAGAAAATCGTCCATGTGTTTCACCAATTCACTTTCGATTTCATCTGTCAGAGCTAACTTCAGAGTCAATTAGCAGCTACGACACCAGCCGACTAGCCGACTACTTATAAATAATTTAATTTGAAAACCTATTTAGAGGCTTTTTTCCTTTAAATTATCTTCAGCACGGGTTAGTTCAACAAAAAGAATATAATAATACAATTTGCACAATTTAATAAATACCATTAAATTTAAATTACATCTACATTATTAGAAAAAAATTGTACTTACTCGTACTCAACTTTAATTGCACAGCAACAACAGCAACAGCAACAACAGCAGCAACAACAACAGCAACAGCAACAGCAACAACAGCAACAACAACAGCAAGAACCGCAAAAGCAACAACAGCAGCAACAACAGGAGCAACAACAGCAGCAAGAACCGCAAAAGCAACAACCGCAAAAGCAACAACAGCAGCAACAACAGCAGCAACAACAGCAACAACAACAACAGCAAAAGCAACAACAGCCGCACCAACAGGAGCAACAACAACAACAACAACAGCAGCAGCAACAACAACAACAACAACAACAGCAAAAGCAACAACAACAACAACAACAACAGCAAAAACAAGGTAAAAATATTTTTAACTGACTTCAAATAAGGAGGAAATTCTCAATTCGTCGGAATCTTTTTTTTATTTTTTTTTATATAAATTCAGTGAAACAAGTATTGGAATGATTTGTTCCAAATTTAATTTATTGGTTTTTTTTTTGTTAGATTGGAACACTGAGCACTGTTTTCCATTTTATTGCGGAGTTTGAGTTGTGTCTGTTATTTAGATTAAATACAAAGTCCAGTCATTGCGTCGGAAAAAAGCGGGTTAGAAATGCATGTGGACCGAGATGGCTAAATTTTGGATATTAAAGTATTTTAAAAACCTATTTAGAGACTAAAAGTCCCACCCATGCCGGGACTTGAACCCGCGACCTCTGGCTAACCTTGCCAGCGCTAAAAAGAAAGAATATAATCATGTATTATTGCGATATAATTCCGATGTCAAAACCTAACTGCAAAGTGATTTACTCGGGGCTGCAAGTGATGTGAATTGCTTCGGCCAGATGTTGCTGCCTGTATGTAATACAGAGAAGTTTGTAAAGAGGCTCGAAATTTCGCTGATGCCTGCACTTGCCCATTAGCTCAGTTGGGAGAGCGCTGGCACGAGTAGCCAGAGGTCGCGGGTTCAAGTCCCGGCATGGGTGGCATTTTTAGCCTCTAAATAGGTTTTTAAAATTGTACTCAGCACGGATTACTGCAAAAAAAAGAATATATTAAACTATTGTATCAACATTTTCGTATCTCAACTGGGTATTGCAAAAAAATTAAATTTAGCCCTTTTTGAAGTTGGCGGAAATTGCACATAGGAAATTTCGGTCGACAAGTTGAAGCTAAGCTTTTCTAGCCCCCCACGTAATGTCCAAAATTTTCAAATGTATGTAATGACTGGACTAACAGTGCTATTTTTATTTACATCATATCTAGTGTTTATTGTAACAAACGGCAATATAATGGACAAAAACATCGAACAAAGAGTTTGTCTTTAATTTTGCATCGCCACTGGAATTTCGTGTTCAGAGTTACTGAAAATGTCCCAAAATTTAGGTCAATTGAAAAACGCTAGCGTGCACGGCTAAAGGGGAGAGCCTCGCGAGCATCCACCTACTTCCGCGACCAGGTAACTCGAGCGAACGTACAAAATTGTAACGCCTTGGTTTCAGGAAACTCGTCAACAGAAAAAACCAAATCTGGGGAAGTAACTGTGAGTAAAACACAAAGCTCAAACAAGACTCAAAGTGAGTCGGAATCCGACAGTCAAAGCCATAGTCAGACCCAAAATGAATCGCAGTCACATTCCCAAAGTGAGAGCAAAAGTCAAACGCAGACCCAAACTGAAAGTTCTACCACAAAGAAAACTACTGCTGTTGGCAATAAGAGTGGTAACAACAGTGATTCTCAGACCCAATCTCACAACCAAAGTGAATCACAGAACTCTACCGAAAGTCAAAGCCAGAATCAGTCTTCTACCGAAAGTCAAAGTCAGTCCGGGAGTCAAGCCCAAAGTAACGGTGTAAACAAAGGAGGCTCCGGTACCCAAAGTCAAGCCCAGGATAACGATGGAAACAAAGGAGGCTCCGGTAGCCAAAGTCAGTCCCAAAGTCAAGCCCAGGATAACGATGGAAACAAAGGAGGCTCCGGTAGCCAAAGTCAGTCCCAAAGTCAAGCCCAGGATAACGATGAAAACAAAGGAGGCTCCGGTAGCCAAAGTCAGTCCCAAAGTCAAGCCCAGGATAACGATGGAAACAAAGGAGGCTCCGGTAGCCAAAGTCAGTCCCAAGGTCAGTGAAAAGAAACCTAATTAATCAGCGCGTTTTAAAAAAGAAGCTTATACAATCCCCACATTTCGTCGGCATCAGCGCAGAGTTAATCACTGACATGCTAGTTACTCACACGAAAGCATACCAGTGGCAGGTAAATAGTAGACATACATGTTATGCCAATAATTATCTAGTTAGAGTTATTTCCTCCTTCCTTGTCCTGGGAAGCAATGGTCTTTTAGACCGAAGGTAGGTACAACAACCCGACCGAACCTCGGCCGGTTTCACACTGGTGTACAATAGCAGTAACGAAACGACATCTAATTTCATTCATTTACCGTTCATTAGTTCATTCCAGTCACTTTCCATTCCATTTGTTTCCTTTTAAGAATTAACTTATTTTCCAAGAATTAACTTATTAATACCGTTCCTATTCCATTATTGGCATCCATTTAGCGGAGGGGACTAGTTTACACAACACAGGGAATCCTAGTATACTAGAGCCTCATCCTTTTGTATTGTAATTGTTTTTGGAACAAATGGTATGTGAATAGCTCAGATACTCAGGTTTCCTCACGATGTTACTATAATTTCACAGATGTACATAACTTAGAAAACAAAGTCATAGGCCCGCACAGAGAATCGAACCTGTGTCTCTCGCTTCCGAGTCCACTAGGCTACCACCACTCTTAAATTAAATTAAAATAAAATAAATATTTAAGAGGGGCTCCCATACATTAAACGTTGTCTAAAGACAGCGCTCGCATCAAGCGGCCATTTATGTAACCTTCACAACGCCGATGTCATGTCGTTAAATGTCAAATTAAAACGCTTATTATTGGTTTCTATTCTGTTCTCAAATTCGATCTATTTTAATGTTGTATAGATAATGGTACGGAACCCTTTGTCCGCGAGTCCAACTCGCACTTGGCCGGTTTTTTTATTTTATTGTTATTTTCAGTTGGTGCTGTTCCGAAGCCCTCATCTCCGGGCCAAAAGGACTCACAGGTAAAACCAACAATTTGTTTCATCATCATCAACCCATGATGTCCCCACCGAGGGGCACGGGTCTCTTCCATGAGGAAGGTATAGGCCATACTCCACCACGGGGGCCACGTCTGGATTGGTGGAGACTTGTAGACTAGTGGCTCGTCTACTGTCAGAAGTTGTCAAGCCGCCCTAAGGCCTCTGACTTGGCTTAACGACTGCCATCTATCGACGGCAGCCGGCACCAACAGCTTAACGTGCCTTGCGAAGCACGGAACCGCTCGGAAAAATGCCACTAGCGTTAGGCATAGACGGCGACCCATCCATGCACTGAACGTGCCCAGTGTTGCTTAACCCTCGTGATCGTTTAAGATCACTCAGGCAGCCGGGGCTACGAGCCATTTGAACAATTTGTTTAATGTGGTAAAAATAATTAAAAAAAACATTAATAACTAAATTGGCGGGAATTGGTTATTTTTATGTTATTTTACTGCACGACGATTTTGTTATCCGAAGTTTTCCTCGCAATCGAAGTGAAAAGCGCTTATTTGTGCAGGATATAGGCTGCACAAAATCGAATTTTGTGCACAAGTGCATTAACGTATCTACTCATAAATGTATCTGTATTAAGGCAAAGAAAATGAGCCACACAGCCAAACACAATAAGAAGTTCATAGATTAGAATTTGTTACTTTATAATATTTACTTTAATTTAATTGCCTTATGTGTTTTTAAGACATAAAGGTTATTAAAATTTAAATTCAAGTTCGGTAGGTTATTTAATTAATTTAAGAAAATTATTATTGCAAAATTAATTGAATAGCAGGCTGTATAGGTCTGCAGCCCAAGCCTAATAGCAATGTCGTAAGAAAAAAATATAAAGCGGCGGGAAACAGGTCTTGTTTTTTCGTGCGTTTATTAATTTCTTCAATTTGCTAAATTGTATAACTATTTTATAACTCGTCCACAAAACCATTTTATCCCCGACATTACTATCAGTCCTCGCCTTCGGCTCGGGCTGCTAAAAGTCTCAGATAAAAATGGTTCGTTTTGTGCATTTGTTGTAAAATCTACTATTTAAAACGCCTTTGAAAAATCTCCTAAACTTAAGTTATTTTTTAGCTTGTTTTCTTTGCATAGCTGGTAGGTACTTCGTTCTTACGTTGACTACTATTACCTATACTGAGCTGACTTAGAAAAAATCAAGTTTTTTCATATTGTTTCACAATATTCGTAAAAATTCTATAACAACATTACCTACGCCTAAGCTACGAAAACATAAGTCGAGATGATTTGAACCGCCCAGAGATTCTCTACCTCATGGCCTTTCACTTGATTGTGTGTTTTTGGTACTGTATATACAGTACCAAAAACACACAATCAAGTGAAAGGCCATGAGGTAGAGAATCTGTATATAATACAAGTCCCCTGTAATGAAATTATTCATTTCACGAAACGAGCCCCCAAAGAAAATCGTCCATGTGCGCGTCCACAACGCGCAATTCACTTTTGATTTCATCTGCCAGAGCTAACTTCAGAGTCAATTAGCAGCTACGACACTAGCCAACTATTTAAATAATTTAATTTGAAAACCTATGTAGAGGCTATTTAGAGGCTTTTTCCTTAAATTGTCTTCGGCACGGGTTAGTGCAACAAAAATAATATAATAATATAATTTGCACAATTTAATAAATACCATTAACTTTAAATTATATCTACATCATTAGAAAAAAATTCTACTTACTCAACTTTGATTGCACAGCAACAACAGCAGCAACAACAACAACAACAGCAACAGCAACAGCAACAACAGCAGCAACAACAACAGCAACAGCAACAACAGCAGCAACAACAGCACCAACCGCAAAAGCAACAACAGCAACAACAACAACAACAGCAAAAGCAACAACAGCAGCACCAACAGGAGCAACAACAACAACAACAACAGCAAAATCAACAACAGCAGCACCAACAGGAGCAACAACAACAACAACAACAGCAAAAGCAACAACAGCAGCACCAACAGGAGCAACAACAACAACAACAGCAACAACAAGGTAAAAATATATTTAACCGACTTCAAATAAGGAGGAGGTTCTGAATTCGTCGGAATTTTTTTTTTCTTTTTATATAAATTCAGTGAAACAAGTATCGGAATGATTTGTTCCAAATTTATTTTTTTAGTTTTTTTTTTGTTAGATTGGAACACTGAGCACCGTTTTCGATTTTAGTGTTTGTAGAGTTTGAGTTGTGCCTGTTATTTAGATTAAAAACAAAGTCCAGTCACTACGTCGGAAAAAAACGGTTTAGAAATGCATGTGGACCGAGAAGGCAAAATTTTGGATATTAAAGTATTTTAAAAACCTATTTAGAGGCTAAAAGTCCCACCCATGCCGGGACTTGAACCCGCGACCTCTGGCTAACCTTGCCAGCGCTAAAAAGAAAGAATATAATCATGTATTATTGCGATATAATTCCGATGTTAAAACCTAACTGCAAAGTGGTTTACTCGGGGCTGCAAGTGATGTGAATTGCTTCGGCCAGATGTCGCTGCCTGTATGTAATACAGAGAAGTTTGTAAAGAGGCTCGAAATTTCGCTGATGCCTGCACTTGCCCAGTAGCTCAGTTGGGAGAGCGCTGGCACGAGAGCCAGAGGTCGCGGGTTCAAGTCCCATGGGTGGCATTTTTAGCCTCTTAATAGGTTTTTAAAATTGTACTCAGCACGGGTTAGTGCAAAAAAAATAGAATATATTAAACTATTGTATCAACATTTTCGTATCTCAAAAATTAATATTATTAATATTGCAAAAAAAATTAAATATTGCAAAAAAAAAATTTAGCCCTTTTTGAAGTTGGCGGAAATTGCACATAGGAAATTTCAGTCGACAAGTTGAAGCTAAGCTTTTCTAGCCTGTAATTCTAGTATGTAATGACTGGACTAACAGTGCTATTTTTATTTACATCATATCTAGTGTGTATTGTGACAAACGGCAATATAATGGACAAAAACATCGAACAAAGAGTTTGTTTGTCTTTAATTTTGCATCGCCACTGGAATTTCGTGTTCAGAGTTACTGAAAATGTCTCAAAATGTAGGTCAATCGAAAAACGCTAGCGTGCACGGCTAAAGGGGAGAGCCTCGCGAGCATCCACCTACTTCCGCGACCAGGTAACTCGAGCGAACGTACAAAATTGTAACGCCTTGGTTTCAGGAAACTCGTCAACAGAAAAAACCAAATCTGGGGAAGTAACTGTGAGTAAAACACAAAGCTCAAATAAGACTCAAAGTGAGTCGGAATCCGAAAGTCAAAGCCATAGTCAGACCCAAAATGAATCGCAGTCACATTCCCAAAGTGAGAGCAAAAGTCAAACACAGACCCAAACTGAAAGTTCTACCACAAAGAAAACTACTGCTGTTGGCAATAAGAGTGGCAACAACAGTGATTCTCAGACCCAATCTCACAACCAAAGTGAATCACAGAACTCTACCGAAAGTCAAAGCCAGAATCAGTCTTCTACCGAAAGTCAAAGTCAGTCCGGGAGTCAAGCCCAGGATAACGGTGGAAACAATGGAGGCTCCGGTAGCCAAAGTCAGTCCCAAAGTCAAGCCCAGGATAACGATGGAAACAAAGGAGGCTCCGGTAGCCAAAGTCAGTCCCAAAGTCAAGCCCAGGATAACGATGGAAACAAAGGAGGCTCCGGTAGCCAAAGTCAGTCCCAAAGTCAAGCCCAGGATAACGGTGGAAACAATGGAGGCTCCGGTAGCCAAAGTCAGTCCCAAGGTCAGTGAAAATAAACCTAATTAATCAGCGCGTTTTAAAAAAGAAGCTTATACAATCCCAACATTTCGTCGGCATCAGCGCAGAGTTAATCACTGTATACACTTGCTAGTTACTCGCACCAAAGCATACCAGTGGCAGGTAAATATCAGCGGCTAGTATTTTTTTCCGGAAAATAACCCTGAGTAGACATACATACATGTTATGCCAATAATTATCTAGTTAGAGTTATTTTCCAAGAATCCTGGGTCCTGGGAAGCGATGGTCTATTAGACTGAAGGTCGGCCGGTTTCACACTAGTGTACAATAGCAGTAATGAAACGACATCTAATTTCATTCATTTACCGTTCATTAGTTCATTCCAGTCACTTTCCATTCCATTTGTTTCCATTTAAGAATTAACTTATTTTCCAAGAATTAACTTATTAATACCGTTCCTATTCCATTATTGTCATCAATTTACAACATTTTCTCTTTCATTATTACCTATATAGACTAGCTCAAACCATACTGATCGAGTTAATACCTAATGTATTCTAATTCGTATTTTCATTTAAGTAGATATTAATTTCCTATGCGATTGTATGCGTTTTGGTCCATTTTTTCTCATTCATCAAAGTGAATTGATTCTTATTTAGCATCAAACATTTTTTCTCTTTTAAGCACAAGGAGGTAGCACTGGATCACAAAGTCAAACACAGAGCCAATCCCAATCTAATAGCGGAAGCAACGTTGGACAAAGTCAATCACAAAATCAAAACCAGACGCCAGGTCAGCATCACAAATCCTCCTCTCATCACTCAAGTCAATCCAGGTCACAACGCCACTCAGGAAGACATCACCAATCCGAGAGCCAATCTCAAAGTCAGGTTCAAAGGCAATATCAAGGTAAAAGAGGTGGAAACGGAGGCCGAAGTCAAAGTCAGGCCCGAAGTCAATCACAAGGTAACAGCGGTGGTAATGGAGGCCAAAGTCAACGTCAGGCCCAAAGTCAATCTCAAGGTAACTGGGGTGGTAGCGAGGCCAAAGCCAAGGTCAGGCCCAAAGTCAATCTCAAGGTAACTGGTGAAACCAAAGTCAAACGTTAGGTCAACGCCAAAATACCAATCACCGCTGGGGAAATAAAGGTCGTCACGGAAAGAGAGGTCACGATCAAAGGCAAAGTCAGCCTCAGAGGCATGGGGATAATGGAAGCCAAAGGCAATCCCAAAGTCGATTTAAATCAAAGTCAAGCTCAGACTTAATCACAGGAAGGACGCATCCGCAAGCAAGTGTCCTTCGATTAAAACGTCTACAAACCAAAACACACGTAGATATTGGATAGGTTCATAATATAGTAATATTTCGGTTAGTCTATATAACTTTTATGTTAATTATTTAGCTTCATATGTTTCAAAATAATGTGCAATTTTTGGGCAACCACGCCATCAAAATAGAAATCTCCTTGGTGTTTTCAAACTACTGCAAGGTTACAGGGATCAATGGAGCCAATACTGAGTCCAGCAAAAAGCTACAAACAGGTAACGAGTGGAAAATATTTCGTAAGAAACAAGAAGTCATCATGAGAAACGAAGCCAAAGTTCAATCAGGTAATGAATATATCTATAATCCCGAAGAAGTACTAATTACTTAAAGCTGAGGTAAAAGTTAGTTTTAGTCCTGGAATATCAGAATGAACCCAAGTTTGGACTTTAAAATGGTCCAACGAATTGTATTTAACTTTGAAGCGAGAGCGTCGCGGTAGAATTCACCAGTAAACCCAAGTCAAAGTTAAAGAGGTAACAGACTCAAAGTCCAATCTTAGTTTCGCCTTGGAAGTCAAAATGGGGGCAACGAATGGTAAGAACATCAAAGCGTCAAGTAAGAATTCAGCAGTAAAACCAGGCCAAAGTTAAAGAGCTAACCGACTCACAGTCCAACCTAAATTTGGACTTTGGAGTCAAAATGGGGGCAACGAATGGATATCGAGCAAAGATGGCCTAAGTCAAAGTCAATTGAGACCGACCGCAGTCATCATCTTCTGAACAAGGTAACTATTATTGAATCCTATTTATTTCCAGTTTAACGTCAAAAGTACTAAAGTTTTTTCTAAGGTTAACACGAGCACTAGACATAATAAAAACTGAACTTTCGTTTTTATTAGTGCTTAAGTTGTTTACTAACCTATTGAGTTTCTTACCAATATAATCTATACACGAGTCCAAACAATGATTAGTCATAATATAGCCACCCTTGTACCAATTTGAGACCTCTACGATTAGAAAGGTCTTACAAAATAAGTACATATATTTTTTATATCACGGCAACTTTGCAGCTTGCCGAAGAAACAATTTATTTGACATTAAAATGTACCGATATCCTTAATCGTCAGTTCAAAGGTAAAACTCATTTTGTGGCATAATTTCAGACAAAATTGATTGAGAGCCAAATGAGTTTTATCTGCAAAGGGATTACAGGAGCTTTGGTGTTAGACTTTTTTCACGTGACAGTTTCGTTATGGAGGACAATAGGCACTTTGTGTTTTTTCTTGTCGTAGATTTTCTCTTTAAAGAAACAAGACTAAATCCCGTTTTGTGTCAAAATGTTTACCTTTGAACCGACGCTTTGTGAATTCGCCCCTCCCGCCATCGACAACCTTTTTCTCAGATTCATTCATTCATATTCATTCGTTCGGTCATGATTGAGTACTTCATATACCTACAACTCGTAAAATGACACCTAGTCTAATAGTGTTACAAGGGTGGGTACGGGTCCATACAAAATGACCCGTTGTTCTTTATCCACTGCTGGGTCCACACCCACATCCAATAGTCAGTCACAATCCAATTACTTACTTATTGATTGTGCTGTGTGGTTGGTACCTAATAACTGACTGCAGAAGGAGGGTTATTTTGTCGGTACAGTCAAGCAACTCAACCTTTACATTTCAATTGCAAATTCGCCCGTAATTCGACTGACTAAAGGGTACGAATGTAAGGGTGGATCTGCTGACCACTCTCCGTACGTACATTTCGTACAGATTCGCGGGTCCATAGGGTCTTTTGAGGCATGCGTGGGCCTGAACCTTTTTTAAGTAGCCTATATACGTTCCACTGCAGAGAATCTATGGCCTTAATTACCACGTAATGGCAATTTCAAGCGCTGAGGTATGTGAACACCTTAGACACTCAGGTTTCCTCACGACGTTTTTTTTCCCCGTTAGCGAGTGGTATTGCTACTACAACTTCACAAATGTACGTGACTTAGAAAACAAAGGCATTGAAACATGCCGGGATTCGAACCCACGACCTCCCGAATGTGGGGCTGGCGTTCTACCCCGCCGCTACCACCGCAGTAGCCTTCCCATGTTCAGATAATAATCTGCTTGGATTTCGATTGTTTGTTTCACAAGACTTAACTTGTAATACTTTCATTCTTTTGTTTCATGATAATATGATCTCATACTCACTCAGTCAAGTAGTTAATAAACTAAATGTGGCATTTTTTTTACAGTAATCCACAAGCTCGTCGACATCGAACTCCCAGGTAAATCTAATACTTATTAGTAAGTATATGCAGTGCCCGCGACTACGTTTGCATGTTAAACGGACCTATAGCCTATATCCACATTATCCACCCTGAAGGTCCATTCTAAATGCCGTTGAAAGAATTTTTGAAATTTGATAAGTACTTTCGGAGATTACCTCCTACATACAGACTTACAAACTTTTCCTCTCTATAATAATCTCGTGTCACATTTTGTTATCGAACTCTTCCGCAGCAAAAACATAAAAATCGGTGAACAGCTTCACCGACTTTTAAGTATTTTTTTTTTTTTATGTGTATTACTGGTAGGTCTGAGAATAGGTCGTAGGTTAACTAACATAAATTATTTCTATTTCTATTAAAAGAAATACACGAAAGAATTCAAAATTAAACTTTCTGAACACTCAATGAACACCACCAAAAAATCTGAGATGGTTTTCAGAAACCTGTCTAATAGCCTATCCGTTCGACTTATGACCAATTCCATCTGCAATTTTTTCCTTCCACCGAACTTTTGTTTCGACAGCTGACGGCGTTCAGTACGAGATAGTGACCTACGAAAAATGGGTGAACGGCAAGAAACAGATCCTTATGGAAGTGATACCTGGTAAGTCATACCTACTATGGGGCCGTCCATAAATTACGTCATCGATTTTTTCAGATTTTAGACCCCCCCCCCCCCCCCCTATAATCATCCTATCGTCATTTCTTAATGACCCCCCCCCCCCTTCTCCCAAAATTGACGTCATTACTAGTTTGACAAAATAAAACATTGCAGATTTGAGAAAAATAGGGTATTATATGATTAAAACACTTGGTCATAGAATCACCTTTTATTATTTTTACTTTGGCAATAATCATTGATATAATATAACTACTTATTTTTTACTTTTCTTTGGATAACTCCCACGGAGTTTTCACCCATTCTTTTAAATTCTGGATCACGGGTAATATCTCCGTATCCTCCCGATATTCGTTTTGGCTCGATTCATCCACGTCTTCAACCCACTCAACGCGGTTTTTTTAAATAGATAGACTGATTATTAAAGAAGGTTTATATGTATAATACATGTAAGTACCACGGGCGAAGCCGGGGCGGGCAGCTAGTATTTTACTAGGTGTGCTGGAAGAAATTTCTTTTTAGAAATAATCTTTTTGTACGTGAAAAATAAACTATAAATAAATAAATAAGAATGACGTCAATTTCGAAACACACCCCCCCCCCCCTCATCTATCATTTACCGTCATCCGCAGACCAACCCCCCCCCCCTAATTTAGAATGACGTAATATATGGACGGCCCCTATTAAGGTACCTGGCCCCTCGTCCACGGCGACTTTATGTAGTGATGCTGTCACGCGTTTCGTAAACGCGCAACAGCATCGCTACGAACGCGCTTTGGTCGCATTTTCAACGCGCTGCAGAAGCGATGACAACGCGCTACTAACGCGCTACCTACAGCATCGCGACTGTATCGATGCAAACGCGCGACCGTGTCGGAAAACATCGGGAGGAAAAAGGAGGAAGGGGGGCGCGTGAGTAAAGCAACACAGATCGAGAGTGCTGTTGTCGATCGGTCCAACGGAACTGTAG
Organism: Yponomeuta malinellus; assembly: GCA_947308005.1. Taxonomy (NCBI): domain Eukaryota; kingdom Metazoa; phylum Arthropoda; class Insecta; order Lepidoptera; family Yponomeutidae; genus Yponomeuta; species Yponomeuta malinellus. Next base: position 2,823,753 of record OX371023.1, read on the forward strand.
CGATCGCAGGCATTTTTGTGCCGTTACTGAATCGCATTTGCATCGCGACAGAAGCGCGACGGTATCACGTTAAAGGTAGACTTCCGTGCATCGCGGCCGATCGCAGCCGCGCGCGATAGATCGCGTGCGACTGACGCGCGCGGCTGATGCGACAATAGTTATTGTATGAAAATGTATAGCGCCGTTTTTGTCGTCTGCCGCACGCGTCCGTCGCAGACTTTGGAAACAGCGCCATACATTTTCATACAACGACTATTGCCGCATCAGTCGCACGCGGCTGCGATCGGCGGCGATGCACGGAAGTCTACCTTTACATCGCGACTGAATTGTGTTTACGGTGGACGAGGGCACACTTCGTTTACCGAAGTGTTTTTTTTATTTTTTTTTGAGGAAATGTTCTTTTCATTGTGAAAAATAGAATTATTAATTCATCCGTCATAGTAACGTTTGTAAATATTCGTGATTTCCAACTCCAAACTGTGAATTCAAATTCGAAGTGGTAGGAAGTATGAAAAATGTTTTCTGATATGTTAAATGCTTAAGAATCTGACGGCCCGCGGCCGCCCGATATGCGTAAACCAAGGAAGGAGTAACGTTGGCGTAAACAATTTAAAAAAACCGGCTAAGTGCGACTTGACTCGCGCAGCGAAGGTTCCGTACAAGTTTGTAGTTATAAAATTTCAGGAATCGAGTCTCCCAGTTTTTTCCGAGCTGTTCCCAAACTTCAAAGACGATTTTTTTACGATTTAATTACAAATGTAGTTTTCGGATTTTTCCCTCTATTTTTAGTATACGCCGATATTATTTGCCAAATTTCGTAGCTCTAGGTCAACGGAAAGTACCCTATACCTTTTGATAAAAGATAAGATAAGATAAAACATTTTATTTGCTAAAGCATGGTATTTGTAAAAGAACATGCATGCTCCACCAGTTAAGGTGTGCAAATATTAGACTTTGAGAATTCCCTTGAATGTCGAAATATACGAATTTTTGCGGCATAAACGGCCGTATCTTTTTTTAACGTTAACTTAGTTAGAAGTTTCATTTCTTCACACCTTCAACGGACTTGTGTAGACCTGAGTATATAGGTATATGGTTTTAGCAGATTCTCGAATTCGATCTTTGTCTAATGTTGTGTACAACTCGTACGTACGTGTAGGTACGGAACTCGTCACTTGGCCGTTTTTTTATATTAATCATCACCAGTCAATTGACGCCCACTGCAGGACATAGGCCTCCTTCACGGTTTTCATAACCATGAGGGGTTTTGCCATAATCGCCACGCTTGGCAGGCGGGTTGGCGATCGCAGTATGCGGTTGGAATCTCGGGAAGACGCTGACGCCGTTCTCCTGGTAATTGATTTCCTGAGTCCCCTTCTACGACATCCACGGTCATGGAGTGACGCTATTCTTAATCCGGCGCCGCACGGAACGTTTTATATTAATATCATCACCCGCCAAAACTATCCCAGAATTTTATTGAGTTCGTTGTCAAGAGAATCTAAAAAGTTTACGATTGTTGTTGCCGACGACGACGCTCGAAACAGTGCAAGTACCCATAGTATAATTTATTTTGGGAGAGATAGATGCAGTGGCGTAGCATATGTCACTAGTACCTACCCGGTGCGGATTCCAAATTTGCCGCCCTCTTATTTTTGTAATCCATGTACCGTTTAAAAAAAATTTTTAAATCTTTTTACTCGCTAACTTTGTGAATATATCCAATGAAACGGTCATCGGTAATCGTTGAATCGTTATTTTCGGTAAGCAAAAAATGCTGTCGATTGCCTCCAAGGTGTAATTCGTGTTGCAACAATGTACGCGTAACGCGTATATTCGCTGTTTTTTTACTAGTAGCTTTTAGCTCAAAAGGCCGTTTAACAACTATTATATTAATATATACTGCCTAGTATTCATCAAAGGATTTATACTGCAAACTAGATACGCAGAATATCAATATGTACGTAGTTTCATACGAGAAGCCGCGAAATCGACAAATTGGGGCAACAATCCGCAAGCTTGTTTTTATATCTTGCTTTTTACTCAAAGTCATCAATGTCTTGTGAAACGACGGTCTGTCATTACCGTATTACGGTGAAGTACAAAGAATGCGTAAGGAGACATATTTATTTAAAACAAAAATTGAAACGAAATAAATTTCCTAAATAATAGGTTATTGAGAAACCTTGCGGTTGCATCACCCATGCATAGAACCTGCATAAGTACCTGGGTATTGGTAACATAAAAAAAGACGAAAAAAAACACTGAAAGAATTTTTTTTTTCTAACTGCCACCTCCGCAGCGCCGCCCCCGGCAAAGTGCCACCCGGTGCGGACCGCACCCTCCGCCCCCCCCCATGCTACGCCACTGGATAGATGGAGAGACCCTTCGCGTCTCCCTTATTCGACTATAGAGATTATCCCTATTAAATATTTATATTATTCGGGTTTTAGCATAGTTTTTATAGCGGGAAAATTTCAACTGCCTAGGTATCACGGTTCATGAGATACGGCCTGGTGACAGACAGACAGACAGACGGACAATGAAGTCTTAGTAATAGGGTCCCGTTTGGCACCATTCGGGTACGGAACCCTAAAAAAAGAGGACGGATAATACTAATGGATAACTGTAGATACGTGAGTGTAATAGAATCCTTGCCATGATCACCATGAGGAGAAGAACCCAGATGAGCGGATGACGATTAACCATCGTTAATCGTCATCCGTTGCGAGGAAGACCTACTCGTACCATCGCCTTTCCTGACATGAATGGCTTAATTTTTCGTCCAGCAATCTTTGAACGCATATTGCTTCGCTCGTAGACGGGATTCTCGAAATAACAGTCTGGTCGATTTTGTCAGTCGTTCAATGAAGAACAGTTTGCTGGTCGGTCCCTCGATTATGCCTTCGGAGGTGATGTTTTTTCGGACTTTCGCAGCTTTGAGAACCTCCTCTTTCTTTATTCTGCGTAGGAGTCTCACTACAACTGGCCTCGGGAAGCTTTTCTCTCCCTCAGTCCGGCGCGGGTTGCCCAGTCTACGTCGGTTTCCGCAAGCGCAACTCCGCCTTTACGGACCGGTCCGCCACTATGACGATGTGCTGCAGATTTTCGTTATTGTTCTCCGGTATACCGGCAATCTCGAGCTCGTTTGAGTGTCTTCTGAGTTTGTATATGGCTTTGTACCTCCAGCTGCTTAACAACGGCCCTGAGACCTCATCATCATCATCATCAGCCTATGCTTGTCCACTACTCGACATAGGCCTCTCCTATAGCACGCCACTGAGCACGGTCCTCGGCTACTCTCATCCAGCTCTTGCCAGCCGCCCAGCGAACATCATCGCTCCACCGAGTCTGAGGACGTCCTACACCTAACGCCCTGACAATCGACTCTTGCGTCATAATGCGCAGTCACGGACGTATGCAGGACTGGATGCAGTGTTGCCGTTTTAGCGCTTTTCTGGCTAGATCTAGCGCTTTTCTAGGCTTATCAGCGCTTCTTTTCGAACAATAACGTGCTAAAAAAAAATTAGTGGAATCTGGTGGAAAAATGAAATAGATATCGTCAGCCTTCACTTAGGCCAAAAAGTTGGTATCCGGAGCCGCAAAACAAAAAAAAAGATAAACCTACGAGTTCATTCGGGGAATCCTCAAGAATGAAAGATAACGTTTTGTCTAGTTTATTGTTTTGTCTCTTTTTACAGTAAACGATTTTACTATCGCTGTCTTACTCACAGTGTAAACAGAAAAGAACTGGTTTGTCTTACTTACTACGTAGCTACGTAGGTACTAAAGCGGCGCGTGGTTAATTTCTTGTTAGAATTTTAGTTTGTACTAGTTCGTGAAAATCTTAAATGGAAGTTCCTCTGAAGAAGAAGGCTTATGGCCTGAAATATAGTTATTTTTTCATTATAGGCAAAGTTCATGCTAAAATCTAGTGGAATTTTGCGCTTTTTTCAGCCCCGTTTTTACCAAAAAATAGCGCTTTTTTGACAAGCGTTTGGTGGTTTTATTTTCTTCCGAACGGCAACACTGCTCATCAAGTATTTCGGTAATCCTTAGTAATGATACCTTATTAAGCTAGGCTTAAGGACTCTGTATCCAACAGCCAATAAACGTTAAAAAAAAAAAGTATTTCGGTATTGGGGGGAACACCTGCGTCGGTCTTCTTGCTGGAGTTCGCCGAAGCTGCGCGCGAGTAAGGTGTACGGCCCATAAGCTAGTTAGTCGTAATAAGACGGCGTAATATTGATGCTGGCGAATCAGAGTGTTCGACACGAACGTTATTTGTAACACTAACACCAGTTTATACACGGCTGAATAACTTTCCATGTGTCTGAGGTTAGTTATAGTATATTTGCCGATAGATCTATTATAATTATAATGCACTGTATTAGGTACACAACAAACAGTAACACTGATGGCTGACAGTTTTGGTAGTTTACTGGGAATGCACTGAAACTAAAACAACTAGGTACATTCTGATTATATAACTAATTTAATTAAAATGCGGAGCTATTATTTACGTTTTTTAAGATGGAACTTACGGGATTCTTTGTGTCTAATGAATTATGATTTATACTGGTATTGAATTATTCCATTCCATTAGTCGTAGGATTATTCTATTAGTCGTATTCCATTCTTAAACGTTAAACACTCATTTATCATTTTTTTATCGTACAGTTGACTCTGGAACGCAAAATCAGAGTCAGTCACAGGCGCAGCAACAGCGCGGCAATGGACAAAGTCAAGGCCAAACTCAGGGTCAAAACAACGGAGGTAGCGGCAAAGGCGTAAATGGACAAAGCGATAGCCAAGCTCAGACTCAAAGCAGCGGAGGCAGCGGTAACAGCGGCAATGGACAAAGCCAAGGCCCAGCTCAGGGTAAAAACAACGGAGGTGGCAGCAAAGGCGGAAACGGACAAAGCCAGGGCCAGGCTCAGACTCAAAGCAGCGGAGGCAGCGGTAATGGCGGCAATGGACAAAGCCAAGGCCCAGCTCAGGGTCAAAACAACGGAGGTGGCAGCAAAGGCGGAAACGGACAAAGCCAGGGCCAGGCTCAGACTCAAAGCAGCGGAGGCAGCGGTAATGGCGGCAATGGACAAAGCCAAGGCCCAGCTCAGGGTCAAAACAACGGAGGTGGCAGCAAAGGCGGAAACGGACAAAGCCAAGGCCAGGCTCAGACTCAAAGCAGCGGAGGCAGCGGTAATGGCGGCAATGGACAAAGCCAAGGCCCAGCTCAGGGTCAAAACAACGGAGGTGGCAGCAAAGGCGGAAACGGACAAAGCCAAGGCCAGGCTCAGACTCAAAGCAGCGGAGGCAGCGGTAATGGCGGCAATGGACAAAGCCAAGGCCCAGCTCAGGGTCAAAACAACGGAGGTGGCGGCAAAGGCGGAAATGGACAAATTGATAGCCAAGCTCAGACTCAAAGCAGCGGAGGCAGCGGTAATGGCGGCAATGGACAAAGTCAAGGCCAAACTCAGGGTCAAAACAACGGAGGCAGCGGTAATGGCGGAAATGGACAAAGCCAAGGTCAGGCTCAGACTCAAAGCAGCGGTAACAGCGGCAACGGACAAAGCCAAGGCCAAACTCAGACTCAAAGCGGCGGAGGCAGCGGAAATGGCGGCAATGGACAAAGTCAAGGCCAAACTCAGGGTCAAAACAACGGAGGCAGCGGTAATGGCGGAAATGGACAAAGCCAAGGCCAGGCTCAGACTCAAAGCAGCGGTAACAGCGGCAACGGACAAAGCCAAGGCCAAACTCAGACTCAAAGCGGCGGAGGCAGCGGAAATGGCGGCAATGGACAAAGTCAAGGCCAAACTCAGGGTCAAAACAACGGAGGCAGCGGTAATGGCGGAAATAGACAAAGCCAAGGCCAGGCTCAGACTCAAAGCAGCGGTAACAGCGGCAACGGACAAAGCCAAGGCCAAACTCAGACTCAAAGCGGCGGAGGCAGCGGAAATGGCGGCAATGGACAAAGTCAAGGCCAAACTCAGGGTCAAAACAACGGAGGCAGCGGTAATGGCGGAAATGGACAAAGCCAAGGCCAGGCTCAGACTCAAAGCAGCGGTAACAGCGGCAACGGACAAAGCCAAGGCCAAACTCAGACTCAAAGCGGCGGAGGCAGCGGAAATGGCGGCAATGGACAAAGTCAAGGCCAAACTGAGGGTCAAAACAACGGAGGTAGCGGCAAAGGCGGAAATGGACAAAGTCAGTCCGACTCTTACCCCAGAGGCAAGATCTGCGTGTGTTACGACAGCTGGAAACAAATGCCGCCAAGCGTTAGAAAACAAGTCTCATTCGCCTAAGAAATTCCCTAAATGATGTAATTCGTAAAAGACGGATTCTGAACTCAATCGAAACGAAATTAATGACTTTTCTACGTATCGAAACTAAAAAGTCTTCTTTGTTCACGAATTTTAACTCGACGACTTGCAATTATTTTATAACTTACGATTTTATTATGAAAAAAATATATTTATCGTATTGAGCAAGATAAAACGCCTCTGTCATTTAAATAGATGGAGATGAAAAAAAATCAGCAATGTTCTTTGTTGTGACTACTTTACTGTAATATGGTAGGCACTTTGATAGCAAATAAAATATCATTTATTAATAATGTCGTTTCTTTTTATCTCCACCCACCTGTACTTAATCCCTGTTTCTCGTACCACTAGCAATCTGCTAAACTGCTGTTAAAAGCTCTCAGTTCGCTAAAGTGCATACAATAAAATAAAATAAAATAAAACCACTGACATCTTTTGAGAGTAGATTAACTGACTGTTAGTTTACGAGAAACCGTGGGTTTAGTGCGATGAAAGACAGTAGTTTAACCACTCGTCTGCCGCGACACAGATCTGTGTCCAACTTAGTATGGGCCACCTATACGTTGCGTTCCGCGAGGGCAGTTCAGGGGTTAATACAGTGAGCTACCCAGTGGAAGATACATTCTCACTTTTGAGTACCTAGTTGATGTCTTTCCGTGACGGTAGAGTCAAGTTTAAAGAATCCAAAAAACCGGCCAAGTGCGAGTCGGACTCGCACAAGAAGGGTTCCGTACTATTATCTAGACAACATCAGACACAAAGATCGAGAAAAAACGGCAAAAAATCACGTTTGTTGTATAGGGGGGCTCCCTTAAATATTTATTTGCTTTCAATTCAATTATTTATTTTTGAAGCGAATATAGAACTAAATCTTCTGTGAATATTTCAAGCGTCTACTTGCTGCCGTTATTAATATCGAGCAAAAAACGGCAAAAAAATTACGTCTGTTGTATGGGAACCCCCCTTAAATATTTATTATATTCTGTTTTTAGTATTTTTCGTTATAGCGGCGATAGAAATACATCAACTGAAAAAATTTCAACTGCCTAGCTATCATGGTTCATGAGATACAGCCTGGTGACAGTCACACAGACAGACAAACGGACGGACGGACGTCCGTCCATCACAGCCACAGCCCCAACGAGCGCAGCAGCCCGCGGGCGTGGCCTCCGGGGCCCCTCTACCAGCGATCGCCGCCCCGACCCAGGGAAAGAAGGCGAAGCGGGAGAGAGCCCCCGAAACCCAAGACGGGAAGGACACGGTCCTTGCGAAGGCTATCAAGGTCCTCCAAGAGGTCTTGGTGGCCGTTCAGGATGGCCACAACCCCGTCCCCACCATCCTCAGAGTTACGGCAAACCTCTGCGCGTAACACGCGAGGGTCCTCGGAGGACGAGGACGGGTACAAGAGAACCCGGGCTCCTGCGGACGCTGCTCGCCGAGAGTCACTTGTCAGTCGACCACCAGAGCCTGAGGATGCCTCGTGTTAGAGGCGAAACGCATCGCAACGCATTTTTTCACACAAGCAAAAAAATGCGACGCGTTGAAAAAATGAGACGGAGACTAACCGCATGGTGCTTGCTTGTGGGAGTTTAGCGGAATTTAGCAGTAATGTTCACATTTTAATGCTATTATGGATTTCCGCAAAGTAACGCCTGATTCTATACAATAGGATATCGAACTATTTAAAAAAAAATAAAAAAAAAATTGTCGGTGAGTTCTGTTAAATCTAGATTCAAAAGCTGCTTGAGAGCGTTGTTCAGTCGACAGCACATGAACCTTTACACACTTGCACTCTAATCAGTTACGATAAGGGCGACTTTGCTCCAAAAACCTAAAGGTTGGCCTGCTGTCGATGGCACCTACCATACATAATTCCTCATCGATTTACTCAGTATTTATTTTACCGTTTTGTCGGCGTAGTTAATCAAATTCCATCTTTCTGGTAGTAAGCGTCTCCGAGTTAAGCCGCGAACAGAAAGACGGCCAGACGACCGGACATGGCGAAACTATAAGGATTCTTTGTTGATAACGGAACCCTAAAAAATCAAGTCTTATTTTTTGCAAGCCGTGATTTTGTACATAACTGTTACTGGAAGGTTAGTCTTGTGGGTGGAAGAAAGTTGAAACATCATAGTCATCAGCAATATTAACATCATTCACCCTCGGCCACCTTATACTGTGTTCACAAGTCCTATCACATTTCTCGCAGCGCCGTCCCTCGAACCAATTGCATCAGAAACGCGCGAATTACACTGGTCTGCAGATTTTCTCTCCTTAAAATTTTTATGCATGATTATTCAAAACCTGTTGAATTCCTAAAATTGAGATGACGATGTTCAAGCATTGAGTTAAAGTACTACGTATAGCATACTACGTGCTCGGAATTTCTCTACGAGATCGAATCAGAAATGATGAGATCCGTAGACGAACGAAAGTCGTCGACGTAGCCCAGCGGATTAATAAGTTGAAGTGGCAGTGGGCGGGGCACATAGCACGCAGAACTGATGGCCGATGGGGCCGAAAAGTTCTCGAATGGAGACCACATATCAGCAAGCGCAGCGTAGGACGACCAGCCACAAGATGGACAGATGACCTCATCCAAGTGGCAGGGAGACGCTGGTTGCATCCAGCGCTGGAAGCGGCTTTTTTGGAAATCCATCCATCAGATCCATGGAGGAGGCCTATGTTCAGCAGTGGACTTCCTGTGGCTGAATGATGATGATGACTACGTATAGAGACGCCACCCCGAACAAAATTTGTATCGCACAATACAATAACCAGTGTTACCAACAGTGATATTTAAGCGCAGCTCAGTAAAACGGTTCAACAGATTTTATATCACAATTCGTGAATTAAAAAAATGTATTTACAGTATTAATGCATCTACGCCAAAGTGGTCTTTCAAATTACGTAATTGGACTCGACGTAAATCGTCAGATTTTTTTTATTTTCACTAATATTTGTACCGGTCAACTAAACTCTACCTACAATATACAAAAGATAAAAAACTTAACTTTTTTAAAAAAATCACGGCATTTATTGAACGAAATAAACTTACAACTAAATATTTACTTAGCCAAAATTACAAACAGAAAAAAAAAACGATCTCTTAGGAAATCTCTTACTTTATCATCACAGTTAAGACTTTAATCTAGTCTGAAATGCTTCAAAAATACTTAGAAACTAGTTATGGCCAGCCTTTGTAAGTCTGATATACTTTGGCACTACACGAATATTTTGTTTATTAGGTATGTATTTGTAACGAATAATCTCAAAGACAATAACATTTTTCAAATTCTTACATTCGTGAATTTTATTGTAATTCTAGTAACACCAACTTGGGATTAAGAGTGGGACAAGAAATCAGTGAATATGATTAATTTGTAATATTTACTGAACTTTAAAATAAAGTATGATTTGAAACTATTCGGCTGTCTCAAAAAGAAACACAGAAAGGGACATTTTTTTTTCAAATCAGTTATTTCTGTATCTGAAACTAGTATCCGAAAGGGGTGTTTGTTAGTTTTGAAAAAAAAAATGGCCCTCACTGTGCTTATTTTTGCGACAGCCGCATTGTCAATATGTAGGACGATGCCCATTTGATAGTTAGACTTGTAAATGCTCTGTGGTTAGACGATTGAAATCGTTCAGAACCTTTAGCCGCGCTTTTTTTCCAGGCATTACCTATGTGTTATGTTCAAGGACTCGAAGGGAAACACGATAGGTAAGTTGAAAATTTTTGTTTCTTTCCCGGAAGCATTATTACGAACCATGGTTACAGAGTGAAATGCGCACAGAATTGTGCATAGATTTTTAAGGCAACTTTGTACATCCCATATCTTAATATTTTCGCGCTGATTGATACAGAAGGAAAAGACGTGTCTTGTTATTTTCATTAGCCACAATTAAAATGCAAATTTGGGTGGTGAATGAAAATTTAGGCATTCACATGTTTCACGGATTGAAATAACATAATCATCGAGTCCTATTTACAGTAACAATGCAACGTTAACAATCTTGTTTACGAAAAGTCTATTCCACTATGTTAGGACAGAGTTAAAACTGGTTTTTGGCAGGTGTTCCTCTTATAAGTCTTAAGAGTGTTTCAGTGGAATCGACTTTTTATAAATAAGACCTTTTTTTATTATAAAAATTTTTACTTCTAGCGTCTTCTAATTCTAAATACAACAGGCCATGGAGCATTATTTTTTTAAAAAAATTATGAAGATTTAACAGAAATAATTATCTTCGTCTTTCAAACGAATATGGAGTCACTTTTTCATTATTGACGTACTTAACATTATTAAGTTTTAACCAATATCTAATTCTAAGGGATAACTTTCTGAGTATCCTATTATATTCAAAATTGGTCACGAAGTAATATCCTTACTAGTAAATTAAACAATTCAACATCACAACTTCTTCCTTTTACAAATTTAGACGAAAATTACAAAAGTAGAGAGTATTAAAAATATAGTAAAAACTTTTTTTAAAAAAAGTATAGTAAGTTTTTTTTTAAAAGTATTATAAACGATTTTTTTTATTTCTATTAATTTCACTCTTCCGAGTCGCAACATCACGGGCCAAAATAGCCACAATGATAGCCGACCTCCGATAGGAGATGGCACCAAAAGAAGAAGAATTAATTTCACTTCAATAATGTAATTTTTCTTAATTTCTAACTACTTCTTAATCTTCTTAATTCTTAATCCAAGCAGTTTAGAGGCCACGGACATACGGCCACAGCAGATTCACGCATTCACACGTTCACGTTGTTGATCATGACAACCTATAACTGGAAAAAAGAATCTGCTATAATGATGACGTCAAGCTTAAATCTCTTACCTACACTTTTTGTAGTTATGAAAGGCGATAGGATTTTTCATAAATTTATATTATGCATCTTACATTAAAAATTCAACTGTGACGGGTGTGACCGGCTATTGTGACGGGTGTGACGAGTGCAGATTTTTTCAAAGATATCAACTACATCTTTGAAGAATAAACATGCCTGTAAATAAATATTGTTTAAGGTACATTCTATACTCGTCACACCCGTCACAATAATCTGTCACGCCCGTCACAGTTGAATTTTAGATATAAAATGTATAATATCAACTATATATTAATAAGAATTATGGTGAAGTAGGCCACTTTCGTTCACTAACTGCGGAACTATTGCAATAAATTAATATATGTTCATTATTAGCAAATATACTGTGAATCATGCTTGTAGTAAACAAGTTGGTGTCCTTACGCGTCACACCCGTCACAGTGATTAAAATCGTTGATAAATAAAAAAAAAATCGTGACATTTTGCCTTAAATTCCAATAAATATAATTGAGACCTATCATATTCTGATAAAATTAAGACATTTTCGAAATGAAAAAGAATTAAAGTTCAAAATGTAAGTTCTTGTTTATTGTTCAAAGAGAACAAATTATTTGTTCAAAATTTTTATTTTTATCGTTTCCACTTTCCTTTGAGCAACATTTTGCAAAATAAAGTTAGTAAAGATAGTAACTATATTTAGTAACTTTATTTTAAGCAACTGTACGGTAAATGTCTCTTTTACTGAAAACCAGTAAGTCCAAATTCACCCTTACTAAATATACTGTTGAAATCACAATGTTCCTTCAGAGAAATATCACTTTACTCTATTAATAGCCTCATGACGTCTTAGTTCCTGTTATGGGAAGCCTAATCCGTTAATTTCTGTACAATACTGATTTGTTTTTAAGAAATGAATTAGTTACATATTTTAATACGTATTATATAATGTCTTCTTAGATTGTGGAGACCTTTGTATTAATTTCTGTGCAAAACAATTTTTACACTTTCATCTGAGAGCAGATTGATTCTAGAAATTTCTGTTTTAAAAGTGTTTTGAAGACATTTTCTCTCTTAACTCTTTTTTTTTTCTTTCTCAATCTGGCTTCTTCTTTCTACTTCTTTTTTGAAGTGGGAGGCCTATTCTATTGATTTGTCATTAAATCTTTTTGTGGAACCACATTGAAAGTGCTTTTTCTCATTCTGACACCTTCTTTCTACTTCTTTTGTTGACTAAGCTTATTCAATTTTCGCTTAAAACCTGTTTTAGTGAAATCACTTCCCTATTCTAACAACCTCTTTCCTCCTCTGTATTACCTCTGTATTACCTGTATACTACCTCTTCTTCCCTCTCCCTCCTTCTTCCTCCCTCTCCCTCCTTCTGCCTCCTTCTTTCTACTTCTTTTTCACAGAAACAGAACGTCCTTCTCGCAGTCGCTATAGGCGTTCACCTTAGCACTCTCTTCTATGATGAGGTCACGGTTTTTGTTGTGTTTTTTCCCGTCGAGATGTTCGCAGATGTTGTCCGAGGTTGAAAGCTCCACGTTGCATATGAGGCAATGAAGTTTGCTATCTGTAAGCTGTGTAAACAGAAATAGGGCATATTAAGAATGCGTCAAAACGTCATAGATTTTTTACACATTATCAACGGCATATCAATCCTTTGAAAAAATTAACAAAACAAAAAATTTTTAATTACACTATATAGCTCAATCCATGGTAACGGTTGTGACATTTTAACTTACATTTTGAACTTTAATTCTTTTTCATTTCGAAAATGTCTTTTAATTTTATCAGAATATGATAGGTCTCAATTATATTTATTGGAATTTAAGGCAAAATGTCACGATTTTTTTTTTATTTATCAACGATTTTAATCACTGTGACGGGTGTGACGCGTAAGGACACCAACTTGTTTACTACAAGCATGATTCACAGTATATTTGCTAATAATGAACATATATTAATTTATTGCAATAGTTCCGCAGTTAGTGAACGAAAGTGGCCTACTTCACCATAATTCTTATTAATATATAGTTGATATTATACATTTTATATCTAAAATTCAACTGTGACGGGCGTGACAGATTATTGTAACGGGTGTGACGAGTATAGAATGTACCTTAAACAATATTTATTTACAGGCATGTTTATTCTTCAAAGATGTAGTTGATATCTTTGAAAAAATCTGCACTCGTCACACCCGTCACAATAGCCGGTCACACCCGTCACAGTTGAATTTTTAATGTAAGATGCATAATATAAATTTATGAAAAATCCTATCGCCTTTCATAACTACAAAAAGTGTAGGTAAGAGATTTAAGCTTGACGTCATCATTATAGCAGATTCTTTTTTCCAGTTATAGGTTGTCATGATCAACAACGTGAACGTGTGAATGCGTGAATCTGCTGTGGCCGTATGTCCGTGGCCTCTAAACTGCTTGGATTTAGAACAGAGATCGGACTAGACTACTGCGTAAGCAATATCGGAATTTGGCCCGAGATTACTAGATAAGTATTTTCACGAATTCGGATCGGACGTAGTGCGAGACCGCTCTCAGTGTAAAGGAAAACTGCGAGAAAACCTGCACCCTGGCAAGCATTTGTATGAAGGGATGAAACACAACAAAACGAAATGGATGGGAACAAATTTTTATGGAACGTCATGAAACGGACCAAAAGTGAATGAAAAGGAACAGCGGTTGACTGGTATACAATGCTTGTAGCATTGAGTCCGCCGCATTGCCATTGTAAAGTTTACTTATGTGCAATAAACATATTATCAGTTCTCATGCTCGTAAAGTTCGACTTTAAGTCGTGCGTAGACGACATAAAATCGCTTTTTAAGCTCTAGTGCATAAAGTAAGCTTTTCTTCTAAAACTAAGATAATGAGCAACAGCCAAACAGAGTTAAAATATATTGCACAATTTCATTGAGCAGTAAAATTTCGTAGAATACTGAAAGTTGTTGTTTTATTTCATTCTTGCTATAATTATTTGAATTCCGTACGTTTTCTATAATTAAATTAATGAAATCCGATAAAATAGGAGTTGATTATTAAACCAGTATCTAAGTCTAAATTCACGTACAGTGAAAGAACATAAAAAATAACCAATACTATTCAATATTCTGAACAAAGAATATTGAATAACTGCCAAAATGTCATTAGAGTGCCATTAGCAGATCATATATATATATATATATATATATATATATATATATATATATATATATATATATATATATATATATATATATATATATATACAAGAATTGCTCGTTTAAAGGTATTAGACCATAATAATAATAACAGTTTCTCACCTGTCTCAACAGACCCCTAGCTCCTCTATTAGTGGCTACCCCAAATTCGTCACATGCTTAGACTCTTGGAAGCAGGTCTTCCAATCCACCGCTTCAAATTCTCCATAGCAAATTTAAACCGGGATTGATTTCCCGAACTTTCTCTTACCGGTCGCGTGAAGAAAAACTTTGCGAAGAAACCTGCACATTGGCAAGTCTATTGATGAAGAGAATGAAACGGAACAGAACAGAATGGATGGGAACAAATCTGAATTAAATAGAATGGAATGTAACGAAACAAAAGTGAACAGAAAGGAACGGTTTCTGACCTGTCTCAATAGATCCCTGCCCAGCTCCTCTATCATCGGCCTCGCCAAGTTGGTGACATGCTTCGATTCCTGGATGTGATTCTTCCAATCCTCCTCTTCAAAGTCCACGTTGCAAATCTTGCACTTGTAACCGTTCTTGTACGAGACCAGGCCGTGCCAATGATCCCATTTGATCTTGAACACCTCGTCTGTGGAAGGAGGCTAGCGTGAGGAAACCCGCATGCGGCGAGGCTGGATGCAGTGTACTATTTGCACATGGGTTGGAGCCCTTACAAAGTGGGAAGGCCCAGAAGGGGGCCACAGAGAACGTGGACGTCCATACATGCCATGGGAAGATGACATGAAGTTATAGGGAATAGCAGGTGGTCGTGCTCTTCCACTATAAAGGGAAATCTCCCGCCAGGCAGATCGGACGAGGACGGGGACGGCCGGTCCGACTGATGTTCGTCGGACGTTATATTTGTGGTATGTCATGTGAAACATTTTGCTTGCGCGATGCAGGAATGTTGGAGTTTATAGTGCGCGCGCAGAGTTGACATGTGCTCGCCACAAAGTCGATTGCGGGCTATGTCTGTTGCGACTGCGGGCCTAGGTTATGTTCCTCCACTCTGGGTGGATGCAGCTCAGGATACAGATGTATGGAGATGTATGGACACAGTTGCAGGAGGTCTACGCCCAATAAGGATGCTCTAAATATAAAACAAAAATGTAACTTCGGAGTGCCCAATGACAAATTGCATGAATTATATTCTTTTTGTTGCACTAACCCGTGCTGAGGACAATTTTAAAGAACCTATTTAGAGGCTTAAAATTCCACCCATGCCGGGACTTGAACCCGCGACCTCTGGCTAACCGTGCCAGCGCTCTCGCAACTGAGCTAATGGGCAAGTGCAAGCATCGGCAAAATTTCGTGCCTCTTTACAAACTTCTCTGTATTACGTACAGGCAGCGACAAAATACATTGAAAATGACTTCGATGAAGTTGTTACTTTTGTAAAGCAGATAGAAAAACTCTTTCTGCGGATCCCTACATTGCGCGTGGGCCGACACGCACTTGGCCGGTTTTTACGGGTAGTAGACGACCTTCGACGGACCTTTCTAAAGGGGGGCGCCCGAAGCTCCTAAAGGGGGGCGCCCGAAGCTCCTTAAGGAGCAATCTCATACAAACGTAGTTAGGTTTTTAATTGAATCGTGTGATTTTAAAACGACACAAGTCACATGTGTTTTTAAAATAACACTTGCCCATTTTTTTTATTAAATTATTTACACCTACCTATTGAATTACATTAGAAAAAAAAATTGTAGTTTATTCATACAGAAATCAATATAATATGCTAAAATATTGCTGTTGTAGATATTAGTATTTGAATAAAACAGTTTTTTCTATTTCCTGCACAGTTGTAATGAAAGGACATGTGTCGTTTTAAAATCACACGATTCAATTACAAACGACATGTCGGATCGCAATGAAATGCGATATGCTTTGCCAATATGTTTAAAGGACACAAATCGAGAGAAAAATAAATAAGTCCCTTATAACCATAATTTACCCTAACTACTTAATTCGTTGCTTTAAAATTTGATGTTCTAAATTTCTATCTGCGAAAGTCTTCACCAGAACATCACCAAATTAACTTGGGACTATTTTTACGCTATTTTATGAAACATACGGATATTACTAAAGGATGGGCCTCAATAGGGCTTATTTACTGCTGTCCATTTCCGTTCCGTTCTCCATCTCTGAAAGTCTTCATCAGATCTTCACCAAATTGAAATGGGACCAATGGGACGTTATATCTATTCGAACAAAAAAAGAATTGTCAAAATCGGTTAAGATTTGACGGAGTTATGGAGGAACATAGCCAAATTAAAAAAAATATACGCGTCGAATTGATAACCTCCTCCTTTTTTTAAGTCGGTTAAAAAGAAAAGACCCGTATTTCGATCTCTTCCTGGTCACATATTTAATGAGATAAAGATTTTGGAAAAAAATAAATTATAGCTCTGAGACCTGTATGAATATTGTGTCAATGCCTCACTTTGCAAAGTTAAAAAAAAACTGTACGACTGACCTGACAGATGAAAAATAACCTAAAATGTCAGCATGGCCATCTGTCAAACAGACACAGACATTTTTTTTTTTTGGCGGCGACGACGCGAGCTAAGGAAACTTGCTTGTTGTGGTCGAGCTGTGACGTCACACATAGGTTTTCGAATTTAATTTTTTTCTCCATAATTATTGAAGTAAAAATTTACAAAGTATTTTTTCCGTACTAGAGTACCTCTATAGATAGAGGTTAATCTAGAAACGGCATTTTTTATTTCAGCAACATATTTTTTTATTGTTCATTACTTATCAAAAATAAATTATAACGTTGTGAATAGTTTCCATGAAAAGTCTTATGAGGCTGTAATTTATTTTTTATTAGGTTATTCTCAGTTGTAAGCTCGAGAAAACCTTGATTTGTGTTTAGAAGTGGCATATCATCTGTGAATTAAAACCTAACTAGGTATGTTTGTATGGGAATTGCTCCTTGAAGGACCCTCTTAAGGCGGGGTTCTCAGAAATTACCCTAAATCAGGTGTTTTAAAACACATTTTACTCTCTATAAAATTTGAAAAATATATATACATATATATTACTGTTCAATGTCCTATCTAGAGCCGTCGGCCATTATTTTTATGATCTTTTAACCTTTATTCGACCATAGGGATAACAGTTCCCACCTTAAATTGAACCTTACCTCCTTGAGATAAAGTCCAAAACCAATGAAAAATTTATACTAGCTATGGCCGTTTAACCCATTTAGACCGATAACTATTTTTGAGACAAAAATCAGTTTATTGAATGAAAACTTAATAATTAGAGCCCAAAAATATGAAAAAAAAATTAAAAAAAATATTCTGTAAATAGGGGGGATCAGGGCCCCCCTGCCATATAGGGTACGGTAGGACTATACGTAATCAAAATACCATAGATTTTTCATAGTAGGACTTATTTATTTTTGGTATGAAAGTTGATGAAACATTCCACATGAACACCATTGCACTTGACACATCTTGTAGGGCATTGTTTGTGGCATTGTCCACACCTGGTTCTCTTCTCCTGCTTGGTGACATAGTGGTCTTTACCATCATATCGAGAATCATTATAAGTTATTGAAGAAGGCCGACTAGGTCCTGGCTTTTCACGTTGTTTAATGCAGTCAATGATAGTATTCGCAATACGGCGTCGAAAGTTAAGTAAGTCCATGGTTCCACCATTATGTCTATACAGCAACCAAGCGTTTTGTACTGAAATGTCGATGCAATGGAGAATCAATGGCATGTACCACTTTTTTCCTCGTATGTTGGTTCGCAATGATGATATGTTCTGGTCAGATAAGTCAACACCACCTATGTTCTTGTTGTATAGCTGGATAAGGTGGGGTTGGGACACAGTTATCTTTTTTTTTTTTGTTGCTGAGAATAGCGTTCAGTTCTGTGGACAGGGTTAACGCCGGCTGTATTGGAGCAAACAGATACCATGCTATTATCGTGCCACTTGCAAATAATGACATCATCTGACACTCGATAATCGTAAAAGCCCCTCTCCTTTTTCTTTGCTTCTTTATTTTCCAATAGAGGACATTTCCCGGACCTGTTTTCTCTAATGGTGCCAGTTACACGGAATCCTCTTGCAGAAAGTTCATGCACCAAAGGTAAGCCAGTGAAGAAGTTGTCAATAAACAAATGGTAGTTTGTGCCGAAACCCAATTGCTCTAATTGGTCTGCATAAGTCAAAACTACACTTGCACCGAGACCAAGCTGAGAATAACGGGCATTTGTAAACGTAGACGCACCTTGATAGGGTTCAAACCATACAATGTAACCACATGAAGTCGCACCAACCCATAATTTGTATCCATACCTTATAGGTTTGCCTTTTATAAACTGCTTGCAGCCATGACGACCAAAGTATGGTACCATAGCCTCATCAATGCTGTGATTCTATTTATGCAGACAATGCTGAAGGAACTTGGAAACTAAGAGGTTTAGCAATGGGCGCACTTTTGCAAATTTATCAGATCCAACTAAGTTCAGATTATCAGTGACATGAATGTTGGAGTAAATTAGTGCAAATCTATCTCTAGACAAGGCTGCGGCGATCAATTCATTTCTTGAATCTGGTGCATTTTCCCAGTACATTCTTCGTCTGTTTACTTGACTGTAGCCGCTGACTAACAAAATTCCGACCAAACATTTCATTTCTTCAATTTTGACATCAGCTGGAAGAAGTTTTCGGGCTAAATATCTGTTAGTTTCCGTCGTAAGCAACTCAAAAACATCTTCAGAAAAGAACAAAGAAAACCATTCCATAGGAGTTCTGTCCAGTGGAACATGATGAAGTGGTTGCCAAGAGGTTTCTTTAGGCTGTAAGTATCGTTTTCTCCAGTTATACTTCATAGCACGTTTTTGTAAGGGTTGTTGAGACTCGTGAGAGTCTTGGTGTTCATTTTCTGGCTCGTCTGAAGAGGCAGAAGCCGCAAGCTCTGCTGGGGCTCGAAGCAAGCTCGAAGGCAAGTTATTTATGTCGACGGCATCTTCATCGCCCGAGTCTTCGTCAGTCTGATCATCGTTGGCGGTGTCAGGGGGTAGTAAAAAAATATCCAGATCTTGCTCTTGGCTGCTATTTTCATCATCTTCCTCAAGAAGTGTAGCAATATCATAAAGCGTCAATGATCTAAAACAACAAAATACAAGATTTAGAAAAAAAACAACGGTAGGTAATGTTTTAATCACATTTTGCTTCTCCTTAGACCTACTGTACCGTATACGGTACACGTAATTGAGGTCTAAGTATTACTTACAAAAATAATGTATATGTAAATTCTTTCAATCACAACATCAATTTGACCCCTATTCTTCATAATAACACTGACAAATAATATATATTATAACAAATAATCTGAAACTTACCTCTTCGAAGACATGGTACAATATTTTTTCAGTTTCTTTCACGAAATCTCAGTGAATACTCAAAATCACTTACACAAAACGACTTTGAAACACAACTAACGTATAACTAACATTACGCTGCGATTCTCACAACTGAATAAAACATTCATTGATTTGTGGGTAAGACAAAATAATTTAACAAAGTTGCTGTACCACATACGGTACGCTAGGTCTATATGGGTTAAGGGTTAACTTTATAGCATCAAAAAAAGTCGCGAACATGAGCCTAAGTTATCGCTAGATATCGTTTTATTTGAGGTGTAATGAGTTTTGGATAGTAAAAATATACGAAAATGACTAACACTGAATGTGTTAGTGACGTCGGTCGTCAAAATTCGATTAATAGGACATTCTTCTGTAATTTCAATAATACCTGCTTTTCCCCCAGCTATTTGTTTACGCAGCGCAACAGATCCGTGCGCTCGGAGAACCGAGCCTTAAATATAATACATTAGTTGGTACCAGCACCTACCTAATGTGTCCCGCTCACACACAGCTGCTATGAATGATGATGATGTTGATGGTGAATATAACGATGAAGATAATGATGATGATGATCATGAGGATGATGAATATAACGATGAAGATGATGATAAATGATGATGATAGATACTCACCTTTGACAATTACAATCTTGTTCATCTTTTTGACCAGAAGATGATCTTGTCCGTCCTCATCCTGCATCAAATTATCATTAGATTCCTTTCTCCCATGATTCCGGTCAACCACAAAGGCGAAATGTATCACAAACTTCCATTTATCTTTTACGTTCAGACGCTCCTTCTGCGTCAGCACATCTATCTTTGGTATCTCCAGTTGATTTTCGTCGAGCCTGTCGTTTCCGGAGTTGCAGAACGACTCTTCGATGTTCCTAAGGTGCTTGTACCAGTCTAAGTGGCGTTGTAGGAACTTCTTCTGGACGACGACGTTGCATGTGGCGCAATGGAACATGTTGTCAAGCTGGAATCAAAAAAGGGGTTTACTCACAGACGTTTCGCTTTAAGCCAACGGCCGTGTCACCCGACACAGCCCCACTAGCTTCATTGTCGATTATCCTAAAACCCGTCGCTAACGGTGAAGGAAAGGAAAACATCGTGAGGAAACCTGAGTGTCTGAGGTGTTCACATACCTCCGCGCTTGGAGTTGCCAATCCGCGGTGGGCACGCGTGGTGATTAAGCCCATGCTCTCTCTCTCTGAGAGAAGGCAAGTGCCCTGCAGTGTGACGTATATAAGCTACATAAAAAAAAATCTAAAACCCAATAAAAGAATTTAAATAAAAAATAAAAACCGCCTTCAAAACACTACAGCACTAAAAAGTTAGAAATAATTTAAAAGAATAGCTTTAAATTTGAAGTATACATGTAGGTATAGACGAAGTATAATTTTTTTGGCGGTGTCCAGTTTCATGACCGGGACATATCGCACCTTAATTTCCTTAACGTCACTAAACGAAATAGAAATACACACATTTTCAGCGAAGGTGTCATTCTTCAGTTAAAACTCATGCGTTCCACGAGAAAGTACCTAACGACACAATGCCATCTAGGGGGTTTTTAGTGAACTATTCAAACCAGTGTCTTCAGCAAACATAGGCCCGAGATTGTAGGTTAGATGGCGGTACTTACCTCCATTTTGATGATTTTTGTTTAGTGACGTTAAGGAAATCAAGGTGCGATATATGTATTTTGGGCACCGACTACAAATTATACTTTTACTAATCCTACATGTATACAATTGTAATGTAAGGTATTCTTTTGAATTGTTTCTAACTTTTTAGTGCTATAGTGTTTTGAAGTCGGTTATTATTTTTTATTTAAAAAAATATATTTTTCAATTTTTAGTGTGGGAGGGGGAGAAAAATAAGCAAGTCCCTTATAACTATAATTTACCCTACTTAATTCGTTACTATAAAATTCGGTGTTCTCAATTTCCATTACTCGAACAAAAAAGAATTGTCAAGATTTGAGCCAAAAAAAATATACGCGTCGAATTGTTAACCTCCGCCTTTTTTGTTTGAAGTCGGTTAATAACACATATTCTATAAGTTGAGACTTATAACTGGCCTTCTGTATTTGTAACTTTCTGTTATTCATTGTTACGTGCTGTTAGTCTTCCTAATATTAAGTAAATATATAAATAAAGCGGTGGTAGCCTAGTGGGTAGAACATTGGACTCGGAAGCGGGAGACCCAGGTTCGATTCCCAGTGCGGGCATGTTCCTATAACTTTTCTTTCTAAGTTATGTACATTTGTGAAGTTATAGTAGCAATCACTCACTAACGGTGAAGGAAAACATCGTGAGGAAACCTGGGTCTGAGCTATTCACATACCTCAGCGCTTGAAATCGCCAATCCGCGGTGGGCACGCGTGGTGATTAAGCACATACTCTCTCTCTCTCTGAGAGCAGGCCTGTGCCCTACAGTGGGACGTATATAGGCTGCTTATGACATAAATAAATAAAATTGAAAACTCCAATCTCGAGCTGAGAAACTTTCCACTGACCTGCCTCAGCAGACCATTCCCGTAATTACTCAGCATTTTACACTCAGTCAGACTCTTCCTGTGTCCCTTATCACCGATATGCTCCATAGAATCGCCAGTGCCAATGTTCGTCTCGCAAACGAAACAATACAGCGTACCGTCCCCGCAGAAAACTATAGTATTGAGAGCGTCTCTTTGAACTTTCATCAGCTGCTTCCTCTGCTTGACCAAGTAACATTCCTCTGAGTAATCGACCAATAATTCTTCGACAGGCGCCGTTTTGATCTTCTTATTATGTTTACCATCAGTTTCATTATTCATTCTTGCAGTATGTTTGCCATTATTTTCAATTTTAGCCTCCGTCGCGTCGGCGTTCGGAGAGGCCGCCGGTGGTACGACGCCGGCGAACGATGTATTCAGCGGAGGTAAGCTGTTCGGAACTCTATGTCCAGGCGGTAACGGTATCAGTGGCGGCAACGGAATTGGTGGTGCGACGGTCCTGGATTGAGTCCCAGGCTGGATGTTTGGATAACCGGGCAAGGCTGGATTGGCTACTGAGGGTGCGGTGAAACCTGAGAGAAAAGTTTCGGTTAAATAAATAACAGTGATAAGTTCCACACAACACAATCACTTGTCCAGGGCCCCGATTCTGTTAGTGCATTGTAGTACAATGACAGGTACACTGTCGGGTCACGTGACGTGTTTTTTCGTACCATTGGCGCCTAGAAGGTTTGATGGGTGTGCCCGCGTAGACTTAAAGCAGCCATGAAATGAAATCTACTCCGGGTACTGACTGAAAATCAGCGCTGGAGGCTTGACCCTCAGCATACTGCTAAGTCAGTTGCCATTTATAGCAGCAGTGACACGCCGTGACCTTTCGTTTTCCTTTCTTTTTTATAACATTTCTGTTGAAATATTTTCTTTGTTGTTTTTTTTTTGTTTTGTTATTGTGGCGTGTGCACTGTTTTTATAATAAATGTTTTTTCTTCTTCTTCTTTCTTTTTCTTTTTTCAAATCGCCATGTTCATGGAGTTGTCATGTTACTACAATGCATTAACAGAATCTAAGCCCTGGTCCCAAACTAGGGATACACCCAGACTGAGGTCCAAATCAACACGTTGGTATCGGTATTGGTGACTGTTTGGGTTTGAGCTCAAATGGAGGGCAGGAGGACAAAACCCCCGTTTGGTTTGTATGTTACATACATGCAAACCAAACAGTAAGTCCCATTCTACGCACCCTCAATGTCCCTCATAACTCCGCCTGCCGCGACACAGATCTGTGTCCAACTCAGTATGGGCCACCTATACGTTCCATTCCGCGAGGGCAGTTCAGGAGTTAAACAATGGTCAGATTATGAGATATTGTCAATTGGGCGAATCTACTTAATTGTCCCCAATTCATATTTTTTCTCAACAAGCGCTCACAGTTCTCAGCGCAACAGAAATGTATTGAGTAAACTGTTATTGTTGTTTCAATGTGTAAAAGTGTCAATGGAATCCCTAATTTGGAAAAAAAATACACATTTTTTAACATCTGTTGCGCTGACAACAATGAATTGTGACAATTACGAGGATAATGACGATGACAGTTTCGAGTGGATTCACCCAATTACGAAATCAGCATAAATCCAACAAACATTTAAAATCAGTACAAAGACGATAAAAAACTGAAATTAAAATTAACCAACAACCCGACTGCTGAGCATTAATTACTAAGCAGGAGGGACCCAAACTCAACAATGTGACTCATTACGAGGTACCGAGGTTGGTCCCGCCTGCTTAGTAGTTAATGCTCAGCAGTTGGTTCGTTGGCTCCACCAATCCGGACTTGGCCCCCGTGGTGGAGTATGGCCTATACCTTCCTCAGGGAAGAGACCCGTGCCCCTCGGTGGGGACATAATGGGTTGATGATGAGTTGTTTTGTTGGTTATTTTTTATTTCAGTTTTTTATTTTTGTCTGTTCAGTTTTTTTTTTTTTTTTTGAGGGCAGAGGATACAAGGAAGTGGCGTGCCTTGGAAATGCCTATGACTTGCAGTGGACGAGTATTGATTGAATCGGGTGGTCGGTTATCTTATTTTTTTTATCTACTCTGATACTATAATACAAAGATTATAAAACCGAAAACAAAACTCTTATGACAAACATTACGCATAGGCCAAAGATAAAAAATAAAAAGTTTTATTACGATACAGGTCTTGTATGGACACCTGTATCATAATATAACTTTTTAAGAAGAAGAAGAAGAAGAAGAAAAACATTTATTTAACACCACAAAGACATACATTTAACAATGATTAAAACGGACAAAAAATTGAATATGAAAAAAAAAACAAAAATAATCCCAAAACAATAAGGGACCCAGGGTATGTCTATGCAGCGGTAAAATGGCCTCGAGCTCAGTATACGCTGCGGTTTTGCCCACAGCACTGATTTTCAGCACGGGCCTTTGGTAAATTTTTTAATCATAACGATACACCTATACAACCTCCAGCTGGACCAAAAAGGTTGAACCTCTACTGTTAAAAAAAAAGGTTTCAATGAACGAGTCCGCGGCGACGCAACACGCATGCGCAACCGATGTTTGCGCCTTGGCGCCAACATTTTACATTTAAAAAAACTTTTCAATATTTAAACAAAGTTTGGTTCTGTTTGTAAAATGAATTAGTTAACAGTATTGAAAATAACAGAAATGAGGTCAACATTAACATACCCTCTCTGAGTACCTCCAATAACGCTTCCTGTCCGGTTCAAATTCAACTTCATAATTGTAATATTCACAACATCAATAATTATTACAAGTAAAAATAAATTTGTTGATATTCAGCGTTTTATGTTCAATATTATTTTATGTAAGAGCAGATAAAGTAGTGTATGACACGGTACATAACTTGGTCTTATAACACTCGTGTGATACTAAGTTTTTTTAAAACACACTCATAAACTACTATAAGATTTTTGCGTAAAAAAATTAATACCTCCCTGTTAGGAAGAAACCCACCTATAGCTCTCTTAAGCAGCTCCGCGTGAGTAGGGCTGCCGTTATGGGCTAGTACCATCATATGGTCATTTGGCAGTACTAGGTTACAAATGGCGCAGTGTGCGAATAACCTTATCTGAAAACACAGCAAGATTAACATTAATGGCATATTACAGACAGATCGATAGGGGGTCGTCCATAAAGTACGTTACACTAATTTTTGGTTAATTTTGGAAGCGTCGGGTCGTCCCCCGTCCGTGTCACAGTTGGTCACTTTTGTGAGTCCTCAGCCCCCGATATTTTTAAACGGCCAATCTAACGATACACATACACTATGATGTAGACGAGAAAACACAATTGCAACCCTAACGCTGCCGGCGTTATGGGAACCTTTGGCTCGAGTATGTCTCGGGGCGGTTTGTTTGACAGTTAATTCATTCGTCATCTTGATTTATTACTTTGGACGAAACAATTGTGGATGTATTATTATTACTATTTTTTTTATTTTTTTTTTTTGTTTATAATTATTAATTGATGTTTTTAAAAATTGTAATAACTAGTAATACCCTAATTTAGGTGTAGGGGGTGCCCTAAAAATCATTTTTTTCTAAGATTTTATTCTACCGTTTTGTCGGCGTGATTCATATGTCTATGTCAAATTTCCGGTTTTTCGTACTAATCGTCTGAGCTAGGGCCGCGGGCAGAGGCGGACGGACGTACATGGCGAAACTATAAGGGTTCCTAGTCGACTACGGAACTCTAAAAAAGTTACAGAATTTCTGTTGTTGCTATGTTTAACTAAACTGTACCGTTGCTTAGTTTCGATTCTGCCCCGCGAACTGCCATCTTGTTTGCGGCACTGTGAGTGACCGAACCCAAACCTTGGGCGTAGGGCAACCAAACCTTGGGCGTAGGGCAACCAAACCTTGGGCGTAGGGCAACCAAACCTTGGGCGTAGGGCAACCAAACCTTGGGCGTAGGGCAACCAAACCTTGGGCGTAGGGCAAGCAAGAGGGTAGTGTGTAGGGAGTTTCAAATGCCTTTTAGTAATTCGGTATTTGACACGATCAACAATAAATTATTTCATATGCTCGATTAAAACAAAAATTACAAAATATCTCGGAAAATGCATCTCGTTTAGTCAATTACTAGTTATTACAATTTTTAAATGGATTACACATAAAAAGAGTGCACTGAAATGTGACGTCATAAGCCAGTATTTTCATACAAAATTCCGTTTTAAAAGTAACTCATTTGATATTTTGTCAAATACCCAATTGTACCAAATATTTTTAAGAGTAATAGAAATTGTAAAACCAAGAACATCTGCCAACTAACTGCTATGCAGTTTGGCAGAAATACAACTTAGGTATTTTAATATTAATAAAAATCTTTAATCAATTAATCTCACCCGTCTAATAAGATGCAGCGAGAACTCCGGTAAGTACGGTGCTGTCGGTATGAGAGCCACGTGTCGATAGTCCAGCATATGCTCCAGAAGAAAAGACTCTTCTACGTCCACGTCACAGAAGACACACCTGCGGAGAAATAGACAGTATTAGAGCGAGAGAGAAGGAAGAGGGGGGACCTCTACGTCCACAGAAGACACTGCTGCGGAGTTACAGGCCGTATTAGAGGGTTGGAAGGGGGAGAGGGGGTTGGGGGGGAGAGGAAAGGAAGAAAAGGCTCTTCCGCGTCCACGTCACAGAACCCACATCTGCGGACTATCATTTAGTTTTTACACTGAATAAAAATATTTCAATTGAATGAGACTGGGAAATGGAAGGAAGAAAAGAGGTGGGGAAGAGAGCAGTGTTTTTTTTTTTTTGTCCCAAAAAAGTGACATCCTCAGTTTATTGCTTTAGTGGATTCAGCTATGTGTTTAAATGACAAGAGTAGAACTCCGCGGAGTCCAATGTTCATAGTTTCTTTTTTTTTTTTTAATCAAAAATTTTTCAGTACCTTGGAAAGAAAAACAAAAGAAAAAAATGTCGCTGTAAAAAGCTATGAGAGGCTGAATGTTCGTTGTGTCATGGGTAATTAAAACTATTTGAGGCACATTCAATTTTTTTTAGTTTTTTGTTTTTATTTTTTATTTTTCTACTTGAAAGTAGAACGGTTTGTTGTAGCAAACCCATTCTGTATTATGAGAAGCACTTACGACAAAAATTGCACGTTTTAATACCGATGGCTTTCGGAGATATGATTTAATTTGTATCAGAGGTCAAATATGCAAGTCAGGGCTGTCACGAAGGTCAACACGGAGAGAGCATGAAGCAACAAGGAAGAATTGGGTATTTGACAAAATATCAAATGAGTTACTTTTAAAACGGAATTTTGTATGAAAATACTGGCTTATGTTATGACGTCACATTTCAGAGCACTCTTTTTATTTTTAATCTATTTAAAAATTGTAATAACTAGTAAAAGACTAAAAGAGATACATTTTCCGACATATTTTGTAATTTTTGTTTTAATCGAGCATATGAAATAATTTATTGTTGATCGTGTCAAATACCGAATTGCCAAGCTTATTCTACTTCAGAAAATAAAATATAAGCAATTAAGTTTTTTATTAGTCTGTAAGTGTAACACATCTGTCTTATTGGCAATAAATGGTGATTCATTCATTCATTCATTCATTCATTCATTCATTCATTCATTCATTCATTCCAAAGAAGAATTCACAGAACCTCAAGTAACAGAAAAGGCGACATTTTATGATGGGGCTGGAAAATGTGATTAGAATACAAGACAATCCGGACACAGCACTACATTGCGGTACTTACCTGTAGAAAAATTGCATCTTAATAATAGCATTTAGGGACAGAATATGCACGGAGAGCTTGTACCCAAACTGGTGAATAGTTTTGATGTAATCCGGCTGGAAGTTTATGACAGGAATAGTTTTGGCCGGTGGTTGCTGACTTTGTAATGGAGGTGCCGTGGAAGCTTTAGTTTCTACAGAACTACTAGAGATCTCTGGTTTCTTAGAGTTATCTTTGCTAATCTGTGCGTCGGAACTTGTGGCCGTTTCTGTGCTAATCTGTGCGTTAGAAGTCTCTTTAATCTGTGGTGAAGCTTTAGCGGGACTGCGCTCTGCCCAAATGCTTTGAAAATACTCGATGGGGTTTGTAGGACTAGAGACTCTACGTTCAGTATTCTGTGTGACAACTAGGTTATTCTGTGAACTTTTATGAGGACTGCTTGGCACGTCTATATGAGCTGGATTGTTGATTGATTCCGTAGTTTTGGAGAGGCCAGAGGATTTAAGGCGTTGCAAATTGGTAGTTTCTTTCATAGCTTCGGTGATTGGGCTATCGCGCTTGTGATTATCGCTTTGTTGATTCTCCTTATTCTGGGCGCGATTGGAGTTAGTTTGAAGGTGGTTTTCAAGGTTACGAGTTTGAATTGCGCCGGATATTTGGTGATTGTGTGATGCGCTAGAGTTAATTCCGTTATTAATAGCTGGATTTGGACTGGCTAGTTGAGGGTTAGGAGTCCGAGCTGGGCTTGAAACTAGTTGATTGCTCCCTTGACTCTTAGCTTGAATCGTACCAGGTAGTTGATTATTTCCTTGATTCTTAGTTGGACTTGAACTAACTGGTTGATAATTGTCATGATTCTTAGTTAGACTTAAACCGAGTAATGGATGAGCCTGGTTATGCCAAGCCTGACTAGAACCACCTAGTTGGTCATTTCCGTGGTTCATAACATGACTTGAGCCAGGTAGTTGATTCTCGGCTTGAATAGAACTAGTTGGGTGAGTCTCGTGACTTTTCGTCGGGGCGGGCAGTCGGGAACTTCTCGGATGGTACTGTTCAACGTGTTCTTCCATTAAGTTTATTGGCTGCAAGTTGTTGCAGTGACCACAGTGGTATAGCTTGTCGTCCACCTAAAAATGAATTAAAATGGATCAAGATCATTCTCCATATAAATGGGAAGCTTTGTCCCTCGCACGTTGTAACATTTGTAAGGATTGCATAAACATTAGGTAATTGTGAAGGAAAACATCGTGAGGAAAAGTGTGTTTGAGGTATTCACATGCCTCAAGCGCTTGAAATTGCCAATCCGCGGTGGGCACGCGTGGTGATTAAGCCCATACTCTCTCTCTGAGAGAAATCCTGTGCCCCGCAGTGGGACGAATATTGGCTACAAAAAAAATAGTGTACTTTTGACAAATGTGATGGCGACACTGAAGATTAAAACTACGGACATTTAAGACATGTTGTAACTTTTATTTACTTAAGGGCTTTCCGCGGTGGGCACGTGTGGTGATTAAACCCATGCTCTGTCTCTCCCTAAGAGAAAGACTGTAGGGTCAGTGAGACATAAATAGGCTACATTATTTGTTTTTTTTAATTAAGGGACTGTATATTTATTACTTTAGTTAGGAAATACATACACTATTGCACCCTTTTTAAGGTTCCGTAGTCGACAAGGAACCCTTAATAGTTTCGCCATTTCCATCTGTTTGTCTGTCTGTCTGTCTGTCCGCGGCCTAGCTCAGAGGCGATTAGTACTATAAAGCTGAAACTTGGCATAGATTTACTTATTAATCACGCCGACAAAACGGTAAAATTAAATCTTAAAATAATTTATTAATAATTAGTAAAAAATTTTAGGGTACCTCCCCTACACATAAATCAGGAATGCAATTTTTTTTCTTGTGTACACTGTAGTGTGGGGTATCGTCGGACTGGTTGTTTAAAAATATTGTGGGTGTAGGAAGACCATTTTTCTAAACGATTGATAGTAGAAATGTGAAAATTCAGGGCAGTAGCACAGTTTAGTAGTTTTTACAAGTTAACGAGTAATAGGCGACCAACTTATAAAAGGAAAACTTCGTACAAAATCCATTGAAAATTACTTTGATGAAGTTGTTAGTTCTGTAAAGCAGATAAAAATACACTCTTTCTACGGAACCCTATACTGCGCGTAGCCCGACATGAACTGTGCTGGTTTTTTTAATAGATCTTTTAAGATGTTAAAATTTGTTAAGCCTTTCTCTGTTTTAAGTTTTTTTATTTCTGATGAGGTAATAAATACTTAAAATTTTATAAACCTATTTACCTGTTAAAATTTGACCATAAAATATTGCATTTTTGAGCCTTACAAACTAGAAAAAAAAACGATTTTAATTTCAACTTTTCATGCACAGATGAAAACGCTGTCAGCCATGACAGCACATAATTTGAAAAAACAAACACGTAAGGCTGGGGTGTAACCCTGTCGCATCGAATTTTTAATAAGTTAATGACGTCACGACAAAGGAAAATGGCGTTTGTAGCAGCTCTCTCTGAGAGAAGGCCCGTGCCCTACAGTGAAAGAAAGAAAGTGGATATTTACTTAATTTTTCACAGAAACAAAAAGTAAACAAAAGGTACGAACGTCAACAAAACGTAGATAAAACAAAACAATCGTGAAGAGAACATGTGAGGCATATAGAGTCAAAGGCAGCCGGGTACCATACAGTAATGTATGGCACCCAGCCACCTCGGACCTCAAACGCCTCAGGTGCCTCCGTGACAACAAAAACGTATATAGGCTGCTTATGGAGCAACTTTAACTAGAAAATACAGTTGTACCGCGACGATAGTACTTTGCCAACTAACTAACGATCTTTCTATTAATCTTGAACTGGGGCTCCGAAATGTGTGGGGGAAGCAGGCTGCCTGCATGATATGAACAGACGAAAAACCGTCCGAGTGCGTGTCCGGCCACGCGCAACTTCATCGAAGACATTTTCAATGGATTTTGTACGAAATTTTACTTTTAAAAGTTGGTTGCCTATTACTCGTTAACTAGTAAAGCCTACTTAGCCGTGATACTTTTCCTTTTAAGTTCAATATATGAGCTCGAATCGCTCGTAGCCCCGGCTGCCGGAGTGATCTTAAACGATCACGAAGGTTAAGCAACACAGGGCGCGTTCAGTGCATGGATGGGTCGCCGTCTATGCCTAACGCTAGTGGCATTTTTCCGAGCGGTTCCGTGCTTCGCAAGGCACGTTAAGCTGTTGGTGCCGGCTGCCGTCGATAGATGGCAGTCGTTAAGCCAAGTCAGAGGCCTTAGGGCGGCTTGACAACTTCTGACAGTAGACGAGCCACTAGTCTACAAGCCTCCACCAATCCGGACTTGGCCCCCGTGGTGGAGTATGGCCTATACCTTCCTCAGGGAAGAGACCCGTGCCCCTCGGTGGGGACATAATGGGTTGATGAAGAATATGAGCTACCACGCTGAATTTTTTTCACGTTTCTACAATCAACCGTTTAGCCAGAAGGAAGGGACAACCCGCTCCCACAAAAATTTGCGCTTTAAAGCTTAATATTTCGCAAAGGAAACCCTAAATCAAAAAATGGTCTACCTACGCCCACAATATTTTTAACGACCAATCTAACGATGCCCCACATGATAGGGTAGACGAGAAAAAAATCATCGCTACTTTTCATGTTAGGTTACATTTTATTTTTAACTTTGTCGGCGTGATAAATATGTATACACATACCAAATTACAGCTTTCTAGTACCACCGATCATTGCGCTAGGTCGCGGACGGACAGACAGACAGACAGACAGACCGACAAGTGTTCCTTCTCGGACTACGGAATCCTAAAGATGCAAAAGGCGTGCTCACACCACACAGGCTTAACGATGAACAGTGTGACAATCACTTCATTTCACTGGCAAATGCAAACAGGCGTTTCAAATCAACGAACAAGATTTTTAAATTGAATTTTTACAGCCATATTAAATGTTTATTATGTATTAACCACTCGTCTGCCGCGACACAGAGCTGTGTCCAACTTAGTATGGGCCACCTATACGTTGCGTTCCGCGAGGGCAGTTCAGGAGTTAAATCGATATAATAGGGGTTAAAGTATGAAATTGCCGTTTTATTGCAATAGGTTCTTTGAATTGACATAGAATCTTCATGGTTTGAGGTTTTCGAATGAAACTTTTTTCAAATGGTTTCTATGATGTTCTTTTTTTAAAAAATGTGAAACATTTGAATATCGACTTTCAATTGTTTTTGTTATTCAATTTAGACAAGAAAGATGGATACTGCGAAATTAGAGTGATTTTTTAATACGAGTTCCGACGCGGAACTAACGCGGCAGAAACAGCCCGCAATATCAATGCTGCGTGTGGAGAGGGGTCTACTAATGAACGCACCGTGCGATTTTGGTTTAAACGCTTTC
Source organism: Yponomeuta malinellus (assembly GCA_947308005.1). Lineage (NCBI taxonomy): Eukaryota > Metazoa > Arthropoda > Insecta > Lepidoptera > Yponomeutidae > Yponomeuta > Yponomeuta malinellus. The sequence continues at coordinate 2,856,194 of OX371023.1, forward strand.
GTGATGGAAATTTCGACTTAAAGAACGAGCCACGAGGAAGACCGCCCACACAGGTGAATAACGATGAATTAAGAGAGATAGTGGAAGCCGACCCTAGTCAAACTACCCAGGAATTAGCGGCATGGTTTAACGTTACCTTACCCACAATATTGACTCACTTGCGTCAAATCAATAAACTAAAAAAATACGAAAAATGGGTGCCTCATAATCACTCGAATTTTCGCAGTATCCATCTTTCTTGTCTAAATTGAATAACAAAAACAATTGAAAGTCGATATTCAAATGTTTCACATTTTTTAAAAAAAGAACATCATAGAAACCATTTGAAAAAAGTTTCATTCGAAAACCACAAACCATGAAGATTCTATGTCAATTCAAAGAACCTATTGCAATAAAACGGCAATTTCATACTTTAACCCCTAATATTAGTTGGTTTGTTGGCAGGTACTCGTGCCAACTTGATTTGAGAAAAGTTGGTCATAGTGGAGTTTATTTCGTTGCCTTTTTCTCCACTACAACTCGATCCGAGGGCAGTGGATAACATTGTACTTCGACATTCAACAAACAGAATGTAAATTCTTTAATTGAAATAAATTTTTGATCTCTGATTTCTGTTAAGCCAAGTGGCGTTAAGTGTTTAGCTCGTATTTATGTATGTAGGTATGTCCGATTTTATGTTCCTTCATAACTCCTTAACCAATGGCCAGATTTTGACAAATAAGGACTCAATCGTTTCGTCATCCCTGCGCGAGTGTCATAGGATATATTAAATTAGGATTAATGGAACAGAAAAGTAACAAGAAACAAAAATCGCTATTAAGTAACGTTATAGTACAACCATGAGTCACTAGATGGCGCTGTTATATTTAACTTGCACTCGGATCCTAATTTTATTTAGCTACGCAAATCACGTGTAATGTGTGTAAAACATCAGCACGCGGGTGTATAGGCTATGTATAAGTAAAATTTTAAATAAAACTTTAACACGCTACGCTGACGCTGAAGTAGACTTTACATCTATTTTTAAAAACACTTACCATTCTAATAAGGTGAGTTCCATACACCTGAACCACAGTACACTTCATCAGCCTCTCCAAATGTGAACTAGACCTGCAGTGGTCTGCCTTAGTCCTCTTTTGCTCGTGGGCGCGACAAGCCATACAGTACAGCCGATTCAGACCTGTAGAGATGATCATATGCCACGAGTCAAACTTCACAGTGACAAGCTTATCACCGAGGTCTATCTTCAGAAGGTCCGGAAGCTCGTCCATTTTTATCTTCTTAGCCATCGCTGCGTAGGACACCCCTGGAGTTTGCGTATCGGACATTTGGTCGTACGTCTCCTCGTAAAGATCTTGATCAGTCGTGTCATCGTACTGTGCGCCGTTGGAGTGAGGTTTAGTGAAGCAGGCACTGTAACTCATGCCGTTACTCGGAGTATTGACGGGGTAAGTCATGTAGTCTTTACAGCGTTTGTTGAGAGTGTCTCCGCTTGGGGCAGATGTGTCGTCACGGCTCTTGTCTAAGTTGTAATCGTAGACCAAATCGGAGGCCTTGTTGATAGCGAAGAGCATATTGTCGCCATGTTGTTTCGAGTCGACGTGGTTATCGTCCTCTTGGTCGTCGAAAAGCACGTTGCAGACGCCGCAGTGGTACTTAGTGCGTATCTGGAATAAAGACAAGTAAAACACACACTGTTACTTCTTTAAAATTGGATCGCGTTACGCAGAAACATCCTAGCCCACAATACGTAGACATGCGAGAAAATAGCTTTTTTTATGTTTTGAATTGTTCTGTTCCTCGTTTATGTTCAGGGGTTTTATTTTTATAATCACTAGAACGTAACAAGTCTGGACAAAAACATGGAAAGCAATGTAATACGTAAACAGTTTTTCTCGCAAGTTACGTGTGGGTTAGGATGTTTCTGCGTAACACGGTCCAATTGAAAATGAAAAATATATATATTGTTTATGAAAACTAAATTTTTACTTAACGAACGTCAAAGTTGTTTGTTTCAGAATAGATAGTTTATGTGGAGAAGAACCTAACAACGTAACTCCACATTAATTCATTAAAAAAACGTTTCAACTTAATTACCAGAATATTTAACTTAAAAGTTTTTTAAAACCGCCTGCACTTGCCCATTAGCTCAGTTGGAAGAGCGCTCGCACGGTTAGCCAAAGGTCGCGGGTTCAAGTGCCGGCATGGGTGGAACTTTTAGCCTCTAAATAGGGTTTTCAAATTGTCCTCAGCACGGATTAATGGAACAAACAGAATATAACTGTTCTTTGTCAGTGTTTGTGTCTTTTTCTTGAGAAATAAATAAGTAATAGAGGCTTGTACAATGCTTCTTCGATGTGACAATATGGCTGAATAGAAATGCACACATGTCAGGCTTAGGTAACCATAGATGGATTGGTTCCAAATCGACACCGCCGGACCTCCTTGTTTCTGTTAACGTGTGCGTGAACAGTCAGTGTGCTTGTGTTTGGAGTTTCTTGTCCATTTTTCCTCCAAAGGGATCTAGATTTTGAAATGGGTACCCAGTTATACTTGTAACGTTCAATAAAACAGTTTCTGCGTGATTTTGAATAAAAAAAGTTACTTTTTAAGCCGAGGGAAGTTTAACTAAACTAACCTTTTGCATAGAGATACGAAATTCGAGAATATATGTGTTAAGTATTTTGTGAGCGACCTCACAGGAGAATTAGTGAATAAAGAATAAGAATAACGTCCACACGACACAATCACTGGACCTGGTCCCAAACTAGGATACCCTGTGCTATGGTAACCAGGCAAAGACGTCACCAACATGGAAAATTGAAGTCTGTTGACCTTGAAAATGTAAAATGTTTTTCGGAGGAGCACTGCTTATCCTAAACCACAGGTTTTAACCTTTTTTAGGGAGCAGGGTACCACTGCCTTAGTGATAAGGTCACTGTAAAATGTTCCTTGAATAAATTATCTTATCTTATCTTAAATTAATTACAGCCAGACTGAGGCCATCTGCATTAAGTACGCCGTTGTACCAAACATGTGTTTTGTGCAATAATAATTTGTACAAATGTACGGTGGCTGTCAGCGGGAATCGAACCCACGACCTCCGGCACGGTAATCAACCGGGATACCGCCAGACCAACGAGGCAGTCAAAGTGGGAACAACCTAATAATTAACGTAAACGCTTACCAGTCTCGTAATACTAAGCTCAAAACGCTTCAATGGCTTAAAAAGCTTAAGGCTGTTCAGGTGCTCAGAATCCTCTATATGTACACTGTCCGTACCTAAATCTGTAAAAAACGGTTTTGATCAGTATTTATTTTTAATATTCCTTACCCACCGTAGGGCATAGGCCTTCTATCAGAGAGAGAGAGAGAATGGGTTTAAATAAGATAAGATAAGATAATGTTTTATTTACGCACCAAAACACACATTTATACATTTGGGTGAAATGAACACATAACACGCCTAAAATATATATATATAGCATAAGCAGCCTATATACTTCCCGCTGTAGAGCACAGGCCTTATGTCAGGGAGAGAGTGTGGGCTTAATCACCACGCGTGCCCACCGCGGATTGGCGATTTCAAGCGCTGAGGTATGTGAGTAGCTCAGACAATCAGGTTTCCTCACGATGTTTTCCTTCACGGTTAGCGAGTGGTATTGCTACTATAACTTCACACAAATGTACATAACTTTGAAAACAAAGTCATAGGTACATGCCCGCACTGGGAATCGAACCTGGGTCTCCCGCTTCCGAGTCCAATGTTCTACCCACTAGGCTACCACCACCACCATCAAAAAATAAGTATATGTATATGTATATAAAAATAAAAAGACACTAAACACTAACGTCCCCTTTATAAAAACACGATTCCTCCAATACTCCTCAGAGTCAGTCTTTTCCTTGTAAAATCTCACCACAGACTATTTTATACGGCGTTTATAATGAGCCCACCGCGGATCAGCAATTAAATCTTTTTAATCCCAGGTCACTGCCTACCCCTCCGACATACAGGCGTGAGTTGAAGCATGAAATCTTTTGTGCCATCAATACAACAGTGTCATTTACACAAACCCGATTCCTTAAAACACTCTTCAAATGCAGTTTAAGCTGGTCTTTCCCCTTATTACTCATAACTCAACCTGCATCTTATTTAAACCAACAGTATTTTGAGCAGCAACTTGTTATTAGAAAATACAAAATTGAGCGGCTAATTATTCAAATTGAGCCAGAGGATTCCAATATGATCAGCAGAAAACACAAATGGACTTTGAAATGTTTATTTATTTGGGAAATCAAACAGCTTATCACTAACACATTTAAATTAATGACATACGCGACGTAAGCGGTGGTTGCCTAGTGGGTAGAACATTGGACTCGGAAGCAAGAGGCCCAGGTTCGATTCCCAGTGCGGGCATGTACCTATGACTTTGTTTTCTAAGTTATGTACATTTGTGTGAAGTTATAGTAGCAATACCACTCGCTAACTGTGAAGGAAAACATCGTGAGGAAACCTGAGTGTCTGAGCTACTCAATCCGCGGTGGGCACGCGTGGTGATTAAGCCCATACTCTCTCTCTGAGAGAACGCCTGTGCCCTACCGTGGGACGTTTATAGGCTGCTTATGATATTTCGATATGTATCATATCATCTAGATCTTTCATTGATTCATTCTAGAAACTTCAAGGATACCCTGTGAGCTGTGGCACCCAGGATGCCGGAGAAGGACAACATTGAAAAGGAGTTGAAGCTAACATCATATCTATATCTTTTTCTTTAGATCTATATCTATCTAGTGCTTCAAAGTGATACGTATCATCTAGACCTCTCTGATCGAGATTGAGTAGTCATGCATGACTAAACGTGGACAACCTAGACCGGACAGTTACAATCTAATTTTTTTCTTTTGAAAACCACAGGTTATATTTAAAAACTCACCTATATATTCGTCACACAACACGCAGTAGGTCTGGTTAATGTCTGCGTCCGTTAAAAGAGTATGCCACTGAGGTAAAGTGAGATATACGTTAGAGTTTATAATGTAGCCGGCGGAAACTTTCTGCACTGTCACTATGGGAAGTTCATCGTTAGCGTCTGAAATTGTAAGGAGAAAACGTTAAGCTCGGTCAAATTCCCAAACATACGCAAGCCGCAAACGCAACCGGACAACATGCGAAGTGTGCAATTAACTTAATTAAATAAAGTCATGCAGGTAGTAACCCACCAACGCTTACAAAAAACTTAGCGCGACACGCAACTTTAAACAACTTCACTCGACCGCCATTTTGAATTAGCGGGAAAATGTAAATGTAATGTATTGTATTGTGCAATTGAGCATACCCTGTTAAAAAAATAGTTTTTTTTTCGGGATGCCATTGCCAGTGAATTTAAAATTACATACCTAGTTGGATTTTATTGGTGTAACAAAAAAAAAACCGGCCAAGTGCGAGTCGGACTCGCGCGCGAAGGGTTCCGTACCATTATCTACATAACATTAGACACAAGGATCGAGAAACATCGGCAAAAATTACGTTTGTTGTTTGGGCTCCCATACAACAAACTTAATATTTTGGCGTTTTTTGCTCGACATTAATAACGGCAGAAGGGAGACGCTTTAAATATTCACAGAATATTTAGTTCTATATTCGCTTCAAAATAAATACTTAAATTGGAATAAAATAAATATTTAAGGGGGGCTCCCCAAAATATTAAGTTTGTTGTAATATGGGAGCCCCCGTAAATATTTATTTTATTCTGTTTTTAGTATTTGTTGTTATAGCGGCAACAGAAATATATCTGTGAAAATTTCAACAGCCTAGCTATCACGGTTCATCAGATACAGCCTGGTGACAGACAGACAGCCAGGAAGACGGACAGTGAAGTCTTAGTAATAGGGTCCCGTTTGGCACCCTTCGGGTACGGAACCCTAAAGAGGTAAGAAATTCAAAACAGTTATTTTCTGCTTATGACTTAAAAACACGTAAAAAAGTATTTGAATGGAGTAACGTTAGAAAGAATGTAATTCTAAACAGATAACACACTTGCGAATCTCTTTACTCTAAACTTAGTTCGAGCGGTTGACTTATTATAATACTGACTTATTCGCGGTTCAAAATCGACCCGTCGTCGTCGATTGACTAGTTACAAATTGAAATGAATCTCTTCCAATTACAGTAGAACTAAAAACATACCATTTTCTTCGACATCAACCTCGTCATCATCTTCCACAGACTCTTCATCACCATCACAGTCTTTCTCCAGGTGTTCGTCCTCGTCAGCTTTCTCATCACCAAGATGATAATCCATCTGATTCAGATCATCAATATTATCCACGTCATAATCACCATTCTCATATGACTCGAACTCCATATTAGCAGCCGCCGCAGACATGCCTAGACTGTGTCCACTAAGAAAGTAACTAGAGTGATGAGAGGCAGATTTAGAACTAGCTGGCAAACGATAAGTATTATTACTTCGTTGACGGTTTTTATTCTTAAAAAACTCATCGTTCGCCCGCTCAACTTCCAGAAGGAACGCCTCATACTGCATATCAGAATGATTCATCATATCGTCCATTCTGAAAACGGTATCGTTTATCTGTAAGACTCTGGAGTCGTTAGCGTCAATTGGACCTTCTGTTTCATACCAGCCGAGGGAATGAAGGTTGTGGACCGTCCTGTCGCTCATGAAGATGTGTTTTGGGACGGGTAAGTCTTCATCATCGGTGTCACTTTGACTGTACATAGCGGTTTTGCATCGCTCGCGGGTCAGCGCGCTGTGAACAAGAAAGGGTCTATGGCACAGTTGGCGGGTCAATATTTACGTTTTAATTGCAATATCGCCAGTAAGGGCTCCTCCAATAATCACCTGATGTTTTTTTAGCAAATTACAGTGGGTGGCTACTGTGGAGATGAAGGAAAGTCGAAGGATTGTGCAATGTTACTATAATGCGATTTTTACACATAAGAAAAATATCATTCCGATGTAAAAACCTAACTTTGGGTTACTCGGGGCTGCAAGTGATGTAAATTACTTCGGCCAGATGTCGCTGCCTGTACGTAATACAGAGAAGTTTGTAAAGAGGCTTGACATATCGCTGATGCCTGCACTTGCCCATTAGCTGTTGGGACTTGGGAGAGCGCTGGCTGGTTATCAAGAGGTCGCGGGTTCAAGTCCCGGCATGGGTGGAATTTTTAGCCTCTAAATAGGCTTTTAAAATTGTCCTCAGCACGGGTTAGTGCAACAAAAAGAATATAACATAAGAAATACTCAAAATCCTACTAATATTATAAATGTGAAAGTTTGTGAAAATGTTTGGAGGTTTGGATGTTTGTTACTCAATCACGCAATAACAGATGAACGGGTTTACATGAAACTTGGCGTACAGATAGACAAAAACCTGAATTGAGACATAGCGTACTTGATATCCCGGTAATGCGTTCCCGGGGGATAATATTTATTTTAAGTTTAAAAAAGATGGCGCTGTGCGAGCGAACGTTGATTTAAAAATAGATGGATTAAAAATAATTGTACAAGAATGTGCGGTACGAAGTTCCCCGGGACAGCTACTTAGATAGTGAAGTATGGCCTATACCTTCCTCAGGGAAGAGACCCGTGCCCCTCGGTGGGGACATAATGGGTTGATGATGATGATGATGAAACATGCATACATACATAAACTCTATAATCATATTAATCATATTATATAATCTGAATCTCGGAATCGGTTCCAACGATTATCAGGAAATTTAGTATGCAGGGGGTTTCGGGGGCGATAACTCGATCTAGCTAGGTTTCATTTTTAGAAAACGTTGTTTTATCCGTGTTTTCAGGCGATAAAAAAATTGCCACAATATTGTCATTATTAGAACACGAAGGTAAATTTCGCCACGATCGCCAAAGCCGTAATAGCTCAGGTGGAAAGTCGGGCAGTCCCGAAATCAGAAGACCCCGGTTCGAGTTCAGTGTCCGATTATTTTTTTTCCTTCATTTGTTTCATCGTATCTAAATATAATTTTAAAAAACACGATTTACAAAAAAAAAACCGAGCATACTCGGTCATCCAGGTACTAATGTATGGTGTGCAGTAAAGAGTATTCATCTAATCTAATCTAATCTCGGAGTAGGTTAAATCAGACAACTCCATACAGTGGAGGACTTACGTCATAGCGCCTGAGGCGTTGGGCGTCCGAGGTGGCTGGGTGCCATACATTACTGTATGGTACCCGGCTGCCTTTGACTCTATATGCCTCACATGTTCTCTTCACGATTGTTTTGTTTCTATTTTTGTTTTTGTGACTTTCGTGTATTTTGTTCGTGTACATTCGTGTTTACTTTGTGTGTCTGTGACAATTTAAATAAATGTCTTCTTTCTTTCTTTCTTTCTAGCGCCCCAGATGATACATTTTTGCAATACAATCGAAGGAAAGCTCACCGTTAGCATTACCGCTTAAAATCACGAATCTGCGTTGGGCACGCGTTATAATTAATCCCAAACTCTCTTTCTGTCTCCCCTAGGGAAGGCCCGTGCCCTGCACTTGGACGCTTATGCTACGTTTATCTTATTAGAAAGCGGTTATACATGAGCTAAAAATATGTTCCTATCTGTGGTTACAAATTCCAATACAATCCAAACTAATGAGTAGATAACTAACGATTTAGGCAACAATATGTCAGCAACAACACATTTTAAGATAATAATATCCTTTTTGTGGTGGTAGCCCAGTGGGTGGAACAATGGAAGCGGAAGCGAGACACAGGTTCGATTCCCAGTGCGGGCGTGTACATATGACTGGTTATTTTAAGCAATACCACACGCTAACGGTGAAGGAAAACATACATACACATACATAAACTCACGCCTGCATCCCAGAGGGGTAGGCAGAGACCAGGGACTGCCACTTGCCACGATGCTGACAGATCCCTTTCGCTTCCTCAACATTCATTAGTCGTTGCATGCACGCACGCCGGTTTCGGATACTTTTTATCTTGCCCTTTGCTAATACATCCGCTATTTGGTCGAAGCATGTCCGCCTGGGACGTCCCTTACCAGCCCTTCCGCCCACATTAGCTCGATAAATAAATGAAGGAAAACATCGGGAGGAAAACCAGTGATTGGTTGGCTCCACACATATTGACTTGTCTTTTCTGTGGGCTAGGCCGACTAAGCTGTCGGGTTGGTGGTGTAGGTGCTGGGCAAGCCTACTCCATCTACAAAAAAACAATGCCCGAGCAGTGCAGCGTCCGAGTGGCCCCTTCACCCATCTAGTGTGAGTGAAGGTGCCACTGGACGCTGCATAAATCATCTCATTTCGTAGATGCAAAGGCCAAAGTTTCTCATTCTTTTTGTGCATACACCAGAAACATTATTATTTTTATCTTTTACTGTATGTTTTAAAGAATTTATATAAAAAGCAGTAAAAAAAAAAACACAAAATATTTACAAAGGTACATAGCATAATTGACGGCCTTGTTGCCATTATTGCCATTAGGAAACTATTCCAAATAACCTTAAGGTGGAAAAGACGTACTTAAATTATAAGTTAAGCTAGCACGTATTTCATTCACTTATTAATTATAAAGTAGCCTATACATACCACTGCAGGGCACTTCTCTCAGAGACAGAGTATGGGCTTAATCAATTTCAAGCTCTGAGTTATGTGAACAGCTCATGTTTCCTCACGATTTTTTCCTTCACGGGAGGAACTGTAGATTATGGGGCCACTAAACTACTATTATTATTATTATTCATTAATACACAAGCAGCTTTAAGCTGATAAGTGTATACCACTTCCGTACACTTATAAAATGTTTATCAAGTCTATTTTTAAATGAGTTCACTGAAGCAGCACTAATAACTGTCTCTGGCAGTTTGTTCCACATATTCACTACACGGTCAATCAATCCTCGAATTAACATGACAAATACAAAACAAGAAAAACCAAGATTTCATTGCTAAAGCAGTTTATCGGCAAACTCTTTGTAACAATCCGAACGAATAAACTACAACGGATATTACAAATGTAAATGGCCAAATCAATTTCGACAGAAGTTTATAAAAGTTATTATTTATATGGTGCTCAGCTGCGCGAGTGCACAAGCAACCTAACATAACCTAAATACAGGTTCTGGGGTGAATTTTTTTTATGGCAGGAGGCTTTTTCGGTTTATTTCTTTTTTGTCTAGTATGTCGGAAATTTTTGTGTGAAAGCATGAAACCTATTTTTTTCTATTTTCTCTGAGAATACGAATTTCCTTGTATTTGTATACGTTTCAAGTCTCAATTCAGTGGCCCCAAATTGTAGATAATATACCAAAAGTAAGCAAAAATGGAGATGGTTGGTGCACTAAGGTAGCAACTGAATGGTGGCCATGAACGGGTTGGTGGTGGGTGGGCAGTCTTCTAGCTCGGTGGGCAAACAACCAGGGATGGGAAAAAACAGTTCTTTTTCTCGAATTTATAAAACAAACGGTAAAAAATGTTTTAAATTATGTCCCCCCTTAAGCCCCCCTCTCCAGGAAATTTATAGTTTTTGAATTATGATCACTTTATTTGACACACTTACTGAATTGCTCTTTGTAAATGGACAGAATTTACTTCTGCAACAGCTCCGGCACTGCGGGAAGTGCAGCCCCTTCGCCCTCGCGTAACAAAGTGCAGGTAACCATTACTCAGCTGCACTTTGTTACAGCAGGCGACGGCTGCCGTCCCTCCATGCCTTCCGACTTTTTATATACACTCTAGGGAGGTAACCACAACCACTGCATGGAAATAAGGTGCGCCGAGTTGGTTCGCAAACCATTTGAACCTATGAGTAACCTTATTAAGGGGTCAGATACCCCTTTCTGTCACTCATTTTAATTTTAATATGTAATAAACAACGAATAAGGAAAGTGAAAAAAAAAAAACGGTTTTTCAAGGAAGAAAATTTCGCGCTATAACTGCGTTCCGTTTTTGCTCACACAAATTTGTTTATGCGTTTTATTTAGTTTGTGGCCATTCTTGTCGACAGGATTTAACAGAAGTCGTATTGTTTTCGCTCATATTTCGTAAGTTTTGTTTTATTCATAATAAATTAATATTGCGGCGCCTGTACTAAAAGATATGCTAAACGGGTTCAATTAAACCCCGAGAAACCCTCTATACTTACATCATAATTAAAGTCTACTAGACAGTCCCTATAGCCAACCCGTCTCGTCCAATGTTTGCCAGCTGCCTTCACAATGTTGTAGCTGAAAATTCACGAACCCGTCTATATTTTCCGTCATTTCTTTAGTGTGTTGTGTTCTTCAGTCCATAGTTACCATAACTCAAAAACTATAACTTTCCTGGAGTAAGGGGGGGACATCCCCACTCCCTCCCCTCTCGCCCTCCACCCGATACCCCCCCCGAACTTACTAGACAGTCCCTATAATTTAACAGACGAGACTAGCAAAGGACCAGATGGGTTGGGTTGAAAGGGAAGAGGCTTATGCCCAACAGTAGGCTCTGTTTATGGACTATATACAAGCAGTTTCAATCTGATGCATGAATGGGCAATTGTAAAAGATAAGAAACTAGATAAGTTTGACGTAGGCCACTAAAGAAGATTTGGTTTAGGCCACGTTGAGGTGTCTGGGTGAATGAAGATGTTTGTCATAAGCAGGTACAAAAACTTTTATGAATGAACTACAAGAAGAACTTAAAATTATCGAGAAGATTGCGGGAACCCTTAGAGGATTTATTTCTATGGCAGGAACCATGCAAAATCTTTGATTACTTGAGGTACTTACGTAGCTAAACAAGATATGGTTTGTGTCAAGTGTTAAGTAAATGAAGACCTTGGCAATGTACAAGAACTTCTAGGAACGCACTAGCGTAGACAGGATCGCCGGAACGACGAAAAATCGTTGATAAGTGGGTACCTAAATACAATAAGTTTTACTTACCAAAACAATAATTAGACTACAAAGCACAGAAAGGACTGAAACCCACCGCTCGGGTCGATGTTATCGGATTTCGCTGACAAGTTTTCAAGGAAATTGACGTCCTGCGACCCATACAATGCGAACTTGCAAACACATTTGCAAATCAGCTGCACGAACCAAAAATGGCAGTCGAAACCACAAATCCGACTGGAATTACGACTCGCTGGCCACAAATCTCGTCCTACAAAGACGAACTAGGGGAAGTGCCTCTTTATAACCAGTTCTGAATATTCGTTTAGCTCGAGGAATCGCCGAGAAATAGAGAAAAACCACTTCTTCACAAATCAACCGAACAAGTTTAAACTTAGTCTTCTTACTTAAGTTTAATTAATCTGTGAAATACTCACTAGCATTGCTCAGTGTTGCCACCTTAGAGGTTTTCCCACCAGAACTGGTGCTCTTTCGAGGCTTCTGGTGTTTTTTTTATTATTTGGAGGTAGGTATTTAGCGGTTTTTCTATATGGAATCTGGCCACACATTTTTGAAAGGTAAATCCCCTTACGTTCCGGAATTTCATAATATTCTATGCTTACTCTATGACCGGGGAACCCCCAGGTGCACACGTAAGATGATGTTTTCTTTTTAACTGACTTCAAAAAAGGAGGAGGTTATCAATCCGACGCGTATATACATATATTTTTTGTTCGAACAGGTATAACATCCCATTGGTCCCATCTTAATTTGGTGAAGATCTGATGGAGACTTTCAGAGATGGAGAACGGAACTCTTCAATGGACAGCAGTAAACAAGCCCTAATGGGGCCCATCCTTTAGTAATATCCGTATGTTTCATAAAATAGCGTAAAAGTAGTGCCAAGTTAATTTGGTGATGTTCTGGTGAAGACTTTCGGAGATGGAAATTTAGAACATAAAATTTTAAAATAACGAATTAAGTAGGGTAAATTATGGTTATAAGGGATTTATTTATTTTTCTCCCGCTCCCCCACTAAAAAAAAGAAAAATTAAATTTTTTAAATAAAAAATAAAAACCTACTTCGAAAAACTACAGCACTAAAAAGTTACAAATAATTTAAATAATTAGAGAGTATTTATACATGTAGGTATTGTAGAAGTATAATTTGTAGTCGGTGCCCAGTTTCAAGACCAGCACATATATTTTGGGCACCCGCTCCAAATTATACTTCTACAATACCTACATGTATAAATACTTCAAAATAGGTATTTAAATTATTTCTAACTTTTTAGTATTGTAGTTTTTCGAAGTCAGTTTTTATTTTTTATTTAAAAAATTATTAGCTGACATTCTATGTCCCGCCTGACTTTAAACTGTGTGTGTTGTGTTGTTGAAAGGGCTTAAAGTTTGATAGAGTTATGTTTTGTAACATTAACACTGTTAGAACCTCTATGAAACTTTAAGCCCTTTCAACAACACAACACACACAGTTCAAAGTCAGGCGGGACATAGAATGACAGCTATACGTTATTAATTTACTTTAATACATAACATTATGTAATTAATAAGAACTACTACCTACTACTATTTAAAATTACAGTTCGTATTTAATTTAAGCTAGGTTTTCTTTACTCTGAGATTTTTAAATGCAATAATTTTGCGGAATTTGGTGTTTTTGTAGATCCATATTTATTAAATATGGCGACATTTTACGTATGAGCTAGCGCTTTAAAAAAATCCAAGGTGGCAACACAGCATTGCTTGCTTACACTAACGAGCGTGCATGGCTTGTATTGTTATTCCATCCCACTCTAAAGCCGCGTCACCTGCACGTTTTTTTTTTCTAAACATTACACAAAAACATTGAAACATTGGGGCGTGGCTATACACAATTGTGTATTCAAACACAATGTTTTTGTTTTCGTGGCCGACGGAAAACATTCCTCGCGCGGGGCAGAGGGGAACAGTGTGACCAGATTTAGCAGAATACGACCTCCAATTTACAGCTTAGCATATTATGTCGCAGAATGGAAAAAGTTGGCAGCTTTTAGCAGAATTAAAAAAACAAATAGCATAATCTTAGCATGATGCTAAATTAATTTGTTATCTTGGATGTTTGTGAAAAAAAGTCTACAACGACCATTTTTTATTTCTAGCAAAATTTTTCTTTCATACTGGCAATATTATTTTGAGGGGAAATTCCCATACTTGTTCTCGCTTGCGAGTTGTATGAAGAGTACAAACTAATAAAAATAACAGTCATAGTAGATGGTTAGCAGTCTAACAGTGTGTTTCGGTCATTGTGCAAGCGCAAAAATGAAATAAAATACGAATAGAGCTGTCGCTCCGAGTGGGAGGAGGATCCACTCTTTGCATCCTGGCTGTCAAGAGCCAAGGATGACTCAAATGCAGCATTTTGTAAAGCGTGTAATTTAAAATATGATCAAAACAGCCCAAAATTCGACTGCTCTATATAAAAATATCGACGAAACGCAAATGTAGAAACCATATTTTTTAATAAAGTAATAAAATTATTTCAGCCTTTTATTGTATTTTCCAAAATAGCAGAATTTTAGCAGTCTTTAAAAAAAGTTTAGCAGATTTTAGCAGATTTTGACCAAGTTGCTAGCATAATGACAAATTAAAATCTGGTCACACTGGAGGGGAAGGATTTGTTTCCGACACAAAATGTTTTGTTTTAGACAGACACATTTTCCTATATACGGTTTGTGTAAGGAACCAAATGTTTTTGTTTCGTGTTTTCTGTGTAATGTTTCAAAAAAACACGCGCAGCAGACACGCCTTTAAGCCGTCACCAAGAAAAGGGAAAAAGAAATATAAATTCGCGCGGCATGGTATTTTGCATGTTAGTTTTAACCCCCGACGCAACGCATAGAGGGGCGTTATAAGTTTGAAGCCTGTCTCTGTACGTTCCGTCGTAGTGCCTAAACGGATCAAGCGATTTCGATGCGTTATTTTTTATTGAAAGCTAGATTGATTTTTTTGTTGGAGGTTTTTTAGTAATTTAAGTTTTATTAGGTGAAAATTTTACATTTTAAATAAGACTCGATTACTATTAATAGTTTTGTAGCTATAGTAAATAACTTTCGGACAGGGCCGGCCGGATGAACCGTGTCGAGGCCCCTATACAATGCACGTCTTTTGCACCTTTTTTGACTTCCTAAAATACATCTAAAATATATATTTTCCATCCATAATATTACATAATCTAGTGGATTGTGCGTGCATGCGTGGTTTATTTAGGAATAAATAATATTAACATCAGTACAACCTTTTCAACACTCCAATTACGTACAGCTTCCAAGTCACTTCACAACTTCACACCTTATTCGTACGTCCACGTCCGCTCAAAGAGTATATAATCACTACGTCCGCTCATCGGTCACAGACGATAAAGATATACTTAGCGGTGAGTCACCGCCGGTGACTGACTCGTCGAGCCAAGCCAGCCAGTAGTTAGCCCAGGGGAAAACCCGCTAAGTGTTCGGCGTTTTAATTTACCGCACCGGGTAACACACAACTACGCTGCGTTCATAATAATAAAAATACGCTTTACTCCAACTAAACTCTAAAATAAGATGGTGGTTATTTACTGCTGTCGAACTCCCGCCTTCGCCTTCGCCTCCGCCTTCGAACTTCGCCTGGATTTTCACATTGTATGTTAACATTCCTCTGAACTTGGGAGGTTTCTCACCGAAATTAATAAAAAAACTATTTTATCCATTTGTTGCTATGCTGCTAGAGCATTGAAACTGTGTTTTTCTATCTGTAAGTAACTAAAATATGGTTACAAATATTCTAGGCGAAGATAGATTACTCCCTAACTCCGCCTGCCATGTTTTCTTGATAATATTTTTGGTGGTAGCAAAACACAACCAGAGAGGCGAAACTGAGCCCTATGTTCAGCCAGGTAGACAGTATTTCTTGGAAGAAAATATGGTACGCGAAGTTAGGAACCTGTGTGAAGTTCTTTCCATACATTCGCTGTAATTTCCCCAGCGTTGCCAAAAATTAAATTGCATTAATTTAACTACTTTAAAGGTGTTAGTAGCTTATTTCTAAACGAACAAAAATGCAGTAACTTGTTTAAATATATTTAATGAAATAATTCAAGATAACTACTTCAGGCACCTAGGGTAAGTATGTAAATATTTATCAAATAAAAAAGAACAAGACAACTAACTCAAATATTTAGGGTATTGTACTTACATAAAAATTGACAAGTTCTTAGGTATTTTTGGCAACGATATTATTCATGTAAAATAGGGCACGAATAAGACTACTGACGCAGTTGGGTAAAAAAGCATGAAACTTTTTACTAATGTAGGAAGAGTAAAACAAAACTTGTTTTTTTATTACCACCAAAAAATTTACAACCCTAGGCGAAGTTTGGCGTCATGACCGGCTGCCGACATTACCTACACAAAACTTCGCTCAATAATCACTTTTACAAAGAACTTAGCTTTAATTTGAATATTTCACATGAAAGATTATGTCATAATAATCTGAAAAGTTAAGCCTTACATGTACTTTAGCACCATGTAAAATCAAAGTTCCTTGCGTGCCAAAAAATATAAGTAAACTCGTTCTACCCGCGAAAAAATACACAAAATGAAATTTAATAGTGAAGTTATCCACAGTTCATTTGCAAAATCTTGCCACACATAAAAATTGCCTCGTATCAGTAGTTTTCATAAATAGTCGAAAAAATTACAGTTATTTAAAATTAGGCGAAGTTAGGAGTAATAGGCTAAGATAGGGGGTCCGACGGTACTAATTGCTTTAAAATATTATGTTAAGTGTACACCTGATAGTTTTGCCATGTCCGACCGTCGTCTGGCTGTCTATACGCGACTTAGCTCACAGACGATTAGTAGGTACTAAAGAGCTGATGGAATGTTATATTTCACACCTACTATTCAGAAAAGATCCCTTGATTCCCTCAAATGAGGGATCAAAGTTGTACTTTTCTTCCCTGATATTCTAGTTTTTTTTTATTGCCCTCAGCATGATCCGTGTGCAGATTTTCACAAAATGTAATTCCAATTCGATTTTTATTTTGTTGCAATCGATCATAATTGTCTTCCACACTTCTTTCGATATCTTAATTGTGTTTGATTTAAATTTTCCTTATAGCAGGTGTGAAAAGCAGTATGTGTCATTCGGTAGCAAAATTATTTCCGTCTTGGGCGTAAACACTTGAATCCCTAGCTACGCTCAAGATTCTACTTTAGAATCCCTCGCTACGCTCGGGATTCTATTGTAGAATCTTTCGCTTCACTCAGGATTCAATATACCGCCCTCGCCGTAAATATATCATTTTGCTCCCTTGAGACACAATCTACTATTAATTACGATGACAAAATGGTAGAATATAATATTAAACAAGGGCAAGTACCTCCCTACACCTAAATTAGGGATGATTTTTTTCGGGACTACCACTTACCAAAGTGGTGTAGGAAAATCATTTTTCAATTCAGACATTTGCAAAATATTAAGCCTTACAGCGCAATTTTGAGTAGAGCGTCCCCCCACCCCACTCTCCCGGTTTAAAAGAAAAACTTATCAGAGCACAGTTGGCTTTAAAGAATTCTATTGCAATTAACTTTCTTGAAGTTGTGTAAAGCACGTAGTTAATTAAATAAAGAAAACCCTAATATTGATAAAAAACCGGCCAAGTGCGTGTCGGGGCACGCGCATTGTAGGGTTCCGTAAAAAGAGGGGCTTTACGGAACTAACGACTTCATCAACGTAATTTTCAATAGATTTTGTAGGAAGTTTTCCTTTTATAAGTTGGTCGCCAATTAATCGTTAACTTACAAAGCCTACTTTGCCGTGATAAGTTTCCTTTTAAGTTAATTATAAGTATGTGATTTTTTTCACGTTTCTACAATCAATCATACTACAATCCGATAGTGAGAATGTGTAGACTCTACAACGAAGTTGTGGCCACTAGCTCGGAAGTCGATATCTTCAACGCACATTATGCTAAATTTAAGAGATGCTCAGCCAAAATCCTGACTTCATCGAGTTGTATGGTTTTATAAAAATTCTTATCCTTAAAAATTATTATAAATTTACTTTATTCAGATACTCAAATTCACATGTGGCAATGTTGTGTGTGCATGCTTTAGACCACAACTTAGTACTCATGTCATTTTATTATTTTTATATCGTGTAATGGTTGTGATCTGTTTTGTACACCAAATAAAATAAAATAAATAAATAAATAAATCCTTTACCCAGAAGAGGGAGAGGGGGAACGTCTTACTCGGACAAAAAATTGCGCTTTAAAGCTTAATATTTCGCAAACGGAACCCTAAATTATGAATACCAGTAGATTGTACATAGTCAAAGGTAAAAATGGACATTTAGGCCTGAGTTATACACCCCGCTGATATTCTGATGCATCACCGTCACGCGAAGATTGTAGCCTCAGTTATCGCCGCCTGTTCCATGAGTTTGAGGGTGAGGGAGGAAGAACTTTTTGGTTTTATAAGTACGGTGGGTTTTATAAAACTTGGACCGGACCGTATACAGTTTCTAGTAAATTACTATAATCAATAACTAAAGAAGTCTATTACTCACACATACACTGTAAAGACAGTAAACGATGTGCAAACGATCTGTGACTATGTTCAAGTTACTGCCAAAAAGATTTGTGCGGACTACACCATTTTTAGGGTTCCGTAGTCTGACAAGGAACCCTTATAGTTTCGCCATGTCCGTCTGTCTGTCTGTCCGTCCGCGGTCTAGCGCAGACCGGTGGTACTAGAAAGCTGTAATTTGGTGTGTGTGTATATGTTATAGGCAATGTGTATAATCCGGCATTGTATAGAATGCTTAGAATTGCGTACTAACAGAGAATCGGCTTCTACAAAGAATCGAGTGTTTATTGATGAATTTGATTTTTTTGTATCATGATCAAATTTCCATAAGAAATGAACAGGACGATTTTCTGCAGCAATTTTTTGGTACGGTCAAGTGCACTTAGACCTTTACACTTGCCATTCGATTTTGTCCTAATATCGCAGAAGATAAGAGGTGGAAATGTCAAAATGTAAAGCTCTACGTGCACTTGAATGTACGTTGTTAATATAAATGTTTATCCGAAGGGAACTGCTATGTGAGAAACGCTGTCTACGCAAAAAAACACGTTACATACATTACCTATGCGTCAACCGGCATTCTATACAATGCCTAGGTATTCCATACATTTCCTAGGTAAAGTGTAAAATAGTTTGAACATTCAATATCATTTCACACATTGCCTGGACGACCCCGGCATTCTATACAATACCTAGAAAATGTATAGAATGCCTGCATTATACACATTGCCTATAACATATACATATTTATCACGCCGACAAAGTTAAAAATAAAACGAAATTATTTACCCTAACATGAAAAGTGGGGCCGATTTTTTTCTCGTCTACCCCATAATGTGGGATATCGTTGGATTGGTCGTTGAAAAATATTGTGCTTTAAAGCGCAAATTTTTGCTTGATCAGGGCGTCCTCTCCCCCCCCCCCCACTCCTGGCTAAACGGTTGATTGTAGAAACGTGAAAAAATTCAGGGTAGTAGCAAGCACTAAAAGGAAAAATATCACGGCTAAGTAGGCTTTTCTAGTTAACGAGTAATAGGCAACTAACTTATAAAAGGAAAATTTCGTACAAAATTTAAAATGACCGATGAAGATGTTAGTTCTGTAAGGCAGAAAAAAACCTCCTTCCTACGGAACCCTATATTGCGCGTGGCCCGACACGCACTTGGACGGTTATTTTTTTCTTGAAAGGGCACTTTTCGAAATAAAACAACTTCATACAACAAGAGAAATTAAATGTTTATTACATAAAACACTAAAACACAATGTTACAAAATGTCAAAAATAAAATTATTAGTTTTTGTGATTATGGTTTTGCACTTATTCCGTCAAAATAACCATGTTTGAAAACCAACCGTGTGGTGGGAGAGGTAAACAATGTATTTATTGTGTATCTAAGTATGTTTTTATTATGTATTCTATTTGCGTAAAATAACATAAACACAAAGTACGTTTCCACTTGGATAGCGTCGTCACATTCAACGAACCGTCCCTCTTTACAGCTTGGCAAAAAACAGTAGAAATTACATAGATAGTAAGATTTTACTAAGACATTTTGTCTTTACTATTTTCTTATACTTAGAGTATTATAAAAAAACTAGTTAACAAAAAAATTGTAAAAAATTGTTGTACCCAATAAAAGTATGTAATAAATTGACTGAATTATATTTTTTTTTGTTGCACTAATCCGTGCTGAAAACCTATTTAGAGGCTAAAAATTCCATCCATGCCGGGTCTTGAACCTTGGACTTGTACGTAATACAGAGAACGTTGTAAAGAGGTCCGAAATTTCGCCGATGCCTGCACTTGCCCATTAGGTCAGTTGGGAGAGCACTGGCATGGTTAGCCAGAGGTCGCGGGTTCAACTGCCGGCATGGGTGGAATTTTTAGGCCCTAAAATAGGTTTTTAAATTGACTGAATGTCTAGTAAAATAACAGCTTAGTTAGAAACTAATTAGACTTATTCTATGTACTTCTTTAATTAATTACACTTTATTGCAAACGAAACATTGACCAGGACATTACATAAAGATATAACATGTACAAAGGCGAGCTTATTTCTCTAAGAGATTTTTTCCAACCTTCAAGTCGGAGAAGCAGTAAAAAAGGCTCTATACACGTGTACTTATATTGTAAGACTTTTTAATTATGTTTCAATGTGTTTTAATTGAAATATTACACAGATACTCAGATGGATAGATTAATTTATAGTATTATCTCATAACTATTAACTAATTGATACTTTTACTAAAAATTTAGTCAATTTCCGATTTCTACTCTTTTTTGCTGTGCTGTACAATACGATATGATCACTATGAAATAGAGCGGAAATTACGTCACGTCGGCGTCAGTCGCGTGGGTAAGCTCGCAAGTGTAAACGGACCAAATTGTCAAGTTAGTAAAAAATAACACACAAACATTAGAACTTAAAACCAAATACTTCTTTTCGCACCTAGCGTGAAAGTGACTCCGAAGTTAACACAAACAATCATGCTAGGGCTAAAACTACAACGGGCGGTTTCAGAAATCTCCGGTAGAACTTAACAGCAATTTTTGAATCAATACAAATAACTTTAAATATGGGAGCTAACTTTCAAATTACAAAAAAAAAAGAAACCTGTTGCATACCTACAAAAATGTTATATTAAGCAATACACGCTGATTTCTGGGTGGTTTGAAAGCCTAGGTCATGTGGAATTTCATTATTAATCAGACTACATATTACTTTTAAGTATAGACGTAAATTAAAAAAAAAAATGTTGAGAAATCTTGTTTTTTTTTGTACTATTTTTTCCTTTATGGAAAAGGCTAAGAGCTTAAGCCCATACCGCCTGGTCTTATTTTAATTTCTTTTCTTCTCTTCATATTGATTGAGGCTAAAAGCCTTGTCTTTCCGTAGGTATTTTCTTCAATCTTTATTGTATATTCGAGGCACAAAGCCTTGTCTAACGTATTTATTCTTTAACGAGAAATCTTGTTTTAAAAAAGTGCGCGAACAATTTAGTACCTACCGCTTCTTCGTCTAACGGAACAATGACACACATTCGAGTCTGTGTCGGGATATTTTTAATAAAAACAAACCAGCGTATGCGATAGCTATTGTCAGGCACGTTCATTTTACTATGTCTTTAAAATCTCCCAAGAATTAATTGTGTATACAGCTGCTATTTATTTCGCGATCGCCGAGCATTAACTCTGAAAACAATATAAATATTCTGTATTGACGACAATTACGTACGTCGCCCTCAAGCGAACCGCTTTCCTACAGGAACGCTGAATCGGCGCCTCGTCGTGTACCTCACGGCAGTGACGTCTTTAACATAACAATTGAAATAAAAAAGAAAAAAAAAACCACACAACACAATCACTTGGCCTGGTCCCAACCCCAGTGCTATGGTAACCAGGCAAAGACATGACAAACATGAAAATACACCCAGACTGAGGCCATTCAGTGGGGAAAAAACCCACTACCTCTGTTTTGGCAATAAAGCGTGTTAACCGCTAGACCAACGAGGCAGTCGTTAAGTTCTACCGGACCTTTCAGTTAACCCTGTACAAACACATGTTGAAAAAAGCTCTTTTTATAAAATTAATTCCGTAAAACTTAATTAGAAAACTTGTTCAATATCAATAAATGCAGAGATCAAAATTATTTACAGTAATTTCAAACTTACAACAAACAAAATATTATTATGTCCATATTGAGCGGTAACAACCTCGCCTCCAATCTCAGAACACTGAGCCTCCAATCATCCCACTGTCGAGATTATTCGAGATCTACAATAACATCTTACAGGAATATATTTTCTCTCGGAAACTGTTTTTATTGACTCCTACCGGGAACTTTCTTTCCCAGTAGAACAATAATCCTGGAATCTTGCGTTGTCGCATGTCGAGAATTACAAATCGAAAAAAATATGTTCTAAATAGGCATTTTACTGTTCTTTACTAACAAAATATGTCTAAGCTACATAGGTACCTACTCTATTGAATGTTCAAGTGCACTCTGTTGCCTGAATACAGGTCTAGAACCTAGTTCAGGCACAAAAAAGAATCGTAGAGAAGCAGCTTTGCCTAAAATATTGTAATACCTCCTAAAATGTAAACAGACCACTATTTACAAATATTTTTAAGTAAATGTTATGTTGATGAAGCGTACGAGGCTTGTCAGGGTCGTGGCAAGTGGCAAACCCTGGTCTCTGCCTACCCCTCCGGAGACTTCCGCTCAGTTATTCACCATAACCCACAAATATACTGAGTTTACTGTAATTTAATTCAATAAAAATCATTCACACTATTTCCAATGGGCAACTTGCACTAAAAATGTTTTTATAGAATAGGAGAGGCCATGTCAAAACATAAATGAACGTGGTATTTTTTTTCTCTACGACTAATACTTTCCATAATATAACTAGTCGAATAGTCAATACAGTCACGTGGTACATAAACGCGCCACACAAATAGGCCTCAGACTATGACGTCACCCCCTCACGTAACGCCTTATGTAACGCTGTATGAAGACTATCAATATTTGAGTTATCTCGTAAAATAATGTTTTTATGCATCTGTAACATCAAAAAAAATGTTTACAATACAATGACAAAACGAAATCTTATACATTTTTATTATTATAGTAACATTATTTTTCTAATTTTTTGTGATCTCGAAAACCCTGAAAAAAATACTTCTATGGTTTTATTTTTTAAACTATCTTGTTTTTTAATATGTCTTCTATGGTATAAAAGCAATGTCACTCCAATCTAAGTGAGACGCAATCTCCCCATTTTAAGTTTTCGTCATGAAAATGTTCTCCAGTGCCCATCACTATTCCAGTCACACCGCTCAACTAAATTTTCCGATATTATGCAGCCTATACACACTGAAATCTGGGTTGTTTGAGAGTCCCGGCCATTTAATTAACCATAAATCAACAATGCGAACCACTATTTAGACCTTTAATTAAAGACGAAAAATAAAAAAATACATATTTGACAAAAATATTAAATAATATATATTTAAAATAAATATTAAAATGTATTTATTTAAACAAACGTTCCGTGTGGCGCTAGATTAAGAATAGCGTCACTCCACCTCCTCCTGTGGATGTCGTAGAAGGCGACTTAGGAAATAAATTACCAGGAGACGGGCAGCAGCGTCTTCCTGAGATTCCAAACACATACTGCGATCGCCAACCCGCCTGCCCAGCGTCTATCAGAACAATGACCCGCGGACCCGCGGCACCCACGCACCGCTCTGGCTGGCTACTCATGGTTTTCAGAGATGCTAGTTTGTGTCGAGATATTTTTGGAAATTGCATATGAGGTTGTTTAAAAAAAGAAACCAGCGTATTCGACAGGTCTTATTAAGGAAGGTACATTTTGCTATGACTCTCAAACCACCCGTAATTCGTGGTGTAATTAAATCTTATTAAAATCTATTCACTATGGTAAGTATCTAACGTAAATTTATTTCATTTGGAAATCTTACGTACATTATATTCCTTTTTCTATCCTATTTCATGTTTGCTATTGTCTCAGTTATAACTATCTACCCTTTTTTCGTGTGATGTATCTGTTATGATATCACATTAAGTGAACAATTTTCTTTCTATATATTTATAACTCTTATTGCTTAATTATTTAATTATACGCGGTGGTAGCGGAGCGGTAGAACGCCGGGTTCTCATTCGAGAGGTCGTGAGCTCGAATCCCGGCAAGTAACAATGACTTTGTTTTCTAAGTTACGTACATTTGTGAAATTATAGTAGCAATATCACTCGCTAACCGTGAAGGAAAACATCGTGAGGAAACCTGAGTGTCTATTGCCAATCCACGCTGGGCAGCCGTGTAATTACGCCCATACTCTCTCCCTGAGAGAAGGCCTGTGCCCTACCTCCCACTGGTACATAGGCTGCTTATGTAAAAATTGCCTACAACTCTCGAAAGACCTAACTCAGATAGATAACTACCTACAACTCTCGAAAGACCTGGTAAATGAGACAATATTCGGAGGTTTCGGGGGCGATAAATCGATCTAGCTTCAGTTTCATTTTTAGAAAACGTCGTTTTATCCGTGTTTTCAGGCAATGAAAAACCGCTACAGTATCATTAGACCGTTTGTAATAGCTGAGGTGGGTATTCAGGCTGTTCGGAAACAAGAATACCCACATGCATTATTTCACATGCTCGATTAAAACAAAAATTACAAAATATCTCGGAAAATGTATCTCTTTCAGTCAATTACTAGTTATTACAATTTTTAAATAGATTAAACATAAAAAGAGTGCTCTGAAATGTGACGTCATAAGCAAGTATTTTCATACAAAATTCCGTTTTAAAAGTAACTCATTTGATATTTTGTCAAATACCCAATTGTGATTTGTTCAATTCAATTCAATTCTGCTTTTTAGACTCACTGCACTGATTACAACTTCGCCAAATGTCTTGTGATTTGTTAACAATGACAAATGTAGGTACTTATTCTAATAATATTTTCAACGCAAAAAATATCGAAAAATACACAACATTTTTTCTATCACAGACAGTTTTTAGAATCACAAACATAGAGAAACTTATCTGTGGAACAGATGAACTAAAAGTACAGTCTGTCCAAAAAAAGTAGAAATTAAAGAGTAAAGGTTACTCAGACTTTATACTTTGCTTTATACTTTGTTGAACAAAAACACATGAATAAAACACAAAATTTCCAGAAAAATTAAAAAGTGAACATGGCGAGCTTATTTCAGCAGAAATCTCTTCCAGCCAACCCTTGATGTGGCTATACGAACATGGGGGGAAAGTGTGCTTTTTGTGTTTGTTAATTTCTTGCACTTACGAGCATTATAAAAATTTAAAAGCAAGTGCAGTCTCGCGCACGAAGCGCGCACGCGAGGATACCTCAAGGAAGGTGACACTCCCGCCCACGTGACTATTCGCTGTGAGAGCGTGGAAGTGCAACGGATATCCACCGTCGGAAAGCTGGGATTCCTCCGAGAGTCCAGCAGTAACATTGGTACATTGCTGGCGTTCTGGAAAGAGATTGGCTGGCTGGAGTGATCTCACTGGCCTGCTACGTAACCGTACAATGGCCCGATTATGAGCTTCTTTTGTACATCCATCTACCGACTATATTCTTGGTGCATTCCTCTCCATCCAAAGGTTGTCTGGAAGAGATCGCTCTAAGCTATAAGACCGCCAATTGTATACCACTACTTAGATATAAGAAACTATTTGTAATATCTTTCACCTGGTTGTGCAATAAAGTGTTCTCTATCTATCTATCTATCTAAGTGCGGAAACCACAGGACAATCTAACTAAATTCCCTCCATTGCTGGCACTAGAGAAGCCTTATCCGTCCGCGAGAAAAACTGTCTTGACAGACCGACGGACGGACGGACAAACAAGTGATTTTATAAGGGTTCCGTGTTCTTCTTTTGAGCTACTGAACCCTAAAATCGATTCCACAACACGTTGGGAAGCTGGGATCTCTTCAGGAGTCCTGCAGTGACATCAGAGCACTGCTGGCTTTCTGGAAAAAGATAGGCTGATTGGAGTGATCTCACAGCCCTGCTACGTACTAAGGCCATCTGTGAGGCTAAGTACGGAAATCTTAGGTCTAACTAAGGTTTCCGTGTTCTTCTTTTGAGCTACTGAACCCTAAAACCATTCCACAGATATGTTTGCACATAAATCACTGACGTAACACTTCTAAGTGCGGCATTTTTTCAGGAAGCTCAGTACTTCTTCTGGATAGTTGTGGCGGGAAGACTTGGTCGCCGCGCGCGCCGTTTCTATCGGGCTCACCAGGCTGCGGATAAGATAAGATAAGATAAGATATAAAAAAATCGTGCTTTGTGTTCAACACAGAAGTGATGACGAAAATAAACATTGTTATCACTAAAAGAGCACTGCGCGATGTTTTGAAGACAAACCGATTCGGCAGCTCGTTCTAGCTGCAATACAGCGTCGAAATTCTATACTAACGTAGTTTGGTTTTAAATTCATAGTTTTAATGTCAGAATTTAAAAAAAATCATAGTTTTAACGCCGTAGTTTTAATTTCATAGTTTTATGTTATACCTAGTTTTGTTCCGCGTGGCGCCGGATTAAGAATAGCGTCACTCCATTTACTTCCGTGGCTGTCGTAGAAGGCGACTAAGGAAATAAATTACCAGGAGACGGGCAGCAGCGTCTTCCTGAGATTCCAACCGCATACTGCGATCGCCAACCCGCCTGCCAAGCGTGGCGATTATGGCAAAACCCCTCATGGTTGTGAAAACCATGAGGGAGGCCTGTCCTGCAGTGGGCGTCAAAGGGCTGATGATGATGATGATGATGATGTTAATACTTTATGTCATACCTAGTTTTATTTTTGCAGTGTCAATTTAATTTTTTTGCAATTCATAGTTTCTTTTCCTAGTTTTAATTTTGTACTTTTATTTTCAGTCAAAACCAACCTCCTATTTGGCGCGTGCGCCAGCTGCTTCCAGCGCTTGCGGTCGACGTGTTTAAACAGCGTCATGACGAGCTCGAGGTCGCAGGTTCCCGGCTTCACCGCGTAGTGGAGCGCCGTGTCTCCCCCCTTTATGTCCTGGTGGCAGTAAAAAGGATATATATATATATATATATATATATATATATATACATGCACCATTAATTTTGGGTGGTTTGAAAGACATAGCAAAATGAATGTGTTTTATAATAGCTATCGAATACGCTAGTTAGGGTTCCGTACCTCAAAAGGAAAAAACGGAACCCTTATAGGATCACTTTGTTGTCCGTCTGTCCGTCCGTCCGTCTGTCAAGACCCTTTTTCTCAGGAACGCGTGGAGGTATGAAGCTGAAATTTATATCAATTACTCAGGTCTACTGTCCCTTGAAGCTGTGAAAAAATCAAACTTCTAAGCCAACGCAATCAAAAGATACAGCCGTTTATGCCGCAAATTTTCGACACTTGCAAGGGAATCAAAACCTACAGGGTGCTTCCCGTGAACTCAGAATCTTGAAATTTGGTACGAAGCAACGTCTTATAGCATAGATAAAGGAAAAATTACGAAAACCATAAATTTTTAGTTACATCACATAATATATTTTTTTTTAATAATTTTAAACTTACTACCCATTTCCTCATAAACGCGTAGAGGTATTAAATTGAAATTCATACCAAATACTCAGGTCTATAATACCTTTAAGCTGTAACAAAATCTAACTTCTATGTCAACGCAATCAAAAGAAACAGCAATTTAAGCTGCATATTTTGAAACTCGCAAGTACTCGCAAGGGAATCAAAACCTAAAGGGTACTTCCAGTCGACCTAGAATCTTGAAATTTGGCATGAAGCAACGTTTTATAGCACACATAAAGGAAAAATTCCGAAAACCTTAAATTTTTAGTTACATTACAAAATATATATTTTTTAATAAATATAAACTTATTACTTTTTTCC
Organism: Yponomeuta malinellus; assembly: GCA_947308005.1. Classification (NCBI taxonomy): domain Eukaryota; kingdom Metazoa; phylum Arthropoda; class Insecta; order Lepidoptera; family Yponomeutidae; genus Yponomeuta; species Yponomeuta malinellus. Next base: position 2,884,146 of record OX371023.1, read on the forward strand.
TCATGAACGCGTAGAGCTATCAAGTTGAAATTCATATCAAATACTTAGATCTAATTGCCTTTAACCCGTGAAAAAATGTTGTTGACATTGCAGGTTTGTACGGAACCCTCGGTGCGCGAGTCCGACTCGCACTTGGCCGGTTTTTTTTTTTTTAAACACAGTTCTCATAAATATCTTGACACAAACTCGAATCTATTACGCACGTAATATCGTCTTATACTACAAATACGGGGAAACTATACATTTGTAATTAAATCATTAAAAAAAATTGTCTTGAATTTCTGTAAAGCTCTGAAAACCTGCGAGACTCGATTCCTGAACTATTTATAATATGTAAGAAGTACAAATTTGTACGGAACCCTCGGTGCGTGAGTCCGACTCGCACTTGGCCGGTTTTTTTTAACAAGATTTCTCAACTCGAAACATTTATTTGTCAACATTTTTTTTTATTTACTTAAAAGTAATAATGTAAATTGCCATTTTAATTACAAATAACATAGCCGCGGCTTTCAAACCACCCAGAAATCAGCTTGTAAAACACAATACTCATAGGTAGCCCACTTTACAGGTGCAATTTCGTCGTTGTTGACGATAATATGATGTGGCTCATAAATTTATAATCACAAAGTGTCCCAACTCACCCCCTGCCAGATGTCAGCGCCGGCGTGTGCCAACAGTACGTGCACCGTCCGGTGCGCGCGCGCAGCCCCGTGTCCGGCGCACGCCGTGTGTAGCGCTGACATGCCTGTCGGGCGACGGAGGTCAAGGTAAGATAAGATAAGATAAGATAAGAATGTGGTTTTCAACACGGTTGCTCGTAAATTCGCTCTTATTACACCGTTTTTAGTTTCATAATTCAGCATATTACCAAACTAGTGCTGTAAAACCATTACCGTACAAGTGCTGTAATATAAACTTTTCTACAAACTAACTACACTCATATGCATAATAAATAACACATAACACACACACGCGGTTGATATTTCACAAACAACTGTAAGAATAGTACATTGTTCACCGAGAGGAGAAAGTGACCGATTACCGTCGAGGGTGTCGTTTGAAGCCCGAGCCGTAGGCGAGGGCTTTAAAACACCCGAGATCGGGAATCGCAGTTTCTCTCGAGTGATACATAGTACACCTGCTTGATAGTTTTATTTTACTTTCTACGAAAACTGAATCCTCAAACAACACACAAATTGGAAATAGCGCCAATGGCGTCTGCAATTTTCACATGTTCTTTTTCCAAATTGTTTATCCTGCCGCCGCAGGGTCGCATTTTGGCTTTTGATATTTAGGTTACCGGCGCATAGTCTTACCCAAAATTAAAAAAGAAAAACCACGTAAGAAATGGATTTTCATACACTTTTCTCTCCCGCTCAGATGCGTTTTCTCCCCGCATATTTGTTCGATATGCAATGACGTACTTTCTACCGTAAATTTGATAAAGTATCAAGGTACTTTCCAAGCAGGTGTAGTATAATAGTAGTTTATCTACACTAATGTTGTAACATTCTACTTATGTTTTCAATACTTGACTTATAATTACTACTGTTATAGCGCAGACAACAAAACACTCAATTTAAGCAATTTCACATGATGGTATAATATTCACATCGATATCGTAAAATCTCATTATAACATCAATAAAACGCGACCAACTTGATTGCAGGGCCAATCAGGTTGGTCGCGTTTTATTGAAGCGCGCAGCTGCGCTCTCATTGGTTAAATTTTAATGGCGGCAAAATCACTGTGATTATACACGTACGCGTGAATTTATTTTAATAAATTAAAAGTTAAAAATGGATAGCGACGATGATATTTGTACGCCTCCAGATATTCTAGAAGTGGCAACAAAATTAACTCACAATCTTTTGCCAGAAAAATCTAGAAAATTATATGAAAAAGAATATAATAACTTTTTGGCATGGAAGATCGAAAAGAAAACTACATCATTTTCTGAAAATGTCATTCTTGCGTATCTCAAAAACCTCTCCGACAAATACATTAGTGAAGATAAAGTAGTGTATGCAACTGCATATAACACGGGTATTAAAATGAAATGTGACGTCATAAACCAGCATTTTCATACAAAATTAAATTTTAAAAACTCATTTGATATTTTGTCAAATACCCAATTCTCCTTCCAGTAAACTTTTCTGTGAATGTTTGGTCTGATTCACCCACACTGAGCACATGGCTGTATGTAGGTGTGACTCCTTTGCCTATCCCAAATAGAACAAATAAAAAAAATAAAGCGGACCTGCGCAGTTCCAATTTGTTTTGCCGCCATTATGAGTTAACAAATATTTCGGTGCGGCTAACAAATGGAAAATAACTGCTTTTCTTGTTTACTTCAGTTTCATTTATAAACGAGTGAAGATAAAGTGCTGTATTTATTCCTTTTTATTTGTTGCACTAACCCGTGCTGAGGACAATTAGCCAATAAACCAATTTAGCCTCTAAATAGGTTTATAAAGTAGTGTATGCAACTGCATATAAAACGATATTAAAACACTCGTATTCTAACAATCTCTCTTATATTATGACAGTTGCATAAACTCATCACACTCATCATCAGCCATTTGACGCCCACTGCAGGACACAGGCCTCCTTCGTGGTTTTCATAACCATGAGGGGTTTTGCCATAATCGCCACACTTGGCAGGCGGGTTGGCGATCGCAGTATGCGGTTGGAATCTCAGGAAGACGCTGCTGCCCGTCTCCTGGTAATAATGTATTTCCTTAGTGGCCTTCTACGACATCCACGGAAGGAAATGGAGTGACGCTATTCTTAACCCGGCACCACACGGATTGCATAAACTATTTTAAATTTAAAAAGTTTATGTCTAAGAACATTGAATATTTTCACGAATATTAAGTTATTTTAGTGTTAAGATGACAAACAAGCATTTCATTTCATCAATTTGTATATTTATAAATATACACAAATTAAGTTAACTATCGTATTTAGAAACATTAATTTTATAGTTTATTTTATTTTTAGGGTTCGGTGCCCAAACGGCATATTTATCTTAACCTCCCTGGGTAGTAGGACGACGCTAGTCACGCGTTTTAAATGTCAAAAGTCGCGACTTTCCAGTACATTTAACTGTCAAGTTTTGACATTTTAGCGCCACAAAACGCGCGATTCGTGCCATCCTCCTAACCATGCTATACTAAGTTTGATTACAAAATGAAAATTTTTGTAAACAACTTTTCTTTATTAAAAACTAAGTATATTCCTATACTTAGTTTTTAATAAAGATAAGCTGTTTGAACATATTTAAAATGTCCGTAATTTAATTATGCACCAAACCCTCAGACCACATTTGTCAAAAGTTCAATACAAAAAAATATGAGCGAGTGAGAGAACATGCTCCACGTAAGAGCAGCCTTAAGAGACTCCCCCCGGAATCGAACTGTGGACTCACCCTCGATGTTGCAATGGCCGACGGCGAAGAGCGGCGGCTGTCCGCTGCGCGGGCGCACGATCTCGGCCAGTACATCTGCGCAAGAGTCGCCGCGCCGCGCCAGCGCGCCTATCAGCGTGTCGCCAAGCTTGTCTGTCTGTCGGAGAGAGAGAGGGCGTTAGTTAGTGATTTTATTAATAAACTAGCTGACCCGGTAAACGTTGTTTTGCCATATTAATTAGCCAACGACTTCTCAGACCTATATACACAAAAAATGACATAGAAATCGGTGCAGCCATTTCGGAGGAATTTGATAACAAACACTGTGATACGAGATTTAGAGCTTCGACGGGTCAGCCATATAGATTTGAAAAACCTATTTAAAAACCTATTTAGAGGCTAAAAATTCCAACCATGCCGGGACTTGAATCCGCGACCTCTGGCTCACCGTGCCAGAGCTCTCCCAACTGAGCTAATGGGCAAGTGCAAGCATCGATGAAATTTCGAGCCTCTTTACAAACTTAGTATTACGTACAGGCAGCGACATCTGGCTGAAGTTGAAGTAATTTACATCACTTGCAGCCCCGAGTACCCACTTTGCAGTTAGGTTTTTACATCGAAATGATATAGATTTGACCTAAATCATATAGATTTGACCAAAAATCATACATTGACTGTAACTTGGAAATATAATTCAATGGTACTGCAAGGAGAAACAAAAATGTTTCATGACTTCCAAGCCAACGAATATTCAATTCATATTGAGAGAAAAAACTTCAAGATTTCTTAAAAACTTTCATAATTGATGCCATGTAAAACTCATCGATTCTCTGAACAACCACTATGGTGTGTCTTTAATAATAGAGTGACAGCGAGTGAAGTGATGTTTTACCTACAATTTATTATATAAGTATCACTTCACAAGCAACATTTGTCAATGTTTCATTTTACAAACTATTGTTTTAACAACCACATCTAAATACAAAGATTCATTTGATATGCGGATATTTATTATATGTTTAAAAGGCAAATAATGCATCATCATCATCATCATCATTAGCCATTTGACGCCCACTGCAGGACATAGGCCTCCTCCGCGGTTTTCATAACCATGAGGGGTTTTGCCATAATCGCCACGCTTAGCAGGCGGGTTGGCGATCGCAGTATGCGGTTGGAATCTCAGGAAGACGCTGCTGCCCGTCTCCTGGTAATTGATTTCCTTAGTCGCCTTCTACGACATCCACGGAAGAAAATGGAGTGACGCTATTCTTAATCCGGCGCCACGCGGAACATGGCGGAATAAAGTAACCTATAAGAAGCTAATTCGGTTTTGTCAGAAGCACTTATTGGTAACAAATAGGAAGCCCCGCTCGCTCCGCGTAGTGAGATCACAACCTTAACCCACAACCCTGTTGACATTGGAAATGTCTTTTCGTTCGCTCCAGTGTATCTCGGAGAGTTGTGAAGATATCATCATCATCATCATCATCAGCCTATGCTTGTCCACTGCTGGACGTAGGCCTCTCCTATAGCACGCCACAGAGCACGGTCCTCGGCTACTCTCATCCAGCTCTTGCCAGCCGCCCTACGAAGATCATCGCTCCACCGAGTCTGAGGACGTCCCACACTACGTTTACCGATCCGCGGTCTCCACTCGAGAACTCGTCTACCCCATCGGTTATCAGTTCTCCGGATAATATGGCCGGCCATTCGGCATGCTAATTCGGTGGGCTATGTCGGTGACTTTGGTTCTCTGTCGGATCACCTCGGATCGGTCCATCGGATCACCGTGAAGATATGATACTCAAAAAAGGCTCAAAGGACGCGTATTCACGAGAGCTGCAAGGTGCAAAAAAAATTATTCGGGAAAGTCAATAACGAAAAAAGTTATGGCCGGAATAGTGAAAAAAAAAAAAACATTTCTTTCCAATTTTTTATTTTTGCGCTCGATATTTTGGAAACGAGGAATGGTATCAAAAATTTGAGAAAAACTCCTCTGGAAAATTTAGGCAGCTGCAATTTGAGCCTAAAAAAAAGACGATCGGGTTAAGGGTTTGCCCCGTAGCCTTCTAGAAATACTTCTTCTAGAGCCTTACCTCTTTGAAGACCACCTCCTTGATTTCCAGCCTCTTCACAGCCGGAGTATCCAGGGCTACCCAGATGCTTTGCACCACGTACCGCGTCAGGTCAGGCCGGCTCGGGCACCTGAGCGAGGCAGCCTTCAGGAGATTCAGACCTGGAATAAATAAAATATTTGTGTAAACGTAAAAGGTTATCACGTTGAAGTGTATTGTTTTATTTGTTCATTTTTATTAGGGTTCCGTAAGTACCCAAAGGGTAAAAACGGGACCCTATTACTAAGACTTCGCTGTCTGTCTGTCTGTCTGTCCGTCCGTCCGTCCGTCTGTCACCAGGCTGTATCTCAAGAACCGTGATAGCTAGAGAGTTGAAATTTTCACAGATTATGTATTTCTGTTGCCGCTATAACAACAAATACTAAAAACAAAATAAAATAATTATTTAAGGGGGGCTCCCATACAACAAACGTGATTTTTTTTGCTGTTTTTTTTATCTTTGTATAATGTTGTATAGATAATGGTACGGAACCCTTCGTGCGCGAGTCCGACTCGCACTTCGCCGGTTTTTATTAAATTGCTCTACAATTGCCCATTTTTACGGAGCCGGCCCCTGCAGGGCACAGGTCTTTGGAGAATGGGCCACGCGAGCCCATCGCAATTACCACGCGTGCCCATCGCGGATTGGCAATTCCAAGCGCTGAGGTACGTGAACACCTCAGCAAGTGACCCCCATTACCGAAGTTACACGTCAAAAAACTAATGATAGATAAATAGATAGAATATTCTTGATAATACTCGGTACATACGAACTTACCAAAGTCCTCAACGAACAACTGCGGCCGTCCTCCCAAGACTCGCTCGCAGATGAGAGAGAAGACGGCGCACATAATGCCGTCCTGCTCGCACTCGGAGGAGAAGCCCATCAGTATGTGATGAAGGACGCTGGAAGAAAATAATACCTATATTACTTTGTTACGACAAAAACAAAAAATATATTACATACTTAGTTACTGGTCCCAACAGTTATGTATACTACCAGACTTGGGTATGGCAAAAGAAGCAAGAAAGTAGGATTAATGCAGTAGAAATGAGGTCCTTGAGAAGTATGTCTGGCGTTACTTTGAATGACAGGATACGCAATAGTGTGATTAGAGAACGTTGTGGACTGAAAGAGGATGTAGGGACTAGAATTGAGAAAGGAATGTTGCGTTGGTTTGGACATGTGGAGAGGATGAAGGAAGAAAGATTGACAAAACAAATATATCGAGCGAATGTGGATGGAAGGGCCGGTAAGGGACGACCCAGACGGACATACTTCGACCAAATAGGGGATGTATTAACAAAGGGCAAGATAAAAAGTACCCGAAACCGGCGTGCGTGCATGCAACGACTAATGAATGTTGAGGAAGCGCAAGTGATCTGTCAGGATCGTAGCAAGTGGCAGTCCCTGGTGTAGATTATGTTATGTTACTACTACAAGGACAAAAAAAATATTACCTACTTACTTATTACTAAAACTAAATATACAATCATCATCATCGACATCACTTAGTTTGTAAAAACAAAAACAAACAACATTATACCTTGTCATTAAAAAACAAAATAGTAGATTATGCATTAAGGGGATAAAGCAGTGTATTATGTCTCGTGCGATATTTTGAACCCCAAGGACGAGGGATCCTAGGGTTAACTCACGAGCGAAGCGAGGGAGTTACAGAGTTAACTCCCGAGCGAAGCGAGCGAGTTAAAGCTAGAATCCCGAGGCCGAGGGCTTCAAAAACGCCCGTGACAAATACACTGCTTTATCCCCAAAATGCATACTCTACTTTATATAAACACTGCGAGGCAATAAAACATAATACAATTAAAAAGAATTCTCCTTGATTTAGGGCTCTATGAAAAGTTTTCATTCTAATTTTGAATAAATTCTTCTTGGTGTAGGGCTCTATGAAAAGTTTATATTCTAATTTTGACGTTTGGTCATGGATTGCAAGGAGCTCGTATATTCAATGTTGATTGCATTCCAAATTCAAATGTCATAATTCCCTAGGGGATTATGAAATTCAGTACATTTATAATGACCCGGCTAGACCATAGGACACAAATGACTTGCTTTGAGTTTGCATGACACATAATATGCCATTGACGAGCAGGTGTTATATAAAATAAATTAATATATTCTTATTCCAAAAAAGAAAAACCTGACGACCAGTGCAGGTAGGCTAGGTTCCCCATGTTAACATGTGACAAAACAATTGTACATTACATAAACACACGCCTGTATCCCGGAGGGTTAGGCCGAGACCAGAGTTTGCCACGATCCTGTCAGACCTCTTTCGCTTCATCAATATTCATTAGTGGTTGCATGCGCTTACGCCATTTTCGGGTACTTTGTATCTTGCCCTTTGCTAATACACCCCCTATCTGGTCGAAGCACGTAAATGACAATTTACTTACAATTGCATGTGATGGGAATCTGGTACGGCAAAAAAACGTCACGTTTGTTTTATGGAATCCCCACATTAATATTAATTTTATTCGGTTTTTAGTATTTGTTGTTGTAGCGGCAACAGAAATACATCATCTGTGAAAATTTCAACTGTCTAACTATCACGGTTCATGAGATAGAGCCTGGTGACAGACGGACAGACGGACAGCGGAGTCGTAGTAATAGGGTCTTTACCCTACTCCCTTACCCTTTGGGTATGAAACCCTAAAAATACTCTTTATTAGCTTAACTCCTGAACTGCCCTCGCGGAACGCAACGTATAGGTGGCCCATACTAAGTTGGACACAGATCTGTGTCGCGGCAGACGAGTGGTTAAGTCTGTGGGAAGAGTCCGACCAGGTCAGTCAGAGACGAGCAACTGACGACGCGTCTCCGTCCGCATCAGAGCGAAACCTGGTCAGACTCTTCCCACGAAAGATCAAGAAATTGAATCCAGAATTAAACTAATATAGAGTATTTTTGTATGTGAATCCGGCAATAAGCTAATAATGTGTAATGCTTGCGAAACTTTTACGAAGACTCACCCATAACAAGTCTTCAACGGCAGCGCAGTGAGTCTCAAACACAGATCTGTCCTAATTTTCTCGTCGAGTTTCATAAACCGCTGCTTGAATACCTCCCTCGCCAATCCCAAGTCCTGTTTGCAGCAGTCATGCTTTGCAAACTCCGCGGACAGTTTATTCTGAAGATCCTTAAACTGCTTCAGATTGAGCGACGTATTCGACTTGAGACGCTCACGCTCTTTGGGCGAGGAGGAATTCTGCTCGCTTTCGATAACAGATTCTGGCAAGTCGGGAAAAACTGGAATGTCCTGATATTGCTCGTTTGAGAGGCTCAGCGAATGGTCGGACGGTGAGAAGGTGTATTCTGACAGGGGAGAATGGACGGAATATACAGACTTGTTGTTGCCGATACAATTGGCTGGCGAATCCGGATTGAAGACGTTTTCGTTGGAGCGCGGCGGCGTTAGGAAGTTATCGTGGCTTTGCCGCGGTTCTTGGAAGGCGTTGGTGGTTTCTGCGTTTAGAACGAGTAGGGTTTCCGTCAGGGACGTGTCGAAATCACTGTAGTGGGGGACTTGGCTCAAGTGGAACTCTTCAATAGGATTTGCGCTCTCGGTTTCAACATACGCAGACTTGTAGTTTGGGGAATGTTCAAGTACACGACTAGCTTCGAGGTCACAGTTTATGATCTGGAATATCTCCGACAGTTCCGCGTTGAACTCGCTGTTTTGGAGCTCTCTCAATATCTGTTGACTCTGAATGTCCTTGTATACGTATTCCTCTGCCAAGTTGAAGTTCTGAAGCATCTCGTCCGGTGACGTGTGCGCGTGTATGCTGACAGTCCTGTCAACGTTTGACAGTGCCAGGTTGATGTCGGTGTAGGCATTCTGGACCGGGTTGACTGTCACCTGCCCTCCGCTCAGGATTTGCCGGTTGGAGAACTGGGAAGATAAAGAAATACTTGTAAATATAAGTAGTACATATAGCTGGTAGGCTCAAGGTCGCCCAACGAGCAACGGAGAGAGCTATGTTAGGATTTTTACTGCGTGATCGAATCAGAAATGAGGAGATCCGCAGATGTACCCGAGTTACCGATATAGCTCGAAGAATTGCTCAGTCGAAGTGGCAGTGGGCGGGGCATAACTGATGGCCGTTGGGGCGTAAAAGTTCTGACCTGGCGACCGCGGACCGGACGACGCAGTGTGGGAAGGCCCCCCACCAGATGGTCTGACGACCTGGTTACGGTGGCGAGGAGTCGCTGGATGCGGTCGGGACAAGACCGGGAAGCTGCAGTGGGCGTCAGCGTTAGAAGTAGAACGCTGGCTTCTCATTCGGGTGGTCATGGGTTCAAATCCAAATCAAATATATGACTTTTTTTTCTAAGTTACGTACATTTGTGAAGTGGTTGTAGCAATACCACTGTGAGGGAAAACATCGTGAATTGTCACACAATTTTTGCCAAAAATTTTTTTTGGACCGGTCTTTGTATTTTTGTATTCAATTCAATTCAAATATTTTTATTCATTATAAAAACAGAATGTTTACTTAATGAACGTCAAAGTTGTTAGTTTCACAATTAATGGATTATGTGGAGAAGAAGCTAACAAAGAAACTCCACATTTATTCTTTTCAAAACACGTTTCAACTTAATTAACAGAGTTTTCAACTTAAGGTATTAGTCATGAATGTGTTGAACACTGGTCACAATCGTCCTGTAATTAATATTAATCCACTGTTTAATGCCAAACATCTTTGTCTTCTAAATAATCCTTGATGTTATAGTAAGCCTTTTTGCACATAATGTGCTTAACACATTTTTTAAACCGCATTGGAGGTAACTCTAATATATCTTGAGGAATTTTGTTGTAGAACCTTATACAGTGCCCCATAAAGGATGTGTTAACTTTTGCAAGTCTAAATCGTGGAAATGACAATTTATGTTTATTTCTAGTATTAACATTGTGGTGGCCAGCAACATTTTCGAAGTCTTTGATATTTTTTCTAACTTACATAATATTTTCATAAATGTATTGATGTATTTAAGTTTATTTTTCTTTGTTTGTGCCGTAAATGGTAACCGCTGAAAACCAGGGTCATGGTCGCTACCGGCCACGGCATGATGCTGAGCGGAGACCAATTTGGTGCCAAATCTAACCCAACTGTGTTCTGAATTTGTATTGTTATAGATATTAAGATTTGAGTATCAAATAAATAATTTACTTACTTACTTACTTTTAGTCACTAGTTTTAATTACTAGTTATTACAACTTTAAATAGATTAAACACAAAAAGAGTTCTTCCGAAATGTGACGTCATAAGCCAGTATTTTCATACAAAATTCCGTTTTAAAAGTAACTCATTTGATATTTTTGTCAAATACACGATTATAAACTAATTACTAGCTGTTAAGGCCCCTACTACCAAGATAGGGGTCGTGGGTTCGATACCCACTGGGGCTCGCCTCAGTCTGGGTGTGTTTCCATGTTTGTGATGTCCTTGACCGGTTACCATAACACAGGATATCCTAGTTTGGAGCTAGGACAAGTGATTGTGTTGTGTGGGAGTTTTGCGCGCGTAATGTTAAGATGTTTTATTAATGTTCTGGTTTTTTGGTACGGAGCATACTTAATTAGCGATTTATCCACCGACGGAAGTGCATTAAACAAACCGTCTTTCAGCTACCGATCGACCGCAATTCGACCACAATGTTTCATAAATGCGTCATTATTGCCATTCCGTGAACTTTCGCTAGATTACAAATTATGCGTAGTAGTCTGCTTTGCTAAGAAAAAAACCGGCCAAGTGCGAGTCGGACTCGCGCACAAAGGGTTCCGTACCATTATCTATACAACATTTGAATATTTCAAGCGTCTACCTGTTGGCGTTACTAATACCGAGCAAAAACGGAAAAAAAATCACGTTCGTTGTATTGGAGCCCCCCTTAAATATTTATTCTATTCTGTTTTTAGTATTTATTGTTATAGCGACAACAGAAATACATCTGTGAAAGTTTCAACTGTCTAACTATCACGGTTCATGAGATACAGCCTGGTCACAGACGGACAGACGGACAGATGGACAGACGGACAGACGGACAGACGGACGGACGGACAGCGGACTCTTAGTAATAGGGTCCCTTACCCTTTGGGTAGGGAACCCTAAAAAATCGGCCAATGGACTTTTTTGAATAAAATTGTTAAAATTGTTTTGTTTAGGTATGTGAACACCTTAAGACACTCCTCACGATGTTTTCCTTATCCTTTAGCTCGTGGTATGGCTCCTCAGACTCGGTGGAGGGCGGGCGGCCTCAGGGCGGCTGGCAAGAGCTGGATGAGAGTAGCCGATGACCGTGCTAGGCCTATGTCCAGCAGTGGACAAGCGTAGGTCGATGATGATGATGATGGCTAATACAAGTTCACAGTGACCGTGGATCCCTACAGGGAACTCCTATCTGACACAAGGTATAGGTATTCGCAGGAACTTAGCTGCCGATTGCCAGTTGGATAGGTCGTGTACCACAGTACCTACATTACTAACAAGTCGGTGACCTCTATTAGGTCATCGTAATAAATGGGTTAACCCGCTTGATTCAACCTTAAGTGGCGACCGGGTGGGAAAAAAAAGATATAATCTGTTACAACACGTTTTTGCAAAAAAAAAAAAACATCAATCGGCCCGTATTCGTCTACTGTTGGACATCTAATAGGCCTCCCAAGGCACGCTACTGCTTTCTGTCCTCGGACATCCTCATCCAGCCTGAGGTGGACGTCCTACGCAGCATTTGAGAGTTCGTGGTCTCTACTCGAGAACCTTCGCACCCCGTCGACCATCGGTTCCTCGGCATAATGTGACCACTGTCATTTCAACTTGCTCATCTCATAGGTTTTCGGCTACAGCCGTTTTTTACCCGACTGCGACGGAGCCCACAAAGAGGGTTATGTGTTTAGCTCGTATGTATGTATGTCCGATTCTATATTCTCTCACAAATCCTTAACCAATGGTCAGATTTTGATAAATAAGATCACAATCAATTCGTCATGTCTGTCCGCGAGTGTGCGCAGCTAAATGAAATCAGCATAGATCTAACAAAAAATAAAAAAAATAAAAAATTAAACATGGAAAATTGTAAGATACACGTGACTCTTTGTTTTGTACACATTTGTGGTTAGTATGTGCAGTAACAACCATTTAGACATTGAAAAGCTTGATAAATCGTCAAAATTGCGGTAACTTTATATTTTTTACATCGAGTTACCTTTAGGGTTCAGGAGATTTTTCTAAAATAGGATTCTCGACAAGGCAGTCTTAAAAGCCTGTTTAGAGGTTAAAAATTCCTCCCATGCCGGGACTTAATCCCGCGACCTCTGGCTAACCGTGCCAGCGCTCTCCCAACTGAGCTAATGGGCAAGTGCAGGCATCGGCGAAATTTCGAGCCTCTACAAACTTCTCTGTATTACGTAATATCATTAGCTCAGTTGAGAGAGCGCTGGCACGGTTAGCAAGAGGTCGCGGGTTCAAGTCCCGGCATGGGTGGAATTTTAGCCTCTAAATAGGTTTTTAAAATGGTTCTCAGCACGGGTTAGTGCAACAAAAACAATATAATGCAGTCTTGTATCTATATTAAGATAAGATAATTTATGTGATAAGATAATATATGTAAGCGAAAAGTTTACAATAATGTTTACAAAATACTTTTGTAAAAATAAATTTTATTAAAATAATTGGTCAAGGTAATCGATGTGATACTCTCTCTCTCTCTAAGAGAGTCTTTTTCCCAACAGTAGCTCGTTTATAGGCTGTATTATTAACCAACCCTACGCATCAACGGTTTTTGTCAACGGTCTTTTAAAATTCAGAGAAATCCTATCTGGTACGGAGCATAGTTCCCTTTTACCGCAACAAGTACCACCTTGCATAAAGCCTTAGTCGGCAGTAAGGTACATCTCTACATCAATATGTTTGAAACACAGGTCAATATACCCATTAAAAATTAATTAGGATGTCGTTTATTAGCTTTACAATTCGTTATCTAAAAGACTTCTCACTGCAGGGCACAGCCTGTTCTCTCAGAGACCGAGTGAATATGGGCTTAATCAGTACATCAGACTTGGGCTAGTTATGACTAAGCAGACTGTCACTGGATTTCCTCAGGGTGTTCCTCAAGGAAGCATATTAGGTCCAACCCTCTTCTTCATTTACATAAACGAACTCTGTGTACTTGAAATTAATACCAGAATGAGTGTATCCTATTCCGATGGCACTGCGCTACTTTTAGATGCCCTTAAGGTAACTGATTAGATTGCACATATGTAAAGGTTCATACGCTATCGACTGTAAACGCTTTACGTAATACAATAAGTATATTTAATTTTCTTATCTAGTATTAACGGAATTGTTATGGATATTACCACCACCTCCTTCATAGAAAGCGATATCTTGGTGCAAACACGTATGATTTCACATCTATAATGAGATTCAGTCTTTATGCACCTTGAGTGTACGGTTGAACCGTACGTAAACATAGTTTACTGCGCTGCGCACAAGACATAATAGAATAAAAATTGCACAAATAATGCAGCCTACACTGTGTTATTTTTAAAACCCGCAATTCTTGAAACCGGTCGGTTAGAGTTTGTCGCGTTTTACGACTTTGGGAACAAGAAGATTGTTAACGCCAGAGATTGCATCTCTATTATCTTTTAACTTTAAAAAAATACATACTTGTCTGCCAGCACTGTTCACCTGGCAACACTCATGTCAGTTGTCATTCTCTTCCCTATAACCTCTTAAAGTTGACCGAGAACAAAGCAACATATGTTTCATTACGCCTTAAATATCTAATGTAAGTGTATAAAATAATCAAACGGCCATTCTTAAGGATGGTTTACACGCATTAAGTCGTTAATTAAATTTTAAGCTATTTAATGCATGGAAACAACGAATTTAGTAATAAGTTGCAAGTAAAAATTTTGCGTGTAAGTAAACAAGTAGATTAGAACTTTTTATATTTTCCGATGTAAGTTGGAGGGCGTGGCCAGTCACTTGACACGTTTGGAAAGGACGTTTTAGTTAATTATTATTTAAATGCACAAGCTTCCCATTGGTCCCATTTTAATTTGGTGAAGATCTGATGAAGACTTTCAGAGATGGAGAACGGAACTCTTCACTGGACAGCAGTAAATAAGCCCTAATGGGGCCCATCCTTTAGTAATATCCGTAGTCCCAAGTTAATTTGGTGGTGTTCTGGTGAAGACGTTCGGAGATGGAAATGAGAACATCAAATTTTAAAGCAATTAATTAAGTAGGGTAAATTATGGTTATAAGGGACTTGTTTATTTTTCTCCAGCCCCCCCACTAAAAATTGAAAAATAAAAAAAATTAAATAAAAAATAGTCGGTGCCCAAAATATATGTGCTGGTCATGACACTGGGCATCTACTACAAATTATACTAAACTTGTACAATACCTACATGTATACATACTTCTAATTACTTAAATTATATCTAACTTTTTAGTGCTGTAGTGTTTCGAAGTCGGTTTTTATTTTTTATTTATATTTTTTTTTTTAGGATTTTCAACAAACCCCTTTTCTATTCAGAAATTTTCCATGGTACCCGCGGGATGAGTGAGTGAGAGTGAGGAGCGAATCCAAATGTTATAGTTCTTCAATAGAACTTTTGTTGTGAAAACCGGCGGCCAAGTGCATGTCGGGCCACGCGCAGTGTAGGGTTCCGTACAAAGAGGGGGTTTTATCTGCTTGACAGGATTAACAACTCCATCAACGTAATTTTCAATGGATTTTGTACGAAGTTATCCTTTTATAAGATAGTCGCCTATTATCGCGCTGATGTCGCCTATGTCGCGAAATATTAAGCTTTAAAGCGCAAATTTTTATCCAAATAGGGCGCCCCCTCTGCTGGCTAAACGGTTGATTGTGTAAACGCTAAAAAAGTCTAAAACTATCACAGCTAAGTAGGCTTTTCAGGTTAACTAGTACCTAATAGTCTACCAACTTTTAAAAGACTAGCAATGCCCGCGACTACGTTCGCGTGGTAAACGAATCAGCCTATGTCCACCCTGAAGCTCCATTCTAAATACTGGTGAAAGAATTTTTGAAATCGTTTAAGCACTTATGGAGAGTACCCCCTACGTACAAACATATAAACTTACAAACTTTTCCTCTTTAGCTCGCGCTCAGAGAGACAGTACGGGCTTAATTACCACGCGTGCCCACTGCGGAATGGCAATTTCAAGCGCGAATGTTCGTGAACACCTCGGACAATCAGGTTTCCTCACGATGTTTTCCTTCACGGTTAGCGAGTGGTATTGTTACTACAACTTCACAGATGTACGTAACTTAGAAAACAAGGTACATGCCGGGTTTCGAACCCGCGACCTCCCGAATGAGAGGCCACCTGCCGCTGTGCTACTACCGCTTGCAAGCATACGCTTATGTTTCGAGCGGTCGCGGTTCGCGGGTTCGAATCCGGCATATGCACCAATGACTTAGTATTCCAAGTTACGCTACGATTAAAAAAACATAGAAGTATTTCTCGGTTGGTTCATTCTGTGCGCCATGCGTGACGACGTGAACGTTGATTGGGCGATAGTAAATGACGGCGTAGCTTATGGTTGGTTTTATACAAAAACGTCAAACCATTGACTTCGTGATGTATGACCCTGCGAAATATATAGGTATCTCGCAGGATTGCGGTCTGTCGGTGGCAGGTGAACAGATATTTTGCCGGGTAATGCTGAACTCGCTCCGATTGGTAACACAATTGACAAGCCCCGCCCGCCTTCCCACAAATGAACGTGGGGTCACTTTTAGCGCTAGTTAGACATCTATGTTTTTAACTATCACTGAAGTTACGTACATTTGTGAAGTTGTAGTAGCAATACCACTCGCTAAATTTGAAGGAAAACATCGTGAGGAAACCTGAGTATCTGTCTAAGGTGTTCACATCCCTGCGCTTGAAATTGCCAAGCCGAATTTGGGCACGCATGGTGATTAAGCCCATACTCTCTCTCTCACTCTCTCTCTCGCTGAAAGAAGGCCTGTGCCCTGTAGTGGGACGTATATAAGGTGACTTTAATCGCCATTGAACGATTATGCATGTTAGAAACATTTCGATAAGGGTAAACGAGATATTGCAACTTCGCGAGACATAATTAATTCTAAGTGATGCTGTGTTGACCTAGCCAAGCAGGTTGTATATATACCAAACAGGTTTTCTAAAAAAAAAATGTCCGGTTCAGAACAAGTACAGTGGATACATTTATGTTGCAAAGTAGCCCATAACGTAATTGATTAGAGTGCACACCTGTTAAGGTTAATGTGCTGTCAACAGTTCCTACTAGTATGCCTGGCACAAAATTCTCAAGAAAAAGAGAAAAATTCATTTCATGCCAGTTTCAAATTAATAAAACGAAAAATTAAAGTGCTGTCGATTGCGTGTGGGACTGACGGGTTACACGGCCGTTTGTTTAACGTGAAACGTCTATAAGCGTTAATTTTATGTTTGGCTCAAACTGTGCAACGTGTTACGCGGCACTGGAAGAAAGAGTCAACGCGATCTGAGTAATGGCTACTTTGCTCTACTCAAAACGATATAAAAAATTAATTGCACACGATACGTAGTTAGAGTTACGGCCTCGCCGAGCCGACATGTTATAGTTGCATGCGGTTTTAGCATGTGACCCCCAACTACCGAACTGAAAGACGTTTCAACGTTAAAAAAAAGAAACAGCCATTTGATGACGGTTTCAAATTAAAAATAAAAGTGTAGTGGTGTCACGGATAGCATTCTTCGATTTGCAGTGCGGTTAATGATTCGAATTTTTGCACGGTCAATTCGATTATTATTACTGTTCGCTTTATGTCGCAGTGACATTTTACCTTGGCAGGCAGGACGTTTTGATATAGAAATAGCATTGAATTCCTTGTTCAAATTCAATGTAAATACTTGTTAGACGACTCTTCCGTCGAAACAGACAGTTCATGAAAATTTTCCTGTGTAATGAATAATACCTACCTCATACGTCAGCGCTTGACACTGCAAATCTCTCTCTCTCTCTCTGAGATAAGGCCTGTGCCCTGCAGTGGGACTAATATAGGTAAATAGCATAAAAGGCCCAGTTCAAGTTTTACTTTCATTCAATCAATCAACTAATCGCCTAATGAATGTTGAGGAAGCGAAAGTGATCTGTCAGGATCGTGGCAAGTGGCAGTCCCTGGCCTCTGCCTACCTCTCTGGGCAGCAGGCGTGAGATTATGTATGTATGTATCAATCAATCAATGGACATAGACCTCCCCCAAGGCAAAAAGTATTTAATAAAAAAAATCTTAATTTAGTAATAAAGAAAAACAATTAAAAACGTGCTTCGATCCATTTAAAAGTAGAAATAGCGGCCTGCGATTGTAGAATCGTCAGCATAAGCAAGCTACAGTAAAGTTAAGGTTGGTGTTGGGTCTGACACGCTGTGCGAGCGCGCAAACTAAAATTTTCAGCGATTGTAAAAAAAACAAGACAAGTACGAGTCGGCCTCGCCCACCGAGGGTCCCGTACAAATTTGTAGATACTTACATGTTATAAGCAGTTCAGGAATCGAGTCTCGCAGTTTTTTTCGAGCTTTTCCCGAACTTCAAAGATGAAAAATGTAATTAAATATTTTTTTATTGATTTTATTACAGTTTTCAGATTTTTCCCTGTACTTGTAGTATAAGACGCCAAATTTCATAGTTCTAAGTCAACGAAAAGTACCCTATATAAATTTTGATTGCCTTAATTTCAACTCGATACCACACGCGTTCTCGAGATAAAAGTTCTTGACAGACAGACGGACGGACGGACGGACGGACAACAAAGTGATCCTGTAAGGGCTCCGTTTTTCCCTTTGTATGGAACCCTAAAAAACCGGCCAAGTGCGTGTCGCGTTATTGACACTAAGCGTTTCTGGGTTTTACGTTACGTCAATAACAAGCTTAACAGAAAGAAATCATAGCATTGACAATAGTTTCTATGAAAAGTTTTATGAGGCTATAATTTACTTTTTTCTGTTATTATCAGTTGTAAGCACGAGCAAACCTTGATTTGTGTCCTCGAATCATATTGCTAAAGTTTCATTGAGATCTAGCGTGTCGTTTGTGAATTAAAACCAAACTACGTTTGTATGGGAATTGTTCCTCGGGGAGCCGCCTTAATAACAATAATTAAGTGAACATAACAAGTGCAGCAGTTAAAAAAAATTGCTTACCGTTTGATACGGCGTAAAAGGCTGCGGCTTGAACCCTCTCTGCGACTCTTTCCCACGAGCGACGAACACTTGCAGAGTCTTCTTGCCCTTTGAGTTATTTTCCTGACTCACTTCTAGCCCTTTGACGGCCTCCAATAAAACTTCTTCACCGTCGTCATCTTCTTTGGTAGTTTCGAGCGATTCTTTGCTTTCAAACAGTTCAGAATCAGTGGACTTCTCGACTTGGCCAGAAAATCCGGAATCGTTGGAGGAGCATGAATTATTCGGTTCCTTCTTGACGATTTTGTACGAAAAGTTTAGCAGTTCGTCTTGGTCGATCTCGGCCTTGATTGACTCTTTCCTTTTTGCTTCTTCCAACTTCAATCTTTCGAAGTCGGCCAGCAAAGTAGTTACAGGTGTCGGTTTTGGAGGCTGGTTCACATTACTGATGTACTGTTCTGGAACATCTTCGTGTTTTACGTTACATTTTTTCTTCTGGAACGCGCTGTAGATTTTGTTTTTTATCTCTTTGAATATTTTTTTCTTTTCGGTCTTCGGGTTCTCCTGCGCGCTGCCCATGATGGCCAGTGTTTTGGTGTGTCCTTGTTTCATTATAAGAATATTACGTTCGCGAACATAGCTCTTCTTCTTTCTATCTGGCCGATGGCACTGTAAAAAACGAAAAAATATATATAGCGTCGATAAAAAAGAACCGACAAGTGGAGTCGGACTCGTCCACCGAGGATTCCGTAGGTACAAATTTGTAAGGAACACTTACATAATTAATAGTGGTGGAATCGTGGAGTCGGACTCGTCCACCGAGGATTCCGTAGATACAAATTTGTAAGGAACACTTACATAATTAATAGTGGTGGATTCGTGGAGTCGGACTCGTCCACCGAGGATTCCATAGGTACAAATTTGTGAGGAACCCTTACATATCCTAAATACTTCAGGAATCGAGTCTCGCAGTTTTTCCGAGCTTTTCCCGAAATTCAGACAATTTTTAGGGTTCCGTACCTCAAAAGGAAAAAACGGAACCCTTATAGGATCACTTTGTTGTCCGTCTGTCCGTCCGTCCGTCCGTCTGTCAAGACCCTTTTTCTCAGGAACGCGTGGAGGTATGAAGCTGAAATTTATATCAATTACTCAGGTCTACTGTCCCTTGAAGCTGTGAAAAAATCAAACTTCTAAGCCAACGCAATCAAAAGATACAGCCGTTTATGCCGCAAATTTTCGACACTTGCAAGGGAATCAAAACCTACAGGGTGCTTCCCGTGAACTCAGAATCTTGAAATTTGGTACGAAGCAACGTCTTATAGCATAGATAAAGGAAAAATTACGAAAACCGAAAAATGTACGGAACCCTCGGTGCGCGAGTCCGACTCGCACTTGGCCGGTTTTTTTTATGATTTAATTACAAATGTATAGTTTTCAGATTTTTCCCTGTACTCGTAGTATACGACGATATTACTTGTCAAATTTCATAGTTCTAGGTCAGCGGAAAGTATCCTATAAATTTTGATTCCCTTGAGTGTCGACGTATAAGTTTTTGCGGCATAAACGGCCGTAACTTTTTTTCCGTTAACTTAAAAGTTAGACTTTTCGGACTGTAGACCTGAGTATATGGTTTTAATTTCAACTCGATACCTCCACGCGTTCTCGTCTTGACAGACAGACAGACGGACGGACGGACGGACGAACCACAAAGTGATCCTATAAGGGTTCTGTTTTTCCTTTTGAGGTACGGAACCCTAATAAAAAACGAGTATAATTCGGAAGTGTAACTTTTTCCTCTATGGGTAACTTAACTTATTAACTACTTTAGTAATTTACTTTTTTTTAGAGAAACGGCTCAGTAAAAGACTCACAGAATTAAAAAAGTCGGTTCCACTGAAATACTTTTAAAACGGGAGTTGAGGCTGGCTCATTAGGAGGAAATCCTTCCATAACCCAGCTTAAACTCCGTCTTAAGAATGTTTTAGTGGAATCGACTTTTTCTAATCTTAAATAGATCGTTAGCCTTAAAATCCGAGTGTTAGCAAATTATCCTACTCTTTAATTTATTAAATAATCTTTTTCAACAAACTTTAGTAGAGTTTTGCAAGATGGCGCTGATATTTTACCGCGCATATATCATTACGTAATTATTCATTGCGCAGGGAGGAAAGGGAACTAATAATTTGCCGTAAAAACAGGTTGATGTCATGTTGTGCACCATATAGCAGATACCGTCATGTACGCAGCTAAAGCGTGAGACACACAGGAAGGGGCGACGTGGGGCGAGGGCGCGGAAAAGACGCGACGCGTTAAATAGAGTTCGCGCCCTCGCCCCGTCTCTTCTGTGTGGGCTTCGTCCCGTGTCCCTTCTGTACATTTTGTACGAAAGTGAATTGGAAAGACGACGCGTCTTTTCCGCGCCCTCGCCCCACGTCCTTTTTGTCTTTTTCCAGCGCCTAAGGTGTTGTGGATACCTAAAGAAATAAAGTAATTTGTATTTGTATGTAGGTAAGTTTGTGATAGAGTTTGAAGCCTTGCTAAAAAAAGAAATGCCATCTACCAGTGTTATTGAAAAAAAATGCGAGTGCGAGTCGGACTCGCGCACGAAGGGTTCCGTACCAACATCTATACCACATTTGAATATTTCAAGCGTCTACCTGTTATATAAGCAGCCCAGAGAGAGAGCATGGGCTTATTCACCACGCGTGCCCACAGCGGATTGGCGATTTCAAGCGCTGAGGTATGTGAATAGCTCAGACGACACCCAGGTTTCTGTTGTCGGTCTACCTGTTGCGCTTTATTAATATCGAGCAAAAAACGGCAAAAAAGTCACGTTTGTTGTATGGGAGCCCCCCTTAAATATTTATTTTATTATGTTTTTAGTATTTCCTGTTATAGCGGCGACAGAAATACATCATTTGTATAAATTTCATCTGTTTAGCTATCACGGTTTATGAGATACAGCCTGGTTACAGACAGACAGACAGACGGACAGTGGAGTCTTAATAAAGGGTACGAAACTCTAAAAAGAAAGAAATAAGAAAAAAAACAGCTACACATAAATTAATTGAAACCTACACAAGACAAACCAAACGAAATATGGACATAAAAAAACACGCAAATAAATAACGCAAAAACTGAAAATTATTTCTCCAGTATCTATTAATGAACCATTTCCAATAAGTACAAGTTTAAAACTCTCAATCTTAACCCATCGTTGTTGAAAAATATTGTGGGTGTAGGAAGACCACTTGATTGATTCAGAGTTCCGTTTGCGAAATATTAAGCTTTAAAGCGCAAATTTTTGACAGAGTAGGGCGTCGTCCCCCCTCTCCTGGCTAAACGGTTAATTGAAAAACGTGAAAAAATTCAGGGTAGTAGCACATACAATTAACTTAAATAATTTTAAATAACGGGACTAAAAAGTGAGTAATAATTTAAAACAATACCTTTAAATTAGAAGTATGTATACATGTAGGTATTGTAGAAGTATAATTTGTAGTCGGTGCCCAGTTTCATGACCAGCACATATATTTTGATGTTCTGATGTTTTGATGTTTTAAATAGTTTCTAATTTTTTAGTGCTGTCGTATTTTGAAGTCGGTTTTTATTTTTTATTCAAAAATTTTTATTTTTAATTTTTAGTGGGGGAGCGGGAGAAATATAAACAAGTCCCTGATAACCATAATTTACCCTACTTAATTCGTTGCTTTCAAATTTGATGTTCTCTATTTCCATCTTCGACAGACTTCACCAGAACATCACCAAATTACCTTGGGACTACTTTCACGCAATTTTATGAAACATACGGATATTACTAAAGTATTGGCCCCATTAGGCCTTATTTACTGATGTCCATTGAAGAGTTCCGTTCTTCATCTCTGAAAGTCTTCATCAGATCTTCAACAAATTAAAATAGGACCAATGGGACGTCATATCTATTCGAACAAAAAAAGAATTGTCGAAGTCGGTTAAAATTTGACGGAGTTATACGAAAAAACAGCCAAATATATATATATATATATATATATATATATATACACACGCGTATATACGCGTCGAATTGATAACCTTCTCCTTTTTGAAGTCGGTTAAAAACGCGCCAATAGCATCGTCGTACCACCCATGAAGGGGGCGCATAATAAATTAACTCGCAAAAATTATGTTAGAGGTTTCAACGTTATTAATATGAAGGACGAGGTCATGGTTGCATCATCGAAAACGTTAATTTGGGTCAATAGAAATATCACTTCGCTATCACTCCGTTTTACAACTATGCTCGGTACCAGATACTTTTTCTCTGGAAGTAAACAAAACGTTGAAATACGGAAAAAAGCGCGTGGGGCTGTTTCGGGTTACACGGCCGTTGGTTTAACGTGAACGTGAATTTTAAGCTCAAACTGCCCAATGTTGTACGCGGCACTGGCGCCATCTAGCGGCACGACTCAAGAGGTCCTGAGTAATGGCTACTTCGCTCTATATGAATTAATTTCACACGACACGTAGCTACAGAGTTACAGCTAGGGTTGCCAACCCTACTATATAATATAGTATCCTACTATACCACCATTGCACCATTGCGTAATGTCGGGCATGTATTTACTTTTTATTTATTTTGGTGTGTATCCTCCCCTCTCTTCTCCTTCACTTATATTTCTTTCACTTATATTTACTTATTGAATTTAATCTATTATGGTGTTCCTTTATATTTCATACATATTAATTTAAAACTAATAATATATGTAAGTATTTTATGACGATATTTTATTTTATTTTTTTTACTTTATTGTATGTATGTTATTGAATTTGACTTAATTCTTTAACTGCACCACGGCACGCACTCCGTAGTACAATTATGGGTTACCGTAGGCACTGACTGAAAATCAGCGCTGAGGGATCACTTCCTCAGCACAACGCTGAGTCAGCTGCCTTTTGTGGCAATGTAGATACACCACAGGCTACATCTATAGTCCTGTTTTATTTATTCGTTTTGTCTGTTGTGTATTTAGTTTTCCTTCTGTGTTGTGCATATTATGTTACTTATGTGCTTATTTTGTTTCTGTGATGTATCTTGTTGGTATAATAAATGTCTTTCTTCTTCTTCTTCTTCATGTTAGGGGCTCAAATACTATATTTCTAAAGAAAATATATAGTAGGCGAAACTACTATATTTTGCGTACAGCGGAACCCAGCCTTCTTTTTCTAAAGCTCGCTCTTCAAGTCTAAGTCCGTGAATCGCGCGGTACAACTGCCGCTATTTTTTACCGTTATTTTGCCATCTATTATATTTTTTGAGGTAATAAATAAATAATAACATAACATAAACTCACGCCTGTGTCCCAGAGGGGTAGGCAGAGACCAGGGACTGCCACTTGCTACGATCCTGACAGAATGCCCCCTTAAAAACCTGAACGGATTCGAAGTCACCTCTAGAATTCACTATCTATACTATCTATAGTCCGTAGGTATCAACAACCGATTGACAGACAGCCAGTCAGTCAGTGGAATAACTAAGCCCTGATAAATTCAAGAACGATAAATATGAGTCAATATTCGTTTTTAGCGTTCCTTCTGTGGACTAGTGTAAATGGTTTTAATTTAAACTCGATACCTCCCTCCACGCGTTCCCGAGATAAAGGGTCTTTACAGACAGACAGACGGACGGACCGACCGACCGTCCGACCGACTGAAGGACGCCTTATAGGATCACTTTGCGGTTCGTCGGACGGACGGACGGAACGACCGACCGACTGACGGACGCCTTATAAGATCACTTTGTGGTTCGTCCGTCCGGAACCCTCATAGTAAAAGGGTTCCGTTTTTCCTTTTGGTAGTATACAAGTGTTATACCAATGACATATGGTGCCGAAACGTGGACACTCATGGTGGGGCTGGTCCACAAATTTAAAGTCGCTCAGCGTGCTAAAGAAAGGGCTATGCTCGAGGTTCCTCTGAAAGATCGAATTCGAAATGAGGTGATCTGACAGAGAACCAAAGTCACCGACATAGCCCACCGAATTAGCATGCTGAAGTGACAGTGAGCCGGCCATATCATCCGAAGAACTGATAACCGATGGGGTAGACGAGTTCTTGAGTGGAGACCGCGGATCGGTAAACGTAGTGTAGGACGTCCTGAGACTCGGAGGAGCGATGATCTTCGCAAGGCGGCTGGCAAGAGCTGGATGAGAGTAGCCGAGGACCGTGCTCAGTGGCGTGCAATAGGAGAGGCCTATGTCCAGCAGTGGACAAGCATAGGCTGATGATGATGATGATGATGATGATGATGATGATACTACAAGTACAGGGTAAATCTTAAAACTATACATTTAAATTAAGTCATAAAAAAAATAGTCTTTGAAGTTCGGGAAAAGCTCGGAAAAAACTGCGAGACCCGATTTATTATTATAAATATGTAGTAAGTACATTATAAATAGTAAATACGTACAAATTTGTACGGAACCCTCGATGGGCGAGTCCGACTCGCACTTATCCGGGTTTTTTTACCCGTCTTTCATCATCAACCCATTATGTCCCCACCGAGGGGCACGGGTCTCTTCCCTGAGGAAGGTATAGGCCATACTCCACCACGGGGGCCAAGTCCGGATTGGTGGACGCTTGTAGACTAGTGGCTCATCTACTGTCAGAAGTTGTCAAGCCGCCCTAAGGCCTCTGACTTGGCTTAACGACTGCCATCTATCGACGGCAGCCGGCACCAACAGCTTAACGTGCCTTGCGAAGCACGGAACCGCTCGGAAAAATGCCACTAGCTTTAGGCATAGACGGCGACCCATCCATGCACTGAACGCGCCCTGTGTTGCTTAACCTTCGTGATCGTTTAAGATCACTCAGGCAGCCGGGGCTACGAGCCCGTCTTTACTCAGTATTTATCCAAAATCATGAGTAAAAAACGTTTTGCGTTTTATGCAGTTGAGGCGGCCCCGCGAGGAGCAATTTCCTTAGACACGTGTCCTCTAAACATATTGGTAGAGTCATTGAGATCAGGAAAGTCGTCTGTGAATTAAAACCTGACTACATTTGTATGGTAATTTGTCCTTGAGCGGCTTTGGCGAGGACTTTGGTGAAACTTAGTCAAGTTCTCGCCAGGGGAAACATTGTGATTTGTGATTTAAGAAATTTATTTCTCAATAAGACTACAACGATTCACTTACTTGAGAAACAATAGATTGATAGAGAACACTTTATTGCACCACCAGGTGAAAGATATTACAAATAGTTTCTTATATATAATTAGTGGCATACAATTGGCGGTCTTATCGCTTAGAGCGATCTCTTCCAGACAACCAAGATTATGAATTATGTTTGTTAGTAGTTATTATACAAGGTACGGCGCCGCGGCAGTTCCCGTATAATTCTTAGAAGTAAGCAGAAGTGGGTCCCTAAGATATTTTTTTTGTGTTTGTTAGTTTGGTAATAAAAGAGTGCGATAAAAAAAAAACGACTTCGAAACACTACAGCACTAAAAAGATAGAAATAATTTAAATAATTAGAAGTATTTATACATAAACATTTACATACAGGCACATACTCACACATTGCTTCTGGCCCCACACTAGGATACCCTGTGTCGTGGGAACCAGAAACACCGACATCACAAACATGTAAACATCCAAGACCTGGGGTTTTTTTTTTGTAGCCAGCCGGGATTCGAACCCGGGACCTCTCGCATGGTATTCAGGTGCACTACCGCTGCGCCACGAGGTCTTGTGCTGGTCATGAAACTGGGTGGAAACATGATTTTTTGTTTTTAGTGAAGGAGCGGGAGAAAAATAAACAAGTCCCTTATAACCATAATTTACCGTACATGATTCGTTCCTTTAAAATTTGATGTTCTAAATCTCAGAGTCTTCACCAGAACATCACCAGATTAACTTGGGACTACTTTTACGCTATTTTATGAAACATACGGACATTACTAAAGGATGGGCCCCATTACGGCTTATTTATTGCTGTCCATTGAAGAGTTCCGTTCTCCATCTCTGAAAGTCTTCATCAGATCTTCACCAAATTAAAATGGGACCAATGGGACGTTATATCTATTCGAACAAAAATCGTCGAATTGTCGAAATCGGTTAAGATTTGACGGAGTTATGGAGGAACATAGCGAAATAAAAAGGATTATCCATTTTCACTCTCGCGCAAGCGTTGCACTAAGGGGCTTTTTGGCGATTTAGACGGACGAAATTATGTTTCCTAAATCTTGACCCAGGTATAAAAAAACGAGTACCGGTTATCGTTGAATAGATGTACAACAATGGACGACCCTTCCCGCCAACCCTATGTTAGCGCTAGCCAGGTAGCATCAGTCGGAACTTATCGTCTCTTTGACGTTTAGTTTCTCGGCGTTTTTACTCAGCTATTAACTTCGAAAGCGGTTACAGTTTGTGTGGAGCATATCTTGTGAAAAACCAGCATGGATCCTGATAGTGCAGGTATGAATGTGTTAAATAAATTTTGGTTTTGATAAATCTTGCAAAGCTTCTGGCATATTTTGGCCGGTGAAAATTTATATCGTAATTGCAAAATTTACACTTTTTTTTTTCATTCAAACAGGTTTTTGTTATACTTCAGGGTGCGTCCCTGTAATTTTGATTATTGAAATACAATAAAGGGACCCCTACCTTACTATCACAACCAAAATGAGCCGCACTTACCCGTAAATGGGATCACATGGGGTCATAAACAAGGAAAGGGTAAAAAACCATTAATTGAGATATATTATATACTTGCCTTTCAAAGAGTTTTTATTCTTTTTTAGGTTCCGCGGGTCCATCGACAAACAGAGTTGTCACGCGGAGATGGCTTTTGGATAAAATGCAAGAGCAAGACTTGCCAAATTTTTCAGGAAAATTGGATTTTCTTGAAAATTTTTTATTATCGCGTGAGGAGTACTCCCTTGACCAAATGAAGACTTTGAAGCATCAGTTTTCTTACCTGAAATCTCAGTTAAAGCAAAAATGGACACGAGCACACAAACAAGCAGACAGATTTTTGACCGCAAATGAAAAATGGTTACAAGGAACCTTTCTTATACCTAGATCGACCCAAAATCAGCGGGTAGACCGACAAAATAATTTGAAGACTCCAGTGACCGAGTGAAACGGAGAAAGACCAAAGATTTACGTAGTATGAAAAAAGATAACATACTGGTGCATGCTGCTCAATCGTCACTTCATACCTCCGGAAAAAGAATTGCTTCTAATGTTCTTAAAGACATGATGATGTCTCCAAAGCGGCCTAGAAAGTACCAAAAGGCATACATAAAGTCACTAAAACAGAATCGTAAAACAAAGCTGTCAAAATTGCGTGCCCTTTCAATGTTTGTCGAGGCCGACATGACTAGGCGACAATATGAAATCGTACGGAGCACCAATAAAGGTTTTTTCCCGCGGTACAAGGAGATTCAAAGGGCCAAAAGGGAGACTTATCCCAGCAAGAAAGTTATCGTGTGGTTGATACATGTGCTGAAATTGAATTACAAAATTTATTGGACCATACAAAAGGTTGATTACTTCTTTGGATGATGTGTTGGTTGATTTACAACAATAAGAGCTCCAAACATTGCAACTTATTTCAAAATGGGGTTGCGATGGATCGCAACAAGCTCAATTTAAACAAAAAATGCAGTGTTGCCACTGATAGCCATATATTCATAAGTTGCTTTGTTCGACTTCAGTTAGTTAGTGGAACTAAAGTTGTATGGCAAAACCCAACGCCCCCTTCGCCTCGACATTGCAGGCCAATACGGTTAAGATTTGCAAAAAAAAACTGTGGATGTGACAAGCGAAGAAATAAAATATGTTGAAAACCAAATCGGTAAATTGAAGAACAGCAAATTTTCTATGGAAGAAAGTCATTTTTCTGTGAGTCACGTCATGGCACTTACCATGGTGGATGGCAAGGTATGTAATGCTGTTACAGGAACTACATCAATCATGAGATGTTATATTTGTGGCGCAACGTCAAAACAATTCAATGACCTGACCATAAAACAGGACGTGGACGTTGACGCTTTATCGTTAGGCCTCTCAGTATTGCATGCGAGAATCCGTTTTTTTGAAAGCATCCTACATTTGGCGTATAAAATACCTATAAAAAAAATGGCAGCCGCGAACCAACAGGGACAAAGAAATTGTCGAAAAAACCAAGGCAGAAATCTAAGCCAAATTCAAAGAACAAACTGGTTTGATAGTCGACATGCCCAAAGCAGGATTTGGAAACTACAACGATGGCAACACGAGCCGAAGATTTTTCAGCAATCCCGAACTCGCAGCTCAAATTACTGGTGTAATATAACTTAATACTCAAAATAATTTTGGAATTGATATCCAGTGGCCACAAAATTGACCTGACAAAGTTTGCAAACTACACGCACGACACCGCCAAACTGTATGTCAGCTTATATCCATGGCATCCAATGACGCCTACTATGCACAAGCTGCTCATCCATGGCGCAACAGTAATTGAAAAGGCTTTACTGCCAATAGGCATGCTATCGGAGGAAGCCGCAGCAGCGCGAAATAAGCATTTCCGCCAGTACCGCCTAAATTACGCCCGAAAACTTTCCAGAGAAGAGTGCAACATGGACGTGATTAACCGATTGTTACTTAGTTCTGATCCACTTCTTACAAGTATCAGACCAAAACCAAGCAAAAAACACCTTATGTTTAGCAAAGATGCTTTGGAAATGATGATTTCTGATGAGCCGGATCTTGGCAGGGACGAAGTATCGCCAGTCGCTTCCTCAGCAGAGTCTTCAGATAAATCTGGTGCAGAATTAGACGAAACCGGCTCTGACGAAGAACCATGGTTCTCCGCTTCGTCATAATAAGATTTTTTTAATAAATTTTAATTATTATTTAAATAAAAGTATGGACTTTTCCTAAATTATCTATCCCAAGGACTCCTACACGTTACGATACTACAGGATTTTCTATGTCAGACACAAAAAATCAAGGTTATAACTACGTCCGCCTAAATCGTCAAAAAGCCCCTTAGTGCGTTGATCACGCGCGAAAGAGACAGAATTACAATTGACGTGCCAGCTTTCGCTAATCTGCTACATGCGTTGTTATGACGATTTTTTCGAGGAAGCTTTTGAAATGCGCCGATAGCAACCGTATCAGGCAAATAGTAGGTAAATAATCGTTATTATCTCTTGCCATTGGGTGACTTTGGTTTGTACCACTGTCGCAGTGATTAATAAAGGATGAGCAACAAAACAATACAATCATCACTATTAATACTCTGTATTGTTACCTCAGAGCAATTGAGATACCTGTGATTGTTACTAATAAGTTTATACGATGAAAGCACGAAGACATGATAAAAAAACCGGACAAGTGCGAGTCAAACTCACCCACCCACGGTTCCGTACTTTGAAGGTACTCACATAAATAGTTCAGGAATCGAGTCTCGCTGTTTTTGCCGAGCTTTTCCCCGAACTTCAAAGACAATTTTTTTTTATTGTTAAATCCTTTATTGCATTTAAACAGACAGTTTTGCACATAGGCGAGCTTAATGCTACTTAGCATTATCTACCAGCTAATAGGTTATGAAGAAAACATTAACAGGTATTGCAACTTAGTCGTAAAATATTAAATATACCTCATCATCATCATCAGCCCTTTGACGCCCACTGCAGGATATGGGCCTCCTTCATGGTTTTCATAACCATGAAGGGTTTTGCCATAATCGCCATGCTTGGCAGGCGGGTTGGCGATCGCAGTATGCGGTCGGAATATCAGGAAGACGCTGCTGCCCATCTACTGGTAATGTATTTCCTTAGTGGCCTTCCACGACATCCACGTGGCGATTATGGCAAAACCCGAGGCCTATGTCCAGCAGTGGGCGTCAAATGGCTGATGATGATACAGTTTTCAGATTTTTCCCTGTACTTACAGTATAAGAGATTGATTAGGTATCTATGTATACACTGGTTTATTGTTCCATATTTACAATTAATGTAATAATTATGTTTTGTTTGTGCTTTACTTGCCCTTTTCCTGCTGTCTGTTTGATACTCTAAACATCAAGGCTGGCTGGAGGAAATTTCTCTTGAAATAAGTCCGCCCTTATATAGTCCTGTTTTATTTATTCGTTTTGTCTGTTGTGTATTTAGTTTTCCTTCTGTGTTGTGCATATTATGTTACTTATGTGCTTATTTTGTTTCTGTGATGTATCTTGTTGGTATAATAAATGTCTTTCTTCTTCTTCTTCTTCTTCCTTGCTCATAGTCTAAAACAATCCTGTTTTTTAAGTGCCAAATTTTGTATTTTGTGCAATAACTTTTACACACAAACAAACAAGCCAACAATTTATGATATGTTTGTTACAAATTTATACGGAACCCTCGGTGGGCGAGCCCGACTCGCACTTGTCCGGTTTTTTTATTATTCTTTCTTAGCAAAAATGTGTTTGATTTCAGTTCGGGACACTTAGCAGGAGTTCAACTCGCACTTGGTTGTAAGTTAGTCTTAATAAGCTTAAAAAGCGTACAAAAACAAGAACCGAGAAAAAAATACTAAATGCTGCAAAGACTCGTACAAAATGCCGTCCGCTGTACTCAATTTAATGGTCAACGCAACCTAGTTTATAAAACCAGCATTTCGCATGACACATCCGTTGGTACGTAATAAGCTTCGATTGCGGCCTGTGACAGGTTTTCTCACAGTTTTATCCCTACCGCTTACACAGCTGGCTTGTGCATTTTATACTGGTAGGTAAAAGGTTTTTTAACCGACTCCTATTTCGTCCATAATACAGTTTCTATTGAATAGATTTAATGTTCAAACATAAATTTTATGTTCCGCGATAATTTTGTACCACGTTGTCTTATTTCAATGATTCTTTTTTTGTTAGAAAGTGGTCACCTCGGTGGTGGTCCCATACAAATTTGGTCAAGGTCTGTTGACGGGATCTACAAGAAAATCATTCAACTCATCAATTTGCAAAGACATTATGGACAACCATACCGCGCTCACCGCGCTATAGAATACCGTCAGCGCCACCTAGTGTTAAAATTTGCGAACTATAGTTTCTGTTTAGTGCGTATTTTGAAGGCGGTTATTTTGTCTTTATAGACTTGTATCGTTCTGGCAACCTATTTTAAAACCAGCATTTCGCATGACACATCCGTTTGTACGTTTCTCACACTTTTATCCTTACCGATACTGATCATTGGCTTTCGTTGCGCCCCAGCGCTGCAAGCAATTCAATACCTGTTGAATATCCTGAGTTCGGGTCTTACAGTCTTATACACAGTTTTTCAATTGAATTATATAAGCATTACAATTACAATGGCTGTTATTTCCCTCTATTTGGTAGTCTACTAAGCAATAGCAGCAGAATGTCATTCTAATAGTATATAACCCGCTCAAAATAAATGGACAACTCGCGCGAAGAAGTTGCACTTTTTGTGATTGGTTACTAGACGATTTTTAAATAATTCTGTACGGGCTGCTCATGTTATTTACACTACAGTAACAACATATACACACGTAAATGCCGAGTTACGAACAAAAAGCCGGCCAAGTGCGAGTGGAACTTGCGCACGAAGGGTTCCGTATCTACTTACCATTATCTATGCAACATTTGAATATTTCAAGCTTCTACCTGTTGCCATTATTAATATCGACCAAAAAACGGCAAAAAATGGAAAAAGTGGTATGAGAGCCCCCCTTAAATAGTTATTTTATTCTGCTTTTAGTATTTGTTGTTATAGCAGCAACAGAAATACATCATTGGTGAAAATTTCAACTGTCTAACTATCACGGTTCATGAGATACAGCCTGGTGACAGACGGACGGACGGACAGTGGAGTCTTAGTAATGGGGTCCCTTACCCTTTGGGTACGGAACCCTCAAAACCGGCTATTAGTTGTGCGTATCGGACTAGCGCAGAGATAGAATTTTTATTCTTATAACTCGCTAGCTGACCACACAGGGGGCAAGCCAATTCATGGTTTACTATGACAATCTATGTACACTGCAAAGCCGATTAATCCACAAAATAACAAGTAACGAAGCACTATTTGTACTAATCGGCTTCGCAATGTACATCGAATTGTCACAAAACTATGAATGGACAATAGTGCGAAAATAAAGCGCTATGATTTTATTGCTTTTGTGAGACGAAAACAGAAAAATAGGGGACACGTATTTTTTCATTTCTTGTATTTATTTGGAAATAATAGTTATTTTTAAGTTTTAAAGGTGATTTTTAAGTGACGTAGGCTAGAAGGCAACAAAAAACATAATCTTTGCCTATAAGTACTTGAAAAAAAAAGTGTCACTTGTCATTGACACGTCATGCAAGATTATAATCTGTGTTGTCAGTTCGTTGTTTCGAATCATGGTACCGACATCCATGTTTCGAATAGATCTATTTTTTTCTTTCACCTTTCGTTCACAGATGAAAATTCGTTTCGAATATAAAAAAATGTTGACATTTGACTTTTTTTTTTGGCTGACAAAGGCGAAGGCGTAGGTACCACGCTGTAGAGCCGCTGTGCCGGCAAAACTACAGAAAAATCTTTGAGTACTTACCTATTTTTCTTGTATCTGTGAAGCTCTCCCAACGATTTTTTTTATTTCGGCTTAATATTTTTTTTAATTATTGTCCATTGTAATGGTATTTTTATGAAAGGCGGCCCTGCCCCTGTATTACGCGCACCAAATCCTGAACGATTCCAATCGTCTAACTCTCAAATTCCATACTAATTGCTCTCGCAAAAATCAGGATTCCGACAGGATTTGATGCGCATGGTTCTGATCTATAAACTGTTAAACAAATAAACAGTTTTATGACCTGCTAACCGTGCCATAAAATCTAGCTTCATGAGAACATTACGAACGATTTGAATTTTAAACCCGTAGCGAGTTTATTTATAGCAGAAGGTTATTTTGTTACCAGAATCCGACAGAGCCAATGTAAATATGTATGTTTTTGTGTATGTATGTGCCAGAAATTGTAATCTGGTGCAGAATAAAAAATATTCTTCTCTATGCTATTCTCAGTGGTGTGACGGGAACTTCGAATTTTTCATGTTTTTAGGGTTACATACCTCAAAAGCAAAAACGGAACCCTTATAGGATCACTTTGTTGTCCGTCCGTCCGTCTGTCTGTCAAGACTCAAGACCCTTTATTTCGGAAACGCGTGGAGGCATCGAGTTGAAATTAAAACCATATACTCAAGTCTACAGTCCCTTAGGGTACTTTCCGTTACCCATAGTCGGCTACCTAGGACTATGAAATTTGGCAAGTAAAAGTTGTTTTAATCTGGAATAAATATCTTTCCAGTAACTGCCTGTTTATGTCTTATTCAGATTAACAACATACATATTTGAGAGCTCGCCAAAATCTAAATATATCTACTGTCTTACACGATGAGGTGGTCTGCAAAATTGCAATTGCATGATGATAATAATAATAACTTCAACAATACAATCACTCGTCCTGGGTCCAAGCTAGGATACCCTTTGCTATGGTAAGCAGGCAAGTATGTCACAAACATGGAAACACACCCATACTTACCCAGCATACGCAGCATAATACGTCCTACTGCAGCGCACAGGCCTTCTCACAGAGAGATTGCGGTGGTGTTAAGTAGGTAATAGGCAGAGTTTCAAATAAAGTAAAGTTTTAAATATAGTTCGACCAAGTAGGGGATGTATTAGGAGCCGGACTCGCGCATTTCTCCGTACCATTATCTATACAAAATTAGACACGAAGAGCGAGAAAGAACGGCAAAAAAATCACGTTTGTTGTATGGGACCCCCTTAAATATTTATTTTATTTTAATTTAATTATTTATTTTTGAAGCGAATAAAAACTAAATATTCTGTGAATATTCCAAGCGTCTACCTGTTGCCGTTAATAATATCGAGCAAAAAAGCCGAAAAAAAGACGTTTATTATATGGGAGCCCCCCTAAAATATTTAGGTATTTTATTCTGTTTTTAGTATTTGTTGTTATAGCGACAACAGAAATATATCATCTGTCAACTGCCTAGCTATCACAGTTCATGAGACACAGCCTAGTGACAGACTGACAGACAGACGGACAGTGAAGTCTAGTAATAGAGTCCCGTTTGGCACCCTTTGGGTACGGAACCCTAAAAATAATAGTACCCAAAACCAGGCAGGCAGGTATGCCGACGGACCGACGGACAGACGGACAGAATAATAGGGTCCCGTTTCGCAACCTTCGCGCACGGAACCCTAAAATGATCCCACGTTCAATTGTGGGGAGGCGGACGGGGTTTGTCAATTTTATTGTGTTACCAATCGGAGCGAGTTTAGTATTACCCGGCAAAATATCAATGCACCTGCAACCGTCAGACCGCCATCTTGCGACGTTGCGACGAGATATTTCGACGGGTTACATCAATGGTTTGACGTTTTTGTATACAACCCACGATCAGTTACTATCGCCCAATCAACGTTCACGTCGTCACGCAGGGCGTACAGAACGAACCAATCACAGTGATTTACTCCACCACATCTTGCGCTCATTTCATTGGGAAAGACTAATCGAGAGACTGCGGCCGTTTTCGAGTGTGAATTTTGTAGGGAGAAACACTTCTATGGTTTTTTTTATTCGTAGCATATTTTATACCGCATCAAGCGAGTGCCAAGGCCGCCTACGGTAAAACCCGTTCTCCTTCTGGACGATCTTCAGTCCCATACGCATCGCTCGGCCTTTTAGGTTACCAATTATTTATTCCGCATGTTAATCGGATAGAAATCTACCACGGGGTTTTACTCGATCATTATTTTGCTCGATTAACTCGATTATTATTGAGTGTTTTTCCCCACGAACAAGACTTGTGTTGAGCTGAGTTAAAATCGGCGTCACTCAACCCAGTGGACAAACATAGTTAAATAAAGAATATTCTTATCTT
This sequence comes from Yponomeuta malinellus, assembly GCA_947308005.1. NCBI lineage: Eukaryota > Metazoa > Arthropoda > Insecta > Lepidoptera > Yponomeutidae > Yponomeuta > Yponomeuta malinellus. The sequence goes on from OX371023.1 coordinate 2,919,802, forward strand.
ATCTTATTTTTAGGGTTCCGTACCCGAAGGGCGCCAAACGGGACCCTATTACTCTACTTTCGCTGTCTGTCTGTCCGTCAGTCCGACCCTTAAAGGGCTCTCTATCTTTGAAAAGATTGGGTGAAATTTTCGCAGAAATTTTTTTTAAATAAAAAATAAAAACCGACATAATTTACCCTATTTACTTAATTCATTGCTTTAAAATTTAATGTTCAAAATTTCCATCTCCGAAAGTCTTCACCAGAACATCACCAAATTAACTTGTGACTACTTTTACGCCATTTTATGAAACATACGGATTTTAGTAAAGGATGGGCCCCATTAGGGCTTATTTACTGCTGTCCATTGAAGAGTTCCGTTCTCCATCTTTGAAAGTTTCCATCAGATCTTCACCAAATTAAAATGGGATCAATGGGACGTTATACCTGTTCGAACAAACAAGAATTGTCGAAATCGGTTAAGATTTGACGTAGTTATGGAGGAACATAGCCAAAAAATATAATTATAATATATTATACGAGTCGAATTGATAACCTCCTCCTTTTTTGAAGTCGGTTAAAAATGTGTTATTACGGCGGATTACCTAACAAATAATAAAAATAAAGGGGGTCTCCACACAACAAACGTGTTTTTTCGTCCTTTTTTGATATATCGTAAAAACGGTACCAAACAGGCATCAAATTTCACTTCTAACGACAAATAATAAAAAAACGGTCAAGCGCGAGTACGGAACCCTCGGTGCGTGAGTCTGTCCCGCACTTGGCCGGTTTTCAATATAATGATATAAGCACGTTAATAGCTGTTGTTTGCTTACATTGCTGCTGTCCATTGATGAGTTCCGTTTTCTATGTCCGGAAGTCTTCATCAGATCTTCACCAAATTAAAATAGGACCAATCAGACATTACACGTATTTAAACAAAAACGAATTGTTGAAATTGGTTACGATTTGACGAAGTTTCGAGAGAACATAACAAAAGAAAAACATACTACACGCTTCGAATTGAAAACCTCCTCCTTTTATGAAGTCGGATAAAAAAGTAAACGAGCGAAGGCGCCATTCATATATTCCGTAACACACTCAAGACTCCCTCCCTTTGTAAGAAAAAATAAAACGTGTTCTTCTTGTTGGTTTCTATAGATGACGCTGTTCTCAAATTCGATCTTTGTCTAATGTTGTATAGATAATGGTACGGAACCCTTCGTGCGCGAGTCCGACTCGCACTTGGCCGGTTTTTTTTTATGTAGCCTATATAATATACGTCCCACTGCACAGCCCCTCTCTCAGAGAGAGTATGGGCTTAATCATCACGCGTGCCCACCGCGGATTGGCCATTTTAAGCGCCGAGGTATGTGAAACCTCTGACACTCAGGTTTCCTCAAGATGTTTTCCTTCACAGTTAGCGAGTGGTATTTGCTCCCATAACTTCACAAATAGAAAAACCTAATAAACGCCCAGGAGCTTTGTATAATGAGTACCTACACATTCATAGAATCACATGAGATTGATTAATGTTTTATAGTCTCTGCAAGTGATTCGACGGTAATAAAATCACCTATTATAAGACTTGACTTCATTATTATCTACAAATATACTTGAGAGAATCACAATAGGAAATCCCTAATCAATCTTGTCGATCGTGGCTTGCATAGAGAATAGTTTGGCAGTGCATTATATTAATACATTACGTGCGTGACCTTTGAAACGCTATGCTGGAGCGAAAGAGGATTTCTAGGGTTCCGAACCCGAAGGGTGCCAAACGGGACACTATTACTAAGGCTTCACTGTCCGGCCGTCGGTCTGTCTGTCTGTCACCAGGCTCATGAACCGTGATAGCTAGGCAGTTGAAATTTTCACGGATGATGTATTTCTGTTGCCGCTATAACAACAAATACTAAAAACAGAATAAAATAAATATGTAAGGGGGGGCTCCCATACAACAAATGTAATTTTCTTGCCGTGTTTTTGCTCGATATTAATAACGGCAACAGGCAGACGCTTGAAATATTCACAGAATATTTAGTTCTATATTCGCTTCAAAAATAAACAATGAAATTAAAATAAAATAAATATTTAAGGGGGGCTCTCATATAACAAACGTGATTTTATGCCGTTTGTGTCTCACGTTGCTTAGATAATGATACGGAACCCGTCGTGCGCGAGTCCGACTCGCACTTGGCCGGTTTTTGTACAGTTCTGTTTTCGTTACCGTCTTTTTTCTTCATCAGATGTTCACCAAATTAAAATAGGACCAATGAGGACCAATCAGACGTGTTCGACACCAAATTCCTATACATATCTGATTCGAACCCAGAACAGACGCGCTACTACCGCTATGACCAGTGTTCAATGAAGCGTAACGCTATTTTGGACTGTGTTAATGACCTTGAGAGCTAAACCTAAGCCAACCACTGTATGAAGACCACTGTCTCCATTCTATTTACTCTGAGCAAAAGGCCCAGCCAAGAAAACTAGGCATGGCGCGGTAACACTCAAAAAGTTGTTTCGCTCGAGTAGGCTGGTGTCTTTTTAGGGTTCCGCAAGCAAAGGGTGCAAACGGGACCCTATTACTGTGCCTAAGTCTGTCTGTCTGACCTCAGATAAAGGGCTTTTTAACCGACTTCGAATAAAAAAGTTATTGAAAAAACAAAAAACCCGAATGCGTGAAAAATTTTGAACTGAAAAGATAGAAGCCAGTTGACAAATATTTTTCTGTTTTGAGTGATCATGGTTGACAGTTTTCGTAAAAAAAAAAAACGCATACGGTATGGTATACTACATCACCAAATACTAAAACCTACCAAGTCTGAGCCGAATTCCCGCTAAAAGTCCCGAACTGCATGAAAGGCAGCACATTTTTGCTAAGTAAATGTATACGCAATGTACGGGACTGGAAGACGGCCGGCGGACTCAGGTAGCCACTGAGTGGTGGCCAAGAACGGCTCGACGGTCGATGGGCAGACCACCAGCCCGGTGGGCAGACCACTAGCCCGGTGGGCCGGCGACGTTATGCAAGCAGCTGGGAAACATTGGACATGACTGGCAAGGGGCCGCATAGGTTAGCGTGTAAAGGCAAAGGCCCATGCCCAAGAGTGGGCTCTGTTTATAAGCTGATAAGATAGATACAAAAATACGTAATATCATATACCTGTCGTAGCCATATCATAGAATTGACCATATCATGCAAAAATAGGTTCGAAGTTCCGGGTGTTAGTTCTTTTTTTTATATAAAAGCGAAAAAAAATATTTCCTTTCCTTGATCTTATTTAAGTTTGACTCAAAACTAAGTTTTTTTAGTGAAATATGTTTTTTCGCTTTTATATAAAAAAAGAACTAACTTCGAACCTATTTTTGCTTATGTGTACTGACCTAACAACCAACCCAAAATTTTAATTTAATTCTTAGTAAAACTTCAGCTATGTAGCTTCTAAAAAAAAAGCAAAAATGTAAATGACGTAAGTAGATACCTGCTTTGTGTCGCGTTGAGTAAAAACGTTGCATTTTTTTATTTTTTCGAGTTTTGTTCTGCTAAAGAAATAAAAATTATTTTATTACACATTTTCGCAGATTAAAATTTATAAATTCCGTTTCAGTAAAGCTCCCTGAACACGGGCATATTTTTTGTTTTTCAAAATTCGGGGACATCGTTTCAAATACCAACCCATATTTTCTGTCGCCTCCATGGTAGGAATACACAATAAACTAACATCAGCGCCTCTAACGGTGGATAATGGAAGTATTTTACGATATGGCCGCTAACGTTTGGCCGCATCATGAAATAGTCATGCATTTCGCTATTCAAATCGTCAAACGTCGGTCGCTCATTGATCTGGCTAAGCCATTTCATGATACGGCCAGTTTGACTTGGCCTTTTCATGAAAAGGATACATTTCGTGATATGGCTAACCACATCATGATATGGTCAATTCTATGATATGGCTACGACATACCTACACCATGAATTTTGGGTGGTTTGAAAGCCATAGCAAAATGAACGTGCCTCAACAATAGGTATCGAATACGAGTTTTTTTTTTCTTTTTAAACTCTCTTTTAAAAAATATCTCTGCAGAAACTCGATCTATGAGAACCAGGGGCGGATTAACCACGTAGCAAGAGTAGCAATTGCTACGGGCCCCGCGCATTTGGGGGCCCCGATTTCTGACCGTAAAAAATATTAATCTTCAAGAAAAATATTATCTTTCTTTATAAGATATTTGTTTATTTTCTGCCCACAAAATACTTTCGCATATAGAAAAAACATTGAATAAATGATACACAGTAAAAGAATGTACTATTTGTGGAAAAGCTGGAGCCCAAACTAGATCAAACTGCAAAAGATTGGTGTCATATTCATAATGGTATTATATATAGGTTTATTTGTCAGTTTTGTTTTGTTGCATACCAAACACTTGCTGACCTAAAGCAAACCAAGGGCCCCTTGCTAAAATTTGCTACAGGCCCCGTGCTTGCTGAATCCGGCCCTGATGAGAACCATTAGTAGCCATCCAGAGCGGTGCGTGCGCGCCATTGTTCGGTTAGACGGAGAGAAAATACTAATTGTTCGCGTATTATTTTAAAAAGAAGACTTCTCGACACGAAATACGCTTTCTAAACTAATTTTTATTTTAATTAGGTCTATGTCCAAAAGTTATAGTCTAACTAGCTAACTCGGCAAACGATGTTTTGCCATATTAATTAGCCTACGACCAAAGATGTTCTTGCCTACGACCTATTCTCAGACCTACAAAATACACAAAAAAAGATCATCGGTGAAGCCGTTTCAGAGGAGTTCGATAACACCTGTGATAAGAGATGTTTATATATTAGGTTAAATGCCATTTTAAATTACTAATTACATAACCGGGACTTTCAAACAACCCGGATTTCAGCCAGTACATATACGGAACCCTCGGTGCCAGGGCCGGATTTAGGGGAGGGCAGGCGGGGCTACTGCCCTGGGGCCTCCACAAGGAAAGGGCCCCCACAAAAGGCTAATATGTACTATCATTAAACGCCAATCCTTTATGAGTACTTACAACGTTTGTTTGTTTTTCAAATTTAAAAAAAAATCGTCGTATTCATTGTAGTTTTTGTTTCGTATTTTTTATTTGGGAATAATTAGGGGCCTCCGCTCCTTCGTTGCCCTAGGGCCTCCAGACCTCAAAATCCGGCTCTGCTCGGTGCGCAAGTCCTACTCGCACTTGGACAGTTTTTACTGTGACGGGGTGGTAATGCCCGACAGATAACTTGAACAAAAGTCCGTGCATGCAATCGGAACGAGCGTGCGGTAGACACGTAAGAGCAAATTGTTTTCTTTATAATTTTCAATTTTATTTAAGGCTGGCTTTTCCGACATTACCCGTAAATACATTTTACTCTCTACTGGATAGTATGTAAAATCTGAAAACAAACTTTTCAACGTCCTAGTTTCAAGGGGCGTCGGAAATTATTTTTATGATTTTTTTTAAAGTTTGCTATTAGCTATTTGCCATTTGCTATTATTGCTATTAGGCAATAAGGCCGCAATTGTACTGTATCTTTGTAAATATTTTATGTTGCGTTTTCCTGGTACAATAAAGAATATTCTTATCTTATCTTATCTTTATAGCATAGAAAAAATCGCGAACACAAGTCTAAATTAACACTAGATATTATTTGAGCTGTACTGAGTTTTGGATATGTACCTAATAAAGTACCAAAATGACTGTCACTAAACTGTTAGTGACGTCGGTCGTTGAAATTCTATTAATAGGATTTGTATGTATTGTATTTAATATTTAATAAGCTTAGTGTAATTAGTACATTTATTTAATTTTACAGCATATTCATGGGTATTCATATAAGTAGTTATTATTATTTGTATTTCTATAGTGACATGTATATGTATGTACCACGTTCCGGGTGCCAAAGGAGAAATCATATGGTCCCAACTGAAAATCAGTTTTGCTGGTGTTATGCTAACTAAAGCACAAACCGGTAAAGTATGCTGAGTTGGAGCCCCTTTTTTGTTGTCACGGAAGCACCTGAGGCGTTTGAGGTCCGAGGTGGCTGGGTGCCATACATTACTGTATGGTACCCGGCTGCCTTTGACTCTATATGCCTCACATGTTCTCTTCACGATTGTTTTGTTTTATCTCTGTACCTTTATGTTTACTTTGTGTTTCTGTGACAATTTAAATAAACATAGTGGCGTGAGTCCGAATCCCGGCATGTATCAATGACTTAGTATTCTAAGTTACGTACATTTGTGACTTTGAAGTAGGATACCGCTCGCTAACGGTGAAGGAAACCTGGGGGTCAGAGGTGTTCGCATACCTCAGCGCTTGAAATTGCCAATCCGTGGTGGGCACGCGTGTTAATTAAGCCCATACTCTCTCTCTCTCTCTCTGAGAGAAAGCTCGTGCCCTGCGATGGGACGTATAGTATAGGCTATATAAAAAAAACCGGACAAGTGCGAGTCGGACTTGCGCACCGAGGGTTCCATACAAATTTGTAGTCTCGTAGTTTTTTCGAGATTTTTTTATGATTTAATTACAAATGTATAGTTTTCAGATTGTTCCCTATATTTGTAGTATAAGAGGATATTACTTGCCAAATTTCCTAGTTCTAGGTCAACGGAAAGTACCCTAGTTAATTCCCTTGAGAGTGTCTAAATATACGCTTTTTGCGGCATAAACGGCGTTAACTTAGAAATTCGATTTTTTCAAAGCATCAAGGGACTGTAGATCTGAGTATATGGTTTTAATTTCAACTCGATACCTCCTCGCGTTCCCGAGATAAAGGGTCTTGACAGACGGACGGACGGACGGACGGACGGACGGACGGACAGACGGACGGGCGGACGGAAGGACAATAAAGTGAAGTTCCGTTTTTCCTTTACAGGTACGGAACCCTAAAAAATGGCCGAAGAATTCCTTACAATATCACATCCCGCGTCCCCCGCCAATGAGACCCGAAATACGGTCATGCGAAGTCAGTCTTTGGTTCAAGTTATTTGTCAGGACGCTCCCCTGACGGCCTTCGAACTAGGACAAATCCGTGGAAACCCGGACGGATGGCAACCCTAAGTAGGACCGTATTCCTAACACGACGCTGCGCTCAAAAACTAAAATTGCAGACGTTGGGGTTGCGTGCGACCGCCAGGTTAAAGTGGGACTGGGCTGACCATATCTGCCGCATGACCGCATGACCACATATTATACTTTATTGCACACAAGACATTTAACAGGACATTACATGTACAAAGTCGAGCTTATCTCACAGATAGGTAGTCCAAAATTGCGACCGCATGGGTTCCGCAAAATGGACACCGATGTCAAAAATGGCGGGATAACCTAAATGTATTCTTGCCGGGATGGCGCGAGATGGCTGGGGACAGGGAGCGATGGAAAACAGGCGGGGAGGCCTTTGCCCAGCAGTGGGATACAAAAGAGGCTTTGTAAAAAAAGAATTATTAGTGCAACGATTCTTCAAAATTATATTTCAAATTCTGAATCACAGGATATTTGTGTAATTGGTTTTCCTGTGCGAATTGAGCGTATGTACCATACTGATGAGCAGTGGTAGCGGAACGGTAGAACGCTGGCTTCTCATTCGGGAGGTTGTGGGTTCAAATCCCGTCATGTACCAATGACTACTAACCTACGTACATTTGTGAAGTTATAGCAGCAATACCACTCGCTAACGGTGAAGGAAAACATAGTAAGGAAACCCTAGTGTCTGAGGTATTTACATACCTTAGCGCTTGCTATGTCCAATGGCCCAACTATGAGGTTAAGTGCAGAAATCTAAGGTCTAACTAACTATTGTAACATACTGATTATGAGACTTTTTTTCCTTCAGATATGAAAATGTGGATAGACTCCTACACAATAAATAAAAAAACGTATATTAGCAGACCCCCAGGGATCCAAGGACCACAGCACAAGAAACACTGCTGTAGGGAATGCACTTTACTCACACCAAGATTGACACTATTTTTACAATAAAGAAAGAAAAATCTTAAAAAACATGTTTAATTCATTTTTAAGGTTCCGTGGCCATCAAGGAAACCTTATAGTTTCACCATGTTTGCCTGAGTGTATGTCTACAGCTCAGCTCAGACGCTTAGTACTAGAAAGCTGAAATATAGATAGAATAAATATTGAGCAAAGAATGGCACACAATGGTAAAATTAAGCCAAACAAAAATATTGTTTGGTACCTCTCCGCTGGGTTTTTTTATTATTTGTTAAAAGCTAAACCGCCATCATAATGCATAGGCAATTGCCATTTCGGCCGAGGCATATAGTGCTTTTCTTAAAAAAATGCAAGGAATTAAAAAGGGGCCTTTTACATAATAAATTTTCTTTTGATTCTGCTGGAAGCAGGTTTTCCGTCGCTAATTTAGCTTCCGATCTTAAATCTGGTGGAGTGCAGTCAATGTTCATTTCATTTTCACTTTCAGAATCATCGGAACTCATTTTAATTATTTTATTAACAAAATAGCAACGAACTCCGCTTTACCTCCAATTTTTTTTTTTACAGTTTGTGCTGAAAGGTAAACGCATCTGTGGCTATACAGCCACGAGAACGCAATGTATACGATAGATGAAAGAGTTCTAAATTCAAGGAGCACACTGTTTCATACAATGACGTACTTTCTACCGTAAATTTGATAAAGTATCAAGGTACTTTCCAAGCAGGTGTAGTATAAAAGTTATTAATATGGTGCGTGGGTTCACAAGGCTATCCGGTCAGAGTGTAGCAAAGGGTGGCCCATATATAGGACTTAGAAAAATTTTAATTATTTTTTTTGCTCGGTTAGTTTTCGGTCTTACATGTTCAACCTAACACGCTCCTACGCGCTCCGCTACGCTACGCGCTTCGTCGCACCTATATTTTTGTTGTTGCAAATTAATATTTTGGTCAAAATTTTTCTAAGTCCCAGGTACGGCCACCCTTTCCTACACCCCAACCGGCTATCCTAACTACAGATTCTGGGGTGAAGTTTTTTTTTTATGGAGGGAGGGTTCCTACCCTGAGCCCCACTTGCAAGGGATTGCTTTTTCGGTTTATTTTTTGTTGGTCAAGTATGTCAGAAATTTTAGTATGAAAGTGAGAAACCTATTTTAAAAAAAAAATCTGAGGATGCAAATTTCCTCTGGGAAATTTTATTCTTACTGATATCAAGACCTGTATAACCTGTATTTGTGGTAGGTATTATATTTCAAGGTGGGTATATTTCAAGTTGTATGCAAACCAATTTTTGCATCCAATAGGGCTCCTATAGTGCCCCAAGGGTGGATTGTTTTTAGTGTATAATCAAGCAAAATATAAAGTCAAATAACTAGACAAAAAACAATCTTATTAAAAAATGTCAAAGAACAAAAACGTGTTATTTTAATGTGTTAAACCGATTGCAAAAAGAAAAATAATATGTAAGAAAAAATAAAAAAACCAAGGCTATACACCCCAACCGTCATTTGTGCTCTGTTTATGTGTTGTGCATTTATCTTGCCATGAATGTGTTCTTTTGTACAATCATAGATTTGTTTTGTCTGAAATAAATGCGTACTATAGATAGTCTCAGAGAGTTTTGTGTTTTAGGAATCCTTGTCCGATGCAGAGCCGTTCTTTTGACTGCACTGTATAGGACTTGGCTCTACAATCAGGTTATCAGTGCACCTTGGGAATCAATTTGGGCGGTGACGTCAAGCTCGCGATGTTTACGTACGTCCTTCCTTTCGCTAAGTATGCGTATGTATGTCACTTACCTCCCAGACACATGTATGAATAAATAAACTAACGAGGCGGCTGCGAAGCTTGCAAAATCCTTGCTGTTCCCTTCACAACAAGATTCAACCCACGTCGAAAATCACCACAACACAAATAGAAAACTAAACGGTTCGCACAGAACACTTTTCAGCGGCCACTTAGAGGTTTTGGCGGCGCGATTACCCGATATTTCATAAAAAAAATCCTTGGGAAAATAGGAAATTAAACACCTGCGCACGAGCAACACGCAATACAACGATACCGAAACTGAATGAATGAATAAGTAGTGAACGGAACGCTGCGCTGAGCGATTCAGCCAGACTCACTCAGCCAGGGTTGCCATCCTTACGAGGTTTCTGGTACAAATACGAGATTTAGAGGTCCAGGTAAGAGTTTCGAGCTCACATCCATCTTCGTACGATATTGTACAAGATTCGTTGATACAAATTTTAATTCGTGGATACGACTTATTTTAAACTGTTCTGGTATTTCCGTCTCATTTTGACACCTAGTATGTGCTAGTATATAAAAAGTTAATAGTGCAACTTTTCTACGTTAGATGGCGATAGCAATGGATTTCCAGGCGAGGTGTGGGTATTTAGAGCACGCATTATCACTCATGTCCCACGGAGAAGACCTTGTCAACATTGACATAAGGGCGAAAATGTCTTATCTCTAAGAGATAAACTCTTATCTCTTATAAAGTGATCACTAATAGTCTTAAGACTTCAGTGGTGGCGCGGACTCCAACCTCCGACAGCAGTGGCGTAACTATAGGGTGGCAGGGCTGGCAAAATGCCACGGGCCCCTGAACTATGAGGCCGCGAGCTCAGAAGTAACTTAACATTTTGAACAAAAATTTGTAACAATTATAATATTTATATATAAGTAGTAGGTACTTCAAATCAATTAAAGTTAGGCCATATATACTACAACTTAGACCATTTTTATTTTTACTAGGAGAGCCCCATCCAATGAATTTGCCACGGGCCTCAGATAGTATAGTTACGCTACTGTCTGCAAGTAATACAGAGATATATCTGTCGGTAATTTAGAAATTTGATTGTGTCAATAGTTTGAAAAAACCTTTAAAATAGTTATAAACAGTTACAGCGTATAAAATAATTAAAATTCTACTAAAATTATAAATTCAAAACTTTGTGAAGATGTTTAGATGTTTGTTACTCAATCACGCAATAACGGCTGAACGGATTTCAATGAAATTTGGTATTTAGATAGTTTGGGTCCCGGGGAAGACATAGGATACTTTTCATCCCGGAAATTACTCATTCACGTAAATAATGGTTAAATGCATAAAGTGAGTGGTTCAATGATGTGTGGGTACGAGGTTGTATAGCCAAAGAACGAGATTTTTGATCATATCTGCACGAGGATAAGCCGTCGGCGCCTGGCAACACTGCTCAGTGGACTGACTCGTAAATGTGTAGTTGTGTTCTGTGCGTAAATGCGTAGAACATTCACGCGTCCGGCGCATTAGAGCGCGGTATTTTGAATCCCACTATCATAGATTTTTTTGTACCGAATCCTCCGTCGGCATGGGGCACGTAGGAAAGACGTAGGACTAGGGCGCGGAAGAGACGCGGCGTCGTTTCCGCGCCCCGTTCGTCCCACGTCCTTCCTATGTGCCCCAGGCGCCGCACGCCGCCGCCGCCGCCGTAGCGAATCAAACCTTGCTGAAGATCGTGCACCCACCATGTTTCTGGCGACTTTGCAACACAATGACATTTATGAAAAAAAGACCTTTACACTTCTCATGCTCTAAAAGTTCGTCTTTATGTCGTGCGTAGGCGACATAAAGTCGCTTTTTATGCTCTAGAGCATAAAGTAAAATCTTCGTCGAAGACCAAGGCAATCGCTGCAACAGCCACACGAACATCTTTAACTTCATACAACAACCTCTTTATTTTATTTCGTTTCGTATAAAACGCGACCAACTAGATTGCAGGGCCAATCAGGTTGGTCGCGCTTTATTGAAGCTGCGCTCTCATTGGTTAAATTTTAATGGCGGCAAAACCACTGTGATTATACACGTACGCGTGAATTTAATTTAATAAATTTGTTGTTTGATTAATTGCATTAGTGAAGATAAAGATGTTGCTGTTTCATTTCCTCGCAATCGAAGTGAAAAGTAGAGTGTACAACTCGTCCATAAAACCCATTTTACACTCGACTTTATATCTATCCTCGCTCGCAAGCTCGCTCGGATGGATAAACGTCTCGAGTAAAATGGTGCGTTTTATGCACTTGTTGTACAATCTACTATTTTAACACAGTTAACAAAAAAACCGGCTAAGTGCGAGTCGGACTCGCGCACGATTTTTACATATTTTGTGAAATAACACTAAAGCCTTATGATGTATCAACTTTTAAGATCATAATTAAAATCTTACATGAGTGTGGTTAGTTTTTAAAAAAGTTTATATTACATACAGCACTTGTAAGGTAATGTTTTTACGTTTTTACAGCACAAGTATGGCAATGGCAAATTATGAAAATAAAAAAACCGGACAAGTGCGAGTCGGACTCACGCACGAAGGGTTCTGTACCATTATCTATACAGCATTAGACACAAAGATGGAGAAAAAACGGCAAATCACGTTTGTTGCATGGGAAGCCTCGCTTAAATATGTATTTGATTTTAATTTAATTATTTGTTTTTGAAGCGAATATAGAACTAAAGATTCTGAAAGGAAAGGTAGGGATCCCTAAAAATTTCAACTGCCTAGCTATCACGGTCCATGAGATGCAGGCTGGTGACAGACAGACAGACGGACAGTGAAGTCTTAGTAATAGGGTCCCGTTTGGCACCCTACGGGTACGGAACCCTTAAAAGATGCAGCGAGAGGGCGATGACGTAAGCGTACAGTGAACAGCAAAAAACAACATGCGAAGAGTTGTCAACTATCTTATCTCGCTCGCCAGACAACGGGAAGTAAACAAAAACCGGCATTGGCTTTTAACGACATGACATCGGAGTTGTGAAGGTTACATAGATGGTCGCTAGATGGTAAGCGCTGTCGTTAGACAACGTTTGTTGTATTCCCATACATTCCGTCCCCCTTAAATATACATTTTATTCTGTTTTTAGTATTTGTTGTTATAGCGGCAACAGAAATACATCATATGTGAAAATTTCAACTGTCTAACTATCACGATTCATGAGATACATATAATATGCAGCGTGGTTCATTTATACTGTAAGACTATATAAGGGTGGAGGAGGTCCGAACAAATATTACTATTTTTTCACATAACATCGGGGTTAATTTTGTCTTGATTGAATGTTTTATTTGATTTTTGTCACGTAAGAGGCTTAGGCTGAATTTTTGTTACGTAAGAGGCCTCCGGATATTTCGTTTTACAAACTCTCATCGGCTCGTTATAACGTGTATAGTCCTTAAGGAGGCACCTCGAAGAGCAATTCCCATACAAACGCAGTTTGAATTTTATTTAGAATGTGGAAAACCGGCTGTACATAACATAAGCAGCCTACATACGTCCCACTGTAGGGCACAGGCCTTCTCTCATGAAGTGAGTATGGGCTTAATCACAACGCGTGCCCACCGTGGATTGGCGATTTCAAGCACCGAGGTATGTGAATAGCTCAGACACACAGGTTTCCTCACGATGTTTTCCTTCACAGTTAACAAGTGGTATTGCTACTATAACTTCACAAATGTACATAACTTAGAAAACCAAGTCATAGGTACATGTCCACACTGGGGATCGAAACTGGGTCTCTCGCTTCCAAGGCCGATGTTCTACCCACTAGGCTACCACCGCATTGAAAACCGGCTGTATTCCAACGCATCTAAGTGCCAGGTAATTTCATTTAGCCGAGCGCGGTTACCGAATCACCATCAGTACCTAGTGGACGGAGTCTCAATGCAGCATGTCACTGAGGTCAGGATGTAACCCTTACACCCAGGTCCTTACCTGGCTGTCCGATTTACATCTGATCTGACCTTCAGAGACCACGTCATAGGAGTTTGTAAAAAAGTCATACAGAAATCGCCGATTTATTATAAGGCAGACTAAAAGATTTCACTAACATTGCCGCTATCAAAGCTCTATAAGCTATTGTAAAAAGCCATTGAGAATGTAACGCAGTCATTTGGAGTCCAAATGAGCCTGAATATAGGCTCATGTTGGAACGAATTCAAAATAAATTTGTTAAGCTACTACTCTATCTCAAGCTGTATGGGGTATAACCCTATTACCCATTAATGTATCCCACCTTATTCATACTTTCCTATGGATCAAAACATGCTTTTGAATGTAACTTTGAGCATCCACTTCCGCTGTTGACAGTACCGACGCGCTGGAATGGATCCTATGGATCAAAACATGCTTTTGAATGTAACTTTGAGCATCCACTTCCGCTGTTGACAGTACCGACGCGCTGGAATGGATCGTAAAAACCCGATCGAACTTATTAATTATGTAGGTACTCGGACATACCAACTGCACAGTAGTTATATTGTTGATCAAAGACTCATTTATTGATTCAGTTTCGTGTTTTCACAAACGAGGACAAAAAACACTCGCTGAAGATACTAAAAATAATTTAAAAAAAAATTGCAAATCTTCAGCGAGAGCTTGTGTAAAAGCTGGCCGCGTTTGGGATATTTGAGTACATTGCTCGCATTCTCAAAAATACCATATACTTTTTTTTGTAATAAGGTTATTTTGGAAGTCATCATCATCATCATGACTTTAGGGTCTAGACAGGTGGACTGCATTTCAATTGCATTCCGACTGCAAAATTGCAGTTCAGATGCAGTTTGAATTCCGTTGGTACAACTGCAATAAAACTGTCAACCAACTGAACAAGGAACTGCATGCCAACTGCACACCGACTGCAGTGGGACTGCTCGGTTGGTTGGCAGTTTCATGCCAGTCACTGATAACTGCATTCGAACTGAAACTTGCAGTCAGAATGCAGTCCATCTGCCTAGAGTTCGTAACGAAGCAGATAATACGTTTCACGAATAACCTTTTAGTTATATCTCTGTATATTTTTCTTCCTTTACTTATTCACATAAGGATCCGTCGAAATAAAACAAAAGAAGAGAGTCCCAACTTACGTTTATTCTCTGGTTTTTAAAATTCGAGATTTCAGATTTTTATAATTATTGTTTTGTATTTTGCACATATACACTTTTTCTTACATTCACATTTATTTACGCGCTATAGCTTCGTTTGGAATGACCCATATGTTTAATGTTTATTTCATATTGAAGTGAAGAATTAGGACAAGTGTTTGTGTGCTGTAGAAGTTATTTATTTAAAAATTAATTTAAAACAAATGTTAATATGGCTTTTAAACATTCCGGTCATCCCATTGAAGCTAAGAAAAACAGCGGAGGATAAAAAATTTAAATGCAAAATTAAATTGCACTGGTACTTAGAAGCAATGTTTGCTCGTAATATTATTATCGAATCTTAAGATCAATATTTCCGGGTGTTATATATGAAACTTTTGTCGTTTATACAATTTCATAACAAAATTTACTGCAAAAGAAAAATTTTAAATATTTTCTAAGATTGGGTTTTTCAATAATCTGACAAAACTTAACTGGAGAATATAACTGATGTTGTCCCTGTCTTGTCGTATGATGTAGACAGTAATAGCATGCAATTTATTCTCCAGTTAAGTATTATCTGACTATTGAAAAATTGGCCCTTTTGAACTGTTTTTATATAATATTAAAAAAAACCTGCTCATCTCTTAGTTCAGAGAGAAAGCACAATGTGTTTTTTTTTTACAATATTAAGACCACTCATTCACTACACACATGACTCTTTAAGGCTAATTTTGTTTAATAAAAACCTCATAAGAATTACTACTTTTTTTCATAAGGTTCACTAGCGTCCATCAATGAAAAAAAATCTTTTACAGATTATTTTGCAAAAAATGTCTTTCTATTCTCTCAATTTTGTAAATAGTGATTATTAGGACCCACAATTTGTAAAAGATGATATTTTCTTTTTCAGTAGTGGCGCTAGTGCTGCTTCTTAAACTTATTGGCTTCACAAGCATTGTATGTGCTTTCTTCGAGCGCAAAATATTTAGGTAATGTAACTTACATTAGTAAGGTAATGAGTTACAGAAAAAAAGTGGAAAATGCATTTGGTTTTGAAAAGCACACACATCACTTGAAGGTACGTTGTATGGTGATTGAAAAGTCGTAAAAAACTTTTTTTAAGCTTCCCCAACTTCCCTGACCAAGAGGAAAAAATATTACCTGAGATCATTTTTTTGTTTTTTTATTATATATTTGTATTTTTTTTTGTAGTTTCTTTGATTAATTATATCTAGGGGTACTTTTTGCATTAATAAGGAAATACTATGTAATTTATCTCTTTATCCTAAAAAGAAATGGTATCGTGTAATGTTCACATTATAATGCCGAAAATTATGAAATATTTTTTTTACATTTTCTTTTAAAACCCAAGGTAGAGTTATGCCCGGTTCCAATATCTACAAAACGCTCCGTTTTTGCTTACGATCGGTTACAATTCCTACGAGCCGTATAGAAAAACCGTTCCTATAATGTACCACCCGTTGCGTAAACTACCGACCCTTTGCTACCTACGAATGAGAGGGACGCCATTACCATCCGTAGGCTGTTTGTATGGAGTCCACTGCCAACCGCGTTCCTATATAAATTTTGAAACGTCAGTTAGCTGTCAAAATAACCACTCGTAAAGTTGTCCGCTACCGTCGGAATTCGGCCGGTAAAACGAATATTGTTGGTGAAATCTTGTGGTGTTTTGTGACAAATCATGTCGAGTTCAGAAAGTGATTTGGAAATTCTAAACACAATATCGGATACGAGTATATCGGACTCTGATTCCGATGAAAACACGGCGCCCCGGAGTAATATCCATCTTCGAGAAAATCAAAGTCGTTCGTTGCAAATTGTAACAAAGAAATCCCAAACAGACGCCGTATTATAAACACAAACAAAGATTGCATCATACTTTGACATTTGGTGACGTTTCGTTCCTAATAAAACATCGCAACTCGATAATAACACTCAATAATAAAAAAAAATATTATGCGGCTTAAAATAAAAAGTAAATGTACTAACTCACATTTACTTCAATATTGCCTTAATACTTAATAAGAAAAAAGACTTATCTAATTTTGAATTCAGATTTAATTTAAGATGCTGAAATCCTTTTTGTAGTAACGAAACGCAAAGAGGGACGCGCCCCATGACAGTCGGTAAACGCGCTACATACGGACGTTCGTCGTCGGTAGGCGTAACAAAAGCATTGTGAAACGCTCAAAACGATCCGTTTTCGGTAGCACCGAAACGGATGGTAGCTGGTATACAATAACGAGTCGTATATTATAGGAACCGGGCATTAGTCGTAGTTCCAATTTTACTATAAAGAAATATATTAATAAGTAACTTATTTTAATACAAAAATTCTTTGACAAATGAAATAATCTACTCGTTTGCTCCATATATACCTCACTCAACCTTTAGGGTTTTTTTTTAACTTCTGAAGATTCAAGCATTTTATTTCACATGTCAAGATTTTACTTATTCTTAACTAAAAACCAAGGGACAAGAAAAAATTACTTTCATAAAAACCCTTTCCTAATAAAAAAAATCGGTGGAATTATTTTTTTTCTGCACACGCATTCTTTCGTTCCTCTTAAAAATGTGACTCGATTTTTTTTTTTTATTTCTTTTTTTATTCACAGTAGAAGATCTTAATGACTTCAAAAAATATGGAAAAACTTTTTACCATTCTTCTATTTAATAAAATAAAAATAATAAAGCTTCACACTTTCCTCGGGTGCAATTCAAAAGAATTGTCTAAATTACGTGTAAAATGTGAAGAAATATTATTTTTTGTTTTCTTTAAAAAAAAAAACTCATCACAGTAAGACAGCTATGGACTTCCGCGCTAGTGCAAAAATCCATCCTTAAACAGCAAACAGTTTTTTAAAAACACCTACATACATTCTTAAAAAGAAAAATTACAGTTAATAAAGCTCTCCAAAGATATTTAAATACTGGCCGATAAGAGGAAACCTTTGCTCGAGCGCGGAAAAAAACTTATGTTTTTTACTTACAAGACAAAAATAATAATACTCCATTTTACGTTCGTCTTTTTTAAATTATTCGAAATTTTGAATTTACATTAAAATTCCCAAAATTTAAAGATTTTATTTCATTTGAATAGTCTAAAATTGCACTAATGTCTGTCGTTTTCTATTAATTTATTGCAGTTTTCCAAGTCAGATATTACTTTTTTTATTATACAAAAAAATTAACCTAACTTTTTTTTGTTTCTTTTATAAAGTTTCTAATTGTAAATTGTTAAAAAAACCACCCGCGCCGCCGCCTACCCGCCGTATGGTTTTCACAGATAACCCTATCAAAATTCCACCGATCACAGACCAACTTTATTAACTCTTTCAAGTATGCCTATGAAGACAACAGTACAAAGGACAATACATAAAATGTGACAGTCAGCAAATATGTTAAATTCCAGTAACTCTCTTGTTCAGTCATTGCAGATTACATAGCAATAGGAATAAAACGCCGGTAACTGAATATAAATATATATTTGATGGTTATAACTGCTCCGTTGTTGTATCATCATAAACTGTAGGTATATTTATATTCACTTATTTCCAATAACTGCTGATGACAAACGGTACTTCCATGACGAGCGAATCATGTCACGTTGAACTGTCGCAGTTGTGCTCTCGCTGTGATAGGAGAAAACAGATGGTCGCTGTCCGTTGAACTGTCTGCTGTGTTTACAGGGCGCATTGTCTGTTGCATACTCGTTGCAATAGAGACAAACTAACAGACCTATTTAGAGGCGAAAATTCCACCCATGCCGGGACTTGAACCCTCGACCGAGCCAGCGCTCTCCCAACTGGGCTAATGGGCAAGTGCAGGCATCGGCGAAATCTCGAACCTCTTTACAAACTTCTCAGCACGGATTAGTGCAACAAAAAGAATATAACAGACGCAAACTGTGATGCCCTGACAGGGGACTCCCTTAAGCATGATCGGTGTACATGGAATGGTTTGCTGCGTTTAACGTGTCCGTTGTCTGTTGCATACTTGTCGTTGTAATAGACGCAAACTGTGTATCCGTCTTAAGAAAATCCCTCAAAGATGGTCGGTGGATGTTGAACTGTTTGCTGTGTTTACAGAGTCCATTGTCCGTTGCGATGGGAACAAACTGTGTTGCCATGTCAGGGGAATGCCTCGAGGGTGGTCGGTGTTGGTAGTGCCGTTGCTTACTCGTTGCAATAGACTGGCAGAACTGGGCTGCGTGGCCAGTCGCTGGTCTCCTCGTTCTCGCTGCTTTCACTGCCGGATCTGGTGGTGACATTTGTTTATTAGTTTTTGGCTGTCACAAGGCGCAACACAATCACTTGTCCTGGTCTCCTAGGATAACCCGTGCTATGGTAACCAGACAAGGACATCACAATCATGGAATAATGCATTTTAAAGTAAGTTAATCTAGCAGTGTATGATTCAATGGACTTAGCACTGCGCCTCTGCATCGTATGTCCAACCTCTATAACATCTCTTCAGCGAAAATACATACTTTAGATATTTTTAATGATACATTACTTAAATTTAAAAGAAAGCTGTTTGAATATCTATAGCTCATGTTTATTTAAATAGTTTCGTTATTATTCTATACGTGTAATATCCTTACGTATATATAACAGTTTTGTTAAGATTTAGATGCATGCTGAGACATCCTATAAGTGGGTGAGCAATTACCATGTTACGTGTTTTTTTTTTTCTTTTTGTGAATGTGTTGTTGTATTGAAATAAATAAATAACATCCGGACTGAGGCCATTTGTACAAATCAAGGACGACGGCCTCCGGTGGGTATCGACGCCACACACACAGTTTACCTGCGCATGATTTTGTCCGAAAT
This sequence comes from Yponomeuta malinellus, assembly GCA_947308005.1. Taxonomy (NCBI): domain Eukaryota; kingdom Metazoa; phylum Arthropoda; class Insecta; order Lepidoptera; family Yponomeutidae; genus Yponomeuta; species Yponomeuta malinellus. The sequence goes on from OX371023.1 coordinate 2,939,518, forward strand.
AAACTGATACGATGGGTGGACAAGGTAAAGGTTTATGCCCAGCAGGGGGCACTGTGCATGGGCTGGATAGATAGATAAGTAGATGGGAACTAGACGTGTTTAGTTCGCGAATGTTTGTTGTATCTTCTTCACCTTAATAGTTCATACTTCACATTGTATATTAGAGCTCACGCCCCGAATGAATTCCCTGGGTATAATGAACTGTGAACTACTTCTCCGAAGGAAATTAACTAAATCACTCTCGCAACGGAAAATATTCTAAAGACTAGGAAAATATTCAAGCTCGCTGCACCGACGATAATACATACAAAAACTCACGCCTGTATACCACAGGGTTAGGCAGAGACCACGGTCTGCCACTTGCCACGATCCTGACAGATCACTTTCGCTTCCTCCACATTCATTAGTCGCTGCATGCACGCACGCCGGTTTCGGGTACTTTTGATCTTGCCCTTTGCTAATACATCCCCAATTTCGTCGAAGTATGTCCGCCTGGGACGTCCCTTACCGGCCGTTCCACCCACATTCGCTCGATATATTTGTTTCGTCAATCTTTCTTCCTTCATCCTCTCCACATGTCCAAACCAACGCGACATTCTTTTCTCAATTCTAGTCACTACCTACATCCTCTTTCGGTCCACAACGTTCTCTAATCAAACTATTGCGTGTCCTGTCATTCAAAATTTATTCTTAGTTAGCTCGATATATTTTAGTACCTACCCAACAAATAAAGAAAAAAAAAACAAACAAAAAGCGTCACCTTTTGCGCTGAGGCGTGGAATCCACCGCCATGCTGTGATGCTGTTCCTCGATAGTCGGCAGTAGGGAAGTGAGGCGGTCCGTGGGACGGAGCACCTGCGGACAAGGTTCCAGAGCCTAGTTAGACCTGATGTTTCCGCACTAAGGGCCAGTTTCTGAATTGAGAGTTTCACTAAGTTATAACTGTAGTGTTGTCCCTTCGAATTTCTCAGAAAAGAGCGTGACAGAACGTTACTCAAGTATTTGGTTAGTGAAATTCTCAATTCAGAAGCCGGCCCTAAGACCCAGTTGTACATTGCAAACATACTTATTATATACAAACATACAGGAAGTATTATTATTATTATTATTACTACTTCCATTCGAGCTTAAACACATAATAGATACTTATTTTCGTAATCACTCTTTGAACAAAAAAAATACTTATTATTTTATTAGTTCATCATCATCATCATCAGCCATTTGACGCCCACTGCAGGACATAGGCCTCCCTCATGGTTTTCCTAACCACGAAGGGTTTTTCCATAATCGCCACGCTTGGCAGGCGGGTTGGCGATCGCAGTATGCTGTTGGACTCTCAGGAAGACGCTGCTGCCCGTCTTCCGATAATGTATTTCCTTATTTATATTGGGACATACCGCGCCGGCACTCGTGAGACACTTGTACTGACTGAAAACCAGTGCGGAGGGCCCACAGCCTCAGTGAAATGCTGACTCAGCTGCCTTTTGGATGCAGTCAGCTGTTAATTTTGTTTCAGATTAATTTAGTGTTTTGTGTGTGTCGGTTTTTTTTTATTGATGTAATAGATATTTCTCTTTCTCTCCTTTCTTTCTTTCAAACGCTAAGGGCAAGGTGAACCTCAGAAACTAGGGCTTCCTCACCCTGTTTTCCTATGGGCCTTCATAACAATGCAGGCTGTACGTCCCATTGCAGGGCACAGGCCTTCTCTCAGATAAAGAGTATGGGTTTAGTCACCACGCGTGCCCACCGCGGATTTCAAGCGCTGAGGTAGGTATGTGAACACCTCAAACACTCAGGTTCTTAAAGCCGCTTTTAGACCAATCTTTGGCAAATTTTGACCTAAAGATAAAGCGTGCGGGTATTCCCACGCAACGAAACTTGAGGTGCACTCGCTGAGAGCTACATGACCGAGTGGTGGCTCTTATGGTCATGAAAGCGTTAGAGACTTCTCTTTCATGACCATAAGAGCCACTTCAGTAACTTTTTGACCATTTCAGTTGCTTGTTGACCAATCATTGTCAAATTTCCACCTATAGACCGAGCGTGCGGGTCACCCCACGGCACGAACCTTGAGCGTGCGCTCGCTGAGCCGCCAGACCAGTCGCTGCCGCGTCGGCGCCGCCTGTCGCGCTTCGTAACGCGAGAGCGCGGCGCGGGCTAACTGCCGCGTCGACACGAGACTCGCGTCTTGCATCTGAAACGACGATACAATTCACAATTTTTTCTAAAATGATAGGATAGGAATATTCTTATTTATTAAAAGTGCAAACCGCCTCCCTCACATACGCGCACAACCAAAACACACACACACACACACACTCACACACACACACACACACACACACACACTCACTCACACCGACACACACACACACACTCACACACACACTCACACTTTCTCACTCACACACACACACACACTTTCTCACTCACACACACACACACACTCACTCACTCACGCACGCACGCACGCACTTCAGTCCACAACGTTCTCTAATCAAACTATTGCGTATCCTAGCTGTCATTCAAAGTACCACAAAATATACTTCTCAAGGACCTCATTTCTACTGCATTTACGAGTCCTACTTTCTTGCTTCTTTTGCCACACCCAATTCTCGCTACCGGGCCATGGAGTGATCGGTCTCGCGGTTATGGAGTGCTGGTCCCTATTCTATTGATAATCCCTTTGCTATTCCATTCTATTGATAACCCTCATCATCATCATCATCAGCCACTTGACGCCCACTGCAGGGCACAGGGCTCCCTCGTTGTTTTCATAACCATGAGGGGTTTTGCCATAATCGCCACGCTCGGCAGGCGGGTTGGCGATCGCAGTATGCGGTTGGACACTCAGGAAGACGCTGCCGCCCGTCTCCTTGTAATTGATTTACTCAGTCGCCTTCTACGACATCCGTGGAATATTGATAAACCTATTCTATTTGGTAATAAAACACTTTTATGCTTTATATATTTAGGTGCTATAAACATAACGATGAATGTACTCACATGGCAGATGGCCTGCAAGTCAGCAGCGAGCTCGAACAGCCTGTACGCATGCTCGGGCAGAGGGGGTCCGTTGCCATTCTCAGCCATCCGGGACCATTCCACCAGCTGACGTTCTGTTGGGAGGATTATTCCGCTATAGACCCCAGTGAGGAACATGTTTTGTTAAGGCTTTGTTCCCCGAGCGTACGGATTTCTATGGAACTTATTGCGCTGCGCGGGCGAATGGTTGGGGAAAGAAGTAGACATTTTTGAAACAACAGAAATACAAGTTTTATTAATAGAATTTTGACGACCGACGTCACTAAGGCTGATATTCAGAAACACAGCGTTGAGCTACACTCAACGTGCACTAAGCTGAGCATCGGTTGAGCAATCTCAACAAAGACTCAAGAATTTTGTATTCACAGTCAATATCTCAACTCGAACTCAGCTAAGCCACAGCTCAAGCTAAACATACTCGAGCGTGTAATCTGTGGAACAGTTTTTGACGTTACCGGTTTATATTATCTGTTAACGGTACATGAAAGGCATACAATAATCCACAGGATAGGGTCGAAACTTTTTACGCGCGGTTATACGTTATTTTGACTTGTCATTAATCTAAAAACACTATTTAACTTTTTGAAGGAAAATGAGCATGCAAAATGTCAAATTATGAATAAAAAAGGTTTTAAAAGCTATTTTTATTTAGATTAGATTACATTAGAAGAAGAAAGACATTTATTATACCAACAAGATACATCACAGAAACAAAATAAGCAGATAAGTAACATAATATGCACAACAACAGAAAGAAAATGAAATACACAACAGACAAAACGAATAAATAAAACAGGACCATAGATGTAGCCTGTGGTGTATCTAAGTTGCCACACTTTATTTATTAAGAACACTTTATTGTACACACCAGAAAACAAAATACATTAAAAGGCTTACATATCTAAGTTTTGCCGTATGCAATTGGCAGTCTTATCGCATCTTATTTATTTATTTTATTTACTATAATAACTCCGGCCCAACTCACCGAGCTTATCGTACAGCAGAGCGAGCGCCAGCTCACACGGACGCGCATTCGCGCACGCATGCTCGCACGCCGCAATCTCCAGCTGGTTCACCAGTTCACCCTCCTGGGACCGGACAACGTGCCGTGTTAGAAATGTAACGCAGCTTATCTACACACCTTCTAGGGCACAGGCCTTGACAGAGAGTATGGGCTTAATCAGCACGTGTGCCCAATATTTCAAGCGCTGAGGTATGTGAACACCTCGGGCATTCAGGTTAGAAACGAAGACAAAAATAGATAGATAGAGAACACTTTATTACGCAACCAAGTGAAAGATATTACAAATAGTTTCTTAAAATAATTACATTTCATTATCTCACGCCTATATCCGGGTGGGTTATTTTTATTCTGCTATTCTCAGTTGTAAGCAAAAGTAAACCTTGTCGTTTGCGACATTAAAACCAAACTACCTTTGTATGAGTATAGCTCCTCGAGGGATCCACTCAGGCTTGTGATAAAAATTACGTTTGAAATTACGTAGAAGGACCGGTAAGGGACGACCCAGGCGGACATACTTCGACCAAATAGGTGATGTATTAGCGAAGGGCAAGATAAAAAGTACCCGAAACCGGCGTGCGTGCATGCAGCGACTAATGAATGCTGAGGAAGCGAAAGTGATCTGTCAGAATCGTGGCAAGTGGCAGTCCCTGGTCTCTGCCTAACCCTCTGGGATACAGGCGTGAGTTTGTGTATGTGTGAAATTGCGTATTACTTATTCATGTACTCACATCGCAAGTATAGAGCGCAGCGGGAAGGCGCAATTGCGCCCCCGCCGCGTGCAGCAAGGAGTTGAAAGCGCGCAGCCAATCCAGAGAAGTAACGCTGCCCGTGCCAGAAGCCAGCGACAATTTGTCGGCGATGACGCGCGACATACGCTCCACGTCGCGCGCCGTGCACGCCGATTGGGAGATCGACACTGGAACGAGGGAGGCAGAGGTCAGTTTTATTTGGGGCGCATGTGCGCGCTCTTTTGCTATAAAGGGCAAGGATAGTTTCATACACAAAATATGCCTGCGTCACGCGCTGTGCACGCCGATTGGGAGATCGACACTGGCAGGGGGAGCGGAGGTCAGTTTGATTGGGGCGCATAAGCGCGCTATCGTCTATAAAGGGGGAGGCTATGATAGTTTATGTGGTACACAATGTTAAGTTTGCTATTTAGGCACATGGCGCTACAATAATAATAAAAAAAGAAAAAATCTGTGTAAAAACTTCTATGATTTTTTTTAGTAAAAACTTCATGGTTGGTTATTCTTTTTAATAGACATTATTTTGACAGTTGGGAAAGAGAACGCACGAGTGCGGGAAAGGTAAATAAAAGCACGAGTGTGTAATAGCCCACATCCCGAACGCTATACGTCCCTGCAATACGCCACTTTTTGAGCAACTGTATTAAAAAATAAAATCTGTGTCCCCGCGCACCGAACTATGGCATTCCGTGGTAGCTTTAGGTATGCGGCGTCCAAGTGTTGGAATGATATTCCTCCTCCAGTCCGTGAAGCGCCTAGTGGATTTGCCTTTGGGCGCAAGCTCAGGGCATATTTGCTTGAGCAGCAGAGACTTTCCCATCCTGTCCCAACTTCTCGCCGCAAGTGACTGACAATTTGATCGCATCATAATCTTTGATTAACCTTGTAAGTCATTAACTTTATTTGTATTTTATGTAATTTTATTCATTTTCTTATTTATTTAATCATTTATTCATTCATTTATTTAACTATGTTATTATTGTTATGTACTGCACCGCAACCTATTATATTTGTGAGACGGACAGGCACTGGCTGAAAATCAGCGCTTTGGGTGAATACCCTCAGAGCATTATCTATCCCTGTGATAACATTGAGCTATATATATATATATATATATATATATTGATATACATTGAGCTATATATTATATATTATTTATGTATATCTAAGTAGGTATGTATTTTTATTCTGATATCTAGTTTATGTAGTTTTTGTTTTCCTTTTTACTTTGTGTTATTTAGGCTTTTTGTAGTTTATTTTGTGCACATATATAGACCCGTTTTTCTACTGCTTCTCCTATACCCGAAGGTTTGCTGGAAGAAATCTCTTACAGAGATAAGCTCGCCTTTGTACATGTAATTTCTTATGTAATGTCCTGTTAAAAGTCTTGTGTGCAATAAAGTATAATAAATGCTGAGCCAGCTGCCTTTTCCAGCAACAGGGACACACCGCAACTTACGTTAATATAAAGTGTTTTATTGTTTTCTTTCTTTTTCTACCTATCTTATATTGTAATTAAATATTTTATCTTGTAACTTGTTAATGTATGTGTGTGTATCTGTTGTTGAAATAAATGTTCTTCTTCTTCTTCTTCTTCTTAAAAAAAACTATGAAAAGAAAGGTCAGATTGATCAGAGTGCATAAGTTGTTTCAAAAGTTGACGTCTGTACTAAGGCAACTCCAATTCATGGTTTACTATGGCCAATAGTGAATAATGATACTTTCTTACGTAAAAACCCAATAACCTAATCAAGCTTGATACGGAGCATAAACGAGTGATAATGTGATGATGATGACGATGTCCTCCACAACGATGCCCGATAACGGCAACACCCTGATAAGGACTCATTTCAGACCCGAGCATGCGCTCAGACGTGTGATCAAGTACTAATCTACTATATAAAAATCTCGTGACATACATAGTGTTTGTTATCGAACTCCTCCGAAACGGCTTCACCGATTTGTATGAATCTTTATGTGTATATTTGGTAGGTCTGAGAATAGGTCGCAGGCTAAACAACGTTTGCGGAGTCGGCTAGTAATATGATAATAATGGTAACTCACCTAACTCCTCGACGCCCACGCGCCGTTTCTCCTTGCTAACCTGAGCGTGGTGCTCGATGGCGATGTTCATACAGGAAACGGTGATGCAGGGGACGTGGCAAGGGCGCACTTTCATCTTGGTGAGGAACCTGGAAACAATGGCAATATTTGTTGAAAAAAAAAAAATAGTTATTTACTTCACAGATTCAGCTTTTACCATAGGTACAGGTGAAGAAATTGATAACATAAGAAAAGGGACCTTCTGAACAGTACAACCTATATAACGAGGTCTCGTGACTAACCGACCGATACTGCGGCAAATAGTGCGAAAGTAAAAATCACGCGCACAGTGCGCCTCTTTTTTTAAAAGTAGCAATGTGGCTAATACATCACTTTTGCGACTCACCAGTGTCACTACGAATTTAACATTCATCCAATTCACTTAACGCCACAGATATTATTTAGATTAGATTAGATACTAATATTTACACGAGCGGATGAGGCGGATTTATTTTGTCCATTTTTTTTTACACTCTGTCGAGCCTGTGTCTGTCTCTGGCTGTCAAACCTGTCACGGCTGTCAACTCACCTGTCAAACAGATTGACGGCGTGCAGCAGAACATCGGCTGGCAGGTCGTACCACACTTTGAGGCAGCGGAGAACGTGCGCGGCGCCGTCGCGGGCGCCGTATGACACTTCTCCGTTCTGTTGGCGAAGAGAGCTCGTTTTAGTACAACTTTTCCCAAGCGGTGGTCCGTGAGAGGGTCCTATAATACCGTATATCATTTATTCGTTCCGTTGGTAAAGAGAGGTGGTTTTATTTAATTACCATGGATCTAGGCTAGATAATTGCTTGGTTCCTAGCATTTATAATCGCTTCCCAGAGGAATTATGTAATAAGTCTCAAAAAAGCACAATTTAAAACGAAGCTTAAGCGCTTTGTTTTAAAGCAGCTTGTAAACCAATACCATGATTCAGAATCTCAATTAATGATATCGTTCGGAGGGCTCTCATTTCGGCGGATATCCCTGCGGTTCTTGAACCGCCGGGGTTGATCCGTAGTGATGGAAAGCGTCCGGACGGTCTCACTTTGATACCGTGGGAGAGTGGTCGGTGTCTGCTCTGGGATGCCACCTGCGTATGCACTTTCGCACCTTCACACGTGGGTTCTACGGCTGCCGTACCTGGGCCAGCTGCTGAAGCTGCAGCTAGACTCTAAGTGTGCAAAATATAGCCAGCTGATGAGCAGCTATCTGTTTGTGCCACTCGCCGTAGAAACCACTGGAGTTTGGGGTACCCAGGGGAAAGTTTTTGTTAAGGACATAGGGCATCGTCTCAGGAACCGTGGCTGTGACTACCGCTCAGGGGCATTTTTGATGCAAAGGATATCCCTCGCTGTGCAGCGCGGTAACGCTGCCAGTGTCATGGGTACCTTTGGGTCGGACATGTCTCGGGGCGGTTTATTTAATTGACTGTACTTGTGTGTGTGTGTGTGTGTGTGTGTGTGTGTGTGTGTGTGTGTGTGTGTGTTTTTTTTTTGTTTCCTTTATTCTTATTTTGTTTTTTATATTTTTGATCCTAAAAATAATTATTAACATGATTGAGATATTGTACAGACACTTTGAACATTCGATCTGTAAAGAATTATATTTTTTCCTCGGTGGCGCTAGTATTGAATGAGTTTACACTTCTCTGTTACGGAATAATAGTTTTTATCACACCTGCTCTGAAAATACATACTAATTATACCAATTAGAGAGAAGAAACGCCTTTATCCCGCCCTTCAAATCCTTTCATCCCAAGGTATGGAAGTTTGTATGAAAATCCTTCCGACCCAAGGGTGGGAAGTATGTATGAAATTCCATTACATACACGGTTTTTTTTTTTTAATTTTTTTAATTTGTCAGCAGTCATACTGCAAAGAGACTTTAACTGTCTACTAATTAAATTTCAAGTAAATTGTTACTGGCCACATACAGTCTTTTTTTTTACCTCCTTGGTGCATACAGAAAATTAAAAACGAAATTATTTTTGTATATAAAGATGTAAACATGTCTCAAAATATCAAGATACCCGGACAAAATGTAACATCTTATAATAGCTGCACTTTTAATAATTGTACTTTTAACTAAATATAAACATTTCTATGCATTTATGTCTATAATTTTCCTCGTAGGTGTAATAAAAAGCACTATACATACCTCAGGATAAAGTACAGTTCCACACCTCAAATGGTTTGCGCCCCTCGCAAGCTCGTGGCGCAAATGCCATAATCTCGGTATGGAACTGTCACTTTCTTCCCTCTGATGTAATGTACTATTTCTAATCACAGTAAAAAAATATCCCAAGCGGGCGAATCCACATAATGCCAGTTTTATTTTCACAAATAGTACAGCTCTGTTGCATACGAATTGCGCAGCAGAAATTCTACACAAAAACAACGCGTCGCCAAGGTCCTTCCTGTATGTATTCAAAAAACATTTTGTGTAACAGATTCACATGTGTGCGCGTCTGTTGCGAATGAGGTGATAATTTTCTACAATGTCACTGCAAGGTGGATGTGATTTCAATTCAAAAAAATATATAGTTCTCGAGTTTTAGAGAGACTAACGAACAGCAATTCATTTTTATATATAAGACTAGGGGGTGAACCCCCTGCGCGCTTACGCGCGCCAACCCCCAGCCGCTCCGAGCTTCGCTCTCCGCGGCGCTCGGCCTAGGGCCTCGCTAGACACTTGACGTTGGGATTGTTTGAGTGGGAACATGTATGGTCTCGGCCTTCGGCCTCGGCCTGAACGGAGCTCGGCCTTCGGCCTCGCCGCAGCGGTGATCCTCGGGCCCGCTTCGCGGAGCTCGGCCTTCGGCCTCGCAAGTTTGTCCCATCTGGCTTTTGCGTTGGTGCTTGTTCGCCGGAAGATGTATAGTCTCGGCCTTCGGCCTCGGCCTGAACGGAGCTCGGCCTTCGGCCTCGCCACGGCGGTGTTCCCGGGGCCCGCTTCGCGGAGCTCGGCCTCGCAAGTTTGTCCCATCTGGCTTTTGCATTGTTGCTTGTTCGCCGTAAAATGTATAGTCTCGGCCTTCGGCCTCGGCCTGAACGGAGCTCGGCCTTCGGCCTCGCCACGGCGAGGTTCCTCATCCCGGCTTTGCCCTCGAAAAATCGTTTTTTTGAAAAATTGTTAATTTTTGTTTAAAATTTTGTACTAAAAGTCGATTTTCAGTACAAATCCTCCATACAAAATTTTCTCATTTTCAATTATCGATATCTCGGCCGCCATCTTGAAAATCCAAAATGTCCGATTTTTCTCATATACCTGGGTCCTTTGACAACCCGATGCCGTTTAGGGCACGTATCCAGCATGTGCCCAGTTGGCTGCCGACTTTTTTGCGCAGAGGTCGATTTTTCGGGCGGCCATATTCTCGCCCCTATTTTGAATTTCGAACGTTCAAAATTTTTTTTCAAAATGAGATCACGAAACAAACACTTGTTCCAAATTTCATCCAAATCGGCCAATAAACAAAAAAGTTAGCCTATTTGTATGGGAGAAGGCGTTCGAAATTCAAAAATCGGCTTCATAGGATGGCTGTATATCATACATTCCCTACAACTTTTTCATACAAAATTTTCACGTAGCTCTTACCGTTTCCGAGGAAACCTATAGATGATCTGTCAGTCAGTCAGTCAGTCAGTCAGTGAGTATACCGGATTGTAGCTATATATATTAGTATAATATACTAACAAACCGACTTCAAAACACTACGTCGCTAAAACCGTAGAACTGAACTAAATTGATCTTTGAATTTGAAATTCTTCTACTAATATTATAATTGTGAAAGTTTGTGAAGATGTTTGGATGTTTGTTACTCAACGCGGCCGAACGGATTTACACGAAACTTGGCGTACAGATAGACAAAGACCTGAATTGAGACATAGCATACTTCGTATCCCGGTAATGCGTTCCCGCGGGATAATATTTATTTTAAGTTTGAAATAGATGGCGTTGTGCGAGCGAACGTTGTGTTTTAAAAATAGATGGCGCTGTGCAAGAATCGTATAAACTGATTCTGTGGCGGTAGGTACGAAGTTCGCCGGGACCGCTAGTCTGCCGTCCACAAGCTAAAATGCCGTTATTGACCATCCAGTCGATTTTGACTTTTTGATGACATCTTAACCAGAAAAAAAAACTCAATCGATTCCCGCAACCCAATTTTTCCTGGCTTTTATACTTCGAGAGATAAAGAATTGAATTTTTTTTAATACCTTAACAAACTAATAAAAAATAATTGTGTTTAATAACGTTAAAATATATTTTTGTTAAGCTGAATTTATCGTTACTAATGAAAGGTAAAGGTATTTTTAAGTGCTCAAAAAGATCTATCTTTTGATACCTCAAGCATAGTCAAATTATGTATGGTTATCAAGTAGCATTTTATATTTTTCTTATTTCCCAGGTTTTTTGCGCATAACTCGCAAGTATTTTTGGAGACAACGGCGTTTTAGCTTGCGGACGGCTTGCGGCTTGTGTATATGTTACAGCCAAAGTAATAAATCTGGATATTATATATATTGTCTAGTCATTATATATAATGTCTACTCAGTTTAGATAAAGTGATAATTAACACAAAATTAATCACATTTACTAGCAATTTTATTTAATATCATATTAATATCATAATGTAGGGTACCTATGACTTTTCCATCCACCAACCTTGTTTAAGTTTGACACAAAACTAAGGTTTTTAGTGAAATATTTTTTTTCGCTTTTATATAAAAAAAAAGAACTAACACCCGAAGTTTCTTAACGTTTCGAAGTTTCTTAACCCGAAGAACTTCGAACCTATTTTTGCTTATGTGTACTGACCTAACAAACAAAATGCGAAATATAAATTTAATCAAACAATTATTTGCTATATAACACTTGCCAAAATAAAACGTTAGCATAATAATTTATTACTTTGTCTAGTGAATTTGGCTTTTATATATAATGACCAGTCATTATGTATAATAGCTATTTAATCACTATGACTGTAACATATACAATACAGACACCGATAGAATAGATAAATAGATACAACAGTATTTTAATATACATTTACGGTAATATACTATTTCACGGGAATATACTTTTCCAATACGTCATGCAAAGGTATTTCGAATATAAAGATCAGGTTCATTCAAGTAAGTTCTTACTTTCTGTGGAGATTTTCAGTATTATAACTAAGCTGTAACGAGTAATTTGCGCCCATCCATTAGAAAGTTTCCTTCTTCATCAGACCAATTACCTTCAGACCACATTACAAATACAAATATGTTTATTTCCTCAATCCACAAATCTAGTGCAGTTTAAATAGAGTACCTGGATTATGGCAAAACCGTTCATGGTTGGAAAACCATGAGGTAGGCCTATGTCCTGCAGTGGGCGTCGAATGGCCGATGATGATGATGATGACCTGGATGACAGAGCTTTGCTCGGTACTTTTGTTTTTTTTCTTCGTCCTGTCGTGTTTTTTGCAAATTATATTTAGTTACGACAAAAAAAGTAAAAAAAAAATATAATCAGATGGGAGACATCTGGTCTGGACTCGAACCGCAGTCTTCTGGTTACGGAACCGGCCGATTTCCCGACTGAGCCATCACAACCCTGTAGATGGTGGCGATATTTACCTTTGTATTCTAATGATATTTTAGCAGATTTTCATTGCCTGAAAACATGAATAAAACGACGTTGTATCGTCCCCGAAACCCCCTGCATACTGAATTTCACGAAAATCGTTGGAGCCGTTTCCAAGATTCAGATTATATATGTACAAGAATTGCTCGTTTAAAGGTATTAGATACAAATGGTAGATGCGATAGTATAGTAGAATTTGTGGAAAGACTGGCGCCTAAACTAGATCATTGATGTAAATTTTGGGTTTCCAGGCCATCCAGCACAAAATATTTGACGATACATTTTATGAAACATACACGATTGAACAAACCGTTGCTCCCATCAGACCCAATTTGCTGCTGAAGATTTGCCTTGCTCTTAAACTAGGTATCCTGTGCTATAACCAGAATGGCATCACAAACATGAAAAGATCACCCAGACTGAGCACTTATGCTAATGATTTAAGGTACCGAAAACAGTCTCCATCAAAAACCAAAACCTCCGTTTCAGGAGTCGAACTCCTAGGGAAACAAATACTCGCATCTCATTGGTCAATGCGAGCGGCTAGAGATAAGCGACACAATAAGCGAAGACGGTCCGCGTCATAGGGTAGGTTTACTTAAAGCAGTGGCTATTGAAGGTCACGCGCATTAACCAATGGGCGCACATGGACTATTTTCTCTGCGAGCTCGTTTCGTGGAATGGAGTATATACGAAATGTTTCAATATAGTGTGGGCGTGATTGTTACTATTTAGCTATTACGCGTGCGTGAGGTAATAAGTGACAAGGCGTTAATTTTGTTTCTATTCTAGTTGTTTTTATTAAACGGTTTAAAAAAAAGAGGAGGTTCTCAATTCGTCAGTATATTTTTTATGTATGTTCAGCGATAATTCTTTACGTTGTCTGAATTCATCCATTACTTCATTTGTACAAATGGCCTCAGTCTGGGTGTATTACCATGTTTTCGTTGCATGCGGTGTCAGCAAGTGACCCCCTACTACCGAACTGAAGGACATTTCACGTCAAACAGTCCATTGTCTGATGTTACAAAGCCATGATTTTGCCAGCTGCCAGCGTCGAAGATTAATTTCGCTTGGCAAACAGAATATACAGTGCTGGCGGCCAACCTCCAGCAGTAGGGAGGCACTGAAGGAAGAAGGAGGAGCGTTTACACACCTCGTCAGTGTCAGCCAAGCAGAGCCGCGGCTGCAGCTTGTGCTCCAGCTGCAGGTACTCGCAGACGGCTCGCAGCGCGGGCGGCTGCTCGCCGGCGGAGGGGCCGGGCGCGGCGCGCGACATCGCTGCCTTGGGGCCGAGCGGCGGGTGAATCGGCACCTGGGGGAGGCGGGTGGGTGAGTGATGCGAAGAGGGCATGGAAATTTCGTCGGTCGGAATCATTACCGGAACGTCTCCAAAATCACGTGTTTTGAGTTAAGTATGCAGAATTATTACGAGTTTAAGATTAATGGTACAAGCCAAACGTTGCTGTAACTATTATAAAACGACTTCGACCAATAAAGAAACAATAATTTCACTAGGAATTTAAAAATTTTACAGATGTTTTTACCGGAACGTCTCCAAAATCACGTGTTTTGAGTTAAGTATGCAGAATTATTAAGAGTATAAGAATAATGGTACAAGCCAAACGTTGCTGTAACTATTATAAAATGACTTCGACCAATAAAGAAACAATGATTTCACTAGGAATTTTAAAATTTTACAGATGTTTAAACGTCAATTACTCAAAACAGTATCATCATCATCCCATTATGTCCCCACCGAGGGGCACGGGGGTCTCTTCCCTGAGGAAGGTATAGGCCATACTCCACCACGGGGGCCAAGTCCGGATTGGTGGAGGCTCGTAGACTAGTATGTATAAAACAGTATGTATTCAAGTAATTCGACCGACTATATGCCATATTGGATACGTACGACAGTTAACCCTAGTACACTAATAGTTAATGCAATGTTAATTTACGAGCCGTCAGCCTGAAAATGTGCATACAAGAAACACTACAGAAATCTGTAATGTTCACAATCGGTTAGATTGTTTGAGGACGAGAAACCATATGTTAGCTATATCATAAATTATTGTACATGAAAAAATTGCACACAGATTAAAAATTGCATCGATTTTGCCCACATTTAATAAATTTTTGTTACATAGTTACAATGCAGTAAAACTACTAACTCTATATCTGGAATTAAAGCCGCTCCAATTCATAAATTCTAGGTTTTAGAATAATATGTAAACCCGGTAATTTAACGACAAGACTTTGAAAAGACAAGTTTAGAGTGTTTTTGAAATGGACACCTAGTTTAACTTGTAACGTTCATTAAGTCACAGTTTCTGTGTTATTTTGAATAAAAATACTTTGAGTTTTGATTCTAACACACTTTGGCCTTTGCATCTAAGCAAAGAGATGCAGCGTCTAGCGTCCAGTGGCACCTTCACTTACACTAGATGGGGGAAGAGACCACTCGGACACTGCTGTGCCTCGGACATAGTTTTTTAGATAGAGTAGGCTTGCCTAGCAACTATACCATCTTGACAGCTTAGTCGGCCTAGCCCACAGGAAAGACAAGTCTATACGTGCGGAGCCAACCAACTATTGTTCTGATACAACCATTGTAATTTTTCAGGCAACTTACCGAGTGGTTACAAGAAGCGAGAGCTCACTGCCGATCCGCTCGCGGCTCGACGTGCCACCGGGCGCGCGCGGCCTAGTACCTGGTGATGTCACGCTGGCGTTACGGCGCTGTCGAGCGTCGCTGGCCGGGGAGCGGGAGTAGGGGCCTTTCGTGGCGGAATTGGCGAGGATCGGTGACGTGGGAGCTCGTGTTCAGATTTCAGAAGTGGGAGCTTGTTCTTTGAGAAAATCAGAAGTGGGAGATTCTTCTTTGAGGAAATCAGAAGTGGGAACTTGTTCTTTAAGGAAATCAGAAGTGGGATACTGGAATAAATATTGTCGAACTTGGGTAATCAAACTGGGAGTTGTTCAATGTGGAGTTATTAGTTAGGATCAAGGACAAGGAAGGGAAACGGCCAACGCTGAGTTACTAGGTGCAATGTTTTGTTGTAAAACGATTGCCTAGCCACTCCGAACCAGGTACAAGTGTACAATCAGTGGTTGAGCACTGTTTGTAGGCCAAACAGCTACGCTCACTTTGAACCGACAATAGTACAGCTCGTTTCCAAGGTCTGCCCG
Organism: Yponomeuta malinellus; assembly: GCA_947308005.1. Taxonomy (NCBI): domain Eukaryota; kingdom Metazoa; phylum Arthropoda; class Insecta; order Lepidoptera; family Yponomeutidae; genus Yponomeuta; species Yponomeuta malinellus. The sequence goes on from OX371023.1 coordinate 2,955,237, forward strand.
AAAATCGGGACGATTTTTTAATGCTCTTTAGTTCGTTGGTGATGTATATTGCACGCTTCAAGCGCTTGATATACTGAACAGAACTGTTTGACAGATTCGAAGCTGTATTAAAATCGAACACAAGCGAACACAGTGTTTTAAAGTGACTATGAGAGTCAGTTCTACGCACACCGGCACAATCCCATGACCCAAAGTATACACTGGGCTTTGGACCCTTAATACTTCACAGGAACCCTTAGGCTCTCTCACTATTAAAAGTGAGTGGGGTCGCTTGATATGGGATTTGAGAGTTTAAGGCACAGTATCAACAGATAGTTTTTTTGTAAAATACCTGTAAAATATATGATATGTTGGTTTACATTTTTGTTGCGATGTGGTATGATGATGGAGCATTTCGAAGTGCATATCTCAATGAGATATACTGAATATGGAATGATATAATGAATGATGCAGTTTACGACAAAGTTCAATTTAAAAATTGCTAAATGCACTCAAAATCCAAACAGGTATCTTAAATAATTAAAATAATCCCTTTTTTTGTCAACCAGCGGGAAACTTTGTTGGGATACTTCTATGGACGTTAATACATCGCACAGTTACTTACCTACCCGTTTATTTTTGAATAATTATACACTCGATGTAAACAACTTTCGGTCAACAACCCAGTTGGATATATTCAAAACAACGAACGCATACATAATACATACTATCAGTAATTTAAAATGTTTAATAGATAAAAAAAATATCACGCCCTATCTATCGCCCATGTATAAATAATAATAAAGCTTTTGCTCACAGACGTCATTGCCAGGGCAGCGGACATATTTTTAAGGCTGGCTTGCGCCAACGCAAGCAGACGGCACTATCTATCTGTTTAGTCAGATGTTTATCTGTTTATTTATACAAAAACCGGCCAAGTGAGAGTCGGACTCGCACACGAAGGGTTCTAACATTACACACAAAGATCGAGAAAAACGGCAAAAAATCACGTTTGCTGTATGGGAAATTAAATATTTATTTTACTCTACATAACATAAACTCACGCCTGTATCCCTGAGGGGTAGGCAGAGACCAGGGACTGCCACTTGCTACGATCCTGACAGACTCTCTTTTTAGTATTTGTTGTTATAGCAGCAACAGAAATACATCATCTGTATTTCAACTGTCTAGCTATCACGGTTCATGAGATACAGCCTGGTGACAGACAGACGTCTGTCTGGTCCGTCTGGACCAAATTAAAATCGGACCAATGGGACGTTATACCTGTTCGAACCAAAAAAGAATTGTCGAAATCGGTTAAGATTTGACGGAGTTATGGTGGAACATAGCCAAATAAAAAAAAGCGTCGAATTGATAACCTCCTCCTTTTTTTGAAGTCGGTTAAAAAGTGGTTTGTATCGATGAGTTAACTGTTCAATTGATTCACTTAAGTTTTGCCGTGGCCTTACACCAACGTAAACGTAAGGTCTTGTCCTGTCCTCAGCGTAAGGCCATTTCTATCATGCGCCTACGCAGCCGACCTTAATGTGACGATGTGGAAATAGAAATCTGCCTTCAGTACATACGCACCAATGAATTAAACTTTATTTTGTTCACATCATCAGTTATTTCATTCCTAGTTTCCTCAAAAATGCGGAATCCATGAAACACGTTAATTAGAGTCTGTCATTTAAAAAAATATTCGTTTTGCGACTTTTCACAACTTTTGGTCATTTTCCACTTAAAATAAAAGACCGGCCGCGTCCGAGTTGAACTCGCGTGGAGAGGGTTCCGTATAATGGGAAGTCAAACGTTTTTATTCGATTGTGGTATGTTGATAATCGCGAGTTAACTACTATTAGCGCTTTCTAGTGGAGTTTAGTGAACTTTTTTTCAGGGGGGGGGGTTTCATGAATAACGTTTCATGAATATCAATATTTTTTACAATAATAACAAAAATATATTTGATATCCTCATAGCGAGCTCTTTCATGACACAGTAAAAAACTGTTTTTTTTTATATCATATATCATAATGGTTCCCCCGAAAATGACCCTTATTTTTTAAAATATATTTATTTACTTTGTACATCTGTGTTTGGGTCATAGGATTACACCATCCTACCAAATTTCACTTGATTTGGTCCAGTAGATTCGGAGCAAATTAGCTGTCAGACAGACGGACGGACAGACAGACTCACGAGTGAACCTCTAAGGGTTCCTTTTTTTTTTTATAGAAACCCAAAAAACTATTGTTTTACGTTTTCTTTCGCTTTATAAGGCCACTGCTTGATAGATTATGCTTAAAACTGTCTTAAATGGACATCCTTCTATGTACAGAAATAATTTGCAGGACGCAACAAGTTTGGTAGATTGGTAGCAACAATTTTCGTAATGCGCGTTTGGTCTGCATGGCTAACGGCTTAATAATGCCCACCAAACCCTGTCGGAATCCTTACGTTTGCGACAGCAATTAGTATGACATGATTAGAATCGCTCACGATTTGGTGCGCATAATATGAGCTAGACAGACATGAATAGGAGCTGGACAGGTTTTCAGGATCTGCAGTGCCAACTTTGTGCGTCTATCTTATCTACAAGGTAATATATTCAAATGGCTTCAACCACGAGACAGACTGGGCTATCGGACACAGAGCCAATCCAATCTACGTCCTATGTTAGTTGTCTAGGGACTCACCCCTGACTCTCTCTCAGAGAGAAGGCCTGATCCCAGCAGCGGGTCGTATGTAGGCCCGTGTTACCCGTGCCTGAGCCGATTTTGCACTGAGACGTAATTAGAGATGAGATACCTATAGCTTTATCTAAATGTCCCTGCGACGTCAGTAGCTGTTCGTTGTAATTATCAAATTACAATTTGCATTCAAGTGAGGCACGAGGCTGGCTGGTGATACTAATATGGAATTGTATGATGATCTGGGGCCTAGTTGTGTGCGCCAAATCCTGTCGGAATCCTGACTTTTGCCATAGCAATTAGTGTGGAATTTGACAGACGATTCGAATCGTGCGTACGATGGACCGGTGTGCGTGCATGGAACGACTAATGAATGTTGAGGGAGCGAAACTGATCTGTCAGGATCGTGGCAAGTGGCTGTCCCTGGTCTCTGCCTACCCCTATGTATGTATGATTCGAATCGTTCGGATTTGGTGCGCGTAATATAGGGGCTGAGTGGAGTCTGTACACATACTTGTTCAATGTTTTATTAATCCTGTTTGTAACTTACTAACCAGTCACATTCCAATGGTGTATCCCGTGTGACGCGGTCTCCTTCCAGTACTTTTGTCGGATTTATTTTGCTTCAGGAATGGTGGGGGAACTTAAGAGCGGACATCATTTACACGAGCCAAACCCATTACCCTCTTTGCGGGCTCGGCCGAAGTCGGGTAAAAAGATTTAATAACGATCCGTGTAGTACAGTCGAGTGCACATCTACCTTTACATGCGTGCACTCTAAGCAGTTACGTTTAGGACGACTTTGCAACAAAAATGTAAAGGTTGCAGCAGGTCAACAGGTCGGCAGGCTATACAGGCGCATATCAGGCATTGCTATTTTGAAGATGTGTTACGTAAGAAATAAATCTGAAATAAAATATAACCAACAACCCGACTGCTGAGCATTAACTACTAAGCATGCGGAACCAAATTAGGAGTGATATTGCTGAATTTGGGTCCCGTCTGCTTAGTAGTTAATGCTCAGCGCTCGGGTTGTTGGTTATTTTTTATTTCAGTTTTTTATTTCTTACGTAACACGTCTTCAAAATAGCAATGCCATTATATGCGCCTGTATGGCCAGCCGACCCGTGACCAGCTTCAACCTATTTTTTATTTTTGCCTTTTTAGTGATTTTTTAATGCTGATTTATATATAGCCTATATGACAACCGCGTACTGATGTTTTACATACATCACACGTGAATCGTGATTAGCCGAAGATCTAAGATACTAGTATAACAGCGCCATCTAGTTACTGATGATTGCACTATAACGTTACCTAATAGCGTTTACATTTAATTTATTCTAAGGATCTGAATAGAATAAATTAAATTTAGCAGCGCCATCTAGTGACTCAATGTGGGTGGTACTTTAAAGTAGCTTTATAGCGATTTTTATTTTTTTGCGACGTTTCCGTTTTATTAATGCCATATAATTAATTTATATAGCCTATGACACTCTGGCAGGGGTGACGAATCGATTGAGATCTCATTTGTCAAAATCTGTCCATTGGTTAAGGAGTTATGTATGAAGGAACATAGAATCGGACATACTTACATACATACATACATTCGAGCTAAACACATTACCCTCCTTTTGGGCTCCGCCGCAGTCGGGTAAATAGGTACATTTTATTCCATTTCTATCTGTATGAATACATACATTACACATTAGAGGTCATGCCGTCGACTGTACACTTAACGTCTTCTCCACAAACCTAATATGTGTGTAAAGTGAGTGTGTGACATTTTAAACCTATTTTAAATCATACAGATAGAAATGGAATAAAATGTAACTACGCTTTTACGTAACACTTCTTCAAGATAGAAATGCTTGATAATACGATACTGATAAGTGAATTTTGTCTTGTCATTGCAAACAATAACACTTGCCTTTCTAGATTAAACTTATGAAGCGGTAAGAATAAAAAGTATCGTAATGTTATTTATCTCAGTAAAACTTCACCCAAGTTCGATATTAGGACAATGATCAAATTTGTTTTTTGGGTTCCGTACCCAAAGGTGTAAGGGACCCTATTACTAAGACTCCACTGTCCGTCTGTCTGTCTGTATCTCTGTCACCAGGCTGTATCTCATGAACCGTGATAGCTACGCAGCTGAAATTTTCACAGATGATGTATTTCTGTTGCCGCTATAACAACAAATACTAAAAACAATAAAATAAATATTTAAGGGGGCTGCCATACAAAAAACGTTGTCTAAAGACAGCGCTCGCCATCTAGCGGCCATCTACGTAACCTGGCGCTGTTCTCAATGTACCAATATGTCTTGTCTCGATCGTTGTCTAATTTTGTATAGATAATGGTACGGTCGTTTATTAAGTTACGTACACTTGCGAATTTGTAGTAGCAATACCGCTTGTTAATTAAGGTGTTCACATACCTCAGCGCTTGAAATTGCCAATCGGCGATGGGCACGCGTGGTGGTGAAGCCCATACTCTCTCTGAGAGAAGGCCGGCGGGACGTATATAGGCGGCATTGTTATTAATACTATTATTAAGCCCTATGCGGCATATAAAACTTATAGGACATTGTATATAAGTCTTATTAGGTCTTATTCCCCATGTAAAATTCAGGCTAAGTTTAGAGTTTTATGGTCCATTTATTCTCCAAAATGATCTAGACTTTGAATTGGACACCTACTTTAACTTGTAAGGTTCATTAAGTCACAGTTTATGTGTTATTTTGAATGAAATACATTTCATTCGGTAACTATCTCCACGGCAAACGTTATTAAATCAATGACGAATTGTCCGAACTGAAACGCAGTTCTTGGCCGGGAACAGAACGTCTGACCTCGCGTTCGGCAATCCGAGGCCCAACAGATGTGCAAACGTTTCGCAACCTACAAGCTCGTGTAGTAATATTAAAGTAACGATGAAGAAAACAAACCGAAGAGAATTAGTTTCGAGTAAAAAATCCTTTGAACATTACATGACATGACAATGATGTCTGGATTTAAAGCCAGTTCAATGCATGAGTTTTAGAACATTTATGTAAATCCTGTAAATTAAGGACTTGAAAAGACTAAGTTTGGAGTTTTTTTGTCAATTTTTTCTCCAAAATGATCTAGATTTTGAAATGGACACCTAGTTTAACTTGTAACGTTCATTAAGTCGCAGTTTCTGTGCTACTTTGAATAAAAAAATTTGATTTTGATTTCATTATATAAACTCACGCTTGTATCCCGGAGGGGTAGGCAGAAATCGGGGTTTGACACTTGCCACGATCCTGACAGACCCCTTTCGGTTCATCAACATTCATTAGGTTTCAATGCAAAATTAATTCAATTTTCAAAAAAAATTTTTAAAGAAGGAACCATACGCTAGGAGATATTTTTTTAAATAGGTCTTAAGTTGTTAAATGTTAAGTTGAACTACAAAACTTTTAAATTCAGCTTTTCATGGACAGATGAAAAAGCTGTCAACATTGACGTCATATAGTTTGCAAACACGTTAGTCTGGGGCGTAACGGTAGAATTCGAATTTTTACTAACTTCGTGACGTCGCGACCTTGGCGAATTTTCGGCATTTCAAATCAAAGATCAAAAACAAGATTTTTAAATTTGAACATAAACGGGCTTAAGACACGATTCCTCTAAAACCAATCTAAAACTCTGTTTATTTGATCCGTGGCTACATCTTTTCCTTGTAAAATCTCCACCACAGACTATTTTTAATCGGCGTTTTTGAAGTGTTTTAATCAATCGAGCTTTTATAAATGAGACCGTTAATAATCCTTTCATGTTTTTGTGGATATACTACGTACCAACTCTGAACCCACCTCAACAAATCTCAACTTCACACTATAATAAATAAAAAAATAAAAACCGACCTCGAAAAACTACAGCACTAAAAAGTTAGAAATAATTTAAATAATTAGAAGTATTTATACATGTAGGTATTGTAGAAGTATAATTTGTAGTCGGTGCCCAGTTTCAAGACCAGCACATACATTTTGGGCACCAATTTCAATTTAAATTCAATTAAATTTTTAGTGGGGGAGCTTGAGAAAAATTAATAAGTCCCTTATAACAATTAACCAAAATAATTAACCAAATTAACTTGGGACTACTTTTACGCTATTTTATGAAACATACGGATATTATTTAAGGATGGGCCCAATTAGGGCTTATTTACTGCTGTCCATTGAAGAGTTCCGTTCTCCATCTCTGAAAGTCTCCATCAGATCTTCACCAAATTAAAATGGGACCAATGGGACGTTATACCTGTTCGAACAAAAAAAGAATTGTCGAAATCGGTTACGATTTGAGGGAACATAGAGGAACATAGCAAAAAAAAAAAAATACGCGTCGAATTGATAACCTCCTCCTTTTTTGAAGTCGGTAAAAAAATTGGAATAAATGCTCAATAAGTTTCCAAACTAAACAGCCTAGTTGATGTTATGTGAGAACATGTATTATTTTATGTGAACTTAATTTTGCAATACAATGGCATAATAGGATTTCAGATTTCCCACATCGTTACTTATAACGGAGATCCCTAGGTCACAAGTGCGTTGGGATAGCAATTTATATTTTAAAAAGGTTTCCTCACGATATTTTTCTTCATAATGCTTACGCGTGATGACTGCCTCGTTAGTTTAGCGGTTCACGCGCTTGACTATCAAAACAGTTATCGTGGGTTCTATTCCCAGTCGATGCCAGTGTACTTCCATGTTTGTGATGTCCTAACCTGGTTACCATAGCACAGGGTGTTCTCACTTCAGAGCCAGGATAGGACTTTGTGTCTATTTGTGTAGGAAGATTGTGTTGTGTGAAGATTATTTAATAATAATAAAAAAATAAAATAATAAAATAACTTTATTGCCATTCACAATCTAGCCAAAGAAAATACTAAAATACAATACTTAAACACAATTATTTGTTACTTATAACTAGTTTAGTGAGGCAAAAGGGAATGACTCGGCTGGTGCTATCACGCTTGTTAAAGTGTGTAGCGCTGGTTTTCAGTCATTCCCTACTCCCAGAGCTGTTGTGTGGGAGCGTCTGTAGTTAGGACACGTCTATACTTTAAAGTGGAATAAATAAAATTATATTAAACTCTGATAAAGGAAACAAGGCAGTGATTGATCAAACAGCAATTAATAAAACAATCAGTCTTGGGGTCAATTATTTTGTGAGTGTTTGTGCGTGCGTGCGTGTGTGCGTGTGTGCGTGCGTGCGTGTGTGTTTATTTATTTAATCTTATTTTAAATTCGCATCGGAGAGTAGAACAGACCATTTTTCGATAGACAAGGAGATTTTCGGACACCCTGTTGAAATACATCTTTAGAAACTCTGAATTGACGCCGAGAGAGTTAATTTAGTTAGTTTCAGGGTTCCGTACCTCACAAGGAAAAACGGAACCCTTATATTTGTATTTGTATTTATTTATTCAGGAACAACCGCTTCAAAACATTTTATCTCGGGAGCGCGTGGAGGTATCGAGTTGCAATTAAAACCCTATACTCAGGTCTACAGTGCCTTGAAGCTGTAAAAAAAATGAAACTTCTAAGTTAACGTAAAAAAAGTTACGGCCGTTTATGACACAAAAACCGTTTATTTCGACACTCTGAAGGGAATCAAAAGTTATAAGGAATCAAAATTCCGTTGACCTAGAACTATGAAATTTGGCAAGTAATATCGTCGTAAAAAAAACCTTGCTATCTCCAAAACTCGACATTGGCAGAATCCTTAGGGTAGCCATAATTAAGAATTGAATTGAATATCGTCGTATACTACAAGTATGTACAGGGGGAAAAATGTGAAAACTATACATTTGTAATGTGTAAATAAATCATAAAAAAAATTGTCTGAAGTTCGGGATAAGCTCGGAAAACTGCGAGACTACAAATTTGTACGGAACCCTCGGTTTTTTTTTTATGTAGCCTATATACGTCCCACAACAGCGCGCGGGCCTTCTGTCATAGAGAGAGTACGGGCTTAAATACCACGCGTGCCCACCGCGGATCGGCAATTTCAAGCGCTGAGGTATGTGAACACCTCACACACTCAGCTTTCCTCACGGTGTTTTCCTTCACCCGGTCTTAATTGACCTTTGTACGATAAGAAGTAGCTTAACCGATACGACCACGGCCGATTGTAGAAAGTTTTATATAAACCGTTGCGTAAATACATGCTTATCATGTCAGTCACTGTTCTTGTTTTCCCAACGGATTGCTCGTTATCTGTTACTTTTTGGCGGTTTTTTTTTTTTCACGTACACAACTAGTTCAGCAAGTGGGTGACTTTATTAAAAACACGATTCCTTGAAACACTGCCCAGTGGCAGTTTATTTAATTTTACCGCCGCAGAAGGGGTCGTAGAAACAGATACAAAATCAAATTTAAAAAGTATTAACAACATTAACATAAATTAAAATAAAGTAAAGTGTAACAGATCCCCGCGTGGCAACAAATAGGTCTCCAGCTCAGCATATTGTTATTGGTAAGCACGTAGCCCAGTAACAAACACACGGCCTTATTTTTTTATATTCTCTTAAATATGAAGCCTTTTTAGGGTTCCGTACCCATTGGGTTGGGCCATTGTACGTAGCAAGCGCTGATGAGGTATGTAAATAAAAGAAACCGGCGCGTGTGCGTGCGTGCTGGAGTCGCCCACCAAGGGTTCCGTACAAATTTGTAGGTACATGTTATAAAATGGTTCAATAATCGAGTCTCGGAGTTTTTTCCGGGCTTTTCCCGAACTTCAAAGAGTATTTTTTATGATTTAATTACGAATGTATACTTTTCAGATTTTTCTCTGTATTAGAAGACCATATTACTTGCCAAATTTCATAGTTCTAGGTCAACGGAAAGTACCCAATAAATTTTATTCCCATGATTGTCGAAATATACCTTTTTTGCGGTAAAAACGGCCGTTTCTTTTTTTCTGTCAGTATCGTGGCAAGTGGCAGTCCCTGGTCTCTGCCTACCCCTCTGGGATACCAGCGTAATACATACATAAAATGTATGTATGTATCTTTTGTTTCACGTTAACTCAGAAGTTTGATTTTTTCACAGCTTCAAAGGACTGATAACCATATACTCAGGTATGGTTTTAATTTCAACTCCAGACCTCCACGCGTTCCCGAGATAAAGGGTCAGACAGGCGGAGACGGACGGACGGACGGACTGACGGACAACAAAGTGATCCCTATAAGGCTTCCGTTTTTCCTTTTGAGTTACGGAACCCTAAAAAGACTCATAAGCGGCGAAGCAAAAGGCAAAATTTTCTCATCATTACGTATTAATGAGCGCTTCGTATGAAGAATCTACGCATATTTTTTACAACTTTCACTGATTCGTTGCGGCTGCTCGGCTTGAATTGAGTGAATCAGAATTGAGTGCCTTGTTGGTCCAGCGGTATCACGTCTGATTACCATGCTGGAGGTCGTGAGTTTGATGCCCACTGGGGGGCGCCGCACATTTGTGCAAATTCCCTCAGTCTGGGTGTATTTCCATGATTGTGATGTCCTTGCCTGGTTACCATAGCACGGGGTATCCCAGTTTGGAACCAGGAAAAGTGATTTAATTGTGTGGAAATTAATTAATAATCATAATAAGGAACTTGCCTAAGTTTCAGGCAAGTTCCCCATCATGATTATTTAGTTAGAGTACCATAGAAGACCAGTCAAGCAGTGGTAGCGTATCGGTAGAACGCTGGCCTTACATTCGGGAGGCCGTGGGTTCGAATCTCGGCATGTACCAATGGCTCCGCTTTCTAAGCTACGTACATTTGTGAAGTTGTATTAGCAATACCAATCGTTAACTGTGAAAGAAAACATAGTGAGGAAAGCCCAGTGTCTGAGGCATTTGCGTACCTCGGCGCTTGCTACGTACAATGGCCCAACTATGAGGCCAAGTGCGGAAATCTCAGATCTAACAAAACTAAACCATGGAAGACAGAAAAAGTCAGAGATAATTGAAAAATAAAACCATAATGCAATTTTTTTCGGGGCTTCACAGGTCGCGTATTGTATGTGTTTTAAGAACATAATTTTTTTATGTGCTTAAAACACATAGGTACACCTAACACATACACGTAAACTTAGCAAAGGGCAGGATGAAAGTTAAACGAAACCGGCGTGCGTGCATGCAACGACTAATGAATGTTGAGGTGGCGAAAGTGATCTGTCAGGATCGTGGCAAGTGGCGGTCCCTGGTCTCTGCCTAACCCTGTGGGATACCAAATTTATAAAAAGTGTATACTACAAATTTTATTACAATCACAAAAATTACTAAATTGTGCGAGCGAGACCGCATTCTCCACGTAAGAACAGCCTTAAGGGGGCTCCAGGGAGTAACACAAGAGCCATTCGCCACTGAGGACAAAAATCATATCTTTTTTTATTACAGATCGAATTTGCAACAAGGTGTCTGCACAATCTCTCGATCATGTTAATAGTGATTTTTAGGACCTATGGTCGAATGGTCGTGAACTTAAGGAGAAAAAAACCTAGGACTAGATAGCATTGACGCCAAAAACGGCCGTTGTTGGCATAAATGCTATCTAGGCCCAGGTTCGTGATCATATCTTTTTTTTCGTGATCATATCTTCTGCAGCACTGGATGGGAAAATTAATTATTTCTCATCCAGTGCGGTAGAAAATTTGATTTTCTTTGTTTTTTTACTGTTAGTTTTTAAGATGAGTGTTATATATGTGGGCCAAGCCAATTGTAGCTAAGGGAATAAAAGTTAAATAAATAAATATCTGTAAAAAAATATATGTTCTTTGTCGTGGGTGTCAAAAATAACTTAACATGATTGAGAGATCGTACTGACAGACACTTTTTGCAAATACGATCTGTAAAAGAAGATATGATTTGTTATTCATTGGTGGCGCTAGTTAGCTCACTTGAACCCTTTAATACGTGCAACGCAAGATGTCCCAGACACCGCAGCGGCCAAGTGGTCCCTTCAACTATCTAGTGTGAGTGAAGGCGCCGCTAAACGCTGCATAAATCATCTCATTGCGTAGATGCAAAGGCCAAAGTTTAAAGTAAAAGTAAAGGTAATTATTATTTTTTTCACTTTTCACTGAAAACCCTGGCATGCCAATTTGGCTATTAATTTGTTGCCTCACTTTGGAATCCCGGACTGAGCTTCTATCTTATGACAAAATAAGATCTACACAACACAATCACTTGTCCTGGTCCCAAACTAGGATACCCTAACCTAACCTAACCAGGCAAGGACATCACAAACATGGAAATACGCCCATACTGAGGCCGTTTGTACAAATGTAAGGCGGCCCCCGGTGGGAATCGAACCCGTAACGAAGTGATACTGCTAGACCAACGAGGAGAGCTTATAATAATTCTATGTTAATAGTATATAATAGAGCACTGAACCCGACGCAGCCGCTATAAAACCCCATTTAGAACACGCACGATCAATTGACTTTATAAAACAAAACTACTCGGTATCAACGTCCTACTTTCATAGCAGTATCGACAGAAATAGGCAAAGATTGCTCCACTGACACTGGTGTTCACCAGATCCCGTCTGGTGAGCTATCAGTCCATTGATCGAGCTCGACGGTGGAGGTCAACAATGTTCACAGTTTGGCGATTCAGTTTTACTGTGGTCGGACTTAGAATTTTAAACAGGAATCGTTCTGCAGATTAACGGTCTTATTTTGAAAAACACCGGCCAAGTGCGTCTCGGCCCACGCGCAATGTGGGGTTCCATAGAAAGAGGTTTTTTTCTATCTTTACAGAACTAACAACTGCATTGAAGTCATTTTCAATGGATTTTGTACGAAATTTTACTTTTATAAGTTGGTTGTCTATTACTCGTTAACTAGTAAAGCCTACATAGCCGTGATACTTTTCCTTTTTAACCGACTTCAAAAAAAGGAGGAGGTTATCGTTTCCACGCGTATATATATATTTTTGTCTATGTTTTCACATAACTCTGTCAAATCTTAACCGATTTCCACAACTCTTTTTTTGTTCGAATAGATATAACGTCCCATTAAAAAAAAATAAAAACCGACTTCGAAACACCACACCACTAAAAAGTTAGAAATAATTTAAATAATTAGAAGTATGTATGCATGTAGGTATCGCAGAAGTATAATTTGTAGTTGGCGCCCAGTTTCATGACCAGCACATATATTTTGGGCACCGACTCCAAATTTTACTTCTACAATACCTACAATCTACATGTATGCATACTTCTAATTATTTAAATTATTTCTAACTTTTTAGTGCTGTAGTGTTTCGAAACCGGTTTTTATTTATTATTGAAAAATTTTTAATTACACTTTTATTGTGATGTCTCTCACATGGGGCGTGGTGCGAGGGCGCGGAAAAGACGCGTCGTTAATCCAATTCACTTTCATACAAATTGTACCGAACGGACGCCGGACGGGACGAAGCCCACACAGAGGAGACGGGATTTATATACAACGCGCGTCGCGTCTTTTTCGCGCCCCCGCCCCACGTCCCTTCCGTGTGGCCGCTGGCTCAAACGGACTCTTAAGACAAAAACATAAACATAGTCATTTAAGGGGCTCCATGCAGTTACACTAGCGCTACCAATGGAAAAACCGAACAAGTGCGAGTCGGACCCACCCACCGAGGGTTCCGTACAAATTTGAAGGTATGTACTTACATTTTATAAACAGGTGAGAAATGGAGTCTCGCAGTTTTTTTCAGAGCTTTTCCCGAACTTCAGTTGTCCGGTTATTTGCGAAGTGACAGACCAATCTCTTAATCAGGTTAATTTCGATCTTTAGGACCCACGGCCGCCGGTGAACCGTATTTTAGGAATAATCCTAAACGCAACCTATAGTGCTATTAAATAACCAGGTAGGTATTTACTCTGTGACACAACAGCAGTTTAAATTTGGAACTGGGCGGCCATCTTGGCGCTAGTATTCCTAACGGAATTCAGCGCGACGACGCCGGGCGAACTGTGAACTTTATGGTAATTCTTTCGTCGTAACTGTTGTTAGTGGTTTTTAGGAGATAGGAAAGCCTTGTTTAGTCAATAGACACACGAGTGTGAATGAAGGAACTTATTTACTAGGAGAGTAGTGCGTGGGTGCACGCAACGACTAATGAATGTTAATGAAGCGAAAGAGGTCTGTCAGGATCGTGGCAAGAGGCCAACCCTGGCCTCTGCCTACTGCTCTGGGATACAGGCGTGAGTTTATGTAATGTAATGTATAAGAACAGTGAAACGAGAAATAAAACTATGACAGAAATCTTTACTAAATACTTTTTGGGGTTCCGTACTGTTACTCTACTATTACCCACCCTATTACTGAGACTACACTGCCCGTCTGTCTGTCTGTCACTAGGCTGTATCTATCTCCTGAACCGTGATAGCTAGACAGTAAAAATTTTCACAGATGATGTATTTCTGTTGCCGCTATAACCGCAAATACTAAAAACAGAATATAGTAAATATATAAGGGGGGCTCCCATACAACGAACGTGATTTTTTGCCGTTTCTTGCCCGATATTAATACAGGTAGACGCTTGAAAGCATTATTTAGAAGACAAATATGTCTGGTATTAAACAATATAGTCTGAACCTTGAAAATTTAACCGGTAACTTTCGGGTTCAATTTTAAACCGTCCGACGCTGCTATCAAGATCAAACAGCTGTCACCGTCCACGTCACTTTTCGGTTAAAAATACCGCGCACCTTGAGTTTTTGTCATCTATCGGCGCGAGGATGACGAGAGATTATAATTTCTGAGAATAGAATGTGGTTACATCGACTGACACTGAATTAGCTTCAGATCTACAGATCAACGGCCTTATTCCATTTGGATAATGGTTCCGTACCATTATCTATACAACATTAGTTAGACAAAGATCGAATTTGAGAACAGCGCCATCTGTACAAACCAACAAGAAGCGTTTAACATTGACATTTAACGACATGACATCGGCGCTGTGAAGGTTACATAGATGGCCGCTAGATGGCGAGCGCTGTCTTTAGACAACGTTTGTTGTATGGGCGCCCCCCTTAAATATTTATTTTATTCTGTTTTTAGAATTTGTTGTTACGGTGGCAACACAAATGCAACATCTGTGATCCCCATCCAAGCTACACTATGAATAGATAGAGAATACTTTACAGTACACTAGCTGACCGGGCAAAGTAAGGCTACGACCTATTCTCAGACCTACCAAATATACACAAGAAAAATCATAAGAATCGGTGAAGCCGTTTCGTAGGAATTCGATAACAGGCACGGGATTTTTATACATTAGAAGAAAAAAATTAGGAGTCGATTTGATAAACTCCTCCTTTTTTGAAGTCGGTTAAAAAGGGAAAATACACAGATATTTTTTGACCTGGTCACTTGTCACTTGTCCTGGTCCCAAACTGGGATTACCTTAGTGCACCGAGTACACCGAGTACAGCACAAATACACCGAGACTGAGGCTATTAGAAATCCAGCAGGGCGGTCTCTAATGGAAATCGAACCCACGACGACAATATCTTGCAATTGTAGTTTTATGAAACGCGGCCCTGCTGGCACTCGATAGTGAGGAGATAGTTCTAATGCAGATCTAGAAGCGTCTGAAACTATTTTAGCGGTCGCGTATGACGTAAGCTTTGTTTTTCACGCGAATTATAAATACCACTGATGTTTACTTTCTTTCAAATATTCGGTAATGAAGAAAAACGTTGTCCGGAAACCTGTATTTTTATAATGTCAGCACTACAAATCCTATCTCGTCCTCTCACAGAGTTATAAACGTCAGACAGCCTCTTTGGTCCAGCGATAGTTAATAATAATTTTCACACAACACAATCAAGTGCCCCGGTTCCAAACTAGGATACCCTGTGGCTAGGTACCCCGGTCCCAAACTAGGATACCCAGGAAAACCTAACCTAACCGGGCAAGGATATCACAAACGATATCGTTTGACTGTCATTGACTAACAGGGAAGAGCCGGTGATCGTACTCTTCCACTATAAATGAAATCTTCCACGTCCCAGGCAGATCTATGCCTGGGGACGGCTGGTCCGACTGTTGTTCGTCGGACGTTATATTTACGAGGGGCGGCTGGAAAGTTATCTACCTAACATAGAAAGAAAATACATAGGTAGTTAATTTTTTTTTATTTTTCAATGTAGTCCCCTGCAACTGTAATACACTTATTACATTTGTCAATAAGAGACATTAAACCGTCAAAAAAATATTTCTTGGATTGGTCGTCAAAATGATCAACCACAGCGGCTTTCATTTCCTCATCGGTCAAAAATCTCTTTCCCCTTAGACTTTTCTTCAAATTTCTAAAAAGGAAATAGTCGCAGGGGGCCAAATCAGGGCTGTAGGGTGGATGGTTTATTTCCGTGAAGCCGTTTTTGGCTAAGGCTGACCTTGCATGGACAGCTGTGTGGACCGGAGCATTGTCGTGCAAAATCAAAATTCCTTTACCGAGTTTGCCTCTTCTTTTTTCTTTAATGGCTTCTCGCAGTTGGTCAAGTAAACTGGCATAGTAAACGGCATTCATCGTAGTATTTTTTGGTAGATAATCTACCAATAGAATCCCTTCTACGTCCCAAAAAATTGTTGCCATAAGCTTGCCTGCTGATGGCCGAACCTTAAACTTGCGCGGTGGCTTCTCCCCTTTAAATTTCCACTGCAATGACTCCTGTTTGCTTTCGGGGTCCCATTGGCGAATCCAGGTTTCGTCGCAGGTTACTATTCTGGATATAGTTTCCTCTTCTCTATCTTTTACCAGGTCCAAAAATGCCTGACAACATTCGACGCGTCGTTGTTTATCGAAGGGCGTCAGCATTCTGGGCACCCACCGGGCGCTCACCTTCGACATCCCCAAATGTTCGTGAATAATTACGTGAACACGTTCCTTACTAATCCTGACATCCCTAGCGATCTCCCACTGCTTGACTCTCCGATCTGCGAGTATTATTTTTTTCACTAGATCCACTGTGTCTTCTGTGACTGCAGAAACAGGCCGTCCGCTACGGGGATCGTCTTCCAAGCTCACACGGCCATGTTTAAATTGTTTAGACCAAAATTTTATCATGAAATCGGAAGGACATGAATCACCAAACACATTGAACATGCGTTGTTTGATTTGCGATGGAGTATTTCCCTCTTTAGTTAGGAATTTAATCACGGCACGCTGCTCAATTTTAAGCATTTTATTATTTTCTTCTGACATGTTTACTGTGTTAGTCTACCATTCACAACGAAAACAATTAAAACAAATGAATGCTGTTATTTTCAAATAAGGAATATGTTAGTGTTAAAACTACATAGTGGCTAGTATCATTTTTATTACTTTATTTAACAAAGTAGATTTTATATCAGCCACCCCTCGTATGTTATGTCATGTGAAACACTTTGCTTGCGCGATGCAGGAATGTCGGAAAATGTAGTGCGCGCGCAGAGTTGACATGTGCTCACTCAAGTTCGTAGGATCGATTTCTTCGGGGGATCTACATCCTAAACAGTTATACAAAAAAAAAAAAAAAAAAATACAAAATCTTTATTTTCGTAAACTGCTTAATTTAACGGTACATAGTATCTGGAGCCACCTTTTAAGCATGTAGAATGCCTGTACTAGGTGACACCGCGCTTCCATAGCTTAAAAACTTAGTTTAATTTGATATTTTACTTATTTTAAAGATTACTGTTATGACAAAATTATTAAAAAGATAAAAGTGTAAAGCTCAGCCAGGTGAGTGTTTTATGTGTTTAGGTAGAACATCGCATGTGTGTGTGTATGTGTGTAGTGTGTGTGTGTGTGTGTGTGTGTGTGTGTGTGTGTGTGTGTGTGTGTGTGTGTGTGTGTGTGTGTGTGTGTGAGTGTGTGTGTGTGTGTGTGTGTGTGTGTGTCTGCTCGATGAAACATTATTTTAATTGCTCTAATAATCTTTCAGTATCATCATAATTTAGACTATGCAACCATTGTACTATAGTTTTTTTACATTCGTAATAAGTATAATCATATATTTTAATCTTTTTATTTATTTTATTGTATAAGAAAGACGATTGCGCGTTATACTGCATTCTCGCAAATTTTGTTCGCGTTGAAGGTGTTTTTACTACAATATCATTTCTTCTTTTATTTTTTATGTTAGGATCATATGGTAAGGTTTTGTGTTTTCTTAATATTACATGTAATATATACAGCCTTCTAATGGAAAGGAGATTGCTTTCTTGATATAATTTTTCTGTAGAATGACCAAATTTCTTAAAATACATCACCTTGATCAATTTACGTTGCACTCGTTCTAAGTTTAGAAATTTCATCTTTGAAGCTCCTCCCCAAATTGTAATGCAATATGCTAAAACTGATTGCACTAAGGCTATATATATCTCGTTGAGCATGTTTTTGGGTGAGTCTTGTTTCCCGTTACTGTTACTATTTTTCTGAGGCACAATGAATCGCAGCATTTTAAAAATCCACATCAATTTCCTTAATCTACTTGCTACATATTCGAGATGGAGATGCCAAGATAATCTGTAGTCTATAACAACACCAAGGTATTTAGTGTGCGTTACTTTTTCAAGTTTGTTGCACAAACAGTCATCTCTAGTAGTAGGGTCACATGTATGAACCTTGATTTCAAATTCGTTACTTGGTTGAGTACGGTTATTTATACTAAAACAGATATAACTGGTTTTATCCGTATTGAGAGTGAGAAGGTTATTATCCAACCAATGTGATATTAGAGACATTCCCCTTTCTGTACTTTCTTTCAAAGCTGTCCAGGAGTCCCCGTGAAAAACGACAGCTGTATCATCTGCATACACAAAGGTATTGGCGTTGTCTATGGTAAGGTTACAAAGGTCATTAATATATATTAAGAACAGTGTCGGACCAAGAACGCTTCTCTGGGGAACGCCGTATGTCACAGATGCGTCTCCACTTGAGTGTTGATCCAGTTTGACTCTTTGTTTCCTATCAGATAGATAACTCTTAAAGAGCTCAAGTGAAATGCCTCTAATACCAATTGCTTCCAGCTTCCTTACTAGGATTGGAAGAGAGACGGTGTCGAATGCCTTTTTAAGGTCTAGGAACACTGCTACTGATTTTAGTCCTCTATCAAGTTGTTCTGTTACAAGTGAAGTCAAAGCCAGCACTGCATCCTCAGTTGATTTCGCTTGTCTAAATCCATATTGCGCTGATGATATTATGTTAAATTTGTTAAGATAATTTAGCAGACGTGAATTTATTATTTTTTCTAAAATTTTTGATATAGCCGGTAGAACTGATATAGGTCTGTAATTTCCGACATCGTCTCTCTCCCCATCCTTAAATATAGGCGTAACCAGAGATCGTTTTAAAGGTTCTGGGAAGACGCCTTTTACGAAGCAGAGGTTTGTTAGATGTACTAGGACAGGTACTATTTCTTTATTAACCATTTTCAGATATTTAGTGGTAATGTTATCATATCCTGGGGCACTGTCGAGTTTAAGATTCATAAGTTGGTTTGCATCTTATTTTATGCTTTCGGAAGATGGACCAAATTTTCATGGGACATTATCAACACTCACGACACAAATCAAGGCCTGCTTTTAAGACTAGCAGTTTTTTGCGGCGATTTTTTCTATCTAGTCGGAATTATATCATCCGTCAAGATACGAATCGAAGGCAGTCCGGTTTTTTTCGACAGTGAAGTTGTTTTTTACCCTGTGACCTTGCACGCACGTTTCTGATGGTTAGCAAGACATTATTTGGAACGTTCTCGATAAGGCAGTGGGTGACCCCCAGTTTCTCGTATAATAATCTACTGTTGACCTCTGTCGTCAACTGACACACCCTATTTTTTTTCGAAACTGAAGGTTGCAAATTAAAAATAGATTTCAATAGTTTTCGATAATTTCTTCTCCACAAAACTTTAAACTAACCCCCAGTTTCTCGCACACTGATCTGTTGGCGTTTTATTAAACCAATTTTATTTAAAATCACAAAAAAACTGTTTCACGGGAAGAAAAAACGTCCGGCTTTCCAGTACTCGTATCGTCTTAACTAAACATATTTGGCACTCGGAATATCGTCTACTATTTCTTTCGGTTTTGCAACAAAATCGGCAAAGTGCGTGACGGGCCACGCGCAGTATAGGGTTCCGTAGGAGGACCCCTCCTTCCAGCTTCACAGAACTAACAACTTCATCGAAGTAATTTTCAATGCAATTTGTGCGAAGTTTTCCTTTTATAAGTTAAGCTAAGCCTACTTAGCTGTGATAGTTTTCTTTTTAAGTTCATTATATGTGCGACTGCCATGAATTTTTTCGCGTTTCTACAATCAACCGTTTAGCCGAGATAAGGGAGGGACAACCCGTTCCCACAAAATATTGCGCTATAAGGCTTAATATTTCGCCAACGGGGATCCGTAAATCGAAAAATGGTTTTAGTACACTCATAATATTTTTAAACGACCAATCCAACAAAAAAAAATTGCATGCCTAATTTAAGTGTGGTGAAGAAACGATAAAAAAAATTTTGAAAGATTTTAATCTACCGTTTTGTGGGCGTGACTAATATGTATGAATAATATTGCCTCATTTCAGCTTTCTAGTATTAATAGTCTCTGAGTTAGGCCGCGGATAGACAGACGCACATGGCAAAACCTTTATCGCCTATGGAACCCTAAAAATGGGCCCGAATGAAAACCGGGTCTCGGATCACACTACACTTCAGCATACCCTATTGGCGTGTTTCGGGAACTACGTATTTTTTCAGGCAACCTTGTATATTCAGACCCAGTTCCTGAATTGAGAATTTCGCTAAGTTAATACCTAGTTAATTGTAGTGCTGTCTCTTCGAATTTCTCATAAAAGAGCGCGACAGAACGTTACTTAAGTATTTACCTCCTGAAACCACCTTACTTAGTGATATTCTCAATTCAGAAACCAGCCCTAATTGCTGTCGCTCACGTAAGGATACCGACAGGGTTTGTTTTTGTTAGGACCGATCGTTTAGTTAAATCTTTAAATGAAAAATCATGAAGGCCCATACAAAGTTTTAAACAGAACCGAAAAACATTTCACCTTAGAAATGCCTGGCCGGACATCAGTCGTGTCAATTGACAGATTAAAGCCCGCTTTTCTTTTAGATTCTCCACATCACGATACATCAAACCTTACAAATTCTAAATGAGGGCTTTTCAAAGCGTCATTAAAAAAAACAGTACCGCAAGTTACCGATAGATGATGCTGACGTCACATAATATGTCAAAATTGACATGACATCACTGTACCTGCTCTGTGGTTTCTGTCACGTCGCTTGCTTGTTTTGTTGACGAAAGAAGGGAGGTTTAGATTATCACAGATGAATAACGATGTAAAACCAAGAATTTGTAAAACGTATGATGACATTTGTTCTCCTTGCAGCGCCATCTAGTTTTTTTTAATGAAACTCAAATGAAAGCTGTCATTGAAAAGCCCTCATTGGCTGAAGTTTTGGCTAACCCTATTGCGCCCATTACCCCAGCCGGTTCTACTACTACTGTCACAAGGTCAGGTAGGGTAGTAAAACCGAGAGTTAGGTTTAATTTGTAGATACTTTTTTTTTCTATATATAGGGTTGTATTGTATATAGTGTGATTTCGTATATAGGGTGTATAATCTATATATGAATTAAAGTTTTGTTTTATAAACATGTTAGGTATTACAGATGTTTAATGTTCAGGGGTAAGCAGGGCTACCATTTTATTTTTCTTTCCATTTATTAGAGGGGGAGTACTGTGGAGGCTCTCCACGGAGGTTTTTATATTATTTTATGTTTTTGAATTTGAGTTTTCAGTTTTTCTGTGAAAGATGGTAAATATAGTTCCAACTGAAAACATCATTGTGTCTTTATTTAATATTTTTCCATTTGTTATCGTCGCAAACCCAACTGCGGGCACACAGGCCTGCATACGCAAAATTGGACCTCTGACCATACAGACCAAACGCGCTCTACCATAGTTGTTGTCTCCTGTAAATTATTTCTGTACATAGAAGGACGTCTATATTATTTTTTTAAATAGGTGCCGACTCCGGTAACTGCCCTTCTATCACGTACTGTCCGCTCTATCGGGCTAACCTATTTGACGATTCCCAAGTGTCAAAATACCTATATATTTGACAGTTCGGAGTATGTTAACTCTGACAACTCCATACAGTGGAGGACTTACGTTGTAGCGCCCCTGGTCATATTTAAACACGCACGCGTCCAACGAGTGACTTGCCACCCAAAGGCTCGCCTCACCAAGGTCGCACGTACGCTGACCGAATTAGGTCATTCCGAAACGTGTATTTAAATACAAATTGAGCGCTGTACGAAGCTTTTGGTCTAGCTTTTTAATGCATGAAATAGTAACTTCCACACAATACAATCACTTGTCCTGGTCCCAAACTAGGATACCCTGTGCTATGGAAACCACGCAAGGACATCACAAGAATGGAAATAGACACAGACTAAGACCATTTGTACAAAAGTAGGCCCCCCAGTGGGATCGAACCGACGACCTCCGGTAGGGTAATCGGGCGTGTACGGCTATACCAACGAGACATTCGCGGGGCATCTATTGTTATTTTTACTATCAGCTGGGAAAAGTGCACAAAAAAAAGCCGGCCATGTGCGAGTCGGACTCGCGCACCGAGGGTTCCGTACAAATTTGTAAGTAAGAAGTTATTAAATAGTTCAGGAATCGAATCTCGCAGTTTTTTCAGAGCTTTTCCCGAACTTCAAAGACTAATTTTTATATGATTTAATTAGAAATATATAGTTTTCAAATTTTGTCCTGTATTTAGTATGAGACGATATTACTTGCCAAATTTCATAGTTCTAGGTCAACGGAAAGTACGCTATAAATTTTGATTCCCTTGTGTGTCGAAATATACTTTTTTTTTGCGGCATAAACGCCGAGAGGGTTAATTCAGTTATTTTTAGGGTTCCGTACCCGAAAAGGAAAAACGGAACCCTTATAGGATCACTTTGTCCGTCCGTCTATCTGTCAAGGCCTTTTACCTAGGGAACGCTATCGAGGAAAGGTATCGAGTGGAAATTAAAACCGTATATACTCAGGTATACGTCAGTGCCTTGAAGCTGTGAAAAAAATCAAACTTCAAATGTAAAGTAAAAAAAAAGTTGAGGCCGTTTATGACGCAAAAAACGTATAATAATATTATGTTGACACTCAAGGGGATAAAAATTTATAGGGTACTTTCCGTTGACCTAGAATTATGGAATTTGGCAAGTGATATCGTCTTATACTACAAGTACAGGGAAAAATCTGAAACTATACATTGTATATCTGAATGTATTCATTTGTAATTAAATCATAAAAAAATTACCTTTTCGGGACAAAGCTCGGAAAAACTACCAGACTCGATTCCTGACTATTTATAACACGTAAGTACTTACTAATTTGTACGGCACCCTCGGTGGGCGAGTCCGACTCGCACTTGTCCGGTTTTTTTAGATGGAGTAGCCTTGCCCAGTACTTATATCATCCTGACAGCAGCTTATCGGCCAACCAACCAAGCCGCGGGTTTCCTCACGTTGTTTTCCTTCACAGTTAGCGTGTGGTATTAATCGGCTGTGCAATGTACATCGAATTGTCATAATAAACCATGAATTGCAGTTCTATGAAACAGGCCCCAGCCCACCTCTGCCCACCGCTGGGTACAGGCCTTTTCCCTATCACGCCATCTTTCGCGGTCTCTTGCCATCCACATCCAAAGAGTCCAGAGTCTAATACTCACGTGGTTTTTCAATAGAATTATATAAGCACGATGATAGTTGTTTTTTTTGCTTCTATTTGGTAGCTACAGTAAAGCAATAGAAGTACAATGTCACCCTAATGGTGTAACCGGGCATTCTTAAATACTAAATAGACATCTCTCGCGAACAAGATAGGATCGCGCGAGGCGACGCACGGGTTATACCTTTTTTTTTTCATTGGAATGCGATTGGTTACTAGACTACCATCAGTGTCAATGAAAGGACCCTTATCGTACTAATATTGAGCAACTATGCAGTTCAGAGAAGCGGCCCCCTGGTTCGTACTGGACTGCCGTCGATTAGTAATTTTCCCCGTGCCTTACGTAGTGACCAATTTATTGTTTATCTTTCCGCTGACGCATTTTCCGCAGCACGGTAAGGAGTGACGACTCTGGAATGTTCCGTTGTTTTTACGTTTTCCTTTTTCGTCATAGCCTATGGTCCGTACCCAAAGGGTAAGGGACCCTATTACTAAGACTCCACTGTCCGTCTGTATGTCACCAGGCTGTATCTCATGAACCGTGATAGCTAGACATTTGAAATTTTCAAAGACGATTTATTTCTGTTGCCGCTATAACAAGTACTAAAAACAGAATAAAATAAATATTTAAGTGGGGCTCCCATACCACAAACGTGACATTTTTGCCGTTTTTCACTCGATATTAATAACGGGAACAGGCAGACGCTTGAAATATTCACAGAATATTTAGTTGTATATTCACCTTAAAAATAAATAATGAAATTAAAATAAAATATTTAAGGGGGGCTCCCATAACAAACGTGATTT
Source organism: Yponomeuta malinellus (assembly GCA_947308005.1). Taxonomy (NCBI): domain Eukaryota; kingdom Metazoa; phylum Arthropoda; class Insecta; order Lepidoptera; family Yponomeutidae; genus Yponomeuta; species Yponomeuta malinellus. Next base: position 2,979,474 of record OX371023.1, read on the forward strand.
ATTTTTCGACCAAGCGTCCCCCTTCCCTTAACGTGTGACGTACTTTATGGATGGACCCTAATGATGACACAATGGATAGAAATCGTCACCAATGACGCAACAGCCAGAAAACTTGACCCGGGGCCGTAACCAACCGCGTGCTTAAACAATATGCAAAACGGCTTGAGGTTTCACAAGTGGTTGAACGACACACAGCGCTGTTGTATCTTCGAGATAGAAGATTCACGGTGTACATTACGTAAACTCACGCCTGTATCGCAAACGGGTAGGTAGAGACCAGGGTTCGCGCTTGCCACCATCCTGGCAAACCAACAACTCTTCCGCTTCATCAAGATTCACGGTGTTATTATAAAAACCCGATTCACTTATAAAAAAAATAAAAACCGACTTCAAAATACTAGAGCACTAAATAGTTAAAAATCATTTAAAAGAATACCTTTAAATTAGAAGTATGTATACATGTAGGTATTGGAGAAGTAGTATAATTTGTAGTCGGTGCCCAAAATATATGTCACGTAATTTTTTTGCCGTTTTTTGCTCGATATTAATAACGGCAACAGGTAGACGCTTGAAATATTCGCAGAAAATTAATTGAAATTGATTCTATATTTGCTGCAAATATAAATACATAATTAAATTGAAGTAAAATAAATGTCCAAGGGCGGCTTCCATAGAACAAACGTGATTTGTGGCCGTATTTTGTGTATTTAGTGTGTAAGTATTTTTACAGTTGGCTTGAAGGGTTTAAGGAATTTCCAAACCAAATTAATAAAACAAAGTCGCAAGCTGTCGGTTCACAAACACGTATTGTTCTATAGAAAAAAAACGCGAGGTTCATGACGTTAGTGTGACGTCAAAGTGGCTCCGGAAGCCATATGGTTAACATTAGATGGTTAACTTGTAAACTAGAGGTCAGTTAAACAAGGTGTAAAAAAAAATCCCATAAACAGGGTTATTTAACATTTTAACGGGCATAGCTAGAATGTTTCATTGGTCTTGGACTTTAATTCAAAGCGATAAGGTTCAATTTAAGGGGGGCAACTATTATGCCACTGTCCGGTAAACGGGTAAAGGGCTATTACCACTGTTCTATCTACCATTATTGAAATTTTTTGTTCTTTTACCAACCACTTTTTGGGGAAAAACGGCGGCGGCGGTATTTCTGCTTTGAAGTGGTGTGACTTGGACAGAAATGCTTAAAACCATATATCGTCGGCTTACTGCAAGAAGTAATTTACTGCAAAAACTCTCTAACCGCTTTCTTACAGGTATGGACATATAGATGTATTGAACAATGATACAATAGTGATGTTTTAATATCAGACATTATTTTAACGATGTTTTAAGGAAGAGGAAATACAACCATTAACTAACACGAACTGAAAAGTCGTTTTTCTCCCAATAGTGAATATGTCGGTTAATGAGTTCTTGCAATAAGCCGACGATATGGAACATTGATTTACAGAAGACTGCGACGTTGGTAGAGAGGGTAAAGCGCGAATTTAAAGGGCTCTATGCAGTAACACTGGCGCAACCAATGGAAAAAATCAAATCTTTTTTTTCCAGATTGTTTTTGCAAAAAATGTCCGACCAATCTCTCAATAAAATCATGTTAATAGTAATTTTCAAGACCCACGACCGAGAACCTAGGGTCACGGACTCAGCATTGATGCGAAAAACGGCCGTTCTCTGTCGTGGGTCCTAAAAATCACTGCGAACATTCATGATTGAGAGATTGTTTGCAAATACGATCTGTAAAAGAAGATTTATGATTCTTTTTACATTGGTGGCGCTAATAGTCCTGTGGTTCCTCTTAACTTGTTAGATTATGACCTTGAAAAAGAACAATAAAAAAAACCCGCCAAATGCGAGTCGGACTCGCGCACGAAGGATTCCGTACCATTATCTATACAACATTAGACACAAACATCGAGAAAAAACAGCAAATAATAACGTTTGTTGTATGGGAGCCCCCCTTAAAAACTTATTTTATTTTAATTTAATTACTTATTTTTGAAGCGAATATAGAACTAAATATTCTGTGAATATTTCAAGCGTCTACCTGGTGCCCTTATTAATATCGAGCAAAAAACGGCGAAAAAATTACGTCTATTGTATGGGTAAGGGAGCCCCTTAAATATTTATTATATTCTGTTTTTAGTATTTGTTGTTATAGCGGTAACAGAAATACATCTGTGAAAATTTCAACTGCCTAGCTATCACGGTTCATGAGATACAGCCTGGTGACAGACAGACAGACGGACAGTGAAGTCTTAGTAATAGGGTCCCGTTTGGCACCCTTCGGGAACGGGAACGGAAATGGGACGTAGAATGATCGGTCTCCTATGTAGAACAATGATTTACTGAAGACTGCGACGCTGGTAGCGACTAATCGCTTCGAGTATTCGCTGCGAGTAGATTCCCTCGCCGCGAGTTGAACTCGCCGCGACTAGAATTGAGCATGTTCAATTTTACTCGCTGCGAATGCGCACTGACAGGAGAAAGTCTCGTATAGAACTCGCTGTGTGTGACAGGCTATTCGCTGCGCGAAGATTCACACGCCGCGAGTTGAACTCGCCGCGACTAGAATTGAGCATGTTCAATTTTACGCGCTGCGAATGCGCACTGACAGGCGAAATTCTCGTGTAGTACTCGCTGTGTGTGACAGGCTATTCGCTGCGCGAAGATTCACACGCCGCGAGTTGAACTCGCCGCGACTAGAATTGAGCATGTTCAATTTTACGCGCTGCGAATGCGCACTGACAGTCGAAATTCTCGTGTAGAACTCGCTGTGTGTGACAGGCTATTCGCTGCGCGAAGATTCACACGCCGCGAGTTGAACTCGCCGCGACTAGAATTGAGCATGTTCAATTTTACGCGCTGCGAATGCGCACTGACAGGCGAAATTCTCGTGTAGTACTCGCTGTGTGTGACAGGCTATTCGCTGCGCGAAGATTCACACGCCGCGAGTTGAACTCGCCGCGACTAGAATTGAGCATGTTCAATTTTACGCGCTGCGAATGCGCACTGACAGTCGAAATTCTCGTGTAGAACTCGCTGTGTGTGACAGGCTATACGCTGCGCGAAGGTGTACTCGCAGCGATAAGTCGCTTGTGTGACCGAAGCATAACTGTCGGCCCCCGCACGACAAGTTTAATATAAGATTCATCATCATCATCATCATCATCATCAGCCCTTTGAAGCCCACTGCAGGACACAGGCCTCCCTCATGGTTTTCACAACCATGAGGGGTTTTGCCATAATCGCCACGCTTGGCAGGCGGATTGGCGATCGAAGTATGCGGTCGGAATCTCAGGAAGACGCTGCTGCCCGTCTCCGTAATTTATTTCCTTAGTCCGGCGCCACACGGAAAGATTGTACAGTGTTTAATACGTGTATTTATACGTCTAAATAAGAAACACGACTTTTACGTACCACTGCTCAGTGTTCATGACAATGACATTTTCAGCCTTATTAAACATATATGTAAGAGCCATCAAACTACTTTGCTTACACAAGTGTTCGATCGCATAATTTCTACGCAGTTCGTGTGACTGCGCATTTGGAGAGTGATAAAATCCCACTAATATTTATAGATGTGAAAGTTTGTATGTATGTTTGTCACACAAAAACGGCAGAACGGATTTTTAGATGAAATTTGGCACGTAGATAGTTTATAACCCGGTTTAGGACTGTTCTTACGCGAATCATGCTGTCTCGCTCACACAATGTAACATCTTTAACTATTGTAATTAATTTAGTTAACTTTTGATAAACGTGATTTGAAGGTTTGATCCACAATTAAATTATGGACATTATTTTAAATATATTTTTGTTTTCCTATACATTGTTTTTAATAAAGAAATGTTGTTCCCAGAATTATTAATTTTGTTAACAAATTTTCTGCTGTGGACTGGACACACATGTTGATTACGTCCACACTCTCTAACCGGGAGAAGGCCTGTGCCCTGCAGTGGGATGTTTACAGGCTGGTTACGTCCTCACAAAAATGGCACCATTAGCCTTTTGGCTGAATAAGGTTAAAAGTGTGTAGCCATTGAACTAACCTAACATTCATACCATGTTGCGCAAAAGAATATAATCTATATGACCCAAATGCAACATATTATCAGTAAAGCTTCGAATTCGTTATTTGCATTACGACGTTAAAATGATAAGCAAAATAGGGTTTCCGGAGACGTATAACAGATTCAATTCTTGCTGAAAACTTGGGATAAAGTTTCATGGTGTTATTTTAAAAAACACGATTCCTCTAAAACACTCCTCAAATGCAGTTTAAATAGGGGAATACTTAAAACGCAAAATATAAAACACGAATCTTGGTAGCTACCAATGAGCGTTAAATTTAAAAAAATCTGTAATAAAGTATTTCCCACACAGACTATTTCGGAGCATTTTAAAACCTCCCCAAAACATTATTTCTTTTCGATGTCCCAAAAACTGCAAAAAATTAAATTAGGTCCTGTATTTACAAGAAAAAAACTTATTAGATTAATTTGTTCCATTGAATCCTAAACATATTCTAAAAAGGGTGTAGACACAAATCCAATTCTCTAGATTGTTGGACAAGTTTTGTGCCAGGTGTTATACCATGCTAGCTAGTTTCACAAGTACTATTTTGCAAAATGTTTACAAACTCTGTTTGATAACATGCGAATGCCTGAATAGGCATAGAAGACCAATGGATGTGTTTTACTACAGCAAACCTTCTGTTTGCTAACGAGGTTCCACTGTGTCACTGGCAATCATGATGTAGACTCACACACATATGGTCTTTGGGGCCGTTCAAGTAATCATAAGCATCCTATATACATCCCACTGTAGTGCACATGCCTTCTCTCAGAGAGAGAGAGAGAGAGAGAGAGAGAGAGAGAGATGCACTCGCATACTCAGCTCAGACACTTAGGTTTCCTCACGATGTTTTTCTTCACAGTTAGCGAGTGGTATTGCTACTATAACTTCACAAATGTACATAACACAGAAAACAAACTTTGTAGAAAAAAAGTAAAAAAATAAGTACCTACTGCTGACGTAATCACCATACCCCCTAGCCCCCCGTCCCCATGTCATCAAAAATAAGCAAAGCTAAGACTTTCTTAAATATTTTTTTTTCTGATTTTAGTATTAGTTGTTATAGCGGCAACAGAAATACATCATCAGTGAAAATTTCAACTGCCTAGCTATCATGGTTCATGAGATACAGCTTGGTGACAGACAGTGAAGTCTTACCCCCAGTTTCTCATACACTAACACGCTGTTAATCTACTGTTAACAGCTGTCAATTGATTAAAGTGCATACAAAAAAAACCCGCTGACAGCTGTTAACAGTAGATTAACAGCTTGTTAGTGTACGAGAAACCGGGGGTTAGTAATAGGGCCCCGTTTGGCACCTTTCGGGTACAGAACCCTATAAAAAGGTTAAAGAGTTACCTACCCATCTACTTTTATACAGCATTTTGTTCAAAAGTAATTTACAACTGAAATTATTATGCAACAAGTACTGCAACAGTCATAGTGACATGTTTCAACAAGTTGTAAGGGATGTTGATTCATCATTATAAAACCGATGATTTATTTAATTAAATTGATGTGTTTTAACGGAAAATTATAGTTGGCTATGTTGCAGTATCTGTGGTTACAGTCTCAGAAGCAAACTTGTCCCGACCACAGCTATTTATGCTATGATAGAATACCTGACATAGCACAGACAGGATGAATTACAAATGCTGAGTTAGACCTTTTCTATTACTATGACTCAGTGTCATCACTGGATCTTGGGTCAACATATGACTACAGTTCTGTCACCCTAAGAGTGGTGTTAACATTTGATTTCAATTAGAAAACTCCAATAAAAAATGAGAGTGAAATGCAAAAGAAAAACTATAAATGTGTAATTTTAAACTGTAAGTTTATTTCTAAATGCAGCTTTATGAAACAGATGGATACTTATTTTTATGCATTTTATAATAATTTTAAAATTATTGGTTTTAACTCGTGCACATATTTTCAATGTCTCCGCTTTTACGAAAATGCACTAATAACATGTACATGTATGTGCTGTGGTACATAATTTAATAAACGTTATTTTAGTTTATGATAGACTAGCAAAGTTGTGGGGTTTTCTAGAAATTGCAGTGGGTAGAACTTTCTACTTATATACAAATGAAGTAGGTTGCCCAACGATTTCTCCTACTTACAAGGTAAACCTGCATCGAATATGCAAATATAATCAAGCAAATACGGAATCCAAGCCTAAAGAAGACACTGGTTGACCTAAAAAACGGGATTCAGAAACAAAGCAAGGTTATCTTTGCCTCATAAACTGAAGCTACATTTTCACAGCTAAATCGATGAGATTTATTAAGGATTTCTGGTTTAAAATAAAACTGGACTTACCCGGAAGGCTCCGTGGTGATTTTTTATTTAAAAAACACCCTATGAGGTGTATAATTTCGTTTTTCACCGCGAGAAATAAACCCAAAAATCTCTTTGACAGAAGACTGACTGATTTGGAGGAAGATGGCGAACGTTAGTTTTTACTTTTTTAGCGACTTACGTCATGGAGGCGGGAAAATCAAAAAGATACTTTTTTTTATGATTTCTTCACAAATTTCACTGAAAAGCTGTGAAAATGCAGCTCGAAATAATGAAAAATATTTACTCACCAATTATGGAGGGCGTCCAAGTGGTTTGCTTGAGATTTTCAGTGAAATTCACGACCCATCGTAAAGGCGAATTCTCAGTCCGATTCCGTGCACCGTTGCCAAGTCGCTATTGCGTCAGAAACTACAAATCGTTCAAACATACACATTTCAAGACACTTTAGCATATTTGCCTGGACTAAATGCTTAATTATTAAACTGGCAATCCTACAAAGGAGTCTCTTGAAAGATATTCAGTGGTAAAGTATAGTTTATTGAAGCCCAAAAATTGTATTGGAAGTCTGGCAACCGCGCACTTAACTTTTGAACAAAGAGAATTATTTTGTAACGGAGTTCTAATATTATGTATTATTAACTTCAAAACACTACCTATTATGAATTCTAGTGGTCACCTTTTATTGACTATTACTCGTTAATTTAGTAAATTGTAATTAATTCTAATACTAGAAATATACTTTGAAATAAATGCAAAACTACGTTCTCAACACTGCAGAAATAAACAATAAAGTTGAACAAAAAAGAAGGTAGTAAACAAGGTACATAGCATCAATGATGCCAGGAAGTTATCTTGAAATATCTACCAACTTTATTACTTATTAGGGTTCCGTACCCGAAGGGTGCCAAACGGGACCCTATTACTAACACTTCACTGTCCGTCTGTCTGTCTGTCACCAGGCTGTATCTCATGAACTATAATAGCTAGGAAGTTGAATTTTACGATTATGTATTTCTGTGGTCGCTTTAACAACAAATACTAAAAACCGAATAAAATAAATATTTAAGGGGGGCTCCCATAGAACAAACGTAATTCTTTTTCTATGTTTTGCTCGACATTAATAACGACAACAGGTAGACGCTTGATATACTCATAAAATATTTAATTCTATATTCGCTTTAAAAACAAATAACGAAATAATTAAATAAATTTTTAGGGAGGCTCCATATAATACAACAAATGTGATTTTTTGCCGTTTTACTCGATCTTTGTGTTTAACGTTTTGTAGATAATGGTACGGAACCCTTCGTGCGGCGACTGGCAAGAGCTGAGTAGCCGAGGACCGTGCTCAGTGGCTAGCAATAGGAGATACCTATGCACAGCAGTTGACAAGCGTAGGCCGATGATGATGATGAACCCTTCCTGCGCGAGTCCGATTCGCACTTGGACGTTTTTTTTTTCTTGTTAAGAACGGGTAGATTAATACACGTACACAAAATTATACTCGCTTTATCCTTTTATATTAACCTAGAATAGATGTTTTAGACACAATAGTAACACACACAATGGCGCCATCACGCACTGTATTATTAAAATTAGGTACTAATTGCGCATCTAAATATGTGCACCAAAAGAAATCAAGCTGTTTTATTATATATTATCTTAGATTGATAAAATACAATAAAATATTTTTTATACGATACTTATACAGTAGCATTTTTTTACAGAAACGGAAATATTTTTGAGCTGAGAAAATAAGTAATGGCCTGTTAGGAAGTGAGTTTTTAATTGTTTGGTTATATACCTACAATGTTTTATAGACGAGTTTATTACTATAACCATATAAACGATGCTACAGTACTAATAGGTGGCATTACATGTGCGTTATCTTTTCAGGGTTCCGTACCACAAAAGGCAAAAACGGAACCCTGTATAGGATAACTTTGTTATCCGTCCGTCTGTCTGTCAAGACCCTTTTTCTCGGGAACGCCTGGAGGTATCACTAAATAAAAACGTGTAATTCTAATGAATTCAGTGAAAGGAAACCCAAAGCATGGTCGGCATAACTGCCGCCTAATTAAGCGCACCAAATCCCGAAGGATTCCGAACCACCGTTCAGGGGCCTAATTATGCGCACTAAATCCGGTCGGAATCCTTTGCGATAGCAATTAGTATGGAATTCTACAGTTAGAAGAATGAAATCGTTCAGGATTTGGTGCGCGTAATGTAGGAGCAAAGCCCCATTTCATAGAACTACAAAGCCGATTAACTACTTGTTAATCTGCGGGAGATTAACATGTACAAAGATTAATCATTAGTCTTTCTTCTTGTTGCAATTGATCTACCAATCAATACCAGCTACGCAATGTATATCAAATTGTCACAATAAAATATGAATTGTAGTTTTCTGTAACGTTTTAGTTGTGAAGCTGCCCGAAACGTAACTGAGTAAAGTGCATATCTTTATTTATTTCTATTTTCTTTATTGGGGACAACAAGTAGAAGTACCTATGCATCTTGAACAGATAACCTAAACGTAAAAAAATATAATTGTACATCCAGCTCCGTAATCCACATTTTACAATATATATTTTTTTTACCACGTAATCTTAGTAAAAAAAAAGCTTAGCCCAAGGATTGTTCAATAAAAAATCCCTGAAAAGTAAAGAAGAAAAAAAAAATTAATGACAAAATTATTAAGGATTCACTTAACTTTTATGTGAAACATCCTTAATAATTGTAACAGGCAGTGCCCTAAATCATACAGGTACCGTGTAAATATATCTAAAGTATTAAGGTAAGTTTTGACTATTCTATAAGGAGCTGCCCTTTCACCTGCGTTGGTTCTACATTGGTTGGTCATAAATAGATGATGGGGATGTGCACTCTGAATTCTTATCGAGCGACTTGGAATCTTATAATATATTAGAGTGGTTAATTGATTACAATCAAAGAAGTTATGGCATAATTTATACAGGAGTAATTAATCAAGGAGCTGCCTTCGCGCTTCCAATGAAGAAAGTGAAAATTTAAATATGTTTAAATCCGTAAAGGTCGAACATGCCAAACTAGCCTCCATAACATTCTAAACAGTAGAATTTCATCCGGGGCTGGCAACACAGAAATTTGCCGCGAAAGGTTGAATTGAATGAATCTCTGTTCTGTGGAATGAATAATAGAAAAGAAACCTTGCGTTCTCCAAAACTCGAATAATCCGTGACAAATAACTTGAACAAGACTTCAGCGGGGCGCAGGATGTGACTTAAAATTATTCGGACTTGAGACAAATTAACAAATCATTAAAATGACTTTGTGCCCTTACGTGTCCATCGCAAACGCATCGCGACTGCGTGCGCGGATTCAGGTTATCTGTCAATCGAGCATTGTAACAGTAACACAATACTTCGTTTCATTCAGCTTTGGCCCTTTTCCCTGAGTGTAAACATGTTTTTTAAATAATATCAACGGCACGGTGAGTCAGAGGTCGCGGGTTCAAGTCCCGGAATGGGTGCAAATTTTGGCCTCTTAATAGGTTTTTAAAAATTGTCCTCAGCACAGGTTAGTGCAACAAAAAGAAATAATAATATCAAAGCCAAGAAATTGAACCTTTTACATAGAGCAAATAACTTTTTGTCAAACATGCTTGGAAATTTGAGCATTATTTTGACAACCTTCTTCGAGATAAATCGAAATTGCTGTACTGGCCAATTACACGCGAGCAGCGGCCGGAAAAAGTTCTATGACTGTAGTGTTTTGCGGCCAAATAATAGTACATTGTTCACCGAGAGGAGAAAGTGACCGATTACCGTCGAGGGTGTCGTTTGAAGCCCGAGCCGTAGGCGAAGGGCTTTAAAACACCCGAGATCGGGAATCGCAGTTTCTCTCGAGTGATACATAGTGCTTTATACTACACCTGCTTGATAGTTTTATTTTACTTTCTACGAAAACTGAATCCTCAAACAACACACAAATTGGAAATGGCGCCAATGGCGTCTGCCTGCAATTTTCACATGTTCTTTTTTCAAATTGTTTATCCTGCCGCCGCAGGGTCGCACTGCCAGCCCGACACACCATCCAACACACCGCTAGTGGCCAGTGTCATTTTGCGAACTTGGAGGTACAGGTGTAGTATAAATACTCATATCTGTCGTGTTATTTAAAAATGGAACGATCTTTTACTCCGAACAATGACAACCAAGGAGGTACCTAACTTATCAGAGGTTTTATTTTTTGTAAGTGGCTTGCGATAGAAAGCTGGATATATCTATTGAAAAAAAAAAAGAACACTAACGCGGCAAAAATTATTGTTGTTCGTTCGTGGTTTATTGAATTTTTCAAATAAAAAGTTCTGCCTTAGTACTACTTAGTTTTAATTTCCGCGCATTATTTAAGAAAAATCATATAGAAGCCTTGGCCACAACTAGGCATTGATGACTCACGTATGTGTACCTCGGCTTCGCCTCGGCCCACATTTCCACGTTCGACCATCAATGCCTCTTTTGCTGGCCGCTGCAGTAATGTACTATTTCTCAAACATGCTTGGAAATTGAGCATTATTTTGACAACCTTCTTCGAGATAAATCGAAATTGCTGTACTGGCCAAATACATGCGAGCAGCGACCGGAAAAAGTGGTATGAAAATCCATAATATCTGTCGTGTTTTAGCGGCCAAACAAATTACATTAGTAAACTCATTTAATATCTCTCGTGTAATTTAAAAACCGGTCAAGTGCGAGTCCGGACTCGCGCACGCAACGAAGGGTTCCGTACCATACCACATTAGACACAAAGATCGAGAAAAACGGCAAAAAAGTCACGATTGTTGTATGGGAGCTCCCCTTAAATATTTATTTTAATTAAATTTAATTATTTATTTTTGAAGCGAATATAGAACTAGCATGAATATTATTTTCTGAGGTTAACACGTTTGGCGACGGATTAAGAATAGCGTCACTCCATTTCCACCCGTGGATGTCGTGGAAGGCGAATAAGGAAATAAATTACCAGGAGACGGCCAGCAGCGACTTCCTGATATTCCAACCGTATACTGCGATCGCCAACCCGCCCGCCAAGCGTGGCGATTATGGCAACATCCCTCATGGTTATGAAAACCATGAGGGAGGCCTATGTCCTGCAGTGGGCATCAAGGGGCTGATGATGAGGTTAACACTAGCACTAGACATAATAAAACTGAATTTTAACGGATATTTACTCGTTTACTTTTCCATTTTACAATTTTCAGACGTTTCGGTACTTTTGCAAGTGCAAGCATTAACTTTTGTGTCCCGGCTGGGGACAACAAAAAACCCCAGGTCTTGGATGTTTACACGTTTGTGATGTTGTTTCTGGTTCCCACGACACAGGTTATCCTAGCGTGAGGCCAGAAGCAATGTATGTGCCTGCATGTAAATGTTTTATGTTAGCTTACTATCTACCCTCGGCAAGAATTATTAAGTTACGTTCCAAAAATATTAAAAGTACCGAAACATCGGAAAATTGTAAAATTGATAAGTGAACGAGTAAATATCCGTTAAAATTCAGTTTTATTAGAACTAAATATTCTGTGAATATTTCAAGTCTGTGAATATTATTAATATCGAACAAAAAATTACTAAATATTGAATAAGTATACTGTTTTTCGTCGCTCGGCATCCAAAACCGCGTACGTGACTTTTATAAAATTTTCCAGGAGACACTAACCCCCAGTTTCTCGTACACTAACAAGCTGTTAATTAATCTACTGTTAACGGCTGTCAGTGGTTTTTTTTTTGTATGCACTTTGGTCAATTGACAGCTGCTAACAGCAGATTAACAGCGTGTTAGTGTACGAGAAACTGGGGGTAAAAGCTTTAGAAATCAATCGTCATCGTCGTAAGTGTGGACTTGATGAAAAGAAAAAAATAATATCGTAAATATGAATAGCCATTGTATTAAATTTTCTTAATAAATACAAACATACTTTAGGTACTATTTATAAACATATAAAAATAGTACTTAAGTTTGTGATTACGTCAAGCATGTTATCTCGCTCGCACAATATAAAATTTTTAGTAATTGTAGTAAAATGAGAATACTTTTGATAAATGTGGTCTGAGGGTTTGATAGATAGTTCAATTACGTACATTTTAAATACATTTTCTTTTTGCTATAAGTAGATTTTAATAAAGAAAATTTGTTTCCAAAATCATAATTTTGATTTGAAATCAAAATTTTCTCAATCAAAAACTGGGTACAGGATAAGAAAAATGTGTTTTGAATGTCCGTAACTTTATTATCTATCAAACGCTCAGTTCACTTTTTTCAAAAGTATACTAATTTTAGTACAACGCGTGCGAGACAACATGCTTGACGTAACAAACCCCTTAAGACTAACAAAATAAGGACATTTCATTGTGTCATTTATTATTTTATGTTGACGCTTGACGTGGCTATCCGTATTCGCGTATTTGCCGACGATTTAAAACACAGCAGGTTTTATACAACCAGTGCTAAAGATTCGTCAGGAAGCCCGGCGTTGCATGGCTAATATTTGCCGAATAAGCCAATACGAATGACCAAATGACACATGGATTACAAAGGATGGACCGTGCACCACAGTTGACAGCATAATTATCTCTCTCATAGTACTCTACTCAGTTACAAAACGGGCGATTATACAATATGCAAAATCAATATACAAATATGTAAAAACCCGCCAAGTGCGAGTCGGACTCGCGCACGAAGAGTTCCGTGCCATTATCTATACAACATTTGAATATTTCAAGCGTCTAACTGTTAAAACGGCAAGAAAATCACTTCTGTTGTATGGGTGCACCCCCTTAAATATTTATTTTATTCCGTTTTTAGTATTGGTTGTTATAGCGGCATAATTCCAACTGTCTAAATGTCACGGTTCATGAGATACAGCCTGGTGACAAATGGGCGGACAGCAGAGTCTTAGAAAATGGTATGCTAAATATACTTGGGTAAACAAACGTAAACAGCGGTGGTAGCGAAGCGGTAGAACGCGGGCTTCTCATTAGGCAGGTCGTGGGTTCGAATCCAATGCATGTACCCAATGACTTAGTTTTCTAAGTTACGTACATTTCTGAAGTTATAGTAGCAATACTACTCGCTAACTGTGAAGAAAAACTACATAAGGAAACCTGTGTCTGAGGTGTTCACATACCTCGGCGCTTGAAATTTCAAATCCGCGATAGGCATCTCTCTCGCTCAGAGAAGACCTGTGCCTTGCAGTGGGACGTATATAGGCTGCTACATCTTCACAAATCAATTCACAATTAAATAAATAAATTGTCACTGATAATAAACGTTCCACGTTTAGCTGATGCTACAGAAAGGTTTTAAAGGGCAGTTTCTAAAATAGTGGAAATAGCTTTAAAAATGCCCCACTGTAAAAGAATTTCCTACGCATGCAACAATATGAACTCCCTATAATAAAAATACATCCAATTAAAAACGGCATTTCCGTCGCTCTACATAAATAAACCAAGCTAAAAATATTCCTAACAGCCTTAAAATAGAAGGTCTAACTGTAATATAAAGCTTCTCGGCCTTTTTTATAAAAACACTATTCCTCTAAAACCAATCGAAAACTCTGTTTAATTAGTCTGTGGCTACATATTTTCCTTGTAAAATCTCCACCACAGACTATTTTAATCGACGTTTTTGAAGTGTTTTAAGGAATCGAGTTTTTATAAATAACACCCTTATGTCTAAAGACACTTTGTTACAAAGAAAAGTGGTATTAAAATGTGTCGCGAAGTCTGATGTCTTGATAGCTGTCAAGACATATCCAACTTCGTCTGTCAGGATCGTGGCAAGTGGCTACCCTTCTCTGATAAAGGCGTGAGTTTATGTATGTATGTGTAGCTCAGTGTCAAGACAGATGCCGAGGATCAGGGTTCAGTACACAACTATTATTTATTTATTTTATTTATTTATTGAGTTTTAGGAAAACCATCGACTAAAAATAACATGATAAAAAGGTACATTGTACATTATAGAAACTGAGAGTCATTAAAAGGTTTTCACTTATAGCGACACTGTAGTTCAGAGCACACAAAGATTTACAATATCGAAAAAAAAATCCATACTTAAATAAGTTTAGCAAAACAGTCAAATCTAAAAATCACCTATGTAATAAACAAACAATGTAAAAGAACCAAGCCCATCACCCAGTAGCAGGCAACTCGCTACCGAAGAAGTTTGCAGCCAACCTTCGCCTAACTGAAGTAACGGAGTCGTGGTTGACATCAAAGTCAGTGTTCGGGCTATCAATTAAACTGTTGAATGCTGAGCAAGCTCGGAAAAGGAAAGAGTTTGTTCTGTAATTTCTTGAGGGGATGGGTGTGTGGAATGTATATTTATATCTAAGAGACCTACCAGGAATATGGAAGTTTAGCCTGGAGAGCAAATCGGGACAATCGACAATCCCAGAAGTAATTTTTATTAGCATTGTAATGTCGGCTATCCGACGTCGTTCAACCAGCGGGAGAAGATGCATTGAGCGACAGGATGAAAGGTAATCCCTCTCGGACCTTATGCGACGATTAATAAATTTGATAAACTTTTTCTGCAGCCTCTCTATCCGATTGACATATACGTCATATTGGGGGTTCCATATTTGTGAACCGTATTCGAGTAGACTTCTAACGTACGTGCAATATAATAATTTCAATGTTTTTACTTTCTTGAAGTCGCGTGAGGTACGCATTACATTAATTTTTCATATTAATTTTAAAGACACTACAGGGTGATCTGGAATTCGGTCACCCAGTCTTAAGGGGACCTTATAACCATGATTTAGTAAGTATGGCGCTAGTATTGAAAAAAATTACGCCTCAGAACAAAAATTACTTCACTTGAGCATAAACAAACAATATCAAGACGAAAAGTAATAAAAATGAAAAAAAAAAAACTGTTGAGCGTCTTGTGGTCGGCGTCGGCCAACACAATAGTTTCTTTTTTGTTTACGCATATCGGACGTCAGACTCTTAAGCATTCAACATATCGACGGGGAAGAAGCAAATACTTCTATCTTACATTTTTGGGCAAATTGACTTTTAGATGTAGTTGGATGCAAAATTAAATTTAACGTTAGCTGGAAAGATCTCCTATCTATATTTCCCAGTTTTAGGTAGATTTTTAATGTATAGAAATAGCTCTTAAAATAAAGCTTTAATATGTTGTAATAATTTTAATGAAAATATCTCCTTTCTACGAAAAGAAATTACTCCTATCTCGTTTGCGCGTGTTTTTTTCTGACAATAGCTCCTATTTTCGCCATGAAGCGTGTTTACTCGAGCATTCTGGAGCAAACACTCCAGAGAAAAATTCAAGTGAAACGTTACTAGGACAAGGCTAATATTAATAGGGGTTAAAGTATGAAATTGCCGTTTTATTGTAATAGGTTCTTTGAATTGACATAGAATCTTCATGGTTTGAGGTTTTCGAATGAAACTTTTTTCAAATGGTTTCTATGATGTTCTTTTTTTAAAAAATGTAAAACATTTGAATATCGACTTTCATATGTTTTTGTTATTCAATTTAGACAAGAAAGATGGATACTGCGAAAATTCGAGTGATTTTTTAATACGAGTTCCGACGCGGAACTAACGCGGCAGAAACAGCCCGCAATATCAATGCTGCGTTTGGAGAGGGGTCTACTAATGAACGCACCGTGCGATTTTGGTTTAAACGCTTTCGTGATGGAAATTTCGACTTAAAGAACGAGCCACGAGGAAGACCGCCCCCACACAGGTGAATAACGATGAATTAAGAGAGATAGTGGAAGCCGACCCTAGTCAAACTAACCAGGAATTAGCGGCATGGTTTAACGTTACCTTACCCACAATATTGACTCACTTGCGTCAAATCAATAAACAGCCCCGACTCATGAATCGATCTTCACCATTATTGCTCCATGACAACGCGAGACCTCACACAGCACGAGAAACCATTTTGACCCTTCAGGAACTGCAGTTAGAAACCATTCGTCATCCTCCGTATTCACCAGACCTTGCTCCAACGGACTACCATTTTTTTCGTGATTTGGACAATTATCTACGTGACAATAAGTTTTCTTCCCAGGAGGCAGTACAAAATGCTTTCACACAGTTTGTGCAGTCTAGATCGTCGGAGTTCTATCGCAAAGGCATTAATGACCTTCCCATTAGATGGCAGCAATGTATAGATAATAATGGCAACTATTTTGATTAAATAAATTTGTTAAAAATTTAAAAAATAAACAATTTAGATTTTCAGTACAAATCGGCAATTTCATACTTTAACCCCTAATATGTTATACAAAAGGAAACTAATCTCTGTATTTGTCAAGTCAATTGTATTCCACCTTTCTGTCCACAAACTCACGCAGATTTAAAAAATACGGTCCAAAATGTATCTGGATTTACAATCTCTAAAATCGATGTGTCCACCATCGCAAAAATAAACAAATAAAAAGAAGATTTTTACACATCCAGCTTTTAAAAATCAAGATGGCTTTCAAAGCATATAATTTATTCTTAACATAATGTTAGTTTCATATCATTTATCCTTAACATAACGTTAGGTAGGCTTTCCCAGCGCCTACGCTACACTCTCAGCTTAACTAGCGGTTTCTCGTACACGAACAATCTTTGAATCGTCCAGCAGCTGTTAATAGAAGATTAACATATTTTATTGTTCTAGAAACAGGGGGTAAGTCTACCAGCAGTAAAGCCGGAGAGTATTTGTTTTTGTTATTCTTACTTTATAGTAAATTTTTTGAAACCTACCTAATTAGGTGGTACCTACTTTATTATGTTAGATTAAGAATTTGTAAATGCAAAAATGTAGTTTTATTTGAATAATTTCATTATTTTCTTAATAAAATACGAATATTTTGTTAATTTATTGCATGTTTTGTATAGTTATCAGTTACAATTTTACTAACTAAATCTTGCCCCATTCCTTTATAATATCTCCTAACTTGAACTCAATTTGAAATTCGTTTAAAGCAATACCTACTATCTTACAAAATCATGTTATTCAGTACTTGTTGTTTTTTTCTAAATTAATAATAGTTTTCTGATGCTACAGAGAATAGTTTACAAAGAGAAATAAAGCAATTAATAGGAATTAGAAGAAATATTTACAAGTTAAAATACCGCCTAACGTCAAAACTTTCAACATAACACAGAAATCAATAGCTTCTATCTTACACTAACTTTGAATCCTCTATGTCTACTAAATTAACATTAGTTTAAAAAAAAGGCTATTGAAATAATAAAACAACCTTCAGAACACGAGGTCGCGCTAAAATTATAAACGAAAATTTTATTCAGTTTTTTCCTCCTCCTGTAAAGTTAGGTCTGTGTAAGATAGAAGTATTTGCTTCTTCCCCGTCGATATACTAGCCGCGTTACCAACTGAGCCGTAGCGCCATAGACGTCAATAGGGATAGGAATGTGCAACGCGTCCTAACATGTTATCGATAATCCGCTACCTGCATTCGACCCTCCTTAGCATCATTTTTCAACGTTACGATACTTCCTACCACTTCCGAGTTTGGATTCGCAGTCTAGAGCCAAAGGTCGGAAATCACGAATATTTACAAATATGTTTTACCTACCATTACTGATAAATCATCATTAATTAATATTGTTTTTCACAATGAAAAGAACACTCCCTCGAAATACGACGAAAG
The DNA here is from genome assembly GCA_947308005.1 of Yponomeuta malinellus. Lineage (NCBI taxonomy): Eukaryota > Metazoa > Arthropoda > Insecta > Lepidoptera > Yponomeutidae > Yponomeuta > Yponomeuta malinellus. The sequence goes on from OX371023.1 coordinate 2,997,562, forward strand.
AATTTAAAGTCACTTTGCAGAAGAAAAATTCAGTTAGCAATTTAACGGTTTCATTATTTGCGTTAACGTTATTTTCGTTCAACAGTTAACGATTTCATTATATTATTTATCAGTAAAATTATATATGATCTTAAGTTATAATTAAAAACTTATGGCCTTATTGATAAAAACACAATTTCTCTAAAGCACTCCTCAGAGGCAGTTCATTTAACGTCTTTGCCTTGTAAAATGTCCATCACAGACTATTTAATCGGCTTTTATAGTGTTTTAAGGAATCGTGTTTTCATAAATATGTCTCCATTTTAAAGTATATTTACTCCTACTTAAACCTACCATATATTGATTAGTCCTTAAGCACAAATAAATAACAGACTAATCAATACGTAAGGGACACTGCCCAATAAATTAGAATCACGAAAGGCAGTAACAAAAACCTTTAAGACACTTTCCGTTCATCATGATAGGTAGATAACAAAACCATCAGGCACTAACAAAAGCTTGAAGGCGCGTCCCGTCGACATACAACCATGAAAGGCACTAACAAAACCATGAAAGGTAGAATCATGAAAGGCACTAACAAAACCATGAAAGGTAGAATCATGAAAGGCACTAACAAAACCATGAAAGGTAGAATCATGAAAGGCACTAACAAAACCATGAAAGGTAGAATCATGAAAGGCACTAACAAAACCATGAAAGGTAGAATCATGAAAGGCACTAACAAAACCATGAAAGGTAGAAACATGAAAGGCACGAACAAAACCATGAAAGGTAGAATCATGAAAGGCACTAACAAAACCATGAAAGGTAGAATCATGAAAGGCACGAACAAAACCATGAAAGGTAGAATCATTAAAGGCACTAACGAAACCATGAAAGGCACTAACAAAACCTGTGCAAGACGATGCAACGTCTCCCGACGCGAAACATGGTTCGTCAAAAACGATCTAACAAGCTAAAACGCTTAAGCCAAACACTGGTGATCTGAGCCAAAAACTATCACCAACGCAGAACTCTGGAGGGTTACTGGACAAACAGCGATAGAGGAAAATATATAGATAAGAGGGGACGTCCTAAAACCACCTGGAGACGATCAGTCCAGTAGGAAGCCACTTTTATCGGGACAAATATGGATGAGTTGAACTGAAACAACCGCTATGGAAGTGTATCTTGAGAGCCCTACGTCCTTAATAAGGGACAACAGGACCCGATGATGGTGATTGCTATGTAGACTATCTAACGGAGGCAATATACAACTATTGTCGCGCTTATATTATAACATTCTAATGAAAATGTGTGAATTAGACTAGGGCCTCCATAGTTTAAACTGGTTAACTTTCAATTTGTTCTTCTTTGACAGATGTTTTGATCTTACTGAAGAAACTCTGTATAGAAGTCTGTTTCAGAGAATCGCTCGATAATTCCTTCTTCGGATTAATTCTCTTTTTCATCGGAGTCAGCTCTTGTTTGGATTGGATCAGACAATTCTTTGAAGACACACTTTCCGGTGAAAAGTTCAGCAGAGTTTGCTTCAGAGCGCTCGGTGATACAGTTGACATTTTCCGTTTCCTCTGTTCCGATTTGAATTGTATTTTGAAATTTATTTCTTTATTGTTCGATTGTGAACGGCTGTGTTTGGATTTCTTCTTTTTCTTGGACTTGACGGTCAAGTCTATGCAGTTTTCATCCGTCGCATCGTTAGGATTGTAGACCAACTTGATTTTCACGGAGCCTTTACTTTTCTTGCATTTTAGAAGATAATTTTCTTTCTTTTGTTTCGTGTTAAGCTTCTTCAGTCTCTTCTCTTCTTTACGTTTAGTTTGTTTATATAGCTTTTTCTTCTGTTCACAATCATCACCGCTGTGATCTGGTATCTTTGTATTCACTATACGATCATCAGTATCTCTATTTTTATATTTTAATTCGTCACTATCATCGAAGTTAACATTAGGACCAAACTGTTTCTCTTTAGCTTCAAGAATCTTTCTTTTTATGGCTTCGAGAGCAAAATCCACGGCCAATTTCGGTTTTTTCCCACCAACTTCTTCATCATTATCTATTTTCCGTTTCAAACCAGTTGCACGTCCCAAAACTATTATTTGATCACGTCCGTTTTCACTTTTTCCTTCGCGCTCTTTTCTGCCACCTGATTTATGTTTTTTAATGCGTTTCATACCCTTTTTATCGCGTTTCTTAGCAATATTTTCTCTTCTATCACGTTTTTTAGCTCCCTTAACGTCTGTCCCTTCATTGGCATCCATTTGCATGCCTTTTTGAGACGCTTTTCTTTTGGCGTTACGTTTCCTACGTCTTTTGCTCTTCTCAGTTTTAGTGGTACCTTTCATGCCATTACCTGTTTTAGTTTCAAACTTCCTTTTACTTTCTACTTCAGCAGAATTTTTCAAGAGCTTTTCTCTTTCGATTTCTTGAACATTATTTTCGTTACTTTCTTTAATTTCTAAGACTTTCAGCTTCAGAGCTTCCAAGGCAAAATCTATAGGCGTCATCAGCCTGCTGCCGACCGCATCGTTACTATCGTGCTTATGACTGTAGGAGCAAGGCTTAGAATCCTTCACCACCTCGTTCAGGTACTGACTCTTGAAGCTTTCAACGTCTATGCCAACATCAGTTTTCTGCAAAACTTCTTTGTCCGTCGGACTGAACTTGTAGGAGCATTTCGCTGTGCGTTCAGGGCTTTTCACGTAAACATTCTTTAGGATTTTACTAGATTCTTCTTCGGACTCAATTCTGATCAAATCTATATTGATCTTCGCTTCTTCGTTGGATATTTCCATGCTGGAATCCTTTTCCATTTCAACGGTGGTGCATTTCTTTGGAGTTTCGAATGCGGGTAAGTCATCGCTGGAATTCCTTTCCGTTTCAACGATAGTGCACTTCTTCGGTGTGTCAAAAACAGGCAACTCGTCATCGCTGTTATGTTCCGCTACGAACTCCGAGGGTAGTTGGAATGTACTGTTAGATGATTCATCGTGGTCGTCTGCAGGATCTATGATATGGGGTCCGTTGCCTGTTTGTTCAACGGGTGATTTCACAGCGGTCTCTTTACGGGGACTTTTGACTATGTCCTTTTTTGGTGTGCTAGTTTTTACCTTGGTTAGTTTAGGTGACTCCAGTTTGGAGTTCATCTCGGCTGGTAGTTGCTGTGAAAAGGAAAATTCGTTTTTAGTATCAATTTAGTTACTAACACTAGTTTTAGCTATAGTTTTGAGTTGATTTCAAGATGAAATTGTATCACGAATAGTATATGTATGGATAGGTAGTTAGGTAGGTAGTCTTAAAATATGAAGCCATATAGATGTACTAAATTTTTTGATTATGCGTGTTGTCTTCTAGTGTACGTAGAAGTGGCCACTAGTGATTTCTTCTAGTGTAGGTAGAAATGGTCAATAATAATTTCTTCTAGTGCAGGTAGGAGTGGCCGCTAATAATTTCTCCTAGTGTAGGTAGAAGTGGCCACTAGTGATTTCTTCTAGTGTAGGTAGAAGTGGTCACTATTAATTTCTTCTAGTGCAGGTAGGAGTGGCCGCTAATAATTTCTTCTAGTGAAGGTAGAAGTGGCAAATACTGATTTCTCCTAGTGTACCTACACTAGGAGATTACTTACTGACCACTTGTACCTACAAGTGGTCAGTAATAATTTCTTCTAGTGTAGGTAGAAGTGGCCCTAGTGATTTCTTCTAGTGCAGGTAGAAGTGATCACTAATATTTTTTTCTAGTACAGGTAGGAGTGGCCGCTAATAATTTCTTCTAGTGCAGGTAGAAATGGCCACTAGTGATTTCTTTTAAATTAGGTACAAGAGGCCACTAGTGAATTCTTATAGCAGAAGTAGCACGAGGCAGATAAGAAGTGAAAATAAGTGCAATAAAGAAACAATATTAATTACCTCTTTTTTCTTCGGCGTGGTATTCAGTCTCCTGGGTGAGTTCCATTCTCTAAGAGGCGACCGCACTTTAAGCCCTTCTTTGACGATTTCGTTGAAGATAGCGCTGTGAACAAAACGTTAATAATGTTTCGGTATCTTCGTATTGTAAGATAATATAAGAATACTCCGTACTGTACACTGGAGCACGAGACATGAATGAAAAATACACCGCACAATTGGCGGTCTTATTGCTGAAAGCAATTTCTTCCAGACAACCCTGCGACGGAAAGTTGCTGAAGGAAAAAGAGACGGGCACACGGTGCAAATATGTACTATAGCCAAAGTTACTATTATTTTCCAATTTTGACAATTACAGACATTTGTATTCGTTACGATAAACATTATTTAAACTCACTCAGGTTCCTCACGATATTTTCTCATGTATTTAGTATATTTTATCACACACTACACACACCCACCCCACCCACACACACACACACACACACACACACACACACACACACACACACACACACACACACAAACACACACACACACACACACACACACACACACACACACACACAAACACACACACGCACACACATTCGTACACTCTGCAGTCTGCCTAATTTAATGGCCCATGGTTAAATCTTTATTACTACTTATACATTTTTTAATACTCTTTCGTAAACATTTACAATATTAAACTTGTACTGGGGGTTTTATAAATAAACAAAAAGCAAATTAGGTGGTGGTAGAACGCCGACCTCACATTGGGATGGGTTCCGGGTTCGAATCCCGGCATTTATCAATGACTTTGTTTTCTAAGTTACGTATATTTGTTGTAGTAGCAATCATCATCATTCAGCCACAAGAAGTCCACTGCTGGACATAGGTCGCCTCCATGGATTTCCAAAAAGACCGGTTGGAAGCGGCCTGCATCCAGCGCCTTCCTGCCACTTGGATGAGGTCATCTGTCCATCTGTCTGTAGTAGCAATACCACTCGCCAACAGTGAAGGAAAACATCGTGAGGAAAGCCTAGTATCCGAGGTATAGTACCTCGGTGCTTGCTGCGTACAATGGTCCAACTATAAGTGCGGAAATATCAGGTGTTATTAGAACTAGAAGCAAATAAAGCTCACTTGACAATCCTCCGTTTGTGCGACAGAGGTCTGGGACGCTTGAGTTTCGCCCGAAGCGAGTCCGCCATCTTGTATACGTCGGCCTGCGCGTGCGCATCTTTAAGTCGCCGATTCAGGAGCTTCAGCGGGCTCTCTGCGGGGGAAATCAATTAATTAACTAGAAATTGTTTGTTAACACAGTCTGCATCTTTTTATTCACGACCAGATTTATTGTTCTTTATTTAAATACAAGCCCCGCCCGGACAGACAGGTCCACCTAAGGGGTCATCCATAAAGTGCGTTTAATTTCGTGATTCTTTGACGCCTCCCTCGTCCTTGTCACAGATGTCGAAATTTAAACACTGCTGTTTCCGAAATTATTTTCATTTACGTTTAAATTATTTTTTAATATTACCAACATCATTTCAAGAAAATTACAATATAATGTTTTTTGCGACATTTTCATTTATTTATTTTGTTTAAATAAATATTGCAACATAAGAGTAAATTTAAACCGAAGCATTACAAGTAGTTAGCACACATAAAAAATAACACATAATTATAGACAAACACACGCATGAACCAAATTTACTAAAAGTAATATTAATTAGGTAACAAGCATTTTTTTTCCCCTTTAACAAATTTATTTTATTTAAATAGAAATTGACTAATAATAACTATACAACTAATAATTAAAACTAATACTAATAAAAATAATTTACATATTATTATAATTTTTTTACTGTGCCGTCACCAAACTTCGGACCCCTCCCAACTTTTGTCCCCCCCTTAGCGTGTGACGTACTTCAGGGTTAGTACCTAATACAGCAGGTGAAATAAAATAGCATCACAGAAAAAAGAGGATAATCGATCACATTCATCATCAGCCTATGCTTGTCCACTGCTGGACATAGGCCTCTCCTATAGCACGCCACTGAGCACGGTCCTCGGCTACTCTCATCCAGCTCTTGCCAGCCGCCCTGCGAAGATCATCGCTCCACCGAGTCTGAGGACGTCCCACACTACGTTTACCGATCCGCGGTCTCCACTCGAGAACTCGTCTACCCCATCGGTTATCGGTTCTTCGGATAATATGGCCGGCCCACTGCCACTTCAGCATGCTAATTCGGTGCGCTATGTCGGTGACTTTGGTTCACTGTCGGATCACCTCGTTTCGAATTCGATCTTTCAGGGAAACCCCGAGCATAGCCCTTTCCATAGCACGCTGAGCGACTTTAAATTTGTGGACCAGCCCCACCGTGAGTGTCCACGTTTCGGCACCATATGTCATGACGGTTAGGACCACATTAACCAATATTAGTCTACTTCAATTCAATAGCTACAATAATAAAACAAACACCGGCCAAGTGCGAGTCGGACTCGCGCACGAAGGGTTCCGTACCATTATCTACGCAACATTTGAATACTTCAAGCGTCAACCTGTTGCCGTTATTAATATCGAGCAAAAACCGGCAAAAAAATCACGTTAAATATTTATTTTATCCTGTTTTTAGTATTTGTTGTTATAGCGGCAACAGAAGTACATCATCTGTGAAAATCTCAACTGCCTAGCTATCACGGTTCATGAGATACAGCCTGGTGACAGACGGACAGACAGCGAAGTCTTAGTAATATGGTCCCTTACCTCTTGGGTGCGGGAGCCTGAAAACAAACTTGGATATTCGATATCTATTCGGCTGTCCGATAAATAAACACAGTAAGGGATTATTTTTTTCAAAACTGAGATATTACCACTATTGGTCACTGTAACCAATCAGTAACCAATAGTGGAAGTATTTCGTTTTGAAAAAAAAAAAAAAAAAACTATGTTTGTCTTTGGGACAGCCGTATTGTCAGGCACGTTCATTTTGTCTTTCAAACCACCCGAAATGAACGCAGCATATGTTACCTTCTACATCCAAAGGGTTTGCCTCTGTGACGTGGCGGGTAGGCCTCGGGTCGCGTCTGGGAGTCTTCAGGTTCAACTGCGAGCGGCTTGTGATAGTGTTCGATTGGTCCTCCTCTGAAATTAATATACATCGAGATACATCTCAATACACATCTCAAATCAAATTTACATTGGGACCATTTGAAGCCATTTTAAAAATAATGCAATTAATTTTAAATATGATTTAATTAAATGCGGCCGTGGCGTGGCTCACTTGGATCAAAAATGTACTATTTTTATTACAATCAGAAATCAATAACTTATTTCAACGTAAAGAATTTAAATTCCGTTTGCTGAATGTCAATGTACTATGTTACTATGTTAGCCGCCGCCTTCGCAATACATGTAAGATTGTGCGAGCCAGACAGCGTGCCCCGTAAGAACAGCCTCAATCCATATGTGAAATACTAAAAACCGCCCAAGTGCAAATCGGACTCGCGCACGAAGGGTTCCGTACCATTATCTAAACAACATTAGACACAAAGATCGAGAAAAAACTGCAAAAAATCACGTTTGTTGTATGGGAGCCCCTTAAAATATTTATTTTATTTTAATTTAATCATTTAATTTTGAAGCGAATATAGAACTTAATATTCTGTGAATATTTCAAGCGTTTAGCTGTTGCCGTTATTAATATCGAGCGAAAAAAATCACGTTTGTTGTAAGAGAGCACCCCTTAAAATAATTACTTTATTCTATTTGTTGTTGTAGCGGCAACAGAAATACATCATCTGTGAAAATTTCAACTGCCTAGCTGTCACGGTTCATGAGATACAGCCCGGTGACAGACAGAGGCACCTTCACTCACACTAGATGGCTGAAGAGACCACTCGGACGCTGCAGTGCCTGGGACATTGTTTTTGTGATGAATTTTTTTGCTAATAAATACAATACAAATAAACTTTATTTCTCCATCCACAGATTAGGTATAATGAGGGTGATACAATATGTCACACTGGGAGTAATTTGTGGAAAGACTGGGTCCTAAACTACCTAGATCAGAGATCTGTATCTTAGGATACCACGCCACCAAAAAACCAGGAAAACAAAGTATGAATCATACTGTCGACACTAAGTCAGCCCAAGTGAAAATCGACAGAGAAATCACACAAATTAAAGAAAATATACAAACAAAAGAAAACATACAAATACAAAAAACCAAAAGGGGTACTCATAACTCTGATTTCAGCCACTGAGTGTGTATGCGTGTGTGTGTATATGTATATGTGTGTGTGTGTATATGTGTGAAATAGGTGCGATGCTTACCTTTATCTTCGTCCATCGTACTGTTTAGTGTGGCAACCTCGGCGGCCGCTTGTGATCGCCAATTCTTCGAAGTGCTGCGAAAGAACGATTCTCCATGAGGTTCACACTCACTACCGATGACAACGACGATGCCCTCCGCAACGATTCCGTCGACGGTGACAACACTTGTGGTACGAGATTTTTACATATTAGAAGATGTACCGTGTTATTGCAATTTAAATTGATTGCATGATTCATTGACTGATTGATTGATCACTAAACGTTACCTGACAACTCCCTTCGAGCTGCGCAGAGACATCCGACTGGGCATGATGCGCCGGCGCCGAAGTTGCGACGCGCAGGCATTAGTTTGTTCCTCTTGGATTTGCGCTGCGAAAACATTACAATAATTCAATGAAGAACTTGCCCAAAACAATGATTCGATGTCACTGGAAAGGCCATGTTAGGAGATAAATAATTGTGGTTAAGATTTTTGTCTATGACTTTATTTTTTTATAATATAACATGTTGCGGTGGTAGCCTAGTGGGTAGAACATTGGATTCGGACGCGGGAGACCCAGGTTCGATTCCCAGTGCGGGCATGTACCTATGACTTTGTTTTCTAAGTTATGTACATTTGTGAAGTTATAATAGCAATACCACTCGCTAACCGTGAAGGAAAATATCGTGAGGAAACCTGAGTGTCTGAGCTGATCACATACCTCAGCGCTTAAAATCGCCAATCCGCGAAGGGCACGCGTGGTGATTAAGCCCATACTCTCTCTCTCTCTGAGAGAAGGCCTGTGCCCTACAGTGGGACGTATACATATAGGCTGCTTATGATGATGAATATAACATGCTGGTCTTAATTATAAAAACACAAACAACACGATTCCTTAACACACTCAAAATAATAAACAAGGAAACGACGTAACCACAGATTAAATGAACTGCCTCTGAGTGCTTTAGAGGAATCCTCTTTTTATAAATAAGACCGTAAATGTTTTGTTGGCACTGAAGGGGCCGTCAAAGAATAGTATTTGTTCTTCTCTACGTCGAATAAGTTTCAGTTTGTCAAGATCGCGGCGAGTGGTAAGCCCTGGATAATGTCTACCCCTCCGGGATACCAGCGTGAGTTTACGTAATGTAAACCCACCTATCTTAGTCTCCTTCACAGCCAAATGTTCATGTCTCCAACCTATGATACCGAAAATCTATACCTAAATTTTTTTGAATTGAATTGAATTGAAAATAGTACATTGTTCACCGAGAGGAGAAAGTGACCGATTACCGTCGAGGGTGTCGTTTGAAGCCCGAGCCGTAGGCGAGGGTGTTTAAAACACCCGAGATCGGGAATCGCAGTTTCTCTCGAGTGATACATAGTGCTTTATACTACACCTGCTTGGAAAGTACCTTGATACTTTATCAAATTTACGGTAGAAAAATATGCGGGGAGAAAACGCATCTGAGCGGGAGAGAGAAGTGTATGAAAATCCATTTCTTACGTGGTTTTGCAATGACGTACTTTCTACCGTAAAGATAAAGTATCAAGGTACTTTCCAAGCAGGTGTAGTATAAAAGTTTATTCCGATGTTAGTCATAGTGATTAAATAGCTATTATACATAATGACTGGTCATTATATATAAAAGCCAAATTCACTAGACAAAGTAATAAATTAATCACTTTATCTGGATATTATTCATAATAGCGTGTCAAAGTTAGCCAAAGTAATAAATACGGTCGGTTTTATTTTGGCAAGTGTTATATAGCAAATAATTGTTTGATTAAATTTATATTTCGCATTTTGTTTGTTAGGTCAGTACACATAAGCAAAAATAGGTTCGAAGTTTTGTGTCAAACTTAAACAAGGTTGGTGCATGGAAAAGTCATAGGTACCCTACATTATGATATGGCAAAACGTGGGATACCGCCGTTTTTGCCAAACGATACTTTTGACTGAATAATGCTTGGTAAAATGAATTTTGACCAAGTATTTATTTGGTAAACAATAACTTGCCATAATAACTTTTGCTAACTGTTTATTTGCTTTAAGTTGTTTTGAGAAATGTTTTTTTGTCAAGTGATAATTTGCGGAATTTGTGAAGTAATACTTTGGGAAACGATTTTTGGCAATACATTAGTAAACCGTTTTATTACATTATCCAAGTCTTCAAAGATATTATATAAAATTGCTAGTAAAAGTGATTAATTTTGTGTTAATTATCACTTTATCTAAACTGAGTAGACATTATATATAATGACTAGACAATATATATAATATCCAGATTTATTACTTTGGCTGTAACACCGATACCACAACACACATAAAATCTTACAAATAATAAAACGCGCAAACAGTAAAAAAGCTTAAAGTAAAAAGTAATAATAAATAATCTTATTCTAAACAATCACACAGTAAAAATGAAGTGATATGGTGCAGACGCTGTGTGCCATGGTACAAGAAAAGGTTCTTGACTCAGCATATGTCACAGGTTCCCGGTTGAAAACCCGTGACGCTGGTATTCTGTCAGAACCTAAAGTGACGGACGAGCAATCACCGCAAGATCTCATAAATTCAATTTTTTCATTTGATTCCAAATACAAATTTTCGTTCTGTTACAATTGGTATTCTCTCCATTTATTAAAGATCTATGTAATTTTATAAAAAGCAACAAAATTCGATTGTGATCGTCTGTCTATTACTAATGTATCTGGTTTTTTATGTATTTTATCTTTTTTGTTATAACTACATCACCACAACTAACTTACGGGATTTTGTTGAATATTAAAAAAAAACATGCTATCTCCAAAACTCGACATTGGCAGAATCCTTAGGGTAGCTATAATTAAGAATTGAATTGATTCCAATTTTTTTTCATTTGATTCCAAATAGCAAAATAATTTTGGGCTAAAACAATTTAAAACTGTCTAGAACTACTATTGTGATGGTTATCATCATCATCATCAGCCATTTGACGCCCACTGCAGGACATAAGCTTCCTTCGTGGTTTTTATAAAACCCACGAGGGGTTTTGCCATAATCGCCACGCTTGGCAGGCGGGTTGGCGATCGCAGTATGCTGTTGGATGATGATGGTTATCAGTGATGGTTATCACAGTGAGTAAACCCACCTAATGAGCAGAAGTTCTGGACCTATCTCTTATAATAATATTTAAGGTTTAAGGGAAGCCTTTTGAAATGTAAATATAATTGTGTATAATAAATTCTTTAAACAAACAAACAAACAAACTAAAATTTTGGTCTAAGATAAGATAATTCTTTATTGTACCTTATCTTATCTTATAGTCTAAGAACGGTGAAAAACTGTCTATGACTACTATTGTGGAGGTTATCTATCACCGTGAGTAAACCCGCCTATCTTGGTCTCCAGCTCAGCCAGATCTGTGAGGGAAAGTACCGTGAGTACACCCACCCTTGGTCTCCAGCCCAGCCAAGTTTTCAAGACCTATCTGGAAACTAATCTCCACATATAGATCTGGATGTAAGCCAAAATTTTGCTCTAAGAACGGTGAAACACTGTCTATGAACATTGAACACCTAGTTTTTTCCCTTGATCTCATAAATACTGTTGTGAAGTATATCACCGTGGGCAAACCCACCTAACTTGGCCTCCAGCTCGAAACCAAGTCTTCGGAACCTATCTGAACCTTTAGAACAGGCATTTATACTTAAATGTTACTCTAAAACCGGCCAAGTGCGAGTCGGACTCGCGCACGAAGGGTTCCGTACTATTATCTATACAATATTAGACACAAAATTAAAAAACAGCAAAAAAATCACGCTTGTTGTATGGGAGCCCCCCTTAAATAATTATTTTACTTTGTTTTTAGTATTCGCTGTCATAGCGGCAACAAAAATACATAATCTGTGAAAATTTCAACTCTCTAGCTATCACGGTTCTTGAGATACAGCCTGGTGACAGACAGACGGACGGGCGGACGGATGGACGGACAGACAGACAGCGAAGTCTTAGTAATAGGGTACCGTTTTTACCCTTTGGGTACGGAACCCTAAAAACGATGAAAAACTGTCTTAGGCCTACCTAGTTTTCTTAAATACTATTGTGAAGGTTCCGTGTGGCGCCGGATTAAGAATAGCGTCCCTCCATTTCCTTCCGTGGATGTCGTAGAAGGCGACTAAGGAAATACATTACCAGGAGACGGGCAGCAGCGTCTTCCTGAGATTCCAACCGCATACTGCGATCGCCAACCCGCCTGCCAAGCGTGGCGATTATGGCAAAACCCTTCATGGTTATGAAAACCACGGAGGAGGCCTGTGTCCTGCAGTGGGCGTCAAATGGCTGATGATGATGACGATGATTGTGAAGGTTTTCATCGTGAATAAACCCACCTATTGTAGTCCGCAGTTCAGCCAAATCTTCAGGAGCTACCTTAGCCTCTTTTACACCAAGGAGTATTATATACTTAATATTTGGTCTAAAAATGCTGAAAAAATGTATAGGAACACCATTGGGAAGGTTATCACCGTGAGTAAACCCACCTATCTTGGTCTCCAGCTCAGCCAAGTCTTCAGGGGCGGCCGGCAAACACGCGGGGCAGACATAGCGGCTCGTGTCGTCTGGAAGACACTCCAAATGTACACCGCAGCTCCCGCAGAGAAGGCAAAGTTTGATGTCCCACGGTCTGGGGAGGGAGTTTAATAGTCGTATTTTTTAGGGTTCCGTACCCGAAGGGTGCCAAACGGGACCCTATTACTAAGACTACACTGTCCGTCTGTCTGTCTCTCATCAGGCTGTATCTCATGAAACGTGATAGCTAGGCAGTTGAAATTTTCACAGATGATGTATTTCTGTTGCCGCTATAACAACAAATACTAAAAACAGAAAAAAATAAATACATATTTAAGGGGGGCTCCCATACAACAAACGTAATTTTTTCCCCCTTTATCTCGATATTAATAACGGCAACAGGTAGACGCTTGAAATATTCACGGGATATTTAGTTCTTTATATTCGCTTTAGAAATAAATAATTAAATTAAAATAAAATATATATTTAAGGGGGGCTCCCATGTTGTATGGGAGCCCCCCTTAAATATTTATTTTATTCTGTTTTTAGTATTTGTTGTTATAGCGGCAACAGAAATACATCATCTGTGAAATTTTCAACTGCCTAGCTATCACGGTTCATGAGATACAGCCAGCCAGACAGACAGACAAAGTCTTAGTAATAGGGCTCCTTACCCTTTGGGGGGCACCCATGATAGTCACTCACCCACTCTCAGTGTCATGTGCTCGACCCATGGGACACTTGCAGACCTCAGCGCCGCAATTGATGTCTCTATCGTAGATATCAGCGAACGCATTCTGTTCCAGCTCCCATGCCGCGTCTCTGTGGAGTGTAAGGCGTCCATGTGAGTCATAACAGCGGGAGGTTGTTTACTTTGTGAAAAATTTTATTTTATTATTGTGAGATAATCTCTTGTGGCGAGCACATGTTAAATTCTCCGCGCGCACTATAAACTCCGACATTCCTGCATCGCGCAAGCAAAATTATTACACGTGACATACCATAAATACAACGTCCGACGAACAACCGTCGGACCGGCCGTCTCCAGGCAAACGATCTGCCAGGCGGGAAATTTCAATTTATAGTGGAAGAGCACGACCACCCGCTCTCGCCTACACTGCAGTAATTAACTAATATATAAAAATCTCGCGTCACAGTGTTTATATTACGGAACTCCTCCGAAACGGCTTCACCGATTTTTGTCAATTTTTTTTTTTTTGTGTATATTTGGTAGGTCTGAGAATAGGTCGTAGGCTAATTAATATGGCAGTAATAAAATAGAAAGACATAAAAAAACTAAAAACAAACAACAAAATAATATAGTTTTCACCTCACTAGCTCGTAAAAGCTCCGTTTATCATTCGAAATCTGCGTGGAAAATCGCACTTTATCCGCTAGCGTGGAAAGTGTTTTTAAAATTCGAATATTTTTATTCAATAAAGGTTTCGTACAATAAATTACATATATATAGAACCTCATTGGTTTCGTAATAGTTTATATTCTCTGCAGCCAGTCCATTGATGATTGAAATGCAAATACTTATTTCATGTCATGCGCCAGCCTCATTTAAAGAATCGCACTGGCCGGCAAGAAAATTTGATTTAAAAAATTAATATTTATTAAATCTGTTTTTCTTGCACCTAACATTTTCCTCGCTTTAGTGAGGTGAAAAGTTGTGTGTTGCGCTCGGCAGCAAAGTTATTTAGCGTCTCGTACCTTTGAAACCCTCGCTACGCTCAGGATTCTATATTTGAACCACTCGCTTCACTCGTGGCTCAATCTTAGAATCCTTCGCTTGCTCAGGTTTCAATACAAGGTACTCGCGCCAAAAATTAACTTTGCAGCCTTGCATAACAAATAACTATTTTTTGTGCTAAAGGGTTAAAAACAAATTCGAAAATCCAAGTGTCCAGCCCCTTTCTCAATTAACTGTGCTATAACACGAGCACATCCTACCGTAAAGAATTGAGCAAAAAAGGTAACTCACCTGTCTGGCACATAGTACCCCTGCGCTATGACAGCTCGGTAGAAGTTCTCCTTATCGTTGCAGAGCGGACACTTCAGGTAATGGACACCGGCGGATAGGGCCATTCGCTGTCAGATACAAGGGAAAACATATAATAAATAAATAAACTGTTCATTTTCATCAACAGAACTTAATGTATGTTACATTCGAGTAAAATTAATTAGGCTAACACACAATAACGTTGGTCAGAAAAAATCCTGCTCTGTTTCTGCGCATCTCAGAAGCAAATGGTATGCGACTCCGTAGAGACCCTACACGCCTGAGTACTAGAATATCCAATACTGCTTTCATGAGAAATAGTAGATTGTGTCTCAAAGGAGCAAAATGATATATTTACGGCGAGGGCGGTATATTGAATCCTGAGTGAAGCGAAAGATTCTACAATAGAATCCCGAGCGTAGCGAGGGATTCTAAAGTAGAATCTTGAGCGTAGCGAGGGATTCAAGTGTTTACGCCCAAGACGGAAATAATTTTGCTACCGAGTGACACATACTGCTTTTCGCACCTGCTATAAGGAAAAATTATTTATGTGCCGTGGAAGACAATTATGATCGATTGCAACAAAATAAAAATCGAATTGGAATTACATTTTGTGAAAATCTGCACACGGATCATGCTGAGGGCAATAAAAATAAACTAGAATATCAGGGAAGAAAAGTACAACTTTGATCCCTCATTTGAGGGAATCAAGGGATCTTTTCTGAATAGCAGGTGTGAAAAAGTATTGTATGCATGGGTCCAAAAATATATAATAAACTGCCAATGAGTATTAGAGAATTGGGTGACGATAATGTGTTCAAAAGACAGGTGAAACTAATACTCACCAAGAAATGCTGCTACAATTTGAATGATTATTTTAATCTGACATTTTAATTAATTGCCAATCAATTTATATATTAATTTTTTATCTTATTTTCATATTTCTATACAATTCTAACTTGAGAAAATAATAATCTTGTAAACAACGCGGTAAATATTGAATTATTTTTAGATGTAGATATTTGTATGCCTCCTACGGCCAAACATGCTGAAACTTCATTATTTACCTATAAGAACTTTTATGTACACGCATGTTTCACAAATAAATAAATTTGAATTTGAATAACAAGTGTTGCTTGAGGTACGGAATAATAAAAGAATTTTGTTTATTTTAGAGGCCCCCCTTATTATTTTAATTTTATTATTTGTTAGGTAATCCGCCGTAATTACACATATTCTATGAAAATTTAAACTGGCTACCTATTACGGTTCCAAAGATGCCCTTTAAAGGTCGAAGGGTCCCGCTTGGTACCTTCGGGTGCGGAACCCTAAAAAGATAATATTATTTATTGTACGAAAGGAAAAAAAACACACCTAAATTGTTTACAAAGATACAGTAAAATGATATCCTAAGAAAGAAGAAACAGGAAGCGGCGCTAGAATGTCACTACAGACAGAGTCAACATGTGGCGCCAGAATGTCACTAAAGAAAGTCAGAAGTGACCAGAGAGATTGGTCCACTGCGGCGCTAGAATGTCACTACAGAGTCAACATGTGGCGCCAGAATGTCACTAAAGAAAGTCAGAAGTGACCAGAGAGATTGGTCCACTGCGGCGCTAGAATGTCACTACAGACAGAGTCAACATGTGGCGCCAGAATGTCACTAAAGAAAGTCAGAAGTGACCAGAGAGATTGGTCCACTGCGGCGCTAGAATGTCACTACAGACAGAGTCAACATGTGGCGCCAGAATGTCACTAAAGAAAGTCAGAAGTGACCAGAGAGATTGGTCCACTGCGGCGCTAGAATGTCACTACAGACAGAGTCAACATGTGGCGCCAGAATGTCACTAAAGAAAGTCAGAAGTGACCAGAGAGATTGGTCCACTGCGGCACTAGAATGTCACTACAGACAGAGTCAACATGAGGCGTCAGAATGTCACTAAAGAAAGTCAGAAGTGACCAGAGAGATTGGTCCACTGCGGCGCTAGAATGTCACTACAGACAGAGTCAACATGTGGCGCCAGAATGTCACTAAAGAAAGTCAGAAGTGACCAGAGAGATTGGTCCACTGCGGCACTAGAATGTCACTACAGACAGAGTCAACATGAGGCGTCAGAATGTCACTAAAGAAAGTCAGAAGTGACCAGAGAGATTGGTCCACTGCGGCGCTAGAATGTCACTACAGACAGAGTCAACATGTGGCGCCAGAATGTCACTAAAGAAAGTCAGAAGTGACCAGAGAGATTGGTCCACTGCGGCACTAGAATGTCACTACAGACAGAGTCAACATGAGGCGTCAGAATGTCACTAAAGAAAGTCAGAAGTGACCAGAGAGATTGGTCCACTGCGGCGCTAGAATGTCACTACAGACAGAGTCAACATGTGGCGCCAGAATTTCACTAAAGAAAGTCAGAAGTGACCAGAGAGATTGGTCCACTGCGGCGCTAGAATGTCACTACAGACAGAGTCAACATGTGGCGCCAGAATGTCACTAAAGAAAGTCAGAAGTGACCAGAGAGATTGGTCCACTGCGGCGCTAGAATGTCACTACAGAGTCAACATGTGGCGCCAGAATGTCACTAAAGAAAGTCAGAAGTGACCAGAGAGATTGGTCCACTGCGGCGCTAGAATGTCACTACAGACAGAGTCAACATGTGGCGCCAGAATGTCACTAAAGAAAGTCAGAAGTGACCAGAGAGATTGGTCCACTGCGGCACTAGAATGTCACTACAGACAGAGTCAACATGAGGCGTCAGAATGTCACTAAAGAAAGTCAGAAGTGACCAGAGAGATTGGTCCACTGCGGCGCTAGAATGTCACTACAGAGTCAACATGTGGCGCCAGAATGTCACTAAAGAAAGTCAGAAGTGACCAGAGAGATTGGTCCACTGCGGCGCTAGAATGTCACTACAGACAGAGTCAACATGTGGCGCCAGAATGTCACTAAAGAAAGTCAGAAGTGACCAGAGAGATTGGTCCACTGCGGCGCTAGAATGTCACTACAGACAGAGTCAACATGTGGCGCCAGAATGTCACTAAAGAAAGTCAGAAGTGACCAGAGAGATTGGTCCACTGCGGCGCTAGAATGTCACTACAGACAGAGTCAACATGTGGCGCCAGAATGTCACTAAAGAAAGTCAGAAGTGACCAGAGAGATTGGTCCACTGCGGCACTAGAATGTCACTACAGACAGAGTCAACATGAGGCGTCAGAATGTCACTAAAGAAAGTCAGAAGTGACCAGAGAGATTGGTCCACTGCGGCGCTAGAATGTCACTACAGACAGAGTCAACATGTGGCGCCAGAATGTCACTAAAGAAAGTCAGAAGTGACCAGAGAGATTGGTCCACTGCGGCACTAGAATGTCACTACAGACAGAGTCAACATGAGGCGTCAGAATGTCACTAAAGAAAGTCAGAAGTGACCAGAGAGATTGGTCCACTGCGGCGCTAGAATGTCACTACAGACAGAGTCAACATGTGGCGCCAGAATGTCACTAAAGAAAGTCAGAAGTGACCAGAGAGATTGGTCCACTGCGGCACTAGAATGTCACTACAGACAGAGTCAACATGAGGCGTCAGAATGTCACTAAAGAAAGTCAGAAGTGACCAGAGAGATTGGTCCACTGCGGCGCTAGAATGTCACTACAGACAGAGTCAACATGTGGCGCCAGAATTTCACTAAAGAAAGTCAGAAGTGACCAGAGAGATTGGTCCACTGCGGCGCTAGAATGTCACTACAGACAGAGTCAACATGTGGCGCCAGAATGTCACTAAAGAAAGTCAGAAGTGACCAGAGAGATTGGTCCACTGCGGCGCTAGAATGTCACTACAGACAGTGTCAACATGAGGCGCCAGAATGTCACTAAAGAAAGTCAGAAGTGACCAGAGAGATTGGTCCACTGCGGCGCTAGAATGTCACTACACAAAGTCAACATGAGGCGCCAGAATGTTACTAAAGAAAGTCAGAAGTGACCAGAGAGATTGGTCCACTGCGGCGCTAGAATGTCACTACAGACAGAGTCAACATGAGGCGCCAGAATGTCACTAAAGAAAGTCAGAAGTGACCAGAGAGATTGGTCCACTGCGGCACTAGAATGTCACTACAGACAGTGTCAACCTGTGGTGCCAGAATGTCACTAGAGAGAGTCAGAAGTTACTAGAGAGATTAGTCCACTGCGGCGCTAGAATGTCACTAACCTCTAAGCAATGTCGGTGGAAGCGCGCGTCTCGGGCGCAGCAAGGCGGCCAGAATGACTGCGGGGACGGCCCGCCCAGTACCGGCTCGTAGCATATCGCGCAAAGATCCGCTTCCTCGTCCTCAGTTGGCCCTGCAGTTAAAACCATCCATTTCCCTGTAGTGAAGGTCGTTTTCTAAGTTACGTACATTTGTGGGATTGTAGTAAGCAATACCACTCGCTAACGGTGAAGGAAAACATCGTGACGAAACCTGAGTGCCTGAGGTGTGTACATACTACAGCGCTTGAAATTGCCAATCCGCGGTGGGCACGTGCGGTAATTAAGCCCGTTCTCTGTCTCTGAGAGAAGGCCTGGTCCCTGCATTGGGACGTATATACAGAAAAAGTTGTATTCCGAATGTATATGGCGGTTTTTGTCACACCCTGTATAAAATAAAGAAAAATCTACTGACCTAGCTCCCCATCACCAATGATACCCATGACAGCCCTCATTGTGGCATTCCTGCTAGCTCTCTGCATCCTGAGCTTAATCTTCTCCAGAATTGCGCTGTTTATCTTCTGTCTTGGAGCGTGCTTGGCGCAAAAGGACCTGATGGATTAGACATACATTATTTTTAATTAATTAAAATGTATAAATAATGGTTTGTTTACATATTTGGGTGTTACAATATTTTAGGCAAAGCTGCATATAAACAATTCTCCCCTATGCCTGAGTTCAATAGAGTAGGTAGTTCTAGTTAGCAGTTTTAGTTCTAGTGCGACCTGAACACATTTTAGATAAAAACATAACATCCAATCCAATCAGTCGGTCCCTGAAGGCTGAGGATCGTGGCCGCTATGACGAGGATGAATGTAGACTGCTCTCCATCTGGACTGCAGAGTTTCCCTGGTGATCTGTTCACTCCATTTAGCGGGTGGTCTGCCTCGAGCTCTCTTCCTCTCCACTTTGCCATAACATAAACGCGAGTTTATATACCTACCCCTCTAGGATACAGGCGTGAACGTGTATGCCAGAGGGGTAGGCAGAGACCAGGGACTGCCACTTGCCACGATCCTGACAGGTCACTTTCGCTTCATCAACATTCATTAGTCGTCGCATGCACTTAGAAATACTTTGTTAATAGTACTTATGCAAGTTTGCGACTTTTTTATTCACTTGTAGTTGCCATGGAAGAGGGACACGGCTTGCTTCTGTCGACCGCAAGGCAGGTGGAACTGTTTCCTGCATTGGGACACCGCGCAGCCCAGCGTGGCCCCCTCTTGACCGCAGTATGAGCATTTCTGGAAACATACATTTGTACTTTATAATCGATTAGTAATAGATTACTATAATCACTTGGACTATTGCCTGTGTTGGCGAAAGCGCTTCAGGAGTCCAGGGATGCGTCGTAATAATTTGAGATAGGAAGATAAGATAAGAATATTCTTTATTGTACACTAGAACACATGACATGTTATAAAAATACACAGTACAGTTATTGCTAAAAGCAATTTCCTCCAGACAACTCTAACGGATTTAACTTCGGAGCACAAGTTTATTCATCAGCCATTTTTCAAGAAAGAGAAAGATAGACCATCGACAAGACAGAATAGGTACATTAAAAACAGCGCCATCTATAGAAATCAATAAGAAGCGTTTAACATTGGCATTATTAACACGACATCGGCGCTATGAAGCTTACATATTATATGGCCGCTAGATGGTGAGAGCTGTCTTCAGACAGGCTGCCATGTTGGTCTAGAGTTATGACATAACATGACTATGTTATCTTCCAGCCTTCCCACCAATCTCCGCTGCGTACTTCCGTTGGTTTTCTCTTCATTTGCTAAAGTTTTATGTTCATATGTAGAAACTAACAAAATTAGATTGTAGTTTTTGTTATTGTACCGAGTAACACCTATCAAAAAGTATATATTGTGTTTGTCTTTTGTTACGGGTAAACAGCTCGACAGAGTTTATATATATATTTGTATGTATGTGTCTGTATAGAATGTGTAGAGGTAGTACTTTTTCGTAACTCGGACGTTGGCAGAATCCTTAGGAAAGCCATAAATAAAACAAGAAAAAAAAAACATGACTATGATGCCGGAGGGTGTGGGTTCGATCCCCATTGAAAGAGGACAGAAAGAAAGAGGATATTTATTTAAATTGTCACAGAAACACAAAGTAAATATAAAGGTACACAAACAAAGACATGAACATAAACAAAACAGAAATGAAACAAAACGATCGTGAAGAGAACATGTGAGGCATATAGAGTCAAAAGGCAGCCGGGTACCATATAGTAATGTATGGCACCCAGCCACCTCGGACCCCAAACGCCTCAGGTGCCTCCGTGACAACAAAAAAAGGGGCTCCAACTCAGCATACTTTATCGGTGTGTGCTATAGTTAGCATAACACCAGCAAAACTGATTTTCAGTTGGGACCATATGATTCCTCAGCCTCAGCGAGGGCTGTAGCTCGGTACCTATGCGTTTGAGTGCAATTCATTTATGTATTGTTGAGTAGTGCAAAGTAGCCATTACTCAGATCCTTTTGACCTGTGCCGCTAGTGCCACTGACACACAGCGGTGGTAGCCTAGTGGGTAGAACATTGGACTCTGAAGCGAGAGACCCAGGTTTGATCCCCAGGGCGGCCTTGTTTTTCTAAGTTATGTACATTTGTGAAGTTATAGTAGCAATACCACTCTCTAACGGTGAAGGAAAACATTGTGAGGAAACCTGAGTGTCTGAGCTATTCAGATACCTCAGCACTTGAAATCGTCAACCCGCGGTGGGCATGTGTGGTGATTAAGCCCATACTCTCTCCCTGGGAGAAGGCCTGTGCCCTACAGTGGGAATTTAATTGAAATAATTTATTCACTTAAAACAATACAATGACAGAGTACAATTTTAAATTAAAATGAAACATGCAAGGAAAGCCAGTGCACTGGGACGTATATAGGCTGCTTATGTATCCCACATGAAATCTTGTCGTTGGTTCTAAAATCACTGTTAACATGATTGAGAGATTGTACAGACAGGCACTTATAAATACGCTCTGTAAAAGAAGACAGGATTTTTATTTCATTGGTAGCGCTAGTTAGCTCACTGGATTCCATCAATCCCCTGAATCTGGGATTAAGCTAATGTGTAGTGCTTACAAAAGTTTTAGCCAGCTAAGCCATAGGGCTTAGAAGTATGGTTATCACCTTTTGTTGTTTTGTATAACTCACATGTTTTTTGCTCCTCTCAAGCTCAGCCTGGATGTCTGTATAGAGGAAACCCAGGAGTCCATGTTCGTCCTGACCTTTCTGGATTAAGCAACAGGACAGCAGCTGAAAGTGATGTTACAAATGGTCACACTTTGACAGACAAAATTAGGAGAGAAATACGTGTTAGTTGATAGTAATGATAGCCTTGTGGGTCTAGAAGAACATCTACCAAGACAGTTGCTGTTCTGACTCCTTCTGGAAACTATTCTTTGATTTGTGCAAATGATGTTACCAGTCTGTGCAGTCTGGGTGTTACCCATGCTAGTCATGTCCTTGCCTGGTTACCATAACACGGCATTCTAGTCAGGAACCAGAGCAAGTGATTTGTTGTGTCGATGTTATGTTATTATTAGTAAAAAAATGTTGTACATACCACACAGAAGTAATGGCAATAGAGATCGCCTATCGAGTATAGCTTTCCGAAGGCGATTTCATCGTTATTCGTCTGCCGACAAAATGCACAGGGCCCGCTTTCTCCGTCCACCACTTTTGCCACAAGGCGATTCTTCAGAGCCTTCTTACTAGCCATTTTAAAATGGGAAATTGCTTATGAGAAGCAAGGAGAACTTGATTCATACCATATTGTAAAACGCCCTAAAATTCTCGTAAAATATCAAAACAAAACCGTGCGAAGAAACGCGGGAAATCGGGAAATTGATTTCGTTCACTTTTCGTTCGGTCAATAGCGAACGCCATCTGTTGTCAAGTAGCCAAAGCTATAGAACCGCAGACAAAATCGACAGAATCGACACCGATCATCTGATCTATGTATCTGACTCACTCAATTCAATCATTCAAGTATTCTTCATAGTCTGTGAATCAACGGTATTTTTCTTCTAAATTGTGTTTGTTTTGTCTGCCATCTCTTCCATGATAATTTCTTTGAAAAATTGGTGAATTTGGTGTATTTTAAGAAGATGCAGGCTCCAACAAGAGAAAGTAAGTTAAATTTTAAACATTTCTTACACCTAACCCTCAAATTTTGTCGCCAACCAACTTTATAAACAACGGTTTCAGTGCGCTGGTCTTTAAAAAAATTCAAAAAATGTTATTCAAAGTACTGTAGTATGTACCTATCTCTATTTTATTAAAACCCAGATTAAGGGAAAATATATTTTTTTATTATACTCTTTTTTTATCGATTCCCTAGCGTAGAGCGTTACAGTACACACAGAAACTGTGGATTTATTAAACGTTACGAACGAATACAATAAAACTAGGTGTCTGTTTCAAAATCTAGATCATTTGGAGAAAAAAAGGACAAAAATCTCCTAACTTCATCATCATCATCATCAACCCATTATGTCCCCACCGAGGGGCACGGGTCTCTTCCCTGAGGAAGGTATAGGCCATACTCCACCACGGGGGCCAAGTCCGGATTGGTGGAGGCTTGTAGACTAGTGGCTCGTCTACTGTCAGAAGTTGTCAAGCCGCCCTAAGGCCTCTGACTTGGCTTAACGACTGCCATCTATCGACGGCAGCCGGCACCAACAGCTTAACGTGCCTTGCGAAGCACGGAACCGCTCGGAAAAATGCCACTAGCGTTAGGCATAGACGGCGACCCATCCATGCACTGAACGCGCCCAGTGTTGCTTAACCTTCGTGATCGTTTTTAAGATCACTCAGGCAGCCGGGGCTACGAGCGATTTACCTATTTTTTGAACTGCGCTTCTTTCAAGCTTATTATATCTTCAGGGGTCTTATTATAGAAACATATGCAATGCCCCATAATGGATTTATTAACCTTCGCTAGCCTAAATCTCGGGAAAGAAAGTTTATCTTTATTTCTAGTATTTACATTGTGTTGGCTACCTGCAGTTTTAAAATTACTGATATTTTTCCTGGCGTCCATAATATTCTCATAGATATACTGACTAGCAACTGTCAGGATGTTAGTTTCTTTATAGAATTGTCTTAATATGGATGCAACAGCTTACCTCTTTAGGGGCAAGTTTCCACCCTTTCAATAAAGCCTACTGCCTACTCAAACGTCACCTATCATTTGTTCAGGTACCCTTAATTAATAGATTTATTATTTATTTATCCCTTTTGAACATTATCACTTTGAAATAGAGTCCAAAACCTATGAAAAAAATTATACTAGAAAGGGCATTTACATATTATTGTCATGTAATTGTTAAAGAATTACATTACATAAACTCACAGTATGTTAGAGATAGTTTTAATCAAGCGTTGATTTATTTTATAAGTAGTGTTGTTAATTTTAGAATAAGTTACAATGGGGCTGACATGCGTTCATAAGGTGCCCAAGCCCCTAAATAAAATAAAGATAAAAAAAAACATAAACTCACACCTGTATCCCGCAGGTGACCTGTATGCCACTTGCCATGATCTGGACCTATCCCTTTTGCTTCATCAACCTTGATTCAAACGATGGTGTCGGATACTTTTTATCTTTAAAAGAATTATTCCTACTGATCACATGTATCTTTCCTTATTCAAGAACTCCAGGAGCTCCAAGCCATAGTCAGCAAGATGTCGCTGGAAGTGATCTGCGCCTGTGTGCTTCCATCTCTAGGTAAGTATGAAACATAATTGTTTAAAATAAAATAAATAAATATTTCTTTATCCCTATTTGGGAAGAGAAACTACAGTTAAATATAAATAAACATTTACCGTTAAAAGGGGTAGAACATTGGACTCGGAAGGGAGAGACCCAGGTTCGATTCCCAGTGCGGGTTGACTTTGTTTTCTAAGCTGTGTACATTAGTGAAGTTATAGTAGCAATACCACTCACTAACCGTGAAGGAAATCATCGTGAGGAAACCGGAAATGTAAAGGAGTGTTTGGGCTATTCACATACCTCAGCACTTGAAATCGCCAATCCGCGGTGGGCACGCGAGGTGATAAAGCCCATACTCTCTCTCTCTCTCTGAGAGAAGGCCCTACAGTGGGACGTATATAGGCTGCTTATGAAACATTCACCCACCAGGCCTCTGCTGTGCAGAGCTGAGCCAGCTGGTCCGCAACGCCCGCCTCAACATCACTGTTTTATTTGTAACCTCCATCAAGTCACAGTTTCACCACTATTTTATTTTATGTAGCCGATATAGGTCCCACTGTAGGGCACAGGCCTTCTCTCAGAGAGAGAGAGAGTATGGTATTAATTACCACGCGTGTCCACCGCGGATTGGCAATTTTCTATCACTATAATAAAAGTTGCATTCACCCCGCAGGACTCCGCTGGTCAGAGCTAAGCCAGGCGGTGCGCAACGCCCACCTAAACATGACCGCTGGCAGCGTGGCCCGCATACTGCGCGCTCATGTCGCCAACACGCGCAGCAGCGATGAGCTGGGACTAATTCTGAAGCAACTAACTTTGCAGCGTGAGTGTGAAAAAAGTTATAGATTCGCTGAAAACGCTGAAATTCGGTCAACAATAAATAAATTTATTAACTAAGGGCCAATTTTTCAATAGTCAGATAAAACTTAACTGGAGAATAAATTGCGTGCTATCGCTCGCTGTCTAAATCGTGCGACAAGACAGTGACAACATCCACTTGAGTTTGGTCTGACTATTGAAAAAAATTTTTAAATAAAAAATAAAAACCGACTTCGGAACACTACAGCACTAAAAAGTTACAAATAATTGAAATAATTAGAACACTTCTATTATTTATGTACAATGTAGGTATTGTAGAAGTATAATTTGGAGTCGATGCCCAAAATATATGTGTTGGCTATGAAACTGGCCACTACAAATTATACTTCTACAATACCTACATGTATAAATACTTCTAATTATTTAAATTATTTGCAACTTTTTGGTGCTGTAGTGTTTCGAAGTGGTTTTTTATTCTATTTTTTTTATTTTTCTATTTTTAGTGGGGGAGCGGGAGAAAAATAAACAAGTCCCTTATAACCATTATTTACCCCACTTAATTCGTTGCTTTAAAATTTGATGTTCTAAACTTCCATCTCCGAAAGTCTTCACCAGAACATCACTAAATTAACTTGGGACTACTTTTACGCTATTTTATAAAACATACGGATATTACTAAAGGCTGTGCCCCATTAGGCCTCATTTACTGCTGTCCATTGAAGAGTTTCGTCTCCATCTCTGAAAGTCTAAAAATCCACTGATGGGCTTTCACGTCAACCACACCGTTCCTTGGCCAGTCTCAGCAATGTCACTTCAATGGTTCGAGTCTGGGACACGTTTCGTAAAACTACAATAATTCATAGTTTATTATGACAATACGATGTATATGTTTCTACTTGTTAATCTGTGGATTAATCGGCTTTGGAGTTTAGATATGCCGAATTGTCATAGTAAACCATCAATTGTAGTTTCTATTCTATGAAATAGAGCCAAGAGGCCTAGTTCTAGGGTTGGCGGAATAAACCACATGAGTCAAATTGTCATTAAATTATTGTTATATACGGCATAAATCAGTTTGCTTAATTTTTGTAAAAAAACATGCATGTTCAATTATTTGTTCACAGCACTCCATTAATGTAATAAAGGTGACCAAAAATGTTAACAGTAATTTTATAATTGGCTCGTTTCCCTGCATCAAAAAATGTATAACGTCGCCCTAATTCTAATAGGTAGTATCTCATTTTTGGACGAAACTGACTTTTTGGGTGTTTTGGATAGAGTTGACAAAACTACATCGTTCTCTTTCGTTACTATTTAAGCTTTGTATGAAAAAAAGAGAGATAAAAGACTTGACGTAATACGTCGCATCTCGAATCACGGAATTATTAGTGCGAATATGCAGTAACTCATCATTCGCCATACTTAATTGACGTTTTGCAGATCGCTGCGTCATAAAAGTGTTTTATATTTGGATTCATTAGCATTTAAGGTAAGTAACAGATAGTAATTTGTAATTTATATTCTGAGCTATGTTTTCTGATATTATTTAGGCACAACATTGTCTTTATGGGGTAAAAAAATGTGTTTAAAAATTACTGTTGAGATACTACTTTTTCGAATAAATTTTTTGAGACTTAGTATTGAGTTAATTCTTATTGACACTAATTTAAGAACAAATTTTGTTTCTAGTTTTTTTCAGTTTCGCGAAATTTTGTCTTAATTAAACATTTTAATATTTTTTTTTAATATTATTTTTTTCATATTAAACTTTGTATGCTTTTACTTTTTTTTTGCTTTTTAATCTTTTCACATATCTACGTGCAGGTCTAATTGTCATCAAAATGGACATTTTTCAATCGGATTCCGAAGATGATCAGGAAATTTTAAAAGCATTGAGAGAGTGGCGTAACAGTTACTGACACTAAGAAGAAACCTATCATAAAGAAAAAATCCAGTATACAAATTTTAGAAGATGTTGTAATCTATACCGAAGACATCCCGGACATCAGCCTGTATGAGATTAGGATGGTCCTGAAACAGCTCAAGAATAACAAGGCACCAGAAGGGACGGAATCACATCAGAGCTCCTGAAAGCGGGTGGAACACCAGTACTTAAAGTCCTTCAGAAGCTCTTCAATTCCGTTGTGCTCGAAGGAAAAACGCCAGAAGCATGGAACAGAAGCGTGGTGACGCTGTTCTTCAAGAAAGGGGATAACTCTCTATTGAAGAACTACCGACCCATCTCGCTTCTGAGCCATGTTTATAAGCTGTTTTCGAATCGTCTCGAACGCAGATTTACTGACTTCCAGCCTCCCGAACAAGCCGGTTTCCGAAAGGGCTTTAGTACCATAGACCACATCCACACGCTGCGGCAAATTATACAGAAGACTGAGGAGTATAATTTGCCATTCTGCTTAGCGTTTGTGGACTATGAGAAAGCCTTCGATTCGATCGAGACATGGGCAGTGCTCGAGTCTCTCCAGCGTTGCCGTATTGACTGTCGGTATATCGAGGTGCTGAAGTGCTTGTACAACAGCTCCACCATGTCCGTCCGAGTACAAGAGCAGAATTCGGGGGTAATTTCATTGAGAAGAGGCGTGAGACAGGGAGACGTTATCTCTCCGAAACTGTTCACGAACGCACTGGAAGATGCCTTCAAGCTTCTGGAATGGCAGGGACGCGGCATCAATATCAATGGCGAGTACATCACGCAACTTCGATTTGCCGACGATATAGTAGTCATGGCAGAAACGATGGAAGACCTCGGCACAATGTTCGAAGACCTCAGTCGAGTTTCCCAACGGGCCTTAAAATGAACATGGACAAAACGAAGGTCATTGTCGAACGCCCGTGTTTTGCCCACCCCAATAACATCGGGGAACTCAATTCTCGAAGTTGCAGACGAATACATCTACTTAGGACAAAGTCCAACTAGGCCGGTCCAACTTCGTGAAAGAGGCCAATCGTCGAATCCAACTTGGCTGGGCAATATTCGGGAAACTTAGAAGAAACGTCTTTTCGTCCAATATACCTTAATCGCTCAAGACAAATCTATACAACCAGTGTGTGTTACCAGTGATGACTTATGGCACTGATCTCGCACCATAGGTCTCATAAGAAAGCTCAAGGTCACGCAACGAGCTATGGAAAGGGCTATGCTCGGAATTTCTCTACGAGATCGAATCAGAAATGATGAGAACGAAAGTCGTCGACATAGCCCAGCGGATTAGTAAGTCGAAGTGGCAGTGGGCGGGGCACATAGCACGCAGAACTGATGGCCGATGGGGCCGAAAAGTTCTCGAATTGAGACCACATATTGGCAAGCGCAGCGTAGGACGACCAGCCACCAGATGGACAGATGACCTCATGCAAGTGGCAGGAAGACGCTGGAAATCCATAGAGGAGGCCAATGTCCAGCAGTGGACTTCTTGTGGCTGAATGATGATGATGAATTATTAAGAACAGAATACTTTAAAACTTAAATATGTAGTGCTGTTTTTTAAAATTTAATAAAGATTTTAGTGATAACATGTATTTAATTTTCAGTGCGAATTAGTAGTAACTCAGTGAAATAACTATGCTAATAAAGCTCATCTCATATATTACACTATCTGTAAGAATTAATGTTTTTTGCATAACAAATTATGACATCTATTTAATTTTTAATATCATGTTCAGAACTTACCTTTTATTGTTTTCTAACAACTTGTAAGAAAAAAACCGTAATTTTAGCCTCCTCAAAAGTCGTCAAAATTGAGATACTACCTATTAGAATTAGGGCGACGATATGTGCTTTAGTCCGCCGACCCTAGAATTATGCGCACAAAATCCTGTCGGGATCCTGACGTTTACGTTACCAATTAGTATGAAATTCGACAGTTAGACGATTGGAATCGTTCAGGTTTTGCTGCGCGGAATATGGGTGCAGACGACTCCTTCGAATTCCATTTGAGCCCAGGAAGACGCGAGCACATTCAGATAGGTTATACAAAAACGCTGGTGCAATAAACGGCCTTAAAACTACATTGAACTGAGATCATAGAACAAAAACATATTTCAGTTCCGATGCGTGCGTGCGTGCGTGCTTGCGTGCGTGCGTGCGTGCACGAGAATATAGGAGCTGAAGGAGAATTTCCCCCGCAGAGGTGGCTTCGTCAACCAGCCGAGTTTGGCGCGCAGTGAAACTGCTCGAGCCGACATCGGAGCCCGAACCGGCGCACGTGTGGGGCCGCGAGTTGCGCGCTCGAGTGCTACGGGCGGCGCGCCGTTCTCAGCGCGATCACGCCAGGGTTGAGGTGAGAGGAACCTGATATAATAATGACTGCCTCGTTGGTAGAGCCGTTAAGGCGCTTAGCCACCAAAGTTTGTAGCGGCTCGAAATTTCGCTGATGCCTGCACTTGCCCATTAGCTCAGTTGGGAGAACGATGGCGCGGTTAGCCAGAGGTCGCGGATTCAAGTTTTTTAATATTGTATAGCTACATAAACCATTACATAACATATACAGATCATCATCATCATTAGCCATTTGACGCCCACTGCTGGACATAGGCCTCCCTCATGGTTTTCCAAGTTTCCCGTTCTTGTGCCGTCCGCATTCAGTGGGCGTGTTTATCCATATACAGATAAACATATACAGATAAATAACTACCTATGCAATAAATGGCATTTGCCCAGCAGTAGGACACAACCATGAATAATCCGGCACTATGATGCTGCTAATTAAAGAAAGGAATTGGAGAACTATTTGTTTATCGGTCTTACAATAATGCTGTTCAATTATTTGAAGAAGAAGGATATTTATTATAAAATAAGCAGATAAGTAACATAATATGCCCATCAGAAAGTTTTAATACTTTTTTTTTTCTGTACCTACCCTATTATACGCGACACTGCAGGGCACAGAGAGAGCGTATGGGCTTAATTACCACGCGTGCCCAGCGCGGATTGGCTAATTTAAGCGCTGTGGTGTGTGAACACCAGACACTTGCGTTTCCTCACGATGTATTCCTTCACGGTTAGCGAGTGGTATTGCCACTATAACTTCACAAATGTAACTTAGAAAACTAAGTCAAAATTTAATAGCTACTTCTTAATAAATAATCGCTGCTGTGTAATTATTATTATTCAATACTTTTATTGCACTTAACCTAATGTACAATACGGCGGACTTAAAGCATTTTCTACCAGTCAACCGAAGGAGGTGGAAGAAAGATTGGTTGGTGTGCAAAAAGGAGAGGGGGTAATGTAATGGGTAATGGATATAATGTCTTAATATTATTATTATTAAATCCTTTATTGCATTTAAAACAGGCAGTTTTGCACATAGGTGAGCTTAATGCTACTTAGCATTATCTACCAGCTAACCTAAGTTACGGTCTTATTTATAAAAAAACACGATTCCTTAAAACGCTGATCAAAATAGTCTGTGGTTTAGATTTTACAAGGAAAAGTCGGAACCACAGATTAAATAAACTGCCTCTTAACAGTGCTTTGGAGGAATCGTGTTTTTATAAATAAGGTCGATAGTTTTTAAGAAGAAGAAGAAGAAAACCATTTTTGCCGTGGGCTCTAAAAATCACTATTATCATGATTGTGAGATTGTATACTTAATTTTTTGCAAATTCGATCTGTAGAAAAAGATATGATTTTTTCCGGATGGAGCTAAAAAAGAAAAAAAAACCAGTGTATTAACATAAATCGCGATGTGTCCCTGTTGCTGGAAAAGTCAGCTGGCTCAGCGTTGTGCTGAGGGTATTCGCCCAAAGCGCTGATTTTCCGCCAGTGCCTGTCCGTCTCACAAATATGCTAGGGTCGAGTGCCGTGCATACCATTAATACACAGTTAAATAAGTGAATAAATAGACGATTAAATATATAAGTTTTCATACACGTAGAGTTTTCAAATGCCGTGTATACAGGGCCGTCTTTCACCTATACGAGGCCCTGGACACATTACGAAAATGGAGCCCGTACAATCTTGACAGATCCTCTAGATATCTTCCTGAGATACGCATACTGCGATCGCCAACCCGCCTACCAAGCGTGGCGATTATGGCAAAACCCCTCATGGTTATGAAAACCACAAGGGAGGCCTATATCCTGCAGTGGGCGTCGAGTGGCTGATGATGATAATGATGAATATGACGTAAAACATATTTTGTATAATTTTTGTATGTACTTTCCCAATAAATGTCGGTTATCGTTTGGTGATCTGGCAGGATCAAGGGGGCCCTGGGCACGTGCCCAGAGTCATCATCATCATCAACCCATTATGTCCCCACCGAGGGGCACGGGTCTCTTCCTGAGGAAGGTATAGGCCATACTCCACCACGGGGGCCAAGTCCGGATTGGTGGAGGCTTGTAGACTAGTGGCTCGTCTACTGTCAGAAGTTGTCAAGCCGCCCTAAGGCCTCTGACTTGGCTTAACGACTGCCATCTATCGACGGCAGCCGGCACCAACAGCTTAACGTGCCTTGCGAAGCACGGAACCGCTCGGAAAAATGCCACTAGCGTTAGGCATAGACGGCGACCCATCCATGCACTGAACGCGCCCAGTGTTGCTTAACCTTCGTGATCGTTTAAGATCACTCAGGCAGCCGGGGCTACGAGCGGTGCCCAGAGTGCCCAGTGGGAAAGAGGGGCTTGTGTGTATACCTTTAATAGGCATAATCGCTAGCCCCGAGTCACATTTATTATAAGGTTTGTCATTTTTTGCTTGCTGTTGGTATCTAATTAATAATCCAAAAAAAAAAACTTCCAGGTGCACTCGCAGAAGATCGGCGACTTCGTGTTCCTCAGCGTACAGCGAGTGACGGTGGCTCGCGCTGGCACGCCGCTTTACGTGGCTGCAGCCGCGAGCCAGCCGCTAGCCTTCGTCACCAAACTGGGGGGCAGCCTGCTTCAGTCCGTCGTAGAAGGTGCGTGTGCCATTGAAAACTGAAATTACCTTCATATCTAAGTGAACTAGATTATACTAGAACTGAAAGCTTAATTGAAATGAAAACCTAACGTAAATTCACTTGTATGTTACCTAACCGAGCGATAACAGCGGCAGATAGACCTTTTGTGGTTTTCGCCCGCTGGTGGAATAAGTTAAAGTTTACCTTGTGCCGGTATGAAACTATATAAAAAAAACTTATATTAACTTACCATCATGTACACACACGCGCGCGCGCATGCACGCACGCACGCACGCACGCACGCACGCACGCACGCACACACACTTTTGTAAACTGTTATTATTACCTAGTTTAAACATCTAGTACATAAGATGTAAATTACGAAAATACATAAAAATGAGGTAACAAACAACTGCTGCTGTAACTGAGTTATTTCAATAAATATTATTTTACTTTACATTTCATTATAAACTTAGCTCAAACAAATTATCTCATATTTCCCCAGGTCTCGGCTACAAGAAGCACCAAGATGCAGATCTCTACGGCAGAGACCTCACGTCCCTACTCCGTATAATGGATCGGACTTGGAACGTCAACGTCAACCAACTGACCGAGCAACTGGAATATAACCCCAAGCCAGTCATCACTAAGAACGGCATTGACTACACAAACAAAACCTACAACGAGACTTACGTGGACTCCGTAATAGGGCCTGACCCACCGTTGTTGAATAACCTGGACATTAAATCTGAGAAGCCATTCTTCGATCCGTCTCGGTTGAATAAAAACATGTCGGTGTGTATGTCAGTGAAAAGTGACGATGTGGCACGAACGCTGAAGAACTGGGTGGCTGTGAAGGCTATACCCCCTACGTCCGAGCTGATCACCATATTCCATCAGCTTCGGACTAATAAGTTTACGTATAACAGGGAAGATGAGGAGTGAAATGGTACATCTATAGTTAGTTAGTTGAGATTTCCGCACTTAGCCTCATAGTTTTTTATTTTATTTGTTAGGTACACCAACAATAAGCACGCAAACATAACAGAGCTTATAATAAATGTGACTTAGGGCTAGCGATTATGCCAACTAAAGGTACTCGTATACACAGCATTTGTAAACCCTACTTTTATGAAAACTACGACATTTAGGACGGTACTTGGGTACATAGGTTTAAATAACATTCAAAATGTTGTAACATAGCGATAGTACAGTTTTATGCATGCAATTAAGGAATTTTATACAATTCATTTTTCAGATTTTAGGAATTAATTTAGACTTAAATGTGCCAAGGCTGTCGTGATAAATATACAAATTTAATTTACTCCAGCAGAGGCGGCTCGTGACTTTATTTTATGGGTGTTCACAAAAAGATTGAAAGTCTTGCTAGTTGGGCAACTTGTTCGGGTTTAAACACACGCGTAAAAGTTTTAGTTTTTGAAGCACATTTTTGTGTCAGGGCGAGTTCAGGCCGTGGTGGCCCCTTTGATTTTAGGTCAAGACGCTTTTCTAGTCTTTTCATAGTTTTTAATATAACATACATTGTATTGTTCCATTTTCAGCACAAATAACGCACAGAAACTAATTTAAATAGCTGAATAACACAAAACTGTCGTAGATATTCGCGCGAAAAGTGATCGACTGACTTGATGTGATTACTTGATTAGATTGGTGGGACGCGTTTGTTTGTTTACTAAGATCGGCAACAGCTCAAAATTAGCTGCACTGTGCGTGCACCGTATTGTCACCTCGCACCATTTGGCAACGTAGCGCATGAGCGGCGCTCCAGATTAGGCTCATTTCTCATATGAAATCTTTTGTTTCACGTACCGGGCCGTGCCAATGTTTCTCTTTCGCACTCATTGAATTTAGTACTAGGCATTGTACTGAATTTCGTTTCATAGGAGCGCAATCGCTGGCGCTCCACTCGGTAACAACTTGACACATTTTAACTTCGTACGTAGTTAATTATTTCTAGTAAACTACTATAATGTGTGTAGGTCTTTGTGTGCATAGGTTTAAAAAATTATAGGTGGTAGCAGATAAAATTTTGCTTTTTTTATTAAGTAATATACTTAATTTTTGTGGGAGTGCACTGCACCAGCGCTCTATAAGACGAGCCGCCTCTGTACTCCAGCACTCATTGTAAGTTCGGAGCATTCGGTGCATTGACGCCTACGTTAGGTCTGCAGATAGGTAAAGAGAAAACGGCTGACTGTTTCAGTCGGGAGTTAGGTCTCGGAACTCTAAAATCAATATGTTCAAGTAAATCCTCATAGTTGGGTCATTGTACGTAGCATACACTGAGGTGTGTAAAAATCTCAGATACTAGGGTTTCCTCACTATGTTTTCCTTCGCGGTTAGCGAGTGGTATTGCTACTACAACTTCACAAATGTACGTAACTTAGTAAACAAAGTCATTGGTGACATGCCGGGATTTGGCGCCACGATCTCCCGAATCTGAGGCCGGCGTTCTACCGCCGAGGTACCACCGTAAATTCGGCCACTTAGGGCCTTCGCCCACGGCGACTTTTTTAGCGATGCTGTCGCGCGTTCGCATCGATACAGTCGCGATGCGGGCGCTAGTTGTGTGCCCTCGCCCACCGTAAACACGATTCAGTCGCGATGCAAACGCGATACCGTCGCGATGCAAATGCATTCAGTAACGGAACCAAAATGCCTGCGATCGCTACAGTTGCAAGATGGACTCCGTTGGACCGATGGACAACAGCAGTCTCGGTCTCTCTGTGTTGCACTACTCATGCGCCACCCTTCCTCCGTTCTCCTTCCGATGTCTTCCCATACGCTCGCGCGTTTGCATCGATACAGTCGCGATGCTGTAGCGCGTTTGTCATCGCTTCTGCAGCGCGTTGTAAATGCGACTAAAGCGCGTTCGTAGCGTTTACGAAACGCGCGACAGCATCACTACAAAAAGTCGCCGTGGGCGAGGGGCCTTAGGTAGCCGTAAAATTCTTCTTACAGAAGTAAATTTAAATGGCTAGGTATTTAATTACATTTCAAAATTGAAGTCTGTCCACTAAGATGGTCAATGTAAAATAAAAGGCGATGTGGATTTTACAAATCTCTTTTTCATTTTATTTTTAAGAATTCGATCACAACTTTCCATCAACATCAACAAAAATCTTCTTTTTTATTTTACAAATTGTATTTTGTACATTTCCGCTGTTTCGGTCTTGGCTAAAATTGCTGTTCCTCCCTAACTAATCTTTACATGGAAATACGTTAACTATACAAAGCCGTCCAATCGGTTACAAAAGACAAGACTGTCCAGGGGCGTGTTTCATAAAACTAGAATTCGTACTTTGTTATGACAATTCGAAGTACATTGCGTAGTAGTCTTCCTTGTTAATCGGTGGCCTTACGGCTACTAGCGCCAAGTCACTGGATAAGTAAGTAGGTAAATAAAAACATACTTATCCACGGATAAACGAATAGATAGCTGATGGACATATTATAAAATTCATACAATTTATCTGTGGATAGCTCTGCAAATGTCATGGAGCAAGATGTATTTGGATTTGTTCACTGGATAGAGTTACCCCTGGTTAAACGGATAGATAGGGCTGTCATATAGCGTTGACGCTATCCAGCCCTAGGCTGGCCAGATAATGGAAAGTTTTCTTTTTGACTATTAAAGCATATGAACCTTTACAAGCTTGCACTTTACTCAGTTGAGTAGCCACGTAACTACGTTACGGGCTACTTTGCAACAGAAATTCAAAGGTTGCACTGCTGTCGATTTTACACATATCATATCATTCCCAAAACTCTCGTCTTGTCTTACGTAAGATGAGTGGAATCAGTGAAAAATATCGTTTATTTGGAAAAAATACGAGCACAGTCTTTAGAAACTACAAAATCTGGCAAGAATTTATTTTCAACAAAAAATATTTCGATTGTCAATAAGTTCACAATTTTTATGCATATCTACTATAATAAACCAAATGTATCTTCACGACTAGAAACCAAAAAGAAAATCACTACACATGATTCTGTTAGCATAAATACGAACAGAACCGAACACAATACATGATAATTAATAACTACAAATAACTATTTATTCCAATTCAAATAACAAAATATCCCTGTACCAAATCTCGTCAAACTAAAAAAACTTCGTGGATCAGCAGAGAGGCTCCACGAGGTTCCACAGCGCCACCAGGGGAAAGCAATGGAGAACTTGCGCTAAAAATGTTTTAATAGAATAGGAGAGGACACGTAAAAAGACAAATAAACGTGGTATTTTTTTCTCTGCGACTAATACTTTTTCTAATATAACCAGTCGAAAAGTCAATATAGTCGCGTGGTACTAACACGCGCCATACAAATCGACTTAGACTATGACAGTATCTTACGTTTAGCGTACACTCTTATAACAAAATGTTCATAATTCAATGACAAAACGAAATCTAATAAGTTTTGTTATTAGAGTAACTTTATTTTTCACATATTTGGTGACCACGAAAACACAATTTTTTTTTTTATTGTTTTTTTGTGGTATAAAAGCAATGTCACTCCAATCTCAGTTAGGCGCAAGTTCCCCATTATATCTTCATTTAGGGATCGTTTTTGCACAGTGTCTTTCTGTTCTCTGGAACATGTTTATAGTGATTTTTGGGACCCACGACCGAGAACCTGGGACTAGATAGCATTAATGCCGATAACGGCCGTTTTTGGAACGCACGACTAGCGTCGCCGCACTACCCAGGCGAGACCCAGGCAGAGGTCCTAAAAATCACTGTTAACATGATAGAAAGAATAGAACGACTTCCAAAAACGATCTGTAACAGAAGATGTTTTGCCATTGGAGCCTTTAAGGGTTTGTATGACGTCGGTAGTCGCTTGCACATTGTACAATTTTTATTTATTGTAAAAGTATACATTACTTTGAAAAATGTAGGAAACATGCGCTAGAAATAAAAATCACAGACATTTTAGATGTATCTAACTGTCATGCACTAATCCTGTTATTTATAAAGACACGATTCCTTTAAGAAACTCCTGAAATGCAGTTTAAATAGTTTTGTTGGAGTCGTGTTTTTATAGATTCGACCCTAAATCTCGTGGCGCAGTGTTTGTTATCGAACTCCTCCGAAACGGCTTCACCGATTTTTATGGAATTTTTCGTGTATCTTTGGTAGGTCGTAGGCTAATTAATATGGCTAAACAATGTTTTCCAAGTCAGCTAGTATGTATATAAAAATTTACGTGTGTCTAAATGTCAGTAATTTTATTTCCCAGTGCCTATGTTTCCTACGTGTGTCAAAAGTATACTCGGATAACTACATACCTATATACTGACAATTAAAAATTATAGAATTTGCGAAAGGGAATACCGACATCAAACACGCTTGTTGTTTACAAAATTATTCCCGTAAAACATTCTTCATATGTAATGCATTTTATTTCAATAGTCAGTGGTACAGTATTTCCCTTTACCATAGACTATTAACTAGTCTGTGACCGTCTTTCCTTTTACCACAGACTATTTAACTAGTCTGTGATCGACCTCGCTTTTACAACAGACTATTTAAACAGACATTTGAGAAGTGTTTTAGAAAAATCGTGTTTTTTTTTAATAAGACCGGAAATGGACCGTAGGCAGTCACACAGAATAACAAAAACGTAATAATTCTGTACAGAGCAGTGCTGTCGCACCTTATTCCGCATCAATCGAACGATCCAAATATTTAAAATCTGCTAGTTTAAGAAGCCATGGTTTATGAGTCCTCTAAAAGCCTAGTTGTCCGTTGGAGTGGAAACCGCTCCACAAATGCTCTTTTTTGATAATAGTCAGTCTACCAAACAATCGCACTACCATGTAAATTTTATAGAACTACAATCATAGTTTATTGTGACAATTCGATGTACCTACATTGCAAGCAGGAAGATTCGGATTCATAAAGTATGTGCATCCGGTTGTCATAGTCTAATATAAAAAAAGTCGTGTCACAGTGTACCGAAACGGCTATACCGATTTTTATGAATTGTTTTGTATATTTGGCAGGTCTGAGAATAGGTCGCAGGCTAATTGACACGAGAAAACAACGTTTGCCCTGTCAACTAGTCTACTGTGAATTGTAGTTTTATGAAACGCGGTTCAGTGCTAATTAAGTATGATGAACACAGCGCGAGGCGTCCAGTTAAATTGCACGTGTTGTATCATTAGAAAGCGATTGGTTAAGAGACTAGCGTCAATAAAACTATAGGCGTAACTATAGGCTGGCAGGGCTGGCAAAATGCCACGGGCCCCCGACCTGAGGGGGCCCACGAACTATGAGGCCGCGAGCTCACAAGTAACATTTTTAACAAAAAATTCTAACAATTATAATGTTTACATATGAGTACGTCAAATGAGAATAAAGTGCATGCTATCACTGTCTAAATCATACGACAAGACAGTGACAAGATCAGTTTTATTCTCCAATTAAATTTTATATGACTATTGAAAAATCCGTCTAGGGCCAATTTTTCAATAGTCAGATAAAACTTAACTGGAGAACAAATCATACGACAAGACAGTGACAACATCAGTTTTATTGAAAAATCCGGTCTTACTTGTTAATCTGTGGGCTATGCACTGCTCGTCGAATTGTCATTGTAAACCATGAATTGTAATTACATGAAATTATGTCAGACAGAACTGTCAGAAAAAGTTTCCTATTTCAACACATGATATTGGCGGAATTTACTGTGCTAGTCACGCACAGTACAAGTGCCATACAAAACAAGAATATATATATCCTCGGAAATGTGACAATTCAGTAAATTGAGGCTTTGCTTATCATGCAGATATTCCATAAGAAAACGTTATTTATATAGAAAACAAGATCAATCCATTATTAACAACGCCTTAAATTAAAAATAGAATAGGTATGATTTAACATAATAAACAATCTTACTCCAATAAAGGATTTTATACTATACTCATTTTGCACTAATAAGGAAAATAATATTTTGAATCGTTTTACAAATTATTAAGGAACCAAAATCACAAACATTCAAAGAAGCCTTATTCCATCCATATTTCTAATGAAATAAAGTATGTAAAAATATTATGTAGTATTACCTACAAACATTATGTAATATTATATTAAAAATATTATGTAATATTATATGGATTATAATTATAATCCACACAAACAAGGTCCCCAATATTTTCAAAGTGCCACTCATAATTCAATGGAACACCATTTTTGTATCATAATTACAACTAAAGAAACAGGAAGAACAAAATTCCAAACTTACTTAGAATTGCACGGAAAAACTTAAAATCTAAGCAATGACACGTCAAGAGATCATTGTCAATTAATCAATAATCAAACATGAAAAAATAAATACCTATATCTCATTTCATTCAGCTGTAAATATTTTTATGCCTCACCCGGCCAAAAAGCGGGTTTTTCCGCACGCTACGCGTACGGGAAAACCCATTCTGAGGCCAAGTGACGACATAAAATTGTGTACACAACACGGACCGTAAAATAAAAAGCCCTCTATCGCATATTTATGACTTCTTAAACTTCTGCGATATCGGCCTTTCTTTATTTTACGGCCCTAGTTGTGTAATGTACTATTTTTACACTATCAAGGTCAAGAATTGTTAAGGCTATTCCTACGTGGAGCAGGCTGTCTCGCTCGCACAATTAAGCATTTTTAAATAATGTCAAAATATGAGTAAACTTTTTATAAATATGGGGATTTGATGCATAATTAAATGATGGTTTCAAATTAGATTATATCAGATCATGGAATCCAATTTTCTCAACCAAAAACTTAGTACAGGAAAATATTTCTTGAATGTTCGAAATTTTATTATCTATCGAACCCTCGGACCACATTTATCAAAATGTATACTCATTGTATTACAATCCCTAAAATTATTCAATCGTGCGAGCAAGAACCCCCTGGATTGATTATTTCGGTCCACGAAAGAATCAATCCAGGGGGTCTAAGGAGTAACATTAGAGCCACCGAGACAATAAATAAACATAAACATTTACATACAGGCACATACATTGCTTCTGGCCCCACACTAGAATACCCTGTGTCGTGGGAACCAGAAACAACGACATCACAAACATGTAAACATCCAAGACCTGGGATCATATATTTTTTCAAATAAAATTTGTAAAAAGTGTCAGCACAATCTCTCAATCATGTTACTAAGTGACTTTTAGGCCCACGGCCCTGAACCTGAGGTAAAAAACCTACGGCTAAATATCATTAACGCCAGAAACGGTCGCTTTTGGCATAAATGCTATCTTCAGTGCGTTCACTATAAGAAGTCCCCTGTCCAGTTTAATAATGTACTCTGTGCCCCTGTCATAGCGTGCAAACATGACGGTGGCAAGGGACAAGTTATAGTGAATGAACTGTAGTCCCAGGTTGGTGATCATAACTTTTTTTCGTGATCATTCGTGATCATATCTTCTGCAGCACTGGATGGGAAAATTAATTGGTATTTCTCATGCGGTAGAAAATTAGATTTTCTTTGTTTTTTCTTGTTAGTTTTTAAGATGAGTGTTATATGTGGGCCAAGCCAATTGTAGCCAAGGGAATAAAAGTTAAATAAATAAATATCTGTAAAAAAATATATGTTCTTTGTCGTGGGTCCTAAAAATCACTGTTAACATGATTGTGAGATTGTACTGATACTTTTTGCAAATTCGATCTGTAAAAAAAGATATATTTTATTCCTCGTTGTCGCTAGTGTTACTCCCTGGACCCTCTCAATAGGAGTTGATATTTCTCGAGCTAGGTAATGAGATGATTGGATGACCTAGGACAAGCGAACAACTTGACAGACATTATGTGTTTAAAACCCTATTTGGTTTTTATCAACAGTTTGTTGAAAGCCGAAAGAAATGCACTTCGTTTTTAAATAATTATGTTTAAAACAGAATGAAGTGGAATGGACCCTTCCTAGTTTTTAGGCCTTGAGAATTTCGTACCTGTATTTACCTCAGGGTCACGTGTCATGGAACTACAATTCATGGTTTACTATGTCAATTCGATGTACGTTGTACGTAAGCCGATTAAAAATTAGAAAGGCTAATTAATGGTCCTATTTTTAAAACAGGCTTTAACTCCGTCTTAAAGTGTTTTAGTTGGATCGACTGTTTGTAAATAAGACTCAGTCCTATTTGTAAAAAAATACGATTCCTTAAAACACTCCTCAGAGGCAGTTTAAATAGTCTGTGGTAAAGGGAAAAACGTAACCACAAATTATTTATACTACCTCTGAGGAGTGTTTTATAGGAAACATGCATAAGATCATAATTGTACTAATAGGCGAGGCAATGTAGGTACATCGAATTTTCATAATAAACAATGAATAGTAGTTTTATAAAACGCGGTCCAGAGGTAATTTTTTATTTTGAGCTTTATCTACTATACAAACACTAAAGATAGAATCCCTGATATGTGTTAAGTGTATGTACTTCTTCATACAGTGCATGTTGCGGTCAACAATATCAATAGGTCTTTTTGCAAAACGTCTAGTTTTTTTTTAGTAAAATACTGAAATAAAATTTTGACTAGGGCATAAATGGCAATTTAATGCGCTTACTCGCAAAAGTAACCGTCGTTAATAGCACCTTTGGATAAATAATATGTGCGTAATTAAATAACTTCAAAAACATGATGAAATGCGTGCTTTAAGCTACAATGTAATCTTAATTTTTGTATAAATAATTATATTTAATTTCTTTTCCAATAAAGCACGAACAATTTACTTATTTCTTCAGCACAGTTCTCTTATTATAAACGACACGTTGAACGTCTTATTTGCTAATAGAAAAAACGTTTAGATACTAAATTTAATTTAACTAAAGAGGTCAGTATTTGAATTGAAAAAATAATTACAGTTTTTTTTATTTCATAAAATATTAGAAAACAAACTGCCGAAAATGCTTTCAGCAATAGCATTATTATTAAAATTAATTGTAACAATTGAAAAACTGACCTCAAATATTTACATTACATTTATTTTTATAACGTTTTATGATCAAAGAGACTTCTGAAGCAATAAAATTAATAAAAAACGTTTCCCTTTCATTACATTATTTATCTCTTTTGTACTGAAAACGGCCGATACTAAAATTTTACTTTATCTAGAATATATTCTAGTGCTCTCCACCATTGCAAAAGTAGGAATTTTCCTAATATTTCAATATTTTCTTGAAAGTGGCAGATGCTATCCACACGATAACATTTTAGTTAGTAGTTGGAGCGCCTTCTGCCTAATCTAAGAATCACATACAGTCTGATCACAGTACTTTCAACCCTGCCTACAGCAGATACGCTCTTATTTGCGATGTCACAGGTAAGTGAGAGAAATATTTTTCATGTTTATTTAATGCTTTTTCAATGTACTGCAAAGGCACAGGCCTGTCAGAGAGAGAGTATGGGCTTAATTACCACGAGTGCCCACGAATTACGTCAATACAGCGCTGAGGTACAAGACCTCTGACGCTCAGGTTTCCTCACGATGTTTAATACTTACGACGATGCTTATTTATAAAAACACGATTCCTTTTAACACTCGATAAACGCGGTCTAAAATAATGTGGTAGAGACTTTACAAGGAAAAAACGTAACCACAGAATAAATAAACTGCCTCTGAGGAATGTTTTAGAGGAATCGTGTTTTCATAAATAAGATCGTAGATTTTTAAATAAAAAGGGATGGACTTTTCCACTTGCAGTCCACTGCACTGATAAGAAAGCTTTTCAAGGGTCTATGAACTTATTCAAGTCTGTTGTAATGTTACATCGATGGTGCATATTTTTTTAAATAACTAATAAATTGCAGGCATTTTTTATACAGCCAGCTCTTCGACTAAAACTGTGACATCACAAACAGAGCCCCATTTCACATACCGTTATTTTTCCTTTGCCCTTTTTTACTTCAATCTTTTTTAAAATACAAAGTACGCCGCACCATTTTAGTGCCTTCTGAAGATGGGCGTGAAAAAAACATATCTACCGGAACAGGGGAGGTTGTACTTGTCAATAGGCATAATTATTACAATTCGCTGTTCCATACTAAATGTGTTAAGCGAACTCTGTGCATAAAAGGCTATCATAACATGAAGGATTATTTAGAAGACAGACTTCTGGTATTCAAATAATATTAACGGGAACGATTGTGTTTAGTGTTGTGTAACTTTAAGTTGAAAACTCAGTTGATTAAGTTACGACGTGTTCTGAAAAGAATAAACGTGGAGTTTCTTTGTTAGCTTCTTCTCCGCATAACGTATTAGTTCTGAAACTAATAACTTTGACGTTCATTAGCTAAATATTTTGTTTTTATAGTGAACAAAT
Organism: Yponomeuta malinellus; assembly: GCA_947308005.1. Lineage (NCBI taxonomy): Eukaryota > Metazoa > Arthropoda > Insecta > Lepidoptera > Yponomeutidae > Yponomeuta > Yponomeuta malinellus. The sequence goes on from OX371023.1 coordinate 3,041,363, forward strand.
TTTTTGAGTTTGAGTTTACCAACCAACCAACCATTATTAGGCATTAAAATGTATGGAAGAGCTGATAGTTTTTTCAGAGATTTCCCGAAAGTAAAAGTTTCTAAGCCCCCCCCCCCCCCCTGCTTTGAGAGATCTGGACACTTACAAAATATTTTTTTCTTCAACGTCCAATCATAGATACCAATACTTTTATGCAACTCCAGTTAACTCGTCATTCTAATGAGACTTTCTCTCTGCCAGTACAAAATGAACTAAAATGCGAGGTACCTCGAGCCAGCGAACAAAATAAACAGGGTTATATTAAATGTGCTTGAAATACAAGATAACATTGTGCTTCTGTTTTTCGTCCCTAATAAAGAAAGGGAAACAAAATAGAGGTTTCGAATTACCTTATTAACTTTGAAATAATGTTTATAATTGTTTTATTTTCAACTTAACATAGGAGCACACTCGCGCACACCATAGGCTAAACTTTAAAATTAATATTTGGGGACCAAATAAAAATTCTCCAGATTAGAGACTTTTGTATTTTTGGGCCTGGCAACCCTCTGTACAGTCCAAATTCTCGCAGATCTGTTTTTTAAGTTCACTGTCTCGAAGAGAAAACTAAAAACAGAACAATTCTTCATCCAATTCCTAAAATCACCTTTTCACCATCTCAGCCGCCTATCATGGTCTAGCATTGACTATATCCTCGTTAGAAACTATAAATTACAATTTATCAAATATCTATGGCCAAAAATTCCTAAATTTATTCAGCTAGCTACACCCGGTCTTTACAAACGCCCTTACCAAAACGTGATTATCCCGCACGGCTCGGGAAGTAAAAAAATGTTATCACGTAATGGACGCGTAACTTTTAGCGGTACGCTTTCTACCTTTTGAGTACAATGCGCGTTGTTTCGAATTTGTTTTCTAAAAAAAATCAATTGAAGCAGGAAACGCGACGCTTTTCGATAATTTCTAAAAGTCGAAACGATAAGATTTCTCGAGAAGAAATGTTTGCTATGTGATATGAGATGCAGAAAAGTGTCGCATATTGTCTCATCTGAAGAAACTTTATCGAAATTTTAAAGCCCTGTTTTTTTTTAGAAAACGAATTTGTAATTTCCAAGCGCATTGCATTCAAAACATCGAGAGCGTAGCGGTGATTACATCCATTGAGTTGGGGCACCCCCAAAAATAATTTATATCCCACCAAATGTTTACGCACAAATGTTTACGGACAAATTACATTGTTTTGGTGTCCAACACCATACGAGCGTGATCCAGTTTAAACCGCTTTCGCTTCAGACTTACGGGTCTTGGGCCGGGTGATGCCTTCTGGGATCAGTATGTGAGTAATCGCCAAATGTCGCCTGAAAAGAAAAAAAAAGTATGTAAGCTAAACCAATTATAACAAAGGAACCGGGCTATGTCCTGCAGTCGGCGTCAAATGGCTGATGATGATTTGTATATAAAAATCTCGTGTCACAGTGTTTGTCATCGAACTCCTTCAAAACGGCTTCACTGATTTTTACGAAATGTTTTGTGTATATTTTGCAGGTCTGAGAATAGGTCGAAGGCTAATTTAACTAATATGGCAAAACAACGTTTGCCGAGACTGCCAGTAATGTATAAATTTTGTCATTTTAGTGACATTCGGCGTTCCGTCGACATGTCTTCGTATCTAGAGGTCGGAGAGTGGATTGGAAACGTTCATCATCATCAACCCATTATGTCCCCACCGAGGGGCACGGGTCTCTTCCCTGAGGAAGGTATAGGCCATACTCCACCACGGGGGCCAAGTCCGGATTGGTGGAGGCTTGTAGACTAGTGGCTCGTCTACTGTCAGAAGTTGTCAAGCCGCCCTAAGGCCTCTGACTTGGCTCAACGACTGCCATCTATCGACGGCAGCCGGCACCAACAGCTTAACGTGCCTTGCGAAGCACGGAACCGCTCGGAAAAATGCCACTAGCGTTAGGCATAGACGGCGACCCATCCATGCACTGAACGCGCCCTGTGTTGCTTAACCTTCGTGATCGTTTAAGATCACTCAGGCAGCCGGGGCTACGAGCGATTCGTAAAACGTTGGAAACGTTGCAATGTAAAATTTATATTCCAGCTTATGCGTTGGTAGCCCAGCGTTAGAACTACGACCTTAAATTCGGGAGGTCGTGAGTTCGAATCCCGGCATAAATTTGTTTTTTTTACTAAATCTACGACGATCGCGTAGCGCAGCGGTAGTGCATCTGCATACCATGCGAGAGGTCTCGGGTTCAAATCCCGGCTGGGGACAAAAAAAAACCCCAGGTCTTGGATGTTTACATGTTTGTGATGTCGTTGTTTCTGGTTCCCACGACACAGGGTATCCTAGTGTGGGGCCAGAAGCAAGGTATGTGCCTGTATGTTTATGTTTGTTTATTTGTGAAGTGTGTGTGTTTCAACCTCAGCGCTTGAAATTGTCAGTGGGCAGGTGGCACGCGAGGTGACTAAGCCCATACTCTCACTCCCACTCTGAGAGAAGCCCTGTGCCCTGCAGTGCAAAACAAAAAAAATGTACACGTAATGGTAAATTAATCCTTACCTTAATCCTCTCTCGCCACGGAAAGACAGACTGCACATATTACACTTTTTCGACTCCGTCGCCGTTTTCACGTTAACATTTATTACATCTGTACTTATCGTGTCAGTATCATTCTTCGATTTCGTCTGTACAGAGGCTGTATCCTGTTTTTCGTCTTTTTGTGTGTTCTCCACTACCCTTTCAGTTTTGGCCGACACTGGGGGCGGTATTGACTTAGTCTCTGGAGTTTCTTGAGGTTTTTCTGCCTTCGGTGTTGCTGGTTTCGGTTTAGTGTCTGAAATGAGATGGGGAAATTAAGCATTCATGTTGACATTTATTGCCCGTTGCATCCAAGTGACATTCAAGATTTAACTAACTTTGACTACCAAAATTGAAACAGAGATCGTGGGTTCCATTCCCAATGGAAGCCGCCGTGCTTGATTTGTATATTTGTGTTGTGTGGATGTTATTACTATTATAATTGTGCCAGCTACGGTGTACGTTCAGGTAGAGAACAGTGTCGGAGTCTGAACGCCAATTCAAGCATTCTAGTAACTTCTGTGATGTTAAAAAGTCGGTCGGCCTGTATATGGAAAATCCAGTTTTAGAAGAGGACACAAGTACATGTTTAGGGGAGGCCTATGTCCAGTATTGGACGAACGCAGGCAGATTGATTAATAATAATAATAATTATAATACTTAAATGCCTTATTCATTTTTTTGCTTCTTACTAAGTAAGTTAGTAAGTGGTGGTAGTCTAGTGGGTAGAACCTCGGACTCTGAAGTGGGAGAGCCAGGTTCGATCCCCGTTGCGGGCATGTACCTATGACTTGGTTTTCTATGTTATGTACATTTGTGAAGTTATAGTAGCAATACCACTCGCTAACGGTGAAGGAAAACATCGTGAGGAAACCTGAGTGTCTGAGCTATTCGCATACCTCAGCGCTTGAAATCGCCAATCCGCGGTGGGCACGCGTGGTGATTAAGCCCATACTCTCCCTGAGAGAAGGCCTGTGCCCTACAGTGGGACGTATATAGGCTGATTATGAAGTAAGTTACAGAGTGATATGAAAGGATGTTGCGTTTTTTTTGGACATGTGGAGAGGATGAAGGAAGAAATCTTTCTTTGTCAATCTTGACAAAACAAATATATCGAGCGAATGTGGATGGAAGGGCCGGTAAGAGACGACCCAGACGGACATACTTTGACCAAATAGAGGATGTATTAACAAAGGGCAAGATAAAAAGTACCCGAAACCGGCGTGCGTGCATGCAACGACTAATGAGTGTTGAGGAAGCGAAAGTGATCTGTCAGGATCGTAGCAAGTGGCAGTCCCTGGTCTCTGCCTACCCCTCTGGGATACAGGCGTGAGTTTATGTTATGTTTATGTTATGAAAGGATGTTGTTCGATTCGATAAATTAGTGGCCTACTGCGTTCGACCCGTAACGTGAGTAGGAGTAAGTGTAACCCTGGTCATCTCGCTAGGTTACCCTGTGTGGAGGAAACCAGTCATCATCATCAACCCATTATGTCCCCACCGAGGGGCACGGGTCTCTTCCATGAGGAAGGTATAGGCCATACTCCACCACGGGGGCCAAGTCCGGATTGGTGGAGGCTTGTAGACTGGTGGCTCGTCCACTGTCAGAAGTTGTCAAGCCGCCCTGAGGCCTCTGACTTGGCTCAACGACTGCCATCTATCGACGGCAGCCGGCACCAACAGCTTAACGTGCCTTGCGAAGCACGGAACCGCTCGGAAAAATGCCACTAGCGTTAGGCATAGACGGCCACCCATCCATGCACTGAACGCGCCCTGTGTTGCTTAACCTTCGTGATCGTTTAAGATCACTCAGGCAGCCGGGGCTACGAGCGATTCAGTGAAACGGACTTAATAATTAATGATTGATCTAGCTCACCTTTGATTCGTTCCCCGCCCACGCCATGTCCAGTCAGTATGACGATCTTCGGCACGCTAATGACGGCTTTTCTCTTTAGGAATAAATACACTCTGTGTCAAGCAGTGAAAGAATACAGGCTGATTTATATAGATCACCTTAGATCCGTTCCTTCGCCTCGCCCAGTCCAGTCAGCATGACGATCTTCGCCTTCAACGCAGTCGGGAAGCGGCTTGGCGGCTTGAGCTAATGGAAGTTCTAACTTATTACTATAATTTCAAACCAATTAATAAACTCACCCTTGATCCGTTCCTTGCCCTCGCCCAGTCTGACTGGAAGTCATTATGATGATCTTAGGCACGCCCATGACGGCTTGGCGTGCACTGCTATGCTTATATATAGAGCCCTGTCTAGTTTACATTTACTAAGATTTTGATGCAATAGATAAATTTATCTTTGATCCGTTCCTTGCCCTCGCCAAGTCCCGTCAGTGTGACGATCTGCGGCACTCCCATCACGGCTTTTCTCTTTAGGAATAAATACAGGCTACGTCCAGCAGTGGACGAATACACGCCTATTAATTGATCTAGCTCACCTTTGATCCGCTCCTTGCCTTCGCCAAGTCCCGTCAGTATGACGATCTTCGGCACGCCCATGACGGTTTCGGCGCAGTCGCCGCGCGGCTTGGCGTCCACAACTATGCGACTCAGCGGCAACGCCTCGTCACTGGAGCCCTCCGTGTCGGTGCGAGCTGACGGCTTTGGAACTCGCTTCTTGATCTTCTTGCGGAATCTGCGAGGTTCGCCACGTCTTCACATGAGATGGTGAGGTGTAACATGCTCGCACGCATGTGCGCACGATGTTCGGATGAAGTAATTAAAACACTACAGCTCACCAAAGGCAGAGAAAGAATTTAAACGGACCTTTGAATTCGATGAACCTAGGTATTGTAGAAGTAAAGTTTGGAGCTGGTGCCAAGTTACAAGGCCAGCACATACATTTTGGGCAGCGACTCCAAAATATATTTCTACAATACCTACTTCGAATTTAAAGGTTATATTATTTTAAATTGTTTCTCTGTTTTTAGTGCTGTAGTGTTTTGAAGTCGGTTTTTATTTTTATTTAAAAAAATATATTTCACGGTTTTTTGTAAATATCACTACGACTCCGGCAAATTGTGTTTTCCGCTAACAAATGCACGAGTCACTATAAAAAATACCCAAAACGCTTCAAGTGTGCGAAGAGTTCCCTCGATTTCTCCAGGATTCCATCATCAGATCCTGACTTGGTGACTATGGGGTGAAGTCTACCCTTTCAAACAAAAAAAAAAAAAAAAGGATTTTACAAATCGGTCCACGCGTCTTAAAAAATAAAAAATAATAATAAAAAGTCGGCCAAGTGCAAGACGGACATTATCTGTACAACATTTGAATATTTCAAGCGTCTACCTGTTGCCGTTATTAATAAATCACGTTTGTTTGTCGAGCAAAAAACGGCGAATAAATCACGTTTGTTGTATGGGAGCCCCCCTTAAATATTTATTTTATTCTGTTTTTAGTATTTGTTGTTATAGCGGCAACAGAAATACATCATCTGTGACAATTTCAACTGCCTAGCTATCACAGTTCATGAGATACAGCCCGGTGACAGACAGACAGACAGACGGACAGCGAAGTCATAGTAATTGGGTCCCGTTTGGCACCCTTCGGGTACGAAACATCAAAAAAGTTGCCGACTAATTGAGAACCTTCTCCTTTTTTTGAAGTCAGCCAAAAATCGTATTTAAAACCTACCGCCGAGCTCTACACAACAGCAACCCGTAGAGCATCTATACCAAAAAAGCCTACAATGCCATGCGTGTTTAGTGCAACACCTTCAGGGAGATGCTGGGGATGCCGTGACTAGTCTCTCCTGTGGACTAGGCCGACTAAGCTGTCAGGATGGTAGATGCGCTGGGCAAGCCTACTCCATCTAAAAAACAATGTCCCAGGCACTGCAGCGTCCGAGTGGTCCCTTCACCCATCTAGTGTGAGTGAAGGTGACACTGGACGATGTGTAAATCATCGCATTACGTAGATGCAAAGGCCAAAGTTTAGACCTGCTTACCATAGCACGGGATTCCAGAGTTAGGGACCCGGAAAAGTGACTGTATTGTGTGGAAGTGGAAGACTTATTTATTGGTCAAGCGGTAACACGATTTACTACCAAACCAGAGGTCGTGCTGGTGGTCGTACTTGATCTGTACAAATGACCTCAGTCTGGGTGTGTTTCCATGTTTGTGATGTCCTTGCCTGGTTACCAAAGCACACGGTATACTACGGGGTAAATTACCAATATTTTGAGGGAATGCCCCTTTTTATTCTTTATAAATATTCGTGATTTTCGACCTATGATTGTTCGTAACTGTGAATCTGGATTGAAAGTGGAATGAATATGTTAAACGTTTAAGAGCCTGTCGTCGATAAGCGTAACCAAGTGAAAGAACAATTGAATTGGCCGGCGCCGACGATGTTTTTCGAGTTATTTTTGATCTTTGTTTGTTTGTGCTTAATTTAAAATGCTTCCCTTTTCAGACTACAATCCCGCAGCACAGGCTGAGCGTCTGTCCGATTGCCAAGTTTGTTCTACTTCAGAACTTGTTTAAAATAAAATATAAGCAATTAAGTTTCTAATTAGTCTGTAAGTTAAGCTTAACACATCTGTCTTATTGGCAATAAATGGTTATTCGTTCATTCATTCCTTTAATTTTACGCCTAAAACAACATCGTCGCACGTCTCACCTCTTCCTAGGCGGCTTGTATATCGGCACAGCGCTCTTCTTCACCTCATTGTTGTTCACGTTGAAGCACTTCGCCTCCCCCTGCTCCTCCCGCCCCTCCGTGCTGCTCGGCAGACTGTCACTCTTGTCGTAGGCAAACAGGTCGGTGCCGTTGCTGAGGTCGTTGCTGTCGATGTCTATTTGGTCGCTGGAAGAGATATAAGGGAGTCGCTGAGTAATTATACATTCTTAAATAAATTAACGAAGTGTCTCTGTGAGAAAGCCACTCTTTTGATGAATATCTGGACGAACAACAGAATTGACATTCATCATCATCATCAACCCATTCCACCGAGGGGCACGGGTCTCTTCCCTGAGGAAGGTATAGGACATACTCCACCACGGGGGCCAAGTCCGGATTGGTGGAGGCTTGTAGATTAGTGGCTCGTCTACTGTCAGAAGTTGTCAAGCCGCCCTAAGGCCTCTGACTTGGCTTAACGACATTATTATTCATTAATAGCGTCACTCCGTTTCCTTCCGTGGGTGTCGTAGAAGGCGACCAAGTTATCTAATTGATTTAAATGTTTATATTATTTTTGTTGCACTAATCCGTGCTATACATAAAGGCTAAAAAATACAAAACACAGAGAAGTTCGTAAAGAGGTTCGAAATTTCGCCGATGCCTGCACTTGCATATTAGCTCAGTTGGGAGAGCGCTGGCACGGTTAGCCAGAGGTCGCGGCTTCGATTTCCGGCATGGGTGGAATTTTTAGCCTAATATGGAATATGAATATCGGAAGTTAAATTCAACGTAAAGAATATATTCATAGACCTACAATGGGCTTTGTCCTAAATATTGACAATAGTTACAAATCCTACTTCATTTTAAAGGTATAAGGTCAGTATTTATTTATTTATTTTAATTCTTTATTGCACTAATTACATTGTAAGTGTACAAGGGCGTGCTTAATGCAAGAAGCATTCTCTTCCAGCAAACCTTTGGTTTTGAAGAGACTGGCGACGGGTAGTGCAAGAAGAAGATTAAATACAATAATAAACAGTATCTGTAAATACAATGCTACAATTATAAACTAATTATATTCACTGATTTCTTGTGAATAAATGTGTGACAAATTGGACCTTCGTTTCACACGTAAATGAATACTTTCAAACGTTTCAAAAGATATTGGCATCTTGGTGTTAGTAAGAAAAAACAAAACTATAACGTATTTTACGTTTGCACGGATTAGGAGACTTTTTAGTTTTGTTTATTTAGAAAGTTATTGCATCGAATTATGGTATCACTAGAAACTGACAGCTCGTAGGTCGTCAACGCATGACGTATTTCGTGCATGACGGACTTCCGGTTCCGTAGACTCTGGTTTATTTTTCGCTTTAGAAATGAAGGCATCCCAAATCGAAATATTCAGCCATGCTCTCAAAATTACCTATTTCCTCGACAATGCCCCATGGCAGTAAATGAATGCAATGCTCCCCGTTACGAGGCTGCAGTAACACTAAAACTGGCCAAGTTAACTCGCGTGGAGAGGGTTCCGTACAATGCCAAAGTTTTTATTCAATTTGTGGTACCTATCACATTTGAAATCCTCACAGTAAGACGCGAGTTAACTACTACTAGCGCTATCTAGTGGTGTTTTTGTGAACTATTTCACAATTTTATCTTTCACGGTTGTGCAATAAAGTCTTCTCTATCTATCTATCTATCTATTTTCCGTAACTGAACGTATTATATTGAGTTTACCACTTTATTTTCAATTGATAGAATTCTTATAGGTTTTCCTGTAATCTACAAGCAATGAACGATATTTTGTATTTTATTTTAGGCTCAGTAGTTTCTATAATGGTTCCGTTTTTTATACGTTGTACGGAACCCTTCGTGCGCGAGTCCGACTCGCACTTGGCCGGTTTTTTACAGATCGTTTTTGCAAAGTTTAAGTCCAATCTGTGAATCGTGTTAGTAGTGATTTTCGACCCATCGCCGTGAACTTACGGCGAAAAATCAAGGACTAGATAGCAATAATAACAGGTTATTATGTATGACCTTGAAGAGACCAATGGACAATAGTGCAAAAATAGAGCCCTATGAGTTTATCGCTTTTTTGAGAAGGAAACAGAAAATAGGGGACACATTTACTAAACCACAGATTAACAAGTAATAGACGCAATGTACATCAAATTATCACAATAAACTATCCCCCAGTTTCTTGTACACTAACACGCTGTTAATCTACTGTTAACAGCTGTCAATTGACCAAAGTGCATACAAAAAAAACCACTGACAGGTGTTATCAGTAGATTAACAGCTTGTTAGTGTACACGAAACCAGGGGTTAGTATTGTAATATTATGAAATGCGGACTTGTTTGCTGAATCTTAACATACAATTGTAGCCTATATACGTCCCACTGGCACAGACTTTCTGTCAGAGAGAGAGAGAGAAAGGACGGGTTTAATCACCACGCGTGCCCACCACGGATTGGCAATTTCAAGGGCTGAGGTATGTGAACACCACAATCACTCAGATTTCCTCAAGATGTTTTGTTTCACTGTTAGCAATTGGTATTGCTACTACAACTTCACAAATGTATGTAACTTAGTCAACAAGGACATTGGTATATGCCGTGATTCTAACCCACAACCTCTAACTAATTAAGGTAAACAATTAGAGATGTTAAATGCAAAACTATGTATTAGTATCGCAAGCCATTAAAGAATACTTCTTACCTCTGTTCAGACGCATCACTCTGTGACCCAGTGCCAAGACTTTTTATTTGAAACGTTATATCTATCCTCTTGTATATCTCCTCCGTGATATGTCGACACTTCTCATACTTGGAATCCAGTTGCTCATTCTGATACTGAGACCACACTGGTTTGGCTTTTTCTATAGCAGACATTTCTGGCTACTTATAAACAATTCCAAGCCATTTTCTCATTAGAATCTAAAAAGAAACAGTTTTGAGCGTGTTTTGTGAAGGTCGCAAGCAGTTTGCGAAGGCCAAGGAACGCGCAACTGTGACAAATATGTTTCAAAATAGAAGTTGGCAATTTTTTGCGAAATACGCATACAACTCACCTCTTTCTAACCCTTTTGGATGGTAACGGAGTAGGAATCGTTGTTACAATGGTAAAACTGAAGTTCGATGACGGTTTTCGCTTGGAAAAGCGTGAAATTTCGTACTTCGGAGAACAAAGAATCATCAATCTTAAATTTTATGGCACTATAAAAGTCTCGCTGGCCCGACGTGCAGGCATTTAACTAACCTAACTAAGGACTAGATAAAGTTGCGGTTTTCCCTCGCCACTAATGCTGTTGTTATTATTTATGTAACGATAAACAATTTGCCATTTTTTCTAGTAAAACAAATAAAAACTATCGCGCGGATTGCGATTTCCTAATTTATTTGACAGTTTATCTTTTTTCAATTCAGATGTTATTACTTTGTATCTGTGGCTTTTGTTTCTCCTTTCACGGGTACAGCCGGTAGCGCCATCTGTTGTCGTGTAGCGGTAGCGGGTGCGAAACCATAACGAGAGTGTTGAAGCCGTACTCGTATGATACAATTGTGTTAATACGGCTATCAGCTGTATTTGACATTTCGTTCATCGTTTCACAGATTAATATTTTTTGTTTTCAATCTCTATATAGTTTATAGTCAGGTTTGTTGCAAGTTTTTGTCTCGGATAGGAAATTTTTTCATATTACAATCTGAATTTAACGACCCCACGATGATCTAGACCTAAGCAACTATGTCTGGGTTCCTCTCCCTGAACCTACAAGACTTCGGTCTCGGCGATGACATAACAGAAACAGTGAAATCATCGACTTTACACTGCATCAGTTGTCTTGATAAACACGCCGCCTTTATAAAGCTCATAAACTGTAAACATGCTGGGTACTTAGAGAACTTGCTGAGGCCTGAGGTAAGTAAACCCTGTACTTATGCTATGTACACAAATTGATAACACACTAGCTGGGATTGGGCTAAAAATGTAACTATATATTTAACCCCTCGAATAACAGATTTATATAAAATTTTCGTAATTTTATTATCTAATAAAGCCTCAAACCACGTTTATACGTTTTTTACAATAATTAAAAATGTTAGAAGATGTAACATGCAGCCTTAATGAAATAAACTTAATAAAATTTTAATTTCACTCTCAGGTTGTGCTATCAGAACATGTCATATGTGACAATTGTCATAGATTCCTGAAGAGGATTGAGTGCTTCAGGGTACAAGTGGAGGCGAGCTGGAGGATTCTGAACACTCAGGTTGATTAGACTAATTTTAATCCATATTCTGTTCTGCTTTATTTTTGTTTGGTCTTTAGTATTTTGATGTATAATACTTTTAAAAACCTATTTAGAGGCTAAAATTAAAATTGTCCTCAGCACGGGTTAGTGCAACAAAAAGAATATATAATTATAAAAGAATATACTTTTTTTAAGTTGATTTTAAATTGAAAAGCCTGTATCATAGTTAAGTTAGTATATTATAAACCCTTAGTTGGCCTGTGGTTAAATCTAGTAATCATATATATTTATTTTGTTAAACCAATAAAACAATAAAATTATTGAATTATTTTCAGTCTCAACTTACCTACCAGTTCGTCAAGCTGACTAACCTAAACCAGACCGAACCACAGACTGTAGAAATCGAACAAGACCTAGAACTACTCAGAATCCATGTGTCAGATCTCACCACTAATTTAGATGTTTCAACCTTCGAGCCTGAAGACTTAACACCACTGAAATACTTTCAAAGCAAAGCACCAGTACTGTCCACCCTAACTCCGGTACCGAGTATCCGAATCGAGCCTACATTATCACAACAAACCGCTACCCAAAAAGATGTATCAAGCTATGCTTTGAGCTACAAAAAAAGGTCTAAGGCAGCAGAGTTTGAAGATGATTTAGACGGACTCAAGAAGGATATACCTCCGGCAAATATATCTGAGCCGATTATAACAATCCATGAGGAACCGGAGACGAGTAAACTGTTCACGAGTTTGAACGAGAATGTTGCTGCTAAGGAAGAGAGTTCGGAGAGGAGTGCTGTTATGAAAGGTGAAATCAAAATATATTAGCAAAAATTATAAAAAACCGAAATAAAAACAACCTGACTGCTGAGATTTAACTGCTAAGCAGGCGGGACCAATATAAACCTTTCTCTAGGAGACCCTGTACTCTGCAGTTGGAAGGTCACAGGCTGCTTATTTATTTATTGATACTTTTATTATTATTTCATCATCATCAACATCATCATCATCAGCACACCGCTGCCCACTGCTGGGTTTAGGCCTTTTCCCCAAAATGCCATCTCTCACGGTCCCTTGCCATCCACGAACCTTGCAATACGGCGGACTTAAAGCCATGAGCATTTTCTACCAGTCGACCGCAGGATAATGGAAGAATGATTATAGATGATAATAATAACTTCCACGCAATACAATCACTTGAACTGGTTCCAAACTAGGATACCCTGTGCTATGGTAACCAGGCAATGACGTCACAAACATGAAAATACACCCAGACTGAGGCCATTTGTCGAATGTACGGCGGCACCCAGTGGGAATCGAACCCACCACATCCGTTTTGGTAGCTAAGCGCCTTAACGGCTAGACCAACGCGGCAATTAGCTTATTTGAACCATCCCCACGCAGCAACTCTCCCCAAGTCCCGTAAGCAGACCAAGGAGCCGATGTACAAGCGCTTCGAGGGCAAGCTCCGGATGGTCCAGCTGACTGAAGAGGAGATGCGACTGGAGAGGGAACGAGACAGCAGCAGCGAGGCGTATCTCAAGTTCCCGTACAAGTGTGCGACGTGTATCGTCGGCTTCGATCACGAGTTGAACTATGAGGGGCACGTGAAGAGCCGACATTCTGCGGTGAGTTCTGTTGGTGGTTTTGAAGAAGAAGAAGAACATTTATTTCAACAACAGAAACACACACATACATTAACAAGTTACAACATAAAATATTAAATTACAATATAAAAGGTAGAAAAAGAAAGAAAACAATAAAACACTTTATATTAACGTGAGTTGCGGTGTGTCCCTGTTGCTGGAAAAGGCAGCTGGCTCAGCATTGTGCTGAGGGTATTCACCCAAAGCGCGGATTTTCAGCCAGTGCCTGTCCGTCTCACAAATATAATAGGTTGCGGTGCAGTGCATAACAATAATAACATAGTTAAATAAATGAATGAATAGATGATTAAATAAATAAGTAAATGAATAAAATTACATAAAATACAAATAAAGTTAATGACTTACAAGGTTAATCAAAGATTATGATGCGATCACATTGTCAGTCACTTGCGGCGAGAAGTTGGGACAGGATGGGAAAGTCTCTGCTGCTCAAGCAAATATGCCCTGAGCTTGCGCCCAAAGGCAAATCCACTAGGCGCTTCACGGACTGGAGGAGGAATATCATTCCCACACTTGGACGCCGCATACCTAAAGCTACCACGGAATGCCATAGTTCGGTGCGCGGGGACACAGATTTTATTTTTATGCACGGATCTCTGTCGGGACGACAACTCGAGCTTTTTATAAAGATAGTCCGGTGATTTAGAACGGACTACACCAAAAAGCAGTGTGGCAAGGTGAAGTCGTCGCCGAGCCTCCATGTTTAGGAGCTTTGCAGCGTTCAAGTATGGAGTGACATGGGATCTAGGTGGGACTTTGAAACAAAACCGAGCGCATGCGTTTTGCACTCGTTGTATTAATCTCTTTGTCCGGCCAAGTATACAACTACCATAGACAGAATCACAATAGTTTAATCTAGATAATATCAACGATTCACTCAGCCTGACACGCAAATCAGTGCTAAGGTAATCGCGAATATTATATAAAATCTTAAGGCGGTAGAAGCAGTTGCTAACAACATTTCTAATGTGGTTTTCAAAACGGAGCTCATCTTCATCAACCCATTATGTCCCCACCGAGGGGCACGGGTCTCTTCCCTGACGAAGGTATAGGCCATACTCCACCACGGGGGCCAAGTCCGGATTGGTGGAGGCTTATAGACTAGTGGCTCGTCTACTGTCAGAAGTTGTCAAGCCGCCCTAAGGCCTCTGACTTGGCTTAACGACTGCCATCTATCGACGGCAGCCGGCACCAACAGCTGAACGTGCCTTGCGAAGCACGGAACCGCTCGGAAAAATGCCACTAGCGTTAGGCATAGACGGCGACCCATCCATGCACTGAACGCGCCCTGTGTTGCTTAACCTTCGTGATCGTTTAAGATCACTCAGACAGCCGGGGCTACGAGCGATTCGGCTACGAGCGAGCGAGCGAAAAGGAGCTCACCGTCGCCGTTTTCGCTTGATTTGAATGAAATGTGTTTACTAACCTACCTCAAGGGGCTCCACAGAGCGACACTAGCGTCACCAAGGAAAAAAGATCGTGAAAATCACAATAAACACGATTGAGAGATTTTTTGCAAAAATGATCTGCCAAAAACTATCCAAGTGCGTGTCAGGCCACGGGTTCCGTAGAAGGAGGGGAGTTCCTTCATCGAAGTAATTTTCAATGGAATTTGTACAAAGTTTTCCATTTATAGGTTGATCGCCTCATCATCATCATCATCATCAGCCATTTAACGGCCACTGCAGGACATGAGCCTCCTTCGTGGTTTTTATAACCATGACGGGATTTGCCATAACGACATCCACGGAAGGAAATGGCACTCCATTCACCCCATAGCGTCACTACGCTATTCTTAATCCGGTGCCAAACGGAAATATAGCCGCCTATTACTCGTTAACTTGTAAACCCTACTTAGCCGTGATAGTGTTCCTTTGAAGTTTGTTTGTATTATGTGCTACTGCCCTGAATTTTTTCACGTTTCTACAGTCAACCGTTTAGCCAGGAGAGGTAGGGAGAGGGGGGTACAAAAATTTGTCCTTTAAAGTTTAACATTGCGCAAACGGAACCCTAAATCGAAAAATATTTTGAAACGCCCATATCCCACCCTATGGTGTAGGCGAGAAAAAAATTGCATCCCTAATTTAGGTGTAGGGAAGTTACCCTAAAAAATAGTAGTTTATGCAACTGTCATATAATGAAGGGTATTAAAACACGAGTGTGAGTTTATGAAACGAGCGCAGCGAGTTTCATAATAGTAACGAGTGTTTTAATACCCGTGTTATATGCAGTTGCATACACTACTTTATCTTCACTAATGCAATTAAAAATTAAATTCACGCGTACGTGTTCACAGTGATTTTGCCGCCATTAAAATTTAACCAATGAGAGCGCAGCTGCGCGCTTCAATAAAACGCGACCAACCTGATTGGCCCTGCAATCAAGTTGGTCGCGTTTTATTGATGTTATAATGAGATTTTACGATATCGATGTGAATATTATACCATCATGTGAAATTGCTTAAATTGAGTGTTTTGTTGTCTGCGCTATAACACTAGTAATTATAAGTCAAGTATTGAAAACATAAGTAGAATGTTACAACATTAGTGTAGATAAAAATATTTAACCTACCGTATTGTCGGCGTGGTTAAAATATATATCTATGCCAAACAGCTTTCTAGTACTTATCGTTACTGCGCTAAGCCGTCGACAGAAAAGTTATGATTTTTCTCCATTGGCAGCGCTAGTGTTACTCTTTTATTTATTTATTTATTTATTAGATACACAAAACAGTGTTACGGACATGAATTGTACAAACATTAAATGACATGAAAGCGCTTAAATCAGACCTTAACACCAAAACATGTGCATACAGCATGATAAATTAGATCAGAATTACATATTTAATAAAAGGAAGTACAAATACAATTACGATTATAGTTACATTTACAATTTTATTATATATATTTAAATACATACATGGAGCCCCTTTAGAAATATCTGTAATACTATAACGCTATATGGACTTGTTCCGAAATAACAATATTGAATTGGATTTATGGGGCTCCGCGAGGCCCCCTTAAGCTTCGGTCACACACAGCGAATAGTCGCTGCGGGTGCCTACTCGCCGCTCGACTATTCGCTGTATGTGACAGGCTATTCGTTGCGAGTAGATTCACTCGCCGCGAACACTAGTCGCAGCGACAATTCGCACATTAATAATAACTTCCAATCCTTTATGGGGCAGTATACGTGTCTACAATAAGATCCCTGAGGATATAATAAGCTTGCCAGAAACGCGGTTCAAACAATTTGTGAAGCACACTTTGTGCCAAAAAAGCTACTATAACATTAAAGATTATTTAGATGACAATGATGTCTGGAATTAAAGCCAGTTCAATGCATCCTAGTACTAGATATGACATGTAAACTCTGTTAATTAAGGAATATTTTTGAAAAGACTAAGTTTGGAGTTTTTTTGTCCGTTTTTTCTCCAAATGATCTAGACTTTGAAACGGACACCTAGTTTTTCTTGTAACGTTCAATAAGTCACAGTTTCTGTGTTACTTTCAATAAAAATTTTTTTTACTTTTGACATGAGTTTTAAAACATTTATATAAATCCTGCAAATTAAGGACTTGAAAAGACTAAGTTTGGAGTTTTTTTGTCCATTTTTTCTCCAAAATGATCTAGATTTTGAAATGGACACCTAGTTTAACTTGTAACGTTCATTAAGTCGCAGTTTCTGTGCTACTTTGAATAAAAAAATTTGATTTTGATTTTTGATTTTCAATACAAGCCCTTGTCCTGATCCCAGACTAGGATACCTGGTGCTATGGTAACCAGGCGAGGACATCACAAACATGAAAATACACCCAGACTGAACAAAATTACCCCCAGTGGGAATCGAACCCAAGACCTCTGTTTTGGTAGCTGAGCGCCTTAACGGCTGGACCAAAGAGGCAGTCGATTGATTGATTGAAATCCAAATGGGTACTGTTTTTGGCTCGTATATATATACCCGTTTCCCTTTCTTCATGTAATTATATTTTTATCTAAATGGTGGTTATCACCTGTGAACTGTTTGCGCTTTATCTAATTTACTTCTAATTGTGAAGACTTTTAATTGGCTTAGTGTATCCTAATTTTTCTATGTATTATAACCTTGTAATAGCTGTTAGTCTTCCTAGAAACTAAAATAAAATACGTTTGCGTGTGGCGCCGGATTAAGAATAGCGTCACTCCATTTCCTTCCGAGGATGTCGTAGAAGGCGACTAAGGAAATCAATTACCAGGAGACGGGCAGCAGCGTCTTCCTGAGATTTCAACAAGCATACTGCGATGGCCAACCCGCCTGCCAAGCGTGGCGATTACAGCAAAACCCCTCATGGTTATGAAAACCATGAAGGAGGCCTGTGTCCTGCAGTGGGCGTCGAATGGCTGATGATGTAAGTACAAAAAAATAAATTAAAAAAAAATTATAAAAAGACGAAAATAATAACAACAATGCGACTGCTGAGCATTAACTAATAAGCAGGCAGGACCCAAATTCAACAATGTAACACATTGCGAGGTACCTAGGTTGGTCCCGCGGCCCCGCCTGCTTTTTAGCCTTATTTCTATCTAGTGTTAGGTTTTTGAAACAAAAAAAAAAAAAAAAAAACTAAAGTCGTAAAATAAAACGTTGTTGTAAATTTATAATAACACTGGTGTGACCGTCTCTTTCGTTCCAGAACCAACAGGGCTCGACGTGTAATATATGTAAATCTGTTTTGTCGGCCGGCAGCTCGTATAGGAAACACGTGAAAAGCCATTATACTCGGTAAGTTCCTATATCCATATATGGGCTAGTAAGGGACGTCCTCATCATCAGCCATTTGACGCCCACTGCAGGACATACGCCTCCCTCACGGTTTTCCAAGTATCCCGGTCTTGTTCCGCCCGCATCCAGCGACTCCCCGCCAACCGTAACCAGGCCGTCAGACCATCTGGTGGGAGACCTACCCACCGTACCTACCTACCAAATTTCTACCTCCACCAAGGCCCTGTTAGAGTTCTCTGCGTGAAAGTTCCACTCACATTTTCATTGCTTATGGCGGCCGGCCGCCAAACGTGAGTGGCCCCTCAATGAGCAATTCCCATACAAACGTAGTTCGGTTTGTATTTACAAACGACGTGCCGGATCGCAATGAAACTTTGCCAATACGTTTAGAGGACACAAATCGAGGTTACTTATTAAAAAGAAATTGTAGTCTTAGTGTTATGAGACGATAACACGTAACGCAGAAGAAGTTTGTAGAGGTTTGAAATTTCGCCACTTGCCCATTAGGTCAGTTGGGAGAGCGCTGGCACGGTTAGCCAGAGGTCGCGGGTTCGAGTCCCGGCGTGGGTGGAATTTTTAGCCTCTAAATAGGTTTTTAAGACGATGATTTCTTTTTTATTCTGTTATTCTCAGTTGTAAGCATGAGCAAACTTTGACTTGTGTTCTCTAAACGTTGGTAAAGTTTAATTGCGATCCCACGTTTGTGTGGGAATTGCTCCTTGATGAGCCGCCTTAAAAAGCCATTGGTTGTTACATGCCTGGGATTCGAACCTGCGACCTCCGTGTTACCGAGTATAATATAGTTATGTCGTCCGCAGATACGATTGTGAGGAGTGCGGGAAGCGGTACAAGAACCTCTACTCGTCCCTGCAGCACTATAACACGAGCCACGGCACCGTTGGTGTGACGTATAGGTGTCAACAGTGCGATTTTACCACCGAGTAAGTGCTAGTTAGATAGATGGATAGATAGAATATTCTTTATTGTATGTACACCAGGAATTACATATGAGAATTTAACAATAACATAGTGCAGTACAATTGGCGGCCTTATTACTAAAAGTAATTTCTTCCAGACAACCATTGACGGAAAAAAAAGATAAGCTAAATGACGGGTAGTCGGTGCAACTAAACAATACTAAGCGAGATATTTATATATTTAATACACATACATAAACGGTACATCCATATGAAATAAATACAGAATAAACATACATAAATAAAACAACCCACACATGAAGGGAGGAGATGAACGAAAAATATACCTACATAATACTAGAAAGAGATTTCACCAGAAAAAATAAATAGATAAAAAAACAAACTTAAACTAAGGCAAACTAATATTTGCTAAAGGACAAGTAAAAATGGCCTCAAACAGTGATCGTTAAAAACATAGATGTCTAACCAGCGCTACAAAAGGACCCCACTTTCAATTCGCAAAGACTATTTTTTTTCTAGAGGGCTGAATCAAAAACCATTTCGAGATTAACATCTAAGTAACCATATTTTCTATATTTAAGATAAATATTAAGGAAGATGAGCGTTATTTTTGCCAAAAAACAATAACCTTCATTTGACCTTCTGATGTCGTCACATTTTAAAATAAACATAACATTTGGCAACACTACGTTACTTAAAAAAAAGGACTTGCTGTCATAACTGTCATATGCATATCATTTCCTTGTCTGTGAAAAAAACGTCTGTGACAAAGCAAATCACAGAAACAAAGTGTGACAGTTTGCGCGACGTTTCGGCGTGTGCACTCGAAAAATATGACGTCACGCTTTCAAATATTTTAAATAAATAATTTATAATAATAAACTTAACAAATCGCTGAAAAAATGAAATTAGTCTCTAGAAATTACTTCTGCTTTAAGAAAAAAATATAAAATAAGATCAAAATAAAAAATATACTGCCCGAATTGAGTTCAGTATTACCCGGAAAAATATCTATGCACCTGCCACCGTCAGACCGGCATTTTGCGAGGTACCTAGATATTTCGACGGGTTTATACGTCATGAAGTGAATGATTTGACGTTTTTGTATAAAACCAATCTTAAGCTACGCTGCCATTTACTATCGCCCAATTGACGTTCACGTCGTCACGCTTGGCGCACAGAATGGACCAATCACACAGTGATTTACTCTACAGCACATGTTGCGCTCATTTCATTGCTACAGCCTAAGCGAGAGGTCAGGGGCAGTTTTTGAGGGTGAATTTTGTAGGATCTATGGTTTTTTTATTCGTAGCATAACTTAAAACAAGTCTCTGTGGGCCGTCGGCGAAATTACGTGAAAAAATTAACTAATGTCTTGGCATCTAAAGTCGTTGATGGCAATCATCAAATCTTGTCATAAAGGCGACAACTGATGTGTTAGGTTTCATCATAAGCAGCCTATATACGTCCCACTGTAGGGCACAGGCCTTCTCTCAGAGAGAGAGAGTATGTGCTTAATCACCACGCGTGCCCACCGCGGTTTGGCGATTTCAAGCGCTGAGGTATGTGAATAGCTCAGACACTCAGGTTTCCTCACGATGTTTTGTCTTCACCATTAGCGAGTGGTATTGCTACTATTCACAAATGTACATAACTTAAAAAACAAAGTCATAAGTACATGCCCGCACTGGGATTCGAACCTGGGTCTCTCGCTTCCGAGTCCAATGTTCTGCCCACTAGGCTACCACCGCTCTTAGGTTTGAGATTATGCTATTAAGAAGTTATTATAGCATTTTGCCACAGTCGGATTGAAGTTCAATACCTCTCCTTGTATTTGCAGAATGATAAGCGCGTTCGCGTACCACCGCAATAAACACATGAAGAATCTACAGTGCAGCGAGTGCGGGAAGCTGTGCACTAGCATGGCCAACCTGAAGACTCATCTCTTGTGAGTAGCCAAACTAATCTGAACACGAAGACTCATCTCTTGTGAGTAGCCAGACTAATCTGAACACGAAGACTCATCTCTTGTGAGTAGCCAGACTAATCTGAACACGAAGACTCATCTCTTGTGAGTAGCCAAACTAATCTGAACACGAAGACTCATCTCTTGTGAGTAGCCAAACTAATCTGAACACGAAGACTCATCTCTTGTGAGTAGCTAGACTAATCTGAACACGAAGACTCATCTCTTGTGAGTAGCCAGACTAATCTGAACACGAAGACTCATCTCTTGTGAGTAGCCAGACTAATCTGAACACGAAGACTCATCTCTTGTGAGTAGCCAAACTAATCTGAACACGAAGACTCATCTCTTGTGAGTAGCCAGACTAATCTGAACACGAAGACTCATCTCTTGTGAGTAGCCAGACTAACCTGAACACGAAGACTCATCTCTTGTGAGTAGCCAGACTAATCTGAACACGAAGACTCATCTCTTGTGAGTAGCCAAACTAATCTGAACACGAAGACTCATCTCTTGTGAGTAGCCAGACTAATCTGAACACGAAGACTCATCTCTTGTGAGTAGCCAAACTAATCTGAACACGAAGACTCATCTCTTGTGAGTAGCCAGACTAATCTGAACACGAAGACTCATCTCTTGTGAGTATCCAAACTAATCTGAACACGAAGACTCATCTCTTGTGAGTAGCCAAACTAATCTGAACACGAAGACTCATCTCTTGTGAGTAGCCAAACTAATCTGAACACGAAGACTCATCTCTTGTGAGTAGCCAGACTAATCTGAACACGAAGACTCATCTCTTGTGAGTAGCCAAACTAATCTGAACACGAAGACTCATCTCTTGTGAGTAGCCAAACTAATCTGAACACGAAGACTCATCTCTTGTGAGTAGCCAAACTAATCTGAACACGAAGACTCATCTCTTGTGAGTAGCCAGACTAATCTGAACACGAAGACTCATCTCTTGTGAGTAGCCAAACTAATCTGAACACGAAGACTCATCTCTTGTGAGTAGCCAAACTAATCTGAACACGAAGACTCATCTCTTGTGAGTAGCCAAACGATCTGTATGAAGACTCATCTGTCGTATAATTCTTCAATAGAATGATACTCGTCTTAACACGAAAATAGCTGTTGTTACACCCAGGACAAGTGATTGTGTTGTGTGAATGTTATTTATTTATTGTTTATTCTCACAGCGCAGTCCACAAGCAGTCCAACCGCACAACTTACTCGTGCGCGGACTGCAAAATAAACTGAAAAGACGTTTGTCTTTTTATTGCACGTTTTAGCAGTCTATTCTTTCACTGAATCACTTCACTTTTGTATTGGTAGAGGGCGAGACAAAAAGTACCAATGTTAAAATTGTACTGTAATATTTTATGTTCGTGTTTTTCCTTGTGTGCAATAAAGAATATTCTTATCTTTCAATTCAATTCAATTCTACTTTATGGACTCACTGCACTGATTATCCAGTACAATTTCGCCAATGTCACATGTTAGGCAAGAAATGGCTTAATATAGAATTATCCAAATATCAGAAATTAAAATCCATTAAAAATATATTTACAAAATGCCCGAAGTCAAAAAACTCTATTCTTATCTTACTCGAAACCGGCGTGCGTGCATGCAACGACTAATGAATGTTGATGAAGCGCAAGAGATCTGTTAGGGTCGTGGTCGATACAGACGTGAGTTTATGTTATGTTGTTATTTGACAGATGGCCGCTCTGTCCACACAGCGCAGTCCACAACCAGTCCAACCGGACTGACTCGTGCGCGGACTGTGACGTAGTTTGAGAAACAAGTTTGATTTATTTTCACACGTTTCAACAGTCAAATATTTCGCTGATCGCCGCTCTGTCCACACAGCGCAGTCCACAAGCAGTCCAACCGCACTTACTCGTGCGCGGACTGCGACAAGCGGTACAGCAACAAGTCGGGCTGGCAACACCACCGCGACACTGCGCACGCGCACGCGGCCGGCGCCGGCGCATACTGCGCGGACTGCCGGGTACAGTTCAACTCTGTTAGGTGAGTGTTTACACCACATAAGGCGCCATTAAAGTATTGCGTAAGCACTACAGGGGGGCGGGGAGTCTTTGCTTTGTTTATTTTTGATGACATGGGGGGGTGGGGCGGTCTGGATGGTGATTACGTCAGCACTTCGTATTTATGTTTTTACTTGTTCGGATTTTTTCGGGGTAAATAATTGTAATAAATCTGCTTACGTACCTAATACTGGAACGGCCCCAAAACTGTTAGTCCGTTATTAGCCTATATTTGGTCTACATTAATTACTTTTCAGTATGTTTAAGGCGCGCCGGGCGTAACTTAACAACTAAATACATACGCTATTATTTATAAAACGCGATTCCTTAAAAACACTCCTCAGTGGTTGTTTAAATAGTCTGTGCTAAAAGGAAAAACGAAACCCCTCTAGGAAGTGATCCTTAGAAGGGTTTCGTTGTTCCTTTTGAGGTACGTAACCCTAAAAAGAAGGAAGATGGCGCACCTCGGTAATAAGTTGCATCGCTAATGAAGCCTACCACGACTTACAAAACTTGGTAGTTACAGTCTGTTCATCCTTACTTGTCCAATTTAGTAAACAATATTCTAACCTCAAAATTTACATTTGATGCCGAAACTAGATATTTTCTTGCAAGTTCGTGCACTTTGTTTATAAACATAGCAGCGTGTTATCCAAAATGGTGTCCCAGGTTACTTAATTTATGGGAATATGGCAGTTTTCGACTAAAAAGTCACACTTTGTGCGGGTAGAATCTTGTTTACTAAATTGGACAAGTAAGGATGAATAGACTATATTACTTTGCGAACAACGGAAAGGCTGTCGGTGAACGACTTCATGTCTTTGTTTTCGATACAAAGGTCGTGAACGATCGAATAGTTCTAAGGAAGTAATAATTTTGTGTGCGAGCCCGAGCGACAAATAACGAGTCTTCGGCGAGACTGGGAACGTGAGGGTGCGAGGAGATTAAGCTTAGCTAACGAGTCAGGACAGTAGTATGCCATTAAAAACATAACTTGTAAAAAAAGCCAAGTCTCGCAACTCAACGGTAGAAGATACCGTGGAAAGTTGTGAGATCCATGTAATACCAAGTCGGTTAATTTATTCAGTCCCTACTTAAGGGTCCTTCTGACTTCAGTTATTACGTAATTAGCTAACCTAACTATTGGTCTTATAGTGACCATCGGAGGGAGCATGAGATTTTATCGAGGCGGTTTAACTACAAAAAATGGCCGTTTTAACGAGTTTTGACGTCTATAGTAGGTTAACTTATCGTCGCGAGCACAATGCATCGTTTTTATACCAGTGCCGTGAGATAAAAAAACATCTGTCACTATAAGATAAACCCTATCGCAAATGCGAGCATGATGACAACATAAAAAGATATATTATCGACTTTTGACAGATGTTTCATTTAAATTTATCCCACTTTTGAGAGGGGCATATAAACTTATATCTAGCGTTTCTGTCAGTCATTCTACGAATAAAATCATCACATTTGTCATGATTTGTCCACTGGTGCCTCTTCGCGCCACCTACGCATCCCATTCGTGCCCTTCCTCTGTTTCTGCTCACTGACCGACGTCCAGTGGCCGTCTCCAGGGATTTAAGGACCCGCTCACTGACCTCCGTTCAGCCCTACTCCACGCAACCAAGCACCCTCTGCCGTCCTGCTCAGACCGTCGTCCAGTGCCTATCTCAATTAAAATAATACTAGGTAAAATGTACCAGTCAACAAAAAATTTTAAAATAAGAAACTTCTAAAACAAAGATTTAAACCGACACACTAAAAAGGGCAAAAATTATTTCTTTCTAATGAACTTGCATCCCAAGCCATTTACTCACCCCACAAATCATACCTAACTTCTACTAAGTACCTAAGTATGTATGGTGTATTTACTACAAATGTATGGTTTCTAGGAAGTTTTCTGGAAAAAGCTTGACACAGACTCCTCCATTTTTGAAGTCCGTTAATAATAAAATGCTTTTGGTTATAAGTAAATCTAATATTTATTTTGTAACTTTAAACAATGAAATAGGTGGTTTACTACATAACTGGGTACCCAATGGAGAAAAGAAGCATGATATGTTTTCTTCTGAAAACGGGAAATTGTTACCAAACAAATTAATATGTTCTTCACCTTTGATGTAATCTGTAACAAAAAAATAAGAAGTAAAAAAAATGTAATGCATTTCCTAGGAGACTCTGGATATGCCTTTGAGCCTGCCTTGGCTGATGACGCCCATCAGAGGAGAGGCCGAGTAGACTCCCGAGGCTCGGTACACACATTGCCATTGTGGAGCCTGAAACCCAGTAGAGGAGGAATGGCCAGCTCAATGGAACATTCCCTAATTATATTTAACCCTTGAATGAATGCTTCTGTGCATGTAATATAAAAAAACTATAGTGGAACTTGGGTAATTAAGCATCCAATTTTGAGTTACTATTTTGAAAAAATACAATTCGTACATACATATTCCTACGTTTTAATATTTGATTTATTTGTAACATTTGATTGATTGTAGCATAGACCAAATATTATTGTAGTCAGCGCGTTCAAAATATCCTGTAACAAATAAAGAGCATAATTAAAAAGGAGTCCAAAACATTCCAATATGATGTAATAGCTTAAGACGAAAAGAAAAAAGGTAAGACATGTTACGAAAATGATTTTAGATGCCCCTAAGAGCAAAAATTGACGCTATACTGGATAGACCTCTATGGTCTATCTATCCAAATACTGTAGGTATTCACTGAGCATTGCCTAAGTACACATTTGCATTAGTTTGACAAGCATATTATTTACCTATTGTACTCGGTTGGTGATGGTGAGTCAAGTATTGAACTTAATTTAATATATCACTAGATAATAAGTAGGTACTATCAACACTTACATTCCGCCACTGCTCCAGTCGTGTCGGGACCATGCTCCTTCGACAAGGCTCAATGCGCCCCACACTTTCAACAACCTTTCGCTTCCCATGGGGCCAGAAAACTCATTGTTGGCTAAATTACTGTGGAGCGTCATATACTCGAACGAACCCCAGTTGATTTTGTTTACTGCGCCCTCTAAAACAGAAAAATATTATAGTTCTTGCCGATGAGTGACTTGTATATGATGTGATGTCCGTATGAGCTTGTAGGAAGGATCTCCAACTATTGTAGTATTGTATAAATTAACTGCAATGGCTATAAAGTTTGTACTTACTTCATTTTCGGCATCTAAGCATCTATTGTCCGTTATTTGTTTGTTTATTTACATTTTATTTGATACCTAGCACAGACTAAGTAAAGGAAAGATCACACACAGATCAGATTTCAATCTGTCAAAAAACGCAAATTGAACGAATGAAATAGTGATTTTCGTCACATCCCTATTTGCCGATTCAGTGTTGTCATACCAATAAGTAGATAAAATCTTATCTCCTATCTAAGGAAGATATGTATGTCGAAGAGAAGTCATGCTCGCGGGTGGGATATAATATCGTAATGTTTTAAAATTTTAACCTATCTATCTAGATACGATAAAAATCTCATGCTCCCCCCGCATATCAATATTAAAAATCTTTTGTGGTTTAAATAAATAGATTGACTTGGCCATCGCATGAAAATACTATCTCATGTATCTCACAAGTAATACATACTCGTATTATATTAAACTAGATTGTTTAGTGCGATTGCCATGACAATCAATTTATTTAAAACATAAAATTAAGAAACTTTGCGGTGGTAGCGTAGTGGGTAGATCATTGGAAGCGGGAGACCCAGGTTCGATTCCCAGTGCGGGCATGTACCTATGACTTTTCTTTCAAAGTTATGTACATTTGTGAAGTTATAGTAGCAATACCACTCGCTAGCGTTGAAGGAAAACATCGTGAGGAAACCTGAGTGTCTGAGCTATTCATAAACCTTAGCACTTGAAATCGCCAATCCGCAGTGGGCACGCGTGGTGATTAAGCCCATACTCTCTCCCTGAGAGAAGACCTGTGCCCTACAGTGGGACGTATATTATATAGGCTTATGATAAGATACTTTGACTAGTTATAATAGGTACGTGTTTATTCAATGAGTGCTTGGTTACTGAAAATCAGGCTTCCAGTTTTATCCACAATGGGTGGGGCACATAGCTCGGAGAACTGATGGCCGTTGGGGCGAAAAAGTTCTGACCTGGCGACCGCGGATCCGACGACGCAGCGTGGGAAGGCCCCTCACCAGATGGTCTGACGACCTGGTTACGGTGGCGGGGAGTCGCTGGATGCGGGCGGCACAACACCGGGAAGCTTGGAAAACCATTAGGGAGGCCTATGTCCTGCAGTGAGCGTCAAATGGCTGATGATGAATATTTAACTAAGTCGGTCGGGCATCGTACTTTATGTCTGTATTGTCTGCTTTATTTTTCAGATGCTACAAGGCTCATCTCAGGCTGAACTCGAAACACGTGGCTGATGTGGATAAAAAGTAAGGAAAATATGAATTTCCATTTCTTATTCTTGTGGTAGCTTATCCGTGTGGCGCCGGATTAATAATAGCGTCACTCTATTACATTCCGTGGATGTCGTAGAAGGCGACTAAGGAAATCAATTACCAGGAGACGGGCAGCAGCGTCTTCCTGAGATTTCAACAAGCATACTGCGATGGCCAACCCGCCTGCCAAGCGTGGCGATTACAGCAAAACCCCTCATGGTTATGAAAACCACGAAGGAGGCCTGTGTCCTGCAGTGGGCGTCAAATGGCTGATGATGATGATGATGAAAAGGGCTGGAACCGCTGATGGTGCCTATCTGAAACCATACAGCCAGAGAGTTCTTGTAAGGCCTGGGGGCGTGTCTCTAATAGGAATAGGTTGTTCAATAGAGTCATATTTGTAATGGTTGTCTAGACTCGGTCTAGGTTCCGTTGAGCTTTGAGCTTTTGCGGTGGTCAGCTGATGGTGCGCCACAGTCCTGCGTTTAGCTGCCTCGTCCAGAGATTTTGTATTGAAACGCGCTACTCACAATACCATTTGCGGAATTTAATTCACGTCTTAACAAAAAAGCGTTACATAATAAAAAAAATTAAATGAAAAATAAAAACCGACTTCGAAACACTACAGCACTAAAAAGTTAGAAATAATTTAAATAATTTTGTTAGAAGAAAAAATAGATGTAAAAAGATGTAAAAAAAACTGCAAAGTGGGTTGCTCGGGGCTGCAAGTGATGTAAATTACTTCAGCCAGATGTCGCTGCCTGTACGTAATACAGAGAAGTTTCTAAAGAGGTTCGAAATTTCGCCGATGCCTGCACTTGCCCACTAGCTCAGTTGGGAGAGCGCTGGCACGGTTAGCCGGAGGTCGCGGGTTTAAGTCCCGACATGGGTGGAATTTCAAGCCTCTAAATAGGTTTTTAAAATTGAATCGTGTGATTTTAAAACAACACAAGTCACATGTGTTTTTAAAATAACACTTGCCCATTTTTTTTTTATTAAATTATTTACTTGAGTCTTGAGTCTTGCATTGTGAAGCAGAGTAATTCTATGTTTATGTTACCCAGTGTGCCCTACGATATATGGAGAATTATTAAATCACTCAAAAACACAAATAGTGTCGGATATGATGGTATCAGCACAAAAATAATTAAACATGTGGCACTTGAAATTTGCGGTCACTTAAGTTATATTATTAACCTTAGCATATCTGAAGGGAAATATCCAACGGGTTTGAAAATGGCTATAATAAAACCTATCTTTAAAAAGGAAGATCGTGAGCGTCTTGAATACTATAGACCAATAGCACTGATTCCAATATTTGCAAAAATCTTCGAGAAATATATATATAGAGAATTAAACTCATACTTAGAAAAACATAACATATTGACAAATGAACAAAAGGGATTCCGCCAAAACAAAACCATTAACATGGCAATTTTTGACTTTTTAAACATTGTCATGACCTGTGTAGATTCCAAAATTCCTGTATGCACACTCTACATGGATATGACCCAAGCGTTTGATTGTGTAAATCATAGCATTTTATTAAACAAGCTTGAAGCATATGGTGTGCGAGGAAATGTAAAGCAATTGATAGAATCATACTTACAAGAAAGGACCCAAATCACACAAATAAAACGTATTAACCCGAAATCTAAAAAAGAAGAGACCTTTATGTCTTGTGAGCGGCGTGTCTCTACCGGAGTGCCACAGGGCAGTGTACTTGGCCCCTTATTATTTATTTTGTACCTAAACGACTTGCCAACGTCAACAAAAAATCCTATGTCTCTTTTTGCTGATGACAGTACCGTCACTGTACAATTTAAACAGGACTGCAATTACGAAAATGACATTAATCAATCTCTGCATTCAATTATAGAGTGGCTAAATAATAACAACCTACGGGTCAACCTAAAGAAAACAAATCTCATGCAATTCGCCCAAAGAAAGCCAACAATAACAGACCTTAATATACATCACGGAGACATATGCATTAGAGAGGTATTCACCACAAAGTTTCTAGGATTAACTATAGATAATCATCTTAATTGGAAAGCGCATATTGCAGAACTATCAAAAAAGCTAAGTTCATCAGCCTACCTGTTGTACATGCTATCTCCTATAACAAACGTTGATGCTGTGGTTACGGCCTATCATGGGCTTGTAGCTTCAGTGCTGCGATACGGCTTGATATTTTGGGGGAACTCTACGGAGAGAGAAACAGCATTCAAAGCACAAAAAAGGTGCATAAGAGCCATGTTCCGACTAAAACCAACCGATAGTTGTAAGCCTTATTTTAAGAAACACAATATCCTGACACTTCCATCTATGTATATATTAGAAGCAGCTTTATTTGTGAAATCGAATCCAGATTTATTTAAGCGGATCTCACATGTTAGTAATAGATTGCAACGGGACACTAGTAGAGTCTGCATCCGTAAGGCAAACACTGCGTTAATGCAAAAGAGTATATTTTGTATGGGACCTACAATATACAACAAATTACCTAGTGCCCTAAGAGAACTCGATACAAATTTGTTCAAAAGTAAATTGAAGAAAACATTATCCGAAAAATGCTATTACACTGTAACGGAGTACTTGTCTGAAAGATTTTAATATCTCGACAGTTGACATACTATACTTGATATACCTAGTTCTAAGTTTGACATGCACTATCTTAGTTTTAATTACTTATAGTGATTTTGACAATTTTAATTTGCTCTGTTTTATTATTATTATTGATCATGTAATAATTATTAATTAACAATTAACGATTTCCATAAACTTATATATTTTTTTGACACCTGACATTCCAATTTTCTCGGTTTTATTGTAATATTAACCCATAATAATTAAGTAACGGCGCTCTCTCCTACCAAAAATTTGTATGTCTACAATGACAAAACATGCAGAACAAATATTTATTATTGTACCATCTATGCATACTCATGTTTCACAAATAAATATCTTTATCTTTATCTTTATCTACACCTACCTATTGATTTACATTAGAAAAAAAAATTGTAGTTTATTCATACAGAAATCAATATAATATGCTAAAATATTGCTGTTGTAGATATTAGTATTTGAATAAAACTGTTTTTTATATTTCCTGCAAAGTTGTAATGAAAGGTCATGTGTCGTTTTAAAATCACACGATTCAATTATCCTCAGCAAGGGTTAGTGCAACAAAACAAATACCTTTATGTTTTGCTAGGTTGGTTTACGGAAAATATTATGCTCGTCAGTGGAATAAAATTGTACTGATAATTCTTATTAGACTATCAAACGGAGGCAAATGCCTACCCCTCTGGTATGCAGGCGTGTGTTTATGTCGCAGGTATGTGTGTTCGAGATGCGGCGCCCGCTTCGTGACCAGCACTTCCATGAAGCGGCATGTGGACTGGGTACACTTGAAGGTGTTTCAGCACCAGTGCGGCGGCTGTAGCGAGGTACAAAATTATTGAATCTGATTGAATTGAATTTAAATTTAACAATCATCATCAACCCATTATGTCCCCACCGAGGGGCACGGGTCTCTTCCCTGAGGAAGGTATAGGCCATACTCCACCACGGGGGCCAAGTCCGGATTGGCGGAGGCTTGTAGACTAGTGGCTCGTCTACTGTCAGAAGTTGTCAAGCCGCCCTGAGGCCTCTGACTTGGCTTAACGACTGCCATCTATCGACGGCAGCCGGCACCAACAGCTTAACGTGCCTTGCGAAGCACGGAACCGCTCGGAAAAATGCCACTAGCGTTAGGCATAGACGGCGACCCATCCATGCACTGAACGCGCCCTGTGTTGCTTAACCTTCGTGATCGTTTAAGATCACTCAGGCAGCCGGGGCTACGAGCGATTCATATTTCATTAATTGTTAATGATTGGCTAATAAATTTAATATTTCATTGGATTTATTTTATTTTTTATTTCATTTGGTGTACAAAACAGATCACAACCATTACACGATATAAACGTAATAATATGACATGAGTACTAAGTTGTGGTCTAAAGCATGCACACACAACATTGCCACATGTAAATTTGAGTATCTGAATAAAGTAAATTTTAGGGATAAGCATTTTTTTTATAAAAGCGTACACCTCGATGAAGTCAGGATTTTGGCTGAGCATCTCTTAAATTTAGCATAATTGAATTAAATTAAATTATTATATGAAATCGGACTAAATGAAGGCCAATTGGATCGAATTGCATTTGAATTGCACTAATTTAATTTACATTACCTACTTCCGCTCACAACCTCCGGCTGTAGCCGAAAACCAGCTATTTGTTCTACTGAGGAGATAATAACGCTGAGATACGACCGTTTTGTTCTGCTGTTTCACCCACACGCCATACGTGACTTTTTATCTGCTCTCATCGTTGTTGTGTTTTGTTACATTTAATTTGTCATGCATGTCGAACTTACACTTTGTATGTTTTTTTTATTTTTGTACTATTTTGTGTGTGTGTGTGTGTGTGTTCAATTTGTGGGAAGGCGGGCGGGGTTTGTGAATTGTGTTACCAATCGGTGCGAGTTCAGTACTACCCGGCAAAATATCTATGCATCTGCTACCGTCAGACAGCCATCTAGCGAGGTACCTATATAGTTCGACGGGTTATACATAATGAAGGGGCAATGGTTTGACGTTTTTGTATAAACCCAATCATAAGTTACGCTGTCATT
Organism: Yponomeuta malinellus; assembly: GCA_947308005.1. Taxonomy (NCBI): domain Eukaryota; kingdom Metazoa; phylum Arthropoda; class Insecta; order Lepidoptera; family Yponomeutidae; genus Yponomeuta; species Yponomeuta malinellus. The sequence goes on from OX371023.1 coordinate 3,073,353, forward strand.
TAATATCGTCCAATCAACGTTCACATGGTCACGCATGGCGCACAGAATGAACCAATCACAGTGATTTACTCTACGTGCGCTCATTTCATTGGTACAGACCAATCGAGAGGACAGGGGTCGTTTTGAGAGTGATTTTCGTAGGAAGAAATACTTCCATGGTTTTTTTTTTATTCATAGTCTATAAATAAATAAATTTATTTATTTATAGAGCTAACTAGCGGTATCACGTCTGATTACTACACCTGAAATCGTGGGTTCGATTCCCACTGGGGGCCGCCGTAAATTCGTACAAACGGCCTCATGATGTGATGTGCTTGCCTGGTTACCGTAGCTGCCCGGAAAACGTGGTTCCACCATATTAATTACTCTAAGACCTATTGTCAGGGTTGTGGTAGCCTAGTGGGCAGAACCTCGGACTCGGAAGTGGGAGACCCAGGTTCGATCCCCGGTGCGGGCATGTACTTATGACTTGGTTTTCTAAGTTATGTACATTTGTGAAGTTATAGTAGCAATACCACTCGCTAACTGTGAAGGAAAACATCGTGAGGAAACTTGAGTGTCTGAGCTATTCACATACCTCAGCGCTTGAAATCGCCAATCCGCGGTGGGCACGCGTGGTGATTAAGCCCATACTCTCTCCCTGTGAGAAGGCCTGTGCCCTACAGTGGAACGTATACAGGCTGCTTATGCTATTCTCACACCTACCAAATATACACAAAAAAATTCACAAAAATCGGTGAAGCCGTTTCGGAGCAGTTCGATAACAAACACAGTGATACGAGATTTTTATATATTAGATTAAACCCCTATTTCTTTTCCCCCCGCAGTCGTTTCGTACGCGTTCCCTTCTCAAGCGTCATGATGACCTGGTGCACAGGAAACTGCCCCCGGCGCGTGACAAGATCTGCGATTACTGCGGCAAAGGATTCACTGTGAGTGCAATTCATTACATACACGAAAACACGCCCGAATCCCTGAGGGGTAGGCAGAGACCAGCCCTTCTATCACGTAGGTAACTGTCCACTCTATAGAGTTAACCATTTTAACGACTTTGACAGTTCGGAATAGTTTAAATCAGACATCTCCATACAGTGAAGGACTTACGTAGTACCGCCCCAGGGCATATTATTATTGTTATTAAAATTATTTCTTGCATAAAAAGTTTTGCACACAGGCGGACTTAATGCTACTTATCATTATCTACCAGCTAACCTAAGTCTAATAAACGCATCGTTGTTCAATAGTTATATTGGCGCGACAATGGCGGTTGTTTGATGCTATTCCGTAGTTTACTGAGCAATAGCATTGCAATGTCATTCCAATTGTATAAAACATAACATAAACTCACGCCTGTATGCCGGGGGGGTAGACAGAGACTAGGGTCTGCCACTTGCAACGAACCTGATAAACCCCTTTCGTTTCATCAACATTAATTAAATAAATAAATAACTTCCACACAACTTATCACTTGACCTGTTCCCAAACTAGTCGTTGCATGCACGAACGTCGATTTCGGGTACTTTGCTAATCTCCTATTTGGTCGAAGCATGTCCGCCTGGGACGTCCCATACTGGCCCTATGGTATACATAACATAAATAGCCTATAGACGTCCCACTGAAGGGCACACGTCTTCTCTCATAGAGAGAGAGTATGGGCTTAATCACCACGCGTGCCCACCGCGTATTGGCGATTTATGGTATGTATGACCCGCCCAAATTAAATAGACATCCCTCCCGAAGTAGATCGAGGCGCCGAGTTAAGTCCGACAATTGAACGTGGGGTAATTTTTTAACGCTAGTTAGACATCTATGGTTTTAACTATCACTGCTATTGAAAAACTATGCATACTAAGAGACTCTCTCCCCACGGCTTGCCGCTTTCGCTTAGTCAACATTCATTAGTCATTGTATGCACGCATGCCGGTATTAGCGAAGGGCGAGATAAAAAGTACCCAAAACCGGCGTGTGCATGCGACGACTAATGTGTTCTAGTATCAAATTTGACATGAAACGTCTTTCAGTTCTGTAGTAGGGGGTCACTCGCTAAAACCGCATGCGACGAAAACATGTCGCCTCGGCGAGAGCTGTAACTCTGTGACTACGTGTCGTGTGCAATTCATTGATACATCGTTGAGTAGAACAAAGTAGTCATTACTCAGATCCTCTCGACTCGTGCCGCTAGATGGCGCCAGGGCCGCGTAACACAACGGGACTGAGCTAAAAACTAACGCTTATAGACGTTTTAAACCGACGGCTCTGTAACCCGACACAGCCCCACCCGCTTTTTCAAGCATAATCGCAGCTGAACCAGTTCTACATAACCAATTTTGCCAACAGACGGCGCAGGTGCTTCGCACACACATACGCACGCATACTGGCGAGCGGCCGCTGCACTGCGAACGATGCTCGGCGACGTTCGCACACAACGGTGCCCTTTATACACACAGAAGGCTTGTTCATAAACTTGGCAAGGGGGCTACCAGTTAGGCAGTGTTAAATATGTCAACATGATTCCTCACTGCACTCCAGTGTATAGTCCGCACAGATCTTTTTGGCGGTAACGTGAACATAGTGACAGATTGTTCGCACATTGCTTACTGTCTTTACAGTGTATGTGTGAGTAATTGATGTAGTGTGATGCGTAGTGATGTACAAAGTAGAAAAGATTTAATCAATCGATTAATAAGTTCCGACTAGATGCATAAAATAGATAACCAAAATCTGCTACATGCTTCAACATAAGTCGGCATTAATATTATAACGCTAATGTAATATAAAAATACATTAATTTCAAGATTAATTATTAATCTTGTAATGAATGTATTTTTATAGGTTGCTATAATAATGCTGCCTATATTCGTCCTCCCGTAGTGCACAGGTCTTAATCGCCACGCGTGCCAACCGCGGATTGGCAATATTAAGTGCTGAGGTATGTGAACAACTCAGACACTCAGGTTTCCTCACGATGTTTTCCCTTCACTGTTAACGAGTGGTATTTCTACTATAACTTCACAAATGTACGTAACTTAGAAAACAAAGTCATTAGTACATGCCGGGATTCGAACCCACGACCTCTCAAGTGAGAAGCCGGCGTTCTGCCACCCCGCTACCACCGCTAAAAGGTTGCTATGATTTTTTAACTAAACCTTTCGTAAGCACTATACACAATATTAGCCTAAAAATCTAGTAAGTGAATCTGCAATTAAGCCAATAAGGTTGACACTGACCATAAACAAAAAAAAAGTATACGTGGCAAGTCTTACAAAAAAATATTACGTATTCAACCAGTGGTATCTACGTCCCTAGTGACTCCCCGCACAGCTCCCCTTTGACACCTAAAATTAGTCATTGCGCAGCCATTGAGGAACTTCACTCAGTCGCCAAAAAGATTTACGCAGACTATAAATAATGCACCTGTGTCACAGGTGGCTGACGTCACTAGTCCCGCGTTTAAACGCTCTCAAAGGACAAAAGACACGACATTCCAATACATTAAATATTATTATATTCTTTTTGTTGCACTAACCCGTGCCGAGGACAATTTTAAAAACCTATTTAGAGGCCGAAAATTCCAACCATGCCGGGACTTGAACCCGCGACCTCTGGCTAACCCTGCCAGCGCTCTCCCAACTGAGCTAATCGGCAAGTGCAGGCATCAGTGAAATTTCGAGCCTCTTTACAAACTTCTCTGTATTACGTACAGGCAGCGACGATATCTATCGATTCTGGCCGATGCAATATCATTCCGATGTGAAAACCTAACTGCAAAGTGGGTTACTCGGGGGTGCAAGTGATGCCTGCACTTGCCCATTAGCTCAGTTGGGAAAGCGCTGGCACGGTTAGCCAGAGGTCGCGGGTTCAAGTCCCGGCATGGGTGGAATTTGAATAGGTTTTTATGACATATGAAATGACATTTTAGGGCCACAAATCGTCGGACTCTTGCATCGTCTTGCGACCTGTACAGGTTTGCGTACAATGGCGCCCTCTGTAACTACATAACAGAAGGCTCGGGGGTTACACTGCCTAACTAGGACTTCAGGTTATATATATGTATGTATGGTTACATTCATATAACCTGAAGTCCTAGGCAGTGTAAAATATGTCAAAATGATTGGCCGACGCACGGTCAGCATGGAGCGAGGAAGGCACGGTGTAAAACACATGACCGTGGTTTGTCTCTGTTGGATTGTAGAGGAAGCGAATCAAGCAATGGGAACGTGTAGACAATGTTAATAATGTCAACATTCATCATCATCATCAGCCATTTGACGCCCACTGCAGGATATAGGCCTCCTTCGTGGTTTTCATGACCATGAGGGGTTTTGCCATAATCGCCACGCTTGGCAGGCGGGTTGTCGATCGCAGTATGCGGTTGGAATCTCAGGAAGACGCTGCTGCCCGTCTCCTGGTAATTGATTTCCTTAGTCAACATTATTCATCTATAATTTGCACTAACTTCCAGGGCCGCCGAGGGTAGAGGATTGTGCTATCTTTTGCCGTTTTATGAGGGCCGGTAGCCATATTTGTTCATAGAAAAGTTGGCAGTCTGTATCCAGGGCTTCCAACCTCGGAACTGTAAAGTATTCTATTACATTCTGAATAGTACTTGAAGGTAGCTCGTAATTCATGAAAGCGTTGTGTTTGTTAAGACTAATTTGTTAAAGGTATCTTTGTGTAAATAATGTAAAGATGTATTCTGTCCTTATACTGTAACAATTTATTAGGATTGTAAAAATACTCAGCACACTTAAACTATAAAATATAACCAAAAATATCACGTAATTTTTTTTTGAAACCATTCTTCTTTTGAAACCACTTCTTAGAAAGAAAGAAAGAGAAACATTTATTGTAACAACAACAGTAGTAGGTATTCCCCGATTCCCCAGCACATTCCGTGGTGGTGGTCCAAAAACGGGATTTTGGTCCATCGAATCCTAAAAAAAAAAAAAAAAAAAAAAAAAAAAAAAAAAAAAAAAAAAAAAAACGAAACACCCCACTTAGAGCGATTGGGCAGGGTCCCAGAACGCTCCGCCCACTCCTTCCTGTACATATGTACTTCACTTTAATTACAATAGCGACGTCTAATCACATAGTCATAAAAGGTTCGACCCTTTCCTTTGTTCGCGAGTAGCCTTTTGTTCCGGCTCGTACTACCTGTCTACCTGCTCCCATGCGAAGAAAACGTAGCGATGCCTAATCACCTCCTCATAAAAGGTTCGATCCGTCCCTTTGTTCGCGAGTAGTCTTTTGTTTTGGGCTATACTACCTGTTACCTGGCGTTCCCAACGTGGGGTTTATCATATGACTAGGGGGTCCTTTCTGATAAATTTCGATCCAGTGGGATCTTGTGTGTATCATCTGGGATTTGATTCACACCTTGTATGATTTTATGCCTTTTCAGTTCGCTTATATACATTTTTTTTTTGCTAAATCGTAACTTTCAGAATTTTCATAAATCTAACCTAACCTAACCTATATTTTTGCACTATACCTAATATATATATTTTTTTTTTTGCTAAATCGTAACTTTCAGAATTTTCATAAATCTAACCTAACCTAACCTATATTTTTGCACTATAGACCTAATATATGCTATACAGTGAACGGTTGTAATGAAGATAAGAAGTTTGTAAAATGTTACATTCTTTGGCTACGCTCTTAGATGTCGGTTTTACATCAATTATTTACTGAATGTCTGTTGCTTTTTATGAAATCGTTATCTCTTGATATTTCATACCGATTGTTGAATAAAAATACTGGTTTAAACTTGTAGCTGTGCGATACACATAAAAAGGAGCTGAAGAAAGCGTTTATGATAGGTGATATTCTATAGATAGGTACACAATGAATGTTTTATTGTTTCCTTGCATCAAACGAACCGTTGCCTTTTGTGTAATTTTTTCACACCTATTCACTTATCCTGCTAAGATGCTGGTTTAAACCTGTTCGGCAAGCAAATAGCTTCTTTAAAATGCTTACTTGTTCCAACTTGTAGAATTGCATCAGGTATAAAACAGCGTCAAGACAACTCCGCTTCATATCGTCTCAAATAATTCATCAGACAAGATCTCCGTCAAACCGAGTCGCGAAGTGTGAAGTGAAAAGTTCAGTGTTTGGTTGTGTAGCCGTGTTTCGTTGCTGAAATGGATGTAAGTATGTAGTTTTAATTTGAAAACTTGTTTTATGTTTTTGATTTATTGTTTATAGTATACGTTTTAGCCATTTCTGTGTCTACCGTGTAACTCTAGTTCGAAGCACTGTTTGAATATATTTTTTGTATTGTTATAGCTTACAGAAGAAAACACATTTAAACACTATTATTATCCTGAGAAATACGACGACCCAAGCGATGAAGAAGGGACGGTTGGGCTCAAAGTAAAGAAAGCACTCGCCAACAAGAGAAACAACAGCATACATGGATTCTTCGAAAAACGCAAGAAAAAGAAAATTGACAACAAAAGGTCATCGAGTGTGAGCCAAGCCACCGCGGAGGGTGTTGCTTTCATTAAATCCAACCAAGACGACGGGGCTTACGCATCACATCTCATCAAAATTGAAGTGTATGACATGATGAAGATCAAAAACATTCCCCCGACAGAACACTGGAAACATGCAGAAGTGCGTGTTAAATATTACGCACACTCCGAAGTAGATGACCACGTCCAAAAAGCGAGGGACGTTATCTACGACATCACAAAGCAGCTGGCGGCAAAAAGTGATAGTGTTAATTTCGTTCTAGACAATGAAAAAGAAGATCAATAGTGCAGTTTTAGGAAACCAATTAATTTATTTATTGTTTTTTTAAAAGGTTGCTTGCTTAACTGTTGTCTATCCTTTTGTTTGTATAACCTCTTTGTAACTTGTTCCTAAACATTATCATTGATTAAGCTCCTTTGTATTCTAAAGTGTCAGTTGGCGGCTAAAAGCGATTGTGTTCATTTCTTTCTAGACAATGAAAAAGTACATTAAGTGTAGTGAAACCAATTCATTCCTTTTATTGTTTAACTTCTTTGTAACGTGTGCCGAAACATTATCATTGTTTAAATCATTGTTTCTTTGGTAGGTGAAGAAACAATTATAAACCTTAGCTTTGAATAAATTTTTAATAAAAACTATCATCATGTTTCTATTTATTTGTATTCTGTACCATTATTACCCTTATACCTTAAAATAAAACAGGAAAAATATTTTTCTAAAAGTATTTATTTCATAAAAAATGAGTTTTAAACATATTTCTTACAATTAAATCATTACAAAGAGAACTCTCGGAAAACAAACTTTGAAAATCACACATAGTTTTTCCTTGTTTCTTAAAATACAGATAAACTAAACAATATTCTCCACAAACCGAGGTAAATGGGTTTTGAAATTGTTTGTGGTTGTAAAACCATCTCCTAGCATTTCTATTTAAAAATCGCTTTTGATAATTAGTAGGTTTACGACCAAATGAATCGAAGTATTCACCTATGCCATTAACATCGATGTGTATAGCTACCCAGTGAGAGCCAGGCTTTGAATCGGGATCCAAATTACTTATAATATAAGCAGGTTGATTTACCCAAATAGGCAATCGGTTTGCAGCAAATACATTTGATTTAAAACTAGAACTTATTTTGTTCATACATAACTGTATTTCATTTGTATCCATGATAAATAGAGATAAAAGTTTGATAATGATGCTGTTAACAATGTTTAATAGCGAATGATATATCTTAATAATTTACACAGTATTTATGTATTTGTTAACTGTTATAATCCACTGTTACGTCGCGATTTTTGTTTATTTCAATAACATTATCAAATTCAGCATAAACAATACAGTTCACAGTCAGATTGAGAGCCGTATCAAAGCGAACTTCTAAACGAACACTACCATGTCTAACAAGATTCCAGTGTGAAGTTGAACTAGCAGATAAATCTGGAGTCAAATCAAAACACAGCAAACAATATCCATCACCATAGTTTGTTCTACTTATTGCGTTTCCTTCATTGTGAAAATGAATACCAGTTCCAGAAAATAAAGTGTGATATGTTGATGCTATTATACCAGAACTAAATGATGGTTGTAACGTTCTTGAAGGAATTTCATGACCATCTACATACAAACTGAATGTATTCATATTGAAGTGTTGAAAATTGAAAGGATTTATTGCTAAATTACCATTAAACCCCGAATTTAACACAAAACCAACAATACATCTTTTAGGAACTTGTCCGAGGAATATATTGTCTAATGTTTTACCTTGGACACCTGCAGGTATCGTAAGAACCTTAACTTCCGCTCTTGTTATGGGATATTTCGCAGTTGTTGTTTCTAATACTTTTTGGTGAGCTAATAAAACGCTAGGGTTGATTCTAGCTCTTCTTATAATGAGACTGGCATCCATTATTTTTACTTTAAATTTCTTCTCTTGGTGACAAATAAGATTAAATGATTCTTTCGAGCGTACTAACTTAACACGCATTTCTACACCATTGATTAAAAATTTTTCTTGGTTAAACATATCACCATGCAAGTGACCAATCATTTCAACTTCTTTACTCTCTTTAACAAATTCCATTCTTGTGTGAAAACCTTTGTTCGACGCGGCAATGGAATCCATATGTTTTGCAGTGTCTTCATACCACAATCCGCATGTTAGATGAGATTCTTTGGCAGCTGGACCATAGTTGAGAAGATTTTCCAAATAAGCACGGTACGCATATGTATTGTTTGGTGGTGATATGAGTTTTTGATTTAAATAAACATCAAGCTGGTTGAAAAGGGAATGTAACCAATTATTAACAGGGGCAACTTGCACATCCGCTTTTAAATTTGTGTCATCCTGATTTAAAATTTTTGCTTTGATATGCAGTAACGTATGTGAGAGGTCAATATAGTCATCACCGGATCCCGCGATTTGAAATTCGATGGGGCCGTCATCATTTAAAGATGAAATTGGTTTATAATGAACCCACTGTCCGCTTTCAATACTAGTTTGAGTTGATGGAAGGGCAAATATATCTAACTCAGATTTTGCGCACTCACAGGAATGATTATGTAAGAATGACATTATTTACTTTGAAAATATATCTTCAATACACTTTTTGTTTTTTCTACCTCCTCTCCGCTGTGATGCTTTCAAAGGAATGAGTGGTTGTCGTCTTTTAGTTGTCATTTTATAGCCCGATCCTGACATTAGGGATGTAATTTTTTCATCTGCTTTTCTTTTTAAGTTAGAACTTGCTTCCTTAAATCGAGACTTAATCGAACTCTCCATAGGACGTGAATTCACCATATCAGATAGTAGACCGATCCCTGCATCTAATGTTTCTTTACCCACAGCTCTAAAACCACCAGTTAACAAAGGAATCACAGACCTAAATAGACCACCTAAAAAACTTCCAATTCCGTGTCCTCGTTGAAATGGAACACCTTTATACACAATTCCTACACCAGAGCCAGCTTGATGTGTATAATAATGTTCATATGGACAGGAGACAGATGACCGTTTATTATTCATTTTATTCGCTGAAAATGTAGCTTCACGCAGGAAGATCCAAATTGAAATGGAACTCTTGCTCCCGTAGTCGTTCTTATATCTATTTCAATTGTGTCGAACTCTCTACGTAAAACAGGTACATAGTGGGCAGGTGAGAAGACATGCATTTTGTAGGCTCCATATACGAACGTTGTTGGATCTAATGGAATTATTCTTAGCAATGATGTTACAACATCTCCCACAACTTGTGGTTCAATGATGTCAGAATACACAAATATTTGTGATGGTAAACCTAAATACAAATTTGCAGGGTTTTTCCCAATTGAAGTTTGTTTTAAATTTGATCTTGGTTTGAAACCCAATTGCAAACTGAGTATCGGTGTTGTGATGATTGAGATTATGTCATCAGTTGCAGTTACAACCACAGTTTTTGATATTTTATCATATCTTAGTTTAACTTTTGTTTTCATCTGTGGGTTTTCATTAAATGCTTCAAGGAAATGGTCAATACTATCATACGTCGTAGCGGGTATGTGAGTTTTTATATCCACGATTTTATCTAACTTTTCATTGGGATCTCTTACTTTCTTTTTTATATAAATAATATTTTCATGGTCTTGAATGTTGTACATGGAGCAAGGATATTGAAATTCTACTATTCCAACAACCCATTCTCCTTCTAATTTTACAGTCTTAGGTAATTTTGTTAAGAAATGGGCTGTTGTATTATCAGTATAATAAGACGTTGAGCTATTACTTAACAAAGTAATATAAAAATTTTCGTTACTCATATTTTTTCCAAGCTTGATGCAGGTATCCAAGAATTAAATTTATTCGGATAACCTTGCCACTTCACTAACACTTCCTTTCTGCCAGAAAGACGTCGCGAGCGTATTATTTTATCAATTTTATACTTGATGGAGGGGTTGTAAATTACTTTTTGTAACTCTTTAGAATAAAAGGTGCCCATGATTGATTCACCCTCCAAGTCCTTTAAAGTGTAAACAAGACGAGGAGATCTTTTAATTATTGAATCAATTACAAAGATTTCATCGCTCCAATTAGTTTCATAACCTTTTTGAAAAATGTGTTTGTATTTAGTTATTCTAACATGGTCACCTACGTTCAGTATTGCGGTTTCTAATGAAACCTGTTTATCTTTTTTTCTATCATATAAGTTACACCAAACAGTCATGATATTACTAAAGTTAACATCTATTGGTCGCATCTTGATACTAGAATGATAACTATTGTTATAAGAGTGAAGGAGTTCTTGTAATATATTATTGTATTTGTAAGTATTTTTATGTGTAAAGTAACGCCACATTTTCATTTTAAGAGTTCTTTGAAATCTTTCAACTATACTTGCTTTAATGTCAGGATTATTAGTGGTATAATAATTAATGTTTTTGCTCTTAAAGTAGTCTCTTACCACCTTTGAAACAAATTCTGTTCCTTTGTCGGATTGAATATGTCGAGGGGTAGCTTTGGCTTCTGTAAATATGCTTTCGAAACATTCTTTAACTGTTTCTGAATCTTTCTTTTTCATGGCTCTTGCAAAAGCATATTTACTAAACACGTCAATAACACAAAGAATATATTTGTAACCATCATTATATTCACTATAAGTTCGCATATCACTTAGATCAGCTTGCCAGAGTTCATTAAAATTAGACAAGATGTATCTATTTCTCGTAAATCGCCTATGAACAGGTTTATGTAGAGTGTACGTTTCCTGAGACTGCAACCATTTCTTAACTTCCTCTTTGTCCATTTTATTCTTCATTTCTTTCGCTAACTTATTTATACTACTATATCCGGCTGGATCGGATACATCGTAGTAAATCCTGTTGATTTCTAATAGGGGGTCCATTTTTCCCAATCTAATTTCTTTTTGGTCGATTCACGTGTTCTAGTAGCAATAGGTGTGGATGCTTCTTTTACTCTAAATGATGAATCCCTTGTATTTATAGACGAATTCGGTGTGCAAAGCTCGTCTATTTCTCTCTCGCTACGAGCTCTCTTTATGAATTCTAAGTTAGTAGGGTTACCTATACAGGATGTAGGTACTTTATTTTTTTTTAAAACCAAGGCAAACTGTTCCCATCCTTTTGGTTTTGTGCGCTTAAGAGGTCTAATCACGTCGTTTACTAGATCTACAATATTAGTATTTGGGATGGTACGATTGTTTAATACAACTTCCCCTCCTGTCTTCCACCAAATATTTTCTTTATGAAGTATAATATTGTCCATTAAAGTTTGGGTTTTTTGCTTGTAAGATTTCGGTACTCCCTCTATGATATAAGAGGGAGTTAACTCTAAAGGATAATATTGATTCGATCTATCAGGTAGTGGTGTCGCAGCAATATCATTATGTTCCATCGCCGAGTTTGCAACTGAGCCTCTATTTACATTTTCTTCGTTGTTTAGCTGTAACTCTACATTTTTGCTATCGTTGTTAGAATGATCATTTCTATCCATAACTATGGGTATTTTAAAAGGTTTTCGATCTACTTCAGCAAAATGTAAAAATCGCTGTAGTGCTTGAGAGTACAATGCCCATTTTTCACGATCATCCATTTTGCTTTTTAGTATTTTTTGCATCTCTCCATCTAGACGAGATGATGAGTTTTCAGAAAGATTATCGTTGTGTTTGAGTCTTTCAATGAAATCTTGTTCTACTAGTAGCATTTTTTTCATATTCTCCATTTCTATTATGTTAAAGAGTTTATTAAAGCACTTAAAACTGCGCCTAATATAACAGGTAGAAATGCGCCACCCTTTTGAATAATAATTGTTTTTCTAAGTTTGTTTTTTCCTTTTGAAACTAATTTTCGTAATACGTTCTTATGTTTATTTAATTTAGATTTCTCTTTTTTTTCTAATGGAATTTTCCCTTTTAAAACATTATAAATACACTCACAAATAATATTTATTTCGTCGTCGTCACAAGCTTTAAGCAAAGCCGTGCGATATTTTGGTTTAAGTACTTGCAGCGCTTCAAGTAAATGTTTATATGTGCTCACACTCGAATGCATCATTTAGAACTGACCAAAACTTGTTGATTACTGTTATATTTAAATCCCTTTTTAGGAATGTATACTATGCAGTATTTGTCGGATGGAAATATTTTAGTTTTGAACCGACATAAGTCATCCGTATTTTGTTTCAGATCAATCATGAGGTATCCATGGGCGTCTTTAGTGGAGTCTTTGTAGGCTTCATCTACAAATTTTGAATTTTCAGGGTAAACTTGTCGCGACAAGTGGCGTATCTGAGTTTTATCCCTGGGATTTTTGAAGTAAATAATGTAACTCGTGTTAAGCGAGATGTCACGTTGACCTTTTCCTTGATGAAATATATTTTGTGTAATATAAAACACGCTTAAGTTTCTATGGTGACTACCTTTCGTGAAAATGTCAACGATTCGCCCATCGGACTCTCTCATTAAATCATCGATTATAAGAAGTTTAGGTTGTTTGCCATCAAACATGCTGATATCAGGTATGCCTTGACTATAATTTACATTTTCCAGGTTGTACAAAGGTTGCATTTCATCATAACACCATATCACTTCCGAAAAAGTTACATTGCACAGAACTTTACAATCATTTAAAAAGTTTGTGACAAAATTTGATTTTCCACAACCACTTGGACCAGCAACAATGGCTGTGAAAGGGTGGCAAAAGTGAATCATTGTTATTATGTTGTGCTAAGAAACACGTGTTGAATTCGAAAGTTCTAAATAACAAATGATGGATGCCAAAGTTCAATCATGGTTATATAGATACGATTATATAGGTTTAATTTTTCAACAAAAAATAAAATAAAATAAATTTAATTTTGATATTTTTTTATATTACAATATACCATCGTCACAAAAAAAAAAAAAAAACATGAGTAAGAAAAACATTACCTACACATAGTCTTATAGCTAGTGCATGCATACATATATTACAAAAAAAAAAAAAAAAAAAACTTTACAGAACAGTTATTATGTATATACAATGAAACGCAAATTGAAACATAATTATACATCATGACATCACATACAGTACAGAAAGTAATATTAACATTGAATGTTCTCTATTCTATAGTGACCCCAAGCAAGCGTGTCAGTAGAATTTGCTAATAAAGATCGTTTCGTATCGCTGTGTGATAAGGATATTTTGTTTATTTTTTGTGTAAATAAGACATGTTTTATAGATCTAAATCGCAACATTTCAGACAGCAAATTGGTTTTTTCGAACAAACAAGCTTTATAATCGTTCATGTTTAATTTTTTAGTTACACATTTATTTACTCCTTTTGCTTTAGCCATGGTTTCGTTTTGTACATCCATTGCATACATTTTCGAACGAAGACCAATAAATTCTTTGAAAATTTTACCATTATTTTCGTCTTTAAAGAAACCTAATCGCTTTTTATTGACTAATGGCAAACCGTAATGATTATCAGAAGGATAATCAGAGGTATCGAAGTATGATTCCAAATCTGATTTAATATCAGCGTAAAAGTTATTTGTGAATATTTGATAAACCAAACTATCCGTGTCTGTATACAGTAATTTTAAGCTATCTGGATATTTAATTTTCATGAAATCATAATGAAATTCATACATCAAAGTCTTTGATAAATCTAGTATACAAAATCCCAAGTAAATAGGTTTGTTGTATAAAACTTTTGTTTTCTTCAGTTGTACTGCAACTAAATTTTCTGAAAATATAGATAGACTGTGGAACTCTGGTTTTGCTATTAACGATTCAACGCCTTGAGTTTTTCCATGATTTTTCCAGTGGTTGAGTAATTTAACATTTACTCTCTTATTTACATTTTCCATAGTCTTGCCAAATACAGAATTATTCATTAACTTAAAAAAGTCTTTTTCAAACTCTGAACTTGCCAAAGAACGCTTATGTGTATTTAAATCAATATAAGGCTTTAACCACGCTTTTTGTTCAAACTGTAAGATTCTATGAATTTTAAGTAAACGTAACCCTGATCGTAAACATTGTTTCAGGTTTCGATAATGGATAACGTAATTTGTCTTGTTATTTAGATTAGGAATCAGCTTTTTGTCTTTGGTATCACCTAGACACACATTTTCTGGACAGAAGGGTAAGTCTGAATGGAAATCGTGTAAGTTATGTGGATATTCCAAATCAACTTCTAAAATGTACCCATTTTCAGCGTCGTCGGGGACATTGAAATTTGTATTAACATCCACCCACTCAAATTTACCAGTGGGTAGACATTGTGACATTGCCCAGCCGTATAGATTATTTGCATCTAGGTACATGAGAAATGATGATGGTAAAGTACGATCATATTCAGACATAAATATATTATTAGCTTTTGCATATCTATTACTACATTGAGAAATACCCCCTCTTATATTATTTGTAATAAAAGCAACTTTCTCAATATCCGTTAGGAGTTCTAAATTAATTTTAGTAGACATTAACATGGCGTCCCAGCTAAGTCCAGGTGCTGTGTAATAATGAGCAGGATCCAACCCATAAGTTTCCATACAAACATTTCTAAAGTTTTCAAATACATCAGCTAATAACAAAACGTCAGTTTTTAAATAAAGGTTTGAAAAATCCCCCATGTTTTGACACTTAAAGTGATTCCATACGTCACAAGCGTGTTGATAATCAGTTAGTGAAATATTTTCATCATTTAATGAGCTGTAAAAATCACTGTGATCGGGAAGGCTAGTTAATTTTAAGGAATCTAATGATGTCATATGTTCATAAGGATATACGCCTTTCCGTAATAAACGTTTGAAGTCTTGTTCACTGGGGAAATTTAAATGAAGCTCTCGGAACTGTTCGGTTAATAAATTTTTGGTTAATTTATCAAGACTACTACTCATAAATTTCAACGAATCAAGAAATCGTAACTTGATGACACGGTTATTTATATATAATTGCTTCGAAAACGATATATATTTCTCTTTGTTTTGTGGAATAATTTCTATATTACCATCTTCAAATCCAAGTCCGTGTACGATAAAATGAGCATCATAGCTACTTAAATTGTGTAAAAACACAGGTACAAAATCAGGGGTACGATACTTCTCGGTGCAAGATGGATGAGCTACTCCTTCAAAAGCACCGGTATGATTGTTATGAGATATCGTTGATTCACCATTTAAATTGTTTTCACAAATATAGCAAGAGTTAGTTCGAATAATGGTTACTTTATCTTCTTCTGACAAAGGTAAAGGACATTTTACAAATGTGTTCTTCTTGCTAATGCTCTCTAAATCTCTTTTAATAAATTTCATAAATGATTCGGCACAATTTTCACCTGTATATGTTCTATATACAGATAAACTGTTATCATATGAACATTTAATGTAATATCCAAAACTATACACCTCATGTTCCTGAATGTTAGTGGTTGAGGATTTACTCGGATCGTTGATACAAGTTTCAATGGGTTTTAAAAATGCTTCGAAATCAGCATATATAACAAATGGAACCCTCAATTTCCGATCATAATTTTCGAATGATATTCGATTAGATGGAGCTAATTCATTAAACCAGTTCCTTTTAGTTTCGTTTTCGGAGGGCAATTTCGTACACACATGGAAACAATCATTTTCTTGATGCTTCTGCAAATTTTCATGTGAATTAAAATAAATTAAACATCCATCACAAATGTAGATGGCATGCTCTGACGTCGTCATTTGTTTTGACACTAGTCGCGAAAGGTTTTTGATAAAGCAGTAATGCCCATTAGTACCTTGATTTATATACAACAAGTTTAAATGGGTAGCTTTCCTACTTTTCGTTAAGTGTAATGGCCCAACTACTTTATTTTGCTTACTTACCGAATCATATTCTAATCCAAAGACATTAATACTTAGATCATTCATTTTCTCAAATTTATGAATGTCATTTATTTTTATTGGGAATGAAAGATTATCAAATTTCAATTTATTCCTATGAGATAAATATGATGTAACCCTATTAGCGTTGTAAGTAGGTTTATGCAATCCTGATAATACAGCCCAACGAAAACATTCATGGTCATTGTTTTTTACGTTTATAATCGCATTTTTGTGTTTTATATCTAATGGTAAGTCTATGTAAGATGAACCTCGTAATGGATTAAATTTATTTACGTTCATGTCTAAATGATTTATTTTGACAAGACTCCATCCACTGTCTTTTTTTTCAAAATTGGTTACTTTATTTACAATTTCATTCGCAATTAATGAAAATATATCATCCTTTGCATCTCCATTGCAAACAACATAATTAAGAGTTTGAAAGTCAAAAGTAGTATTTAGTTGTTTAGTTTGTTGTGTAAAGTCCGCAGTAAGAATGAAATTTACTTTTACAACAAAGTGTTGTTCAATGGATCGTTCTAATAATTTAAATACTTTGTTTTTGGTATTTTGTAAAAATATTTCTGGTGTTTCTAAAGGTTGGTTAGCAATGGAATCCGATGAAATTCTGTAAGTGAGTATCCTATTCCCGAACGCGCTTTCAATTAATTGAACATTAGTAAATTCTTGGTCTGAACTTAAAACATTGCTTTTGTGGATTTTGCTTTTTAAGTGGTTTGAATAATATTTTTTCGATACTGACACGTGACACACGGAACATTCAATTTTATCATTACTTTCTGTACTCACATTTTGATTTGCAACCGACGCTGTTGATGTTGATGCGACTGCGTAGCTAGTTGAAGTTGAAGGGTTCTCTTGTAGTTTGGTTTTCTTAGCTGGAGACTCCTCAGTAGATGCAGACGACGCCATCCTCTTCAATGCACCTCTTCCTCCTCCTCTTCCTCCTTGTCCAGCTTGTGAAGATCTGTAGAAAAAAAAAAAAACATTAACATTACAAATTGTAACAATTGATTACATAAACTTAAAAACTATAATATTAAATACTAACTTGTTTCCCTTTTACAATGTAAACAATATGCTTGCATTGCCAATACTCCATCTATTTCATCGGATGCTACGGACTTATCTCTCTTTACGTTAAATCCATGTCCATGACATGGTGTAAAGTATGGTATAACCTCCGAATCCTCTAACAATGTTTCCGGTAAAACTTTTCTGATAAACCACAACCGAATTGATCGATGAAATTTTGTTAGAATTATAGTTTTATCTAAACTTGCAATTTCGTTAAGAGATAAGTCCAAATTGAAATACATTTTATCGAAATTCTTAAAATGCAAACTTGAGACATCGGTCACAAATGATTGAAGTGAGCAAGACACACGTCTTAAATACCCGAAGATCCAACCCCCCGCCTATTGCTACTGACATCAAACTGGTTGTTACATGTTTCAACAACTAATAATAACACAAAAAACTAAGGGACCAACCTCACTTATGGCTATTGACATAAAACTAGTCTTAACAAGTTTTAAAAAATTACTTACGTTTTATCATAATCCTGCTCGATTTTTTCACACAGCTCGTACAACTCTTGATCTTCAACAATTTGGTCGAGTTCTTGATCGAAGAAATCACAGCTTAGTGTATCCATGGTAGTGAATCGCTAAGAAATGTGTGATTTTAAAGAGCAGCTTGGAGCTTATATATACTCTAAAATTTACCTGCGTTAAATATCTTATTTTTAAGTTTGAAACAATGTGGTCTTTATTTGCAAAAAATAACAAAACTCTTTAGAATGTAAAAGTGTTTAAACAATGATAATGTTTCGGCACACGTTACAAAGAAGTTAAACAATAAAAGGAATGAATTGGTTTCACTACACTTAATGTACTTTTTCATTGTCTAGAAAGAAATAAACACAATCGCTTTTAGCCGCCAACTGACACTTTAGAATACAAAGGAGCTTAATCAATGATAATGTTTAGGAACAAGTTACAAAGAGGTTATACAAACAAAAGGATAGACAACAGTTAAGCAAGCAACCTTTTAAAAAAACAATAAATAAATTAATTGGTTTCCTAAAACTGCACTATTGATCTTCTTTTTCATTGTCTAGAACGAAATTAACACTATCACTTTTTGCCGCCAGCTGCTTTGTGATGTCGTAGATAACGTCCCTCGCTTTTTGGACGTGGTCATCTACTTCGGAGTGTGCGTAATATTTAACACGCACTTCTGCATGTTTCCAGTGTTCTGTCGGGGGAATGTTTTTGATCTTCATCATGTCATACACTTCAATTTTGATGAGATGTGATGCGTAAGCCCCGTCGTCTTGGTTGGATTTAATGAAAGCAACACCCTCCGCGGTGGCTTGGCTCACACTCGATGACCTTTTGTTGTCAATTTTCTTTTTCTTGCGTTTTTCGAAGAATCCATGTATGCTGTTGTTTCTCTTGTTGGCGAGTGCTTTCTTTACTTTGAGCCCAACCGTCCCTTCTTCATCGCTTGGGTCGTCGTATTTCTCAGGATAATAATAGTGTTTAAATGTGTTTTCTTCTGTAAGCTATAACAATACAAAAAATATATTCAAACAGTGCTTCGAACTAGAGTTACACGGTAGACACAGAAATGGCTAAAACGTATACTATAAACAATAAATCAAAAACATAAAACAAGTTTTCAAATTAAAACTACATACTTACATCCATTTCAGCAACGAAACACGGCTACACAACCAAACACTGAACTTTTCACTTCACACTTCGCGACTCGGTTTGACGGAGATCTTGTCTGATGAATTATTTGAGACGATATGAAGCGGAGTTGTCTTGACGCTGTTTTATACCTGATGCAATTCTACAAGTTGGAACAAGTAAGCATTTTAAAGAAGCTATTTGCTTGCCGAACAGGTTTAAACCAGCATCTTAGCAGGATAAGTGAATAGGTGTGAAAAAATTACACAAAAGGCAACGGTTCGTTTGATGCAAGGAAACAATAAAACATTCATTGTGTACCTATCTATAGAATATCACCTATCATAAACGCTTTCTTCAGCTCCTTTTTATGTGTATCGCACAGCTACAAGTTTAAACCAGTATTTTTATTCAACAATCGGTATGAAATATCAAGAGATAACGATTTCATAAAAAGCAACAGACATTCAGTAAATAATTGATGTAAAACCGACATCTAAGAGCGTAGCCAAAGAATGTAACATTTTACAAACTTCTTATCTTCATTACAACCGTTCACTGTATAGCATATATTAGGTCTATAGTGCAAAAATATAGGTTAGGTTAGGTTAGATTTATGAAAATTCTGAAAGTTACGATTTAGCAAAAAAAAATATATATATATTAGGTATAGTGCAAAAATATAGGTTAGGTTAGGTTAGATTTATGAAAATTCTGAAAGTTACGATTTAGCAAAAAAAAAATGTATATAAGCGAACTGAAAAGGCATAAAATCATACAAGGTGTGAATCAAATCCCAGATGATACACACAAGATCCCACTGGATCGAAATTTATCAGAAAGGACCCCCTAGTCATATGATAAACCCCACGTTGGGAACGCCAGGTAACAGGTAGTATAGCCCAAAACAAAAGACTACTCGCGAACAAAGGGACGGATCGAACCTTTTATGAGGAGGTGATTAGGCATCGCTACGTTTTCTTCGCATGGGAGCAGGTAGACAGGTAGTACGAGCCGGAACAAAAGGCTACTCGCGAACAAAGGAAAGGGTCGAACCTTTTATGACTATGTGATTAGACGTCGCTATTGTAATTAAAGTGAAGTACATATGTACAGGAAGGAGTGGGCGGAGCGTTCTGGGACCCTGCCCAATCGCTCTAAGTGGGGTGTTTCGTTTTTTTTTTTTTTTTTTTTTTTTTAGGATTCGATGGACCAAAATCCCGTTTTTGGACCACCACCACGGAATGTGCTGGGGAATCGGGGAATACCTACTACTAACAACACACATTAATTAAAACTTAAAACAAAACTATATAATAGGAACACTTTTCAGAAATTGGGTATTTGACAAAATATCAAATGAGTTACTTTTAAAACGGAATTTTGTATGAAAATACTTGCTTATGACGTCACATTTCAGAGCACTCTTTTTATGTTTAATCTATTTAAAAATGGTAATAACTAGTCATTGACTGAAAGAGATAAATTTTTCGAGATATTTTGTAATTTTTGTCTTAATCGAGCATATGACATAATTTATTGTTGATCGTGTCAAATACCGTATTATCGCGGTGTGTCTCTGCTGCTGCCAATGGCAACTGACTCAGCATAGTGCTGAGGGTGTGAACCCTCAGCGCTGATTTTCAGTCAGTGCCGATAGCCCCAAGTGCTCTAGAGCGGAACGTGGCCTGCTGCTAACTAATAAATAAAACCATATAGGTAACATAATAAACATCAATAAATTTACATTAACAGCGATATACATATACACGTAAATATATATATAGACATATATACACATACATATACGTACAATATGAAATATTGAGTACATATATAACAAAGGAATGGTAGAATAAATGCGCAATCAAGTTAAGTATCCTTTTAGCGTGAAGTCTGCGGCGTGAAAGTTCGGGATAAGGAAGTCTCTGCTGTTCAAGCAGATATGCCTTGAGCTTGCGCCCAAAGGCACATCTACTGGACGCTTCACGGACGGAGGGAGGAATGTCGTTCCAGCACTTGGACGCCGCATACTTAAAGCTGCCACGGAACGTCTTCGTACGATTCGCGGGGATACGAATTCTGTCTTTGTGCACCTGTCGCTCCCGAGATGACCATTCTAGTTTCTTATGTAGGTAACTAGGAGTTTTGTTGCGAATTACACCAAACAACAGCGTGGCTAGGTGCAGGCGTCGTCGGGACTCCATATTCAGGAGATTTGCAGCGTTCAAGTACGGAGTGACATGGGATCTAGGTGGGACTTTTAAACAGAAACTTCTTCACACACTATACTCGACTTTATTCTCCGCATCACCCCATAGCACAATCTCATCCTCGCAAGCCGTCAACAAATAAGTGTCCGTCGGATGATAGCTTAATGACACTACAGGTTTACTTTTACTATGGACAAGCTTCTGAAGAGCAGTTGCCGATATCAAATCCCAAATGAAGATCTCACCGGTCGCAGAGCCGGAAATAACTTGACTATCTTTTGAATTGACACAGTTCTCTAATGAATAATCTTTGCTCTCGTGTCCCGTGAACGTATTTAACAACTCCCCGGAGTCTTTGTCGAATAACCTAACCTTGCTATTCGAAGTGCTTAGCACATAGCACTGTCCGTCATGGGTTAAGCTTCCAAATGTCACAATATCACCGATGTAATCTGATGTGATTCTGCCCATTCGTATATCGTACAAGCGCACGTGACAATCGACAGATGTAGTTAAGATCTCATGTGAATTTATTTGAAGGGAGGTGATGGTGTCTTTGGCATCTTTTAGCACTTGCACGGGCTCCTGTCTGCGACTGAGCGTGTCCCAAAATGCTATGGTGTTGTCAACGGACCCTGATACGGCCATGGTGGATTCTTCGTTGAACTTGACGCAGGTAACAGAGCTCGCGTGCCCTCGGTAACGCCGGAGTGGTTGGCCTGGGGATAGATAGTTAGAATGTATAAATTAAAATAAGGTAAGAATATTCTTTTCATCTCTTACCTCGGAAAAAGTATCTTTGCTCTTTGATATCTGAGTGCAAAAGCAGTTTTTATCCACTAGAGGATAAAGTAAATTGAATTTAGAACATCGTGTGCAGTATAGGTTTATACACAGAACAAAAAAATACATTCAAAACATCATTTACTATTTACCACAGATTAAAAAGAAAAAAAGACAACTATTTACTTCTACCTCCATGGTGCCGAATTTATCATACAACTTTTTTTAATTTGTTAAAAACTCGGACTCTGAACCTCCTTCATGTTTTTTTTTTTGCATTTAGTCATTTCCTCGTTGAGGTGGGATAAAAAGTTCGTGATGCACTCGAGTGCAAGGATTTTTCACCTTGTGTTGTGATTCCCTCGCTAATGCTCAGGATTCTAAATTTAGAATCCTTCGCTTGCTCGGTCATGTTTACTGTGACAATTCAATGTATTAGTGTGTCCGTTGAATTGTCATAATAAACTATGAATTGCAGTTTTAAGAAACGCGGCCTAGGCTGCACTGCATCAAGTCCAGCTATCAAAATGAAACTGTTAAACAAAGTAAAATGAGCAAAATAACATTGGAGGTCATAGAAAATATTTAAGCAAAGTAGCCCAGTGGAGTGGTTTTGAGAGGACAAAACCCTGGCTGCAGCATCAGGTTATTTTTCTCATTTTAGTGTATTGTCAGAACTGAACAAGCATGCAAAATTTCCAAGTCTTAGGAGGTTATGACTTGGGAGGTTAAGGTTAAGGAAGTGGTTACAAGACCAGAAAGATTCTAACTACAAATACACGCATAAACTCACGCCTGTTACCCAGAAGGGTAGGCAGAGACCAGGGTTTACCACTTGCCACGATCCTGACAAAACTCTGTCGCTTCGTCAACATTTGAACAGGTATCATTTTATCTTTCCCCTTGCAAGATTAGCCTTACAGATTAGATTACAACCCTCGTTTGGTCGATGTATATCCGCCTTCAAGTTACTTTTTTTTAAATTTATATTTCTTCTCAATAAAACAAGAAAAACCACAGGTTCTGCTAATGCAGTTTATCAGGAAGCTCAAAGTCAAAAATTTTATTCACTATAAAAACAAAATGTTTACGTAATGAACGTCAAAGCTGTTAGTTTCACAATAATTAGATCATGCGGAGAAGAAGCTAACAAAGAAACTCCACGTTCGAAACGCTCTTGGCAATAATCCTTATATAACTTACACAACAAACAGTATCGATAGTACTTTCTAAATCTGAAGCGTAGAATAGGCAGTTTGCCTAAAACAAAGTGCTTTAGCATCCTTTTGAATTGTGCTTTTATGAGACTCAGATACCTACTACATAATTCCTCTGGGTGGCATTAATAAATCATCATCATCATCATAAGCAGCCTATATACGTCCCACTGTAGGGCACAGGCCTTCTCTCAAAGAAAGAGTATGGGCTTAATCACCATGCGTGCCCACCGCGGATTGGCGATTTCCAGCGCTGAGGTATGTAAATAGCTCAGACACTCTGGTTTCCTCATGATGTTTGCCTTCACCATTAGCGAGAGGTATTGCTACTATAACTTCACAAATGTACATAACTTAGAAAACAAAGTCATAGGTACATGCCCGCACTGGGAATCGAACCTGGGTCTCCCACTTCTGAGTCCAATTTTCTATGCACTAGGCTACCACCGCTTTATAAAATGGCAGGTACTAATCAATTACCTAGTCTAGATCCACAGTAATTAGTGTTTAGGTATTTCATATTTAACTTGTTTTCGTTTAGTGCTTGGATACTTATCCTGTAGTCCCGTTGTCCCCGTAACTGTGTCCCCGTTACGGGGACAACGGGACGTCATTATATTTTCGTTCCGTTGTCCCCTTTACGGGCAATAGTGAACGGGGACAACGGGCCGTCAAAATTTTACGTGTCGTTGTCCCTTCCGAATTCTATTAGCACGAAAAGGACAAAATAAAATGAAACAAAATGTTACATGATCGGCTTTAATTGAAATAAAAAAAAAGAAATCAAAAACAAAGATAACGATTACATATTATAAGTAATTATTTATGTTTTTCACAGATTCAGTACCAAAACAGTAGAAAAACAATACTTGAATTAAATAATTAACCTTATGCTAATTTGAAAAAATATCACAATTATTTTCTTTGATCACAGAATCAACAATGCCATATACCTAGGTAATAATAACTCTCTTTATACTTAACCTACCATAGTAAAATCAGTCTAATTAACAAAAAATATAACTCGAAAGTTATGGTCACAAAAAACAATTATCACAATTAGTATTATATTTATCTATCACAGAATCAACTTTATAAGTACCTACATATATAATAAATCATAACATAATGTTTATCCCAGCGCCTTTATCCCAGGAAGGTGTAGTACCTATACAAAAAAATAGAATAACAGTTTCATCAGCGCATCATTTCTAAGAAATGTCCTATAGTTACTTCACTGTTAATAAGTTTAATTTGGCACTCCATAATAAATTCGTCAGTCTCTATTGAACTAAGCTTGCGGCGGCGTTTTGGTGATTGGTTGGCCCTAACGCTGAATAAATTGGCATCTCGGTATAAAACTGTAAGGAGTTTTAGAATGGTTGGTTTTTTTTTGCCAACTTCGTTATTTAATTTACAATGCCACCCTTCTGCAAAGTTGTTTGTTCGGTGGCGTTTGCCAAAACTGCACCATACTTTAATAAAGTTCGGACGAGCGAATGGCTATTGGGATAACATGTATTTTCTAAATTGAGTGCTTTTGCTGTCATCAGGACTTTGATTGGCAATATAAAACCACCCCTCCATTATCCGATTATCTGGCAACAATGGCAGCACTGCACTTAATGCAACTTGGCGGCGTAAGATCTTAGATTTTGTAAGGCCTAGTTCACGACCTTTTCGCCATACAGCCTTATTAACCCTTTCACGACCATAGGGACATATGTGTCCCAAGAAATAAAAGTTATCTATACATAACAAATGAAAATTTATGGCTAACGTTTTATTAATTATGGGTTCCGGAACGTACCTTCTTTTTTTTTCTCACAGCCATTACAATCTAAGTGACATCTGTCAAATTTAGTTGAAGGTTGTTTATTGCAGTTTGTTCGGCGCCATCATCACGAGTTTTGAAAGACTAGAAATATAACTGAAAGTAACTTTCTAATTCTGGAAGTGTGAAATAATTACAGCCTGGTAAGTAAACAACTACTCCATAATACAATAAATCTGATTCTTACGTTTTGTGCCGTGACAAACCTATAAATATGTTATGGGACAACTGTGTCCCTACGGTCGGTAGCGGTAAAAAAATGTAGTAAAATAAGAGTTATTTTTTTCAATCTACCCTTGCTTTTCAAGTTATTTTGTTGCAGATTATGTTTCGTAAGGGACGTGGAGTTTTCGAACTCTGTGAAAACGATGTTCTACAAGTGTTGATGGCCGATAACAGTGATGACGAAGACGACTTAGAGTTGGACGACGAAGACCAGAGGCTGCTGACCCAAGATGATGACCAGGGGATTTTTCATGTTGAAATCGAAGATACAACAATGCAACAACCCAGGTCAGAGTCACCGCAGCCATCTACGTCCTCGGTAGAACCTTCATCTATGTCTCAGCCTCAGCCCACCTTCAAGTGGAATCAAAGAACATACATACCAAATTTATTTCAGGAGTCTGATTATCTTTTCGGGAAAGTACTTATCTTAGAAACTGAGGCCGATTCGTTGACACCATTCGCAATATTTTGTGCAACTACAAATTTAGAAGTTTTAGTTGATATTCTGGTATCTGAGACAGTAAGATACGCCCACCAAAATGGACGAGAATTTTCTGTTGAAAAAGAAGAAATGAAAGCATTTCTTGGCATAAATTTGGTAATGGGTTATCACATCTTGCCATCTTTGAGAGATTACTGGTCGACTGAACCCGACATGGGCGTAACATACGTATCAAATGTTATGACAAGAGCGCGTTACGAAGACATGCGCAGAAACCTGCACTTTTGTAACAACGAAGAGCACAGGGGCCCAACCAGCCCTGATTACGACAGGGCATACAAAATCCGGCCAGTAATGGTCCATCTGAATGTAGCATTTCAAAATGCTCTAAATAACACAAAAACCCAGTCCATCGATGAACACATGATAAAGTTCAAAGGGCACAACGTGATGAAACAATACATAAAAAATAAGCCAGTACGTTGGGGCTTCAAATTATGGTGCAGAGCTGATGCAGAAACCGGATACCTGTTTGAGTTCGACCTATATACAGGAAAACGCACTTCTGGAACTGAATACGGATTGGGTGAATCAGTTGTAATACAGCTAACGAAAAAGCTCGATGGTTTGGGTTGCGAAATTTACATCGACAATTTCTTCAACTCGCCTCTGCTGCAGTATCAACTGATTTCCCAAAACACTAAAGTCTGTGGAACCGTTCGCACCAATCGCAAATATCTCCCAAAAACTGCGCCGGCTGATAAAAATATGAAGCGTGGAGATATTTACACCACAAGTTACCATGGCATAACGTTTGTCAAATGGATGGACAACAAAGCAGTTCATCTTTTGACAAACTTTCTCTCGCCTGCAGAAACAGAGACGGTGAAACGTCGAATGGCAGGATCTGCAGAAAAGATCGACGTTCGATGCCCTAAGATTGTATCCCATTACAACAAAAATATGGGAGGTGTTGATCTCATGGATCAACGAAAAGTGTACTACGAAGTTGATCGAAGATCAAAAATAAAATATTATCTGAGATTGTTCTTCGATCTTTTTGATATTGCAGTAAATAATGCCTACATTATTTACACAAAACTGCATGCTGAAAAACGAATCGAAGGCAATTTGTTGACTTGCTTGCAGTACAGACAAGTAGTAGCTCGGAGCTTGATAAATGATTACAGCATGAGAAAACGATCCGTCCCCACAGCGTCAACAAGTGTAGTTCGTAGATCTTTGAAAAGGCCAACACCTTCACATCCCATGGAAAAAACTGATTTGAGAAAGCGGTGCGTGAACTGTGCAAAAAACAAGGTTGAAAATCGCACTAACAACAGATGTGTCGTATGTAAAGTTCATCTTTGCTTCACTAATAATAGGAACTGTTTTGCAGAGTACCATTATTAAGTCGTTACATTTTCTAAATAAATTCAATATTGTAGGATAAATGCAGTTTTATTTCTCCAAATAAATAAAAAAAATCACAATAACATAACAAACAATACAACATTTATATCTGTAATAATATTGTTAAAATGGCTCCGTAACGGACCATAGGGACACATATGTCCCAAAAATTTCCTGAAAACCTGAGTTTTTTTTTCCCAATTTCTCTTTCATTTATGATTATTTGATCAATAATAAGCCAAAATAATCCGCTTTTATCTTAAAATAACTTTTAAACACCTTATAGTCCTGAAAGGGTTAAAATGGTAATAACAACCATGGAGTTCTACAATCGGAAAAAGTTCCTTTATTGCAGACATGGTTGCTTCCTCGAAATCGCAAGTAAAAGACGATGGATTCCAGCCAGGAATTTGCGATTTTATAATACTGAAAAGAATTTCATATGTTTTTTTTTTCTATCCGTCATTAAAGCGTAAACTAATGGAGATAGTGCAGTGCTGTCATAGTCGCTTCCTAAATCGGCATGAATTGTAAAAATTTGGTGAAACAGCGATGGGCAACTTTTAAAAGTTCCATCACCAAAAAAGTCCTTAAGATTTGCCATTCTATTTTTTGCCTCCTCAGAACAAAACACGATTATTCGTGTACTACCCTCACAATAATCTGCTAGTACAAAATGTTCAAACTTGGGAGGTATTGTAACATTTTGAATATCATCAAAAAGTGTTCTTTGAACACCAAAAGTGGAATTTCTGTGGCGATAAAGAGAAGTTTTCTTGCTTCCATATTTAGGAAGCGCAATTACCTTGTCAAGTCCTAAGTCTTTGATTTCAGATATGGTTGCATTGAAAACTGTCGGTATGGCTGGTACATCCGCTGATATGATTTTTTTCTTGCAATCTTCCATGTAACTATCAAGTACATTTTTATTAAAATCCGGTGTACATGAATGGGAATTTTCTGCTAATATCTGCCTGTCCTATAAATAAATAAAATATATAGATTAAGTATAGACCACACGTCATCGTTGATAAATAAAATCAATTCAAAATAATGTGTTTTTAAATTCTTACTTTAATCTTTAATGTACCAGTACACTTGTTTTTCTTTCGTAAGTGGCATTCCCATACGACTGCTCCACTTTTATACAAAGATTTTTTTGTAAATTGATGTCCGGCATGTAGAAGTATTGTACCGCCCTTTCTGTTTATGTACTTCAAATCACTACTTCCTCCCGAAGTGCCCGGTTGTGACATTGTTGATATCTATGAAAAAACAACACTTTTATATAATCATCAAACATATATGAAATAATATACATAATAACGAATATAGGTAGGTATTTAGTAGTTTCATAAATGTACTTACATGCACTTTTTACGATTTCATCAACGACACCGTTTATTAATGTTACATTCACATCACACCATTTGTATTCTGATCTATGCATCACACACGTCTAAATAACTCCAGTAAGCAGCTCCTTTTGTTCAAAAGGGTAGTGTAGTTACGGAATCTCTCATTGGTTGACTGATTTAGAATAAGCCAATGAGAGTTTTGCAAACAACAATCTTATCTGTGCTTTTGTTTCGCGGCAGTATTTCGTCGTGCCGTTAGCGCATCCTTTAAAATTTACACGTTCATCAAATTTGCCAAATTATCACCCAGGTTAGTTATGAATTGATCTAAGCTAAAAAAGCGATTTGATGTGAAGATATTATATAAAATTCATGAAATAAAAAATATACTTGTGTTTTTTAAAGTTTATTTTGAGAACGGGGACAACGGGTCTGATTTTTTATTTTTTTATTAAGTGCCGCTGTCCCCGTTGAGGAGCTCACGTCCAACGGGGACAACGGGCCTGATTTTATTTATTTTCTGAAAGTACCGTTGTCCCCGCTTAACGGGGACAAGAATTACGGGGACAGCGGGACTACAGGATACTTATGGCTCCACAGTTTGAAAAAGCCTGACTTGCTGAAAGTTTCAATCGCAATTTCATAAATATATTTTTTTATGTATAGACATGATTTCACAAAGTTTGAAAAGCTGTTCATTAAATTAATTTACAATCTTTGCATTTATTTTTTATGTTATTAGAAACTAGGCATTTGAGAAATCTTATTTGTACTTTTTTAATTTCATCCATAACTAGCTAGCCATGCAATACAACAGAGACCTACTCTACTAATATAACTCGAAGAATTGCTCAGCTCTGGTGGCAGTGGGCGGGGGACATAGCTCAGAGAACTGACGGGCGTTGGGGCGGAAAAATTCTGACCTGGCGACCTTGGACCGGACGACGCAGCGTGGATAGGTGCCCCACCAGATGGTCCGACAACCTGGTTACGGTGGCAGGGAGTCGCTGGATGCAGGCGGCACAAGACTGGGAAACCTATGTCCTGCATTGGACGTCAAATGGCTGATGATGATGATGATCTCCGCCTGGCATGTCACTTACCAGCCCAGCCAAAGCCACTTTCGTCAATCTTTCATCCTTCATTACGTGAAAAAATGCATGTGAAGTTGAATACCTATAAGCGTGTGTGTAATAAAACGTACCAGTAGTAACGTCCCACAAGATGATACTCTTGTCCGAGCTGCAAGAGACTATTTGGCTGCTGTCTGAGGAGCCAGCAGCGTCCAAGACTTCGTTTGCATGCCCGCCATAAGTTTTCAATGGCAGCTCCTTGTGTGGATTCCAAAGCTTGATTTTCTTGTCTGCGCCGCAGGTAAGGCAGTAAGAGCCGTCGACGTTGAAGCGTACTGCGCGCACGACTTGCTGTTTGCACTTGATCGTGGTTAGTTTTTTTAATTCGGCCATTTTTGTCACGATTTTTTAGATTAAACTCAATTCAATTCTGCATTATGGACTCACTGCACACTCACTCGACAAACAAAAAGCAAAACAAAAGGAGTAGGGTATGTATTTATATTCTTTGAAAACAAACAAAAGCAGATTTTTTTCGTTCCGTTTTTTTTTTGGCAGTGTTACATTCGTTTTCATCCGTACAGCCATCAAAGAGAATATAACCACTACGTTTTATAGCCAGGGCCGCATTAACCACGCCGCTGAGGCCCCTAGGCAAAGCTCGTCTCAGGCCCCTTTTTCCCTTTTCATAATCCTACCTAAAATATATTTTTCTACCACTAGTACTAGGCACACTGTTTTTAGGGTTTCGTAGTCAACAAGTTATGCCATGTCGTCTGTCTGATTAGCACTACCAAGCCTGTTTCATAGAACTACAATTCATTGTGACTATGACCGAAAGCCGATTAACCCACAGATTAACAAATAGACTCTGCTGCGCAGTATACCTCGAATTGTCATAATAAACTACGAAATTATAGTTTTATGAAACTTGACCCAGTACATTTTGTACGAAAGTGAATTGGAAAGATGCGGCGTCTTTTTCGGTCCCTCACCCCACGTCCTTGGCCTACAATCGATTAATTTTGTATGAGAATTGCTACTTTGAATTAATTTCACTATATCGATACCTTAATTCGCAAAACGAATAACTCCGTTTTAGTAAACTTTACAGGAGAGACTAGAAACTTCATAAAAAAATAACTAAAAGATAAAAAGGAAAAACAAAAATCTAGTTGGAAATTATAAATTTACTGAACTTAAAAACCCATTTAAAATAATATAAATCCTAAGCGTATAGATTTAATGGCGATTTTTGGAGTTGATATATTTTACATTGACAAAAAATGAAACAGAAATTGGAGTTGTTTGGTTTTATTCAAAAAGTATTTACAAAGACAGTAATATAAAAATTAAACTTAGCTAGTTCAATTATTAATTATCGTGAGGTAGGGCATCGTAGTGACCCTGATAATCAAGGGGCATAGATGATTTTAATTGCTGTTGATCAGAATACTTTTTTTTTGTTATTTTGCGCCGCTCATCGTAATAGTTATTTAAGATACACGTGCGGAAAGTAAGGTTTCTCTAACTCGCTGCGCTCGTGTTTTCAATTTGGCTCTTATTCGTATAAAAACCTTTTACGCTCAAGTATCTTACAACATTTTTCAATGCATTTTGCGAGAAAATACAACAAAAAAATAAGTATAATAAAGAAAATTTCTTATAAATACCAAATTAATTGTTGAAATTGAAAGTAATTTTTTTTTGGACAGCAAAATCTCCTTGCATCTTTGTAATTTTTTAAATTTTATGACTTGCACCATGCACCACAGAGTCAAAAACTTAAAAAAATTACTTTATTTCACGCGTGAAATAAAGGATTTCAGTACTGTTTTGTTTCACGCGTGAAATAAAGAGTCGGTTTCCGCATAATTTTGTTACACAAAAAAGAAAACTTTACGAGCAACTGCAATGAAATAGTAGATTGTACAACAAGTGCATAAAACGCACCATTTTACTCGAGACGTTTATCCATCCGAGCGAGCTTGCGAGCGAGGATAGATATAAAGTCGAGTGTAAAATGGGTTTTATGGACGAGTTGTACACTCTACTTTTCACTTCGATTGCGAGGAAATGAAACAGCAACATCTTTATCTTCACTAATGCAATTAATCAAACAACAAATTTATTAAATTAAATTCACGCGTACGTGTATAATCACAGTGGTTTTGCCGCCATTAAAATTTAACCAATGAGAGCGCAGCTTCAATAAAGCGCGACCAACCTGATTGGCCCTGCAATCTAGTTGGTCGCGTTTTATACGAAACGAAATAAAATAAAGAGGTTGTTGTATGAAGTTAAAGATGTTCGTGTGGCTGTTGCAGCGATTGCCTTGGTCTTCGACGAAGATTTTACTTTATGCTCTAGAGCATAAAAAGCGACTTTATGTCGCCTACGCACGACATAAAGACGAACTTTTAGAGCATGAGAAGTGAAAAGATTTTTTAAATTTTCCACGGGGGTTTTCCTTTGGTTCAGTAGTTTCCACTAGTCTCCAAACCTCAACTTGTAAAATATTTTCTCCATTAGGCCTATATTGAAGAGCTTTTATATCAGTGACCTGTAAAAGAAAAGCTTACTACACAAACTAAACTTACTATAAATTAACCTTCAAAATATGTGGTAGGTACCGATTTTATGGTTTTACGGTAGGTACACTGGATCTTTAGAAATTATCTCATCATTTTGTGAAGGAATCACGTCACAGGTTTCATGTACGTATTGGTAATTAAAGAAAAAAAAACAAAGCAAACAACACCAAACAAAGCGTAAAGTAAATTAGACCACAAGAAGATAGCCCTCACTTAAATACAGGCAAGTAGGCAGGTAGGTAGATAGTTAGGCAGCTAGGTAGGTAGGTACGTAAGTAGGTAGGCAAGAGGCAGGTAGGTAAGTAGGTAGGAAGATAGATAGGTAGGTTCGTGGGTAGGTAGGTAGGTAGATAGGTAGGTAGGTAGGTAGGCAGGTGGGTAGGTAGGCAGGTAGGTACTCGTAGGTAGGTAGCTAGGTAGGTTGATAGATACCTACTTGACAAGGCTAGTTGAAGGTATTTCTGAAAAAAAAAAGTTGAATACGGGAGGTAAAAAACATAGTACTCCCAAAAGCCGTTACGGCATATCGAACAACTCCAAACAAATATGCAAAACAAACAATAGCAAAACTATCAACTCCAAGCCCAGTGTTATCTAGAATTTTTTTGTCTTTAAACAGTGCCAAAATAAAGTTATCAGTTAAAATAGACTATCGAAACACTTACCGCGTTGTATTGTCAACTGTTTAAACACTATATACAGTCTCTAAATAACTTATGAACAGTTTTAACTTTCGAAAACACTCAGACGCATGCGCTTCCGTCGATAACGCCATACAAAATGGCCGATGCGAGGGAGTTGTTTGTCAAAATTGAAACGTTCCATTTCAAGTGGAGTTGTTTGATTTTCTAATAGCGTTTTACTTTCAAACGGCGCAAAAACCTGGAAATATTTGAATTGCAAACGGTAGAGAAAAAAATCTAGTTTCTTTCGGTACCAAAAAGTCATTTTCGACAAAAAGTGGAGTTATTCGGTTTGCGAATTAAGGTATCGATATGGCGCTCGAGGTGAACTTTAGAAGGTTGATTTATGATTGATGAATCGCTTATGAAAAGTTACAATCAAATCAATGGTGATGCGAAGAGCGCCTGGTCACAGACAACATGCAACGAGTAGCGAATCTAGGAGCTGGGCTTTCCTCGTAAGGCGTAATGTGATAAATTGATGAAAACGTTTTTTCTGAATGAGTAACTATTGTTCCTATTAGTTTTAAACATGAACATACAAGATTTTGATATTGCCCGTAAGACTGTATAAGCTTAAACGTAATCCACTGCGCATTTAAAATGGTACATAAATTCTTAGGTTTTTTTTAAGCATTCTTACGGAATATATTTACTCATAGAAGGCGTAAGGTTATGACAGTTGTCATACATGCCATAGGGAATCGAGGAGTTAAATTATATCATATATTAATTTCAAAGGTCTGCCATCTTCCTAGAGGATGTCACAAGCGATTCAAAAGCGTCTTCCAGCCAGTTCCAGCACACTGTAGCCCCTTAAATGAAAATAGGAAGCCCTAAGAACTAAGAATACAGTTAAAAGTAAAAAATGTAAGTACTCTACATACCATTTTTGTTTATTTCACTTTTCATTTTTTTTTCCATGATAATATGTATATTTTAATTTTTTTTAATATTTAATAAGTAAAAACTTATGGGTAATTATATAGTACCCGAAAAACCTAAATTAATATCAAATACTAAATGGTCAACGGTCATGCTGTGGTATAAAAAATTAAAGAACAAAGTCGAGGGCAATAGCTAACATAATTGTAAATTTTAATTATTTTTAATGATTTAATAGGATAAATCAAAAGTGAAGCAACCGTTCACAATAGGCATATGAAAAAAAAATTAAATAAAAAATAAACACCGACTTCGAAACACAACAGCACTAAAAAAATAGAAATAATTTAAATAATTAGAAGTATTTATACATGTAGGTATTGTAGAAGTAAAATTTTCAGTGCCCAGTTTCATGACCAGCACATATATTTTGGGCACCGACTCCAAATTGTACATCTACCAATACCTACATGTATAAATACTTCTAATTATTTATAACTTTTTAGTGCTCTTGCGTTTCAAAGTCAGTTTTTATTTTTTTATTTAATTTTTTTTTAGATTAAAATTGAACTGTCCAGTGTTGCATTATACATCTTAGTGATTCTGATGTGTGAATACATGTAAATAGGTATTTTTCAGGAGCCGTGGCTTAAAAAAATTAAATATTAAGTTACATAATAGAGGTTCCTCCCAGAGCTACATTTTATTTTATCAAGAGTGCCTTTCACCACCAATGTGCTCCTGCAAGTTTTGAGGATTACAAGGCACCCATACACTACATTTGTTGCAGTAAGCCTTGTCTTGGTCTACATTGGTAAGAAACTCCTCAGTGGATATATCTTGGTCACCTATGGTATCCTCTATCTCTACCAATCCTGTTTTGTGCTCGTCATTACTGTCGACATGGTCCAGGATATCATAGACTGCATTATCAATGTAAACATTACAAATCTTGCACCAGAGCTCATCGTCTGTACCTGTCACCGGAAATACCTATACCATTCAGTGGCTGCACCGCAATTGAACGGTTGAACAAATGTCTTCGTCCGTTGATGTGTTCGCTTATAGAATGGTAAGTAAAGCCAATATAGCAGTGGCAAACCGTGCAGTGAGCTAACGCGCCTTGGCGAGTTACATTTTCTGGTAAATGAACGAAATCTCCATCCATCAAGTTTTCTATTTCTTCCATATTGCTTTGATGTTGCTCACCCTCAACATGGTCTCTTACAACTGATAAGTTATTCGTCTTAACAGAAGGAATAACAGCTTGACATATTGAGCAGTACAAATCCTCGTCAAACACTATATTGTTACGAATTTTCGGTCTGTTATAAAACAAGTCACCATGTCTGTATCCGTCTAGTGATTATATTCTCTGTGTATCCGTCTACATTACAAAGACATTACAAAGAGTGCATCTTACTCGGGCCGGACTTAGTACCTCACAGGGCTGCCAGAGGAAAAAATGTCGCAATCGTACAATAGCTTAAAAAAAATCGTATGCCCAAAGGAATTTGAAATATAAAAGTCGTACATTATTATTTACCCTTTACTGTTTTTGTACAGATTTGTAATCATTTTTAACATATGATCTGTCGGCTTAAAGTCAGTCCAGTTTCCGGTGGTTCTGATTTTCACTTTCGCCACTCATATTTACAAAATTAACTACAGCTGCCAATCAGAATTTCTCTTACTTTTTACGTTTCTCTTACTTTTTCACCACCACTCAAGTCACCACTGATCTAAGATCGGGCGCGAACGCAATATACGTACCACAAATATAAACTCGATAGGGATTTCCCAACCATAGACTAAGTCCAGAAATATAAATATTTCCGTTTCAAACAAGTAGGTAGTCGATAATTGATATGGAAAAAAGTCTAAATTAAATTATTGTAAGAAATCGTACGTTTTCCGTACGATTTCGATGTTTCGATCGTACTCGCGTCGAATCAGCAAAAAATCGTACAAATACGATTTAAATCGTACAAATGGCAGCCCTGGTACCTCAATATCTTCGGCGTCATAGGCGGCCATTGTACATAATCAAGAGATTGTATTTTTAATGGAAAACTTGCTCCCTGGAAGTAGACTGGTTGTAGTGTAGTTTTTTGACTCTTGATGATTTCCACAACACTGGCACAAACCTAGTTAAGGTTAGCACGTCCCGAAACGAGACTGAAAACTAAGAAGAACGATGAACGTACGTACCTACACTTATTTGCACTTTCAAACTTTGTCTCATCAATACCTTCGACAAAATGGCTTTTTGTTAGATTTGTTAGATGTTAAGTCAAAGTTATTCATGGACGGCTTACCGAATTTAAGCTTTATTCTTACTAATGATAATAATAATACCTACTTAAGACCTATTTACTGTAATTTATCGCAATAACTTGAATTGAATTGAATTGAATTGAATTGATAAAGTGCATTACGCATGCACGTAGATAGATTGCCAGATATATAATAATGAATGACTTATTATGGTTGTCTATGACTAGGGATTTCCACCACCTCTTACGCATAGAGGTAGGTATTTGTAGGGTCCCGAAACAAAATTATCGATAGGTACTTTACTCGATACCAGTATCGTATCAAAAGTATCGATACCAAAAAAGTATCGGAACAAAAGTATCGATATCTGGAGGTATCGAGTACTTTTCAATACATTTATAAAAAACCTGGGCCTCGATTCTGTTAGTGTATTGTAGCACTATGACAGATACATGGTCGGACACACAGAACAAGTGTTCTGTGGTCGGACAGATACTTTGGCGCCTAGAAGGTTTGATACGTGTGCGCGCATGGGCTTGAAGCGGCAAAGAAATTATATCGGCGCGTTCATGCAGTTGTCATTGTACTCCAGCGCATTAGCAGAATCTTCGCCCTGAATGGAGTGTTGTTTGTGTTCCTAACTTTCGCAAAAAAATCTAGTAGCAACGTATCTCACAAAGTAATCACTAATCCTGGTGGCGGCACCTTTTTGAGATTGATTTAATAAAACTTTAAATCCAAGTACGAGTAATATATTATACGTTTCTATTCCAAGTAAGACGAGCCGAAATCAAAAGAAATGGCGTACGGTAGGTACGACTCACATAGCTTTTTTTTTTTTTTAATTTATTTTAACGGCTCTGGGTACAAGCCCTTTGGTGGCTTAGTGTTGCTACTTGTTCGAAATATGTCAGAGTAAGCTCTTATCCTCGATTACGACGCTGTTGTCCTTTTTCTAATGCAGTACATGTAATACAACATTGGCGTAGCTCATAAAATACAACAAAGCAGCAGCTTCGTGGTCCATCTTTGCTTTCCAATCCAAATAAGTTTTTTCACAGAAATTCACAGAAGTCACAGATTAGCATTTGTTTAAACTACGGTATTCATTAGGCCCCCTCCAATCTAATAGTATATACTATACTTTTTTTTTATAGTGATGGCTTTCCTAAGGATTCTGCCAACGATACTATTATTATTATTCTTGTTTTGTATGGCACTTGTACTGTGCGTGACTAGCACAGTAAATTCCGCCAATATCATGTGTTGAAATAGGAAACAGTAGAGCAAGTTAAAATGTACGGTGGTATTTATGACTCTACATTCAAAATAATCGCGTACCTTGGCTTGCTGAAGTTTTTAACACATACTAATATTACATTTATTATAGTTATAGTTTTATTATGTTAGTTTTAATAAATCTACTTAGAATATTTACAAGGGGAGTCCAACGATACTACCGCTATGAAAATATATATGCCGATGGCGTCACGTCACGCACGTCACGTGCATGTCACGTACATGGTCGGCTCAATGGGTCAGCTTCAAGAAACGCCATCTGTTGTCGAGTAGCGAACAAATAAAACTACTCTGTGATACAACAAGAAAAGTCATAATTAGGCTGAGAATTTGTGGTGATTTTGCCACGATTTTGCTGGTTGTGTAAGGGACCCAATAACGCATGTCCCAATAATGCACACCCCGATAAGGCACACTCCGATAATGTGTAGCCAATAATCCGTGTACATGCACACGCATTATTTGCTGTACACTATCGGGGTGTGCATTATCGGTCTGCACAAAATTGGTACGGGGCAATAATCCGTGTCCAACCATAGACAAGAAATTCACTTGACAGTGGTGCCTCGTTTGCAGATGCGTGATGCATCGTCTCTGTCCCAAGTCACGGACAGATGAGCGGACGGACTACGGAACTCTAATAACGCCCTATAACAATGATATTTTTTTCCATTGGTGGCGCTATTATAGAGCCACTCAAGTTTAAATACCATCAAGTACTGTACATACTTGCGGAATAAAATAAAATAATGAGTATTTAGAAACTGACTACCTAATAAAAAAAATGTTGTTGTTATAATAAATTCTTTTGAAATTAATGTCGAGTTTACTTTAATACCACTGCTACATTACTTGCCTTCATTTAACTCATGTGAACTATCATCCTCTTTCATAAAGCTACATTAGTATTAAACTTACAATGTAAGTTATTTTGGCGAAAATAGTTGAAGATTAAAGTTTGGAGCACAAGTAAACTTTTCTGACGTGAAAAAATTTATAACAGGTGGTGGAAATTTCTGGAATCACCAAAGACAAGCTAAATAATTAATTAACGGTGTATCAGGTTGTGGATTTGATTCCCACTGTACGCAGCCGTGCTTGTTTAGTACGTATTGCCTTTAGTATCTGCTTATTCCTCTCCTGTTTACCATAGTACGGGGAGTTTGAAACCAGGGTAAGTGATGTGATTGTGTTGTATGTTTTATTATTTAGCATAGTTGATGAGAAATAAGTTCTAAAGGTTTGTAGGTACTCCTTTGCAACTGCCTCGTTTTTTAGCGGTATTACGACTGCTTACCATGCCGGAGGTCTTGGGTTTGGTTCCCACTGGGGGCCGCTGTACATGCTTCAGTTTGGGTGTATTTCCATGTTTGTGATGTCCTTGCCTGTTTACTATAGCACAGGTTATCCTTGTTTGGGATCAGGACAAGTGATTGTGTTGTGTAGTTATTATTTTTATTGTTATCCACATTCCAATCTGAAGTAAATCATGATTGTAAAGAGAATTACTAAGTTAATTAATAAGTGTAAAATAATTATTTCCTTAGTAAAGTTGGGTATGGAATTAATTATCATTTTAGTAGATATACAGAGTGTTAATTTGCAAGCGTGCCATATTTTAGGACGTGATTATACTGCTGATTATCAACAGAAATCAATCATAAAAGAAGATTCTATTTTTTTTCTTTTATTCTCTGACGTCACACTTTTTATCGATAAAGAGAACGCCCAGCTCTAATATCGAATTATTTCGCGCATCCCTAAATTTTCGTATAAAAGGACGACGGCTTGGCAACCACGCGCATCCACACACACACACACATTCGCACCCCGCGCGGCATGCGCATGCGTCAATCACAGATAGATAGAACAAACACGCCGCGCGAGCGCACCCCCAATTAGCCTAGCCCACTCAGTGACCGGACATCCTTTGTGACGTGCGCACGTGCCGGTATCGCACGCTCTTTCATTTCGCCGCGCGCCGTTTCGTAAAGACAATGACGGACAACTACACAAATATTGAGTTAGTGGAAATGGTGCGACTGTACGCAGTGAGTGGCGATAGTTTGCGGCAAGCTGTCGAAATGTTCGCCGAAATGTTTCCGAATCGGCCGAGACCATCTCGCCAAGTAATGCTGGCTGCTACTCAACGGCTACGAGATTACCGCCAGTTTGACGTGCCCAACCATGCCCAAGGTCGAG
Source organism: Yponomeuta malinellus (assembly GCA_947308005.1). Lineage (NCBI taxonomy): Eukaryota > Metazoa > Arthropoda > Insecta > Lepidoptera > Yponomeutidae > Yponomeuta > Yponomeuta malinellus. Next base: position 3,112,897 of record OX371023.1, read on the forward strand.
GCGGAGTAGGAATCAGCGTGGAGCTGCAGGAACAAATTCTTGCTTATTTTGAAAATGAACCCCGTGCCAGCACCCGGGAGGCAGGGCGGCACTTCGGCATCAGCCACGTAACGGTGTGGAATGTGCTAAAGCAGGAGGAATTGCACCCGTTCCACTTCCGAAGAGTGCAAGAGCTTCTGCCCACGGATGCCGCCCCACGTGTTGCGTTCTGCCGATGGTTGCTTGAAAACCAAACCATTAACATTTTATGGTCCGATGAAAGTTTGTTCACGCGAATCGGTGTGTTCAATGTCCACAATGAACATTGGTGGACCCACCGAGAACACAACCCCAATAAAACAAAACGGGACTCATTCCAACATAGGTTTAGTTTTAACGTGTGGGCCGGCATAATTGGCGTGAACCTGTTGGGGCCTTATTTTATCGAGGGCCGCCTCAACAGCGCTACATACTTGGAGTTGCTGCACCACATGGTTGATGAGATGTTGGATGACGTGCCACTGAGCTATTATCAAAACCTCCACTTTCAGCAGGACGGTGCTCCTCCACACTACGGACTCATAGTGCGCGAGTACCTCAATGACACTTTTGGTGACCGCTGGATAGGACGCGGAGGCCCAGTGGCCTGGCCAGCGCGGTCCCCGGATCTTACTCCCCTAGACTTTTATTTGTGGGGAGAAGTTAAAAGACTGGTGTATGCTGAAGAAGTTAACAGTGCGGCTGTGTTGCGTGAAAGGATTGTTTCTGCCTTCCAAACTGTTAGGGAAAATGTGTTTGTGTTGCAAAATTTAAAAAGTAATTTGTGTCGCCGTGCGAGACTATGCATAGCGCAGAATGGTGGCCACTTCGAACAATTGCTCCATACAACTTAATCATTGTAAGTACCCTGTAAATAACGTTTCAATTAGTGTAAATAATGGTGATTTCAGACTTTTAACTACGCCAGATCAACGATTTATCTGAAGGTAGGTTAGTACTTGGGTATGTTATCTACTTCCCACTTTTTTGTACTAACCTGTAAATAAACTAATTTGCGCATAATACCTACTAACCTCCTACCAAAGAAATTTATTGTTTTGTCGGTCCTACGCCCGTGAGAGTAGGAAGGGAAATCTGAAATCATCTGTTTCTTGTGTTGTTATTGCTGTTTCTTTCACTCGGTGCAAACTTGGCAACGGTGTCTCGGTCTTTTCCCATTGCGTGCGTGTCGCAGCACCTTCAATCTTAGGTTATTCCTATTCAAACCCTAAAAATAAGTTTTATTTTTATCGACGGTTTCCTTCAATATGGAAGACTGCGAGTAGACTGCATTAGCCGGTAACATGAATTACTATTTTTTCTTTAAATATGGCACGCTTGCAAATTAACACCCTGTATAATAATGATGTAATGATCATGGATGGAGCCCGAGAAGAGAAAGAACTGAAAACTGATTGACTCGTCTGGAACCAGTTTCAGAATGCGAGTGATATGTTACACTTGTAACCACCAGGAATTGATACTTTCACCAAATCTTCACATTGACGGTGGGCAGTAACCAAAACCATCCGTCGGAAACACATTGGAAGCCCAGCCCTCAGTAACCCCTGTGTTGTAGAAGTATCGGTGCCTGGGTAACGGGAGTTTATCCGACGGGTATTTTAATTACGGTCTTGCGATTCGTTGTACAGGCCGGGCCGCATTTCATAAAACTACGATTCATAGTTTATCATGACAATGGACACAAGTGATGTGGAACTTGTGGATGCTTGCTCACAGAACAATACTACTAAAGAGCTTGCTTTAAGCTGCTTCTTAGTACTAAAAACACTGCCTCTAGATTGTCGAATCTGAAATAAAAGTTTTACATGTTCAGAAATTACATTTCATTTCACCCTGAGTGTCGAATAAGTTTCTAAACGTATGCCAAGGGAAACAGCTCATATATGTCCAGTAAAACGCGCTAAACCTATGTGAACGGGGCACCGATATGGACGCCAATTATTAGGTCGTACAAAAACGTGCGTGCATTATCGATCCGTACCGATATTGCGCAACCCGATAACGTACGGGCAATAATGCACACCCCAGTAATTGGTGTCCTTTGGGCATGAATTATTGGGGTGTGCATTATTGGCTGTACGTTATTGGGCCGTAGAATGTGGTGACCCGTTGTATATTATTCGTCCCACATTCGTCCGTTTATACCTACTTTTTCACTAAACGCAGCGCAGAAGCTTGGCAAAACGAACGGGCGCCGCTCCAAACGGCTATTTAAGCGTCGCGGCACTATCCAAACATTGAACCCACGCGAAGATGTCCTCTAAACCAGGCCGCCAAGCACAAAACGCTCTACGATGTACCGCGTGTGGAAAATCATTCAGGAACCAGCGAATATTGACCGCTCATCTCGTCCACACGCACCAACTGAAAGCCCCAGAGCCCGAGCCGCACTCTCAAGTTGAGCCTGAGACACAGACTCGGATTAAACACTCAAAAATGATATTTCGAGTCTATTGCGGACCAGGTGAAAAGGGTAAAACCGACGGACGCGTGTCCAAGCCCAGGCCCAAATTATACCAATGCCCGAAGTGTTCCACCACTTTCAGCCAGTACCAAAAGATGGCCCGACACTTTGCCATTAAGCATAATATTGATGAAATTAGAGATCAAATGTGAGTATTGTTGTTTATAAATTCAATTCATTTACTAGTGAACGGCGAAGGAAATCATCGGAAATCACATGCCTCGGCGTCCAATTCCCATGGAGACTTCCGGGTCAGGGTGTAGCAAAGGGTGTGCAAGGGAAAAAACACTTAGAAAAATTTTGCAAAAAAAAATAGGGTCCCCGTAACCCCTTCTTTTTATATTTTTAATCAAAGGGGGGCATCAAAATGAGCAACTTTTCCCCCTAAAAAAAATCTCTAAATTAAATATTTGAGATTTTATAGGCGATTTAAATTTTATATGGCTAAGCACTTAGAAGGAAAATGGACTTCAGAAAACAGGTCCCCGTAGCCCCCTTTTTTTATATTTTTAATCAAAGGAAGGCATCAAAATGAGCAACTTTTCCCCCTAAAAAAAATCTCTAAATTAAATATTTCAGATTTTACAGGCGATTTAAATTTTATATGTGCACAAAGCTGCATGGGATACCGCCGTTTAGCCCATTTTGTTTGTTAGGTCAGTACACATAAGCAAAAATAGGTTCGAAGTTCCAGGATGGAGCGGAGCGCAGCGACGCTCCATCCTGAAACTTCGGGTGTTAGTTCTTTTTTTTTATATAAAAGCGAAAAAAAATATTTCACTAAAAAACTTAGTTTTGTGTCAAACTTAAACAAGGTTGGTGCATGGAAAAGTTATAGGTACCCTACATTATGATATAAGGGGCTACGGGGACCTGTTTTCTGAAGTCAATTTTTCTTGTGCTTAGCCATATAAAATTTAAATCGCCTGTAAAATCTGAAATATTTAATTTAGAGATTTTTTTTAGGGGGAAAAGTTGCTCATTTTTATGACCCCCTTTGATTAAAAATATAAAAAGAATGGGTTACGGGGAGCCAATTTTTTTTTGCGAAATTTTTCTAAGTGTTTTTTCCCTTGCACACCCTTTGCTACACCATGACCGACTTCCGTACTAGATTTGTACAAATGGCCTCAGTTTGGGTGTATTTCCATGTTTGTGATGTCCTTGCCTGGCTGCCATAGCAAGGGTATCCTAGGTTGTTACCAGGATAAGTGATTGTGTTCATAAGCAGCCTATATATGTCCCACTGTAGGACACAGGCCTTCTCGGAGAGAGAGTATGGGCGGGTGTGCCCACCACAGATTGGCAATTTCAAGCGCTGAGGTATGTGAATAGCTCAGACACTCAGGTTTGCCCATTTTTTATTTTTATTTTATGATAGGGAAATCTACAGCGAAATTAATAACAAAAGACTTAACATTTAAGATTAATAACATGGCTAGTCATGATGTTTTCCATCACCGTTAGCAAGTGGTATTGCTACTATAACTTCACAAATGTACACAGAAAACAAAGTCATAGGTACATGCCGGCACTGGAAATCGAACCTGGGTCTCTCGCTTCCGAGTCCAATGTTCTACCCACTAGGCTACCACCGCCACAAAAATATACACTTGAAGGAAACTATAGTTTGCTAATTATAACACTAGGTGGAGCAGATGGTACAGATGGTATTTTTTATCGCCTTATGCTGCCATCGTAATGACAGTCATCATCATCATCATCATCATCAGCAGCCATGTGACGCCCGCTGCAGGACACAGGCCTCCCTCCTGGTTTATCATGGGTTTTTGCCATAATCGCCACGCTTGGCGGGCGGCTTGGCGATCGCATTATGCGGTTGTAATCTCAGGAAGACGCTGCTGCCCGTCTCCTGGTAATTGATTTCCTTAGTCGTTTTCTATGATAGTAAGTATTCAAGTCATTTCTGAGAAAAATGTGACTAAAGTATTTTTTTGTTTTTTTGGTCATTGTAGGTAATAACGAAAAGTCTATGATTAAGATGACTAACTGTATTGTATTTTAAGGTTCTCATGTGAAATTCGTCAGGATTTTTGTCAGACTGTCAAACAATAAGCACAGTAATGATTTGTAGTGTGTCTATGTCTAGAAATCTGTGTATAGTTGAACATTACATCATCATCATCAGCCATTTGACGCCCACTGCAGGACATAGGCCTCCTTTGTGGTTTTCATAACCATGCCGAGTGCGGGCATGTACCTATGACTTTGTTTTCTAAGTTGTGTACATTTGTGAAGTAATAGTAGCAATATTACTCGCTAACTGTGAAGGAAAACATCGTGAGGAAACCTGAGTGACTGAGCTATTCACATACCTCAGCGCTTGAAATCGCTAATCCGCGGTGGGCACGCGTGGTGAGCCCAACTCTCTCTCTGAGAGAAGGCCTGTGCCCTGCAGTGGGACGTATATATAGGCTGCTTATGAGATGTATTTTTTTAACTTTATTGACCTGTTCATATTTTAAACGTACCATTTCCGCAGCCGTCGGATTCATTCATTACCGATAGCAGACCCCAGAGACAAGGAAAAGAAGTTTAACAACGGACACACACAGCTAAAAGGAACTCCGGATGCTTCTGATCAGCCTGTGGTTAAACACAGTCCGCTGCAAAAGTCTAAAGCAGCGATTGTTGCAGAAGGATCACTGCACAAATATGAAGCCGTAGTTAATAACCATAGTAAATTGAACAAACTGCAAAAGTCGAGTATAGAGACGATCTCGATGCTAGCGCCTGAGGTAGCCAGCCAACCTGTGGCTGAGAACACGACATCGACGGTGGAACAATGTAACGTAAGTTGTCAGCTCTTATATCGATTACTGCGGAATAAATACATTTTACCATTACCTTCCGTGGATGTCGTAGAAGGCGACTAAGGAAATCTATTATCAGGAGACTGGCAGCAGCGTCTTCCTGAGATTCCAACCGCATACTGCGGTCGCCAACCCGCCTGCGGAGCGTGGCGATTATGGCAAAACCCCTCATGGTTACGAAAACCACGAAGGAGGCCTGTGTCCTGCAGTGGGTGTTAAATGGCTGATGCTCGCAATGGAGAACTTGCCCAAAAATGTTCTAATATAATCGGAGAGGCCATGTTAAAAGAATTTAAAAGATGAATTAATTTTATTAATTTCATGTTTATTAATTTTCTACGACTTATTTTTCATAAAATAACTTGTCAAAAAGTAATTCTAGTCACGTGGCACAAAAACGCGCCATACAAATCGGGCTCAACTATGACGCCACAAGGTGTATAATGTAAGAAACGTTTTTATGAATCTGCACCCTTATTAGAAAATTTATATAACACCTGCTCGTCAATGGCATATTGTGTCATGCAAACTCAACTTAAAGCAAGTCATTTGTGTCCTATGGTCTAGCCGAGTCATTATAAATGTACTGAATTTCATAATCCCCTAGGGAATTATGACATTTGAATTTGGAATGCAATCAACATTGAATATACGAGCTCCTTGCAATCCATGACCAAACGTCAAAATTAGAATATGAACTTTTCATAGAGCCCTACACCAAGAAGAATTTATTCAAAATTAGAATGAAAACTTTTCATAGAGCCCTAAATCAAGGAGAATTCTTTTTAATTGTATTATGTTTTATTGCCTCGCAGTGTTTATATAAAGTAGAGTATGCATTTTGGGGATAAAGCAGTGTATTTGTCTCGGGCGTTTTTGAACCCCTCGGCCTCGGGATTCTAGCTTTAACTCCCTCGCTTCGCTCGTGAGTTAACCCTAGGATCCCTCGTCCTTGGGGTTCAAAATATCGCCCGAGACATAATACACTGCTTTATCCCCTTAATGCATAATCTACTATTGTTGAATGAAAAACAAAATCTAATAGGTTTTTCATTATTTAGTTTTCGAATTTTTTGACACCTGCCCCTCTGTTCTCGAGGTTTAATTAGCTAACTAGCGTCACACTTGAGTGCATTTATTTATTCATTTTAGCCAAAATATACTTTCAGTTTCCGATGCGCTCTGAAGTTTCAATAAGTTTAATGTTTACAATTGTTAATAAGTTTATTTCTTACAGCTAAAACGTTTACTAATCCGTTATTTCTGAGCGTTGCGTTCGTAGCGTCGAGAGTAGAGGGGCTGTAAGACCGAGAAAAAATATTTTTATGTGTTTTTCAATGTCTACCTACCATCATCATCATCAGCCATTTGACGCCCACTGCAGGACATAGGTCGCCCTCATGGTTTTCCTAACCATGAAGGGTTTTGCCATAATCGCCACGCTTGGCAAGCGGGTTGGCGATCGCAGCATGCGGTTGGAATCTCAGGAAGACTACCATGCACCATGATATTATTAACTTAATACCGGATAAACTGCTTACGAAAGTATTAGTTCGAAAACACCACGATATTGAATAAATAAAAGTCAATGTGAATCCAATTCAAGTTTGAGGCAAGTTCCCCATAGACTTAAAACAGGTTACAGACACATTTACATGTGGTAAATATATCATATACATTGTAGATCAGCGCTCTTATTACGTAACTAGTATTGGGTTAACCAATCCTTGAGAGAAGGCCTGTGCCCTACAGTGGGACGCATAAAGACTGATTATGCTTATGCTGGGTTAACCCCCCGTAGCGTCCTATAGGGTTAAACATTTTGACGATTCCAAAATTCACAATATGTACGTATTTACGTATCGGACGTACATCGGAGAACTTACATATATTAGCGCCCCTAGCATGCATTTACACTACTTTAAATCAGACAAAACAAATTTAAAAAAAAATTCTTTTTTTTTTTCTTTTTATATTTTTACTTTTTTTTTTTGCTTAACATATAAATTTAAACGATCAATCGTGAGGACGCAAATGTATAATAATTGTATGTAGCTATATGAAACAGGGACCTGGGTGTTTTGCTCTGAGACTTGGGGAACACAGGCAGGACGTAGGACGAGGGCGCGGAAAAGACGCGACGCATCGTTTGCATGTGATTTCTCACAATTTATTCATTACTAGCTGACTCGGCAAACATTGTTTTGCCATTTTAATTAGCCTACGACCTATTCTCAGACCTACCACATGTACACAAAAAAATCATAAAAATCGGTGAAGCCGTTTCGGAGGAGTTCGATAACAAACACTGTGACACGAGATTTTTATATCGTCATCATCAGCCCTTCTCTGCCCACTGCTGGTTATAGGCGTTTTCCCCATTACGCCACCTTTTGCGGTCTCTCGCCATACGCAGCCACGGGCCCTTTGACGACTTACTCACATTGTCCGACCATGGTCTGTTGGTCTACTCACTGACTGGCCTGGTCTACCTGCCATCTTAAAGATAAAGATCCATATATGTATTCTCATAAACATCACAAACATTAAATATAACATTGTCGTGTTAGCTTTGCTTCAACATGTTTTGCCAGAAGGTGGCGTGCAAATAAGAGAGGTTCGCCATCACATAATAATTATTAATCAATCACGAAAGTCTTCGACATAGCCCAGCGGATTAGTCGCAGTGGGCGGGGCACATAGCACGCAGAACTGATGGTCGATGGGACCGAAAAGTTCTCGAATGGATACCACATATAGGCAAGCGCAGCGTAGGACGACCAGCCACAAGTTGGACAGACGACCTTATCCAAATGGCAGGAAGACGCTGGATGCAGGCCGCTTTCAACCGGTCTTTTTGGAAATCCATGGAGGCCTATGTCCAGCAGTGGACTTCTTGTGGCTGAATGATGATGATGAATCACCAAAAAGGCTATAAAAGTATGTCAAGACAAAAATTACACATTATTATTATCATCTTCCCGCCTCGCCACGTGTCCTGCCCAACGCCACTTCAGACTCGAAATTCGGTCATCAATATCGTCGAATTTAGTCCGGCTTCGGATGAAGACTGGTACTCTATCTACTAGTCTGAGGCCGAGCATGGGTCTCTCCAAAGCTCTTTGTCGTAGCTCTGATGTTTAGGGGTCGGTACCTCAAAAGGAAAACGAAACCCTATAAGGGTTAGAGATCACTTTGTTATCCAAGGACGGACGGACTGGCGGACAACGAAGTGATCTTATAAGAGTTCCGTTTTTCCTTTTGCGGTACGGAACCCTAAAAGAAAGTTTTTTTTTGTTCTGATACGCAGACGAGGGTAACATGTAGCTGCACCCGGGAGTACCCGTCGTGGGAGAACTTTGAGCGCCACATCCCTGCGCATCATGACGCCTCCAGTCACTCCTTCTTCTTCCCGCAGCTCAAATGTGAGTCGCCTGTCGCTTATACATTTTATTCTTTTTCCCGGAGTTCAGATTTTCACATTCAGATTTCAGATTTCTTTATTGCAATAATCATGTGTCATTACAGTTCTTATATGTAATTCAAAAGGTACATGACACCCTGTAAGGGCACTACAATATAACTTAACTAATTCCTTAATTGCTAGCTTATAATTGTCTATTACTAGTATTCTTTAAATTATTTTTTTTTTTCTATTGTGTACTTTAACATTTATCATTGAAAAATTCTTGAAGAGAATAGTAACATTTCTGACCCAAGTACTTATTGAGAGTTACTTTAAATGAATTATCGTCTTTTATATTTTGTATGTGATAAGGTAGAGCATTGAAAATTTTTGCCGCCATTGAGTGGGGACCAGAGTTTATGATTTCTAGTTTCAATTGTAAGTTGCCTATCTGTTATACATTTTTATTCTACTACCCGCTGTTGTTGTCTTGCACTTGTAAGTTGTTATTATTCGTCCCGGAATTTAAATGTGTGTTGCCTATTACTTAAACGTTTTTATTTTTCTTTCCGAAGTTCAAATGTATGTCTCCTATCACTACATTTTTATGCCACTCCCCGAAGTTCAAATGTAAGTTTCCTATCACTTAGAAATCTTCATTTTTCTTCCCAGAATTTTAATGTAAGTTGCTTGTCACTTATACGTTTTAAATTTTTTTCCCAGATTTATAATGTAAGTTGCCTACCACTTTTGCATTTTTATTCTCTTTACCGGAATTTTAATGTAAGCCCCTGGCCACACAGAAGGGACGTAGGGCGAGTTGTATACTCCCCCTGCCTCGCCCTGTTTCTTCTGTGCGGGCTTCGTCCCGTCTCTTCAGTACATTTTGGATTGCAAGTGAATTGAATGGGGATCCACACGCAAAACGAATCGAAGATGGCGCTAGCAGCGATCCGGCCATGTCAAACTTTGTTGTGATTTGGTTAGAAACAGATTTGTTGTTTTTCATAAAGTCTTTTGTGGGTTCAACATCTTGTTTTTCACCATATATGCAACATGGAAGTTAACAGAACTAAAAGACGAACTTAATAAACGAGGAACAAAAGTAACTGGAAAGAAAGCTGACCGTGTGAAAAGTCCGGTTAAGTCGGTGGAAACCACAAAATTATACTATATTTAATGCCAGTGTTTTTTATTCTTTTCTTGAGGTACTTGTAGTAGTCTACAAGATCGGTTTAAATTCGTGCAAATGTTGAACTTGAATATTTTAGTAACCCCATATTATTTCCTCATATTTTTGCTTAGAATTCTATGACCAGAACATTGAGTGTGGCAATCAAGGCAATAGGTGAACACCATTTTTTTTTACAACCTGGTACGGCACAAATAGACATCAAAAGAAATCTAACGGAAATTTATGAAAGATCGTAAAAAAGTGCAACAATTGTATGAGAATGACAGTTCAGCCTGGCCGTATCGATCATGCGCCCTCTACAGGGATAAATTGGCGGATCCCCATTAACGACGCGTTTTTTCCGCGCCCCCGCCCCACCTCCCTTCTGTGTGTCTCAGGCCTAAGCGCCCCTCATTTATAATTTTTTTTCTTCCCGTAGTTTTATTTTTCTAAACTAAGTTACCTATCACCATTGAAATTCAATGCTATCACTTAAAATTTTGGGACACAATTTAAAGGCACTTTATAAAATAATGGCTAGTAATGTAATTTAAACTACACCTGCTTGGAAAGTACCTTGACAGTTTATCAAATTTACGGTAGAAAGTACGTCATTGCATATCGAACAAATATGCGGGGAGAAAACGCATCTGAGCGGGAGAGAAAAGTGTACATATGAAAATCCATTTCTTACGCGGTTTTTCTTTTTTAATTTTGGGTAAGACTATGCGCCGGTAACCTAAATATCAAAAGCCAAAAAGTTTTTACAGTGAGTTTTTATCTCCAAGTTCGCAAAATGACACTGGCCACTAGCTGTGTGTTGGATGGTGTCGGGCTGGCAGTGCGACCCTGCGGCGGCAGGATAAACAATTTGAAAAAAGAACTTGTGAAAATTGCAGACGCCATTGGCGCCATTTCCAATTTGTGTGTTGTTTGAGGTACTTTCCAAGCAGGTGTAGTATAAAGCACTATGTATCACTCGAGAGAAACTGCGATTCCCGATCTCGGGTGACTATACGACTAAACGACACCCTCGACGGTAATCGGTCACTTTCTCCTCTCGGTGAACAATGTACTATTTTGCTGCTAGTGGTGTATCTTTTTTGTGCTGATAGTAAAATAAGCCTCCTTTAATAAAAAATATTGAAAAAATTCCATCTCTATAATATTTATTTATTGATGTATCACACACAACCTGACTGTATTTTTAGCCTAGTGCCTGCCGGGTAATTTTTGTAGTTTTAAGTTTTTAGAAATGAAAAAATATTTAATTTAAACCTCAAGTTAATTTCAGGAAAGTTATTACACCTCCAGAAAATTACGCTTATAACATTTCTGTATTTATGTTGAGGATGTTTTGACACCCATATTACCTGAGTATTTACTAAGTATTTCAGTCAGTGGCGTGCATATGTCCAGCCGTGGACAATCGTAGGCCAATCATGATGACGATGTGATGATGATGATGATGATGACGATGACGATGATGACGACTGACGATGACGACTATCAATATTTTGTTTCATTCGCACACTGCGCCGCCCGGCCGCCGTACCGTTCGCTCGATTCTCTTCGCGCCGTAATTTGCTGGCATACATAAGCAGCCTATATACGCCTCACTCTAGGGCACGGGCCTCTCGGGGAGAGAGTATGGGCTTAATCAACACGCGTGCCCACCGCGCTGATTTCAAGCGCTGATGATTGTGAACAGCTCAGACACTCTGGTTTCCTCACGATGTTTTTCTTCACAATTAGCGAGTTGTATAGCTACACAAATGTACGTAACTTAGAAAACTGGGAATCGAGCCTGGGTCTCTCGCTTCCGAGTCTCTTGTCGCTGTGGCATACTTCCTACATTTCGCACCTTAATTTCCTTAACGTCACTAAACGAAATACACACATCTTCAGCGAAGATGTCATTCTTCAGTGAAAACTCATGCGTTCCGCGAGAAAGTACCTAACGACACAATGCCATCTAGGGGGTTTTTAGTGAACTATTCAAACCAGTGTCTTCAGCAAACATAGGCCCGAGATTGTAGGTTAGATGGCGGTACTTACCTCCATTTTGATGATTTTTGTTTAGTGACGTTAAGGAAATCAAGGTGCGATTTGTTTTCGCCGCCCACCGCTTGCCGCGCCGCAATTCGCATCGCGTGTAGCTGCGCTCAAGGGGTTAGAGGTGGGTAAGGGACCATCCATAAAGTACGTCATACGCTCAGGGGGGGGAGGGCGTCAACAAAGTGTGACAAAAGGTGGGAGGGGGGGGGGGGGGGGGGGCTCCTAAGTTTCGCGACGTCACAATCAAAAAATATAATTTTTACTTAATTTTTTTTAAATGTATCAAACGTTTATAATATTAAAAATACAATTTAAATGGAAATAAAACTAATTTCGGAACTGCTTTTTTTAATTTAGTAATTTGTAGATGTTAAATTGCAGAATATGTGACGTCACACTGGGGGGTCTCACAAAAGTGACCAACTGTGACAAGGACATGGAGCGGTAAAACATCACAAAATGTGTGACGTATTTCTTATTATAAATTATTATTATACTATTATACTATATTATAATTGTTATTATAAAATCATCATCATCATCAGCCATTTGACGCCCACTGCAGGACTTAGGCCTCCCTTATGGTTTTCCTAACCATGAGTGGTTTTGCCATAATCGCCACGCTTGGCAGGCGGTTTGGCGATCGCAGTATGCGGTTTGAATCTCAGGAAGACGCTGCTGCCCGTCTCCTGGTAATGCATTTCCTTTGTCGCTTTCTACAACATCCACGGAAGGAAATGGATAAAAAATACATCACCCTAATATGTGTATTAGTATTTGCATGTGTATTATTGTAATACTTTATTGCTACTCCATCTAACAAAACAATGTCCCAGGCCTTGCAGCATCCGAGTGGTCCCTCCACCCATGTAGTGTAATTGGAGGTGCCACTGGACGCTGTACAAATCATCTCATTGCCTAGATGCAAAGGCCAAAGATTTTTTTAATTGCACAAGAAAAACACAAACGAAAATACATATACAAAAGCGGGCATATCTTTGAGAGATTTCTTCCAGCAAACCTTAGCGAGTCTGAGAAATTATTATTGAATCTTTTCTCATTTCAGATTTCCATTTATGGAAGGCAGAGATGTGCAAGGCGACAGGCCTCATTTACGCGATCAAGCCCAACGAAAGTAGTCGCTATGGTTGCACCAGACAGAAAACGGTATGTCGCCTTAAGGCCGGAACATACAGTCGGAACATATTATTACGATCTTCAAGTTCAAAGTAATGATCACGAACTTTTCTCTTAAGCACGTCGACAGGCGAATGTTAAAGGTAAAGCTTGTTACATAGAAACTAGCTGACCCGACAGCGCTGTTTTTAACCGACTTCAAAAAAGGAGGAGGTTATCAATTCGACGAGTATGTTTTTTTTTGCTGTGTTCTCGCATAACTCCGTCAAATCATAACCGATTTCGCCAATTTTTTTGTTCGAATAGATATAACGTCCCATTGGTCCCATTTTAATTTGGTGAAGGTCTAATTAAGATTTTCTGAGATGGAGAACGGAACTCTTCAATGGACACCGGTAAATAAGGCCTATTGGGGCCCATCCTTTAGTAATATCCGTATGTGTCATAAAATAGCGTAAAAGTAGTCCCAAACTAATTTCGTGATATTCTGTTGAAGACTTTCTGAGAAGGGTAAATTATGCTTATAAGGGACTTGTTTATTATTCTCCCGCTCCCCCCCCCTAAAAATTTTAATTTTTTTTTTATAAAAAATAAAGACCGACTTCAAAAAACTACAGCACAAAAAATTACAAATAATTTAAAAGAACACCTTTAAATTAGAAGTGTTCATAAGTCGGATTTTATTTTTTATTTTATTTTTTTTAACCTTATCTTATGGGGCCTCTTGGGAGGTCCACATACAGTCAGCCTGTCGTGTTTAAAAGTAAAGCGTGATCATTGCCTCATAATTCTGACGACCTGGTCACGGTGGCGGGGAGTCGCTGGATGCGGGCGGCACAACAACGGGAAGCTTGGAAAACCATGGAGGCCTATGTCCTGCAGTGGGCGTCAAACGGCTGATGATGACGATGATGATGATGATGATGACCATGACCCGAAACCGGCGTGCGTGCATGCAACGACTAATGAATGTTGAGGAAGCGAAAGTGATCCGTCAGGACCGTGTCAAGTGGCAGTCCCTGGTCTCTGCCTACCCCTCTGGGATACAGGCGCGAGTTTATGTATGTGTATGTATGTATGATGGCCATTATCATATGTTGTGATTGGATGTATTTTTATTGCAGGCTAACATAATATTTCATTCTTTTCAAAAAAAAAAAATTTTTAGGCTGCAATTAAATTCAAATAAAAAACAATAAATATATATTTGGAGCCATTACTTTTGAAGTGATTTCGGGCCAGAAACCTTCTCTCAGAGAGAAAGAGCGTAGGCTTAATCAGCACGCGTGCCCGCCGCGGATTGGCGCCCTTAAGCACTGAGGTGTGTGAACACCTCACGGTTTCGTCACGATGTTTATCTATTAAATTGATCCAATTTATTGTTCGTAGGTGTGGCACTGTTTGCACGGTACTCTAACGCGCGTAGTACGTTGGTGTCCGTCTGCCATTTTCGTGCATCGATTTGATGCTGGACTCCAGGTAAGATAAGATAAGAATTTTCTTTATTGTACACCAGGAAAAACACGAACTGGATGAGAGCAGCCGAGGACCGTGCTCAGTGGCGTGCAATAGGAGAGGCCTATGTCCAGCAGTGGACAAGCATAGGCTGACGATGATGATGATGATGATGATGATGATGATGAAAAACACGAACAGAGACGGCCTTATTTAAAAAAAAAACTCGATTCCTTGCAACACTGAAAAACGCCGAATGAAATAGTGTGGTGGAGATTTTACTAGGGAAAGATGTAGCCACAGTTCAAATAAACAGAGTATTACCCCCGGTTTCTCGTACACTAACAAGCTGTTAATCTACTGTCAACAGCTGTCGGTGGTTTTTTTTTTTGTATGCGCTTTGGTCAATTGACAGCCGTTAACAGTTAGATTAACGGCGCGTTAGTGTACGAGAAACTGGGGGTTAGATTGGTTTTAGAGGAATCGTGTTTTTTCGTAATAAGACCGATAGTATTTACAAAGATACAGTACAACGGGTGTAAATGGTAAATGGTAAAATACTAGATCTCTTATTATCGAATACTGACTGTAAAACTTTCAGACCGGATGCATTCATATTACTCCCTGACGCTCACCATCCGCCTTTCTGTACACTTATTTCTATTAAAATTTGTATCCCAATGACCCGGCGTCCGTTATGGCTGGTTTACATTTGCAATTTTTTTATACTTTTTTAGCACGCTTTTTTAGACCATACTAAAAAAGCATGCATTTAGCAAATGTAAATACGCTTTCCTTTTTAGCAGGCAAAAAAATCTGACTGATGGTCAGATTTTTTATCCATGATCTGTGCTTTAAAAAAAAAGCAACAAAAATGGCGTCGCAAGTAAAATGGACACGCGATTTAACAATTAAACTAATAAACGAATATGAAAAACATGAGTGCCTGTGGGATTCCTACAGTGAAAGCTACAAAAACAAAATTCTAAGAGACAATGCGTACGCAGAAATTGAAAAAACTTTAATCTGTTAAGTATCCTGTTTTTCAGGCGTTCAGCCAATAACTGTGATATTATTTCAACAGCTTGCAAAATTATTAGAGATTCCATATTTTCGACTTGCAATGCGAGTGCTTTCTTCGCATTTTCTATCTTTTATGATGAAAAAAGAATAGCAAATGTAAATCGGCGTCTTTTTTTAGCACTCTTTTATTTAGCATGCTTAAAAATCAATGCTTAAATAGCACGGAAATTTAGCAAATGTAAACCAGCCTTTAAACAAATACAACTATTATAAAGGCGATTACGACCTAATCAACGTTGCGCTTAGTAAAACACCATGGTCTGAAGATCTCGACACTTTACCTGCAGAGGATGCGCTTGATAAGTTCTATAACGCTCTGTATGACATAATCAAACAACACGTTCCAATGTGTACTTCTAAAAGTAAAAACTTTACCATATGGTTTTCCCCGTCACTTATTCATATTTTTAAAAATAAGAATAAAGCTTGGTGTAAGTGGAAAAAGTTTAAAACATTTCAGACTATGAACAATTTGCGCTCTTTAGAACTAGATTTAAAACGGAATGTAACAAATGCTTCTCAAAGTACATTGCATCAGTAGAAGATAGCATTAGTAGAAACGTAAAGCATTGCTGGACTTATGTTTCCAATCGTAAAAGCAAACCAGGGATCCCTGCAAACATGCAATATCAAAATCAGAAGAGTAACAATCCGGATGAAATATGCAATATGTTTTCAAATTACTTCCACTCTGTTTACGAACCATCAACATTAATACTTGATCAGTGGAAACCACCTTCAGACAATAACACAAATAGTGATGTCATTATAAACAATTTGACAATTAACTCAGACAACATTGCAAAACAAATAAAATTACTAGATCTATCCAAGGGTCCAGGCCCTGACGGTCTCCCCCCACTATTTCTAGCTCGCACAGCGAATGAAATATGCGTGCCTCTTGAAAAAATTTTTAATAAGTGTATTTCACGGGGAGTATTTCCAACGAAATGGAAATTAGCAAATATCACTCCGGTATACAAATCTGGGTCTAAACAAAACATTGAAAACTACCGTCCCATTTCTATTCTCTCGACCTTGTCAAAACTTTTTGAAAGAATCGTTCCCAATGCAGTTTACCCGGTTTTACATTCCTCTATCCTCGAACAACAACACGGCTTTGTCAAACGAAGATCTACTACCACTAACCTTATGATGTTTACTAACTGCTTATTTGAAAACATGGATGACCGCACTCAAACAGATGCTATTCACACGGACTTTCGAAAGGCTTTTGACAAGGTCGATCATGAATTACTCCTTAAAAAAATGCATTCAATGGGATCAGAGGCAATCTATTAAGATGGTTTGCGTCTTACATTACCAACCGAAGTCAAAAGGTTGTTTTAAATGGATACCACTCAGATACGGTACAGGTTTTGTCGGGGGTCCCACAAGGGTCCATACTCGGGCCGTTACTTTTTATACTGTTTATAAATTATTTAAACAAATGCTTTCATCACTCCAGATTTTTGTTGTACGCAGATGACCTGAAAGCTTTTCGTAGTATGCAGAACATTAATGATTGCCATCTGCTGCAGCGGGATCTGGATCAATTTACGCAATACTGCATCCAAAATAAACTACAACTAAATATAGATAAATGTAATGTAATTAGTTTTACGAAAAATAAAAATAAAATAAACTTTTGTTACAATTTGTGTAAACAGCCTTTAGAAAGGGTCGAATGGTTGCGTGCGTTGTTGCATCCCTAGGATGCTCCTAGATTCAAAATTACATTTGGATCTTCATATCGACAAAATTATCAACAAAGCATACCAAATGTTTGGTTTTGTAATGAGAGCAACGAGAGATTTCGTAAGACCGGCGACTTACATTTTTCTCTACAAGGCTTTGATTAGGTCCCAATTAGAATACGCTGTACCTGTCTGGAACCCTTACTACAATAAGTACAATGATGCTATCGAAAAAGTTCAACGCAAATTTCTTCGCACCATGCACTACCGATGTCATCATGCCCGCCTCCCTTACAACCAATTGCTTCCTTTATATAAAATACCTACACTATATTCTAGACGTACACTTCTTGAAGCAATGACTCTGTACAATATATGTCACAATAGATACGACTGTAACATACTCACGAACAACCTGTATTATGTAGTGCCCAGGAGCGTACACAGGCGTCAGGTGTGCGCGCGACGACTGTTCGCTGTAGGCAAATGTAGGACCAACGCAGGCAAGCGATTGCCATTGCGCCGACTCGTTGAAACGTATAATGGGTGCTTTGAATCCATAGACATTTTTTCACTTTCTATGAGTAAATTCAGGCAACAGGTTATCAGCATACTTAATCATCAGTGAAGTAGGTGTAAACGTTTTCCTTTTTTTCTTTTCCTTTTATTCCTGCATCTGTTTCCTTGTATCTTGCAGCGTATGGGGGTCGACGCGCTTTCAACTGCACTTGTTGATTTTACACGACCTTTCTATCCAGTAAATACATACATACAAGTCAAGTAACAAACACAATACATATATAATAAGACACTTACAGCTAAAATAAAGTCAGTAGGTGCGTCTACTGGGCGTCGACCCACATCGGCTAATACAGTATAATTATGTAATTTTTAATTTTTAATGTTATTTTATAAATGATTTAAGCGTTGATTACATACTTAAAGATGCTCTGTTAGTGAGTCACATTTAGTTCACAACTTGCTTAGTAAACTGTGGATAACGTAGTGGACTACATGTTTATAAATCTTTCAACCTGTTTGTTTTTAGTAATATTTTAATATGTAGTTGTTTGTTGTCCCAAATAAATAAAAAAAAAAAAACTAGGGCCGTAAAATAAAGAAAGGCCGATATCGCGGAAGTTTAAGGCCCGAGCCTCAGGCGAGGGTCATAAATATGCGATAGAGGGTTTTCTATTTTACAGCCCGTGTTGTGTACACATTTTACTTTGTATTTACTCGAACAAATACATAAAAAGACACTTTCTCTGGCATATTAGTTAACGCTCGGAAGAAATAACAGATTTTGTGGCCCGAAAAGTTACTCAAGTTACAAAGTTTAGATTTTTAATGTTTTTGATCTAAAACTAGGTTAGATTCTATGGTTTTTGTAGCTGTCAAAACGCCCGTTTTATATTTTATTTGTTTATTTATTTATTTTACATTTGGAGATCTTACAGCTTACAGTAGTAAAATACATTTTGACGACTTTAGCTCGAGGGTAGTTGAAGAAAACGATCGATCAAGCTACAAACAACACTTATTTTATTATCATGCGAATCTACACAAGGTACAATGAACTAAAGCGACACGTGCGGCGTTTTGCTCGAGAGTTCATAATTTACACTGTTCACCAGGGGCCTACCGACACTGAAACCTCACATAAGCCTTCTCTCAGAGAGAGGGTATGGGTTAATCACCGCGCGTGCCCACCGCGGATTGGGGTATGTGAATAGCTCAGACACTCAGGTCTCCTCACGATGTTTCCCTTCACCGTTAGCGAGTGGTATTGCTACTGTGAATGTACATGACTTAGAAAACAAAGTCATATGTACACGCCCGCAGTGGGAATCGAACCTGGGTCTCGCTACCGAGTCCAATGTTCTACCCACTAGGCTACCACCGCTCTGGTATTGACACTGAAACCTAATCCCTAATCCCCGGGGGGAGTATATCTGCACTGAGCCCGAACTCGGGGCTCTCGACTTTGAAAGCCCAACGTTGGGGCGGTTACCGCCGGGTAGTGAGCGTGGGTCGTCGATCGACCCTGGCTGACGCCCGTGTGTGAGCAACAACGTACACGGTGTCTGTGTGAACCAAGACACGCCACTTCTTTCTGTCTTCGGTCATTTTCATTCAGTCTGAACAAAGAAACGATCATCGTCATCATCATCATCATCGTCATCATCAGCCATTTGACGCCGACTGCAGGACACAGGCCTACCTCATGGTTTTCTAACCATGAAGGGCCGTTATCGCCACGCTTGGAATGCGGTTGGAATCTCAGGAAGACGCTGCTGCCAGTCTCCTGGTAATTGATTTTCTAAGTCGCCTTCTACGACATCCACGTAAGGAAATGGAGTGACGCTATTCTTAATCCGGCGCCACACGGATTGATTTCTGATTTCTGATTTATTGATGCGTTGGCCAATTTCCTGTTAAAACATAATCTAATTTATAAAAATCGCGTTCGCCGATTTTTATGATTTTTTTTGGGTAAATTCGGTATGTCTCAGAATGGGTCGTATTAATATCGCGAAATAACGTTTGCCGGGTCAGCTAGTTAGTTTCGCCATGTCCGTCCGTCTGTCTGTTTGTCTGTCTGTCTGTCTGTCTGTCTGTCTGTCTGTCTGTCTGTCGGTCCGTCCGTCCGTCCGTCCGTCCGTCCGTCCGTCCGTCTGTCTGTCTGTCTGTCTGTCTGTCTGTCTGTCTGTCTGTCCGTCCGTCCGTCCGCGGCCTAGCGCAAAGACCGATGGGACTAGAAGCTGTAATTTGGTGTGTGTATACATATTTATTACGCCGACGACGTTAAACAATAAAATGTTGGAAATTATTTTTTTTACGTACCTCCCCTAACATGAAAAGTGGGGACGATTTTTTTTCTCGTCTACCCCATCATGTGGGGTATCGTTGGATTGGTCGTTGAAAATATTGTGGGTGTAGGTAAACCATTTTTCGATTTAGGGTTCCGTTTGCGAAATACTAAGCTTTAATGCGCAAATTTTTGTCAGAGTAGGGTGTCCCCCCCTCTCCTGGCTAAACGGTTGATTGTAGAAACGTGAAAAAATTCAGGGTACTAGCACATATAATGAACTTGAAAGGAAAACTGTCACGGCTAAGTAGCCTTTACTAGTTAACGAGTAATAGGCAACCAACTATTTGTAAAGTAAAATTTCGTACAAACTCCATTGAAAATGACTTCGATGAAGTTGTTAGTTCTGTTAAGCAGAAAAAAACCCTCTTTCTACGGAACCCTACATTGCGCGTGACCCGACACGCACTTGGCGCGTGGCCCGATACGCACTTGGCCGGTATTTTTTGTTTATGTAAGATTGGCGTTTTTGCAGGTGACTTTGTACATAGAACATCCCGGCTTCAAAGGGCCCCCGCCCTACGCTGTGCCGGAAAAGTACCAGCCCTACCATCTTCAGGTTAGTTAGTCCCCTATACGATTCCTCTGAAGTACTTCACAGAGTCAATGGGCAGACCAGCGGCCCGACGGTCGGACGGTATAACTATACGGTGTCATCATCATCATCATTCAGCCACAAGAAGTCCACTGCTGGACATAGGCCTCCTCCATGGATTTCCAAAAAGACCGGTTGGAAGCGGCCTGCATCCAGCGTCTTCCTGCCACTTGGATGAGGTCGTCTGTCCGTCTTGTGGCTGGTCGTCCTACGCTGCGCTTGCCGATGTGTGGTCTCCATTCGAGAACTTTTCGGCCCCATCGGCCATCAGTTCTGCGTGCTATGTGCCCCGCCCACTGCCACTTCAACTTACTAATCCGCTGGGCTATGTCGACGACTTTCGTTCGTCTACGGATCTCATCATTTCTGATTCGATCTCGTAGAGAAATTCCTAGCTTAGCCCTTTCCATAGCTCCTTGCGTGACCTTGAGCCTTCTCATGAGGCCCATAGTGAGAGACCACGTTTCAGTGCCATAAGTCATCACTGGTACCACACACTGGTTGTATAATTTTGTCTTGAGCGATTGAGGTATATTAGACGAAAAGACTTTTCTAAGTTTCCCGAATGCTGCCCAGCCGAGTAGGATTCGACGATTGGCCTCTTTCTCGGCGGAAGGCAAATGAATAAATGCAAATAAATATTGATTGATTTATTTAAGGTCGACGAGCGGTGGTAGCCGCTGTAGGGCGCAGGCCTTGTCTCAGAGAGAGAGATTATGTACTTAATCACCACGCGTGCCCACCGCGGATTGGCAATTTCAAGCGACGAGGTATGTGAACAACTCAAACACTCAGGTTTCGTCACGATGTTTTCCTTCACAGTTAGCGAATATAATTATATTATTTAATTGTTTAATATTATGCTAGTGCTTATAATAAGTACATTAAAATTCAATTATCGTTTTAATATTAACATCTAATGCATAAAAATATCGTAGCATTAATTGTTTTTTTTTTTAAGAATTGCTTTTCAATTCATAGTGAGCTGCGCATCTGCCTGCAGTTGGGATGTACATATTATTATTTTATACTACTGCAAATTAATTTTTGTCTATTACATCCTTTGTGCGGAGCAAATAAATAAAAATAACAACTTGTTCGCAGGACTTCAGTGGCCTGTTGTTCCAGTCGTGGGACAGGACTGACGAGAAGTGGGCCTTGGAGGCGCTAAGCGCCCATATTCGGGGCATCACAAACCGTGCCGTGGAGAAGTTGGCCGGACTCGACGCCAGCCACTTGACGTGAGAGACACTTTTTAGACAAGGAATGCTGCGTTGGTTTGGACATGTGGAGAGGATGAAGGAAGACAGATTGACAAAACAAATATATCGAGCGAATGTGGGTGGAAGGGCCGGTAAGGGACGTCCCAGGCGGACATACTTCGACCAAATAGGGGATGTATTAGCAAAGGGCAAGATAGAAAGTACGCAACACCGGCGTGCGTTCATGCTGAATGTTGAGGAAGTGAAATTGATCTGCGTGGCAAGTGGCAGTCCCTGGTCTCTGTCTAGCCCTCTGGGTTACAGGCGTGAGTTTATGTCAAAGATGTTTTAGCCAAAGGATATGACATGACCGAAACTTTGTAGGAAAACACAGACGACCACTTTTTGGGGGGCGGGAGGTAGCTGTCGATGTCAAATTATGACTTAAGAGCTTGGAAAAGTCGATAAAAATATTATCGATAAGTGATGATTGAACGAAATTAATGAATGAGGGAAACGGAAATTCGATCTGTAATAAGTAGTTTGAAGGCAATAAAAAATATCAAATAAGTAGTTATTTAGATGTATTTATTTCTCTAAAACAGTGTGCTTTCCATTATTTCCATTTTATGTTATGAATTTTTACGGGCCATTTGTCAGTAATTTGCCAGTCGGTTAACCGGACTGCGAATGTAAAGAAGAGTTGAGTTTTCTAGCTAATTTCGTTTATTTATTTGGTTTGCAAATCACCTCTTAACTATGACATAATATGTATAATATTATTATATAATAATAAGTATGACTATGACACAAAAACTAAATTGTGGTTTAAAGCACACACACACACACACACAACACAAACATAACCTACTCACTCCTGAACTTGAAAATATCAATGGTTTTAGTTGTTATTTTTAAGGTTAGGACTGAGGAGCTTAAAGCAAATGTTACGAAAAGATAATATTTTTTTTTAAAGATAATTTTTGCAAATTGTTTCTTCTTATTCTCGTAGTCATTTTACTAGTGGTTTTTACTGTTTTATTAGTGTTTTTAAACTGACCACCGAGAATTTAGTAAATCCGATGGAATCCCTGAACTTATTTTTTTACTGAAAACTGGAAAATCGTATGGATAACCTAAATAAATAAAAACGTTTCTTTGGTATAAATAATTAAACTATTTCTAATAAGCAAAAGCTTAAAAAATGACCGTTGTCACCTAAAGATTGTAGGAATGTACGGTTTATTACCGATACCTACTGATGAAATAGTTATCAGGTTACCAATTTTTTTCACAGGCTGTATCTGACGAAACTAATGAACTTCTGATGAACTTCAAAATGAAGATTTTTTTTACACACCACATAATTTCTGTCTCTTCCTTTGTCATTTGAATTCAATGCCACTTATGCAATGCGACTGAAATATTAAAATATGATAGTCTTATTATGGTATCCTTGGTCCGTGTACTTCCAGGGGAGCTTAACAGTAGTACAATAAATCCGAATGCAGCAAACGCTGTATTGGAAAAGAAGAGTTATTGTCAATAAAATTAATACCCGATATACGTCAATAATAGTTTGTTATTTAAAAAAACATTTGCTCTACGGCTTGATTTCTTTGTACTTTTTTTTATGATACACTAGTTGACGCGTATCACTTTTTTTGTTCTCACCTTTACTCACCAATAAAAAAATTGCTACATCCGTCCAGTCGTTCTCAAGTTTTAGCGCGACTAACGAACGGCAATTAATTTTTATACATAGAGATATGATAAATAGAATGCATATACATACTTCTGTTTAAAACAATGATTTACCGGAAGCTGCGACATTAGTACTATCCTATAACCGCAAATTTAATAAGTGAAATTGACAACATTTCAAAATTGTATGGAGCTCTAATTCGAAAACCATTTCGAGATTTGGCTTTGTAAAGCACGTAAAAATTTTTTTCAGTTTTTTCTGTGGTTGCATTTCCGAGAAAACGGTAAAAACACAAAAATACGCTGATGACGTCACACCATGGCTCTCAGTGAACATGCCTGTGCCACGATAAACAAAAAACCTAGCAAGCCACACAACATAAGTATCAGGGTTACCATACTTACCATTATAAATAACCTTGAAAAAGTAGCTACAAAAGTAACAAACTGGCAGCAAAAACACTCCGAACGCAGATAAAGGCTTTGCCAACACAAAGTGCATTTAAAAAAAGGAACAACTACATAAATAAGGGACGATGAATTGAACTAAGCTGATTTAATTGTATAAAAGAAAAACATATTTGCAGATGTTAAAAAAATACAGAAACTGTTTTTTAACATGGCCCTGGCAATACTAAAATGACATTTGTAACTATGTTTTTTTAGGATGTTAGGCAAAAGAAAACATATTGTGAGCCTCGTTGTTTCGTCACTTCCGGTAAAAATATTTTAAACTTTAAAATTTAAAAAATATAAGAAAACGTGCGTGTTTCAGAAAATAAAAAAATATGGGTCGTTTTATTTTGTATCTAGTTTCCTTTAAGACAATAAAATACGTATGCTAAAAAAATGAAATGTTGTCAATTATGTTAACCCCGACATTTGGTACAATTAAATTTGAAATCATAGAAGAAAAGTTGTTGTAAAACATACACACAAATTTCCGTTAAAACGCATTTCCCACTATACATTTTAGAGGAAACTCCGTATAGCCTGCACTGATTTTTGCGTTTTGTAAATATTCTGTTTGAAATTAATGTTCCTTATGAACTGCTACCAACTATTTTTTTAGTTTTCAACAGCTTGATCAACTGGTAATCTATAAAACTTTTAAAATAAAACACCGAACAGAAGAAGCCCAAACAGTTTGCTTATTACAATAAGCAAACAAAGCATGCATTCTGTAGCATTCTAACAGATCGCAAAAGTGCACCAAATAACTATTAGTGATAAAAAAAATGAAAAGTTAGTCACAAGTGAGTTATAGGGTTTTTTATTTTATTGTTTGAGTTACTTTGTTCTCTAAAAAGTTTCGATACAAAAAAGTATCGAAAAAGTAAAAAGTAAAAGTAAAAGTTCGTATTTAAATAGATAATTTCAACGAAGCGAAAGTGATTTGTCAGGATCGTAGCAAGTGGCAGTCCCTGGTCTCTGCCTACCCCTCTGGGATACAGGCGTGAGTTTATGTTATGTAATTTCAATTTGTACCATTTTGTAGGTACGTGGCTAAAACGCTATCCGCGAAAAGCCAAAAAAATAAACCGTATTCTTTTAGTCTATGGCCGATCGCCATTGTTAGATTCGCGCGCATAGGAAAATTTATTAATTTTTCCCGCCATTGCGAAAAACTTTTCACAACTCATCTTCACTGTTGAAAGTTTAATGATTTTTTTTAGTATTAATTTCTTCACAAGTGTATTGAAAAACGTCGTATGATACACGTGTTTATTGATGATTACCGTCCTCGGCTCTCTTAGGGTCCTCACCTAACGGCTCGTGTCTCAATATCGCCTCAGCGGTAATTACCAACATTACACCCTTGTACCATACTGTACTATTACTGTACATACACCACGGCAGGTATCTGATTACCACGCTGAAGAAAAAAGTATGATAGATGGAAATAAACATTATTTCGGTCGATAAAATATTACCGAATAGCTTTTCGTTTTTACTATGGACCGGGTAGTCAATTTCCGTGTGGCGCCGGATTAAGAATAGCATTTCCGTGTGGCGCCGGATTAAGAATAGCATCACTCCATTTCCTTCCGTGGATGTCGTAGAAAGCGACTAAGGAAGTAAATTACCAGGAGACGGACAGCAGCGTCTTCCTGAGACTCCGACCGCATACTGCGATCGCCAACCCGCCTGCCGAGCGTAGCGATTATGGCAAAACCCTTCGTGGTTAAAAACCATGATGGAGGCCTGTGTCCTGCAGTGGGCGTCAAATGGCTGACGATGATGAATCGTAATAAGACGTTACATTTGTAAATATTGTAATTAAGGAATGAAACCTATTCAGAACTGTGACTACGCCTTAAACTAGCAGTCGTATTCCTTGCTTTTGTAATCCTATCCTACTAATATAATTAATGTAAAAAGTTTGTCAAGATGTTGGGATGTTTTTTAGTCAATCACGCAATAACGGCTGAACGGATTTACATGCAACTTGGCGTACAGTTAGATAAAGACCTGAAAAATAGATGGCGTTGTGCGAGCGAACGTTGTGTTTTAAAAATAGATGGCGTTGTGCGAGAGAACGTTGTGTTTTAAAAATAGATGGCATTGCGCGAGAGAACGTTGTGTTTTAAAAATAGATGGCGTTGTGCAAGAATTGTATAAACGGATTCTGTGGCGGTACGAAGTTCGCCAGGACAGCTAGTAATCATATAAGATTGACATACTTTATTCCACATATGACGAATATACAAATCCGAAGCCCTTAAATTTTCTAACAACAGATAAAGTCAGATCAGGATCGATCGAGAACCGCGAACTTTCACTTAAAATAGAAAATGAACAACTTCAAATGAAGACAATAAAACAGTAATCGCCTCTTATAAACTGCTCATCTCATTTCATTTTCCAGAACGTTTTACTGTAAACTGCTCGAGATATTAGCAACAATAAACGACCAGACGCACCCACTTTTCGACACGAGCGATAACAATGAAACACCGTCTGCTGGAAGACCCATCAACAACATGATCGGTCAACAAGTCTTTTACTCGGAGGACATCCGAACGCCAAAATTCGAAGAGGTTTATGTAGACCCTTTGGACGACGACGAATCAACAAAAGTCGTTGATACAATCGTATGGGAAATGCCCGAGACGATACTTGACACAATTAAAGAAGAAGACTGTCCGTTGAAGTTGAGTAAACCGTTCACCCTGATCGAGAAGCCAATCGGAGAGGTTGACATCGAGGAGGAGTTGCTTACTGTGGCGGTCAAGCCAAAACAGAATGGTAAAGCAAGCTTGGAGTTGGCTAAGGATTCTCCCAAGGGCCCGAGCTCGTCCTACGCTGACACCTTCAAGGATTTCCTTGTGAAGGGAGCTGGACCACCCTTACTGGGCAGTGTTATTAAGGGTGGCCGCGCGGGACGGAACGAGGTAAGTGTTTTATTCGGTCATTTTTAGACCACACCCACTCAGAAAGTTATTGCTCGTTCATAAACGGGTTACGAAGATCGTCATTTCTCCCTTGTAACTGTGCGGCGGGAGAAGTTATATGGAATTTCATTCCTGCTCTCCGCCGTAGCAGGGCAGGAATGTTGTATGAAAATCCATTCCTGCCCTGCTAGCGTACTTTTGCTTTTTAGCAGCGAACATAAAATAGTACATTACATGACTAGGGCCGTAAAATAAACAGGGCGGGGGTCATAAATATGCAGGGCCGGAAATAGGGGAGGGCAGGCGGGGCTAC
Source organism: Yponomeuta malinellus (assembly GCA_947308005.1). Taxonomy (NCBI): domain Eukaryota; kingdom Metazoa; phylum Arthropoda; class Insecta; order Lepidoptera; family Yponomeutidae; genus Yponomeuta; species Yponomeuta malinellus. The sequence goes on from OX371023.1 coordinate 3,140,325, forward strand.
TGCCCTGGGGCCTCCACAAGGAAAGGGCCCCCCACAAAAGGCTAATATGTACAATCATTAAACGCCAATCTTTTATGAGTAGTTATAACGTCTGTTTGTTTATCAAATTTAAAAAAAAATCGTATTCATTGTAGTTTTTGTTTCGTATTTTTTATTTGGGAATAATTAGGGGCCTCCGCTCCTTCGTTGCCCTAGGCCCTCCAGACCTCAAAATCCGGCTCTGTAAATATGCGATAGAGGGCTTTCTATTTTACAGCCCGTGTTGTGTACACAATTTTATGTCGTCACTTGGCCTCAAAGTGGGTTTTCCCGTACGCGTAGCGTGCGGAAAAACCCGCTTTTTGGCCAGGTGTGGCATAATAGTAGATTGTTAACAGAGGGCTGAAAGGCACCCATTCCTGACAAGATGTTTTGGCGCTCGAACGAAGTGAGTAAAACACTCTACTTTTCATTACGAATACGAGGAAAGTAAACACAAGCCAGTTAAAATCAAAACAAGTTTAAAATATAAAACTTAAGGAAATCACGCCGAAACAGACGGATGGTCTAGCTCGCGCGCCAACTTGTGCTAGCCGTACATCACAATTCGCAAGATGGCGCGCGACCGCGAAAGACGGCCATTTTGTATTTGGTGGTTTTATCTGTGTCTTAAACAATATTTTAATTTATTTCGCAAATCACATCTCGCCTTGAAAGTGACTAATAAATACATATAGTACATTATATTAATTATAAACATCAAAAAGAATTTAAATGTCAACAAAACTAATAAATGAAGAATTAATCGTTTTGTGGCTGTATAGGTTACTACCATTGCGTTGTTCAATATAAACTACGATTCATATATATTTTTTTAAATACTTTTCTGCTTTAGAGCAGGCATGTACCACTTTCAGCACGGTGCCTGGATGAACTATGACCCCCTTTCAGAGTATGAGTAATGAAAAAATACAAACGTCAAATCTCAAAAAGATATTATATCAAATAATAAAAAAATGGCGGTATTTTTATTTAAATTTTTCATGCTCGGAAAGTAGTGTTTGTTTGATCCGAATAGCGGGTCGAAGACGCGGCTTCCCACCTTGGTTCAGAAAGACTCATAGTAATTGCTTCCCTCGCAAACAAGAAAGGAATGAATTTTAAAAAAAGAATGAAATTAGGTTAGTCGGCTACGAAAAATGTTAAATAAAAAAAAATATTTCGAAAACAAAAATATTTCGAAAAAAAAAATGCTGCGGTCTTGTGAGTGTATAAACAGCCAGTGTGAATATTAAAAAATAACTAGTAAGCGGGACGGCCCAGGGCGGTGACGCGGTGTGTTCCATCTTTAAAATTAAATAAAGTGTATAATTTGGCGGGATACTAACTCTGTAAGCTGTACCGAAATTCAAAATCTCGATTCTAAAGACTAATATTTGGTTAAAAATGAGTACAAGCGATTCAAAAAAAAATATTGACCCCAGATACGGTTAAAGACGAGCCACATACAGTAATCGAAAATCTTCTGCCAGAAATTTCAAAGGAAAGGTACTTAAATACATACAATGACTTTATGAAGTGGCGAGCAAACAAGAAAGTAAAATCATTTTTTACTTTCCTAAATTCGAAATGAAAAGTAGAGTGTTTAACACGGGTCAAAGTCACCAATTCCCACTTGGAATGTAGCCATCTAAATGCCTCGTATGGGAATTGATTCCTTTCTACCCTTGTACAACAATCTACTATTGTACTCGACTCAGCCCCTCCCCCACCCTTAAATATTTATTTTAATTTAATTATTTATATTTAAAGCGAATATAGAACTAAATATTCTGTGAGGATCTGATAGTATTATGTTTCTATTACTGCCCAACAAATATTAATGTGACATTGTTTATGAAAATAAAAGACAAAAGATCATAAGCGTTTTTTGTTAATAGTTCTAATATGGTCGCCTTAGAGTCTTTGTACACCTAAAAACAGAGTGACGCCATTTGAGCAGATAATAATGTCGTGTTTTCTTTGTCTCCCCAGAACAAGCCGTTCGATGTATTAGAAGATGACGTACGAAAGTATAATGCTTTACGCAAAAGGAAAGTTTACCGACCAGCCCCAGGCTTGCTTTCCCGCGCACAGATTGTACCTCCTGAACCGGAGAGTTTCATTAAACGGCCTACGAGCACAGAGGGCGCCACTAAAATAACTTTAATCACAGAAGCCAGCGTCAATACCACTAAGTTGTCTAACCCCATACCATCAAACTATAGGGTGTATACACATGTTCAGCCGTCTCCGAGCGTAGACCCCAAGGTCACTAATTCCCCTTCGAGTATAGAGATCGAATCGAATCGAATCGAGAATGCCACTAATCGACCTTCAAGGATAGAGGCCCATTTCGAGAATGCCACAGATAGAGATTTGACTACAGCGGACATCATAGCGAAAGCCTCCAGACCCCGTGGACGGCCAAGGTCGATACGCAGAAGCTCGTCCCCACCAGCGCGAATCGAAGGTCCAGGATTAAAGTCCAAGGTCTCGAATGCCAATACGTCAGTGGCGACCATCACCGCAAAACCGCGTGGGCGCCCAAGGTCGAAACGCAGAAGCTTGACCCCACCAGCGCGAATCGAAGGTCCAGGATTGAAGTCCAAGGTCTCGAATGCCAATACGTCAGTGGCGACCATGATCGCGAAACCGCGTGGACGCCCAAGGTCGAAACGGAGACGCTTGCGCACACCAGCGCCACTCGAAAGTCCAAAGTTAAAGCCAGCGGATTCTGAAGAAACGGAGAGCATATTACCTGAACTGAAATCAGAACTCGAAGATACTATGCCAGATGTGGCTTCAGAACCGGAGACTTTGATATCAGACGTGAAATCCGAACCAGATATGGACGATATGACAATCGAGGAGACAGTGGTTGGTAGACTAGAGAACTATGAAGTGATGGAGCAAGAAAATGATTGCAATATTTTGATATTTAAAATTTAATACCTGTTGTTGAAATCAGTGTTGCTGTCATATGACATTTGTGTTCGTAAAAAGTGTGAGTCGTAATTCACATAGTAAAATCTTTGATATTGTTCTGTGTATTACGTTAAGCATGAAGTCTCGCTCGCACAATAGAACATTTTAAATTATTGTAATAAAATGAGTAAACTTTTGATAAACGTGGTCTGGGGGTTTAATGCATAGTTACGGATATTTTAATTATTTTTTTTTTTTTGTTTTCCTAATCAAAGTTTTTAATAAAGAAAGGTGGTTTCCAAAATTATAAATTATGAAATCAAATTTACGCGATCAAAAAATTTGTACAGCATAAGAAAAACATGCCTTGAATATCAGCAATTTGATTATTCATCAAACCGTCAGACCACATTCATCAAAAGCATACTCATTTTATTGCAATCACTAAAAATGTTAAATTGTGCGAGCATGCATGCTCCACGTAAGAACAGCCTTAACTCTCTTCCGATTGCTCAAAACAGAACAAGGCAGACAGGTACTTTTGTATTTACTGGGTGGAATTATGAATGGGTATTGTCCTATAAAAATTTCTTTGTATTAATTTTTTACGAGAAAATAGGTCATTTTGAGAGTCAGGGGAATAATTGTCTATCTTTTGAATCTATCGCGATCCCTTTCAATTTGACGTTTGAAATGTTTTGACGATTGCATTTATTTGACACTAGCACTTCGGTTTACATTGAGCTATTGAGCGCTATTTGCGTTGTGAGCAGGCTGTAAGTCGGTTCACAATGCGCTTATTTTTACCAGTGTAAACGTCGTGACCTCATTAGTGACGTCATAATTGCGCGCTCACGGCGTTCACGAAAAACAGGTAGTGCAGCGTGTGCGGAAACGTCAAATTGACATTTGGTATCTGCGTTTGTTGTGGTTTGATGTTTTTTTATCGAGAAAAGAATATTTCAAGTCTGAATTTTATCGAAAACCCATGTGCCACCTAGGAACACCAAAGCGACACTCCCCAACCAACAATTAACTTAGAGATGTTGTTGTGTTCCATTTGAATGACAGATGGATGACATTAGCGCGCTTTCGCCGGTTTATATTGAACGATGGCTATTTGCGCGCTCACAATGTAAACCAGCGAGTATACAACGATTGCAGTGTTCGCACCAATAGCGCATTTTAAACCGTAAGGTAGCTGTCATTGAAAGTGATAGGGCCATAGGGCTCGGACTTGCGCCACGTTTTTGAAGGGTACCTATGAACTAAATCGCAAATTTGACGTTTCAACTGCGTTTCGTTAATGCATTGCACGCACAATAGGCACATTGCATTTAAAACTCATATCAGGATGAAATACTTTTATTTTATTATAACTATGTATACTTTTGTTAAAATAATTGTGTCTGTTTTTTAAATATTTACATTTCTAAGATAAAACGATGAATCGATAAAATAAAAACTTAGGAATAACAAAACGTTTTAAAGTGAACGACGAGCGCGGATTTCATTCTGAAAGATGATCGGTATTGCGACTCTCAAACTTAGAGAAGTCGCTATCGCGATTATAACCCCAATACCTTTTAAAGAAGGTTCAGTATTCGTGTATCAAACAATATCTCTGTAAATAAGGTTTATTTTAGCTTCGTTTGTTTTGATGACGTACTTCCAGTTTCGTGGACTCAGATTCATTGGCACGCATTCGGATAAAAACCTTTTACGCTCAAGTATCTTACAACATTTTTCAATGCATTTTGCGAGGAAATACAACAAAAAATAAGTATAATACCCATTTTTCGTATTTTTTTATTTTATTGATTTGACGCAAGTGAGTCAATATTGTGGGTAAGGTAACGTTAAACCATGCCGCTAATTCCTGGGTAGTTTGACTAGGGTCGGCTTCCACTATCTCTCTTCATCATCATCATCATCATCATCAACCCATTATGTCCCCACCGAGGGGCACGGGTCTCTTTCTTCTATCTCTCTTAATTCATCGTTATTCACCTGTGTGGGCGGTCTTCCTCGTGGCTCGTTCTTTAAGTCGAAATTTCCATCACGAAAGCGTTTAAACCAAAATCGCACGGTGCGTTCATTAGTAGACCCCTCTCCAAACGCAGCATTGATATTGCGGGCTGTTTCTGCCGCGTTAGTTCCGCGTCGGAACTCGTATTCAAAAATCACTCGAATTTTCGCAGTATCCATCTTTCTTGTCTAAATTGAATAACAAAAACAATTGAAAGTCTATATTCAAATGTTTCACATTTTTTAAAAAAAGAACATCATAGAAACCATTTGAAAAAAGTTTCATTCGAAAACTTCAAACCATGAAGATTCTATGTCAATTCAAAGAACCTATTGCAATAAAACGGCAATTTCATACTTTAAAACCCCTAATATTCGGCCCAGGGGCCTAATTGTCTATCTTACGAATCTATCGCGATCCCTTTAATTCACGAGTGAAGCGAACGTTAGAAGTTCGAACGAAAGTCACTTTTATAGATACACTATGAATAGATACACTTTTCACAAAAATAAAAACGCTGTGAAGAATATTAATTTTATGATTGTAGCATTATATTTACTGACCCTTCAATTCAATTCTTAATTAATGGCTACCCTAAGGAATCTGCCAATGTCAAGTTGGAGATAGCAAGTTTTTTTTTAAATGAAGTACATACCATTCATTCATTTGCAAATATTGTCAATATTTAGGACAATGCCCATTCAGAAACCTTCGCACCTGTACTAATTTTGGTAATGCCAGTGATATTATAATTACAAGTATTCATTGACACATTATCATGAACTCATGTATTTTTTATTTATGTTCGTCAGTGACCTGTTATTATAAAATATACGTTTATACGTCACTGATGTTTGTAGGTACCTTTTTGTATGATAATTGCACTTGTTTCGCGTGCGATCAGTGGCCTAATTACGCTCACCAAATCCTGAGCGATTCCAATCGTCTAACTGTCAAATTCCATACTAATTTGACAGTTAAACGATTGGAATCGCTCTGGATTTGGTGAGCGTAATATAGGGGCTGAACTGTTGTGAATTAATTGTCGCCGAGTGTGTCGGCAAAATAATTTGTAGCTTAACTAAGTAGCTTAAGATTAGTACGTAATAAAATATTTTTCATTGGATAATAACCAGTTTTTTTTTATTTGTGAAAATCTAGAAAAACTAAAAAGAATAAAGTTCTTTATTAATAAAATTGTTTTAGTACATAATATTATTATGTAGGCGAAGCATAATCAGAAATTAAAAGAATTCAATAATAATGTGTATCGATCGACACTTGGCGAGGCAGAGTGAAGTGCTGCGGCGCCCGTCTGCCGCTTGGGAGCAGGTTTCGCTGCGCCCGCTGCGTGACGTAAGGCTCAAATGGGCTTCAACAACAGGCAGTTATGTGGTCGACTTGAGTTTTTTATTGATCAAAATGTAGGTCTTGAGTTTCACCAGTGACTGGGTTTCTAATTTGTAGGGTATTCGTCGGTTCTTCGTTGGACGATTGGTACTTACGCTAATCTAATGCTCAGCAGTCGGGGTTTTTTTCTCAGATTAAGAAAAATAATGTCTGGGTCAGCGCCATCTAGCGATGACTTTTATTGAGATGGGTATTGAAATTATTGGCTAATAAATCAAGTGGAGGGAGGGATCTTCTAGCAAAAAAAAAATGCTGATTGAACCAAATTACTGGCAACACTTACTCCTTCCAAATGTGAATTAAAATATTATGTCAGTACAGTAGTAGGTATCTGTATATCAAGGGGCCGACATGTAATTATTATTACTACTGTAGAAAGAGATAGCTAAATACAGTTTTCAATAGGATAGAATAGATAGCAGCACCATTTCTTCTGTCCTTGTCAGAGTTCCTGTTTTTCGTTTGTTTGCCACCAGTCCTTGGTTCCAAAAGGTCATATGATGCACGACAAAAAATTTATTTTCGCTAATTATAGAGCACCTGTTACATCTTTTTAACGTGAATTAGTTGTGTGTTACAAGTGGCATTATGGCGAGTGGTTGGGTAAAGGGCTACAATGGTCTGTCGGAGCAAAAAACCTACCGGAAAACCTACCTTCCATGCGTAAGTACATTATTTTCACACTTCTCTGTTTACTATCCACAATGAGTGGAGATTACAGTGTCTTAACCATTTTCTTTGTAAAATAAGGTAGAAAACAAAAGAGAACAAATAAATCAACTTTAAAATCGACTTCAAAACAAACACCTGTTTTGTGTGTTTTACGGTGCTAATCTCAGAACACAAAAAGAAATTATAGATAGAGTCTGTGATATTATATTCTCTGTGGCTGTGTGTGATTGTCAGTTTGAAGGCTCAAAAGGACTAGTATCCAGAGCCGTTAAACCTATGATAAAAAAAAAAATTGTCAGTTTGACGTTTCGATTTCGTCGAATTCTTGCAACGAAAAAATGTATAATACTATAATCAGTGCAGTGAGTACATAAAGCAGAATTGAATTGAAAAAAATCCCTCACAAATGCCTTAAAAGCCCAAAATCCATTGCTAAAATGAACCTGAATGTAGCAGAAATCAAGAGTGAAGCGGTGAAGTTGCCGCTGATTTGCCGCGCTTGCTTCAGCGTGGACCGAACGCTGAGGCCAGTCGGTAACTTGCTCGATGTATTCTGCAGCCTTTTAGAGACCCGAATCGTGGTAAGCTCTCATTCCTATCGAGAATATCTTCTTTGATGCTTTTTTTACGACTATTTTTCACTAATATTTGCAAGTTCAATAAGCTACCCTAATTGTGTAAACTTTACACTGTAAAGCATTGGTAAACTGTTCAAAAAAGTTAAAACAGCGTAAATAAATGATAATAATAATGTTTCAGCGAATTGGAAGTGTATGCCTATGCTGGGAGTGTCTAGCGCTTCTGCGAAGGTTCAGCGACTTCAAACGAAACGTCAGCACCGTACAGAGCTTCCTCCAGAACTACCAGTCTAACCAGGTAACATAACATATGCAGCTACCGCTCACTGAAAGAACACCATGACACTGACCGAAAGCTGTGGAAACGCTCACATTCATAGAAAAGAAACAACCCATCATCATTGTAAATAAATGTTTTAAAAACCTTTTTAGAGGCTGAAAATTCCACCCATGCTGGGATTTGAACCCGCGACCTCTGGCTAACCGTGCCAGCACTCTCCCAACTGAGCTACTGGGCAAGTGCAGGTATCGGCGAAATTTCGAGCCTCTTTACAAACTTCTCTGTATTACGTGCACTTGCCCATTAGGTCAGTTAGAAGAGCGCTGGCACGGTTGTAATTGTAATTGTAGCAAACTATGATTTGTAATTTTATAAAACATGGCCCTGGTAAAAATTCTAATACTTACCCTAAAACTCATTCATTAAACTGGCTTTAATCCCAGACATTTTTGTCACCTAAATAATCTTTAATGTTATAGAAGCCCTTTATTGACAGGTTTATAGTAAGAAAAGTTGTAAAGCAAAATCTCTATAATAATTTTTACATTTTCAAATTTTTTTTGTTTTTTCTTTTGCAGCCTATATACGTCACACTGCAGGGCACAGGCCTTCTCTCAGAGAGAGAGTATGGGCTTAATGACCACGCGTGCCCAATGCGGATTGGCAATTTCAAGCACATGTTGTGTGAACACCTCAGACACTCAGGTTTTCTCACAATGCTTCCGTCTATAAAGCCGCAATAAAACCCGTTTGAACCTACGGAATTGGGCACTGCTAGCAACTCCAATATAGAGATTCTAGAAAGATTTTAAAATATAGCTTTAAGGTCCATATCAGGTGCACTCTGGTTTGTAAGAAACTATACACGGAATCGCTCGTAGCCCCGGCTGCCTGAGTGATCTTAAACGATCACGAAGGTTAAGCAACACAGGGCGCGTTCAGTGCATGGATGGGTCGCCGTCTATGCCTAACGCTAGTGGCATTTTTCCGAGCGGTTCTGTGCTTCGCAAGGCACGTTAAGCTGTTGGTACCGGCTGCCGTCGATAGATGGCAGTCGTTAAGCCAAGTCAGAGGCCTTAGGGCGGCTTGACAACTTCTGACAGTAGACGAGCCACTAGTCTACAAGCCTCCACCAATCCGGACTTGGCCCCCGTGGTGGAGTATGGCCTATACCTTCCTCAGGGAAGAGACCCGTGCCCCTCGGTGGGGACATAATGGGTTGATGATGATACACGAAAGCCTAGAGACGCCAACTATCAAAGAAGAAGGGAACCAAAAATACAAAAGTTACAAGCAAAGACTCCAATAATAACATATTAGCAAGAATCCTATTAGATAAACAGGGAAATATAACACGCCCAAAATGATGGGAGATATTGAATCTTGACAAAAGAAACTTAAAATAATGGTCTAGCCTACAAAAGAATTGTTGATGCTTAATGGAGCAAAAAATTTAATTGACCGACTGCCTCGTTGGTCTAGCCGTTAAGGCGCTTAGCTACCAAAACAGAGGTCGTGGGTTCGATTCCCACTGGGGGACGCCGTTTGTGAAAATAGCCTCGGTCTGGGTGTATTTTCATGTTTGTGAGGTCCTTGCCTGGTTACCATAGAACAGGGTATCGTAGTTTGGGACCAGGTCAAGTGATTGTATTGTGTGGACGTTATTATTATTATTAAATACTCTTAGACCGCATCTGATTATGGCTAAAGGAGCCGATGGCAGATAAGGAAGGAAAAAAAATTAATTCGCGCCCCCTCCATTTCAGAACATTCCCATCCCGCAACCCCTGACGCGCCTCACCACGGTACGGACGAAGCATGAGGACCTGCGAGGGGTCTGCGAGAGAAAGCCGGAATCGCCGGACACGGATATAAAGAATGAGATGCCATCAGCACCGCTCCTGGCAGGATTCCAGCTCAAGCATGAGATTGGTGAAGGAGGTCTGTAATACATTCTTTGTTTCTGCCATCAGCCATTGTTTGGCTATAATCAGATTGTCATTAGTCTGTTGAATTTGACTAAACATCCTCAGGAGGATGGAAAGGAAGGAAACATCCTCAGGTTGAATTTTGACTAAACATCCTCAGAATTTTCCGTGTGGCGCCGGATTAAGAATAGCGTCACTCCATTTCCTTCCGTGGATGTCGTAGAAGCCGATTAAGGAAATCAATTACCAGGAGACGGGCAGCAGCGTCTTCCTGAGACTCCAAGCGCATACTGCGATCGCCAACCCGCCTGCCAAGCGTGGCGATTATGGCAAAACCCCTCATGGTTATGAAAACCACGAAGGAGGCCTATGTTCTGCAGTGGGCGTCAAATATGATGATACTCAGAAGATTTGTGATCAAGGACGTGTTCGTTTCAGTCGCCTGACATTGTGTCTGGTATCAAGCAGAGCAGGGGCCAGTGGACTGCAGAAATTCTCTCTACCTCTAATATAGATACTAGCTAGAAGAAGCTTAGTTGGTTTGTATGAAAAAAAAATTGAAATAAAGAACCGGCCGAGTGCGAGTCGGACTCGCGCACGAAGGGTTCCGTACCATTAACGACATGACATAGGCTCTGTGAAGGTTACATAGATGGCCCCTAGATGGCGAGCGCTGTCTTTAGACAACGTTCGTTGTATGGGAGCCCCCTTACATATTTATTTTATTCTGTTTTTAGTATTTGTTGTTATAGCGGCAACAGAAATATATCATCTGTGATAATTTCAACGGCCTAGCTATCACGGTTCATGACATTCGGCCTAGTGATCGACAGACAGACAGACGGACGGACAGTGAAGTCCGTACGTTTGGCACCCTTCGGGTACAGGTGCCTAAAAATTACCAACGTATAAGGAATTGTGTTTTTAAATAAGACCATAATTAACAGTTTAAATAATATTCTAAGGGCGACTAGTACAACTTTCTCAAATGCGGCTTAAACAGCATTTAACTGAAATTCTTCATACGTCAGTCGATTTAAATGGCGAATTAAGTGACATTTAAGAAGCGGTGCAAGTCGGCCTGAAACCTTGAACTCATGTATTGAACTGGCTTTAAATCCAGATTTGGCATATAAATAACCTTTCATGTTATTTTAGCCCTTTTGGCAAATAGTGAGTGAGCTTTACACATTTTTTGAACCGCATTAGTGGTACAACTTTTAAGGAGTGTTGGGGAGTAGCGTTTTTGATTAACACCGTAATTATTTTTTAAACGACACCGTTTTTGTTACTTTTCTTGTCTTGTTACAAGCGCGGATCCACCGTTGTGGGCACGATGGGCATGCTCACAACCCTAATAGAAGACTACCGAACAGAATAAGATTTGAATTTGTAAGAATTTCATCAAAATCGGTTCAGTTGTTTAGAGTCTATATGTGACATTGTGATGTGCAAACTAAAATGTGTTACTTTTGTAATTTTCGTGAGTGAACTAACATTTTACGCGTTTTTTTATTTAATGCCCCACGGGTTTGCCCACGTGGAACTAGACTACAAAAATTGTAAACATCTCCTTTGTATGACTGCACTGTATCGATCATGGCGAGTTTATACTCCGTCTTGAATTTGGGCGATTTTACTTGTGGCTGTGACCACAACCCTTTTTGAAGGCTGGATCCGCGCCTGTCTTGTTATAGCATAATATTATTATTATGGTTGTGTAAAGTCTTTGTTTCATATTTATTGTGTGTGTTTTTGGTTAAATTTTTATCTATCTATCTAAATTCTACATGTTAGTGAGATTTTGACTTTAGTCCAGTTAGAACAAATATTACTACTGTTGTCAATGCAAAGTTTCGATGGATCAATCACGCCAGTACTGCTGAATGGATTTGGATGAAATTTGGCACAGCGATAGATGATAGGCTGTAATAGTACATAGGCTACGTTTTATCCCGGAAAATACACAACAAAATCTTGAAATTCCATTCAACCTTTCAGACGACGACAAACTTGCAACCGCCCACGGCTGGCAAGATGACGGTGTGGACTCAAAAGACCCTGCTCAGACGTCGCTTTCCGACTGGCCTAGGAATCGGAAGACAGCCCGAAGAACCACAAACAAAAAATACACGAAGAGAACCGAAAGTGACTTGTGTTTAAAAGATTATTATAGGACAGTGCCAGTGGACAGTGCTAGTCTAGATGTGTTATTCAAACAGGACAGGAAGGACGATGTGTTTTTGCGGTATCCGCATCGGTGCGAGAAGTGCGTGCGCGGTTGGAGGGAGAGGGAGCAGTTGGTGCTGCATAATAAAAAGTATCATGCCAAGGTGGGTAGCCGTTTGTGTAGTAAATTCTTATCATGCCAAGGTAGGTAGCCGTTTGTGTAGTAAATTCTTATCATGCTAAGGTGGGTAGCCGTTTGTGTAGTAAATTCTTATCATGCTAAGGTGGGTAGCCGTTTGTGTAGTAAATTCCTACCATGCCAAGGTGGGTAGCCATTTGTTTAGTAAATTCTTATCATGCCAAGGTGTTTAGCCATTTGTGTAGTAAATTCTGTTTATGCCAAGGTGGGTAGCCATTTGTGTAGTAAATTCTGTTTATGCCAAGGTGGGTAGCCATTTGTGTAGTACTCTCTGGAGTAGTCACTAGACCAGGCCCTTGCTGAAAATCAGTGCTGTGGGCAACAGACCTGCAGCAATTACTAAGCCTGGGGCCGTTTTACCGCCGCATGGACATAGCTCGTGTTCCCTATTTGTAGTTCTGCCGTATTTTTATTTATTTTTCTTTCTGTTTTACGTCCTGTATATTGTATGGAATCAGGCGTTACTTTGCGGAAATGTAATGTAATGGAGTGTATGTTGGCCAGACGGGTCAGCGGCGGATTTTAGCAAAGTAATTTTCACATTTAATATGTCTATGTGGCGTTAAATAAATGTATTTCTTCTCCTTCTTCTACTGAATTCTACTTACCTAATAGCGTAGGGCTTAAAATTATGCTTTGTACGAGACTTGTCTTGTCTTGTCTTGGCAAATGGTTGTATGAGTTTTTGTGTGATATTTATTGTGTGCCTAGTACTGCAAACAAACTTTTTCGGCCTTGTTTATAAAAACACGATTCCTCTGAGGCTCTCCTCAGAGGCAGTTTATTTAATCTGTGGTTACGTTTTTAGGGTTCCATCCCTCAAAAGGAAAACGGAACTTTTATAGGATCACTTTGTTGTCCATCCGTCCGTCTGTCTGTCAAGACCCTTTATCTCGGGATCGCGTGGAGGTATCGAGTTGAAATTAAAACCATATACTCGGGTCTACAGTCCCTTGAAGCTGTGAAAAAATCAAACTTCTAAGTTAACGTAAAAAAAGATGCGGCCGTTTATGCCACTAAAAAACGTATATTACATTGTATATTGGCACTCAAGGGAATCAAAATTTATAAGTACTTTGACCTAGAACTATGAAATTTGGCATGTAATATCGTCTTATACAAGTACAATAAAAAACTATACATTTGTAATTAAATCATAAAAAAAATAGTCTTTGAAGTTCGGGACAAGCTCTGAAGAAATCTGCGAGACTCGATTCCTGAACTATTATATTTATAATATGTAAGTACCTATGTACCTACAAATTTGTACGGAACCCTCGGTGCGCGAGTCCGACTCGCACTTGGCCGGTTTTTTCCTTGTAAAATGTCCACCACAGACTATTTTCGTGTTTTTATTAATAAGACCTTTCATCGATTTAGAGCGATTTACTAGAAGCTTTAGGCAGACCACGATCTCTTGAAAGATAAGGAAAATGACAATAAATGATCTTATTGAGATTTCTGTTTGACACTTTTTACAAAACCTGGTAACTATAAAACTAAACTTCGTGATAAATGTTAATTTGTCTTCATGCACAGTTTTCCTATTGTACAGTTCGCCGGTCTATGCAAATGCGATTTGTGCGAGTGCGGGAAGTGTGAAAACAAAATTTGGATACATTCATTATTCATTCAGAGATTTGAGAAATTTCTATTTTTATAGAGCGCCGGCTCCTTCAAGTGCGATATCTGTTCCTCGCGCGCGGCCAGTAAAGCAGCACTTGCGCGGCACGTGGGGGCGCACAGTGCGCGCCAGTGCGCCGCGTGCTCCTTCCGCTGCGCCGCGCCCGCGCGCATGCGCCGCCACGTGCTAGAGAAACACGTGCAGACCGTCCAGTGTCTCAGTTGCAGCGCCAGTTTCTAGTAAGTGTTTCTGGCTTCCTTTAGAGCGGAGTCGAGCCGAAATGCGCCGAATCTTATATTATCCGAATTAGTTCCGTGGGCGATTCCGCCACTAGTGTACGTCGCTTCTTAGTCTATGTATAGCCGGCGGTTGTTTTTTTGCGATTCACTTCGGCGACGACGGATGCTGAGCTTCAGTGTGAGAAGGTACGAAGCTTTGTCCGCTTTAGCTAAAGGCGACGGAAGCCACACGTATAAGGGTAAAGTGGAAAAGATTATGCAAAAAGGTGCATTGTTACATTTTTCTTGATCTTTGATCAATTGTCAAAGTAACAAGGCACAAAAGGGGCGCACAGTGCGCTGCGTGCGCCTTCCGCTGCGCCGTGCGTGCACTATTTGTTAGGCAGAAATTATAACATAGCAAATGTATTACGATTTAACCGGTTTAACTTGGAGGGCGACAGTCACTTTTAACAATTGACCAACGATCAAGAAAAAGTATAAGAACGAGTTCTGCAATATCTTCTCCAACTCAACTCACAGCTTTGCTACGTACAATGGCCCAAGCATGAGGCTAAGTGTGGAAATCTCAGGTCTCATTAACTCACTATCTTTTCCCATTAAGTAAAAACGTACGCGTCGATTGTTACCTTCTCCTTTTTTGAAGTCGGTTAAAAATACGAAACCAATCATTTTACAGATTTTCTGGATCCTTCCAAGTGAAGAAAGGGCGCACAATGCGCGCCAGTACACCCAGTGATACCAACAATTAATTAATGATAGACACATGAGTTAGTCTAACTAGCACTAGTCTTCCATTATTTTAATAGTGCTTTTAAGTTGGTCCCATTAAACAAATACACCGATTACATCGATCCAAAATCCGGTTCGGCCCGAAAATAGGCCTGTTGAACATTTCTTTTCTTGGTCATTTTGCAGCAACGTGCGGGAGTTCTTCGACCACTACAAGTCTCTGCACCGCCAGTTCGTGTGTGACCACTGCGGGAAGCGATACGTCAGCCGCGCCTCCATTAAGAAACATCTGTGAGTTGAGTAGTAAACGCTTCGAATAAACACCGGACGAAAAAGTCGGTCTCGCCCACCGGGGGTTCCGTACAAATCTGTAGGTTTATATTATAAATAGTTGAGGAATAGAGTCTCGCAGTTTTTTCCGAGCTTTTCCCGAACTTCAAAAACTATTTTTTTTAATGATTTAAGTACAAATGTATAGTATTCGAATTTTTCCCTGTGCGTGTAGTACAAGACGATATTACTTGCCAAATTTCTTAGATCTAGGTCAACGGAAAGTACCCTATAAATTTTTATTCTCATGAGAGTGTCGAAACATAAGGTTTTTGGGGCATAAACTCCCGTATCTTTCTTTTATGTTAACTTAGAAGTTTGATTTTTTCGCAGCTTCAAGGGACTGTAGACCTGAGTATATGGTTTTAATTTCAACTCGATACCTCCACGCGTTCCCGAGACTAACGCTCGGTGTCTAGAAGAGCGATCAAATGTTAATCCCATGTTAATCTCACGTCAAGCTAATTTCAGCCAATTACGTGCCGGTATTTTGAATTAATCTTAGATTAATCGCTCGTAGCCCCGGCTGCCTGAGTGATCTTAAACGATCACGAAGGTTAAGCAACACAGGGCGCGTTCAGTGCATGGATGGGTCGCCGTCTATGCCTAACGCTAGTGGCATTTTTCCGAGCGGTTCCGTGCTTCGCAAGGCACGTTAAGCTGTTGGTGCCGGCTGCCGTCGATAGATGGCAGTCGTTAAGCCAAGTCAGAGGCCTTAGGGCGGCTTGACAACTTCTGACAGTGGACGAGCCACTAGTCTACAAGCCTCCACCAATCCGGACTTGGCCCCCGTGGTGGAGTATGGCCTATACCTTCCTCAGGGAAGAGACCCGTGCCCCTCGGTGGGGACATAATGGGTTGATGATGATGATGAATCTCTTGTTACATATGAACACTCTTTCAGAAACTGAGGCTAAGGGTCTTGACAGACAGACGGACGGACAGTTAAGTAATTCTATGAGGTTTCGGCTTTTCCTTTCGAGGTACGGATCCCTAAAAAACATAAAAGTATTCGATATGAGCTCGAACTCGTCCGCTGCTGGACATAGGCCTCAACATATGTTTTACCTCCCCGATTAAATTTATTCATTTTCTAGAATGTGGTATGTAAGTACAAATCGTAAAACATATTAAGGAACATACATTCAGTCTTCAACCAGTGCGTCCTACCCGTCATGAGTCATGACATATGGTGCCGAAACGTGGACACTCACGGTGGGGCTGGTCCACAAATTTAAAGTCGCTCAGCGTGCTATGGAAAGGGCTATGCTCGGGGTTTCCCTGAAAGATCGAATTCGAAACGAGGTGATCCGACAGAGAACCAAAGTCACCGACATAGCGCACCGAATTAGCATGCTGAAGTGGCAGTGGGCCGGCCATATTATCCGAAGAACTGCCCCTATATTACGCTCACCAAATCCTGTGCGATTCCAATCGTTTAACTGTCAAATTAGTATGGAATTTGACAGTTAGACGATTGGAATCGCTCAGGATTTGGTGAGCGTAATTAGGCCACTGATAACCGATGGGGTAGACGAGTTCTCGAGTGGATACCGCGGATCGGTAAACGTAGTGTGGGACGTCCTCAGACTCGGTGGAGCGATGATCTTCGCAGGGCGGCTGGCAAGAGTTGGATGAGAGTAGCCGAGGACCGTGCTCAGTGGCGTGCAATAGGAGAGGCCTATGTCCAGCAGTGGACAAGCATAGGCTGATGATGATGATTCAGTCTTGACATGCAACTTTTATTAAACCACACAACAACAACAAACGCACGCCTGTATCCCGGAGGGGTAGTTAGAGACCAGGGTTTGCCACTTATTAATAGTGGCGTATTAATCGTTAATTGGCGTAAAATACTAAGTTAATTTGATTAAATTTTATTATTTAGGGGGTTCGTTTCATCAACATTCATTAGTCGTTGCATGCACGCACGCCGGTCTCGGGTACTACCGACCCATAGTTGATAAATAAATAAATAATTTTTATTTTGCCCTCAGCGCGAACCACGGTCCGTTCGTGTGTCGCGAGTGCGACGGCCAAGTATTCAAGACTCGCGACTCGCTCGGAGCTCACCGGAGACTTAAACACAGCTCTCTGCCGAGACCCGAGCTGGCATACTGTGTGGAGTGCGACAGACAGTTTGACAGCGTGCGGGCATACCGAATGCACTTGGCTGACAACGACGCGCATAGGAAAAATGCGAGGTAGACCTTTTAGTAACTAGCTTAACCTCCTCAGTCCTGACTTTGAAAATAACAATTGAAAACCATTGTTATTTTCAAGGTCAGGACTGAGGAGGTTATAATAATAATTAAACTTACTTAAGAAATTCATTCTAAATTCAAATTCTTTTTTTTTTTTCATTCAAAGTAGCACATAAACTGCGCCTTAATGAACGTCACAAGTTAAACTAACAAACTAACTATTAACTACAAGATCTAGATCATTTTGGATAAAAATGGACAAAACCACTCCAAACTTAGTTTAAAACTCCAAACAACTCTAACCTAACCTAAAAAACCCAATGTAACCTAACCCAACCGGACATTTTCCTTACTCCATCCGGAGCTAAGAAATCCCTAAGCCAACGCGCATCGCCGACTCAAACACAGCTCTCTACCAAGACCCGAGCTGGCATACTGTGTGGAGTGCGACAGACAGTTTGACAGCGTTCGGGCATACATAATGCACTTGGCTGACAACGACGCGCATAGGAAGAATGCCAGGTAGGTTAGGAGAGAAATAATTTTAGGTCAAGTTGGCAGACCTCTAATGTCATCGTTACCACATCGTTTGACCATCGGGCTGTTGGTCTACCCTCTGACCGCCGTTCGGTCCTCGCCGCCACTCCGTTAGGTCCGATATGATACAATACAAGCAGCCTATATACGTCCCACTGTAGGGCACAGGCCTTCTCTCAGAGAAAGAGTGTATGGGCTTAATCACCACGCGTGCCCACCGCGGATTGGCGATTTCAAGCGCTGAGGTATGTGAATAGCTCAGACACCCAGGTTTCCTCACGATGTTTTGCTTCACCGTTAGCGAGTGGTATTGCTACTATAACTTCACAAACGTACATAACTTAGAAAGAAATGTCATAGGTACATGCCCGCACTGGGAATCGAACCTGGGTCTCCCGCTTCCGAGTCCAATGTTCTACCCACTAGGCTTCCACCGCTCGATAGGCCCGATATAAAGCTAACTCAAATTATCGTACTCGGAAACCAAACCTATTTCCCTTAGAAACATACAAGAATAATACCTCATACTTCAACCCAATTGTTAGGATGCGTCGCTTGTATAATGACACGGTTGCCCAACATGGCGATGTCGATATTTTTCAAGGACCTTATGTCTTTAAAAAGAACCTCCTAAGTATCCTCAAATGAAGAGCGAACTGTCATTATAATCATCATCATTATAATAATTATTAAGAGGGCGTTCACATCATTTGCTCAAATTAGGAGGTTTTGGGCGACTAATTTTCGTATTTTAATACTAAATATTCAATTATGAAGTATTGTATCAAGAAGCACAACCTTTAATACAGGTATTTGTCAACTTAGTTTATGAAATTATATCGTTTATTTTGTTTAATTGATAAAATACCACAGCATGTTTTGTCAAAAATACGCGCCGAGGTATCTTCAGACACGTGATTGTACTATTAGAATTTGTAAAAATCACTAGTAAAAAATACGCAGGTCTGGGACATATAAATCTTATTGTATTTAATAAATCACATTTCAAATATTTTATTCACACTTGGCTAAAAAAAATCATGAAGTAGTGCGAATTTCTCCCATTTTTACCTCGATATTTTACCATTTCTAAACATTATTATCGATTTAAATTTGTACCATAGGGTACTAGAACTTATCCTTAACAGGAGTGTAATAAAAAAATACACATTTTTAATAATTTGCAATGGAAAATATATTTTTTACTTCCCTATATATTCTGCTGCAATCGTGCGCATCGATCAGTGTCGCGCGAAGCGCCTTTCGAGTAGGACCTACGTCACTTTTCTCGCCGATGCCGGTTGCGTATTTTACCTTTGAATTTTAAATTCAATGATTCTACGAATTTAGTGAAGCGCGTGCAACCGCGACTGACTCTTTTGATACTTTTCAAGTAAGTACTTTTCAAATTTGTTTTACATTATTATTGTATACATGAATCATTGTAATTATCCTTCATGATGTTTTCAGCAATGGGACAAAAACATAATACGTACCGTTTTTTGTTAAATAAAAGAAAGAGTCTTTACTGATTGCAAGACAAGCAAAGTACGTACCTATCGGCCCTAATCTACTTTAATAAGTTATGTAGTTAGTAGTGTAGTTAGTTTAGTAGAGTATCTTCTAGTACGGTCTTCCGATTTTAATCAAATCAAATCAAAATCAAATCAAATAATATTTATTATCGTAAAGAATAATACACAGAGGCAAATAAGTGTTACTTAAACAATGCTTAGACTGTAAAAGGTTTAACATGTGTAAATATCTTTGAGTAACGGTGACCCCACACTAGGCATAGCCTGTATCGTGGGCGTCACGACATAAAATTGGGCTTTTTATTAACATTTCATTGTGGCAATCTAAGCAGATTTTGATCTTATAAAATTATTTATGTAGTAATGGTTGT
The DNA here is from genome assembly GCA_947308005.1 of Yponomeuta malinellus. Taxonomy (NCBI): domain Eukaryota; kingdom Metazoa; phylum Arthropoda; class Insecta; order Lepidoptera; family Yponomeutidae; genus Yponomeuta; species Yponomeuta malinellus. The sequence goes on from OX371023.1 coordinate 3,160,108, forward strand.
GAAGTTTTATTTGTACTATATATCATTGCAGGATAAAGAAAGGACCAACTAACAACAGCGTTTCCGAAATTGATATTATGAATCCATTTGCCAAGGGAGAGGAAATATTATGTATGGTAAGATTTTCGAATACCCCTTCAAATAAAAGTAGAGTGCTTGCTTTTAGTGACCACGGCCATTATAATTTCTTAAAGTTTTACTTTATTTACAGGAGAGAACATGTTGCTAATGATTCCAAACCAGAAAAAACTGATGGAGTACTGACCGTGACATCGGGAGAGAAATCCCAAAACTCGAATTTGATTGATGTAAGCAATTTTTTTTATTTTGCTTACTAGTCCACTTTTTTATTTAAATTAAAGAAGCTGGTTAGTTAATATAATATTTTATTTTATAGAACAATGCAAATGAGTCCACTGAGTTGTTTATTTGTGGTGGATACGGAATCTTCAAGTGCCATAATTGTAAGTAAAATAAATTCTAACTATAAGTAGTGGTGTTGTGATAAGGGTCGATGAAAAAGTACAAAACTATAATAGAGATTAAGAACTGTAAAAAGCCCACATTTATTCAGTAATGTAATATAAGAACAAATATTTTTATTTACAAAGTGTTAATTACGCAGATAAAGTGCTTATAAAAGTTATTACATTTTAAATTCTATGAGACTAAGTACCTATACATATACAGGGTGGTATTTTGTAATGCCACCTGAAGGGAAAGTACTCTTAATATTGTAGACAGAAAAAAGTACTCAAAGAAAACATTCCTGTATTTTTGAAAAGAAAGAAAACTTGTTCTATTTAGGTAGTACAGAAATAAAATATTTACTAGTAGGTAAAGTGTTTCATTTAGTTTAAATTTTTACCACCTGTAAATATGTATACATACGTAAGATGATTGAGTACGTCCTGTTTATCCATCCGAAATAAATCACGTCGGAGAAAAGTATCAAAAAACTTTCTTCATAGTCGAACTATACACCCGACGCGCGGCATTGTGCCCCGGCGCTCGAGGTCATGACTCATCGGCAGTGCAATGGGTGAATTTACCTAAACTTGCGGTGCGCGATTTTGTGAAACGCCTCTTAAATTTACATAATTTTGTTTTATTGCAAATTTTATCATTATTTCCTTTTCATAACTTATAATCATGCTGTGCGCGCATAAGTTTTGGGTTATGGGCTAGATCAAGGTAAATTGTTTCTTTGTTTTTCTTGTGTAATATTGTCTGTAACCTGTTTTGTGTGCCAAATAAATAAAAAAAAAAAAAAAAAATAACTGCGCGCAACTTCAAACAACAAATTTACGTTGATTTCCTTGTTCAATTGTCCTTAATTGACTTGTCTTTCCGGTGGACTACGCCGTCAGGATGGTTTAGGTGCTGAACAAGCCTACTCCATCTAAAAAACAATGTCCCAGGCACTGCAGCGTCCGAGTGGTCCCCTCTAGTGTGTGTGATGGTGCCACTGGACGCTGTATAAATCATCTCATTACGTAGATGCAAAGGGCTTGCCCAATAATATATAATCTTGAGGAACCTCTTATAAAAAACGGATTATCCTTAAGGTGACTCGATCTAAAAAAATGCAAAGTTACTTCAATTGTGACGATTCATCTAGTTTATTAATACCTATATTGTTAGTGGAATCATTTAACACTTAAGAGTTTTCGCTTACTTTTTTTCTTTGCGTAAGAAAATTATTTTTCTAAATGATACATGGAACATTTTAAGATGCATTTACGTGACTCATAGTCGTCGCAGTTTTGCATAGTATTATTCCAGTAACAGCAATTTAATACCTATTGAAAAACTCGATAAATCGTCAAAATGGACTATGTCCTGCAGTGGGCGTCCAATGGCCGCTGACGATGATGATCAGAAATATAGTCCGCACAGATCTTTTTGGCGGTAACGTGAACATAGTCACAGATCGTTTGCACATCGCTTACTGTCTTTACAGTATATGTGTGAGTAATTGGCGTAGTGTGATGCGTAGTAAATTACTATTAGCCAGTTAGATGCTAAAGTAGTCAATGAGCGATGTGCAAACGATCTGTGACTATGTTCACGTTACCGCCAAAAAGATCTGTGGCCTAATTACGCGCAGCAAATCCTGAGCGATTCCAATCGTCTAACTGTCAAATTCCATACTAATTTGACAGTTAGACGATTGGAATCGCTCAGGATTTGGTGAGCGTAATATAGGGGCTGTGCGGACTATACGACGTTTGTCGCAGGAAACGCCACTTCCCCTGCCCGACGTGCGGCAAAGTGTACGTCCGCAACGCGTACATGCGCGCCCATCACAACTTGGTTCATCTCCAGCGTAGCGACTTTTGCTGCAGCGATTGTGATGCGGTAAGTCTACACTCTATCAGTTTCTGGCAGGACAATTTCCGAGAATATTGCTCTATTCTCCTTTTTAGGGTTCCGTAGTCAACAAGGGACCCTTATAGTTTAGATAGATAGGTAGATAAAACATTTATGTATCTTCATAGTTTACATACATAGTTTCGCCATGCCCGTCTGTCTGTCTATCTGTTTGTCTGTCTGTCCGAGGCTTAGCACAGAGGCGACAAGTACTAAAAAGCTAACATTTACCATAGATATACACGTATTAATCACGCCGACAAAACAGTAGGATAAAATATTTTTAGGGTACAATAAAACAGCAAAACAAAGATTCCAACGAATTGAGAACCTCCTCCTTTCTTGAAGTCGGTTAAAAATGATACCATTTGTAACTATTGTCAAGATTTAGGACAATGCCCCATAGTGAGCGGTATCGATGGATTGGTCGTTTAAAATTTTGTGAGTGTAGAACTGTACGAAAACCAACGATACCCCACAGTATGGGGTATTGTCCTAAATCTTGACAATAGTTACAAATGTTATAATTTTTAACCGACTTCAAGAAAGGAGGTTCTCAATTCGTTGGAATCTTAATCTTTTTAGGTTTTTAGGCTCAGTTAATATAATGCTACAATCATAAATTAATAATATTCACTGATTTCTCGTACTTTCGTGAATAAGTGTATGACTCTCATTCGGCCTTCTTACGTTCGCTTCACACACACGTGTACGGAAGCTTTAATTTTTTTGTATAAAAAACACAAAGTTCGGCACTTTGTAAAAAAAACTAATTTTTTCTACGTTTGCACATATCGGGATTATTTCGAGTTTTGTTTGTTTTGATGACGTAGGTACTTCCATCTTCGTAGACTCAGATTTTTTTGTAAAAATTTATTGAAGCAGTCCAACTCGACGTATTCGACTTAGGCTCTCAAATTTCTCGACAAAAATAAACAAACACAGAACTGTTTTTTTTTCGGGACAACGCCCATTAGGCACCCATTATGGCCATACACCGGGTAGGTAGTCACTCAATACAATTTTTCTGGCTTGTCGCAGAGTTTCGTGAACCGCGCGCAGTATGTTCTACACGTCAAAATGAAACACGAGGGATACACGCGGCCCAAGAACAAATTGTGCCCCGTCTGCGGCAGAGGGTTCACGGTAATATTTTACCCTATTACTAAGACTTCACTGTCCGTCTGTCTGTCTGTCACCAGGCTGTAACTCATGTTCCATAATAGCTAGGCAATTGAAATTTTCACAGATTGTGTATTTCTCTTGCCGCTATAACAACAAATACTAAAAACAGAATAAAATAAATATTTAAGGGGCACGTTTGTTGTACAAACGTTGTCGAAAGACAGCGCTCGCCATCTAGCGCCCATCTATGTAACCTTCACAGCACCGATGTCATGTCGTTAAATGTCAATGTTAAACGCATCTTGTTGGTTTCTATAGATGGCGCTGTTCTCAAATTCGATATTTGTCTCGAATGTTCGAATGTTGAATAGATATTGATACGGAACCCTTCGTGCGCGAGTCCGACTCGCACTTGGCCGGTTTTTTTTTGTTTTGTTATTGTGGTGTGTGCACTGTTTTTTATAATAAAGGTTTTTCTTCTCTTCTTCTTCGTATGCGTCGAAAGCCAACGCTAATTGCTAAGGCTACCCCTCAAGGAGCAATCCCATACAAACGTAGTTTGGTGTTTATTTGCAAACAACTTGCCGAATTGCAATGAAACTTTGCCAATACGTCTAGGGGACACAAATCGAGGTTTTATAGTGCTTAGAATTGGGAATAAACTTATCAAATGAATTGTTTCTATGAAAAGACTTATGACACTTTCAATTCTTTTATATTCAGTTATTTTCAGTTGTAAGCTCGAGAAAACCTTGATTTGCGTCCTCTAAACGTATTGGTAAGTTTTTTAGCCTCTAAATAGGTTTTGAAATATTGTAAGTGTCATTGAGGCCCGGCATGTGGTTTGTGAATTAAAACCGAACTACGTTTTTATGGGAATTGCTCCTAGCTGCTACGTGGGACACACTGCCTTGCTGACACAGGCCAACTGCAAGCCTGTTTTACTTAAAAATAGAACTCCATTTTCGCTGTCCCACAAAGATATATACAATAATATGCTTTTTAAACTTGTTCTCCCTCCCACAGCGCAACTGGTACCTACGGAACCACCTTCGCACGCACACAGGCGAACGGCCGTTCGCTTGCGGACACTGCGACGCCAGTTTCGGCCAACGAGCCGCCATGAAGGCGCACGAGAGGCATATACACTTGAAGGGCAAGTCTTGAGGCGGTGGAGGAGTATAGGAAGCAGTGTGAGGCACCGGAGTAGTGTCGAATGCGGTGAGGTGCATTGGAGTTGTCTTCAAACGCACTGCGACGCATGCTTTGGCCAACGAGCCGCCATGAAGGCTCACGAGAGGCATATACACTTGAAGAGAAAGTCTTGAGGCGGTGGAGGAGTGCAGGAAGCAGTGTGAGGCTCTGGAGTAGTGTCAAAAGCGGTGAGATGCACTGGAGTTGTCTTCAAAGCTATTTGATACGCTGATACTATTCAAGGGCACGTCAACAAGCCGCCCCATGCATATGCACAATATATACACTTATAAAAGGCGAGTCCCGCGGAGAATTACAGGAGTAGTGCTGAAGGTGGCAGTGTGAGGCACTGGAGTAGTCTTTGAAGCGCTGTGAGGCGCTGATACACCCCACGGGTTAGACTTGAGGATCTGGAAGTGGTGTGAGGCACTTGGAGTAGTGTTTCACTGGAAGGCTCTAGAAGGACGGAGGTCGCTAGGAACAGCATAAGACGCTAAAGGTCCGTTCAAAGGGGTATGGAATGCACTGACCCCATGAAGTGGCACGGCAGGGCAAGAACACTTGAAGGGCAAGTCTTGAGGCGGCGGAGGAGTGTAGGAAGCAGTGTGAGGCACTGGAATAGTGTTCAAAAGATGGCAAAATTTTATGGATAAAGGTTTTTTTGTTTACCAAGCGGACATCGACCAAATACGGGATGTATTAGCGAAAGGCTTGTTGAAAGGAATGTAGTTGTTTGTTTTGGTGTTCGGTAAGCGTAGCTTTAACACGCTGTAGATGAAAAAAGAATTAAGTTTATGTAAATCAGAGCTGTGTAGTGTAGTGTAGATGACCTCGTGGCGCAGCGGTAGTGCATCTGCATACCATGCGAGAGGTCCCGGGTTCGAATCCCGGCTGGGGACGAAAAAACCCCTGGTCTTGGATGTTTACATGTTTGTGATGTCGTTGTTTCTGATTCCCACGACACAGGGTATCCTAGTGTGGGGCCAGAAGCAATGTATGTGCCTGTATGTAAATGTTTATGTTTATATGAAGCTATTGCGAATATACAGGGTGTAACCCCGGGGTTTGATTCGGCCTTTACGACACGACTTTTATTGCAGGGAAAAATTCGAAATCGCAAATAAAATATCAGACCATACTTAAGTAATTTTACAATTTGTAATTCATATATTATAATAATAATGCAGTCTACTCCATCTAAAAAAAACAATGTCCCAGGCACTGCAGCGTCCGAGTGGTCCCTTCACCCATCTAGTGTGAGTGAAGGTGCCGCTGGACACTGTAAATCATCTCATTACGAAGATGCAAAGGCCAAAGTTAATGCAGCCTATAAATATGTGTCCCACTGTAGGGCACAGGCTTTCTCTCAGAAAGAGAATATAGGCTTAAAACAGCTTCGCTGCCACCTGAACAACCCCCAAATATTAACCAGGAGGCCAAGTATGGGAAAAAGTGAATTTTAACTTTAAATTTGTTTATTATATACTTCCTTCATGTACTAAGAAGATTAACCTTAGGGGGGGTGGTATTTAGTGAGAGGGGGAAATACACTCACCGGTGCGTGCTAGGCACTAGGAATTAATTTTTCATTGTCAGTGCCTAGCACGCACCAGTGCGTTTTGAACTTAATACAGGATTTATTATTATTTTTTAATTATACACATATGCATTCTCTTCTATATCACTGTCTCTCGTAATATAAAACACCTGTTTTCGCCTCCTTTTAGATCCAGAAGGGCCTTGTTCAGAGTCCATCTTTGTCGCAAATAAAAATAAAACCGTTCACGATACGAAAAAACCACAATGCTTCAACGAAATTTTTAAAGTTCAAGCGCAGTACCGCTCCAAAAATAATATTCCTGGCCCAATGCCGGCGCTGTGATCACTGAAAGAACTTTACTAGGCGTTAGCACGCACCGGTGCGTGGCCGGCCTCTTGCTTGAGCTATCTCCACACGCACCGGTGCGTGGGTGGCAGCAAAACTGTTAATTACCACGCGTGCCCACCGCGTATTGGTAATTTCTAGCGCTGAGGTATGTGAACACATCAGTGACACTCAGGTTTCCTCACGATTTTTAATAAATTTATTATTATTATTAAAATTCTTTATTGTACTAGAAAAAAATGTTAAATTATTGGCAGGCTTAGGACAAAATAGTATTTTAGTTTTATTGTAAAATAGTCATCATCATCATTAGCCATTTGGCGCAAACTTATATTAACGTTTCGTTTTTTTTTTTTTGCACGCCTACAAACTCTTTCCTTTACCTCCTGCGGTTGACTGGTAGAAAATGCTTATGGCATTAAGTTCGCCGCATTGTGCGATTTTTTTTAAGTGCAATAAAAGTATCAATAAATAAATATTAAATTATTATAATTATATTTTTGTATTATTCTTCGTTATCTGCGATCAGTTCCTATGACTATGAGCAGATGTGTTCCTTGAGTAATAAGAATCACATGTAGAGTGATTACTCAAGGAACACATCTTACGCAATATTTAATAAATAAATAAAAGTCTCAAATAAAAGGCATAACCTTTTTAAACATTAACCGGTTAATAAATAACCAGTATCACAAGCGACGTAGGCAACTTGACTGCCTAGGGGCCCCGCGGCGGGCACTTTTTAGGGTTCTGTAGTCCGACTAGCAACCCTTTAAAAGTAAAAATTGCCCGCCGCGGGGCCCCTAGGCAGTCAAGTTGCCTACTGCTCCTTATGGACAATACGGCCCTGCGCACAGGGATGTGGGGCGAGGGCACGGAAAAGACGCGTTGTCTTTAAATTTCCAATTAATTTTCATACAATATTTTTTTATTTATTTATTTATTTATTTATGTATATTTATGTATGTATATATATATGTATATATATATATATATATATATATATATATATATATATATATATATATATATACATATATATATATATATATATATGTACTTAAGGGTCAGGCTGAAGCCCATACGCGAAGATGTTTTTACCCGAGACCACGGCATTTGGAACGTCGCCGAAACGTCGGGACAGGCCTGCAGAAAGGACGTGTTTCGAATTTACTTTTATACAAAATGTACTGAACGGACTGGACGAAGCCCCCACAGAAGAGACGGGGCGAGGTCGCGAACTCTATACAACGCCTCGTCTTTTCCGCGCCCTCGCCCCACGTCCCAAAAAGTCTGACAGGGAAAGACGTAACGACATATTACTTAAACTCTCTCTGAAGAGTGTTTTAGTGGAATCGTGCTTGTTATAAATAACCCCGATATTACCATGTTCTAGAGTATTTAAGCTGCATTCGAGGAGCGTTTAAACAAGAATCGTGATTTTAATAGTTAAAGGAGTGTAAATAAAATAATTTGTTTAATTTGGAAGGTTTTTATTCGTGAACATTTTTATTTGTTAGGTACCCACAGATTCCAGCCCTGTAATTCTAAAACTACCTACCAACCTATTGGACCGCGTCAAATAAAACTACAATTCATAATACCATTGAATTTTTAATAGGTACCTATGTATTATGACGAATATGTACATTGCGTAGTTGATTCGTATTTGTTACTCTGTGGGTTAATCGGTTATGCAATGTACATCGAATTTCCATCCAAAGGTTGTCTGGAAGAGATTGCTTTTAGTGATAAGACTGCCAGTTGTATACTATGAGCCGATTTCACAACTGAGCATTCTAGCTCTAATCAGTCGAGTTTATATCAAACTCTAAGTGAGTACTTAAGTTTAAGGTGTTTCACAGAACAAACAGTGCTCGCTGCTAGTAGGTGATCAACAAAGCATATAATTAAGTTTGTAATCAAGATTTATGAACGTTTCAATTTACGATCTTTGCGTAATTTGCAAAGTTCATACTTAAGTATGGTTTGAGATGCTTTCATCGTTGAATTCTCAGTTGTGAAATCGGCTGTATGTAACTTACCCCCGGTTTCTCGTACACTAACTGGCGGTTAATCTACTGTTAACAGCTGTCAGTGGTTTTTTTTGTATGCACTTTGGTTAATTGACAGCTGTTAACAGTAGATTAACAGCGTGTTAGTGTACGAGAAACTGGGGGTAAGATATTTAAGATTTTTCATGTATCTTTATGACGTGCAATAAAGACATGAATTGCACCTAGTTCTATGATGAAGGGTCCTTGCAACGGTCAGAATGGATTAACCTGCTCACAATTTTAGAACTTTGAAGTTGCAGCGTTCAGTCGACAGTACACCAACCTTTCAGTTGCATTACAGACATGTCAGTTGCAAAATCACCCGTGATGTGACTGAGTAGAGTGCTAGGGTGGAAAGGTGATGTGCTGTCGAGTAATATAGTCGAGGATAAAAATGGACATTTAAGCCTGAGTTATACACTGCTTTTCACTTCGATTTCGAGGAAAATTTCGGACAACAAAATCGTCGTACAGTGAAAGAACATAAAAAATAACCAATTCCCTCCAATTTATTTTTGTTTTTTTAATTTTTATGAATGCCGTTTAAATTGTTTTTTTATATTAAAAAGTCCGACTTGCAATTGGCCGGTGTTTAGAGTCGCAATCAACCATAAAATTATTGTATACGTGGACTGTATTAACTATAGACATGGAAACATACATACTCTTTGGGAAACATGACTGATACGAGTAACAGGTGAAGATCCATAGTGAAATTAACCATTTTTCTTTTTATGTGAAAGAGTTGTCTTTCACATAAAAAGAAAAATAACCTTTTCACTATGTGCCATGCACCTTCTTGATGTACTGTTCCGTACGGTTTTTCATTTTTGACCATGTTTAAAGTTTACCAAGATGTTAAGAAATCTAATAATTTAACCCTCGTTAAAATAAATCTTAAGAACTAAGAATACACTAAAATATGAATTATTTTTGTTGTAAGTAGAAAAAGAAAAAATTGAGATTACTCCGTACCCAAAGATCTAGTCTTTTAAAAAAAAACAAGATTTAGTTAAGGAAAGCAAGTAGATCTTTAAATCTACCGAATCAAGAAAATATAAATGTTAAAAAAAACAATATTAATCCCATAAGCATGATGATTATTAAGCATCAAAGTAAGAATCTTTTTTTTGGTGTTATAATTTTTTTTTCTTGTGTTACAAAAAACTAACAACTAAGAATAAAGGGAACATAAAATAAATCATCTAGGTACGTTATGGTTATCTACCACTATTATATTCTTTTTGTTGCACTAACCCGTTCTGAAGACAATTTTAAAAACCTATTTAGAGGCTAAAAATTCCACCCATGCCGGGACTTGAACCCGCGACCTCTGGATAACCGTGCCTGCACTCTCCCAACTGAGCTAATGGACAAGTGAAGTCCCGGCATGGGTGGAATTTTTAGCCTCTAAATAGGTTTTTATCTACCACTACTTTAAAAATATACCCAATTTTTTATTTTTGGCCGCATTAAAAGTTATTTTATAAAAATTCTTCTTAATGTAATATTTTTGTTTTACTTACTTAGTAAAGATAACAGTAGCCCCAAGAATACAGTTCAGATTAAAAATGTAATATTATTTTTTATTTAGACTTTTTGCATATTTTTTAAACTTTTTTTATTCTAGTTATAATAAAATACTTGTTATTTTAGTTTGACCACTTTACTTAGTAAATACTTAAATAATAATATTAGTCCCAAGAAAACAGTTTACAACAAAAATATAACAATATTTTTTTACTACTTTGCATCTTTATAATTTTTTTTTAATATAATAAGTAAGATACATGATATCAGGATTCTTCACATTAATTGTTATATTTTTGTTTGACCTCTTTACTTTACTAATTAGTAAACCACTGATCTGCCGCGACACAGATGGGCACCTATACGTTCCATCCCGCGAGGGCAGTTCAGGGGTTAAATGACAATAGGAAGCCCTAAGAACTAAGAATACAGTTAACAGTAAAAAAATATAAGTACACTAACATTTTTGTTTATTTTCACTTTTCCATATGTATATTTTGAATTTTTTTTATATTTAATAAGTAAATACTTATGGGTAATTTATTCAAAAAAGAACCATATTTTTTGCTAGATTCGAATGAATTGTCGGGCTCAAGCGCGACGTTGACTACCCTTCCGAACATATCGCTGCTTCATAATAAGGGCCCTGATGTAATTTTAATTCTGAGATTAAAATTGAGCTTCTATTATGTAACTGTCCACAGTGCTGCATTATCTATCTTAGTCATTCTGATGATAAACACATGTAGGTATTTGTCAGCGGCCGTGGCTTAAAAAAATTAAACATTAAGTTACATAATAGAGGTTCATCCCAGAGCTAAGTTATATTTTATCGAGAGTGCCTTTCACCATCAATGTGCTCCTGCAAGTTGTGAGGATTACAAGGCACCCATACACTGCATTTGTTGCAGTAAGCCTTGTCTTGGTATACAGTGTTAAGAAACTCCTCAATGGATATATCTTCGTCATCTATGGTATCCTCTATCTCTACCAATCCTGTTTCGTGCTCTTCATTACTGTTGACATGGTCCAGGATATCATCAACTGCATTATCAATGTAAACATCACAAATCTTGCACCAGAGCTCATCGTCAGTATCTGTCACAGGAAATATACCATTCAGTGGCTGCACTGCAATTGAACGGTTTAACAAATGTCTTCGTCCGTTGATGTGTTCGCTTATAGAATGGTAAGTAAAGCCAATATAGCAGTGGCAAATCGTGCAGTGAACTAACGTGCCTTGGCTAGTTACATTTTCTGGTAAATCAACGAAATCTCCATCAATCAAGTCTTCTATTTCTTCCATATTGCTTTGATGTTGCTCACCCTCAACATGGTCTCTTACAACTGATAAGTTATTCGTCTTAACAGAAGGAATAACAACTTGACATATCGAGCAGTACAAATCCTCGTCAAACACTATATTGTTACGAATTTTCAGTCTGTTATAAAACAGGTCACCATGTCTGTATCCGTCTACATGGGTGTCTATAACAGATTCATTGTTTGCAAAGAAGACATTACAAAGAGTGCATCTTACTCGGGCCGGACTTAGTACCTCAATATCTTCGGCGTCATAGGCGGCCATTGTACATAATCAAAAGATTGTATTTTTAATGGAAAAATTGCTCCCTGGAAGTAGACTGGTTGTAGTGTCGTTTTTTGACTCTTGATTATTTCCAAAACACTGGCACAAACTATATATAGGTACATTAACACGTCGCGAAACGAGACTGAAAACTAATAAGAACGCTGAACGTTCCTGAGGTTCCTACATTTATTTGCACTTCCAAACTAGTCTCACCACTTTGTCTCATCGATATCTTCGTTAGATGGCTTTTGCTTGATAAGAACTATAAGTCAAAGTTATCTATAGACATAGGTACTGACTTTAAACTTTATTCCCAATTGATAAAGTGCATTACGCATGCACGTAGACAGATTGCCAGATTATATGTAATGAATGACTTATTATGGTTGTCTATGGCCAAGGATTTCCACTACCTACACTTTGGTTCCAGTGTTGCCGTTCGGAAGAAAATAAAACCACCAAACGCTTGTCAAAAAAGCGCTATTTTTTGGTAAAAACGGGGCTGAAAAAAGCGCTAAATTCCACTAGATTTTAGCATGGGTAAAATGGTGGTTAAATTTTGCCTATAATGAAAAAATAATGATATTTTTGGCTATAAGCCTTCTTCTTCAGAGGAACTTCCATTTAAGATTATTCACGAACGACAAACTAAAATTCTAAGACTGAGTTTACACGTTCAGTCTGGTTAGACTGACGTCAGACTGATTGTCTATTCAATGGATTGATGGACTGATGGACCAGACTGACGGATATTCGAATATTTTGATAATTTTCGTCAGTCACGGTTAGACTGACGGCAGACTGATCGTCTGAATGTGTTATCAGTCTCACATCAGTCAACGCCAGTCAACGCTAGGTCAACACTCAGGCACTTTAGGCAGCATAGGTACTATAATCTTGAGGCAGCATGAAGGAGGATTCTCTTTTTAACAACCATTATGTTTACACCACTTCCTCTTTTGGCGTTTTTTCTATCATCATCAGCCATTTTACGCCCACTGCAGGACATAGGTAGGCCTCCTTCGTGGTTTTCATAACCATGATCGCAGTATGCCGTTGGAATCTCAGGAAGACGCTGCTTGCTGCCCGTCTACTGGTAATCGATTTCCTTAGTCCCGCATCGTTTTTGGATCATGTAGTTGGTCCTGGAAAATCGCTAACTTGTAAGCAAACGAATATTCAAATAAACGTACTTTTTGTAATTAAAAGATTGTTTTTGTACCTGATATTATTTTAAATAGTAATCATTTAAATGTAAAAGACCTACTTTATACTTGTCATATTATACGCTTTTAAACCACAAGTGTAACTATTAAATGCTCCTTTTACTAATACATTCATATGATCCCTGCGAAAATGCGAATAGCAATTTAATACACTTAGCCATCGATTTTAATGATGCCCCTATGCAGTATTTAACTATTAGTTTTTAGCCATAATTTGAGTTACATTCCGTTTGCGCCGGGCCTGGGTTTTTTTTTTTAGTATTGTCTTTTAGGAGACTTCAAATTGCTCAGAAATTCTGCCTTAAATTATTGGCTACCTACTGATAATAACTTTGTTTTAAACAGAATTTTACCTTCTAGAAGCCTTCTAGTAATTTAGTTGAACTTATATTGAATGAACCTAATATAAATGTCCAAGAAATGGTTAGGGACCAAGTTCCACAATTGTTAAAGGTTACTTTGAGTGTCAAAAAGTTGTGTAAAAATGTATATAGTTCAAACTTACCAATGTCATATATTGATTATAAAAGCCTGGTCAATGATACTGTTAAGGTTGACTTAAAAAGAGTTAACAACCAAGGTGAATTTTTACAATACTTAATTGATCAAGGTAGTGTTTATGAGTTGTACACTGATGGGTCAAAGAGTTCAGATCTAGTAACTTCAGCCTTTTATGATTCCCAAGAAAAACATACCAAATATTTTAAATTAGACCCGCACTGTAGTGTATTCACAGCAGAATGTTATGCTATATATTGTGCACTTAAACATGTAAATAATGTAAATAGAATGTTTAATTGTTTCTGATAGTAGTAGTACCCTACTTTTACTATCTCAACAAAACAGTAATTTTAGATATAATGTAAATTATACATAATTTTAGATATTTTAAAGATGATAGAAATGTTAAAACACAGAGGCAAATGCGTCATATTTAAATGGGTACCGTCTCCAGTGTTGCAAAGTCTCCTGATTTATCAGGAGATTACATGATTTTAGGCCTTGTCTCCTGATCTACTGTTTTTTTTCGTAAATAGAGAAAATCTACTGATTTTTAGGAATTTGTTGTGTTATGTTGGCAACTATTGTTTAATCACATCGCATCGAACGGAACGTTTTCTTGTGAAGTCCGATTATTCATAATACGTTTTAGGGTGAGTTGAATTGAATTGAATAATACGTTTTTCGTAGATATCTGTGCTGTGGGATATAGTGTCTGCTGTGTCTAATCTGTCGAGTTGGATTGGAGTTGAGTTGCGAGTAAGCGACTACGAATTGATTATTTGAAACATTGTTTGTTATAACAAAAAGTAAGTGCTAGGTGTTGTGTGTGTGTCGGAAATGTGGTCGGAACAATCAAGTTTTGGTTTGGCCTTTTTTTTTTTGGATGGTATGGTGCTTTTGCTTTTGGGCCGTTTTTGGTACATAAATAAACAAAACCGTCGGTGCTGAAAAAACTTTTGTTTGCTTATTTCGGGAAAAAAGGTACTTAATTTTTCCTCCTGATTTTTATTACTGTCTCCTGGTTTTTTCATTTACCATCTCCTGTTTTCTTGCAGTTTGGAGTTTGCAACACTGACCGTCTCATAGTGGTACTACGCAGCGTTGCCAGATCTACGGAAAAATCCGGAGATCTACGGATTTAGGCTTTGTGACACAGACCTACGGAAATCATAAGTGAATCTACGGAATTTCTGACTAATTGGATAGAATGCACTTTTTCTGTAAGTAACGAAACGCAATCGTCGTAGAAATAACTTGAGGACTATTCATACGACCTGCGTTTCATTACACACACAGCTGAGCAGCTGACTCAGCTCACCCACTTCACGCAACACTAAAACGGAACGTTATCGCTTCGAAATGAGGTGAGCGAAGTGCTGAACTGCCCCTATATTACGCTCACCAAATCCAAAGCGATTCCAATCGTTTAACTGTCAAATTAGTATGGCATTTGACAGTTAGACGATTGGAATCGCTCAGGATTTGGTGAGCGTAATTAGGCCACTGATCTGAAGTGTCAGTGTCACTGTCAAGAGTGTCAAGTGTCAACTGTGGTTTTGTGTACCAACCGACTAAATTATGTTAGCCTGCGACCGGGTATGCTGTCGGCCATATAGAAACGCATTTTCAGATTGGTCGCGTTGCGTATGTTCTATCTCTATCCTTCTTTTCTTGGGCGCACCCCAGAAAAATAATGTACTCTGTGGGCGCACCGCACGCGTGTGTACTTACTTGCAGGTTCAAAATTGCGAATATTTCTGGATTAAAATATATAAGTCATCGTTGAGAATTTCGTCCGTGGGTATAATTTTCAGTAATTCGTGCTGTGTTGTGGAGTATTCAATGACAAGTTCAAGCAGCGGTGATAATAGTCCTCCTGGAACTTCCGCGAAAAAACGGAGAGTTCGCTACCACTTTCTGGCTAATTTTTGTCTATGGTCGAGTGAATTCAGTTAAGTGTATGTTTCCTTTCACTATTTACTAACTTTCAATAACATTTTAAGCTTCAGGTACAGTAGAAAAAGGAAAAAGTCTGTAGAACTACGGATTTTGTAAGCGCAAAGGTCACTGGGCAACTTACTATGAAAACTATACCCACGGCCTACAGAGACAAAATTGGTATGGATGTTTAGATAAACGTCCCTAGTTTACGAATATATATGTCGCATCAATGTAGAGTATGGGAATCTGCCCAAAAATTGAAAAAAATAAATGTAAGTGATATACGGTAATGATAAGACATTTTCGACTATTTGCATTGAATTGATAGGTAATGAACTATTACGATAGGAATAATCTGATGCATTTTTAAATCAAACAAATGTGTGTTTAAATCAAACAGTTTTTATTCAACATAATCTATGTCAACAGGCACAATAGTGTTGTCCAAGAACATGGCTGGCGCATCTATTTGTTCTTGGTGTCTGGCCCAAGATAAAAAATACACCATGCTGGCAATATGCGCGCAGCATCCGATAGTTCGGCGGCCGTGGATACAAGAACAGTAATAGTCTTCTATGCTCTCTCTGCCCTCTATTGTAGGGTTCACCAATATGTATGTATAATACTACTTACTCCTGACGTGTCGGGACTGAACTCTACCGCGTATCAATGATCTGTTGTTGACCAATTCGTGGTGCCGGTAGAGTTCGATGATATATAGGCCATTTGGTCGCATGTGCTCATGGACGTATCGGCTGGACAATTTCAAAACCTAGCAAGTGACACATCTAAGAAAAAACGGGTTTTTGCATTTTGCAGCTTGCTAGACCACAAAGCATCGATCTGCATTTTCAAAAGGTCTAAAAGGACCTTAGAAGTTGGATCTTGAATATTGAAAAACCTAGCAAGGGCCCAGTTGTAATGCTGGAGAACGCAAAAAACCATTTCAAAAACCTGGCAAGGCGAAAAACCATTTTAAAAACCTAGTAAGGGGTGTACCTTGCTAGGTTTTTAAAGTGGTTTGGCGCCTTGCTAGGTTTTTGAAATGGTCAAAGACGGTTGGATTTCGCGCGCCAACGTTAGTAAGGCGACAAGGCTCGACGCGTGCGGATCGTTTGTTGGTTATTTAACTCAATTATTTAAAAATTATTTAATTTAATTCGAAAATTATGTTGAATGTCCTAAATGCCCGGCAAGACATGTAAATAAAATTATGTTTTCTTACTGCAATAAACTTTAACACAGTTTGTCTATAACCTCAAATATATCAATGTGATTTGTTTTAGAGATTTCTGTTTTTTTATTGGCTGAGACATTGTCTTTGGGGGATTTTTCAATGTTGAATTGAGTAGTATAGTCGAGGACCAATTTAATGGCGGGGGTTTGAAATCAGAAATCGGAAATATTTGACAAAAGGTCATACCCACATGACGCAGACGGCGTGCATGAAAATATTGAAACTCAAATTAAGCGTCGAGAAGCCGTTTACGATTACGAAGATTTTAAAGATGCAGTGATGAGCTGCAGAAAAAATATTGATATTGTGGAGGTGCAAAAAAAATACCAATGGAGCAAAAAGAAAAGAACCCAGAGACGCAACAACATTAATGAAACACTTCATAATTTTACATTGAATTCGGTAGTTGGTGTCAAATTTGTTAGTGGAAGCCGAAAAAGGTTTTTCAAAGTTGATTTTGACGAGAAATACATAGAACTACATTTCCTTTTGAAAAAATTCAATGCGGAGTTGCTGCCGGTACCTGTTATGAATAATGGCCCAAGAGGTATTAAACAGAGTAAGAAAGATGGCATTGTGTCCAAACTTGTGCCTCTCATGCCTTCAAATCGGAGACAATTTTGAATAAACTTACCAGTTTGTGACGCATCCGAAAATTTAGTTTCAGACGGCAAATAATAACAGATTAATGTTGTATTTTTAAGTTTTTGAGGTTTTCTTATTAAAATATTAAAGTTTATTCATTAATAAAGTAAATGATGATTGTAAAATTAGTGATTTCATTTCAACATTTACACTTGCTAGGTATTGGATGATCATTGTGGCGGTTGACAATATTAGAAACCTAGTAACGGCCCTTGCTAGGTTTTTAAAGTTGTCAATCAAACATGCATTCAATTAAAAAAACAAATTAATCATTAGTAAGGGCCATAAAACGTGATCTATTCTATATTTATGATAACTATTGAATTCGGTGTAAAGCCAAGGATATATAGCATCTTTTGATCTAATTCTCAAGTCTCTAGCTCTTATATTCTCAGTAAGGCAAGCTCTCGAAGTGACCAACTCGTTTTTTGGCTCTCCTGTAAAATTTGTCTCAGGTCACTTACTAGGTTTTGAAATTGTCCAGCCGGTATGATCTTGCTATCCTGAGGTGATAGCTGCCCAGCGTAAAAAGAATTAAATCTTCGTACGATAATTGTGGGAAATCAAACGCTGCATCACTGGCATCAATTGCAGTGAATGCTACCCTTTGCCTATTCAAGTTGTGCCCACTCACATATTCCACCACCTCATTTCTTCTATTAATATTTTCATTAATTATATCAATGAATTGCTCGGCGTATATGCTATCCGCGTATGGTCGCCGAGTAGCGTTGATGATCGCTGCAGTGATTCGGAAATCCGCCATCATGTTAGGCAAAGAAACATTAATATATGTGTGTCGGAATAGCTTATAATCTTTTTTGAAACGACCGTTCATTGTCTCGACAAACCACCGGCACATTGTTATAAGTCTAGACTTGTTCGCATCTTCGGTTGTAAGTTGCTCTCCTCTAGATCTGGATAGTGGCATCTGAGGATTATAGCCAAATTCTTGAATAGAGGAGATTGAGTCCCGAAAGCCGCGGTCTTTAACGTGCGATTGAAACGGATAATGCAAGCCTCTGGCCGTGCATTATTGGAAGGCGCAAACGTTCATGTTATTTTTATTGATTACAATACTTAATTGATACCTACATAATATTTTTAAACACATTTCAATTCAATTTCAATAGTTGTATTTCAGACTAACCCCGCGGTTTTTTTTTTTTAACATCACAAAATGAAATGTAGGCTAGCCCTCAATAATTTACCAATAATTTGATTTTTGTAGCAAATATTTCGAAAACCGGGTCAGATTATGCCCAATGACCTTTACGGAATTCTACAGATTTTTTGGTCTCGCCCTACAGAATTCCATAGAATACATCTGGCAACACTGGTACTACGTCTCATCGTCTGTGGTGATATTTTCTATTTCACTAAAATATGTGACTTCTGACTGACTTGTTTTGATTTTTTTTTACCTATTTACTCATCTGATGATTTTATCCATAATTAAATCATGTCTCCTATGTGTGTTACTTGCTTGAGTAAAAATAGACGACTTGTCTTATTCGAATCACTTAACATTTCATGGAGTGAGTTTCAGGTAAGTTTAAAACAGTTTTTTTCGTGTATTCGAAATGTTTTGACCATTTGCAATGTCTAGATTTCGTGTAACAATATAAGAGCCGGCCTTTTTTACCTGAAAAATCATTACTACTATTCAAAAAAGCACAGTTTAGCTTTGAATCCCTACTGTGCTTATAGACCTGTCAAATTGTCATGACCATATTACACAATTTTAATTCTTATGCGGCCTATACGTCCCACTGTAGGGCACAGGCCTGCTCTCAGGGAGAGAGTGGGCTTAATCACCCCCCTCCTGAACAGGTCATCTAAAAAGCAAAACGCCGAAGTATCTTATTGCCTTAGACGCATTATGTCTGCTTTGCAAATTACCTAAATCGCATTCATAAATCGGATGTTTTTCTATAAAGGCAAATTGTTTTTTAGACAGTGTACTTACAGCTTAGGTAAACTAAGTTTAAAGTAAATTGCCATTCACATGTTTTGCGTTTTAGACATTATACAGCTTAGGCAACCAGAGGTTTAATCATTTTGCCATGCAGGCATTTTGCGTTTTAGATGTTTTAAATCATAGGCGATATGAGATTAATTTAATTTGCTTATTAGGCATTTTGCGCTTTACACATTCATTTTAGGCATTTTGCTACCTAGGCATTGTGCGTTTTAGATGACCTCCTCAGGAGGGAATCACCCCACGTGCCCACCGCGGATTGGCGATTTCAAGTGCTGAGGTATGTAAATAGCTCAGACACTCAGGTTTCCTCACGATGTTTTCCTTCACAGTTAGCAAGTTGTATTGAGTATTTTATTTGCTAAAGCACCATCATCATCATCATCAACCCATTATGTCCCCACCGAGGGGCACGGGTCTTTTCCCTGAGGAATTCTTTGCTAAAGCATGGTAATTACAAATTATGTAGGTGGTAACTTAAAATTATGGCACAAGCATGCTCTACCCGTCAGGGTGCGGAAATATTATTTTTGTTTAAAAAAAAAAAGTTTGTTGAGCTAAATTAGTAGTAGGTACAAAAACATGTAACTATAACTTTACAAATGTACATTTTATTTCTTTATTATTCCTTTTTTAATATTATATTATTTTTTTTGTACTAATTCGAGCTGAGGACAATTTTAGAAACCTATTTAGAGGCTAAAAATTTCACCCATGCTGGGACTTGAACCCGCGACCTCTGGCTAACCATGCCAGTGCTTTCCCAACTGAGCCAATGGGCAAGTGCAGGTGTCGGCGAAACTTAGAACCTCTTTACAAACTTCTCTTTATTATATATATAGTGTTCTTGTTGCAATAAATAACGAAACTAAGAAATTTACATGTTTATTCAATGAGTTCACAGTTTGTATTAATCTACCCTCGATAGGTACTAATAAATTATAATTTTTATTGACACCTTCAAACTATACATAACACCTTTCCCCTAAGTTATTATTGGTTCTTAACAATCTCAATGAACTATTTTAATCAACTTTTAATTTTACCAACTACCTAACTCAATAACTGATTTCTGATTTAACAAATTAACATTTCACTTCTACATTAGATATTTATTTAAAATGGTAATTAACTGCTGTACCTACATAATTAAATGTCTAAACTCCTATAATATCTGACCATTCTTCTGGCGGTGGTATGATTATTTCATCTTGATCATTCGTGTCATATTCTTGTTGTCTCTGCGCAGCATTGGCAGGAGGTCTGGTTTTAAGGATCTGATCCACGTGTCGGCGATGCTTCACGCCACCTTCAGTGGTTACCTCGTACAAGGCTGGCGCAATTTCTGCTGTTATCGATCCGCGCTGCCACTTAGCATTCATATTGTAGAGCCTGAATAAAACGTGATCTCCCATTGTAAACCTTTTCTTATTTACCTCATCTCCTTCCCTCTCAGCTGTTCCACCACGTCTGTTCTCTAAGTTCGTGTCAAAATTCGCTGCATCCAACTCAGGGTGCAGTACCGTCAGTGCTGTTCTAAATTTCCGACTGTTTAACATTTCGGCTGGAGACTTCCCAGTCACCGTGCTTGGTGTAGTTCGCATATGAAATAGCATTTTCGCTACTCGCTCTAACCAAGGCAAATCAGATTGTTTCCTTAGTTTTGATTTGATTGTCTGTATCGTCCTTTCTGCTTGGCCATTAGTGGATGGATGATACGGCGCTCCAGTAACGTGTCTTATGTAATTATTTTTCATAAAATCTTGAAATTCAGTGGAGGTGAAAGCCAGGCCGTTATCTGATACAATGATGTCTGGTAATCCATTGTCGGCGAAAATCTCCCTCAGAACATCAATTACAGCTTTGCTTGACATAGATGCCATAATCTTTACCACTGGCCATTTGCTGTAGGCATCTACCAACACTAAAAATGTCTTACCCATGAACGGACCCATGAAATCTATATGTACTCTTGACCATGGTTTTGTAGCTACTGGCCAACTATGTTCAGTGGTTGGTGGATTGTTTCTGTTCAACTGACACAACTCACAATCAGCTACCATTGCCTCAATGTCTGTGTCCAGAGAAGGGTACCATAGGTATGCTCTAGCAATCATTTTTGTCTGCACAATTCCACTGTGTCCTTCATGTAACCTTTTCAATATGTGTTCTTGTAAGCTGTGTGGAATAACCACCCTGTTAGACCATAACACGCAATCTTTGCTTAGTGAAAGACAATCTTTTCGTCTTTGATATGGAATTAATTCAGTCTCCACTGTATTTGGCCATCCATGTAGTAAATACATTTTTACTTTCTTCAAAACCTGATCCTTATCCGTTTCCTTAGCAATATTCTTTGATGTTACTCCTAACGAATCTGTCTGTTCTAAAAGAAATACATCTGTCTCTTCTTCAAACTCCTCTTCTGTGCACTGACTAGGCCATCGACTCAAACTATCTGCATCTCCCATCTGTTTTCCTGGCCGGTACTGTAACTTGTAATCAAAAGTATTCAAAGTTAAAGCCCATCTCAACATTCTGGATGATACCAGCTCGGGAATCGGTTTGTCTCGTCCAAATATTCCAAGCAATGGCTTATGGTCGGTAAGTATCATGAAGTTTCGACCCAGTAGATACTGCCTGAACTTTTTTAAGCCAAACATTATAGCTAGGGCTTCTTTATCAATTTGGGCATACCGCCGTTCATGGGCCTGCAGAGTTCTTGAGCTCATGATGATTGGCCTTTCTGTGCCATCCTCCATCTTGTGCACTAATACAGCTCCAACGCCAACCTCACTTGCATCGCACAGCATAATTAATTCCCTTTCTAAGCTGTAGTGCACAAGTGTTAAATCACAAGTGAGTAAAGCCTTAGCATTATCAAAGGCTTGCTGTTCAAGTCTGTTCCACTGCCACTTGACATTATCCTTTAACAGCTTGTATAGTGGTTCCAACACAATAGTCTTATCCTTCAAGAAACGCTCATAAAAGTTGTAAAGCCCAAGAAAAGCTTTCAGTTCCCTTTTATTCTTGGGTGCCGGTTTCTCTGAAATCTCTTTAACTTTTTCTTTTGAGGGGTGGATCCCTGCTTCATCAATTTCGTACCCTAAAAAGGTAACTCTTGTGGCAGCAAATACACATTTTGATTTGTTTAACTTCAACCGTACCTCATTTAATCGTTGAAGCACAGACTCCACTCGCTGATTGTGTTGTTGTACTGTGCACCCACTAATAACAACATCATCAAGCAGACAGGCTACTCCATCAATGCCAGCTAGTATGGAGCACATCAGACGTTGAAATATTCCAGTGGCCGCATTCACACCATAAGCAAGGCGGTTCATCTTCATTAATCCCAGTGGTGTATTGAGTGTCAGGAGCTCAGCTGTGTCGTTGGTGACCTTCAATTGATTGTATGCATGTTTTAAATCCAGCTTTGTAAATATTTTACCCCCAGCTAGTGAGAAGAAGCCTTCATTTGCTGTAGGTAAAGGATAACTGTCCGCTAAACATACTGCATTCACCGTGCTTCTGTAATCACCGCATAACCTTAGTGATCCATCTGGTTTGGGAACAATTCTGAGAGGTGTGGCCCATTGTGAATGCTTAACAGGAGTAATTATGTCCTCTGACATCATCCTCTTCAGCTCTTCATTGACTTTTTCACGAAGCGGAAATGGTACAGGCCGAGAACGAAGAAACACTGGAGTTGTACCTTCTTTACAATCAATTTTTACCAACGGCCCACTGTATTTGTCCAACTCGTTATTGAACAATTGTGGAAAACGCTCACTATAGTCTGTAGCACCTTCGGCAACTGAATTTATGCCTTGCACCGTAATGCCTAATGCATCAAACCAAGCACGACCTAGCAACGCTGGCCCTTTCCCGCAGCTGACTATTAAGGGCAGCTTGCTACTCTTTTCCTTGTATTTCACTTCGACAACGGTTTCGCCTCTGATTTTCAATTCGTCATTCGTCCATGTTATCAACTTCTTGTTGAACGGTGACAATGGGTCAGGAAACACACTTTGATGTTGTCTATAGACACTGTGCGGCAGAATAGAGCGTGCCGAACCAGAGTCCACTTCCATCACGAGCGGCATCCCGTTCACGGTCACTTCTATCATGAATGGTTTGACCTGGCTCACGCCAGACACCTCGTGGACCCCGAAATTGCCTTCGGCAGCTTTTTCACTTTCTTCTTCCGACGACTCACAGTGGCAACAGACATTAACTCGCGATTTCTGTTTGTTTACATCCAGATGGCAAGCGGCTTTCGTGTGGCCCTTCTTGTGACATTTGTAACAGGTTGCGTTCCGAAATCTACATTTGCTGGCATGACTTTTAGCACAATGGACACATTTGACACTTTGTTTTGATTCGTTCATGTCCGATTTCATACCAACTGCGTTCACCTCCATCGGCTCGCCCGCGCTTTGGGCGACATCGCAATGGGTCCTCAATAATAAATTATTCCCGTCCGTCTGATTTTGCTGTATGGATTCGTAATTGAGCGCCTGTTGCACCACGGCGTCATATGTCATATTCTTGATTTGAATCTTGAGTAGTTCCTTTCTCAGGTTTTGTTCCCTTGCTCCGAGAATGATTTGTTCCACGATTCTTCGTTCCAAATCTTGGTTGAACTGGCAACGTGAACTTATATCCCGCAAAGCAGCCACGAAATTAGTTACAGATTCGCTAGGCTTCTGTTTGCGCCTGTAGAACTTTTCTGTTTCCAAGATCGGATGTGGCGTCGGAACGAAGAACTTGTTGAGGATGTCTACAATTTCTTCAAATGACACTTCACTCGACTTCCTGGGCGACAACAGTGACACAATTAACGCAAATGCTTCCTTTCCACACTGAGACAAGAACAATGCTCGTTTTTGCACGCTATCTAATGTTCCTGCAGCTTCCAACGCGAAGAAAAGTTGCTCTCTGTAATTCTCCCATTTATCTTTGTTGGGGTCGAATTTTCCGGGCATAACACTCGCAAGACTTGAGAAAGCCATCTTCTTGATTAACTCGGCGCCAATATAGTGTTCTTGTTGCAATAAATAACGAAACTAAGAAATTTACATGTTTATTCAATGAGTTCACAGTTTGTATTAATCTACCCTCGATAGGTACTAATAAATTATAATTTTTATTGACACCTTCAAACTATACATAACAATATACTAAAACTATACTTAAAACTAGGGGGGGTGCTTTCTTTGCACTTTGCACTCTATCTTTGCATATACTGCGGGTGGTCACCAAGGGTATAGGTACGTTCCCTAACCGCTGCTTATAGAATATAGATTTTGTTATTATAATTATTTAAACTGCCTCTGAGAAGTGTTTAATGAAATCGTGTTTCTATAAATAAGACCGTGTAATCACACCATGATCACAGATTTGTTTTTCAGTTGAACAGAGGTGCCAGAGTATGCTGGGAGTGTAAAGCTCTATTTCTGAGGTTCGACACATTCCGGCAGCAAGTGAGCCGAGCACAGACAACGCTCAAGTCGCATTCTAAGGTAAAAAATCTATAATAATCAAATCATAAACAAATTCAATCGTAATCGCCTTCTGTGACCTTCATGAGCATTGTATCTCCGTACCCCCGAGCATAATACGGCTGGTTATTCAAGCTCTTTCACTGTGACAGCAATTCGCTGGAATAGCTTGCCTCTACACATCTGACAATATTCAAAGCCAAAGTTTACAGTCACTACCTAAGTCTCCAATAAATTATCTTAATTTATTATGAGTATTATTCGGGTCTATGATGTCTTACAAACAACTTTTTAGCAAGGTATCATTCCAGAAACAACATTTGTTAACGTTTCCTTTTACAAACTGTTGTTTCACAATGAGATCCAAATACAAATTAATATAAATTTGAAAGGCATTCATTTTTTAAATGCATCGTTTATACTATGCTTAAAAGATAAACTTACATTAAAAAAAAAAAAACAAATTATTACACTAACCCGTGCTGAGGACAATTTTAAAAACCTATTTAGAGGCTAAAACGCTGCCTGTACGTATTACAGAGAAGTTTGTAAAGAGGCTCGAAATTTCACTGATGCCTTCACTTGCCCATTAGCTCAGTTGGGAGAGCGCAGGCACGGTTAGCCAGAGGTCGCGGGTTCAAGTCCCGGCATGGGTGGAATTTTTAACCTCTAAATAGGTTTTTAAAATTATGCATTTCGAAAATACTTTATTTATTATTATTTTAAAAGATAAACTGACATTCTTGACGATCTCAAGTTTGCGATATGTTATTCTGCAAGGGTGTCATTTCCATTTGGGACAAATCATTTAAAGGTAAGTTTAAAGAGGAGCCTTACGATTGTCTGAACGAATTTCTTCCGCCTCTTAAAGTAACCTAATAAGTAACCATACTTATTTTGGCTAGGTGAACTTTTTGGTAACCACTGTGGAGCTACGCTCGCTTCGCGCAGTGAGATCACAAGTCTAACCTAACCCACTGTTCCAGTGAGGGGAAATGTTTTTTAATGCAAGCCCTCCCGCCCCTCGAGCCTACGCTTACTTCTTGCCATTTTGTTTTTTGTCTGCGGTAGCTTAATTTTCTTTTGCGAGGCTACTTAATTACCTACTTAAATACATTTTATGTAACTTACACAATGATAAATTTCCTAATGTTTTTAGACCAAGCAACCATAATGTGAAAGAAAAATATGTCAATAGAACTTGGTTGATTTAATGTATTTATGTAAAGAAAACTTATTTATTGTTATGTTGCCAAATGACATTATATGAAATATTTACTTTATGAGCTGTAAAGTTTGCGAAACATTTTTACGAGTATATGGAATGATGAGTCGCCAAATGATACATGTGCATATTGTTGTTTGTTGTCTGAGAATTTCTTAAATAACTGTTGAACTTTCGAATGGTACCCGTAGTATTCACATGTAGACATCACATTATTCTTAGTAAATTTGTAGGTTCTATGTATTTATTTATTGTATTATGTATTTATTTATTATTATGTTGTATGTATATAATATTTCCCTCTTTAAAAATCTAGATCTAAATAAGTAATTAGTATATTTTATATGCTAAGTTGCACTACCTGTTAATGTTTTCTTCAAAATTAAGGTTAGCTGGTACACAATGCAATGCAATGTATATATGTATATATATATTTTATAATATATACTTATATATTTTATAATATATACTTATATATATATATATATATATATATATATATATATATATATATATATATATATATATATATATATATATATATATATATATATATATATATATATATATATATATATATATATATATATATATATAAGGTAAGATAGACATACATAAATAACTTATAATAAAATCTATTCGAGAAGGAAATAAACAATATTATAGCACATAAAGAAAAAGAACAAAAAAAAGTGTGATAAGAGTGCACGATTTAATTTACAAGAAAAACTCATTTTTTTGAGCGAATGACCATATTTTTATTACGTTATAAACTAGGCATGTTCCGATTACGAGTATGTATGGAATAAAATATCCGACATAGGTATAGCCCCTGCGGCTCTGAACACAGGCCCTTGCTTTTTTTCACGAAATTTTCTATGACATTTTGACAAAGATGTAGCTCTATCTGACCGATGACGCGTTGGATCTCGGTCTTGAGCTCAGGAATAACATAGGAAGACACATAAAACGCCCTTACCTTGTTTTGCAGACTTTCTGTTGAAAAAGTAATTGAAATATCATGTGTTGAACTGTCTAGACACATTGTAGTAGCCATATACAGGCCCCCTACCAGCGATTACAGTTCATTTGAATCCATATTAGAGGATGTTTTGAAGGTAGCCTCTAGCAGTAATAAGAAAGTCATAGTCTGTGGTGACTTCAATATCGACTTATTGGTAGACTCGGCTTTAAATACCAAATTGACAATAATTTTCAAGTCGTTTAATTTAGTAAATATTTTCTTGGAGCCTTCTAGAATAACCGAAACTACTGCCACCTGCATAGATAATGTTTACTGCGATTGCGACTTTTCAGATAATTCTACAGTAAATTGTTTGAAGTCAGACCACAGTGGTCAAATTGTTCATTTTGAAATAGATAGAAAAAACGCAGAACAGGTTATCCTCTGCCGGCCCGTAACAAGTAAAAAATTAGAGTCATTTAAAGTAGACCTTGAAAGTAGCATAAAAACTCAAGAAAATTACCAAAATGCTAATGCTCATTATGTAGACTTTTTCAAAGTCGTGTCGGGTAGTTTTGAAAAAGTTTTTAAATTGCGGCAGCTAACAAATAATGAGAATAAAGTAGGATTTAGTGAATGGGCAACCTCGGGTATCCGGAAAAGTAGAGACACACTTTATGAACTGTATGACAAAAAGACTTATACATATGACACCAAATTCATACAGCACGTCAAAAAATATTCCAAGTTATTTAAGGCCGTCTGCCATAAGGCTAAATGCGATCATATAAAGAATAAAATCTTACAGTCACCGAATAAAATTAAAACAATTTGGACAATAATAAATAGAGAAACGGGTAAAACAAAATTTGGAGACCGAGATATTTCGCTTAAGATTGATGACAAAATAATAACGACAAATGAAGATATCGCTGCAGCATTTGAACAGTTCTTCACTAATGTTCCAATCGTGACTACAGCTCCGTTAGACTCGTCACCTGATCGTGCAACAACATTACTAAAAGACCATGTCTCCTCGTGCGAACACGATTTCTCATTTAATTACATTGAGCCCCATAACGTTCTTAAAAAATTTAAATTATTGAATCTTAAAAAAACCGAGGACTTGTGGGGTATGTCGGTAAAAATTGTTAGTTCAGTGATCCATGTCCTAGCTTTACCGTTAGCAAAAATTTTCAATAAATGTGTAGACGAGGGAGTATTTCCGGACCTCATGAAATATAGTAGACTAGTACCCTTATTTAAAAGCGGTGATAAACACGATCCAACCAATTTTAGGCCCGTCTCAGTACTACCAGTATTAAGTAAAATATTTGAGAAGATCATCTTAGATCAATTACTTACGCATTTCAATAATTACCAACTCTTTCATAGCCAGCAATTTGGTTTTACTAAAGGGCGGAATACAACAGACGCCGGAGTTATGTTACTTAAACATATTTTCAGCGCGTGGGAGGATCGCAAGGATGCAGTAGGCATATTTTGTGATTTATCAAAAGCATTTGATTGTGTAGACCACGAAACGCTACTCCTAAAGTTAAAACACTACGGAATAAAGGGTGCAGGTTTAGATCTTTTAAGATCGTATTTAGAAGGAAGGGTCCAAAAAGCAGACGTAAATCGTATTAAATCCTCGGGTTCACTTGTAAAAATAGGAGTCCCTGCGGGATCTATCTTAGGGCCGCTCCTTTTCCTAGTCTATATAAATGATTTACCGTTTATGGTACAAAAAATGTCTGAGATAGTGTTATTTGCTGATGACACGTCACTTATTTTTAAAATAAGGAGACAAGAAAATAATCTTGACGATGCAAATAATGCTCTCTCGCAAGTACTAGATTGGTTCACAGCAAATAATCTGCTGCTAAATTCTAAAAAGACAAAATGTATAAAGTTTTCCTTACCTAACGTACGAGTAGTTGAGAACAACATAGTAATTGGACATGAAAAATTAGAATTTGTAGATGATACTGTATTTCTGGGCATCACAATCGATGCAAAACTACAATGGGGTCCACATATTGTAAAATTAGCACACAGACTTAGCTCTGCAGCATATGCAGTGAAAAGAATTAGGGAACTCACTGATGTTGCAACTGCTAGGCTTGTTTATTTTAGTTACTTCCATAGTATTATGTCCTACGGTATACTACTATGGGGCTGGGCAGCAGACATTGAGACTATCTTCATCTTGCAGAAGAGAGCCATCCGATTTATTTACAAGTTAGGTAGTAGGGATTCGCTAAGAGATTTCTTCAAAGAAACCAACATCTTAACAGTTGCATGTCAATACATTTATGAAAATATTATGTACGTTAGAAAAAATATCAAAGACTTCGAAAATGTTGGTGGCCACCATAATGTTAATACTAGAAATAAACATAAATTGTCATTTCCACTATTTAGACTTGCAAAAGTTAACACATCCTTTATGGGGCACTGTATAAGGTTCTACAACAAAATTCCTCAAGATATATTAGAGTTACCTCCAACGCGATTTAAAAAATGTGTTAAGCACATTCTGTGCAAAAAGGCTTACTATAACATCAAGGATTATTTAGAAGACAAAGATGTTTGGCATTAAACAGTAGATTAATATTATTTAAAGGACGATTGTGACTAGTGTTCAACACATTAATGACTAATATTTTAAGTTGAAAACTCTGTTAATTAAGTTAAAACGTGTTTTGAAAAGAATAAATGTGGAGTTTCTTTGTTAGTTTCTTCTCCACATAATCCATTAATTGTGAAACTAACAACTTTGACGTTCATTAAGTAAACATTCTGTTTTTACAATGAATAAAAATATTTGAATTGAATTGAATTGAATTTTTAAAGACAGCTGGGGAAGGAGAGCTAATTAATTTGAATTTTTCGGCAGAAACCAAGACACATCCCATCCCTGTCCGCCCTCACCGTTTCCCACAAGGATTCCTTCGACCACATCTACCTGGATGAAGACGTCGTGAAGCCAGAATCGCTGTCTTTGGAACTGAAGGTATTATATGCCTTTAGGTTCGTTCTTGTTCTGAGTGCCGTGTGTATGTGAGTCCGTGAGTAAGTGAGGAAGTCTGTGTGTGTGTGTGTGTGTGTGTGTGTGTGTGTGTGTGTGTGTGTGTGTGTGTGTGTGTGTGTGTGTGCGTGCGTGCGTGTGTGTGTGTGTGTGTGTGTGTGTTTGTGTGTGTGTGTGTGTGTGGGTGTGTGTGTGTGTGGGTGTGTGTGTGTGTGGGGGTGTGGGGGTGTGTGTGTTGCGTCGACCACGTTACGCTTAAATCATGGATCATGGTGCCATTTTTTTCTCAAGGAGGAATTTATCGACGATCTGAAGCCGGACCCTGGAGCGGTTGGGGCAGACATACCGGTGGAACTGGTGTTCGCCACACCGGGCACCAGCCTTAACGTCAGCTTTGAGGATCCACTTGATAAGTCACTTCTTGGAGAGGTAAATAGAGTCTCTAATCTTTTCTTTCTGTTGTTGTGCATAATTATGTTACTTATGTGCTTATTTTGTTTCTGTGATGTATCTTGTTGGTATAATAAATGTCTTTCTTCTTCTTCTTCTTCTTCATTCCACTACTTCAATCAATAGTATATAATGAATGTAATATTCATTCCTGACGGTGAGGAAAACATCGTGAGGAAACCTGAGTGTCTGACCTATTCACATAGCTCAGCGCTTGAAATCGCCAATGCGCACGCGTGGTAATTAAGCCCGTACTCTCTCGCTGAGAGAAGGCCTGTGCCCTACAGTGAGACGTATATAGGCTGCTTTTGAGGAAAATTTATTGTTTGTAAAAATAATCACGTTTTTCGGCAACCGCGTTACAGGTGCGAACCTCAACCGGCATCGAACCGGGGATCCCGCAATCAAACGGCGAACAAGAAAAAGACTTGGAGAATTCGGACAGCGATGTGCAAAACGACAGGTTGGTTAACCGATAAACTTACTTAAAGTTCTAAATACCTATTTAGAGGCTAAAAATTCCACCCATGCCGGGACTTGAACCCGCGACGTAAAAACCTAACTGCAAAGTGGGTTGCTCGGGGCTGCAAGTGATGTAAATTGCTTCGGCCAGATGTCGCTGCCTGTACGTACAACAGGGAAGCATAGCATTAAAATGTGTCAACGCCTGATTCCATACAATATCATTGGTACATGCCGGGATTCGAGCCCACGACCTCCCGAATGAGAAGCCGGCGTTGTAGACAAACGTCATCAATCTATAACTTAATTCCGTAATAATTTTACATTGACGAGCAACCGACGCCGCTAGGTCCGTCTCTACTCACCACGATTAAGCTCCTGGAATAACAGCGAAACCTGGTTTGACTCTTTCGGCAATAATTGGGTATTTGACAAAATATGAAATGAGTTACTTTTAAAACGGTATTTTGTATGAAAATACTGGCTTGTGACGTCACATTTCAGAGTAGTCTTTTTATGTTTAATCTATTTAAAAATTGTAATAACTAGTAATTGACTAAAAGATCTATATAATATCTCAAGCAATTCAGTAGTAATTTATTGGTACATAAATTCATTTCCATGCATAATTATTTTATTTGCATATAATGTTGAATTTGACTTGAATTCGAATTTGATAATTTCCATAAATAAAATTAATAAAAAGCGTTTCCGGAGTCACTTGCTTGAATACGGTATTTGACACGATCAACAATAAATTATTTCATATGCTCGATTAAAACAAAAATTACAAAATATCTCGGAAAATCTATCTCTTTTAGTCAATTACTAGTTATGACAATTTTTAATAGATTAAACATAAAAAGAGTGCTCTGAAATGTGACGTCGTAGGCCAGTATTTTCATACAAAATTCCGTTTTAGAAGTAACTCATTTGATATTTTGTCAAATACCCAATTCTATTGTCAAACTTCTTTTGTTTTAATACTGCATGCTGCTTGAAGATTGCTATGCCCTTAGTGGGTATCATGTATGAGACAAACCCTAAATGTGACAACTAAACAACTACATGGTCGCAATAAAGTTATGAATTATTATGAATTAGGTTAAGAATGTGTAGTGCTTACGGAAGTTTTAGTTGGGAAAAACGTAAACAATATAAGTATTGACCCTTACAGCACCGATTGGCTGGAACCGACCGCGACCAAGGAGCCGAGAAGGAGATACGCTAGTCATCTGATCAAGAATGTCAGCGAGGAGGAGATGCTTCAGGCTAGGTAAGAATAAGATTAGGGGATGCAATCCCGCAATATAATTTCAATTCAGGTATTTGCGGGACTGGGCCGTCTTAGTCCCGCTGGATCCAGGCATTTTCGGGATCCAGCAGGTTGGACTATGGCCTCTGAAATCAATTATAGTAAAGAACTGATGAACTTCGTTTTCGTGGTTTTAATTTAAAACTTAAACCAAAATTAGATAAGCTTATTGGTACGTTGCGATTTGTTAATACTTTTAGACAAAGATTAAGACATAAATTGACATAACAACATGAACATCATCATCTATTTGACGCCCACTGCAGGACATAGGCCTCCCTCATGGTTTTCCAAGCTTACCGGTGTTGTGCCGCCCGCATCCAGCGACTCCCCGCCACCGTAACCAGGTCGTCAGACCATCTGGTGGGGGGCCTGCCCTGATCATTATTTTATTTTATTTATTGATAGAGAAATCAACAGCGAAAGTAAACAAAATATGTGGTTTCCATAACCATGAAGGGTTTTGCCATAATCGCCACGCTTGGCAAGCGGGTTGGCGATCGCAGTATGCGGTTGGAATCTC
The DNA here is from genome assembly GCA_947308005.1 of Yponomeuta malinellus. NCBI lineage: Eukaryota > Metazoa > Arthropoda > Insecta > Lepidoptera > Yponomeutidae > Yponomeuta > Yponomeuta malinellus. The sequence continues at coordinate 3,192,874 of OX371023.1, forward strand.
AGGAAGACGCTGCTGCCCGTCTCCTGGTAATGTATTTCCTTAGTCGCCTTCTACGACATCCACGGAAGGAAATGGAGCGATGTAATCCATAAACATCAGAAACATAAATTTCCATAGACACTTAAATATCACAATTATCAAATTGACGAGCACACGCCGCCGCGCGCAGACCAACACGTGTGATCTAAGCCTTTTTTTTAATCCGCCAGTCCAGCGGGATCCCGCAAAATTTTCGACCGAGACTAGTCCCGCAAAATGTATGCGGGATCCCGGTATCTCGGGATTGCGTTCCCGAAATAAAGTAGATGGATAAATTGTTTATTTGCACTCACACATACAACAATAATTTTCGGTGCTTTGGAGGACATAGCAAAATGAATGGCAATAGCTAGTGACGAATACGCTAGTTTCTTTTTATTAGAAACGCACACTTCAAAAATATCTCGACGCAAACTCGAATCTCTTAGAAACATTACTAGCCAGCCAGTAGGTAGGCAACACAATGTCAATACTAGTATAGGGAAGAGCGGGTGATCGTGCTCTTCCACTGTCAAGGGAAATTTCCCGCCAGGCAGATCGTATGCCTGGGGACGGCCGGTCCGACTGAGGTTCTTCGGACGTTATATTTATGGTATGTCATGTGAAACGTTTTGCTTGGGCGATGCAGGAATGTCGGAGTTTATAGTTTATAGTACGCGCGCAGAGATGATATATGCTCGCCACACTAGAAATAAACATAAACATTCGTTCCCAAGATTTAGGCTGGCAAAGGTTAATACATCCTCTATGAGGCATCGTATGCGTTTCTACAATAAGATCCTTGAAGATATACGAGAATAATAATAATATAATATTTATTTCAGACTCATACAAACCCATAGTGAAACACAACAACAATACACAAGAAGTAGTAACACAGAAAAACAAAAACATGCTTACAGAAAGATATGCACCTATTTATATAATGTTAGTACTTATTTTTACTATTTACATGTATCCTAACCCAGTAGGTTAGGAAGCGACCATCAAACCAGTCCGCTATGCCCGCCAGGTTGCTTCCCAGAAACGCAGTTCAAAAAGTGTGTTGAGCACACTTTGTGCCAAAAGGGCTATTATAACATTGAAAATTATTTAGATGACAAAGATGTCTGGAATTAAAGCCAGTTCAATGCATTAGTACCAGGTTTTAGAATAATATTATTATGTAAACTCTGTTAATTAAGGGTTTTTTCCATATTTTCTCCAAAATTATCTACATTTTGAAATGGACGTTCAGTAAGACACAGTTTGTGTGTAATTTTGAATAAAACAATTTGATTTTTGGGTGTATTTCCATGTTTGTGATGGCCTTCCCTGGTTACCATAGCACAGGGTATCCTAGTTTGGGACCAGGACAAGTGATTGTGTTGTGTGGAAGTTATTATTATGATAATACTAGCCTTTGCCCGCGACTTCGTCCGCATGGAATGAGTAATTACCGGGATGAAAAGTATCCTATGTCCTTCCCCGTGACTCAAACTATCTCCATACCAAATTTCATCTAAATCCGCTCAGCCGTTATTGCGTGATTTTGTAACAAACATCTTCACAAACTTTCACATTTTATAATATTAGAGTAGGATTACTCCAATATTACTTTGCTGTCCATTTCAGGTACTTAGAAATGAACGCGACAGGATATGTGAACGCTCAATACAAGTGCGAGAGCTGCGTTATCAAGTTTGTACTAGAAGACAAATACAAAAAACACATGGCCAAACATAAACCGGTGAGATTTGATGTTATTTTAGACACCTACAGCTACAACGCTCGGCAAATATTACACGATTCAACTTTCCTTCACAAAATTATACACTCAAAGATAGACTCTCCCTCTCTCGTATCTCAGATAAAATTTAATATTAGATATCGCAGTCGCAAACCTCTACTCTTCCCTTTAGAAACCTACAAAAATAACACTTCTTTTTACAACCCCATTGTTAGGATGCGTCGTACTTACAACGATCTGGTGGCAGACAACAAAGATGTAGACATAGATATTTTTCAGAGCTTTTACGTCTTTATAAAAGCTGTCCGTGGCGCCCTCAGAGCACCCTGAGAGAATAAAAAAACCTAAAGTAAATTAATATAAGGGTAATTAAGTTAAGGTTAAAATTACAAGTAGTCTAAATGCATGCTAGGTACACAAGTTTAGGATCATAGGCTAGATCTGATCTGTAATGTATGTATAATTTGGTAAATGTGTCTGTAACCTGTTTTGTGTTCTAAATAAAATAAAAATGGCTTGAACAAATTGCTTGGCCGCTTCGCTACCGTCACATGGGTGTATATGTTACAGCCAAAGTGATTAAATAGCTATTATACATAATGACTGGTCATTATATATAATAGCCAAATTCACTAGACAAAGTAATAAATTATTATGCTAACGTTTTATTTTGGCAAGTGTTATATAGCAAATAATTGTTTGATTAAATTTATATTTCGCATTTTGTTTGTTAGGTCAGTACACATAAGCAAAAATAGGTTCGAAGTTCTGAATCCTGAAACTTTGGGTGTTAGTTCTTTTTTTTTATATAAAAGCGAAAAAAAATATTTAACTAAAAAACTTAGTTTTGTGTCAAACTTAAACAAGGTTGGTGCATGGAAAAGTCATAGGTACCCTACATTATGATATTAATATGATATTAAATAAAATTGCTAGTAAATGTGATTAATTTTGTGTTAATTATCACTTTATCTAAACTGAGTAGACATTATATATAATGACCAGTCGTTATGTATAATATCCAGATTTATTACTTTGGCTGTAACATATATATGTATACTAGTTTACTCGACAAATGTTGTTTTGCCCTAGTAATTAACCTACGACCTAAAGTCGTTATGTCAGACCTACCGGATATAAATTTTATAAAAATCTGTGAAGCCGTTTCGGAGGAGTTCGATAACAAACACCGTGACACGAGATTTTTATATATTAGATATTACTGTTAGATAAGATAAGATATTCTTTATTACACCAGAAAAAACATCAAACACAAAATATTTACGAAGGTACATAGTAGAATTGGCTTCCTTATTCTCTGGGTACGGAACCCTACAAATTATGAATTATATTTTTAAAATGTGATGTCACGAAATTTGGGCCCCTCCCACCCCTTGTCACACCTTGTCGACCCCCCCCCTAACGTGTGACGTGCTTTATAGTTGGTCCCTAATACAATGATCTAAAGACCATCCATCCACCTCCCGGCGGAAACGCACCGCTCTTGTCACAAAACTACACCCTAAGATCAACATGTTTCACAGGTGTTATAAATGTAACGATGATTTCAGGCAACATGTTTTACAAGTGTAATAAATGAAACGATGATTCCAGGAGGCCGGCAACTTCATGTGCCAGTTATGCCGTCAGCGCTTCAAGCAAGAGTCTACGGCGAAGAAACATTTCCTTGACCACTACAGGTACGAAAAAACTATCATGAGCTTAAGAAACTAAAATGTGGCTAAGGCGTTGCTAGATACACCACAGGCTATGTGTATGGTCCTGTTTTATTTGTTTTGTCTGTTGTGTATTTAGTTTTCTTTCTGTTGTTATGCATATTATGTTACTTATCTGTTTCTCTGATGTGTCTTGGTGGTATAATAAATGTCTTTCTTCTTCAGATATTAAAAACAAAGTTCCTTGTTAACTACGGAACAGGCCTCTCAGAGAGAGAGAGTATGGGCTTAATCACCACGCGTGCCCACCGCGGCTTGGCGATTCCAAGCGCTGAGGTATGTGAGTAGCTCAGACACTCAGGTTTCCTCACGATGTTTTCCTTCACGGTTAGCGAGTGGTATTGCTACTATAACTTCACAAATGTACGTAACATAGAGAACAAAGTCATAGGGTACGTGCCCGCACCGGGAATCGAACCCGGTCTTGAACTGATTGATCTGTCTTCGCAGGTTCTACCAGTGCCGCGCCTGCGCGTTCACCCACCACCGGCTGGGCACGGTGCAGAGACATTTCGAGAACGAACACGAGGCGGTGCGCGTCTTCCAGTGTAAGCTTTGCGACGAGGAGTTCCTGTAAGTAGCCATTGGACGCCTGAAGTTAATCATCATCGTCAGCCATTTGACGCCCACTGCAGGACACAGGCCTCCCTCATGGCTTTCTATCGTGAGGGGTTTTTGCCATGATCGCAACCCTCGGCAGGCGGCTTGGCGATCGCAGGATGCGGTTGGAATCTCAGGAAGACGCTGCTGCCCGTCTCCTGGTAATTGATTTCCTTAAGTCGCCTTCTACGACATCCACGGAAGGAAATGGAGTGACGCTATTCTTAATCCGGCGCCACGCGACAGGCTGAAATTAAATGAATGGAAAAAAAAACTGAAATGAATAAATATCCAACAAATCGACTGCTGAGAATTAATTTCTAAGCAGGCGGGACCAACCTAGATACCTCGCAATGAGGTACAATGTTGAATTTGGGTCCTGTCTGCTTAGTAGTCGATTTGTTGGTTATTTTTTATTTCCGTTTTTATTTTTGTCTTAGTGATTCTTTTTTGTTGGCTTTATGCTGAATTTAGCCAGAATGGCACCCACGCAAACACGACGAATTGATTGAGATATTATTTGTCAAAATCTGTCCATCGGTTAAGGAGTTACGTGGGAACATAGAATCGGACATACATACATACATACGAGCCAAACACATTACCCTCCTTTTGGGTTTCGCCGCAGTCGGGTAAATAGTAGCAAATTGACTCTAAGAATTACAATTAGTTTTAGTTACACAATTATTAACACCGGGAAGCTTGGAAAACCGTGGAAAACCTATGGCCTGCAGTGGGCGTCAAATGGCTGATAATGATGACACAATTATTGCAATTATTTAATTGAATGCAGTAGATAGAATGGAATGAATGAATGAGATTTGAATTGAAATAAAGTAAGTGAAAAGAAAAACTTTGCGACGAGGAGTGCCTGTGGGGAGCTGATGCCTGGATGAAATTAAATGAATGAAGTGATTTGTTTTTTTTTTTGTGTTTTTTTTTTTTTTTTTTTTAGAAGGAAACAGGCAAGGGCAGCAAGAAGGAAACAAATTGAGTTGATGAAATTGAATGAGTGGCATGGACGACATGGAGGTTATTTCTTTCATACAAAATCATGTAGCATTCCAGCCTAAACTCGCATTATTGACTTGAAACATATTTCCTTTGGGTACTAGAGGTCACTTGCTAAAGCATGAAACGCAAAAATGTGGCCCCGGCCTTCATATAGTTGAATACAGCAAAGAAGCCATTACTCAGATCCTCTTGGCTCGTGCCGCTAGATGGCGCCAGTGCCGCGTGACACATTACGCTAAAAAATAACGCTTAATTATAGACGTTTCACGTTAAACGGCCGTGTAAGCCGTCACAGCCTCAACCGCCACTTTTTTTTTAATTTTACTTAATGCAAATATTGCAGCACAAGTTGCCGAAGGAAGCACCACATGCAGACTGCGGCTCACAAAGCAGCGCCCCAGTGCCCGCACTGCTCCAAAATCTTCTCCAATCTGTGCAACCTCAAGGTGCATCTTCGGTAAGTTCAATCTTCGGTAAGGCGTGGATACGGCGCTCAAAAATTTTGTGGTCACAAAAATCCACCCAAAAATCGACCAAGTGCGAGTCGCAGTATGAACTCGTTCATACAAAGGAGATATGATAAGATAAGAATATTCTTCATGTGAACACAAGAAGCGAGACATAAAATATGAAAGTTACAATGAAAAAGTGCAATGGCCGGCCTTATACATGGCACTCTGACCAAGATTTCCACGTGGGCAAAGTCGTGGGGCAAACATTGGTAAGTTGATAAACCGGTAAAATGTTTGTCCTCGAATGTTACAAAAGTAATTTAATTTATTTATTTGGAGAAAATACAGGCGCAGATAATAAATATTTTATGTTTTTAAAAAAAGGGTATGGCCTTATCTACCCTATGGAACATTTCTCACTTATAGTTCAAGCAGGTAGTGTAAAAGCGCTTGTGTGTGTGTGTGTTTGTGCGTGCATGCGTGCGTGCGTGCGTGCGTGCGTGCGTGCGTGCGTGCGTGCGTGCGTGCGTGCGTGCGTGCGTGCGTGCGTGCGTGCGTGCGTGCGTGCGTGCGTGCGTGCGTGCGTGTGTGTGTGTGTGTGTGCGTGTGCGTGAGGGTGTGGGGGCGTGCGTGCGTGCGTGCGTACGTGCGTGTGTGTGTAAATATGTGTTTGCACATCGCAATGTCACATTTAGACCACAAAACCGATTTTGATGAAATTTTTTCACTTCAAGTCTTATTCGGTTTGGTAGTCTTTAATTAGGTTTATGGACACGCCCATCGGTGGATCCGCGCTTGTTAACCTCTCCGGGAAACAGGCGTGAGTTTATGTAAATTAACTGTTGTTCTAGGACACACGGGGTGCGGCCAAAGCTGGAATGCAATGTATGCCACAAGCAATATACGGTGCGTAACATGGACTTTCTCGTTGTTTTGCCATATTAACTAGCCTACGATCTATTCTTAGACCTACCAAATGTATAAAATTTTTTTTTATATAAAACTTGCTGAAGCCGTTACGGTGGAGTTCGATAACAGACACTGGGGCACGAGTTTTTATATAATAGGGGTTAAAGTATGAAATTGCCGTTTTATTGCAATAGGTTCTTTGAATTGACATAGAATCTTCATGGTTTGAGGTTTTCGAATGAAACTTTTTTCAAATGGTTTCTATGATGTTCTTTTTTTAAAAAATGTGAAACATTTGAATATAGACTTTCAATTGTTTTTGTTATTCAATTTAGACAAGAAAGACGGATACTGCGAAAATTCGAGTGATTTTTGAATACGAGTTCCGACGCGGAACTAACGCGGCAGAAACAGCCCGCAATATCAATGCTGCGTTTGGAGAGGGGTCTACTAATGAACGCAATGAATTTTGGTTTAAACGCTTTCGTGATGGAAATTTCGACTTAAAGAACGAGCCACGAGGAAGACCGCCCACACAGGTGAATAACGATGAATTAAGAGAGATAGTGGAAGCCGACCCTAGTCAAACTACCCAGGAATTAGCGGCATGGTTTAACGTTACCTTACCCACAATATTGACTCACTTGCGTCAAATCAATAAAATAAAAAAATACGAAAAATGGGTGCCTCATAATCACTCGAATTTTCGCAGTATCCATCTTTCTTGTCTAAATTGAATAACAAAAACAATTGAAAGTCGATATTCAAATGTTTCACATTTTTTAAAAAAAGAACATCATAGAAACCATTTGAAACAAGTTTCATTCGAAAACCTCAAACCATGAAGATTCTATGTCAATTCAAAGAACCTATTGCAATAAAACGGCAATTTCATACTTTAACCCCTAATATTAGATTGTGTGGTATTAGACTTACGTATCTTGATCAATTTTTTATTGTTATTGCCTAGTTTCTCGACCAAATTTGTCCAAAACTTACTCGTTATAGTAATCATTGTATTATCATCATCATCAGTCATTTGACGCCCACTGCAGGACATAGGCCTCCCTCATGGTTTTCATAACCATAATCGCCACTCTTGGCGGGCGGGTTGGCGATAACCATAGCGTAATCATTGTATATATTATAAACCATTCAAGCTGGTTGTAAACATATTGTAAACCAGAAGCGGTGGTAGCCTAGTGGGTAGAACATTGGACACGGAAGCGAGAGACCCAGGTTCGATTCCCAGTGCGGGCATCTGATCTATGACTTATGTCTATGGTACCTATGACTTGCTTTTCTAAGTTATGTACATTTGTGAAGCTATAGTAGCAATACCACTCGCTAACGGTGAAGAAAAACATCGTGAGGAAACCTGAGTGTCTGAGCTATTCACATACCTCAGCACCTGAAATCGCCAATCCGCGGTGGGCACGCGTGGTGATCAAGCCCATACTCTCTCCCTGAGAGAAGGCCTGTGCCCTACAGTGGGACGTATATAGGCTGCTTATGTAGTGAAACTATGTCGTCATTGAATCTGCGAGTATGCCCTACGTGTCACCCTACTCAATCTATGTCCCGCGCAGGGCCAGAAGAACCTGAGAGCGCACATGCGCAGTCACGAAGCGCGCGCGCAGACCGAAGAGACTGCTTACTGCGCGGAGTGCGACGTGCGCTTTAAAAACCGGCTGATGTACCTATCACACCTGAAGTACTCCAGCCGGCATCTCACCGAGGAGAGCTACAGGTGGGTGGATGGAAGTTAGTGAACCAAACACAAAAAAAAAGCAGAATCGAAACAGGAATTGCAATTAAAATCAGATCAGATACATGATCAAAATCAAGATCTCTATGGAAGTTAAAAGAAAAATAAAAATTACATTAAAAACAAAAGTCACAATCGAAACCAGAATTACAATCAGAATTAATACTAGAATCACAGTCAAAACTAGACTAAGAATCAAAATCCCATGGTCAAAATAAAAAAACCGGCCGAGTGCGAGTTGGACTCGCGCACGAATGGTTCCGTAACATTATCTATACAACATTTGAATATTTTATTTTCATTTCAAACGTCTACCTGTTGCCGCAAACTGAGCTTATGCGGGAACATAGAAATCGAGCAAAAAACGGCAAAAAAAAATCACGTTTGTTTGTATGGGAGCCCGCCTTAAATATTTATTTTGTTCTGTTTTTAATATTTGTTGTTATAGCGGCAACAGAAATAGATCATAATAATAATAATAACTTCCGCACAATACAATCATTTGACCTGTTCCCAAACTAGGATCATCTGTGAAAATTTGAACTATCTAGCTATCACTGTTCATGAGATACAGCCCGGTGACGGACGGACAGCGGAGTCTTAGTAACAGGGTCCTTTATCCTTTGGGTACGAAACCCTAAAAACTGAGTCAGAATAACGAATGCAGCCATCCAACAGTGCAAGAATCAAACAGCAAAAAAAAAACAATTGCAATTAAAATCCGATCAGATACGTAATCGAAATCAGGATCACAATGAAAATTAAAACCAAAATAAAAATTGCAATAAAAACCGAAATCATTAAAACATAAAAAAATCACTATAAAAACTAAAATCACGATCGATACCAGAATTACGATTGACGGCGAAAAGAGCTGCAGGGGAGGGAATGTATGTGAAAAAGTCAAAACAGAAATTGCAATTAAAATCTGATTTATAATCACAATGAAAATTTTTAATGAAACCTCGCTGAGTCGGCAACCGTTCTTTTGCCATATTAATTAGCCTACCTATTATCAGACCACCTACCAAATATACGCAAAATATTTCATAAAAATCGCTGAAGTCGTTTCGGAGGAGTTCGATAACAAACACTGTGACACGTGTCTATATATTAAAAAAAAATAGTAATATAATATTAGGGGTTAAAGTATGAAATTGCCGTTTTATTGCAATAGGTTCTTTGAATTGACATAGAATCTTCATGGTTTGAGGTTTTCGTATGAAACTTTTTTCAAATGGTTTCTATGATGTTCTTTTTTTAAAAAATGTGAAACATTTGAATATTGACTTTCAATTGTTTTTGTTATTCAATTTAGACAAGAAAGATGGATACTGCGAAAATTCGAGTGATTATGAGGCACCCATTTTTCGTATTTTTTTATTTTATTGATTTGACGCAAGTGAGTCAATATTGTGGGTAAGGTAACGTTAAACCATGTCAATTCAAAGAACCTATTGCAATAAAACGGCAATTTCATACTTTAACCCCTATTATTAGTAACATAATCCTTAGTAATAACCTCTGCTGTAAGCTCCTCAATTTGTAGCTTTTCTCGATTTTTATCCCAGATACCAATGCAACGAGTGCGGACGCAAGTACATTATGAAACACAGTCTCGAGGAGCATATCGAACGAGAGCACTTGAAGATACTGCAGTACGCGTGCGAGCAGTGCGAACAGGTCAGTGTATGGTTACTCGTTACATATGCGGATACTGCAGTTCTCGTACGAGCAGTGTGAACAGCTTTGTGTGCGGTTACATGTTACATATGCGGAAACTGCAGTACGCGTGCGAGCAGTGCGAACAGTTTAGTGTATGGTTACCCGTTACATATGCGGATACTGCAGTACTCGTACGAGTAGTGTGAACACGTTAGTGTGCGGTTATATTTCGACACTCAAGGGAATCAAAATAGGGTACTTTTCGTTGAACTAGAACTGTGGAATTTGGCAAGTAATATTGTCGTATACTGCAAGTACATGGAAAAATCTGAAAAATATGCATGTTGTTATTAAATCATTCGTTCCGTGTGACGCCGGATTAAGAATAGCGTCACTCCATTTCCTTCTGTGGATGTCGTAGAAGGCGACTAAGGAAATCAATTACCAGGAGACGGGCAGCAGCGTCTTCCTGAGATTCCAACAGCATACTGCGATCGCCAACCCGCCTGCCAAGCGTGGCGATTATGGCAAAACCCCTCATGGTTAGGAAAACCACGAGGGAGGCCTGTGTCCTGCAGTGGGCGTCAAATGGCTGATGATGATGATGATTAAATCATTAAAAAATTGTCTTTGAAGCTCGAAAAAACAGCGAAACTACAAATTTGAACGGAACCCTTGGTGGGCGAGTCCGACTCGCGCTTGCCCGGTTGTTTTTCTTCTTTTTCTCATTATTTCAATGAATTGGGAACGGAGCGTGCAAATTAATAAATTCTGTTTTCTATGATAACGTTGCTGGATGCGGGCGGCACAAGACCGGGACGCTTGGAAAACCTCGAGGGAGGCCTGTGTCCTGCAGTGGGCGTCAAATGGCTGATGGTGATGATGATCATAATGATGATGATGATAATGTTTGCAGAAGTTCGTGAGCCGTCGTCAGAAAAGGCATCACGTCCACGTGGTGCACAAGATGGCCGCCCCGCCGGACAGGCGGGTCAACTGCACCATATGCGGGAAACAGTTCGCGGTGAGTGCTAATTCACACATCAATTCCAGAATGCAGGAGATCCTGGATGTCATGTTCCAAATAGCGATGCAACTTAACGCAATATGATTTGAATAATTTTAAACAGCAGACGCGGGAAACAGTTCTATTATCTCCCCTCTATTATCTTAATGTTTCGCTCTGATTCGCAGAGCTTAATCGTGGTGAGTAGAGACGGAGCTCGCGTCGGCGGTAAATCGTCTCTAACTGACAAAAATCAACTAAGTGAATCCGGAATTAAGCTATTAAAGTATAGTCGTTACAAAAGTTTCAGTTTGAAAATCAACTCCTCTATTCTGGACGTTATTGTGTTCCAAATAGCGCCACACATTTTGCGAGTGTGAAAGGAAAACATCGTGACGAAACCTGAGTGCTTGAAATTGCCAATCCGCGGAGGCCACGCGCGGTAATTAAGCCCATACTATCTCTCTGATAGAAGGCCTGTGCCCTGCAGTGGGACGCAAATAGCTGAATCGGCAAGCGTTGTTTCGCCATATTAGCCTACGACGAATTCTCAGACCTACCAAATATACATAAAAAAAATCATAAAAATCGGTGAAGCCGTTTCGGAGGAGATCGATAACAAACACTGCGACACGAGATTTCTATTATATTAGATTATATTTATTCAACACCATGTGAAAATTTGTGGACATCCTGCTAATATTATAAATGTAAAAGTTTGTGTAGATGTTTGGATGTTTGTTACTCAATCACGCAATAACGGCTGAACGGATTTACATGAAACTTGCCGTACATATAGACGAACACTTGAATTGAGACATAGCTTACTTGATATCCCGGCAATGCGTTCCCGTGGGATAGTGTAATTCCCCATCTATTTTAAGTTTAAAATAGATGGCGTTGTGCGAGCGAACGATGTGTTTTAAAAATAGATGGCGCTGTGCAAGAATCGTGTAAACGGATTCTGTGGCGGTACGAAGTTCGCCGGGACAGCTAGTTTATCTATAACTGAGACGTTTCCTATTGCAGACCTCCACTACCCTCCGGATTCATCATCGCATACACACAGGAGAGAGACCGTACGCCTGTTCCTACTGTCCGATGCGGTTCACGCAGAAGAGTACGCTCAGAACACACATAAAGGGAAAACATAAGGAGGCCGGCCTGCTGCCTTGAGGGACGCGGGAGTAACCCGGAAGTGAGAAATCCGGGGTTAAGAAGCTGATTTCGGGGGTTCTCGAGTACACGTTACCCAGCGACCATTGTTGGGGAAAACGTGAAGTTCTTTTCAAGTTTGGACTGTATAAAGATGAGAAGCTGGTACTTCATGAATAAAGAGACCTAAAGATTGAATTGAATTGAGACGAAGGACGGGGCGTTATATAGAAATTTAGAGGATTATTCAATTCTGTCCATAAACATCAAGAAATGACATGGGATTGACGCGGAAGTGATAAACTCAGGATTATGAAGCTGATATGCCCCTGTATTACGCGCACCAAAACCTGAACGATTCCAATGGTCTAATTGTCAATTTCCATATTAATTGCTATCGCAAACGTAAGGGTTCCGACAGGATTATGTGTGCGTAATTAGGCCTCTGGAAAGCTCAGCCGTCGCTGTCGGTGTGGATACGGATGAAGAGGCGAAGGGCAGATTTTGTTATAGAAATTAAAAGAACGCCTCATGGAGCGTTTTTCGTGTAAATGTAGTTTAGTTTTAATTCCCAAACGGCATTGCATGAAAGTGTAACAACATCTTAAGAGAACGCGGGCGTGCGTCTCGATTATAAAATTGAGATGAGCGAAAAAAAATTGTCTAATAAGCCTTTCTACGAAAACTCTTCACAAGGCTCTTTAATAAAAAAATATGAATCAAAAATGTTTTTAATTATGTATGTCGTGGTGAGTTGCTTTCTGAATCTTATCAATGCAGTTAACCCTTAAACGGCCATAGCTAGTATAAATTTTTCATTGGTTTTGGACTTTATCTCAAGGAGGTAAGGTTCAATTTAAGGTGGGAACTGTTATCCCTATGGTCGAATAAAGGTTAAATAAAGCCATATTAGATTCTTCGAAAACTGCCCCGTTGATCCGAGACACGATTGGCTATCAAAACAGAGGACGTCAATTCGATTCTCGCTGGAGCCCGTCCGAAATTGTACCACCATCTAGCGGCACGAGTCAAGAGGATCTGAGCTACGTTGCTCTGTTCAACGCAGTGATAGGTTTTTAGGGTTCCGTAGTCCGACAAGGAACCCATATAGTTTCGCCATGTCCATCTGTCTGTCTGTCTGTCTGTGTGTCTGTCTGTCTGTCTGTCTGTCCGTCTGTCCGTCCATCCGCGGCCTAGCGCAAAGACCGGTGGTACTAGAAAGCTCTAATCTGGTGTGTGTATACATATTTATCACGCCGACATAGTTAAACAATAAAATGTTGGATTTTTTTTTTTACTATACCTCCCCTAACATGAAAAGTGGGGATGATTTTTTTCTCGTCTACCTCATCATCTGGGGCATATTTTCGTTGCATGCGGTTTTAGCAAGTGACCCTTTACTACCCAACTGAAAGACGTCAAGTTCTATTTTCTCAATTATGTGAATAGAAACTTTTGAGTTCCACTACTGAGAACACTAGGCCAAAAACGTAGTATATCTATCCTACGTTTTTAGCATTGACAGAATCGAAAGACGCTGAAATAACAATCTGTAAAAGATAATTAAGTGCGGAACCCCTGAAGTACCATGATAGGTAAATCTTAAACTGGAAAATTAACAACAAAATAAATTTGAATTTGAGATACCATTCAATTATTTTACGGTCTGATTTTAGCGTGTGAAACAATTAGTGAGCTTTTTCCTTAATAAAAAGCTTATAGGAGCTAAAACGAGAAACATAAGGATTCGTTTTGATTGCCTGGTGAGTGGTGTTATGCTGAATAGTACAAACATTATAATATGTTCATTATAATGTTTGTACTACATTCAATATTTAATTTTGACGTAAAGGTTTAGGTAGGTACATGATTTTTTAACAAGCCTTTTGGTGAACTGTTTTCGTAGTACATGTACGGAGCAAAGAGAATTTATACTGAGGATAGTTTCTTCTACTTGACAACAGATGACGCTGAGCCGGACACGGAACATTTTTTTTTACTGGCTACATTTTTATTAAGTAAATAAAATGGCCGGTAAATAAACAGGTATTCGTTTAAATTATTTGTTTTTAGTGTTATGGCGTTTTGAAGTCGGTTTTTAAAGTAGGTAAATGATTTTCTAACAAGCTTTTGGTGGACTCCCTTCGTAGCGTACGGAGGATAGTTTCTGCTACTTGACAACAGATGGCGCTGAGTAATACGCTAGACATTTTTTACTGGCTACATTTTTATCATACCTACCAACCTAAGAGCATGAAAAAAAAATCTGTCAAAATAAAATGGCCGAAGGAAAGCCATGAAGCCACCCCTCAATAAATATATTCTAGAATTGAGTTTTCGTGTTGTTTCGCAAGTAAGAAATTAAACATGAACGAAATAAACATCAACATTGAAGGTTATAACGTGAACGGCATCTGCGTTGGATGTTTAAATTATAACAGAAAAATGTTTTACGCGGACGACGTGAAAGAGTGTTTCAGGATTTTGGGAAATATCGACGTAAGTATGCGTTTCAAGCGTAATTCACGAGCATATTAAGCTTAACGTAGTATGATTTTTGTATCTGCTACGTATTCTCACAGAAATCTGACTTAATTTCTCAAGTTTCGAATTGTAAACAATGGAACAAAAAAATCCTTGGACCTTCCATATTCGATTTTTGTTTGCTTTTTTTTGCAATGCAATAACAACTGTGAGAATACTCAGCGTCTTTGTTTCAGACTTGATGAATCACACACAGCAAAGAATTATAATTATTTACCAATTACACCAACTACTACTAGGGTCGGCGAACTAAAGCACAAGACAAACACAATTTTTTGTGGCAGTGAAAAAACCTATTAGATTTCACCAATTGGCAGTGGCCCAGTTTAGTAGTGTGACAAAAAATAAATAAAATTTTTAAAAAACTATTTAGAGGCTAAAAATTCCACCCATGCCGGGACTTGAATCGGCAACCTCTGGCTCACCGTGCCAGCGCTCTCCCAACTGAGCTAATGGGCAAGTGCAAGCATCGATGAAATTTCGAGCCTCTTTACAAACTTCTCTGTATTACGTACAGGCAGCGACATCTGGCCGAAGTCACTTGCAGCCCCGAGTAACCCACTTTGCAGTTAAGTTTTTACATCGGAATAGGCTTTTAAAATTGTCCTCAGCACAGGTTAGTGCAACAAAAAGAATAAATATTATTTTAAATACTTGGGGTTGTCTATTTAAAACATCTCGCTTATGGCCCTTTAATCTTAGAACCAACCAACGTCATGTTTATGTAATTTGAGGAATCTTATTAGAGAATATGATAATATTATCATCTTCAGGTGCCAGACGGGCTGACGATACAAGTATGCTGGGAATGCCTGGCTGCCGTGCGGACTGTCCGGCAATTTCAAGCCCAAATCATGAAGTCTTATGTTATACTCATGGACTATTCCAGACAGGTAAGATAAGATATTCAGTTAGTCTCATTTATAAAAAAAGTCTCATTTATAAAAAAAGTCTCATTTATAAAAAAATAATTCTTCCATTAAAGTCTTACACACAGACTATGTTGAACTACTGCTCACAAACTCACAAATGATTTAAATTGTATTGTTTGTGTTATGGTTTTGGCAAGTTTACAAATATAAAGAAAATAATTGAGCCTAACCCTCTCTTTTTAACCAACTTCCTAAACAAGGAAGAGGTCCTCAATTCGTCCGTATATTTTTAGGGTTCCGTACCTCAAAAGGAAAAACGCAACCCTTGTGGGATCACTTTGTTGTCCGTCCGTCCCGGCTGTCTGTCTGTCTGTCTGTCTGTCAGTAACCTTTATTTCGGGAACGCGTGGAGGCATCGAGTTGAAGTTTAAACCATATACTCAAATCTACTTGATTAAATCCCTTGAAGCTGTAAAAAAATCAAACTTCTAAGTTAACATAAAAAAAGTTACGGCCGTTTATGCCGCAATAACGTATATTTCGACACTCAAGGGAATCAAAATTATAGTGTACTTTCCGTTGATCTAGAACTATGAAATTTGGCAAGTAGTATCATCGTATACTGCAAATACAGGGAAGAATCTGAAAATTATACATTTGTAATTAAGTCATAAACAAATAGTCGTTGAAGTTCGGGAAAAGCTCGGAAAAACTGCGAGACTACAAACTTGCACGAAACCCACTTGTCCGGTTTTAATTTTAAATGTATATTCAGCGACAATTCTTTACCACATTATCTGATTTCATACATTCTTTTTTTGTTACAATAGGTGGGCACAGGGTGGTCCCATATACAGTTGGTCATGACCTGTTTATGACATCCAGGAGATGTAATCGAACTGCTCTGTTTAGTATGCAATTTAAAAAATGTAGAAAAATAAAAAAAATTGGTGTTTTTTTTTTTTTGCTAAAAATATAACTCTTTTTTGTCCGACCGATCCACTTGGTACTTGTTCCAACTAGTGTATTATACTTAAGATGATTTAAGGAAAGATAAGACGACGGATACAATTGTATATTCAGCAAACAGAATGTAAATTCCTTACGTTAAAATATTTTTTTATTTCTTGATTACTAAGTAGAGTATGTTGTGTTATCCAACACAAGATTAAGAAAAAGGTTACGAACCACTGCTCTCAATGTTTCCCGATCCCCAGCACACATTCCTAGACTCGCCGGCCGACCTGTCCCGCCACGCGGCATCCCGGCTCGCGCCCGCACCTCCCATCGTGGGCTCTAACCTGGAGTGGGCCCCGGAAGAGGTGGAGGAGGCGCGGCGCGGGGAGGGGCAGGAAGAAGAGGAGATGATGATGGAAGTCAAGCGCGAGGTCGACGTCAAGATAGAATTTGATGGTAACTGCCCCGTCCTGGCTTCACGTTATCGTGTTCCGAATTGCAGCACTTGTTCATAATTTAAAATGTCGCACGAATTCTAGGGCAAGTTCCCATAGATTGCCTTAAAATTTTATATTTAAGAATGTCATGCAAAACGTAGGAAATTTTAATTTTTTTATTTTTTATAGTACTCAAAAATGCGAGAAAAAATGTTACTTTTATAATAAAACTATGGATTGCCCGCGACTTCGTTCGCGTGGTAATTTTGATGTGTATTTTTCCGGGATAAAAAATAGCCTATGTGCTAATTCAGACTATAATCTATCTCTGTGCAAAATTTCATCCGGATCCGTCCAGCCGTGTTTGCGTGAAAGAGTAACAAACATCCATCCTTATTAGTAAGGATTGATTCGAAGTGACGCACAGGCACGCACGAAGGGTTCCGTACCATTATCTATACAACATTAGACACAAAGATCGATAAGAAACGGCAAAAAATCACGTTTGTTGTATGGGAGCCCCCCTTAAATAATTATTTTATTGAGTTTAGCTATTTACTTTTGAATATTCTGTGAATATTTTAAGCGTCTACCTGTTGCCGTATTAATATCGAGCAAAAAACGGTAAAAAAAAATACGTTTGTTGTATGGAAGACCCCCTTAAATATTTATTTTACACTGTTTTTAATATTTGTTCTTATAGCGGCAACAGAAATACATGATCTGTGATAATTTCAACTGTCTAGCTAACACAGTTCATGAGATACACCCTGGTGACAGACAGACAGACGGACAGTGGAGTCTTAGTAATAACTACCCTTTGGGTACGGAACCCTAAAAAAGAAAACATTATTTTACGATATAACTCAAATATTGATAATGCTGCTTGTAACGTCATGGCAACGTCATGGTTTGAGCCCGATTTGGGTGGCGCGTTTTTGTACCACATTACTAGAATCAGTTTCCGATAGGTTTCCGAAAAATCTTAACCTTTATTTAATTTTATCTTTTAACATGACCTCTCCAATTGGATTAAAACAATTTTTTTTTTGCAAGTGATTCACAACATGATAAGTCAGAAAAACGTGTTAGCCAGGCTCACCCCGAAAATATCCCTAGACATCATGTAAGCCAATGATGTAGGCTGCTTATCCAAATTCATTTTCACACATTTCACACTCACTTTCAGCGTCGGGCCTGTTCGGAGACCAGGTCACGAAACTAGAAAGTGATAATGAGTCTAACTCACCCGACATTCAGTACGAGGGTCCGGCCGACTCGTCTGATGAGGAAGTGCAGTTGGCGCAGCTCAAGAGAAAGAAGGAGGCTGTTAAGAAGGTGAGAGAACGAGAGGTTAAGAAGGAAACAGAGGATAGTCGCGAGAGTGGATCGACCGACCGACCGACTGACTGACCGACCGAACGATCGACTGACCGACTGACTGATCGACCGATCGACTGACCGATCGACTGACCGAACGACCGCCCGACTGACCGAACGACCGACCGACTGCCCAACCAATCAATCTGCCTGTATTAGTCCACTGCTGGAAATAGACTTCCGTCAAGGCACGCCACTTCTTTCTGTCCTCATTCAACCGCTGCCAGCAATCTGTATAATCGTTCACGTCAGTATCTTATCACAGGGTATCTCAATTACGCCTCTCTCCAGGTGAAAGAGAGAAAAAACCGAAGAACAGCCCAAGAACCCGTCACAAAACCGTCGCAACAGGGTAGAAAACTCAAAAACGTGCCTTTAGACTCTGTCGAACTCGTCACTCTGAGCGAAGCAGACATGCGAGCGGTGAGAACAGACGACTTGCGCAGCGCGGAGTTTGTCAATCTGAAGTACAAATGCAGTGACTGCATTATGGGGTTCGGCTCGAAGAATCTCATGAAGCTGCACTTGAATGGGAAACATCGACCAGTGAGTATTATTGTAGACAAGCGGTGGGTTTTTTTGACGCGAAACGTCGTCCAGTTCGGTAGTGGGGTCGCTAAAACCGCATACAACGAAAACATGCCACCTCGGCGAGGGCTGTAACTCTGTGACTACGTGTCGCGTGCAATTCGTTTATTTTCAATTTGGTGCGTGTATTATGGAACTGGTCGTCTTTCACAGAAAGTGCCCAACAGCCATCAATGCGACGTGTGCCTATCACACTTCATAACAAAGGACAACCTCTCCAACCACCGCTCGCAGCACGCCAGCGCTTACGTCTGCAAGCGCTGCGGACTTCGTACTACGCTGAAGAGAGTGATACTGGGACACTTGAAGCGGTGTTCCGACAGCGCTGAGGGCGCGGAGAGTGTTGGCGGCGCTTGCGACAAGTGCGGGCTGACGTTCAAGTAAGTCGCAGTTCGAGACGACATTTGTAGTAAGTCGCAGTTCGAGACGCCATTTGTAGTAAGTCTAAGTGCGAGACGAAATTTGTAGTTAGGTTAGTTACGATACCTTGTAGAATTTAGGATAATATGCTAAAACTCTTAGATAGAAACTAGTACAAACCTTTTGACTAGTAGTGCAAGCGCTGCGGGTTTCGTACTACGCTGAAGAGAGTCATAATGGGACACTTGAAGCGGTGTTCCGACAGCGCTGAGGGCGCGGAGAGTGTTGGCGGCGCTTGCGACAAGTGCGGGCTGACGTTTGAGACGACATGTGTAGTAAGTTGCAGTTCGAGACGACATTTGTAGTAAGTTGCAGTTCGAGACGACATTTGTAGTAAGTTGCAGTTCGAGACGACGTTTGTAGTAAGTTTAAGTTCGAGACGAAATTTGTAGTTAGGTTAGTTACGATACCTTGTAGAATTTAGGATAATGTGCTAAAACTCTTAGATAGAAACTAGTACAAACCTTTTGACTAGTACCTAGTGCAAGCGCTGCGGGTTTCGTACTACGCTGAAGAGAGTCATATTGGGACACTTGAAGCGGTGTTCCGACGGCTCTAAGAGTGTGGAGAGTGTTGGCGGCGCTTTCCGTGTGGCGCCGGATTAAGAATAGCGTCACTCCATTTCCTTCTGTGGACGTCGTAGAAGGCGACTAAGGAAATCAATTACCAGGAGGCGGGCAGCAGCGTCTTCCTGAGATTCCCACCGCACACTGCGATCGCCAACCCGCCTGCCAAGCGTGGCCATTATGGCAAAACCCCTCATGGTTACGAACACCACGAAGGAGGCCTATGTCCTGCAGTGGGCGTCAAATGGCTGATGATAATAATGTACCTGAAAAATTACTATAATTTCTTTTTAAGTGTATAATTCATAAAGGAATCCACCAAAATTCTATGAATAAAGCAGTTATTTTGAAAGTCCCCGTACGCATAGCTTTTAGATCGGACGTCAGCCTTTTAAACCCTATATTTAGAACGGTATGTTTGTTCCAGAACGAAATCCAGGCTGTCCTACCACAGAGCGGTGTGCCGACAGGAAAAGCCACAGTGCGACTGCTGTGGCAAAGTGTTTGCTAACAAACTCACACTGAAACATCATCTCAAGTAAGTTTCACACGGCCTCTCTTGCCAACAAAGTAGATTTACTGTTCACGAGGCCTGTGCTTTTCTGTGATTAAAAAAAAAGCTTAACATAAACTTCCCGTGAAGGAAAACAGCGCGAGGTAACCTGAGTGCCGGAATTGTTTACGTTCTTCAGCGCTTGAAATGGTCAATCCGCGGCGGGCACGCGTGGTTATTAAGCCCGTAGTCGCTCTCTGAGAGAAGGCCTGCGCCCTCCAGTGGGACATATATAGACTAGATAAAAAACAAACTCACGCCTGTGTCCCGGAGGGGTAGGTAGAGACCAGATTTTGCCTCTTGCCACGATCCAGACAGATCTCTTTCGCTTCGTCAATATTCATTAGTTGCATGCACGCACGCCGGCTTACGCAGTTTTTCTTTTGTTAGGGTTCCGTACCCGAAGGGTGCCAAACGGGACCCTATTACTAAGACTTCACTGTCCGTCTGTCTGTCTGTCACCAGGCTGTATCTCATGAACCGTGAAATTTCACAGATGATGTATTTGTCGCCGCCTGTTGCCGCTATAACAACAAATCCTAAAAACATTATAAAATAAATATTTAAGCGGGGCTCCCATACAACAAACTTAATTTTTTGCCGTTTTTTGCTCGATATTAATAACGGCAACAGGTAGACGCTTGAAATATTCACAGAATATTTAGTTCTATATTCGCTTCAAAAATATACAATTAAATTAAAATATAATAAATATTTAAGGGGGGCACCCATACAACAAACATGTTTTTTTGCCGTTTTTCCGATCTTTGTGTCTAATGTGGTATTGATAATGGCGCGGAACCCTTCGTGCGCGAGTCCGACTCGCACTTGGCCTTTTTTGTACTTTAGGCTCCATCATGATTCGAATGAAACGTCTCGACTGTCTCATAGGTCTGGCGGTTAACACGCTTTACTACCAAAACAGAGGTCGTGGGTTCGATCCCACTAGAAGCTGTACTTGATCTGTACAAATGGCCTCAGTCTGGGTGTGTTTTCATGTTTGTGATGTACTTGCTTGGTTACCATAGCAACTGGTTACCATAGCGTTCCTGAGAACGGGACATGTCATTATGTTGTTTGTATGAAAGTTGTTTATTAGATTAGATTAATACTCCTAATTTTCGACGTGTGATTTAAATGTATAAAATAACATAAAACCGTTTTTTTGCCACGCCTAATCGGTAAAATTGCGTTGAAACATATTGTATTATAATAACATCACATGTAATTTTTTTCAATAAATATATTGATTGATTGATTGATTGCACACCATAAATTATATGGGCGCGTTCAGTGCATGGATGGGTCGCCGTCTATGCCTAACGCTAGTGGCATTTTCCCGAGCGGTTCCGTGCTTCGCAAGGCACGTTAAGCTGTTGGTGCCGGCTGCCGTCGATAGATGGCAGTCGTTAAGCCAAGTCAGAGGCCTTAGGGCGGCTTGACAACTTCTGACAGTAGACGAGCCACTAGCCTACAAGCCTCCACCAATCCGGACTTGGCCCCCGTGGTCGAGTATGGCCTATAACTTCCTCAGAGAAGAGACCCGTGCCCCTCGGTGGGGACATAATGGGTTGAGGATGATGATGAAAAATCTTAAATATAAGTTACATAGTGTACAACTTATAGCAATCTTGAATTCAATTGAAAGCAATCTCTTCCAGACAGGCTAGGTAGGTGTAAATTGAAATAATTAAATTGAATAAATTGTATAAGAATATGATAAGATGACTCACATTGGCAAAAAAAACTTAAACTTAGTTATAAAATACGTAATAAATATATATTAAAAATAAATACCTATAGATAAATATATACATACATACCTTAGAGTACAGTAGGTTCTACGTATCTGTTTTCGTTTATTTATTATTTTTCACGTGAAAATTTCTTCCAGAGCCACGTTGGGCGGTAAAGCTGACTCACAAAGCAAGGAGCCCAAAGAAAAGGTGAACATCCAGTGCAAAGGCTGCGACAAAGTATTCCTTTCGAGAAAGAGCTACCGGGCGCATGTGTGAGTTTTTCGAAAGATACAATACAATATCATCATCATCAGCCATTTGACCCCCACTGCAGGACATAAGCTTCTTTCATGGTTTTCTAACCATGAAGGGTTTTGCCATAATCGCCACGCTTGGCAGGCGGGTTGGCGATCGCAGTATGCGGTTGGAATCTCACGAAGACGCTGCTGCCCGTCTTCTGGTAATTGATTTCCTTAGTCGCCTTCTACGACATCCACGGAAGGAAATGGAGTGACGCTATTCTTAATCCGGCGCCACGCGGAAACAATACATATATACATGCATAAACTCACGCCTGTATCCCAGTGGGGTAGGCAGATCCCAGGGAATGCCACTTGCCACGAAAGATACAATATATTGAAAGAAAAATTAAAACCGTGTAACTTATTAAATTAAATATTTCACAACTTTTTGTGAATATCACTACGACTCCGCCAAATTGTGTTTTCCGAAAGTAAATGCACGAGTTCCGTGTGGCGCCGGATTAAGAATAGCGTCACTCCATTTCCTTCTGTGGATGTCGTAGAAGGCGACTAAGGAAATCAACAACCAGGAGACGGGCAGCAGCGTCTTCCTGAGAATCCAACCGCATACTGCGATCGCCAACTCAAATCAATTCAATTCAAATATTTTTATTCATTGTAAAAACAGAATGTTTACTTAATGAACGTCAAAGTTGTTAGTTTCACAATTAATGGATTATGTGGAGAAGAAGCTAACAAAGAAACTCCACATTTATTCTTTTCAAAACACGTTTTAACTAAATATTAGTCATGAATATGTTGAACACTAGTCACAATCGTCCTTTAAATAATATTAATCTACTGTTTAATGCCAAACATCTTTGTCTTCTAAATAATCCTTGATGTTATAGTAAGCCTTTTTGCACAAAATGTGCTTAACACATTTTTTAAATCGCGTTGGAGGTAACTCTAATATATCTTGAGGAATTTTGTTGTAGAACCCGCCTGCCAAGCGTGGCGATTACCGCAAAACCCCTCATGGTTATGAAAACCACGAAGGAGGCCCATGTCCTGCAGTGGGCGTCAAATGGCTGATGATGAAATGCACGAGTCACTATAAAGAACACCCAAATCGTTTCAAGTGTGCCTTTGAAATTTGAAGAGTTCCCTCCATTTATCAAGGATCAGATCCTGACTTGGTTACTGTGGGACCACCTGTGAAGGCTACCCTTTTAAACAAAAAAAGAATTTTCCAAGTCGGTCCTCCTTTTTTTTGAAGTCGGTTAAAAATACAATTCCTCTAAAACACAGAGATAGTTTAATAGTCTGTGCTTACGTCTTTCGTTTCATCACATACTATTTGAACAGCATCGGAGTTTTTTATTTTTATGGAACAGTGTTTTTAAAAAGGCCTGCGCAGACGAGGTACTCTCCCCGGGTACTTTTTTGTCCATCGATATAGATCTCATATAAATTGTGTCGAATAACGCACACAAAGGACTAAAAGTTACCCCGCACAAAAAATCTTCCAAATTACCGAGGACACCGAGAGACTGAACTGGACAAAAGTACGGGGGAGTCCCCGAAGAAAATAGAACTAACGTAACTAGGAGCAACAACGCACACAACGTTCTTTACTCTGCATTAAGTCCTGCGCAGATGATTTGTCCTGTAAAAAATATCCACCGAGTACTTGTCATGGACTCAACGCATACGGTGTGCGGTCATTTGTTGCCCGGATATGTACGTCGTTATCGAGCGCTTAATGCGGACAAAGTTCGTTGTGTGCGTTGTTGCGCCTAGTTACGTTAGTTCTATTCTCTTCGGGGACTCCCCCGTACCTTTGTCCAGTTCAGTCTCTCGATGTCCTCGGCAATTTGGGAGACTTTTTGTGCGGGATACTTTTAGTCCTTTGTGTGCGTTATTCGATACAATTTATAAGAGATCTATATCGATGGACAAAAAAGTACCCGGGGGACAGTACCTCGCCTGCGCAGTTCTTTAAGCGGTCGATAGTGACGTACGTATCCGGGCAACAAATGACCGCACACCGTATGCGTTGAGTCCGTGACAAGTACTCGGTGGATATTTTTTACACAATTCAGGGATTTTTGTCCCACGGGGACTACAGTCCATCGTCTGCGCAGGCCTTAAATAAGACCGATAAATAAGAGCGAACTTTTTGTTCACCAAATCCCCATTGGTGTATCGTAGTACTTCTCTCTTCGAGCGTAGAACTTTCGTAAGCATTAACTGAGCTCCAGATTCGCGGTGTGAGACGACGTGATGTCTTATCGCAGATACCCGTGAAACTCATCATTTCAACAAGCAAACAAGCTACGTGATAGTTAAAAACAAAGCGCCTGGGCTAGCGGTAAAAAATGACCCCACGTTAAATTGTGGGAAGGTGGGCGGGGCTTGTCAATTGTGTTACCAATCGGAGAGAGTTCGGTATTACCCGGCAAAATATCTATGCACCTGCCATCGTTGAAAGAGTCCGACCAGGTTTCGCTCTGATTCGCAGAGCTTAATCATAGTGAGTCTACTCACGATAGGAGTAATTAATGAAGCGTTAATAAGAGCGAAACCTGTCGGACTCTTCCGACTAAAAAGGAACTGAATCCGGAATTAAGTTAATAAAGTTTTCTTTCCGCGTCTCTCTCTTCCTTAACGATTAATCCGATACGTGAAACCTTTTCTCTTCTGACGTTTTCTTTCAATAGAGAATATTGTTATATTTCAGCGTGATCCACGACGGTCTCCAATACCCGTGCCCCATCTGTGGAAAACTGTTCCAATGGAAGCGGAATCTCGCGAGACACCTCCGGAACCACGCCGACAGGTTAGCGCTGAGAAACGACGTGATTTTTTATCCCATATACCCGTGAAACTCAATTATTTATCCCAGATACCCGTGAAACTCAATATTTCTCCCAGATACCGGTGAAACTCAATATTTCTCCCAGATACCGGTGAAACTCAATATTTCTCCCAGATACCCGTGAAACTCAATATTTCTCCCAGAAAAGAATAAATGTGGAGTTTCTTTGTTAGCTTCTTCTCCACATAATCCATTAATTGTGAAACTAACAACTTTGACGTTCATTAAGTAAACATTCTGTTTTTACAATGAATAAAAATATTTGAATTGATACCGGTGAAACTCAATATTTCACCAAGCAAACAAGCTACTTAATAGATTATAGTCAGTACACATACGTACATACACAAACTCACGCCTGTATCCCAGAGGGGTAGGCAGAGACCAGGGACTGCCATTTGCCACGATTCTGACAGATCACTTTCGCTTCCTCAGCATTCATTAGTCCTCGCATGCACGCACGCCGGTTTCGGGTAGTTTTTATCTTGCCCTTCGCTAATACGTCCGCTATTATAATCAGTGATGGTTGAAAGCCTACATGTCTAACTAGCGCTAACAAACGACCCCACGTTCAATTGTTGGAAGGTGGGCTTGCTTGTCATTGAGTACCAATCGGAGCGAGTTCAGTATTACCCGGCAAAATATCTATGCACCTGCCATCGTCAGGCCGCCATCGGACTAAAACTTTCGTAAGCGTCCTGGTCAGACTCGTCCGACAAAACACCAGGTAAGTTTATCCGGTATTAAGTTAATAATACGTCAATAGTTTCACGTTTTCGTAATCAACGAATCATCAGTTACCTAACTGTCGCCCAGTCAACGTTAACGCTCTTCACGCTCTCGCACAGAATCAAAATCAATCAAAATCAAATTTTTTTATTCAAAGTAGCACAGAAACTGCGACTTAATGAACGTTACAAGTTAAACTAGGTGTCCATTTCAAAATCTAGATCATTTTGGAGAAAAAATGGACAAAAAAACTCCAAACTTAGTCTTTTCAAGTCCTTAATTTACAGGATTTATATAAATGTTCTAAAACTCATGCATTGAACTGGCTTTAATTCCAGACATCATTGTCATCTAAATAATCTTTAATGTTATAGTAGCTTTTTTGGCACAAAGTGCGCTTCACACATTTTTATATTTTATTGATACAGAATGAACCAATCGCAGAGTGATTTACTCTGCAGCACATCTTGCGCTCATTTCGTTGGTGAAGACTAATCCAGACACTGGGGCCGTTTTTGAGTGTTAATTTCGTAGGAAGAAATACTTGTGTAGTTTTTTTTATATTCTTTTTATTGCACTAACCCTTGCTGAGGACAATTTTTAAAAACCTATTTTAGAGGCTAAAAATTCCACCCATGCCGGGTCTTGAACCCGCGAACTCTGGCTAACCGTGCCAGCGCTCTCCCAACTGAGCTAATGGGCAAGTTGCCCACTTCACTTGCAGCCAGAGGTCGCGGGTTCAAGTCCCGGCATGGGTGGAACTTTTAGCCTCTAAAGCTACCGAAGGTCGTTGCTACACTCGACGACATTTATAGGCGTTTAAACGCGAATCAAGAGCATCTGGTTCAAGGCTCTGGTCTCCAAATAATTTTAAAAGTGACAAATGAAAAAGGAACGCTGTTATGAGTTGACTATTTTATTTAAGGAAAAGAAACAGTAATATCCTTAATAATAATAATAAAGAATTGATTGATTGACAATGATAACTAAACACAGTTACTTAATTATTTAAAGTTTTACGTAATTTTACCACCAGCACCGTTAACCACAGATTAAATTAAGATAAGATAAGAATAGTATAGTAGTAGTTATAGTTATAATAGTAGTTATAGTAGCAATACCACTCGCTAACTGTGAAGGAAAACATCGTGAGGAAACCTGGGTGTCTGAGCTATTCACATACCTCAGCGCTTGAAATCGCCAATCCGCGGTGGGCACGCGTGGTGTTTAAGGCCGTACTCCCTCTCTCTGAGAGAAGGCCTGTGCCCTACAGTGGGACGTATATAGGCTGCTTATGATTATGATGAAGATAAGAATATTCTTTATTGTATCAGGAAAAACACAAACATGAAATATTTACAAAAACACAGTACAATTAGCGGCCTTATTGCTTATGGCAATTACAATAAAGTTCTACCAGAGGACAAAAGAAAAGACATACCTACATTCAGGAAAACAATAATAATTGAACTATTTAATAAATTAGAGTGATAGATACAGATCGTGAACCCTGCTTTTAAAGATAGCTGGGGAAGAAGAGCGCCTTATTGAAACCGGCAGATCGTTCCACAGCCGGGCGGCCGTGACAGCAAATGAGTTGCTTAAGTAGCTCGTCGAATGACTTGGAATCTTTAGCATCAGATTCTGGTCAGACCGAAGGGCCCGACTGTGGGAGTCACTGAGGTAGTTAAAGCGCTCTTTAAGATATAGAGGGGTGGCTGGATTGAACAGTACTGAGTAGAGCAGAGAGATGATGTGGGCATTCCTGCGGAAACGGATGGGGAGCCACTTGAGCTTAGTGCGATACTCGGAGACATGGTCATATTTGCGTAAGCCAAATATGAACGTTATAGAAAAGTTTTGGAGGCGCTCAAGTTTGTTTAGTTGCCCTTCAGTCAAGTCGAGATAGCTGGCATCAGCGTAGTCGAGGATAGGGAGCAACAGGGATTGCGCAAGTGCAAATTAAATACGAAAACAAAACAAGTTAATATCAATATTATATTATTGTGCCTTTAAGACATTGCGTTAAAACCGTGCATGCTTCGAGTTCGGCTGACATTAGGGTTTGGTTGTTATAGTCCTCAGGTGGAGTTCACTTTTCGGGACACCCTGTACAATTGTTCGTGTCTACAGGGAGGCGGGGGCGAGACACGAGTGTCGCGAGTGCGGGAAGCGCTTCTCAAGCCGCGATTGCTACAATAACCACATGAGATTTAGCAAGCAACACGTCTCCGAGGATATGTTCGTGTGAGTTGTGAATAATAGTTTCTTTTAGGGTTCTGTTTAGTAGTAGTATGAATTAGTTTAAAGCAATACTAATAGATGTCGCTTATAGCATTGTAAATTGCGGTATGAAAGTTCAGCATTATGGATATATATATTAGAATGTTAAAAGAAATAAAGCACTCGATTCTGGAAGCAAATGTTCGTTTATATGTAGTTAGTTCAGTTAATAGTAGTTAGGGTGGCCTGAAACAGGTTCCTTACATCAAAAGGAAAAATTGAACCCTTATAGGATCACTTTGTTGTCCGTCCGTGTGTCTGTCAAGACCCTTTATCTCTGGAAGGTGTGGAGGTATAGAATTGAAATGGGTTTTCCACCATAAAACGATATTAGAATACTTGTTATCAAACGAGGCGTCGTATTCAAAGAATCTTTCTTATATGACAGTTGCATGAACTACTATTATGCGGCGAAGCCGAGTATTAGTCACACGACTATTCTTATATCGTTTCATGTGCAGTTGCATATACTACTTTATCTTAACTCATTTATAAATGAAAGTAATTTAAAGAAGAAAGGCATTTTTTTATTTTTTTAGCTGCACAGAAAAAATTGTAAACCAATAATGTCGGCAAAACAAATCCGAACTGCGCAGGTCCGCTTTCTTTTTTTATTTGTTCTATTTGGGATAGGCAAAGGAGTCACACCTACATACAGCCATGGGCTCAGTGTGGGTGAATCGGGCCAAAAATTCACAGAAAAGTTTACTACAAGGAGAATTTTAACCGGAAGTGTATCAGCAAGGAGAATTTTACCCGGAAGTGTATCATAATAACAAAAAAGTTATTTCTTAATACAGTTGCTTAAAAAGTGGCGTATTGCAGGGACGTATAGCGTTCGGCATGTGGGGTATACTCGAGCTTTTTCTTTACCTTTTCCGAACTCGTGCGTTCTCTTTCCCAACTGTCAAAATAATGTCTATTAAAAAGAAAAAACCAACCACGAAGATTTTACTAAAAAAAATTCATAGAAGTTTTTATGATTCATGCAAATATTTCTAAAAAGAAGCTACTAATTTGTTTCAATATCAGATTTCATGATTTGGTTCAATGAGTTAGGTTAGGTTTCATTTCATATCGTCTCATTAAATTTAATTTTTATTTCATATCAATAAAAAAATCTACTGAAGACTTGGCTGTATGGGCATAGTTCCCTTCGCCTACCCAGAATGGGCGAAGAAAAAAAAATCTCTGCTTATATTCTTTTACGGTTAGCGCCATTTTCCAAAAATTTTGTTTATGTTTTAATTTTTGTTTAAATTATGTGTAAATTTTCTTTAAAAACTTGCTAAAAAATAGTTGTTCAGTACACGTGCGGAACCGTCATTGCAACTTGTTCCGACTGTCAACCATCACCTTCGGCTGCGTCTCGGCTCGGGTAGACATTCGTCGGAACTCTTTGCAATGACAGGCTTTCCGCACTCGTAATGAAATATACTATTACGACACACGTTGGCAGAATTTCTCATACAAAATTTGTATCTTATTTAATTTTTACAGTTGTCTGTAAAATAACACTATGTATAAGATCGTAATTCGAATCTTACGACGTGCTTGTAGATAAAAAATGAAATATTATAGCTGCATTGCATTATTTTTTAGTGTACATGATATTTCTCACATGCCCCGCTATTTAAATTCATCCATGACGTTTAATTTACTTTCAACACAGTTGCTCGTAAAATGACCCTTGTTACACCGTTTTTAGTTTCATAATTCAGCATATTACCATGTACTGTGAAAACACTACCGTAAAAGTGCTGCAATATAAACTTTTTTTTAAATTTCAGCAAAAGTTTGTCTAAGAACATTGAATATTTTTATGAATATTAAAATATTTTAGGGTTAAGATAACAAATAAACATTTCATTTCATCAAATTGTATATTCCTAAACACAAATTAACTTAACTATCGTATTTAGAAATATTACTTTATACTTTATTTTATTTTTAGGCTTCCGTAACCGTAGGGTGCCAAACGGGACCCTATTACTAAGACTCCACTGTATTTAAGTGGGGCTCCCATACAACTAATGTGATTTTTTGGCTGTATTTTGCTCGATATTAATAACGGCAACAGGCAGACGCTTGAAATATTCACATAATATTAATTTTAGAAATAAATAATGAAATTCAAAGAAACACAGTCCGAATCGCTCGTAGCCCCGGCTGCCTGAGTGATCTTAAACGATCACGAAGGTTAAGCAACACAGGACGCGTTCAGTGCATGGATGGGTCGCCGTCTATGCCTAACGCTAGTGGCATTTTTCCGAGCGGTTCGGTGCTTCGCAAGGCACGTTAAGCTGTTGGTGCCGGCTGCCGTCGATAGATGGCAGTCGTTAAGCCAAGTCAGAGGCCTTAGGGCGGCTTGACAACTTCTGACAGTAGACGAGCCACTAGTCTACAAGCCTCCACCAATCCGGACTTGGCCCCCGTGGTGGAGTATGGCCTATACCTTCCTCAGGGAAGAGACCCGTGCCCCTCGGTGGGGACATAATGGGTTGATGATGAAATATTTAAGGGGGCTCCAATACAACAAACGTATTTTTTTTGCCGTTTTTTGCTCGATATTAATAACGGCAACAGGTAGACGCTCGAAATTTTCAAATTTAGTATAGATAATGGTACGAAACCCTTAGTGCGCGAGTCTGACTCGCACTTGGCCGGTTTTTGTTATTTGCTTATTTGTTTGCAGCCACGGGTGTGAATATTGCGGCAAGAAATTCGCGACCAAGTGGTGTCTGGTGGACCACGTCGACTGGGAACATCTCAAGAACATCAAATACCAGTGCTCAGTGTGCTTAAAGGTAATCCTACTGATATTGTAAAATATCTGTGTCCAACTGAGTACTACATCATCATCATCATCATCAACCCATTATGTCCCCACCAAGGGGCACGGGTCTCTTCCCTGAGGAAGGTATAGGCCATACTCCACCACGGGGGCCAAGTCAACTTCAACAAGGGCGGCTTGACAACTTCTGACAGTAGACGAGCCACTAGTCTACAAGCCTCCACCAATCCGGAGTACTACATAACTTTAACTAATTCTAACAAGCCCCGCTCTTGCAGGTTTTCAAGCAGATTAAATAATAAAATCAAATCAAAGTATTTTTATTAAAATAACATAGAAACTGTGCCTTAGGCCGACTTGCACCACGTCTTAAATGTCACTTAAGTCGCCATTTAAATCGACTTTTGTTTGAAGAATTTTAGTTAAATGCCACATTTGAGAAAGTGGTGCAGGTCGCCCTTAATACCATTAAACTAGGTGACCATTTCAAAATCTAGATCGTTATGGAGAAAAAATGGACAAAGAAAATCATGAAACTTAAACTAAAAATAGCATCACAGAAAAAGGAGGATAATCCGTTCACATTAACGTTTGCGCACTCCACAGTATTAGTCTTGCTTCAATTCAATAACTACGATAAAAAGTAATATCACACTTTTAGGCCCCTCGCCCACGGCGACTTTTTGTAGTGATGCTGTCGCTCGTTTCGTAAACGCGCAACAGCATCGCTACGAACGCGCTTTAGTCGCATTTTCAACGCGCTGCAGAAGCGATGCCAACGCGCTACTAACGCGCCACAGCATCGCGACTGTATCGAAGCAAACGCGCGAGCGTATCGGAAGACATCGGGAGGAGAACGAAAGAAGCGTGGCGCATGAGTAGTGCAACACAGAGAGATCGAGAGTGCTGTTGTCCATCGGTTCAACGGAGTCCATCTTGCAACTGTAGCGATCGCAGGCATTTTGGTTCCGTTACTGAATCGCATTTGCATCGCGACAGAAGCGCGACGGTATCGCGTTTGCATCGCGACTGAATCGTGTTTACGGTGGGCGAGGGCACACAGCTAGCGCCCGCATCGCTACTGTATCGATGCGAACGCGCGACAGCATCGCTACAAAAAGTCGCCGTGGGCGAGGGCCCGTAGTGTCTTGGGTAGCTACTAAGAGCAGAGTAATGATACGCGTCTAGTCCATACAAGCGTTTAATCCAACTAAACGTTAGTGTGCGTGCGCTACACCTCATTAGCTAGACGTACATACAGGGTACACACACAAGCACACTCCAACATTAAAATACATCTCATTATACAAAACAAAAACAAACATGTCATAAAGTTTCATTAAAAAAAATACAAATTGTAGGTATTCATGTCATGCCTTGTTTCTCCTAGTTATCGACTATGCGGGTGTGTGCCACCCTGACCTCACTGAGGTACTGTCGACAAGTTAGACCTTCTTAATGTATGCATCCGCTGTATATTCGGCCGTCGTAAATTGAATGAATCATTCATTCAGAATGTATTTATTTATTGCTAATAATTCCGTGTGGCGCCGGATATTC
Source organism: Yponomeuta malinellus (assembly GCA_947308005.1). Lineage (NCBI taxonomy): Eukaryota > Metazoa > Arthropoda > Insecta > Lepidoptera > Yponomeutidae > Yponomeuta > Yponomeuta malinellus. Next base: position 3,225,492 of record OX371023.1, read on the forward strand.
CGTGTGGCGCCGGATTAAGAATAGCGTCACTCCATTTCCTAAGGCGACTAAGGAAATCAATTACCAGGAGACGGGCAGCAGCGTCTTCCTGAGATTCCAACTGCATACTGCGATCGTCAACCCGCCTGCCAAGCGTGGCGATTATGGCAAACCTTCATGGTTAGAAAACCACGAGGGAGGCCTATGTCCTGCAGTGGGCGTCAAATGGCTGAATATGAATAATATGCCAAGTTACAATTGTATGTAATGACCTAAGTATTTCAATTATGGGGTCATAGTTGATAAAATTGTCACAAACCTATTTAGAGGCTAAAAAAATTTTTAAATAAAAAATAAAAACCGACTTCGAAACCCTACAGCACTAAAAAGTTAGAAATAATTAAAGTTAGAAGTATAATTTGTAGACGGTGCCCAGTTTCATGACCAGCACATATATTTTGGTCACCGACTCCAAATTATACTTCTACAATACCTACATGTATAAGTACATACTTCTAATTATTTAAATTATTTCTAACTTTTTAGTGCTGTAGGGTTGCGAAGTCGGTTTTTATTTAAAAAAAATATTTTTCAAGTTTTAGTGGGGGAGCGGGAGAAAAATAAAATAAGACCCTTATAACCATAATTTACCCTAATTCGTTGCTTTAAAATTTGACGTTCTCAATTTCTATCTCCGAAAGTCTTTACCAAAACATCACCAAATTACTTACCTTGGGACTACTTTTACGCTATTTGAGCCGATAAATAGATTTTTAAAATTGTCCTCAGCACGGGTTAGTGCAACAAAAAGAATATAATCATGTAGGTACAGCGATATCATTCCGATGTAAAAACGTAACTGCAAAGTGGGTTGCTCGGAGCTGCAAGTGATGTAAATTGCTTCGGCCAGATGTCGCTGCCTGTAGAAAAGTTTGTAAAGAGGCTCGAAATTTCACTGATGCCTTCACTTGCCCATTAGCTAAGTTGGGAGAGCGCTGGCACGGTTAGCCATAGGTCGCGGGTTCAAGTCCCAGCATGGGTGGAATTTTTAGCCTCTAAATAGGTTTTTAAAATTGTCCTCAGCATGGGTTAGTGCAAAAAAAAAGAATATAAAGATGAGAATTTGTAATACAGGTGTCTGTCATACCGGACCGTATTTCTCAATACCGCTCCCAGCTTGGCTGGCTAAACCTCCGTCACCGCAGGAATGCTCATATATTGACGCTTCTCTATGGCGTCCTACACGACTCCTCCTCCCCTCATTATCTGCGTGAACGTTTCGCCCCCCGTGGCACGGACGGTCGCCCTAAGCGTCCGTGCAAAGACCTTCTTCTCGACATCCCCGTTCCTCATTTCATAAGCAGCCTGTATACGTCCCACTGTAGGGCACGGGCCTTCTCTCAGAGAAGACGCGTGCCCACCGCGGATTGGCGATTTCAAGCGCTGAGGTATGTGAATAGCTCCGACACTCAGGTTTCCTCACGATGTTTTCCTTCATCGTTCCTTTCCGCTACGACATCCCCGTGCTAAGTGAAATTAAGGATGCTCTTACGTGGAGCATGCTGTCTAGTTCGCACGATTGATTTTTTTTTGTATTGTAATAATATTAGTAGCACGGCCGGACTTTGCGATCTGCTCATAATCGATTGCTGAAGACACCGAGTCATTCGACAAGGTTCTTCAGCAATTCCTTTACTATCACAGCTGTCCGCCTGTGGAATGATCTGCCTTTAGCCATAAGATTTTCACCATCCCTAACAATATTTAAAAACAGGGTTCAAAAATATTACTTTGCCTTAGTTTAAGTTTGTTTTTTTTATTTATTTATTTATTTTGTCTTTTTGGTGAAATCTATTCCTAGTAGTATGTAGGTATATTTTTTCGTTCATCTCCTCCCTTCATATGATAATTTTTATTTATGTATGTTTATTCTATATTTATCTTATATTTATGTACCGTTTATGTATGTGTATTAAATATATAAATATCTTTCTTAGTATTGTTTAGTTGCACCGACTACCCGTCATTTAGCTTCTCTTTTTTTTTCCGTCAATGGTTGTCTGGAAGAAATTACTTTTAGTAATAAGGCCGCCAATTGTACTGTAATATATTATTGTTAAATACTCATATGTAATTCCTAGTGTACATACAATAAAGAATATTCTATCTATCTATCTATTAGTAAACTTTTGATAAATGTGGTCTGAGGGTTTGATGGATAATTAAATTGCATTAAATTAATTCAAATCAGATTTTTCTTATCCCGTACTAAGTTTTTCATTGAGAAAATTTGATTGCAAAATTGGTAATTTTAGAAACAACTTTTCTTTATTAAAAACTACGTATCGGAAAACAAAAATATATTTAAAATGTCCGTAATTTAATTATGTATCATACCCTCAGACCACATTTATCAAAAGTTTACTCTTTTTTTTTTTTTTAAATACATCTTTTCACAGACGCGGGATCCGTGCCATTTTTTATAACAATACATAATTAAAAATGTTAAATTGTGCGAGCGAGACAATATACTCCACGTAAGAACAGGCAAATGGGTGAGTGCAGGCAACGGCGAAATTTCGAGCCTCTTTACAAACTTCTCTGTATTACGTACTGGCAGCGACATTTGGCCGAAGCAATATAAATCACTTGCAGCCAGAGGTCGCGGGTTCAAGCCCCGGCACGGGTGAATTGAATGTTTAGCCTCTAAATAGGTTTTTAAAAATGTCAACGTGTTAGTGACATCGGTCGTCAAAATTCTTTTAATAGGATTTATATTTCTGTAATTTCCAAAATGCCTGCTATTCCCCCAACTGTTCGCTCGCGCAGCGCAATACTGACTTCTTCTCTTTATGATTTCCTTCCACCAGACTTTCCTCTCCCAACAAACTTCCGTTCGGTGTTACCCCTTGTACTTTCTCCTTTTATTAAAGTTTTATGTGATTTTATCAAATCAAATGTAACAATATACAATTATAGATGTAAAGTCGTTGTAGAATATTTATGTACTCATATATTTATTTTTCAACACACCTGCTCGTAAAGTAGGTCTTATTACAGCGTATTTACACTGATAATGCAGAATATTACCCATGCCGTGCCTTTTACATTACATTATCGCACTAGTGCCTTTTCATTACATATCTTTTTAAATATTAGCAAGAAGTATTAATGTTTCGAAAACAGCTAAGTAGTTATTTGCGTAAATATAAAATTCAATTCAAAATGTGATAAATAATTAAAGAATTTCATGAAACTGCTTGTTAGCTTGTTGGTATTTATATTTTGACGGTGTATTTTTACCTATAAATACCCAATTTCAAAATTTATAAATATGTGGCTGATTAGCTACTTTGCCGGTGCCCTTATCTCAGACTTGCGCGCGCATGCAGCGCTGAGCGCGTGAAAAAATAAAATTACGGCCGCCATCTTTTAAATGGGTTTCTGTTTGTTAAGTTTAAATAAATGTGAACTTTTATTTACTTTTCCTCGCAAGTCGAAACGAAAAACGAAAAACGTCGTATGAAACACGTGAGCATTGGTCATTACACTTCTCGTCTCCATTAAGCCTTCGCCTTCGGCTCAGGCTTAAAAACCGACTCGAGTGTAATGATCAACATACCACACTTGTATCATAATGTACTATTATTAGGGTATTTACAATTTGAGTTCCTCAACTACCTACACTGTGCGAGACGACAGTGAAAAAAAAAATAACTTGCCATCTCCACAAACCTGACATTGGCAGAATCCTGGGGAAGCCATAAAAAAAAACTCTAATTTCCAAAATGCCCGCTATTCCCCCAACTGTTCTGCGCCAATCCTCAGTCCCTGCGCTCGGAGAAGCCGGCCTTAGCAAATTGTGTATGCTTTACTTTCATTATGTGTGATATGCAACAGGGCGTTCAGATCTAATCTAATCCAATCGTCTCTCCAGGCGTTCAAAACGGCCAAGATAATGGTCGCACACGTGAACAACATTCACGAGGGGAAAAAGAAGTCAGAACCCGAGAGCGAACACCTCTGTGACATCTGCGGGAAATCCTACAAGGTATGTGTTGTCTTCCGTGTGGCGCCGGATCAAGAATACGTCACCCCATTACCTTCCGTGGATGTCGTAGAAGGCGACCAAGGAAATCAATTACCAGGAGACGGGATTTCAAGCGCATACTGCGATCGCCAACCCGCCTGCCAAGCGTGGCGATTATGGGAAAACCCCTCATGGTTATGGAAGTGGGCGTCAAATGGCTGATGATGATGGTGATGTGTTGTCTGGAAGATAACTGAAGTTTTAAGTCCGGTCCATCTGAAAATTCCCCGTCCGACTAGCAGGATGCACAACCTCTTGCCATGTTCTTTACCACAATGCCGCACTAATATTGGTTCCTATGCCCCTCTCTTTCGCATGAGGGAACATTAAAAAAAAAACATAGAGACCTACTAGATGTTGTTAGGGTTCCGTAGTGGACAAGGAACCCTTATACTTTCGCCATGTCCGGCCGTCTGTCTGTCTGTCCGTCCGTCCGCGGCATAGCACAGAGACGGTAAGAACTAGAGAGCTGAAATTTGACTCAGGTGTACATATTTATAACGCCGACAAAACGGTAGTATAAAATCTTGAAAAAATTTGTTTTTAGAGTGCCTCCCTAAACATTAGGGATGCAATTTTTTTGCTCGCCTACACCATGGTGTGGGATATCATTGAATTGGTCGTTGAAAAAAATTGTGGGTGTAAGAAGACCATTTTTTTTCAGTTAGGGTTCCGTTTACGAGATATTAAGCGCAATTTTTTATACGAGCAGGGCATTCCCCCCTTCTCCTGGCTAAACGGTTGATTTTAGAAACGTGAAAAAATTCAGGGTAGTAGCATATATAATGAACTTAAAAGGAAAACTATCACGGCTAAGTAGGCTTTACAAGTTAACGAGTAATAGGCAAACAACTTTTAAAAGTGAAATTTCGTACAAAATCCATTGAAACGACTTCGATGAAGTTGTTAGTTCTGTAAAGCAGATAAAAATAACCTCTTTCTACGGAACCCTACATTGCGCGTGGCCCGACACGCACTTGGCCTGTTTTTTTTCTCAGTCAACTCAGACACTCCTTTTGACACGAGTTAGACCAAAATTTTGTTCAAGTCCCGGCATGGGTGGAATTTTTAGCCTCTAAATAGGTTTTTACATTGTCCTCGGCACGGGTTAGTGCAACAAAAAGAATATAATAGTTAAAAAAATTGTGAAGTCAAGACTGTTTAAAAGTTTAAACTAGGTGTCCCTTTTCAAAATCTAGATAATTTTGGAGCAACATCAAGCTGCATGTAAAAATTATTAAGAACCTATTGTTTACTGTAATACGGTATTTGACACGATCAACAATAAATCATTTCATATGCTCGATTAAAACAAAAATTACAAAATATCTCGGAAAATATATCTATTTTAGTCAATTACAATTTTTAAATAGATTAAACATAAAAAGAGTGCTCTGAAATGTGACGTCATAAGCCAGTATTTTCATACAAAATTCCGTTTTAAAAGTAACTCATTAGATATTTTGTCAAATACCCAATTGTATTGTTGTGGATTTCTGTTAAATTAATATAAATAAAATCAATTAAGAAAAAAAAAACCTTCCCAGACTGTGAAGCGACTGAAAGGCCACGTCTGGGCGATGCACACACACCGTTCTACTGTGAAGAGCTTCAAATGTAAGCTGTGCCCCGCCACCTTTACCTGGCAGACCTCTATCTACAAGCATGTCAAGATGATGCACTGCAATAAGCGCTCCAACAAGGTAATAAACTTGTTTGCAACAACACACAACAGCATTGCAATAATACACAACAAAACTTAACAACACACAACCGCATTGCAATAATACACAACAAAACTTAACAACACACAACAACATTGCAATAATACACAACAAAACTTGTTACAAAACTCAACAACAATGCTATAATACACACGAATATTTTGCAACAAACTCAACAACATACGCGACAGTATTCTTATTCAAACAGAATTTATACAATTGTAACAAAACTCAACAACGTTGCAATAATACGCGACAGTATTTGCAGCAACTGAATTCAAACAATTCTAACAAAACTGAACAACGACGCAACAATACGCAATAACACGCAACAACGTTGAAACAACACAAAAGAAAGTTGCCTAACACAACACGCAATTTGAGCTAAACATTAACGCTTCTTCCTTCCTTTCTTCCTTCCTGTATTTCTTACACAAATTGTCTTCCTTACAAAAACTGATTTACACCGGTGTAAAAGTGCTTTTTAATTTCTATATCACCCTTGTCCTTCCCCCCGCAGCAGCCGCGGCCGCAGCCCAAGCCTGAGCCCTTCCAACAGCCGGAGCTGAGCAACCGAGTTTACTTCCAGCAAGCCTTGCTGCCCAACGTCCCCGGTTTGGTCCCGGACCTGATGTGAACGGCGGACGAGAAAACACAGCGGGCCGAGTCACCTAAATTCATAATTGTTCAATATACACGCTGAAATCTAGGTGGTTTGACAGCGTAAGGCGGTCCCACAAGGAGCAATTCCCGGTTTTTGTTAACGACACGCTGGATCGCGATGAACCTTTGCCAACATTTTTAGAGGATACAAATCGAGATTTGAACGTGCTTAGATTTGGAAATAAACCTATCAAAAACCCAGCCAAGTGCGAGTCGGACTCGCGCACGAAGGGTCCCTACCATTATCTGTACAACATTAGGCAAAGATTGAATTTGAGAACAGCGCCATCTATAGAAACCAACAAGAAGCGTTTAACGTTGACATTTAACGACATGACATCGGCGCTGTGAAGGTTACATAGATGGCCGCTAGATAGCGAGCGCTGTCTTTAGACAACGTTTGTTGTATGGGAGCCCCCCATAAATATGTATTTTATTCTGTTTTTAGTGTTTTTTGTTATAGCGGCAACAGAAATACATCATCTGTGAAAATTTCAACTGCCTAGCTATCACGTTTCATGAGACACCTCCTGGTGACAGACAGACAGACTGATAGGCAAACGGACAGTGACGTCTTAGTAATAGGGTCCCGTTTGGCACCCTTCGGGTACGGAACCCTAAAAAATTCTAGCCTTGAGAATAGTTTCTATGAAAAGTCTTATGAGGCTATAATTTATTTTTCAACACACCTGCTCGTAAAGTAGGTCTTATTACAGCGTATTTACACTGATAATGCAGAATATTACCCATGCCGTGCCTTTTACATTACATTATCGCACTAGTGCCTTTTCATTACATATCTTTTTAAATATTAGCAAGAAGTATTAATGTTTCGAAAACAGCTAAGTAGTTATTTGCGTAAATATAAAATTCAATTCAAAATGTGATAAATAGTTAAAGAATTTCATGAAACTGCTTGTTAGCTTGTTGGTATTTATATTTTGACGGTGTATTTTTACCTATAAATACCCAATTTCAAAATTTATAAATATGTGGCTGATTAGCTACTTTGCCGGTGCCCTTGAAAAACGTCGTATGAAACACGTGAGCATTGGTCATTACACTTCTCGTCTCCATTAAGCCTTCGCCTTCGGCTCAGGCTTAAAAACCGACTCGAGTGTAATGACCAACATACCACACTTGTATCATAATGTACTATTTTTATTCTGTTATTCTCAGTTGTAAGCACGAGCAAACCTTGATTTGTGTCCTGTAATGTGTCATGTCGTTTGTGAGTTAAAACGTTTGTATGGGAATTGCTCCTTGAGGGGCCGCTGTTTCGCGTTGACAAAACTTAAATTAAAAATTTTAAAAACCCCCGACACAAAAAACTAAGTCTTAAAAATTAAAACCGCACCAATGTCGCTAATTTCAGCCAAATCAAAGCAACAAAATTTTTGGCGGCCATTTTTTCCGCCATTTTGTTCCTTTTATCGAACTTAAATTTGTCCAGGGTGTACGTTGTTTTAGTCAAACCACCACCCTATATCTCTTACCGTTTTGTCAGGCCGTTGACCATGTCCATAAACGGCTGAGTGGATTTCCATCAAACATGGTCAAGAACCATCTCGATCAATCTAGCTTTCAGTTAAAAAAAACCACATCGAAATCGCTAGATCCGTTTAGACGGAACATACAGACACACAGACATAGGCTTCAAACTTATAACACCCCTCTTTGCGTTGCGTCGGGGGTTAAAAACAAACTTGCGTATTCCATAGTTATCGTTAAGGCACGTTCATTTTGCTATGGCTATCAAACCACCCAAGATTCATAGTGGAATTATATTATATAGCTTCATTTATCTGAGAAAAAATTACATGTACCTTAAAGTCTAACTCAACAGTTTCTAACTTCACATTGTATTGTAATTGTATTGTATTGCTTCATCCACTATTTTTACAACACCATTCTAGATGTGGAGGAGCGGTGTCTGCTGCTACAGGTATTTTCATACTTACAAGTAGATACCGTCAATGTACGTAGTTTAAGATGTAGTGGATAACGAAATAAAGAATTTTGTATTGTATTTTTTTTTTTTATATAATACTACCGAACTATACTTCGGTAATGGTTGATTCACTGAGACTATCAGTAGTCTACTAACCAATCGTATTGCAATGGTATAACCCGTGCGACTTAACTCGGCGCCTCGCGCGATTCGAACTTCTTCGCGAGAGATGCCTGTTTAATTTGCGCGGGTTACACTATTGAAATTGGAATTAGGGGTGGTAGCCTAGTGGGTAGAACATTGGACTCGGAGGCGGGAGACCCAGGTTCGATTCCCAGTGCGGGCGTGTACCTATGACTTTGTTTTCTATGTTATGTACATTTGTGAAATTATAGTAGCAATAGCACTCGCTAACTGTGAAGGAAAACATCGTGGGTAAACCTGGGTGTCTGAGCTATTTACATACCTCAGCGCTTGAAATCGCCAATCCGCGGTGGGCACGCGTGATTATTGAGCCCATAGCCTCTCTCTGAGAGAAGGCCTGTGCCATAAAGTGGGACGTATATAGGCTGCTTATGAATACTATTGGAATTACATTGTACTGCCGTCCCTGCTGCTTAGTAGGCTAGAAAATAGAGGCAAATAACAGTTAGTTTCGTGCAAATAACTATGTGTGCGTTAGACTTTAGGCTCAGGTAAAAAAATTACATCGATTTCTATCGAACTTGGAACGCTGCGTTTGCTAGCTCGTAACGCAACGTTACAAAAATATTGTGTAAAGATCTATATTGTAGTTTAAACTGGAAAAATATATTTTTAACGTGCTAAAACAGAGGGGTTAAAGTATGAAATTGCCGTTTTATTGCAATAGGTTCTTTGAATTGACATAGAATCTTCATGGTTTGAGGTTTTCGAATGAAACTTTTTTCAAATGGTTTCTATGATGTTCTTTTTTTAAAAAATGTGAAACATTTGAATATCGACTTTCAATTGTTTTTGTTACATATTCAATTTAGACAAGAAAGATTGATACTGCGAAAATTCGAGTGATTATGAGGCACCCATTTTTCGTAATTTTTTATTTTATTGATTTGACGCAAGTGAGTCAATATTGTGGGTAAGGTAACGTTAAACCATGCCGCTAATTCCTGGGTAGTTTGACTAGGGTCGGCTTCCACTATCTCTCTTAATTCATCGTTATTCACCTGTGTGGGCGGTCTTCCTCGTGGCTCGTTCTTTAAGTCGAAATTTCCATCACGAAAGCGTTTAAACCAAAATCGCACGGTGCGTTCATTAGTAGACCCCTCTCCAAACGCAGCATTGATATTGCGGGCTGTTTCTGCCGCGTTAGTTCCGCGTCGGAACTCGTATTCAAAAATCACTCGAATTTTCGCAGTATCCATCTTTCTTGTCTAAATTGAATAACAAAAACAATTGAAAGTCGATATTCAAATGTTTCACATTTTTTAAAAAAAGAACATCATAGAAATCATTTGAAAAAACTTTCATTCGAAAACCTCAAACCATGAAGATTCTATGTCAATTCAAAGAACCTATTGCAATAAAACGGCAATTTCATACTTTAACCCCTATTATTTTATAACAACTCAAGCTAATGTATGCGTATGTTTTAATCTTTATTGAAATAATTTAAGTAAACTGAATATTATTATACTTCTTTGTACTCTCGACGGTAACTTATCCAACTTGTGTTACAATTGATTGCATTTATTTATTTATTCTTCAGCTAAAGTATGCTTTGCCGATGCGCTTTGAAGTTTCAATGAGTCTAACCTATTTCTTACAGGTAAGACGTTTACCAAGTGGATAACCACTTCAGTTTTATTGCATTTAATTGTGACGCAATTTCAACACGATAACGTTGAGAGTAGAGGGGCTGAACATGAACGGAATGAATTTTATTGGTCAAAGACATTGTTTTTAGCGTTCCGTACCCGAAGGGTGCCAAACGGGACCCTGTTACTAAGACTTCACTCTCCGTCTGTCTGTCTATCTGTCTGTCTGTCTGTCACCAGGCTGTATCTCATGAACCGTGATAGCTAGGCAGTTAAAATTTTCACAGATGATGTATTTCTGTTGCCGCTATAACAACAAATACAAAAAACAGAATAAACGTATTTTTTTGCCATTTTTTGCTCAATATTAATAACGGCAACAGGTTAAACTAAAATAAAATAAATGTTTCTTATAAATCTTTATGATAATAGGGGTTAAAGTATGAAATTGCCGTTTTATTGCAATAGGTTCTTTGAATTGACACAGAATCTTCATGGTTTGAGGTTTTCGAATGAAACTTTTTTCAAATGGTTTCTATGATGTTCTTTTTTTAAAAAATGTGAAACATTTGAATATCGACTTTCAATTGTTTTTGTTATTCAATTTAGACAAGAAAGATGGATACTGCGAAAATTCGAGTGATTATGAGGCACCCATTTTTCGTATTTTTTTATTTTATTGATTTGACGCAAGTGAGTCAATATTGTGGGTAAGGTAACGTTAAACCATGCCGATAATTCCTGGGTAGTTTGACTAGGGTCGGCTTCCACTATCTCTCTTAATTCATCGTTATTCACCTGTGTGGGCGGTCTTCCTCGTGGCTCGTTCTTTAAGTCGAAATTTCCATCACGAAAGCGTTTAAACCAAAATCGCACGGTGCGTTCATTAGTAGACCCCTCTCCAAACGCAGCATTGATATTGCGGGCTGTTTCTGCCGCGTTAGTTCCGCGTCGGAACTCGTATTCAAAAATCACTCGAATTTTCGCAGTATCCATCTTTCTTGTCTAAATTGAATAACAAAAACAATTGAAAGTCGATATTCAAATGTTTCACATTTTTTAAAAAAAGAACATCATAGAAACCATTTGAAAAAAGTTTCATTCGAAAACCTCAAACCATGAAGATTTTATGTCAATTCAAAGAACCTATTGCAATAAAACAGCAATTTCATACTTTAACCCCTAATATAAGCACGCTAAATAAATATTTGCCGTGCCGTGGTCCGAGACAAGTGAAAAATCAAGAAAGTAATATACACATTTTCATTTGTGTCGAGAGTACCTACATAAGTGCATTTATGTGAAATAAGTCAATAATTGCGTCACTGCAAGGTTTTTAGTAAACTCTAGGGCTCAAGTGCCATATTATTAGAGCTATTTTCTGTTTGAGCATAATTTCATAATAAACTTTACCTACCAACGAATGACTATATTTGTAATGCAGTATTGTTTTATAACCAGCAAATGGTTTACTTACAAGAATAAATTGGAGTTTTAAATGATTTGATGACAATAGTGAAAGCGTTTTACCTACCAATAAAACGCTAATTAATTTACTTACCTTATACGAAGCTTACGAATTAATAGAGAGAGGCACGTCATTTCCGCCTAATATTTCTATCTCTTTCTACCCTGTTTGCCCTTTTTTCTGTCTCTTTTTACCAGGCAGGTCGGTACTGGTTTCAAAATTTTACCGGTTGACTTTGCTCGCTCATTGAGTCGAAATTAAACCAGGCAGAGATCACTCGTAAGCTTCGTATAAGGTAAGTAAATTAATTAGCGTTTTATTGGTAGGTAAAACGCTTTCATTAATTTGACTTGACCGTTATACGAAGCTTACGAATTAATTGAGACGTGTTTGTTATCGCCTGGTGACCTTGAAAAGAGGACAGACGCCAATGTGATCCAAATAAAATGTGAAATGGAAAAAATAATAATATGTAATTTTATCAATTTTGTTTTATTTAACAGAATCAGATGACTACAAAGGTAAATCTCTTTTAAAGAGAGAGATCCAGATTATGTACCGCAACGCATTATAATCTTAAAACTGCGAGATAGTTAAGTAAACAATTCTTATTTACTCTGAAATTAATCAACAGGATTAAACAACACAGGCACACTAGTACCAGGACGGGCAGAATTAACTTGACGCCTATAAAACTTACAAAAAGTATTAGCCGAACGCCAGTTACCCCTGGAGAGTATATCATCCATAGCATAGTTATCTAGCCAATTTCGTGATGCTACAGCTGAACGTATGCTTCCCGGGGTAGCTGATATTCCAGCTGCCACTAATAATGTTTTTATCCAACCCGCTATAACAGTGCGAGATGCAGGTTTCACATCGCCTCTTATATTAAGAAACAGATTATAACATTTCGTGTCTCTACGCTTTTCAGCTAGTAAGGAAATTGTATGATTAAGCCAAAAAACTGGATCAAGATTTTTGTTAGATTTTAATTTCCATCCCGATTGTCTGTAATCATGGGAATCGGTCTTTGAACCGAAACTGGGCCAAAGAATTATTGAATCATTTGATATAACACAGTGATCAGAATCAACTTTCAGCAGAGTTAGATCGTGAATTCTTCGCCCTGAACACATAACTAGCAACGCTGCCGTATGTCTACATGTTTGAAAAACACTTCTAAAATCAACAGTGTATATTCCCATATAATCTGGTAAAACATTGAGGTCCCAAATAGGAGGTTTATGTAACACAGGTTTTTTTAACGCTATTGATTTCAATATCTGCTTAACTAATACGTGAGAACTCAATATCCCAGCTTTTTCCGGATGGCAGAGAGTAGAAACCACGGATTTATGTAATAAAATCGTACTGTATGACAGCTGCTGAGATATATGTAAATCTGCCAAATATTTCGCTAGATCAGAACCAGTGGGACTACTTGGTTCTATATTAGAACTCGCACACCATTCAAGCCATCGTCTCCAAGCCACGCTATAGGTTTTTTGCGTAGATGGCCTCCAAGACGTTTGCAGAAGTTCCATCTGGCTCTGATTCCAACCAACTAAACTCCTAGACCACCCCCAATTCTCCAAACTTCCAGTAACATCTCGTGAACATTGGGTGGAGGCCTGCCTGTCGATAGATCTACTAACACTTGCTCGAGTCTCAACAGTGTGAATGGGGCTGACAGGGCACGCGATTTGATGTCCGCTCGCCAGAATACTCGTTCCCAACGAGGAACTACCAGTAGGAAACAGCCCGTCGCCTGGTTGAGGTGGGCTAATACTTTTGGTATAAGAAATGGCGGCGGAAACAGCCACGCCAGGTTGTAATTCCAATTCCGGGAGAAGGCGTCGTGGAACAGAGCATGGGGATCGGTCAGATCGAGAGATGCATAGACCGGGACCACTCGCGACCTCGCCGATGCGAACAGGTCTACCTCCGGTGTGCCCCACTTTCTGAAAATTATTCGAGTTATCTCCGGTGTCAGGTGCCACTCTGGAACTTCTAGCTTTCTCGAAAGGTGATCTGCGTGACAATTGTATCTCCCCGGTATGTGAAATAAATTCAGACGAATTTGGTTTTGATCGAGCAGGTGATAAACCCTGTACGTTAAGTCTAGGAGAGCTTTCGACTTCGTGCCGCCCTCGTTGCGCAAGTACGATATCACGGTTTTGTTGTCGCTTTGGATCAAAACTGTCGAGTTTCTCAGGTACTGATAGTTGTCCTCTAGCACTCTTAATACTGCTATCATCTCTTTCAGATTGCAATGTAATGTCTTTTCTGCTTGTGACCAATTTCCTGACAGGGGAATATTGTCGAGTTGAGCACCCCATGCAACATCTGACGCATCTGTCGTGAGAAAATGTGTTGGTGGAGGCACATGAATTAGAGACGCATACTGGCAGTTTTGCAACCACCATCTGAGGTCTTCCTTCACCAGACATGGAATGGGGTACCACTTTTGTGGTCTCGACTTCAAAATATGGTTATTTGGAACACGAACCAGTTCAAGAAGACCAAGAACATGAACCCGATCTGGTCCAAGAAGACCATGTATACGAACCCGAACTCGAACCGCACCACGATGATCCTGAAGCAGTCGACTTTGACGCCGAACAGCCGCGTTACAATTTACGCAATCGCAACGAAATACGACGACCTGAAAGACTCAATGACTACGTATGTATTACAGAGACGTACCCGTCGAATTTCGCTGATGCAATGGGTCGTGACGACAGTGAGGAATGGCGTAAAGCGATGCACAGTGAAATGCAGTCACTGAAGGACCTCAACGTGTGGACAGCATGTGATCTACCGAAAGGGAGAAAAGCGCTTCCTTGCAAATGGGTCCTACGAACAAAAAGGAACCCAGACGGCTCAATTGAAAAATACAAGGCACGACTCGTTGTGAAGGGATTCAGACAAAGAAAAGGAATCGATTACGATCAGACCTTCAGTCCTGTCACACGCCTAGCGACTGTCAGAGCATTGTTGAGTGTCAGTGCTCAAGAGAACATGCATCTAGTGCAATTTGATGTTGCTACTGCGTTCCTCAACGGAAAGCTTGAAGAGGAAATATACATGCAACAACCCGAAGGCTTTAGCGACGGAACGCCTAAGGTCTGGAAACTTAACCGAAGCTTATACGGCTTAAAGCAAGCTCCAAGATGTTGGAACTCGTGTTTTGAGAGCATTTTACTTGATATGGGCTTCAAGCAATGCGAGGCTGACTGTTGTCTATACACTAAAGAAACAGATGGAAAGAAGCTATTGATCACGCTGTACGTAGATGACGGATTAGTAGCCGCAAGTGATGAAGACTTAGCACAATCGTTTCTTAATGATTTACGGAAACGTTTGAAGATAACGTCAAAGCCCGCTTCATATTACCTAGGGCTACAAATCGAAAGAGAGAAGGACGGCTCCGTCTTCATTAAGCAAGAAGCCTATGCAAAGAAAATATTGGAGCGTTTTGGAATGACAGATTGCAACCCTGTCACAACACCCATCGAGAAGGAAGCTACGACTATTCAATCAGGGAAAGTCGAATCCGAAACCGTGAAGTATCCATATAGAGAAGCCGTCGGCGCTTTAGCATATTTAATGGTCGGAACACGTCCTGACATTGCATTTGCAGTGGGTGTTGCCTCCCGAAAATTAGAATCCCCCTCCAAGGAAGACTGGCTTGGTGTAAAAAGGATTTTGCGTTACATCAAAGGAACATCTGCCTATGGAATTAGGTATGAACAGCATAAACCAGCAATACTCGAAGCATTCAGCGATGCTGACCATGGAGGTGATCGAGAGACCAGCCGATCTACCACAGGCGTAGCCTGTCGCTATGCAGGAGGTGTGATATCTTGGCTCAGTCAACGGCAAGCGTCCGTTGCTATCTCTACTACCGAAGCCGAGCTGGTAGCAGCCAGTGAAGCAGCTAGAGAGTTGGTTTGGCTAACCAGAGTAATGCAGGAGTTAACTGAACTCAAGCATATTCCTGCACTATATGTTGATAACGAAGCAGCAGTTCGCTTGGCGCATAACCCAGAATTTCACAAGTGAACAAAGCACATTCGAATTCGACATTTCTACGTACGAGAGCAAGTTGCTGAAGGAGCAATGGAAGTCAAGAGAATTGGCACTGCAGATCAGTTAGCTGATATCTTAACTAAAGGACTACCACGGCCAAGATTCTCATTCCTTTGCCATGCCCTTGGAATAGCATTGAATAAGGGAAAGTGTTAAAGGAGTTTTGTATTCGAACTATTAACTTGTGCTGTGACCTATCTCATTGAAAAAGAATATTATGTCAGATAGGTATTATGTCATGTCATGTGTCTCTATATGAAAAGAAAAGTGCTATTATAATAAAAGGTGTTATTATTATCGAATTATCATTCTCCTGTGTCCTAAGGCGGACACCATTGACGCTCTGCTTGGTTCAACAACATCAAGGTCATCTCGAGAAGTTCTCCGTTGTAAATAAGCCGTAGAAAACTTCTGTGACTCTTGGCAACTGGTACATGAAAATACGCCTGTGACAGGTCTATCTTGCATAGCCAGTCCTTTTGTTGGAGAAAGTCTGGAATTCGACTCAGTTTTAGAAGATGAAAGTACTCTGTGAATACGAATTTGTTTAGAGCTTTCAAATTGAAGATGGGACGAAGCGATCCGTCGCTCTTTGGTACAACAAAAAAGGTCGACAGGAAGCTTGGTGAGCACGGCACTGTCTCCAGAATGCCTTCGCCTTTCATCTTTCGTATTACCTGTGACATTTCTTTTGACTTTGGAGTTATAAGTTTGCTTGTATTCAAATCTGGGTATACTAGTGGGGGTCTTGAGCGAAAGGGTATGCGATACCCCTGTATGATTTTCAGCAGGACATGTGGAGCTTCCATGTCTGTCCAATTTGCTAAATAGTGCACCAGCTGTCCCGCCTGAAACGAGTCAATACTTACGCTGCTGTTTTGCACCTCTAGGTGTAGGAGGTGAAGCATACCTTTTTCGACTGTTCTGCTGTCCCTGAGGTCTTTGATTCGAGGTGCGACCACGAAAAAATCTGTTTTGACCTGAAAATTTTCCCTGCGGGGGATAGGAATTTCGTTGAAAAGTTTTTTCACCCTGCGAGGGTAGATTTTTGTAAAAGTTGCTATGACCCTGCGAGGGCATATTGTTGCAGCAGTATCCAGCATGCGAGACACCCTGCGAGGGCGCTACTTTGCTATTATTTGCAAGATTCGTGCGAACTTGCTTGCTTGGTCCGTCCTGCGGGGAAAACTTTGTGGTAGTGCTAGGCAGAGGCCAAAAACACTTACGTACTCCACCGCTTTTTTCTAGCGTAGCAGTGAGCGCTGCAGCGTCAAATAGGTTTTCACAGCTAGGTGGGATTTTTTTAAAAATCTCTTTTATCAAGGGATCTTTGATATGCTTTGTCACCCCGTCCCTTCTCATCTGAATTGACTCAGCACGATGGCCACATATCATTTGCTGTAAGTCCGACGAGACTTTATGATATTCGCCGTTGGAGAATATTTCAACTACTCTTTCACTTAAATCGTCGAAATTCAAACTTTGAGAGTTTTTTGCCCATGACAGTAAGTCTCGGAGACCGTTTTGAAATGCTTCTCGTTGTTTCATAACGCAAAGGGTGAGAGCCGCGTACGATTTTTCAGTGTAAGCTAAATGACGAATGGTATCGTATGCTTTGACTTCGTCATTCGCTTCCAAAGCTACAAAGCCTGGAGATTGGTTATAATTTTTTTGGGTTTCAGCATATCTTATTTCGCACCAATCTCGATTATTGAACCGTTGGGCTTCGAGAAGCAATTTCAAATCGGACTCCGAAGCTTTAGGAACAGAAGGTTCCTTTATTTTAGTTTCTATATCAAAGGTGAATAAGTCATTACGATCACTATTCTGTGTCACGCTTTCGTCGTACAGAGTTCTACTACAATCTAGCGATAAGACCGAGTATGAGTCGTCATTAGGATTTACATTGTCACCCCGAGTTGCGTGATACTGAGGCGCAGGAATCTCGTGAGGAGGATTAATGGTGCTCTGACATTCGTGATTATGATTAACAATGGTACGAGAATCACTTTGTTTGTTACTTAATTGTTCACGAAGCCGCTGCATTTCTTTAGTTAGTTCGCGTAATTTACGGTCGGCGTGGTTGTTACGTTTGCCCCCCCTTTTTGTCTTGCTACGCTTCTTTGATCGTTTGGACGTGTAATCCGTTGATGAAGAACTGGAACTGGAGCTGGAGGAGCTACTAGAACTTGATCTCGACCGAGCTCGCGCCTTTGGCAATGACTCGCACGGCTTTTGAACATTTTTTGTTGCATCATCCATTCTAGGGTAGAAATTTATTTATGGAGAAAAATTTGTAAATGTTTGTGACAACGAACGGAAAAACCGTTAAACTTCACCAAAAAGGGGTTACCTACAAAAACCTCGTATGAATCTTAAATGCGTACAGATTCAGTTTAACATTTGACTATGATTAAATGTGCAAAGGTACCTTACATTATTCTAAATGAAAAAGATTTTCACTTTCAACAAACAAGAACTTCGATGTACTTGTAAAAAGAAAAAGATTTGTTACTCACATACTGATGATCCAACGTAAGTTTTGTAGAAAACAACTAGGAACTCACTGAGAAGAGAATGAATTTTTAACAGTGGTGTTAGCTTGCTAGCTAGCCACAACCTTTCAAGGCGGGAATGAAGACGCCAATGAGCGAGCAAAGTCAACCGGTAAAATTTTGAAACCAGTACCGACCTGCCTGGTAAAAAGAGACAGAAAAAAGGGCAAACAGGTTAGAAAGAGATAGAAATATTAGGCGGAAATGACGTGCCTCTCTCTATTAATTCGTAAGCTTCGTATAACGGTCAAGTCAAATTAATTTGGTGTTTTTTTAAAAAAAAGGCCAAGTCCGGGTTGAACTTGCGCACAGAGGGTTCCTTTACGACCATAAGTTTAATATTAAGTACATCCACTTAAGTACACACAAAAAAATTGGAGTTCTTTGATTGAATTCGGGGCTCTTAGCCGACTCACACTTGGCTGGTTTTTATTTTCTATTGTATATCGGACGTCAGACATTTTTCCGCGTTACGATACTTCCTACCACTTTGACTTTGAATTTACAGTTTGGAGCCAAAGGACGGAAATCACGAATATTTACAAATATCTCTGTATTACGTACAAAGTTTCGAACATATTTACAAATGTGTTATATATAACAATTACGATAAATCATTTATAACTGTTTTTCACAATGAAAAGAACATTCATATACTCTGTGGAACATTCCCTCAAAATACATGAAAATTCAAAGTCACCTTGAAGAGCGACGCTAATGGAAAACAATGATGAAAAACCGTTTTTGGAAAAGCTGATCAAAAATGTTTGATAACACGAAAGCTTACTTATTTTTAGAACCGACCGCCCAGTCCTGTAGTCTCGAACCTACATAAAGGCATTTAAAGAGTGTTTTAAGAAATCGTGTTTTTACAGATGATACTTATTAAGCCCTATTTCACTATCTTAGTACAATGGGACTGAGTTACCTATTTTAGCTACATACCTACAAGATGTTACCCGTGAAAGCGCTGCTCTGGACTGTATGTACCTACGATGGAAATTGAACTTAACGGGCGCACGACCGTGACACATTAATATTAAGTTGGCAGCCCTGAAAACCGTCAATGATAATAATCTGTGATTTTATAGGTATTTAGGGATGGGCCAATGAGAAAAATATACACCTGTATTTACAAACAATATCGTTCATCATAGGTAGTATGTACGGTGAAACTAGGCGCGTGTTTTTGATGTCAAAAGTCGCAACCTTCCAGTATATTCATTAGCACCCCAAACGCGTGACTCGTGCCGTCATACTACTCATTTTTTACTTAGCGTCTATGTTTTTGTTCCACTGCTGGGCGAAGGCCTTGATATTTATCGAGAAAAATCGATATATTTGTTGAGACAGTGAAGAGTCCACACAGTGAACGAGATATGTAGCAACGCCTCAAAAGAACTCTCATGGTTGATAAATGTGTTGAAGCTTTAAGCGATTTTATATTCGAATTTTAATTAGGTATTATATCGCTTGATAATAGCAAAAAAAATATCCATATTTTAACCGATATTTTTTTAATATCTCTATAGTCTGTGTAAAGACTAATTCACAGAGTACATGACTAATCACAGAGTTTTGTGGCGGTGTCACTGTCAGTGTCAAACAAACACGATGTGTTGTGTGTGTCAAGCGAAATAAAAACAAACCCGCATTGTTTCACGGTTGTTCCAATCGTCGGTTTACTCTAAATAAACGCAATGCCCCGGGTCAAAATAGACTACGTGGTCAGTTTCAGCAGCGAGGATCCGGTATGTATTCATTCCTTCCATAATACAACGCAACCATCCGTTTTCAAAACATAACCTAACAGTTTCCCTCCACAACTTTGAGTCAAGTCAAACATTTTTATTCATTGAAACTCAACCGAACCCACCAACCTAAAATAGAAAAAAATCAAATCTGTAGGCGTCCTCAATTAAACGAGATAGCTTCTTCGATAGCCCGAGATGTAACCACCTACCGCCGCTTCAACTACGATGTATTCTCGTCGCCAGGATCACCCGGCTGCCAACCTGCTGCAAGAAGCAGCGTCAGGGCGCCGCTGGCTAGCGGCCGGGGGGACGGGTACTGCTTCAGTAGTACTGCAGCTTGCTCGTGCAGTCCGGATCAGCTCCCTGTCTTTGGGAGCGCATCGTTCTGCCCTTGTAGAGGTGCTCGTGGGACGCTCGGAGACTCCACAGTATGAGGTAAAACTCGCATGTGTGGATAGGTATTTGAGTTAGTTAGGTACATGGGGTTTAGGTCACCGTATGGCTGACATTGCCCTAATTGTACATGCGTCTGAGTGGTCTCTTCACCCATCTAGTGTGAGTGAAGGTGCCACTGGACGTTGCATAAATCAACTTACTATGTAGAAGCAATGTCTGAAGATTTTTTTTTTGTACTGTTCACCCGGGAAGTATCAGTGGTGAGATCAGTCAGCTTGAGCGACTGACCCAATTGACTTATTCAATCATTCATTGTGTAACAAATATCATCAGGAAGTCAATATTGTCAAGCTGCAATCTTTCCGTCAACACATTTTTACAAATATATTTTTTTATTCTTTCACAAACTGACGTAATGAATGTTAGTCAAAAAAACTTCATGCTTACCCCCTGATTTCTGCAAATTTGATCTGTAAAAAATATGATTTTTTTCCTCGTTACTGCCTGAAATAAACAACTTTTAAAATCTAAATCAATCATTGAACCGTGGGTTTACTGGAAACGGCTGCTAATAGACTATGTTCTACAGGTCCTAGTCCCACGCTGCGTTCTCCAAACGCCTACGGAGGCGCGGCGCGGGACCAACCCGGACCGCGTGCGCTCGTTCTCGGCCGAGCAGATGGCCGAGGCAGCCCGCGACAAGAGTTGGGACCGCGTCCGGGTGGTGTGCTCGCAGCCTTACGACAAGCACTGCAAGGTTTGTAGCCGATTTGTCGTCTACAACCCGATCTCGGCTCAATTATACTGACTGTCTGTCTGACCGTCTGTTAGTCAGTCGATAGGTCGATCTAGCTGAAGCTAGACTTCGGGATTCCTCAGACAGCTAAGGTTAGCCAGAAAGGT
This sequence comes from Yponomeuta malinellus, assembly GCA_947308005.1. Taxonomy (NCBI): domain Eukaryota; kingdom Metazoa; phylum Arthropoda; class Insecta; order Lepidoptera; family Yponomeutidae; genus Yponomeuta; species Yponomeuta malinellus. The sequence continues at coordinate 3,246,866 of OX371023.1, forward strand.
TTCACTAACGCCGCCTATGGACAGTAATTGTAGCTTTTATGTATGTGCCTGTATGTTTATGTTTTCATAAATTGTATGTCAATCTCTCAATCATGTTAATAGTGATTTTGAGGAACTATGCTTTTGTTGTTTGCCTTTGCCAGCGAGACCGAGCGAGAGACCCAGGTTCGATCCCGAGTGCGGGCATGTACCTATGACTTGGTTTTCTAAGTTATGTACATTGTGAAGTTATAGTGGCAATACCACACGCTAACGGTGAAGGAAAACATCGTGAGGAAACCTGAGTGTCTGAGCTATTCACATACCTCAGCGCTTGAAATCGCCAATCCGCGGTGGGCACGCGTGGTGATTAAGCCCAGACTCTCTCCTTGAGAGAAGGCCTGTGCCCTACAGTGGGAAGCATATAGGCTGATTATGCTTTGCCATGAACCGAAGGCAAAAAACCCGGGACTAGATAGCATTAACGCCGAAACGGCCGTTTTTGCCATAATTATACGTTTTTGCCATAAATGCTGTCTATCTATCTATTGCTATCTAGGTTTTTCTTGTAACGTTCAATAAGTCACAGTTTCTGTGTTACTTTGAATAATTTTTTTTTTACTTTGACTTTATTTTATAGTGACAGAGTTTTTTTTTATCTCACAGCATTAGGGTAATAACTATAGACGTCAAAACGTGGTTGAAACGGTCATTTTTTGGTAGATGACCTTGTGCTCCCCCCGCAGGTCTGTGACCCTCGGTTCTCCGTCGTAGGTTTTAAAAATTACTATTAACATGATTGACAGATTGGTCTGACACTTTTTGCATAAACGATCTGTACAAAAACATTTTTTTTTTCCATTAGTGGTTCTAGTGTTACTGCATGAAGCCCTTATTATTTATTATAATAATAAGGGCTTATTTTGTTTCTGTGATGTATCTTGTTGGTATAATAAATGTCTTTCTTCTTCTTCTTCTTCTTCTTCTTCTTTAACCAAACCAAACCTAGCCCTTTAACCAAACCAAACCTAACCTAACCAAAACTGGCGTTTCAGTTCGGCATAACAGTCGTTCACGTCTTCTAGCCTGAGGGTGCAGTGCCAACCGCAGGGCCCCAACAGCTGACGCTAGACTCCTTGCTTGTCATTCCGGCGTATCCGTAATTATTACTGTCTTACTATACTAAATGAAATGTCAGGTGGTAGTAAGATCCTCACAATATGCTAATAAAATGCTTTATAACCAGTTTGTAACCAGTACCATAAATTTGTCCTAATGTTAAGTATCTTCTTTTACTTTATTTTTTATTTAAATAAAACCTATCTAACCCAACTTAACCTAGCTGGTGCTAGATCCCTTGGACTGGATTTCTCGGGGTACAAAACGTTCCGGCGTATCCAAACCAAATAAAACCTAACCTAACCAAAACTGGCGTTTCAGTTCGGCCTGTCATTCGTGCACATCTTTGAGCCGGAAGACGCGCTGCCAACCGCACGACCTCAACAGCTGACGCTGGAGTCCTGGCGACGGGACTCCTCGGAGGACGAGAGCTTTCGGCCGGGCGCCCTGTTCGCCGCTCACCTCCAGACGTCTGGTAGCCCAGGTGGGTTTAGCACCTACGTGTTTTGCGCACGGACGCCGCGGACCGCTGTATTATTGCGAAACATAGTCTCACAGCAGGGCCCAAAATTAATAATTCTAGCACCAATTTTTCTTTATAAAAAAACAACAATAAAATAACATAAGAATATTCTTTACTAGACGACCCCGTGAACTTCGTATAAACTACAACAATATTTTTTTTCTTCTCACCTTTTAAACCTTCCCTGTACTTCCACAAATATAAGAAAAGAAAAAATTGCCAAATCGGCCCAGCCGTTCTCGACTCTTCGCGAAACAAACGTACAGCAACTGATTTTTATATATATAAGATAAGATTGTACACTAGAGCACATGACATTTCTTTTGAAATAAGTCCGCCTTTGTATGAATGAATGAATGAATGAATGATTTATTGCCACAAACAAACATGCTTACATACAATAATTAAAAAATAAAGGAGTGCGTGTGACAATGATACTATTTCAGCGTTTGCTGTTTCTATTTGAAACAGCGCTGGTTTTCAAATAGCACCTCCACGCCAAATGAAGAAAACGTGTCATGCAGGTAGGGCTTACCGTTAAAAAAAAATATACATGTATACATAGAAAAATAGAAATATAAATAACGTTTATGTCAATTTGTAGGTACAAAAAGTTTAAATTTTAATTGAATTTAATTTAATTTTAATTTAACTAAGTTTGAATTATAATGCGAGATAGTCAATAATGTCATTCATGAATAAAAAATCTAATACTACATTTTGTACATTGTACATTTACACTTACCTGTTATTTAAGTTTTTTTTTTATTTTGTGCAGTAAAGCGTAACAAACAAACATAAAAACATATCTTTCAATATATCTCAAATATCCGTAATCTTATTACCTAGCAAAGCCATATTTATATTTATCAAAAGTATCCCATTTTTTTACAATCAATATAATGTTAGAATGCGTTAGTGAGAAGGAACAATAGCAGCCTTGAGTCCAATACAAACGTAACTTCGTTTTAATTTACAAACATTTTTCCACAGCCCCCCAGACCTCCGGCAACCAAATAAGGCAAGCGACATCGCGCGCCCTCAAAAATATTACCGATACCTCCGCCCAACTTATAAAAACCCCTCTCTCCACCGAAAAGACTCGCCACGGAGACCGCGATCGACCAGGCGCCAGCAAAACTGATGATAAACCCCATAAAATTAGGGAGAAGGAAAAGTGTCACAAAGAAATTATTGTTGAATCTCGAAACGAAAGAAACTCGAACTTCGATAACAGTGCGGCCAGTCATAAGGGCACAGAGAAAGATAAAAAAACTACTGTAGATAAAAAGAGTGAACGACGTTCAAGTTTCGATAGCAAAGAATCACGTCACAGAGAAAAGGACAAACAAACCAGACAAAGAGAAACGAAAGAAAGTTCAAAGAACGACAGGGATTTTGAATCGAGACGCAAAGAAGAATCGGGCGCAAGTAAGAAGGAGAGAAGAAATAGAGAAGACGATAAGAGGGGGAGAGACAGAAGGACACCAAATAAGGGAAAGAAAGACAGTAGAAAAAGAACTTATGAGGAAACTTCAAGACAGGACGAACAACGAACTTTGCAAGTTGAAGGTAATGTTGTTAATAGATCTGTGAATAGATAAATAATCGCTTAATTTCTTTAGAGAAATAACTACACCAAGTTGTCATTTTAGCATCTTGCGTGAATTAATAAATCACCTTTAGAGATTTGATCAGATCTCAGCTTATATTTCCCTAGGTCAGATAAATCGATAGTAAAATCCACATTACACAATCACTTGCTCTGGTCCCAAACTGGGATACCCATGGATATGGTAATCCGACATGGAAAAAAAACCATTTGTGCTTATTCAGACTGAGGCCATTTGTACAAAACAAAGTAAGAGTACACGGCCCTCAGCGGGACTCGAACCCATGACCTCTGTTTCGGTAGTCAAACGTTTTACTACTAGACCAACGAGGCTGTCAACACGTTTATGAGGAACAAAGTAAATTTTAAATCATTACTGGCGTGCTTACATCCACGAATTTGTTTTTTATTTGCGTGACAACATCTCTCACTATTTCAGAATGCGACACTGACGACGAGATCGAGAAGTTTCTCAGAAAGCAAAAGAGGAAGGAGCACCAAGCGAAAACTTCTCCAAACCACACTGAACCGCCATCAGAAGACGTCACCAGAGTGGACAACAGAGCGGAGAGCAGTAACCAAGGGCAAGAAAATACCCGAAGTACGACCTCAGGAGTGCTACCGGCTTTTCTGGATGGTCTAACGTTTGCGATAGACAGTGGTGTCAGCAAAATCGGGTTTGACGAGCAGCTGATCAGGAGATACGTCCTGGCTTACGGCGGGGAGATTGTCGAGGTAATATTTCGCGATTTTTATAATTTAGCCTATATAGGGCACGTGCCTTGTCTTAGAGAGTATGGTCTTAATCGCCACGCATGCCCAACAACTCAAATAAAATATGTAACAATGAAAGCTATAACAACACAGTCCAATTAAAGTTAAACTCTAAGATTGGTGAAGTTGAATTTTCATTGTTATTAAAGTTGAACTGTAAAATATGTAACAATGAAAATTCGTCACTACCACAGTCCATTCAAACTAACAGGAAACTATGCGATAATGAAGACAGATAAGTCCAATTAAGTTCAATTGGACTGTGGCTTTTCATTGTTGCGTATTTTCCTGAAAAATATGTAACAATGAAAATTCACCAATTTACTACTTGAACTGTAAAATATGTAACATTAAAAATTCACCACTTTACAACAGTCCAATCTAATTAATCATTCCCAGTAGAACTTGAACTGTAAAATATGTAATAATGAACCACCGTCCAATCGAACTTGAACTGTAAAATATGTAATAATGAAAATTCATCACTAGCACAGTCACTCGTTCTATCTCCTCAGGAGGCGGAGAGTGCTAACTACCTACTTTGCGGGGCGGCATCGGAGCACCCGGCCTCTGCGCCGCTACGTGCGGACTGGGTGTGGCGCTGCCATCAACGGGGCCGTCGGGCTAGGCTGCAGCCCTACTTACTGACTTAGCGACGAGCGCAGTCTTCTACTTACTGACTGAGCAAATTCGCCGGATGCGGCGCAGTTATTGAAAGGGGTTACGTAGGATTTTATTCAAATAATTAAAGCAAATTCACTTAGCGACGAGCGCAGAGTTTTCTACTTACTGAATTAGCGAAGAGCGACCATATTCGCCCGATGCGGCGCTGGTTTGTGAGCGAGGTTCAAAAGGACTTTATACAAAGAATCGTGGAAAATGTTCGACTTGTGTGTGTGAGAATGTTCTGGCTGTAAACCATAAAATAAAGGTGTTTAAAACCAAAATGTGTTCATTGTTTCACCACGGATACCTACTTAATGTAGCGAGAGAAGCGAGTTGAAGATACCTGTCTTCATTTGACAGGTTGATAGAACATCTAAATGTCTCAAACCCTTAGAAAACTGACCACATTTTCATTGTGACACTTATTACAAGGCATCCCTTTAACCTCTGGAACGCCGAAGCGCGGATCCGCGCGGCAGTACTAGAATGCCGAAGCGCGGATCCGCGCGCATCCGATATCGTGTAGGTTTTGCGCTATTTTAATAAATAATACGAGGGAATAGAGTTTAAAATTGTGTTTTTCTTAATCCTAATGAACGAATGAACCATAAACAAAAGTCACCCACAGAGTACAATATCAAAAAACCGGTCAATGCAAGTCGTGGAAATTCAAACTTGCCGAGTGCGTACAAACAACTACGCGGTTGACAAAAAAGTGAAATTCTAAGGAAAATAAGCTTATTTACGAAATAAAGGATGAGTAATCATTATTTATAGTTCTTCTGCTATCCACATAAATAAAATTTAGATTGAATCTATGCATTATTATCGTATTATCTTGAAATCAAACTAACATTCTAAAGTACTTGAGACTAACCTGAATGTTTGTTCGATGATTGTACACATGTCTCAGTATGTTTGTAGTGACTTACTTGTATCATTTTGATGGGAATTTTGTCCCTATTATATCTTTCAATTCAATAATTACGTGGGATAAGCAGTGTAGCAGATAAATGCCTTTTTTTGGCCATCATGCCCAAAATACACGCACACATGCACACATACGATGTGTAGGACGTTGTATGTTCACTCGTCCGCCTAAGCGCGGATCCGCGCGACTATACAGGTGGCTCTCTTTCCTATTTCGAGACAACATCATGCCATGTAAACATTGAACATTTTAATATGAAGACTGGCATATTTTACGATTAAGAAAATAGCATAATAATGATTTACTATTTACTTAATAATGACTGATTTACTTATAATGACTACGTTTATTTCCGATTTAAATCCATAAAAATTATTTAAATTAATATATAACTAAATTATTAATAATAGTAATTATTATAATACATAACTAATAACTCCAATTTTTAACAGACTTCAAAAAAGGAGGAGGTTATCAATTCGACGCGTATATATATATATATATATATATATATTTGCTATGTTCCTCCATAACTCCGTCAATTCTTAACCTATTTCGACAATTCTTTTTTTTCCTTTCCAAATAAGCACCGATTTGTGTGAAAAGCGCCTTTTGTGTACATATTCAGTGCTATTTTAGTAACTTCCAGCCTGTAGCGCCACTTATTTTTTAGTATTATTTCGATTGATTAATTTATGCGTTATCTTAAATTCCTAATGATTCAATAGGGACATACATTGTTATTTAAAAAAATTAAGTAGTCTGTCTACTTGTTTAATTTATTGAAATTACCTAAAATGTAAATATTGTGTATCAATAAAAAAAAATTACTCTATCCTAACTATTTATTCAAACCATCTCAATAATTATCGGTATGTCCATCTATAAAATAATAACACGCAATTGTAATTGGTACGAAATGTCCCTAGCTTTTTAGCTACTTTAGACGACCCCCTGTATAGCCGCGCGGATCCGCGCTTAGGCAGGTGAGTAAAGATTACTTCGCGCGGATCCGCGCTTCGGCAATTGAACGCAGTAGACCGTTCACTCACACATGCATAGAACAGTAGAAATGTGGTGCGAGAATATGCTGTTTTTATAGTTTGTTTTCTCAAAAAAGTAGCTCCACAGAGTACTACTGCCTTATACACATCGACAGTCCATTTATTGAACATTGCAATACTGCTACTTCCATAGACAAAAGAGGAGATCTTCATAAAAAAAAAGCTTGAACTAAAGTAACCTACTCTAATCACAATTGTTAGATTCATTTGGCAAAAAATGTTTCATTAGAAGGATTATGTGATTTATTGATAACTATAAATGAAAAAGGACATTATATTTTACCTAAATAAGCACGTACATATGACTTACTTCAATGTGACGATGTGTTGTGAGCCTCGAAAAGTGAGCATCGAAAAAGTACTAAATGGCGATTTTTCTGGAGAAATGTAGAATTTTGATGATAGTATTTCGGCGACAAATTTCACTAGAAATGCGTTGTTTTTCATGTCAGTGAATTCTTCGGTAAATGGTGAATAGTAAGCGCTGAGTAAAAGTAAAAATAAAACAAAGTAATTGACAGAAAACATCATCAATGCAAGAAGAGGTAGAAAAAATATACATTGTTTACTTTGTGAGGTTGTATAGTAAAAATAAAAAGCGTCTTTTCAATTCTATTGTGTCTATATTACTAGTTCATTATCGAACTTTCTATATCAGCAATAAATTTCATAGGTTCCACATATTTTACCAAGTTTCCAAGACATTTTGTAACTCGTTGTCACTCGCGCTAATTTACACTGTTACGCCCGGCGTACAAGGGTGCAACATTTCCGGTTGCTCTGGCGTTCCAAAGGTTAAAGAGTTACATATCCACTATTACGTTTTTTACATTCTGCAGCATTGTTCCATTCGACCTGCCGCCATCTTTTGTAGGGATGGATGTGGCATGCACCCGGTTGCGGACTGGTGCCCGCCCGTTTACCCATACGAAAAAGGAACCTGGTGGATCCCTTAGAGGCTTGAGGCGAACCAATGATGTATGTGAACAGATTAACACGGAAAGAAAATACAAAAATGACGGTAATAAAATAATTTATTTCGCAATAAATATAGCTACATAATCACATTAGGAAATAACATTATACGAATTCCAAAATAAATGCAAGCGTAAATAAAATAAGTTCCTAGATAAGAACGAACAATTATTTTTAAACTCAATGTAACTAATCATCGCTTCCTAACGCGGCGAACTTATTCGCCATAGCTGTCGTGGCGACTTCATCATCGCTGCTCTCTTCCTCCTCATCGTCATCATCGTCATCAGCTTCACCATCACCACCGGCCTCGTCCTCTGACGATGTATAAGCCAGGGGCTTGTCCTGAGTGTCTTCGACCTCAGCGAGCGCTTGCACCCACTTCACGTACTTCAGTTCCTCGCACGATTGCCATTTTTCTGGGGAGTTCCAGTTGCGATTAGTACCTAACTCAAACGATTCTTTTTATTCAGCCTAAATTCGTCCCACTGCAGGGCATAGGGCTTCTCACAGTGAGAGAGTATGGGCTAATCACCACGCGTGCCACCGCTAACGGGCATTTTCAAGCGCTGAGGTATGTGAACACCTCAGACACTCAGGTTTCCTCACGATATTTTCCTTCGCGGTTAGCGAGTGGTATTGCTACTGCAAGTTCACAAATGTACGTCACTTAGAAAACAAAGTCATTGGTACATGCCGGGGTTCGAAACCACGACCTTCCGATTGAGTAGTATCCTCTATTTGGTAGTAAAGTAATAGCAGTACAATGTCATTCCAGTGGTATAATCCGCGCAAATTAAATAGACGTATCTCGCGAAGATCAAATCGCCTATCTTAAGAATCGATACTACCTTAAGATAAAATAACGCTCGCCATACAATTCAATGGACCATCACGCACGAAGAAGATAATAGGTATATGTATATTTCCGTATCTGTCCATTGAATTGTATGGCGAGCGTTATTGTATCTTAAGATAAAATATTATCGTATCTTCGCCGTGTCTAACCCCATTAAGTTGCACGGGTTATACCACTGGAATGCATTGTTTACTATACTATACCATTAGTGTCCATGAAACAACCATTACAAACACATTCTTTATTGCGATGTGCAATAAATTAGAAAATTAATTACACAGCATTGTTACAAAGGCGAACTTATCTCTAAGAGAGATCTCTTCCAGTCAACCTTAGCATAGGGTGTTTAAACTGAGATAACGGGAAGAAGGGAGAAATATAACTACAAACATATATACTTACATGTAGGTACATAAAACTATCATCTATGACAGGGTAGAAAGATAGTGCTCTTTTAATATCTTCTCGAATGATGTCACAGAAGGACTCTCGTGAATTAAAGTTAGGAAGCTTGTTCCATAGTCGCGCAGCTCGGACCGTGAAAGGGTTAGAAAGAAACTTTGTGTTACAGGACGGGTAGTCAAGAGTGTTACGGAAGCAAGCACGCATGAATGGACGATGATTACTGAACTAATATGACTTCATTTAGCAATTAGGCATTTTAGAGATTGGCCGTCGGTCCGAAAGTACGATACCTGTGCTACGGTAGCCAGGCAAGGACATAGCAAACATGGAAATACACCCAGCCTGAGGGTATTTGTGCGAAACAAACTACTTTTCTTTTGGTAGTCAAGCTTGTTAATGCTAGACCAGAGAGCGAGGCAGTCGTAACGTCGCACTTAACCTAATGAATGTCTATAAAGCGAAAGTGAAAACCCTGGTTTCTGCCTACCCCTCCGGGATACAGGCGTGAGTTTGTAGCACTCACCTTTCTCCTGCGTGAAGCCAGGCGGACGTAACCACAGACATATCTTCCCGTCCAACGCCATGCGTAGGAGACTGTTAGCAGCTCTGTACGTGTCCAGCCTAAAACGAAAAGGGTTTATTTTATGAGCGCTCTTTGGAAGTGTCTAGAGAGCCACAAAAGTCGGTCGGGGTCGTTTAACAAAATTGGCCACTAGCCCCGACTTGTAAATCTTCACTTCGCGAAATGTCGCGTAAACTCCTCGCGTGCTCATAGACAAACCCTTCTCTAGGGTTTGTTTATGAGCACACTTTGGAAGTGTCTAGATAGCCACAAGCGGTCGTATAACCTCCTCAGTCCTGGCCTTGAAAATAACAATTGAAAACCATTGTTATTTTCAAGGTCAGGACTGAGGAGGTTAAGAAAAAATTGCCACAAGATGACTTGTAGAACTTCACTTCGCAAAATGTCGAGCCTGAACTCTTTCACCACCTTGCCGTAAAATTATTTGAATTTTATTTTGAATTATTTGGCGTGCGCTTAATAATTTGGTAGCTAAAAAGTTGCAACAATCTTTGAATAACGTGATTCAAAGCATCAGTCTTCTATCTTCAATACATCAGTCTGCATTCGTCCATTGCTGGACTTAGGCCTCCCCGAAGCCACGCAACTTCTTTCTGCCCTCGCCCATCCTCATCCAGCCACTGTCAGCAGCCGGAGGGTTCAGGGGCACCCAGTGCCCTTTTTGGTGTTTACGTAACACGTGAATAACCCCTACTTAGGTACCAACCTGGCGGCTTTGGCGGTGAGGTAGCTCCGCTTCTTGGCCCAGCCGTCGCAGATGTCCCGCGGAGACCACTCGTCGTCGTTCTCCGGGTGCTCCATTCTCAGAAGCCGCGGGAGGTCTAGACGTTCCGCTAGGAACCTGCAGAAGAGCATACATATAAATCTTTCGATAAACGTTCTAAACGTTCGATACGCGCGCGCGCGTAAAAGCAGCTATGATATCAACGCGTTCGTGCAACGCCATGCTGCTTATTTTTGATAGAAGTTTTTTTTATAATTTATTTCGAAAATATGGACCATTTTAAGAAACCAATCTCGTTATTTTTTAATTTTATTCATTATTTCTATTTTTTATATTTTTCTAAAATTTTGTGGTGTGTGACGTCATCAGAGCATGATTAAATGAAAAAAAAAAAACAAATGTCATTAACGTAAGGTGATTTGGTCGCCTAACCATGTATTCACGACACTCTGTGAAAACGACTCTTCGACACGTTGACATTTTTCTTTTTTGTAAGGCAAAGGATTAATACTCAAACTGTCTTTGCTGACATCATACAAAAGTCATTTAAGGTCAAAGCTTTTTATTGAATATCTTAAAAAATATATACTTATTTACAAATCTGATTAAATAGAAATGGTAACGTCAAGTTGGGTAACATTGAACTTCCTTGCAACTTTGAATAAATATTGTCTTTGAAAAATTGCACACATAAAAACTTCTAAGGTAATAGAGAGACTAACGGTAAAAACTGGCACTTGGCCGGTTTTTACCGTTAGTCTTTCTATTACCTTAGAAGTTTTTATGTGTGCAATTTTTCAAAGACAATATTTATTCAAAGTTGCAAGGAAGTTCAATGTTACCCAACTTGACTGTACGGAAAGCAAAATTCTCGAAATGGTTTTGAGATTTCCGATTATATTTAAAAATGTAGCATGGCCAATTGTCCTGTCATCATCATCAACCCATTATGTCCCCACCGAGGGGCACGGGTCTCTTCCCTGAGGAAGGTATAGGCCATACTCCACCACGGGGGCCAAGTCCGGATTGGTGGAGGCTTGTAGACTAGTGGCTCGTCTACTGTCTGAAGTTGTCAAGCCGCCCTAAGGCCTCTGACTTGGCTCAACGACTGCCATCTATCGACGGCAGCCGGCACCAACAGCTTAACGTGCCTTGCGAAGCACGGAACCGCTCGGAAAAATGCCACTAGCGTTAGGCATAGACGGCGACCCATCCATGCACTGAACGCGCCCTGTGTTGCTTAACCTTCGTGATCGTTTAAGATCACTCAGGCAGCCGGGGCTACGAGCGATTCGGACTTAATACTATCCTGTTCTGTACTATAACGCATTAACAGTATCCGACCTTGGTACCTACCTGATGGTAGTATACGGCTCCCGGAGCTGAGCAATGGGGTAGGACCCCATCAGGATCTGGATGGGACGCGGTACTGTGGACGGGAACACCAACCCGGGACAGTCGCAGAGACGGACCTGGAGAAAAACGTCACTGAGATTTCTTGTGTTGAAGTGTGTAGTACTGAATGATTCAGTCATCAGTGAACAGTAGATTAATATTATTTAAAGGACGATTGTGACTAGTGTTCAACACATTCATGACTAATATTTTAAGTTGAAAACTCTGTTAATTAAGTTAAAACGTGTTTTGAAAAGAATAAATGTGGAGTTTCTTTGTTAGCTTCTTCTCCACATAATCCATTAATTGTGAAACTAACAACTTTGACGTTCATTAAGTAAACATTCTGTTTTTATAATGAATAAAAATATTTGAATTGAATTGAATTGAATTGATTTCGTCCTTCGAGTCGGTCTTTGGACCAGGACAGCAACTGAGTGGCGGCAAAGAACCGGACGCCGGTCAGTGAGTGGGTGGCCCGACAGCCCGATGGTCGGACGCTGTGATCAAGCCGTCAAAGGGCCCGTGGATGCGAATGGGGAGAGACCGCGAAAGATGGCGTGAAAAGGCAGTGTGCGGAAGTGGGCTGATGATGACGAAACGTTCTTAACCGACTCTTAGCTCTTGTTGCCTGTGGTATAAGGGAGAGTATGGCGTGAGAGTTAATTTCGTTCACCTACTAAGTGATTTGTACAAATGGCCTTATTATAAGTGTGTTTGCATGTATGTGATGTCCTTGCATGGTTACCATAGGACAGGGGATCCTAGTTTGGGACCAGTACAAGAGATTGTGTTGTGTGGAAGACCGAATTAATGATTGTATGAATGAATGGATGTTTTGTGCTAAAACGTGGGTTACATTCCGTAAGTTCTACCTTTTCATGTGTATACGCATTTGTTTACTTAAAGCTAGCATAGGGTGTGTAGACGATAAAGTATTGTTTTGTGTAATTCATATTTTTAATTACTACTGAGTTTAAATCTTTCATACGTGTAACGCCATCTGTTGGCCAATTGTTTAAGCTTAATAAAGCCTGACCTCACGCACGTCGGTGCAGCAGGAGCTTTGCACATGCGTTTTATCGATTATATAAAAAAGTCAAATCTGCGACGCTCTCCGCGGCCATATTTTTTTTTCAGTTTTGTTCCAGCTAATTAATTTTATATTTTTTATTGTGCAAAATCCATCGCCGCACCGTCGTCTGCCTGTCACATGAAAACCTCGTCTGATGCTTTATTGCTGAAAGGCAGTCCATCCGTTACAGGGTGACTGTAATTGATTGTTTTGTTGTTTTTGATTTTTTTCCTCTTTACATTGTGTATATTGTACATAGTGCTTACTTTTCGTTTTGCTCTCGTACATGCGCAAATACGAATATTTTTTTCATCAATCTTTCTAATTACATTATGTTTTTGTGACTCGGAGTAGCATTACCTGCTGTCTAAGTGCTTAGTGTACCTGCGTTTTGGACACGGAGACGACCTTCATTTGTGAAGTTATAGTAGCAATACCACTCGCTAACTGTGAAGAAGAAAAGCATCGTGAGGAAACCTGAGTCTCTGAGCTATTCACATACCTTAGCCCTTGAAATCGCCAATCCGCGGTGGGCACGCGTAGTGATTAAGCCCATACTCTCTCTCTCTCTCTGAAAGAAGGCCTGTGCCTTACAGTGGGACGCATCACCAGCAGAGCGTATCTTATTTGGGACCAGGACAAGTGATTGTGTCGTGTGAAATTATTATTTACATGTATTACACAAGCAGCCTATATACGTCCCACTGTAGGGCACAGGCCTTCTCTCAGGGAGAGAGGCTTAATCACCACGTGTGCCCACCGTGGATAGGCGATTTCAAGCGCTGAGGTATGTGAATAGCTTAGACACTCAGGTTTCCTCACGATGTTTTCCTTCACGGTTAGCGAGCGGCATTGCGACTATAACTTCCCAAATGTACATAACTTAGAAAACAAAGTCATAGGTACATGCATTACCTGCTGTGTAAGGTAGATGGTCTGGAAGTGCTTAGTGTGTCCCGGCGTTTTGGACACGGAGACGACCTTTCGGCCCATGATCGCGTTCATGAGTGAGGATTTCCCCACGTTCGGTTGGCCCACGCAGCCGATGGTGAGGACGCCTCGCTTGAAGCGCTCGTGCTCGTAGAACGTGGTGTCGGCCTTTTCGATTATCGTCTCGCCTGGGAAAGTGGATTAGATTAGAGATCTATTCTGTAGACATCAGAAAAGAAAATTAAATAAAAAAAAGAGTAAATGGAACGGGTATTGTCTTATAAAAAAAGTTCTGTATATATTAGGGGTTAAAGTATGAAATTGCCGTTTTATTGCAATAGGTTCTTTGAATTGACATAGAATCTTCATGGTTTGAGGTTTTCGAATGAAACTTTTTTCAAATGGTTTCTATGATGTTCTTTTTTTAAAAAATGTGAAACATTTGAATATCGACTTTCAATTGTTTTTGTTATTCAATTTAGACAAGATGGATACTGCGAAAATTCGAGTGATTTTTGAATACGAGTTCCGACGCGGAACTAATGCGGCAGAAACAGCCCGCAAGATCAATGCTGCGTTTGGAGAGGGGTCTACTAATGAACGCACCGTGCGATTTTGGTTTAATCGCTTTCGTGATGGAAATTTCGACTTAAAGAACGAGCCACGAGGAAGACCGCCCACACAGGTGAATAACGATGAATTAAGAGAGATAGTGGAAGCCGACCCTAGTCAAACTACCCAGGAATTAGCGGCATGGTTTAACGTTACCTTACCCACAATATTGACTCACTTGCGTCAAATCAATAAAATAAAAAAATACGAAAAATGGGTGCCTCATAATCACTCGAATTTTCGCAGTATCCATCTTTCTTGTCTAAATTGAATAACAAAAACAATTGAAAGTCGATATTCAAATGTTTCACATTTTTTAAAAAAAGAACATCATAGACACCATTTGAAAAAAGTTTCATTCGAAAACCTCAACCCATGAAGATTCTATGTGAATTCAAAGAACCTATTGCAATAAAACGGCAATTTCATACTTTAACCCCTAATATTTCGAGGTAACTTTGAGATTGCAAACTTTGGGCCGAATTTGAACTGCTTTAATTATTTTTGACAGCGAAAAAACAGAATCAGTCTATGAAACAGCAGGTCATGCATGGAAGAACGTTATCAAAACAAACAAAACTAAAAGAAATATCCTAATATATGTATGTACAAACGTAAAGAGGTTTTTTTCTTTCAAGATCTCAACTGGAGTTTTTTATAAAAAAATAAAATCTTCATTCGTTCTTCTTATTTTTTAAAAACACAAGAAGTTATGTGATATACACTGAATATTATTAATTTATGACTTTTTTGTTCCGCAAAATTCCGCTTGAGATCAACGAAC